>CM022301.1:469194165-470468887 GCA_011799875.1 Thinopyrum elongatum
GATATTTTGAGTAGATATGGGTTTTTACTTAATAAGCATAAGTCTGAACCGTTTGAAAAGTTCAAGCAATTTCAGAGTGAAGTTGAGAATCATCGTAACAAGAAGATTAAATTCCTACGATCTGATCGAGGGGGAGAATATCCGAGTTATGAGTTTGGCAATCACTTAAGACAATGTGGAATTGTTTCATCCAGTTGACGCCACCTGGAACACCATAGCGTAATGGTGTGTCTGAACGTCGTAATCGTACCTTATTGGATATGGTGCGTTCTATGATGTCTCTTGCCGATCTACCACTATCGTTTTGGGGTTATGCATTAGAGACAACTACATTCACTCAATAGGGCACCATCTAAGTCCGTGGAGATGACACCCGTATGAACTGTGGTTTTAGCAAGAAACCTAAGTTGTCGTTTCTTAAGGTTTGGGGCTGCGATGCTTATGTCAAAAGGCTTCAGCCGGAAAAGCTTGAACTCAAAGCGGACAAATGAGTCTTCATAAGATACCCAAAAGAGATGGTTGGGTATACCTTCTATCTCAGATCCGAGGGCAAAGTGCTTGTCGCTAAGAACGGGTCCTTTCTCGAGAAAGAGTTTCTCTCGAAAATTGAGTGGGAGGAAGATAGAACTTGATGAGGTTGTTGAACCTTTACTCTTCAACCAGAGAGTAGCGCACACAGAAAGATGTTTTCTGTGGCACCCACGTCATTTGAAGAGGAAGCTAATGATGATGATCATGAAACTTCGGATCAAGTTACTGTCGAACCTCGTAGGTCGACAAGGGTACGTACAGC
Organism: Thinopyrum elongatum; assembly: GCA_011799875.1. NCBI lineage: Eukaryota > Viridiplantae > Streptophyta > Magnoliopsida > Poales > Poaceae > Thinopyrum > Thinopyrum elongatum. The sequence continues at coordinate 469,194,959 of CM022301.1, forward strand.
TTCTGAGTGGTACGGTAACCCTGTCTTAGGGTCATGTTGTTGGACAACGGTGAACCTACAGCTATAGAAGGCGATGGTGGGCCCGGATTCCAACAAATGGCTCGGAGCCATGAAATCCGAGATAGATCCATGTTAGAGAACAAAGTATGGACTTTGGTGGACTTACCCGAGTCCGCAAGCCATTAGAATAAATGGATCTTTAAGAAGAAGACAGACGTTAATGTGTAATGTCACCATTTATGAAGCTCGACTTGTCGCAAAGAAGTTTCCGACAGTTCAAGGAGTTAACTATGATGAGACTTTCTCAGTCATAGCGATGCTAAAGTCTGTTGGAATTATGTTAGCAGTTGCTGTGCATTTTCATTTACGAAATCTGGCAAATGGATGTCAAAACATGTTTCCTTGAGGGTTTCCGTGAGGAAAGGTTGTATGTGATACAACCAGAAGGTTTTGTTGATCCTAAGGACTATAAGGTATGCAAGCTCCGCGATCCTTCTATGGACTGGAGCAAGCATCTCGGAGTTGGAACATACGCTTTGATGAGTGTGATCATGTTTGTATAGTATATATCGACTTGCATGTCGATGCATACGGCAAACCGGCAGGAGCCATAGGGTTGTCTTTAATTTTTGTATGACCTGCATGTCAATCATTAAGCGCTATGTAATGCTTTACTTTATCGCTAAGCGATAGCAATAGTAGTAAGCATGGTTGGCGTGACAACCCCGATGGCGACATGATGATGGAGATCATGGTCATGCCGTGGCGATGGAGAATCATTTCGGTGCTTTGGAGATGGAGATCAAAACAACAGTTGATGCCATATCATGTCACTTATGATTTTGCATGTGATGTAATCCTTTTATGCATCTTATTTGCTATAGGACGACGGTAGCATTACAAGGTGATCCCTCACTAAATTTCAAGATAAAATGTGTTTCTCCCCAAGTGTGCACCGTTGCGAAAGTTCGTCGTTTTGAGGCACCACTGTATGATCGGGGTGTGATAGACTCTACGTTCACATACAACGGGTGCAAGCCAGTTTTTGCACATGCGGAACACTTGGGTTAAACTTGACAGCCTAGCATGTACAGACATGGCCTCGAAACATAAGAGACCAAAAGGTCGAGCATGAGTTCATATAGTAGATATGATCAACATGGAGATGTTCACCATTGAAACCCACCTCATCTCACGTGATGATCAGACTTGGGTTGGTGAATTTGGATCATGCTACACTCGGACAACCAGAGGGATTTTGATTTGAGTGGGAGTTCTTAGTATTGATTAATTGAACTCCTTATCATGAACAATAGTCTAAGTTCCCTTTGCAAATTATGTTGTAAATCAATAGCTCGCGATGTAGCTCCCTATTTTAATACGTTCCTAGAGAAAGACTAAGTTGAAAGATATTGTAAGCAATTATGCGGACTAGGGCCGTAGTCTGAAGTTTGTCCTCACTGCTGCACAGAAGCGCTCAGGTCCTTGATGCACCGCTCGGTGTGCCAACCCCTCACTACTAGGAAAAGGCTTATTAGTGGCGCACCTGTTTTGGCCATTAATGGTGCACTAAAGGTGCGCCACTATCATCACGCCATTAGTAACAAATACTAATGGCGCACCCCTGGTGCGCCATTAGTATACCATACAGTAGTGGCGCACCAGGAAGTGCGCCATTAGTATGTCCCTTGGTGCGCCATTAGTATGCCTCCCAGGGGCCATATTTACCTTGTGCTCTGGGTTAGTAATGGCGCACTTCTATGTGGTGCGCCATTACTAAGTCAGATAGTAATGGCGCACCACATAGAAGTGCGCCATTACTAACAATTTTTTTCAAATTATTTTCTTAATCTCGAGTCACTATGGCTTAATCTCGGGTCAAATGCTTAATCTCAAGTCAATCGCACTAAGTGGGTCAAACTTCCCGGAAGGTCACCCATCCTCACACTACTCCAGCCCAGCCACGCTTAACTTCGCGAGTTCTATCCAACCCCAGCACCACCTCACTTAACAAGCACTTGTTGATATATCTATGATATCAATCCTAAAACCTTGTTGATGTATAGGACTTTGTTCATGTTCATTAGTGTGATAAAATTTTGAAAAAATATTTCAAACTTCCCGGTCCATATTACGTATCATATTTTGAAAAAAATTCCAAAAAAAAATTCGAAACCAAATTTTTTTTTTCTGTTACTAGGGGCGCACCTAGCAAATGGTGCGCCACTAGTAAGTTTGAATTTTTTTTCCATTTTTTTCCCCTCTAGATCTAAAAAGCTCCGTATCTTTCGTTCTGTTAGGTTTTGGGGATTCTGAAAATGTTTAACGCGGGTTTTCCCCGTTAAATTCGGATGTAACTTTTCGAGTAGATGATTTTTCATATAAAAACTTTTTCATCGGAGTTCGTATGCAAAAGTTATGCCCATTTTACAAATTCTCGAGAGATTTTGCAAAAAAGTCAAAAATTCATGTTTGTAAATTTTGCTAACAACTAGACCACATATCACATGGGAATCTATTTTCTTTTATTTTTTTGACATTTCTATCATTTTCTTTTATTTTTTTTGAAACTAAAAAGGCGGTCCGGGGGGGTGTGCATTTGGTGAATAAATGTAAGACTCAGAAAGTTAGTAATGGCGCACCACGTAACAGTTTTAGTGTGGCGCACCAGTGGATAGTGCGCCATTACTAGTTTGAACTAGTAATGGCGCACTGTCACCCAGTGTGCGCCATTACTAGTTTTGAAAAAAAAATAAAAAATTTGTTAGTAGTGGCGCACGGAGTGTTGGTGCGCATTACTAGTTAAAACTAGTATGGCGCACTTGTGCCCTGGTGGCGCCATTAATAGTTTGGAAAAAAAAATCGCTAGTAATGGCGCACCGTGTGTCTGGTGCGCCATTAGTATTGAGGACACTAATGGCGCACCTGTATCTGGTGCGCCACTGCTATATAGCAGTGGCGCACCACATATATGGTGTGCCATTAATGTCCATATCAGCTATAGCCCTTTTCCTAGTAGTCCTCCAGCGTCATCTGTGGATGTTGTGAACATCTGGCAGACACGTTCTGATGACTACTTGATAGTTTAGTGCGCCATGTTTTAACGGCTTAGAATCGGGGCTCCAAAGGCATTTTGAACGCCATGGAACATATGAGATGTTCCAAGAGCTGAAATTGGTATTTCAGGCTCATGCCCGTGTTGAGAGGTATGAGACCTCTGACAGTTCTTTGCCTACAGATGGAGGAGAATAGCTCAGCCAGTGAGTATGTCTCAGAATGTCTGGGTGCTACAATCGCTTGAATCAATGTGGGAGTTAATCTTCTAGATAAGAGTGCTTGACAAAGTTCTCCAGACACTATCACCAAGCTACTAGAACTTCGTGATGAACTATACATTGCAAGGGAGGGAGATGAATCCCGGAGTAGTTCGCGGTAGGCCACGGAGGTAGAAATCAAGAAGAAGCATCAGTGTTGATGGTTAACAAGACCACTGGTTTCAAGAAGGGCAAGGGCAAGAAGAGAAACTTCATGAATGGCAAGCCAGTTGCCGCTCCATGAAGAAACCCAAGGTTTGAACCCAAACCCGAGACTAAGTGCTTCTATTGTAAGGGGAAAGGTCGCTGGTAGCGGAACTACCCCAAATACTTGGTAGATAAGGCTGGCAACTTCCAACAAAATATATTTGATATACGTGTTATTGATGTGTACCTTACTAGTACTCCTAGTAGCACCTGGGTATTAGATACCGTTCAGTTGCTAACATTGGTAGGTGAAGGTGAGGAAATAACGATATCCATCGCGCACGTCAACACTCATCGGACCGCACACATCAGTATGTATGATTTCCAACAAGTCACTTTCCCGTTCCATTGTACCAGAAAACGGGGTTTTAGTCATCTTGCCCATAAGGCATGGTTCACATGTGTCAAGTGATTCAAAATCAAGTGACTCCAAAAGTCCATCAACATGGAGTTTCTTCATGTGCTTTACACCAATATGACTTAAGCAGCAGCGCCACAAGAAAGTGGTATTATCATTATCAACTCTACATCTTTTGGCCTCAATGTTATGAACATGTGTATCACTACGATCGAGATTCAATAAACCATTCACATTTGGTGCATGACCATAGAAGGTATTATTCATGTAAACAGAATAACCATTATTCTCTGATTTAAATGAATAATCGTATTGCAATAAACATGATCTAATCATGTTCATGCTCAACATAGACACCAAATAACTTTTATCTAGGTTCAACACTAATCTCGAAGGCAGAGGGAGCGTGCGATGGTGATCATATCAACCTTGGAAACACTTTCAACACACATCGTCATCTCGCCCTTAGCCATTCTCCGTTTATTCCGCAGCTTTTGTTTCGAGTTACCAATGTTAGCAACTGAACCGGTATCTAATACCCAGGTGCTACTAGGAGTACTAGTAAGGTACACATCAATAACACGTATATCAAATATACTTTTGTTGAAGTTGCCAGCCTTCTTATCTACCAAGTATTTGGGGTAGTTCCGCTACCAGCGACCGTTCCCCTTACAATAGAAGCACTTAGTCTCGGGTTTGGGTTCAACCTTGGGTTTCTTCACTGGAGCGGCAACTGGCTTGCCATTCATGAAGTTTCTCTTCTTGCCCTTGCCCTTCTTGAAACCAGTGGTCTTGTTAACCATCAACACTTGATGCTTCTTCTTGATTTCTACCTCCGTGGCCTACCGCGAACTACTCCGGGATCATCTCCATCCCTTGCATGTTATAGTTCATCACGAAGTTCTAGTAGCTTGGTGATAGTGTCTGGAGAACTTTGTCAAGCACTATCTTATCTAGAAGATTAACTCCCACTTGATTCAAGCGATTGTAGCACCCAGACATTCTGAGCACATACTCACTGGCTGAGCTATTCTCCTCCATCTTGTAGGCAAAGAACTTGTCAGAGGTCTCATACCTCTCAACACGGGCATGAGCCTGAAATACCAATTTCAGCTCTTGGAACATCTCACATGTTCCATGGCGTTCAAAATGCCTTTGGAGCCCCGATTCTAAGCCGTAAAACATGGCGCACTAAACTATCAAGTAGTCATCAGAACGTGTCTGCCAGATGTTCACAACATCCACAGATGACGCTGGAGGACTACTAGGAAAAGGGCTATAGCTGATATGGACATTAATGGCACACCATATATGTGGTGCGCCACTGCTATATAGCAGTGGCGCACCAGATACAGGTGCGCCATTAGTGTCCTCATTACTAATGGCGCACCAGACACACGGTGCGCCATTACTAGCGATTTTTTTTTCCAAAACTATTAATGGCGCACCAGGGCACAGTGCGCCATTACTAGTTTTAACTAGTAATGGCGCACCACACACTCCGTGCGCCACTACTAACAATTTTTTTTTTACTTTTTTTTTTCAAAACTAGTAATGGCGCACCTGGGTACAGTGCGCCATTACTAGTTCAAACTAGTAATGGCGCACTATCCACTGGTGCGCCACTACTAAACCTGTTACGTGGTGCGCCATTACTAACTTTCTGAGTCTTACAATTTATTCACCAAATGCACACCCCCCCTGGACCGCCTTTTTAGTTTCAAAAAAAATAAAAGAAAATGATAGAAATGTCAAAAAAATAAAAGAAAATAAGATTCCCATGTGATATGTGGTCTAGTTGTTAGCAAAATTTACAAACATGAATTTTTGACTTTTTTGCAAAATCTCTCGAGAATTTGTAAAATGGGCATAACTTTTGCATACGAACTCCGATGAAAAAGTTTTTTATATGAAAAATCATCTACTCGAAAAGTTACATCCGAATTTAACGGGGGAAACCCCGTTAAACATTTTCAGAATCCCCCAAAACCTAACAGAACGAAAGATACGGAGCTTTTAAGATCTAGAGGGGAAAAAATGGAAAAAAAATTCAAACTTACTAGTGGCGCACCATTTGCTAGGTGCGCCACTAGTAACAGAAAAAAAAAATTTGGTTTCGAATTTTTTTTTTGGAATTTTTTTTCAAAATATGATACGTAATATGACCGGGAAGTTTGAAATATTTTTTCAAAATTTTATCACACTAATGAACATGAACAAAGTCCTATACATCAACAAGGTTTAATAGGATTGATATCATAGATATATCAACAAGTGCTTGTTAAGTGAGGTGGTGCTGGGGTTGGATAGAACTGCGAAGTTAAGCGTGCTCGGGCTGGAGTAGTGTGAGGATGGGTGACCTTCCGGGAAGTTTGACCACTTAGTGCGATTTGACTTGAGATTAAGCATATTGACCCGAGATTAAGCCATAGTGACTCGAGATTAAGAAAATAATTTGAAAAAAATTTGTTAGTAATGGCGCACTTCTATGTGGTGCGCCATTACTATCTGACTTAGTAATGGCGCACCACATAGAAGTGCGCCATTACTAACCCAGAGCACAAGGTAAATATGGCCCCTGGGAGGCATACTAATGGCGCACCAAGGGACATACTAATGGCGCACTTCCTGGTGCGCCACTACTGTATGGTATACTAATGGCGCACCAGGGGTGCGCCATTAGTATTTGTTACTAATGGCGTGATGATAGTGGCGCACCTGTAGTGCACCATTAATGGCCAAAACAGGTGCGCCACTAATAAGCCTTTTCCTAGTAGTGAGGGGTTGGCACACCGAGCGGTGCATCAAGGACCTGAGCCTTCTGTGCAGCAGTGAGGACAAACTTCAGACTACGGCCCTAGTCCGCATAATTGCTTACAATATCTTTCAACTTAGTCTTTCTCTAGGAACGTATTAAAATAGGGAGCTACATCGCGAGCTATTGATCTACAACATAATTTGCAAAGGGAACTTAGACTATTGTTCATGATAAGGAGTTCAATTAATCATATTACTTAAGAACTCCCACTCAAATCAACATCCCTCTGGTTGTCCGAGTGTAGCATGATCCAAATTCACCAACCCAAGTCTGATCATCACGTGAGATGAGGTGGTTTCAATGGTGAACATCTCCATGTTGATCATATCTACTATATGACTCATGCTCGACCTTTTGGTCTCTTATGTTTCGAGGCCATGTCTGTACATGCTAGGCTCGTCAAGTTTAACCCAAGTGTTCCGCATGTGCAAAACTGGCTTGCACCCGTTGTATGTGAACGTAGAGTCTATCACACCCGATCATCACGTGGTGCCTCAAAACGACGAACTTTCGCAACGGTGCACACTTGGGGAGAACACAATTTTATCTTGAAATTTTAGTGAGGGATCACCTTGTAATGCTACCGTCGTCCTAAGCAAAATAAGATGCATAAAAGGATTAACATCACATGCAAATCATAAGTGACATGATATGGCCATCAACTCGTGTTTTTGATCTCCATCTCCAAAGCACCGACATGATCTCCATCGTCACCGGCATGACGCCATGATCTCCATCATCATGTCGCCATCGGGGTTGTCACGCCAACCATGCTTCTACTACTATTGCTACCGCTTAGCGATAAAGTAAAGCATTACATAGCGCTTAATGATTGACATGCAGGTCATACAATAATTAAAGACAACCCTATGGCTCCTGCCGGTTGCCGTATGCATCGACATGCAAGTCGATATATACTATTACAAACATGATCACCTCATCAAAGCGTATGTTCCAACTCCGAGATGCTTGCTCCAGTCCATAGAAGGATCGCTGGAGCTTGCATACCTTTTATCGTCCTTAGGATCAACAAAACCTTCTGGTTGTATCACATACAACCTTTCCTCACGGAAACCCTCAAGGAAACATTGTTTTGACATCCATTTGCCAGATTTCGTAAATGAAAATGCAGCAACTGCTAACATAATTCCAACAGACTTTAGCATCGCTATGACTGAGAAAGTCTCATCATAGTTAACTCCTTGAACTTGTCGGAAACTTCTTTGCGACAAGTCGAGCTTCATAAATGGTGACATTACCATTAACGTCTGTCTTCTTCTTAAAGATCCATTTATTCTCAATGGCTTGCGGATCATCGGGTAAGTCCACCAAAGTCCATACTTTGTTCTCATACATGGATCCTATCTCGGATTTCATGGCTCCGAGCCATTTGTTGGAATCCGGGCCCACCATCGCTTCTCCATAGCTCGTAGGTTCACCGTTGTCCAACAACATGACCTCTAAGACAGGGTTACCGTACCACTCAGAAGCTGTACGTACCCTTGTCGACCTACGAGGTTCGACAGTAACTTGATCCGAAGTTTCATGATCATCATCATTAGCTTCCTCTTCAACTGACGTGGGTGCCACAGAAACATCTTTCTGTGCTGCGCTACTCTCTGGTTGAAGTAAAGGTTCAACAACCTCATCAAGTTCTATCTTCCTCCCACTCAATTCTTTCGAGAGAAACTCTTTCTCGAGAAAGGACCCGTTCTTAGCGACAAGCACTTTGCCCTCGGATCTGAGATAGAAGGTATACCCAACCATCTCTTTTGGGTATCTTATGAAGACTCATTTGTCCGCTTTGAGTTCAAGCTTTTCCGGCTGAAGCCTTTTGACATAAGCATCGCAGCCCCAAACCTTAAGAAACGACAACTTAGGTTTCTTGCTAAACCACAGTTCATACGGTGTCATCTCCACGGACTTAGATGGTGCCCTATTTGAAGTGAATGTAGTTGTCTCTAATGCATAACCCCAAAACGATAGTGGTAGATCGGCAAGAGACATCATAGAACGCACCATATCCAATAAGGTACGATTACGACGTTCAGACACACCATTACGCTATGGTGTTCCAGGTGGCGTCAACTGTGAAACAATTCCACATTGTCTTAAGTGATTGCCAAACTCATAACTCGGATATTCTCCCCCTCGATCAGATCGTAGGAATTTAATCTTCTTGTTACGATGATTCTCAACTTCACTCTGAAATTGCTTGAACTTTTCAAACGTTTCAGACTTATGCTTTATTAAGTAAATAAACCCATATCTACTCAAATCATCGGTGAAGGTGAGGAAATAACGATATCCATCGCGCACGTCAACACTCATCGGACCGCACACATCAGTATGTATGATTTCCAACAAGTCACTTTCCCGTTCCATTGTACCAGAAAACGGGGTTTTAGTCATCTTGCCCATAAGGCATGGTTCACATGTGTCAAGTGATTCAAAATCAAGTGACTCCAAAAGTCCATCAACATGGAGTTTCTTCATGTGCTTTACACCAATATGACTTAAGCAGCAGCGCCACAAGAAAGTGGTATTATCATTATCAACTCTACATCTTTTGGCCTCAATGTTATGAACATGTGTATCACTACGATCGAGATTCAATAAACCATTCACATTTGGTGCATGACCATAGAAGGTATTATTCATGTAAACAGAATAACCATTATTCTCTGATTTAAATGAATAATCGTATTGCAATAAACATGATCTAATCATGTTCATGCTCAACATAGACACCAAATAACTTTTATCTAGGTTCAACACTAATCTCGAAGGCAGAGGGAGCGTGCGATGGTGATCATATCAACCTTGGAAACACTTTCAACACACATCGTCATCTCGCCCTTAGCCATTCTCCGTTTATTCCGCAGCTTTTGTTTCGAGTTACCAATGTTAGCAACTGAACCGGTATCTAATACCCAGGTGCTACTAGGAGTACTAGTAGGGTACACATCAATAACACGTATATCAAATATACTTTTGTTGAAGTTGCCAGCCTTCTTATCTACCAAGTATTTGGGGTAGTTCCGCTACCAGCGACCGTTCCCCTTACAATAGAAGCACTTAGTCTCGGGTTTGAGTTCAACCTTGGGTTTCTTCACTGGAGCGGCAACTGGCTTGCCATTCATGAAGTTTCTCTTCTTGCCCTTGCCCTTCTTGAAACCAGTGGTCTTGTTAACCATCAACACTTGATGCTTCTTCTTGATTTCTACCTCCGTGGCCTACCGCGAACTACTCCGGGATCATCTCCATCCCTTGCATGTTATAGTTCATCACGAAGTTCTAGTAGCTTGGTGATAGTGTCTGGAGAACTTTGTCAAGCACTATCTTATCTAGAAGATTAACTCCCACTTGATTCAAGCGATTGTAGCACCCAGACATTCTGAGCACATACTCACTGGCTGAGCTATTCTCCTCCATCTTGTAGGCAAAGAACTTGTCAGAGGTCTCATACCTCTCAACACGGGCATGAGCCTGAAATACCAATTTCAGCTCTTGAAACATCTCACATGTTCCATGGCGTTCAAAATGCCTTTGGAGCCCCGATTCTAAGCCGTAAAACATGGCGCACTAAACTATCAAGTAGTCATCAGAACGTGTCTGCCAGATGTTTACAACATCCACAGATGACGCTGGAGGACTACTAGGAAAAGGGCTATAGCTGATATGGACATTAATGGCACACCATATATGTGGTGCGCCACTGCTATATAGCAGTGGCGCACCAGATACAGGTGCGCCATTAGTGTCCTCATTACTAATGGCGCACCAGACACACGGTGCGCCATTACTAGCGATTTTTTTTCCAAAACTATTAATGGCGCACCAGGGCACAGTGCGCCATTACTAGTTTTAACTAGTAATGGCGCACCACACACTCCGTGCGCCACTACTAACAAAATTTTTTTTACTTTTTTTTTCAAAACTAGTAATGGCGCACCTGGGTACAGTGCGCCATTACTAGTTCAAACTAGTAATGGCGCACTATCCACTGGTGCGCCACTACTAAACCTGTTACGTGGTGCGCCATTACTAACTTTCTGAGTCTTACAATTTATTCACCAAATGCACACCCCCCCTGGACCGCCTTTTTAGTTTCAAAAAAAATAAAAGAAAATGATAGAAATGTCAAAAAAATAAAAGAAAATAAGATTCCCATGTGATATGTGGTCTAGTTGTTAGCAAAATTTACAAACATGAATTTTTGACTTTTTTGCAAAATCTCTCGAGAATTTGTAAAATGGGCATAACTTTTGCATACGAACTCCGATGAAAAAGTTTTTTATATGAAAAATCATCTACTCGAAAAGTTACATCCGAATTTAACGGGGAAAACCCCGTTAAACATTTTCAGAATCCCCAAAAACCTAACAGAACGAAAGATACGGAGCTTTTAAGATCTAGAGGCGAAAAAATGGAAAAAAAAATTCAAACTTACTAGTGGCGCACCATTTGCTAGGTGCGCCACTAGTAACAGAAAAAAAAATTTGGTTTCGAATTTTTTTTTTGGAATTTTTTTTCAAAATATGATACGTAATATGACCGGGAAGTTTGAAATATTTTTTCAAAATTTTATCACACTAATGAACATGAACAAAGTCCTATACATCAACAAGGTTTAATAGGATTGATATCATAGATATATCAACAAGTGCTTGTTAAGTGAGGTGGTGCTGGGGTTGGATAGAACTGCGAAGTTAAGCGTGCTCGGGCTGGAGTAGTGTGAGGATGGGTGACCTTCCGGGAAGTTTGACCACTTAGTGCGATTTGACTTGAGATTAAGCATATTGACCCGAGATTAAGCCATAGTGACTCGAGATTAAGAAAAAAACGAAAAAAAAAATTTGAAAAAAATTTGTTAGTAATGGCGCACTTCTATGTGGTGCGCCATTACTATCTGACTTAGTAATGGCGCACCACATAGAAGTGCGCCATTACTAACCCAGAGCACAAGGTAAATATGGCCCCTGGGAGGCATACTAATGGCGCACCAAGGGACATACTAATGGCGCACTTCCTGGTGCGCCACTACTGTATGGTATACTAATGGCGCACCAGGGGTGCGCCATTAGTATTTGTTACTAATGGCGTGATGATAGTGGCGCACCTGTAGTGCACCATTAATGGCCAAAACAGGTGCGCCACTAATAAGCCTTTTCCTAGTAGTGAGGGGTTGGCACACCGAGCGGTGCATCAAGGACCTGAGCCTTCTGTGCAGCAGTGAGGACAAACTTCAGACTACGGCCCTAGTCCGCATAATTGCTTACAATATCTTTCAACTTAGTCTTTCTCTAGGAACGTATTAAAATAGGGAGCTACATCGCGAGCTATTGATCTACAACATAATTTGCAAAGGGAACTTAGACTATTGTTCATGATAAGGAGTTCAATTAATCATATTACTTAAGAACTCCCACTCAAATCAACATCCCTCTGGTTGTCCGAGTGTAGCATGATCCAAATTCACCAACCCAAGTCTGATCATCACGTGAGATGAGGTGGTTTCAATGGTGAACATCTCCATGTTGATCATATCTACTATATGACTCATGCTCGACCTTTTGGTCTCTTATGTTTCGAGGCCATGTCTGTACATGCTAGGCTCGTCAAGTTTAACCCAAGTGTTCCGCATGTGCAAAACTGGCTTGCACCCGTTGTATGTGAACGTAGAGTCTATCACACCCGATCATCACGTGGTGCCTCAAAACGACGAACTTTCGCAACGGTGCACACTTGGGGAGAACACAATTTTATCTTGAAATTTTAGTGAGGGATCACCTTGTAATGCTACCGTCGTCCTAAGCAAAATAAGATGCATAAAAGGATTAACATCACATGCAAATCATAAGTGACATGATATGGCCATCAACTCGTGTTTTTGATCTCCATCTCCAAAGCACCGACATGATCTCCATCGTCACCGGCATGACGCCATGATCTCCATCATCATGTCGCCATCGGGGTTGTCACGCCAACCATGCTTCTACTACTATTGCTACCGCTTAGCGATAAAGTAAAGCATTACATAGCGCTTAATGATTGACATGCAGGTCATACAATAATTAAAGACAACCCTATGGCTCCTGCCGGTTGCCGTATGCATCGACATGCAAGTCGATATATACTATTACAAACATGATCATCTCATACATCAAATATATTTCATCATGTCTTTGGCCATATCATATCACAACATACCCTGCAAAAACAAGTTAGACGTCCTCTAATTGTTGTTGCATGTTTTACGTGGCTGCTATGGGTATCTAGCAAGAACGATTCTTACCTACGCAAAGCCACAACGGTGAAATGCAAGTTGCTATTTAACCTTCTACAAGGACCGCCTTTGTCGAATCCGATTCAACTAAGGTGGGAGAGACAGACACCCGCCAGCCATCTTTATGCAACAAAGTCACATGTCTGTCGATGGAACCGGTCTCATGTACGTGGACATGTAAGGTTGGTCCGGGCCGCTTCATCCCACAATACCACTGAATCAAGAAAAGACCAAGGAAGGAAGTAATCTGAATATCAACACCCACAAACTCCTTTGTGTTCTACTCGTGATGTCATCAACGCATAGACCTAGCTCTGATACCACTGTTGGGGAACGTTGCATGGGAAACAAAAATTTTCCTACGCTCACCAAGATCCAATCTAGGAGATGACCATCTACGAGAGGTGAGATTGGATCTACATACCCTTGTAGATCGCTAAGCGGAAGCGTTAAGAAACGCGGTTGATGTAGTCGAATGTCTTCGCGATCCAATCATGATCCGTCCCGCAAACTCCCGATCCAAGTGCCGAACGGACGGCACCTCCGCGTTCATCACACGTACGGCTTGATGACGCCTTCACCTCCTCGATCCAGCGAGCGATGGTGAAGTAGTAGCTCGAGTCCTCCGGCAGCACGATGTCGTGGTGGCGGTGGTGGTGGCGAAATCTTAGCAGAGCTTCGCTAAGCACTACGGAGAAGAAGATGGCTATGGGGGAGAGGAGGAGCAGCGCCATGGCACGAATAGATCTGTATCGGTCCGGCTGCCCTCTCTCTACCTCTCTATTTATAGGAGAAGGGAGGAGGGGGTGGCGCCCCTAGGGTTTCCCCTAGGGGGGCTGCGGCCAGGGCAGATGGGATCTCCCCTAGGGAAATCCTAGGGTGACTTGCGCCCCAAGCCAGGTGGAGGCTTGCCTCCCAAGCCAGGAGGCGCCCCACCTCCCCTGGTCACGTGGGATGGGGTAAGAGGGGCGCTCAGCCCCTTAGTGGGCTGGTTTGCCCCCTCCCCTTGGCCCATGAGGCCCCCCAACACTTGCTGGGACCCCCCGAAACCACTTTCGGTCATGCTGGTCATCACCCGGTACCCCTGGAACAATTCCGGACTCCAATACCCTTTGTCCAATATATCAATCTTCACCTCTGGACCATTTCGGAGTTCCTCGTCATGTCCGGGATCTCATCCGGGACTCCGAACAACCTTCGGTAACCACCATAATGACTCAACTATACTTATATCATCACCAAACGTTAAGTTTGTAGACCCTGCGGGTTCGAGAACTATGCAGACATGACCGAGACACCTCTACGGTCAATAACCAATAGCGGGACCTGGATGCCCATATTGGTTCCTACATATTCTATGAAGATCTTATCGGTCGAACCTCAATGTCAAGGATTCTGCTAATCCCGTATGCAGTTCCCTTTGTCCATCGATATGTTACTTGCCCGAGATTCGATCGTCGGTATCTCCATTCCTAGTTCAATCTCGTTACCGGCAAGTCTCTTTACTCATTCCGTAATACAAGATCCTGTGGCTAACTCATTAGTCACATTGCTTGCAAGCTTGCTGTGATGTTGTATTACCGAGTGGGCCCCGAGATACCTCTCCGTCATACAGAGTGACAAATCCCAGTCTTGATCCATGCCAACTCAACGGACACCCTCGGAGATACCTGTAGAGCACCTTTATAGTCACCCAGTTACGTTGCGACGTTTGGTACACACAAGGTATTCCTTCGGTGTCAGTGAGTTGCATGATCTCATGGTCATAGGAATATATACTTGACATGCAAAAAACGATAGCAATAAACTTGACACGATCATATGCTATGTTTATAGTTTGTGTCTTGTCCATCACATCATTCTCCTAATGATGTGATCCCGTTATCAAATGACAACTCATGTCTATGACTAGGAAACCATAGCCATCTTTTGATCAACGAGCTAGTCTAGTAGAGGCTCACTAGGGACACGTTGTTGTCTATGTATCCACACGTGTACTTGAGTTTCCAATCAATACAATTCTAGCATGGATAATAAACGATTATCATGAACAAGGAAATATGATAATAACCAATTTATTATTGCCTCTAGGGCATATTTCCAACACTTAATCCCTAGTTTCACCACTGTCAAGAGATCTAAGTGTCAAGTTTGTGTGCAAGCTAAGCAACCTCATAAGTCTCACACGTCTGCGGAAACAAGAAATCTTGCACCTCTAGAGCTCATACATTCAGATCTATGTGAAATGAATGGTGTTTTGACAAAAGGTGGAAAGAAATATTTCATGACGTTAATTGATGACTCCACTAGATACTACCATGTGTATCTTCTGAAATCTAAGGATAAGGCTTTGAACTTTTTCAAGATCTATAAAACTGAAGCGGAAAACCAACTTGATTGAAAGATCAAGAGGCTTAGGTCCGATCGCGGTGGAGTGTATTTCTCAAATGATCTTGATTCTTTTTGTGCGGAACATGGTATAATCCATGAGAGGACGCCTCCCTATTCAGCTCAGTCAAATGGGGTAGCCAAAAGAAAGAATTGTACTCTAACCAATTTGGTTAATGCCATGTTAGACACATCAGGTCTCTCCAAGGCATGGTGTGGGGAGGCGATATTGACTGCATGTCATGTTCTAAACTGAGTTCCCACAAAGAACAATGAGATAACTCCATTTGAAGAATGGGAGAAAAAAGGTTAAAACTCTCTTACCTACGAACCTGGGGTTGTTTGGCGGAAGTCAATGTGCCAATTCCAAAGAAGCGCAAGCTTGGACCAAAAACTGTGGATTGCGTTTTCCTGGGATATGCTTTTCATAGCATTGGCTATAGATTCTTGGTTGTAAAATCTAAGGTATCTGACATGCATGTCGGCACAATCATGGAGTCGAATGATGCGACTTTCTTTGAAGATATCTTTCCCATGAAGGATATGGCTAGCTCATCAAATCAGGAGATGCCTAGTTCATCGAATCAGGAATTAGTTACAATTACTGAACCTACCATTTCGACGGAACACTTTGAAAATCCTGTGGAGGAGAACAATGAAGTTCCTACTAGGAGCAAGAGACAGAGGACTGGAAAGTCCTTTGGTGATGATTTTCTTGTGTATCTCATAGATGACACTCCTAGTTCTATTTCAGAGGCCTATGCATCTGAAGATGCTGACTACTGGAAGGAAGCGGTCCATAGTGAGATGGATTCCATCTTGGCAAATGAAACTTGGGAGATAACTGATCGTCCTTATGGGTGCAAACGTATAAGGTGCAAATGGGTATTCAAGAAGAAGCTTAGGCCTGATGGTACTATTGAGAACTACAAGGCACGACTCGTGGCCAAGGGTTATACCCAAAAGGAAGGTGAAGATTTCTTTGATACTTACTCACCTGTGGCTCGACTAACCACTATTCGAGTACTACTTTCACTAGCTGCCTCACATGGCCTTCTCGTTCATCAAATGGATGTTAAGACTGCTTTCCTAAATGGAGAGTTGGACGAGGAAATTTATATGGAACAACCAGATGAGTTTGTAGTAGATGGTCAGGAAGGAAAAGTGTGCAAGTTGCTGAAGTCTTTGTATGGACTTAAGCAAGCACCTAAGCAGTGGCATGAGAACTTTGAAAGAACTTTAACAGCTGCAGGCTTTGTTGTAAACGAAGCTGACAAATGTGTGTACTATCGCCATGATAGGGCGAGGGGGTTATCCTTTGCTTGTATGTTGATGACATATTGATTTTTGGAACAAATCTGAAAGTTATTAAGGAGATCAAGGAATCCCTATCTCGTTGTTTTGAGATGAAGGATTTAGGAGTAGCAGATGTTATTCTGAACATCAAGCTATTGAGAGACAATGATGGTGGGATTACATTACTTCAATCTCACTACGTGGAAAAGATCTTGAGTCGCTTTGGCTATAGTGACTGCAAGCCCTCTCCAACACCATACGATGCTAGCGTGCTGCTTCGAAAGAATCAAAGAATTGCTATAGATCAATTAAAATATTCTCAGATTATTGGATCGCTTATGTATTTAGCCAGTGCTACAAGACCTGACATCTCTTTTGCTGTTAGCAAACTGAGCCGATTTGTTTTAAAACCGAGAGATGATCATTGGAAAGCTCTAGAGAGAGTTATGCGTTATTTGAAAGGCACTGTGAGGTATGGAATTCACTATACATGGCACCCAAAGGTGCTTGAAGGGTACAGTGACTCAAACTGGATCTCAGATGCTGATGAGATAAAGGCCACGAGCAGACGTGTATTCACTCATGGAGGTGGCGCTGTTTCTTGGAAGTCTTGCAAGCAGACCATCTTAACGATGTCAACAATGGAAGCAGAGCTCACAACACTAGATACAGCTATGGTCGAAGCAGATTGGCTTCGTCGGCTCTTGAATGACTTGCCGGTAGTTGAGAAACCTGTACCGGGTATCCTTATGAACTGCGACAATCAAACTGTGATCACGTAAGTGAGCAGCTTAAAGGATAACATGAAGTCCTCAAGACATGTTCAGAGAAGGTTAAAGTCTGTTAGGAAAATGAGAAACTCCGAAGTTATTGCATTGGATTATATCCAAACATCTAAAAATCTGGCAGATCCTTTTACTAAGGTTCTATCATGTAATGTGATAGATAATGCATGGGTATGAGACCTACAATATGAGTTGTTCACAGTGGTAACCTAGTCTATGTGATCGGAGATCCCGTGAATTAGATGTGGAAGACAAGTTGTTGCTCAATTGAGATGAGAGTATCCTTACTATTAATAATACCACTCCATGAAGATGCAATACTCTCCTAATCTGCATGGTAGGTTGATGTATATCTTAATGTGTTCTAAATGGCTTATTTAAGCAGAGATGTTGTCCTGCAGAACATCTTCTGAAGAACACACCTATATGAGTCTGATTATTAAACGTCGCAATCTATGAGAGTAGGGTGCTCTCTAGTATACTCATGAAAGGTCTCAGAGTATGACGCATAAGCTCCACCCGCGGGGAAGTCCCACCGTAGCCCAGTATCGGTTAAGGCTTTGTGTGAAACTAGATTCGCAGAAAACTTGCAGTTCAAGGCCTAGTCCATTGTTCAAGTTGCTTACTAGTGTAGCACAGAGTTCTAGGTGGAAGTTCAACTTAACAGTCTCAACTGCAGTATCGGTATATAAACAGTGTTTTGGAACCAAAGGTAAATTTTATGTGCCTCTAGGACCTGGTGGGGGATTGCTGGAATTTAATCTATTTTGGGTCAGCCCAATAGCAATTTCAGAAATTCCTAATAAATCCTAGAGGCCCACTCAGTCCATTCGTACAAGGCAAGAGGTGGAACTAAAGTTTAGTCCCACATTGCTAGTTTGGTAGGAGTTGGACCTCCTTATAATGGAGGTTGTTCCTCATATGTATGAGCATGAGAACAAGAGGGACATTCACGCGCGCTCCTCCTCCACCGTCTGCCTCGCCATGCCACGCCTCGCCTCGACACGAGATTAAATCCGAATAGCGCACCTCTTCGGCTGCACGCTGTTCACTTCGTTTTCCTCTTTTGCTTCACCTCCCGTCGCAGTCTGTTCGCCTCCTTCTCCTGTGTCTATAAAAGAGAGGTCCCTCCTCTCTAGAGTGACACACCAGAACAACATCTTTCTCTCGCCACCATGTTCCAAACTCTGAGCTACTGCAAGGTTCTTCCCCATCCCGGCTTGTGGCGTGCACCGCAGGTCGGGACAGTAGGTCTTCCGAACCCCACCTCTTTGAGTCCTGTACGGGAGAAGGGTGATAAGGTTTTTGGGGAGCGCTCTGCGCGACTACTGACCGGTTCATCACAGATGCTCCGGACACTGACGACCACTTCCCCAACGACGACTTCTTCCCCGACGTCGACAAACTCTTCGACGACATGGCTGGCGAGGATGTCGACCCCAAGACCAATGTTTCCGCCCCTGTTTCGTACGTTCTCAGGTTCTTTTTGTTTAATATCCTGCAACCGTTTCTCCTTCTAGTATCTGTTCTACATATGTTCTGTTCTAGTTCACATGTGCAGATGCTATTTGCCTTATCTTTTTTAGATTACATGACCTGTTTCACCTCTACTATAATAGTCATGTTTTTATCCACTATTTCTGTTAATAAAATCATATGGTAAATTGCTCATATTTCCAACAAAAACTTAGTGCCAAAACCCTTGGCCTCGAGAGCCTGCAGCAGGAACTACCAAGAGACCGAATCGAAAGCCTTTTCAATGTCCAACTTCAACATCACGGCCGGCGTCTTTGATTGTTTGAACATCTTGGCAAGGCACTGAACATACTTAAAATTATCATGAATTGTGCGACCCTTAATGAAGGCACTTTGGCAAGGTTGAACAAGGTCATTCATCCGGCATCTTAATCTCGAGGCAAGGATCTTCATGAAAAGTTTGCTGATGAAGTTGACCAAGCTGATCGGCCTAAAATCTCTAGGGGTTGATGCTTTAGGGCTCTTCGGAAGGAGCACAATGGTGGCTGAATTGAGCAGATGAAGCTTTCTGGCGTTCAGGCACTCTATCTCTCTGATAGCCGCCATGATGTCCAACTTGATCGTGTCCCAACAGCTCTGGAAGAAAAATGCAGAGTAGCCGTTAGGGCCCGGAGCCTTGCTCGGGTCAAGGTCGAACAACACAGACTTGACCTCATCTTCTAAAATAGGCCTCTCTAGTTCCGAGGGCTCAGCTGCGGTTATCCCAATATTCTGCAGGTTCAGCGTGCTTGTCCTGACGTGTTTATGCCCAAGAAGTTGCGAGAAGAAATCGAACATGGCCTGCTCTTTGCCAACTTGGCTGGTAACTGGCACCCCATCAACCGTGAGGCGGTGGATAAAGCTCTTTCTTCTCCTAGTAGCCGCCTTGGCCTGAAAGAATCTCGAACTTGCATCCCCCTCTCGAATCTGGGTGATCCTGGACCGTTGCCTCCACATAGAGCGTTGCAGCACAGCGATCCCGAGAAAGTTAACCTTGAGCATCGCCCTGAATTGCCTCTCATCGTCCGAGAGCATGCGCTTGTCCATGGCTTGGTCCAGCATAAAAATCAGCTCACTAGAGACCGCCGGAAATCCGATAAAACTGACCAAGCCGCTTATATAGGGCTTTCAGAAAAATGCTTACCTAGCTTCACCTCCTCTAGACCGGCCGGCTCCTGGCACAAGGTGATCCAAAGAAGCTTCTGATCTCAGCGTCTATAAGGCGGAGCTCTAACCCAGAGCTCTATAACACATTGATTTGCTGGGGCGAAAACAAAATTACCACAAACACAGGAACAATCTTGTCTGCAAATTCTTGTCATAACTGTAGACCAAAAATGTAGTCATGGTAACGTTTCAGGTTTTAGTCTAGCAAGTCTACTGCCATCGCTAAGACGCTAACCTCTTTCTATCGCCCCCTCTCTCTTTACATGGTCCAAAGATATGAATATATATCCTAGCTAGGCCGACTGATGGATGACGAGCATGAGCAGACCACGGAGACGGAGGGGCTAGCAGCAAAAGGGACCTGGATGCCGGGCTGGCTAGGTGCTGCAGTGGCATGGGAGGGAGGCTGTTTTCTTCGTGCAGCAAAGGGACTTGGACGCCAGGCACCGCCGGTAGCGCAGCTCCATCACGAACTCATTCGCCGGAGCACCCACCGGCCTCTGGACCTTGTCCTTCGGCTTGCGGCTCAGCCACTGCTTGAGTAGGCCGTGAAGTGTCGTCGAGGGGCAGACCGGCTTGCCATGGCATAAGATCTCCACCTGCATTTCACACAAGTATACATACAGGGGGTCAGGCCAAATAGCACATTCAACATTGTCCATATGCATACATACTTTCTCGGCTTACACGCGCGACAACAGGAAAGATGATAGTAATTGGTGCAAATAAATTGTACTATATATGCCACCATCCAAATCTACAAATGCAGCAAGGTGATGGTTCCTTCAACGGGAAATCGGTGGGGGCGGTGGCCCCTTCATTATTTCTGAATAATAAAATCTACAATGCAGCAAACTGGAGATTTATTGATGATCTAATTCTAATGCTTGGAAGCAACCACCCTGACAAGAGGCCCCAGACAACAATCAAAATCAAAGCACAAAGACATCTAAAATGCTCACCTTAACATCACTTGCTAGCTCAAGTTTTTTCATAATGAGCTTCAGGATGGAGGAGACCTGCATAGTTCCATCTCTGAAACAAGAAGAAAAATCCATATTAAACAGAATGTATTAAATATTTAAATTCTTGGAATCGAGTTAGGTGTTAGCTGAATTCCTGGAATGATGAACAAAAAAAAGCACGCAGGATTTTTGAATGAAACATCCTCTCCAATGCTGATAAAAATTGTTATTCTAGACACTTCACCTTCATATTTTGAAATGAAGGAAATAACTCTTGCTGATACCATATCACAGTTGCTACTAGTAGAAAACATAACATGAAAAGGGGCATCAGCGCACTGTGCCATCTAAAATTCTAAAGCCGGGAAAAAACCTTCAGCAATCTATGCTGCAAATAAGAGGATACTAAAGATGAGAGGCCTTTATCATTGTTGACAAAGAAACTTGAAGATTAATGGGGAACTCACTTAATTCTGTAGAATTTCGTTTCTAGCTGAGGCAGCCGTTTAGCTTCTGCCCTGCAAAACAGTTTTCATTTTGATTTGAGGACACAAAAAAAACGGTCCATCGGAATTAGTACAAATATTGAATATGCTGCAATCTTACTGGTTCCGTGAAGTCACTAGTGAAAACCAGATTGGGGTAGTTATTCCATCATTCGAGTCTGCTTCTGGGCTTTCCCTCAGACTATCCTCTGTGGTTGTTTTGTTTTTTCGACTTTCCCTCAGACAACTAGTTTGTGACTTCTTCGCACTTGCCACGACTAAGCTCCGTAAGGGCTTATGAAGCTCTTCCTTGTCAATTCCATCTTCAGAAATATCTGCACTATTCTGTTTGGGATGGAAGTGTAGTCAGAATAAGCAAATGTTACAAGACAATCGGCATCAAACTTGCATATGAAACTATGTGCTGGTAATACTTCAGTAGTACCTTCTTTTTGTTTGCAGATGTTGTCACCTTGGTTGATTTTGGTGCTGAGGCCATCTCAGTCTTCTGATTGTAGTCTTCAGATTTATTTGGCAATTTACCGACAGAAAACAAATGGGACATGAATTTCCTTCTTGCAGCTCTCTGTCCTGTCAGAGTAGATTGTGTTGCCATCCTTGGGGTTTCAACCAAGGAAGAAATGGACCTCTCTTTTATCTTTGCTGGCAGTGTAGTAGTTGGAGCCTCAAAAGCATCAACTTCTGCCTTAGGTGGAAACGCATGGTCCCTGATAGCCTGAATTTGTGTATCATCCCTTCAAACAAGGAAACAATCAATCATGTTAGGTAGCAGCATATAGTAGAGTACCTGAGTCGAGATCACAGGAAAAATAAGAATAAGTGGCTGGAATTCTAAGCTTTTGTTTCACAAAACAAGAATGTATGTATACATAGATAGTTTCTTCTATAGATACTCCATTCTAAGCTTTTGCTTCACAAAAAAAAAACAAGTTTGGTCTGGCTATTAGTGAGAGTTTGCACTTGTAATTACACTTGTAGTGCATAACTCCGCTGGTGTACTTATACATAGACTTAAAGAAATTGAGAACTGACAAGTTGAAAAAACAATGCTGTAGATAACTATATAGACAACCTTGTTGTTTTAACAATTACTTACCTGAGTTTCTCTTCAGGAGCAATCCCAAGAGCAGCGTTGCATACGGGGCAGGATTCGATCCCCTCCTCATCTATTTTCTTCATGATACAATCCCGGCAAACTGCTTACAAAAAGGCGGTCACAAGAGGAACTCCACAGGCAGGCATGCAAGTTTCATGCAGAGATTTGAATGAACCGAATTTTACGTGCTTGGCAAATGAAAACAATATTAGGAGTAAATTAGCTAGTAGCAACAATGCAACAAGACTAGATACTTGGCTTGCATCCAGATTGAGAGCGCAAGTAGTGGTGCAGCACTAGCATCCAGATTGATGCTTATCAATCAAGTGGTGCAGCCATATTTTATTTAAGAATAATCATCCTCTTGGCCTCTACAGCATGTGGTGCAGTCACTTTGTGAAAGAAAAAAGTGGGGCAGCTACATTTTATTTAAGAATGTGAAGCGCGGCTATAGCAAAAACATTGAACTGAAATACTTCCCCAATACAAATAACTATAAGACCGCACGCCACTCGGGCTCCGCTTTGGTTGGCAATGGTGAGCGGAGGTGCGATGGATTTGAGCCCCGGTGCCTAGATTTGATGGTGGCGGCGGTGGTCGTCGGGTGCGAGGGTCTGACGGCTATCGGGCAGGGGGTGATGGTGGTGGCCTGACCGGTATTGGCTCGGGCGGGAGATGGTGGTACTATGCTGGGCTAATGTCTTGCTTCCGGTTGTGGCCGGGGTAGACGGCGGTGATGCTCGAGGAGCATTCACGTCCTTGTTGAAGGCAGCGTCGAGGTGGCGTGCTCGCTTCTTCGTTCGGGACAACAACTCCGGGGGGAAACCTTAGATCCTAGAAGATGACGACGTCGATGCGACGCTCCTCTTGGGGCATCGTCTTAGGAGTGACCACCGGTTGGAGTGACCATTGGTAGGCCATGGCCGGTGTTGTTGGTGTTTGGCAGATGCGATCCGAGTTCTCGATCTTGTGGTGGGCCGTTTGATGTTTGCTTTGAAGCCGGGTTAGTGAGTGTGATCCTTCTTGAATTACCTCATTCCCCTACCGACACCCCTCCCTCTCTTTGAGGGTTGTCGTCGGGTGGCAACCAGACGGCGAATGCTCAAGGAGTCCACCAGATAATGATGGCCGCGGTCGAGTCTTCTCGAAATGGGCTTTCGCCCCGCTTTATAAATAAAGCAACCAACCAGTCCAAGAAGGAGTACCAACAACCGACACAGATTCCGGGCCGAGTCTGCGTGATCTTTGCAGCTTGGTTCCTTCTCTTGTAGAGTGTAGTGTTGCTGTGGTGCTTGGTGTGATATTTTTGTGTGCTGTTGTGGGTTTGTGTGCTCTCACTCTGGGCTTTGTAATGTGTCTTCTTCTTCATACATGAAATGAAATGCAATGCCGTTGATTTTCGTCAAAAAAATGACCACGGCCAGCGCAGTGCACAATGCCTGTTCAAACGGACACAACATTTCATGCCACCATCTACAAGCTCCCCCACCATCTACAAGCTCCCCAACCATTACCTAACACACATGAAGCTACTAGAGTGCATCGACACCATACAGTGCATCACCCTGCGACAGGTGCCAAGGCTTTACAACTTTTGCTCCTAGCACCAAAAGGAAACTGGGACCGAATGTCCTTCCAAGAGGATGGCCCCGGCAGCCACCGCGGGGATGTCCAAAGTGCGGCCACCGTGTCGTCGGGACATGGAAGACACCTGGAAACGCCAAAGGCTGGCTGCATTGTCGACTCTAAACTTCCAAAGAAGAGAGGTGGCGACGTTAGACCGAGAGCACGAGAGCACGGTGTCGGCTCCGGATGGACTTCTGCGTGGGAGCACGGGCGAAGAAACTACCGCAGACCGACTGACCGAGAGCACGGCCAACAGGCCAGGTTAGACTGATGTTTGCTCGCGTACTTGTTTCCACTCTCCTGTAACTCTAAACTCCATCTCCCCTGCCATGGCTCCGCAGACGGCGACGTGCGTGTCCAACTCCGGCCCAGCGCCGTGTTGTATGTGGCCAACTGCGAGCTGGCAGTGGAGCTGGTCTACGTACGATGACATCGGCGACAGCGGTGCGTGCATCATCGTGTGCTTGCGCGAGCCCATCGCCAAGGCCACCGCGGCGTGTACCAACTCCTACTACTCGTCTGGTTCCGCGAGCCCACCGCCGCGGCCGGGCGATGGCCGCGCCCCCCGGACATTCACTTGGTGGAGGAATTCGTCGTAGGCGGAGGCGGAGGAGGTTGACGCACGGGTCGAAGTGACAATTCCTACTGGAAAAAGATGGCTGATTTCAACGATCGCGATTTCGCCTCGGACGCCTGCCTCTGCCTGTTAGCGAACGTTCGCTTGGAACCACGGCCTCGCTCGGTGGCTGCGGCACGGGGTTTCTCCGGATCGAGAAGTTCCGGCGCGCCCTACAGGAGAGGAAACGTCTCGGCCGCAACGGCCAGACCGCGGCGCACGCAATCAAAAGGCTCGGCCGCCACGGCCGGCCAGACCGCAGCGCAGGCAAGCAAAAGGCTCGGCAATGACAGCGTCGCCTCCGGCGCTCTTCTGGATCAGGAGGTCGATCGCATCGCATCAAACGGCACCGACCGAGAGACAGTCAGACGGGACAGGGAGAGAAAGCAGACAGACGGGACGGCGACGCGAGGCCGTGCGCAGCGGCGCAGGAAGGCCGCGGGGCGACACGAAAGGGGGGAGGACAAAACGAAACCGTAGAGGCGGCGGACGGGAGCTGGGTAGAAGAGAGAACTCACATGTGTGGCCGCACTCGGCGAAGGCGCTGGCCTCCCGGAAGTATCCCTTGCAGAGCGGGCACGTCAAGAACGCGGCGAGCGCCGCCCGCGGCACGCGAGATACCCCCGGCGCGGCCCCCATCTCTCCGCCGCCCGCAACCACCTCCGCCACCACCTTCTCCTCTCCTCCTCGTCTATCCTCGACGACCTCCTCGTCAGAACTCGTCGACTGGGAGGCGGAGAATCAGCAAAAACGGCGCCGGGCGATGGAATCGAGGGCAGTGGTCGGCTGGGAGAAGGGAGAAGCGGCGGCGGAGCTCCGGCGAGTCACGAAGTTTAGTGTTTTCCTATTCTGCTGTATTTTTTTGGTGGATATATAGAAATATATAGAAGGCTAGCTGTGCGAGGAACGCGGTAGAAATAGAAGGCTGTGGGAGGGACCCAGCAGAATTTCTAGGTCTAAGGTACTTTTCCTACCACGGTCTTCGTGCGATTTGTATTTTTGGAACCGTCTTCCTGTTTTGTCAAAAAGTAATATTTTTCCTACTCAAAACCAGGCCATTCCAGTTTTCATTGTTTCCATATCGTAGGTAAAGATTCATCTTTTGTGCGGATAAATATCAAATTCTTACAAAGCAAGAGACGATAAAAAAAAGAAGCGAGTTGAGATGGGACCGAGACCGTTGTGTAGGTGAAGTGCGCCCGAAAGTGGGAAGTGAGTTTGGAAGAAAACCTTTGTGTACGTGAAGTACATGTGAAACGGGGGAGCAAGCCGGATGATACCGTTATGCATGAGAATTACGCGGGAAAGAGATAAGTAAGTTCTGCGAGACCGTTGCACGTGTGAAATACGCGGGAAAAGGGAGGAACCTACTCTGGTGAAACCGTTTTGTATGTGAATACTTTGGTTTATTTTCTGACAGGCGAGAGAAGTGCAAAACCCTGGAGACACCATGCTATTTATTGCACTTAATGAGTTACCAAAAATAGTTCAACCTTTTTAAGGCAATTACATAATGTGACAACTCATGACAACCCATTTCACTAATAATTACTTTATGATAATGATGATGAATATTTGCTTGTGCAGGTAAATAACGATTGCTAAATACCATGTTAGGGCATCTCCAACGGTAACCTGCAAATTTCCTGCCGCATCCGTCTGTGAACAGGGGGGACCAGTCCGCGAACATGGATGCGGGAGGACGCCATCCAACCATTGCCGCATACATTTCAAACTCTTTTTTCAACAAACCGGATGGAATTCGTGCAAACATGGCCGGATTTCATATAAACATGACATATTTCATACAAACCGGACGAAAACGGTTACATTTTAGACATATTTTCAACTAAAAAGCTAAAGCTATATGCACATATGGTCGCGCGGAGCTCGACTCCCACGACACGGATACACTACACTAGTCTACCGTCGGCCGCGGCTTGTCTTCCCCATGTCCGGCAGCCCGCTAACCGGACTGCCGGGAGCCTTGGAGGCATATTCTTCCCCCATATCTTCCCTATGTCCGGCTGCGCCGCTCATTGGAGCGGCAAAGAGGGTGCTTCAGCTGGAGGGGATGGGTGCTTCCGTGGAGCTCAAGCGGGTGCCCAGGATGGTCTGAGATAAAGAAGAACCGGCAAGGTTACCGGCGGCGGCCTTCCTGGTACCCAACCGTTGGAGGCCTCCTGTGTTCTACTTCTCCTCGATGATGGCGGCGGGCGCGGATGTGTGGGCTGCCACCTCGTCGGTATCCGCATAGCCAGCTTCTTTCTCTGCCTACATGGCACGACTACGCGCATCTCGACGGCAGATGGCGCGGTCGCATGCACTGGAGGCGAGGATGCCCGTGCCGCCATGCTCCCCGCCATGCCCGCCTGGAGCAACTCGCCACTCCTTTGCGAGCTGGATTGGAGTGACGAGTTGCTGAACCACGCACCGGCTTGGGGCGGCAACTTGCTCCTTTGGTCTAGGCGAGGGAGGTGGAGCAGCGAGGTGCCTCGCTCGTACCCGCCTGGCTCGGCGGGCCACCCAGCCGGCTTTTATGCTAGAGAACTGCTCTTTCGGCTCGTCGGATGCCATCGAAAGATTGGAGAAAATGGTGGAAGGAGGAGATGGGGAGTGGCGGAGTGGTGCGATTCTTGCCCGGCGTCCGGCCTGGTTTATATAGAGGGCGCACGGGAGGAGCCTGCCCGGCGTTGTGTTTAATGCCGGCACGCTCGTGAACGGACGTGTGGCCGGGGTAGGTTTCTCGGCTTTGACGCGGGTTTAATGAAGGCGTTTGAATGCGGCGAGGAGGCGTGTTCAGCCGGGCGTGCAGTGGGCGGCGCTCTTGGCCGATGCGTCGCTTCAATGACGGAGGTAGTGAGAGGTCGCGTCCGTCCTGAGCCGCCTTCAATATGGAGCGACACATTCTACAGTGGCATGAATGCGGGCAGGCCAGTGGCGCCGGGCTAGAAGCGCGCACGGGAGGGGGGAGGGGTTTTTGGCGGGCCAGGGCGGTCAGAAACGGGTTTGGGAGCGGTCCGGACTCCCGCAAATCTTCCCCACGTTTGTCTCTAGTTTGCGGGAGAAAACACGTTCGGACCACGCTGCGGACCGATACAGGCCCGTGTTTGATAGCTTATGTGATCCGGACAGCACGGTCCGAACGGTTGCAGGAGGTTTGAGGGTCGGCGTTGAAGATGCCCATATGCACGAGTAAGTAGCTAATTAGGCAGAAAAGAGAGAAGTAAGTTCGGGCAAGACCATTGTGCATATGAAGCGTGTGTACCTGAAGTATGCCGGGAAAAGGAGGGGATAGGTCGGGCAAGACACCGTTGTGTAGCTATGAGACACTACAGTCAATTGTAATTAATGAAAGCGAAATATAGATCCAAACTCGTTTAAATCAGTACAATCAATGTGACTTTATACTAGTTTATCTCTTCCTGACAAAGGTGGTACTCGTTTAGTGAGGTGCCTCATTTACTTGGCGCAACCTTATTAGAAAGAAACTGAAGGCTAGTGCATGGAGGAAAACGCGGGGGGGGGGGGGGGGGGGGGGGGGGGGGGGGGGGGGGGGGGGGGGGGTGGGGGGGGGGGGGGGGGGGGGGGCACTCGCTAGAGAGATAGTAGCACTCTAGCAGAGACATATTACTGACACGTGGCATCATCCATAGAGTTCTCTGGTGTTACACGAAATCCATGTATTTTGTACATCATCATGGCGGCTGACAACTGCAAAAACCATTTCCTCTCTACGAAACTCGACAACTGCATCAGGGAACCCAGATTAGTATGGTGACCTAGCAGAGGATCATCAATCAATTCACCATGATGTTTGCAAGCGTTATGCTGCGATTGGCATGAGACCGAAGGTTCTTTTTCTTGTGCTGCCACTTCTCGACAAGCATAAGATTGTATTCTGAGCGCTGCTCTGTTGTGCGTTTGCTGTATCGCCTTTATCTGTATCGCAAAAGGAAGAATTGTCGTTGGCTAGATCATGGGATGATGAATCCAGTCGGCTGGTTTCAGTTTATCCAAGTGTGAGATGAAGCTTCTTTCCTTTGTGCAGCTGTATCCGAACATTTTGGACATTACAGGTAGGGTGTCCCGCGGTCAAATATATAGATGATTGACGATATTGCATTGCATATGCACATTTTCCCTTCTTCCCCAGATAAATGAGAAGGGAAATCTTTTGTAGAATCATGACCTTGTTCCCCAGATAAAGGTACAGGCATTGCATAGAGCAATCTCTGATCATACACCGTTGCTGGTCGACTTGGGGGAAGCGACCCATGTGGGAAACAAAACTAATTTCTCTTTCGAACTAGGATGGTTTGAGAGGGAAGGCTTCATGGACCTCATTGCTACTGAATGGGCCAAGGAGTGTGGTGGTATTTCAAATGTTGATAGATGGAAAAATAAAATTAGACACTTGCGCCAGTTCTTGAGGGGCTGGGCCAAGAACCAAAGTAGATTATACAAGGTGGAGAAAGAGAGACTCATACAACTCATAAATGAGCTAGATTTGAAAGCTGAGTCTAACCTTCTTAATGTGTCAGATCGCACTGTTAAGACTGAGGCTGAGCAGAAGTTGAGAGCTCTTCTTAGAGAAGAAGAGATGAAATGGGCTCTCAGAGCCAAGGTGACAAAGGTCGTCCAAGGCGACGAGAACACACAGTTCTTCAACATGATAGCAAATGGGAAGTATAGAAAGAAGAAGATTATCCAACTAGAACAAGATGAGGGTACAATTGTAGGACATGAGAACCTAAAGTTGTACATCACCAACTTCTATAAGAAACTTTTTGGGGCCCCTGAAGATAATTTTGTGTCGCTTGATGAGGCGCAATCGGGGATATACCTCAGGTCTACTCTGACGAGAACGAGGTATTGTCTGCCCTGTTTAGTGAGAAAGAGGTGTTTGAAGCAATATCACAAATGAAGCAGAATAAGACTCCTGGACCGGATGGGTTTCCGGCAGAATTTTATAAAAAATGTTGGCATATCATAAAAGGAGATCTTATGCCTATGTTCCATGATTTGTTTAACGGTCATTTACAATTATTTCAACTAAACTTTGGAACAATAACGTTGTTGCCAAAGAAGGAGGAGGCTATACACATTGAGTAGTTCAGGCTGATATGTCTACTCAATGTGAGCTTCAAAATTTTCACTAAGGTTGCTACGATATGTTGACGCGGATCGCCCATTCGGTGGTACAACCAACTCAAATGACTTTTATGCCTGGGAGACACATCCTAGAAGGGGTTTTGGTCCTACACATGAAGTCCATTCGAAGAAACTAGATGGGGTTATTTTCAAAGTGGATTTCGAAAAAGCGTATGACAAGGTCAAATGGCCCTTCCTTCAACAAGCTTTACGTATGAAGGGGTTCAATGAAGCCTGTCAGAAATATGTGGATTTCTTTATTCAGAAAGGCAGTGTTGGGATTAAGGTGAATGATGACACGGGTCATTATTTCCAGACACATAAGGGATTAAGACAGGGAGACTCGATGTCCCCTGTTTTGTTTAACATAGTAGCGGATACGTTGGCAGTCCTTATTAGTCGAGCTAAAGAAAATGGCCAAGTTGACAGACTGGTTCCACATCTTGTGGATGGGGGAGTGTCCATACTATAATACGCTGATGACACAACTATTTTCATGGAACATGATATTGCAAAAGCCAGAAATATGAAGCTAGTACTTTGCTTATTTGAACAATTATCAGGACTCAAAATTAATTTTAACAAAAGCGAATTGTTCTGTTTTGGGAGAGCCAATGAGGAACAAGATGCATATAAACAACCGTCCGGTTGCGAAATGGGTTCATTACCGTTTAGTTACCTAGGGATCCCGATTCACCACCGACGATTGTCCAATAAGGAGTTGAAGTGCATTGAAGATAGATTCAAAAAAAATTTAAGCTGCTGGAAGGGCAAGCTTTATGTCTCCATGTCTTATGGAGGTTGACTAGTGCTGATAAACTCGGTGCTGACGAGTCTGTCGATATTCCTCCTATCTTTCTTTGAAGTACTGGTAGGGGTACGGAAAAGATTAGACTTCTATCGTTCTGGATTTTTCTGGCAATGTGATGAGGTTAAGAAGAAATACAGATTGGCCAAATGGGATATTATTTGCAAACCCAAAGACCAAGGCGGGTTAGAGATAACTTAGAAGTTAAGAATAAATGCCTTCTCTCTAAATGGTTATTCAGATTATCCACCGAGCCTGAGGGTACATGTATTCAAATTCTGCGGAGTAAGTACCTCCAATTTAAGACTTTGACCCAGGTTACCGTAAGGCCCAATGAATCGCCTTTCTGGAAAGGGTTGATGAGGATGAAAATCTCCTTTTTTCAGAGGGTAAAATTTATCGTTGGCAACGATAATACTACTAGATTATGGGAAGATGCATGGTTAGAAGAGACGCCCCTGGCTTTACAATATCCCACTCTATATAATATTGTACAACGTAAGAAAGATTATGTTGCTACAGTATTACAGTCGGTCCCTCTTAATATCCAATTCAAGAGCTCTCTGGTGGGGGAACGTTGGAACTCGTGGCTGCATCTGGTCCGCAGGTTGATGCCGGTTCAACTCTCTGACCAGGCAGACACCATACACTGGAAATTATCTACGACGACTGGTAGTTTTTCAGTGAAATCTATGTATTTGGATTTAATTGACTCTGGGCCAATTTCGAGACCCCTTCATATTTGGAAGATTAAAGTTCAGCTTAGAATTAAAATCTTCATGTCGTTTGTCCACAAGAGAGTTATTTTTACAAAAGATAACTTGGTAAAACGAAGGTGGGTAGGTAGCTCTAGATGTTGTTTTTGTGACCAGGATGAAACTATACAACACCTCTTTCTCGAGTGCCCGTTGGCAAAATTACTATGGCGCACAATACATATAGTCTTCAGCGTTAGCCGTCCAACTTGCATTAACATGTTATTTGGGATGTGGCTAGATGTAGTGGAACCAAATATGGCGAGACATATTCGGATAGGGATATGTGCACTACTTTGGGCTGTATGGAACAACAGAAATAATATAATCTTTAACCGGGAAAACTTTATCAACTTTTTGCAGGTTATTTACAGAGCCACTGCTTGGATCCGTACGTGGTCGTTACTCACTCTTGCGGACTCCAGGTAGCTTTTGGTTACTGGGTGCAGCCGGTGGAAGACAGTAGCACGTGTTATCTTCAACCGATTTAGATGGCGAGCTAATAATAGGCTAGGTGTATAGGCATCGTAGCCTGTTGCTATCTTGGTCGGCTATGGCATCTTTTATTTTCCTTTTTTTTGTTAAGCTTCATTTGTGAGCCAGATTTGAATCTCAGACTTTGTTCTGGGGTTATCCTCCTTTTCCAAAAAAAACAAATTAACCTTTTCCTGGGTCGGTTTAGCTACCCGTCAGCTCCACAGCAGCCATGGTGACCTACAAAGGCTCAAGGCGCTCGCAACATGGTCCAGAAACTAAACTGCCTGTCACAAGGGAAATTTTCCTTTTATCACGTGATGAGGTACAAAAGGTTATTCTCTTTTCCTTCTTGAAGAAGAAAGATACACTTCGAGAAACAAAGCTAAGCATGAGCAATTTGTTTGTAGCAAATGTAAACTCGTTTATCGCCGATGTTCCTCACAGCGCATGCGTATCCTTCTCTCTGGAAACACCACAATCTCATTCTGCTAAAGCTACTGACCAAGCCGCTTATATAGGGCCTTAAGAAAAATGCTTACCTAGCCTGACGGCCGGTTCCTGGCACAATGTGACCCAAAGAAGCTTCTGATCTCAGCGTCTATAAGGCGGAGCTCTAGCCCAGAGCTCTGTGACACATTGATTTGGTGGGGCGAATAGAAAATCACCACAAACACAGGAACAATCTTGTCTACAAATTCTTGTCATAACTGTAGACCAAAAATGTAGTCATGGTAACGTATCAGGTTTTTGTCTAGCAAGTCTACTGCCATCGGTAACCTCTCTCCGTCGCCCATCTCTCTTTCCACGGTCCATAAAAAGAATGAGAAATATGCAGATATATATGAATATATATCCTAGCTAGGCCGACTGGTGGAGGACGAGCATGAGCAGACCACGGAGACGGAGGGGCTAGCAGCAAAAGGGACCTGGATGCCGGGCTAGCTAGGTGCTGCAATGGCATGGGAGGGAGGCTGTTTTCTTCGTGCAGCAAAGGGACTTGGACGCCAGGCATCGCCGGTAGTGCAGCCCCATCACGAACTCATTCGCCGGAGCACCTACCGGCCTTTGGACCTTGTTCTTCGGCTTGCGGCTCAGCCACTGCTTGAGTAGGCCGTGCTGCATCGTCGAGGGGCAGACCGGCTTGCCATGGCATAAGATCTCCACCTGCATTTCGCACAAGTATACATACAGGGGATCAGGCCAAATAGCACATTCAACATTGTCCATATGCATACATACTTTCTCGGCTTACAGGCGCGACAACAAGAAAAATGATACTAATTGGTGCAAATAAATCGTACTATATATGCCACCATCCTTGGAAGCAAGCACCTTGACAAGAGGCCCAACACAACAATCAAAATGAAAGCACAAAGACATCTAAAATGCTCACCTTAACGTCACTTGCTAGCTCAAGTTTTATCATAATGAGCTTCAGGATGGAGGAGACCTGCATAGTTCCATCTCTGAAACAAGAAGAAAAATCCATATTAAACAGAATGTATTAAATTCTTGGAATCGAGTTACGTGTTAGCTGAATTGCTGGAAGGGATGAACGAAAAAAACCACGCATGATTTTTGAATGAAACATCCTCTCCAATACTGATAAAAATCGTTATTCTAGACACTTCACCGTCATATTTTGAAATGAAGGAAATAACTCTTGCTGATACCATAGCACAGTTGCTACTAGTAGAAAACATAACATGAAAAGGGGCATCAGCGCACTGCGCCATCTAAAATTCTAAAGCTGGGAAAAAACCTTCAGCAATGTATGCTACAAATAAGAGGATACTAATTACTAAGTGAAGTATGAGAGGCCACTATCATTGTTGACAAAGAAACTTGAAGATTAATGGGGAACTCATTTAATTCTGTAGAATTTCGTTTCTAGCTGAGGCAGCCGTTTCGCTTCTGCCCTGCAAAGCAGTTATAATTTTGATGTGAGGACACAAAAAACACGGTCCATCAGAATTAGTACAAATATTGAATATGCTGCAATCTTACTGGTTCCGTGAAGTCACTAGTGAAAACCAGACTGGGGTAATTATTCCATCATTTGAGTCTGCTTCTGGGCTTTCCCTCAGACTGTCCTCTGTGGTTGTTTTGTTTTTCCGACTTTCCCTCAGACAACTTAATTTTTGTGGCTTCTTCGCGCTTGCCACGACTAAGCTCCGTCAGGGCTTATGAAGCTCTTCTTTGTCAATCATCTCACGATTCTTTCCATCTTCAGAAATATCTGCAGTATTCTGTTTGGGATGGAAGTGTAGTCAGAATAAGCAAATGTTACAAGACAATCGGCATCAAACTTGCATATGAAATTATGTGCTGGTAATACTTTAGTAGTACCTTCTTTTTGTTTGCAGATGTTGTCACCTTGGTTGATTTTGATGCTGACGCCACCTCAGTCTTCTTATTATGGTCTTCAGATTTATTTGGCAATTTACCAACAGAAAACAAATGGGACATGAATTTCCTTCTTGCAGCTCTCTGTCCTGTCAGAGTAGGTTGTGTTGCCATCTTTGGGGTTTCAACCAAGGAAGAAATGGACCTCTCTTTTATCTTTGCTGGAAGTGTAGTAGTTGGGGCCTCAGAAGCGTCAACTTCTGTCTCAGGTGGAAACGCATGGTCCCTGATAGCCTGAATTGTTGTATCATCCCTTCAAACAAGGAAACAATCAATCATGTTAGGTAACAACCAATATAGATCGCCGAGGCTGAGGCTAAGGAAAAGTAGAAAGTCTACCATTTGCCTTGCCCCTCGCGTCGCCTCCCCCTGGGCGACGCCAGGGACCCCCGAACCCTAGCGCCGCAGGCCTCCCCTCGCGCCTCCCTCTGCCGCCAGTGTGGGCCGCGATGGCGGCGGGCCCGGCGCCGAAGGCACCTGGGCGGGTGGATGCGGCGAGATCTCATCTGAGGCGGCAGGGGCGGCCCCTCTCATGGGATCCGAAGGCGGCGGCTGGGGCGGCGATCCCATGCCGTGCGGCGGTGGCCGAAGCGCCATAAGCCGGCGGAGCGGCGGCCTTGTGGACGGCGGCGGTGGCAGCGCCCCATCCGACGGGGTGGATGATCTGTGCGGAGATGGTGACGGCGGCGACTGCGGATCCAATGCCCCGATCGGATCCGCCGCGGGATGGCCTTCTGCCGACCGGCGGCGCGTGGAGGGACCGGTGAGGAGATGTCGAATCTCCGCCGGATTACCGACAACAGCGTTCGTCTTCGTGGCGAGGCTCCACTCGGTTCCAGCCAGCCGCAAGATTGGGACGACGTGGATTCCGGTGAAAATCGCGCCTGACTGCGGTCATGGCGGACGATGGCGGCATCTCGGACGTCGTTCCCTTCTCGAGGCATCGTCGTTGCAGGTCACGTCAACCTGATCGGAAGGTTCCGGGGGAAACCCTAGATCTGGGTCTACCGGATCGGACGATGACGACGTTTTCGATGTCGTTCTCCCTCCTGGGGGCATCGTTTTGGAGCAAGTGCTGGCTGGAGGGGACAGGAGGAGGAGCGGCGTGGCATCTGACACGCCGACAACGGCGGGTCTCAGCGGCATGGAGCAGCGGGGTCTCGCCGGTGGGCGTGTGATGATGGACGAGCGCAGGATGGGGGCGTTGTCTGGCGTCGATGGCAGTTAGACCGGGCAAGGTTGATGCAGCAGTACAACACTAAAGATGGATTGGTGGCAGGTGGCTGCGGCGGCCTCATACCCGGCAGGCGTCCTGGTTGAGGAGTGCGCCGGACTGGTGGGTACCCCATACCCGGCAGGCGTCCTGGTTGGGACCTCAGGTCTTAGATGTTAGGTTTGGCTGTGAGGTCTAATTGGCATTAGGCCCAGATTTTCAGCGCCCCTTCATCAACTGGATAGGAGTAGCGACAGATGTTGCCTAGACGGTGGCTTTAGTCTTACTGTTGTATGACTTTGTAAGGTCTTGTGTGTATAATTAATAAAGTGGCCGCATGCATCGCCCAGATGCAGAGGCCGGGGGCCATCCTCCTTTTCTAAAAAATGTTAGGTAGAAGCATATAGTAGAGTACCTGAGTCGAGATCACAGGAAAAAAAAGAATAAGTGGCTAGAATTCTAAGCTTTTTTGTTTCACAAAACAAGAATGCATGTATACATAGATAGTTTCTTCTATAGATACACTGACACTAGTAGAAAACAGGGCTTTGGTCCAGGCCGGGCCAGCCCATTAGTCCTGGTTCAGTCACGAACCGGGACCCACGGGGGCATAGGTCCCGGTTCGTGAGGCCAGGGGGCCGGCCGGGCCTCGTGGGGCATTGGTCCCGGTTTGTCTGGACCCTTTGGTCCCGGTTCCAGCCACGAACCGGGACCAATGGGCCTCACTCCTGGCCCACAACCATTGGTCCCGGTTCGTGGATGGAACCGGGACCAAAGGGGGTCCTTTGGTCCCGGTTCCATCCACGAACCGGGACCAATGAGATGCCTATATATACCCCCTCACCCGCGAGCAGAGCTGTGGAGTGCTCTGTTTTTTGGGCCAGCCGTGGGAGGGCTTTGTGGTGCTCTAGCTCACCTCCTATGCACATGAGGTGTTCGATGAAATGCCCGAGCCACACTTAAGCTTTCTCCTCTCGAAGCTCCTTGTCGAAGCTCCATTTTCCTCGAGATTTGTCTAGATTTGACGGTCCATCCTCACCGCCGTCGATCGCCCGCGCCGATCTCGTCGCCGGCACCACCGTGGTGAGCCTCTTGGTCTTGTCTTCTTTGTAAAAGAAAAAAGTTCTTACTTGTATGATTAAGATAGATACTTGTGTAATTTTCTTACTTTTTTTTTATTATATAGTGCGATGGTTTTGGTATCCGCCTCCGTCGGCCCTCGTCCTGTTTATGATTCGGATGTGGTATATATTATCTTTTATAACTATTTGGTTCATTTTGTGTTTATGACAATTATGCCGACCAACGTGACATAGATTTTTTTATCTAGGAGGTATGTGAACCGGAAATTTCAACCGACCCTATTGTCGAGAGGTTAAATTTAGTTGAAGAAGAAAACAATTACTTGAAGGAAAAATTGAAAAAAATTGAGGAGGAGAAGATGATATTGGAGTTGCATGTTGCGGATGTCGTCGATGATCACAAGATCAAGATGGATAAAATGTGCTTGAAGATTAGAAAGATGAAAAAATATGCCATTCATACCAAGACTTGGTATCATTATGCCGTTGGATCAATTGTTACCTTAGTTGCGATTATGATCGTATTTGTTGTTGCATTGAAATGTTTTACATAGTTTCAATGTATGGTTTAATTAGATGCTCTGGAGAGCTATATGTTGTTCAATGAGAACTATGTATGTACTTTGGTTTTAATGTGATGATGAACTTCTATTAATTAATTTGGTCACTTCTGTATTCATGATGTTCTGTAATGGTTTTTGACGCACTTAATTATATATAATGCACGCAGATGAGTCGGCAATGGATGTACGGTGACAGACGCACCTCCGAGTACATTAAGGGCGTGCATAATTTTCTCGAAGTGGCTGAGGCAAACAAGCAGAATGGTTTTATGTGTTGTCCATGCCCTATATGTGGGAATACGAAGTCTTACTCTGACTCGAAAACCCTTCACACCCACCTGCTTTATAAGGGTTTCATGCCACACTATAATGTTTGGACCAAGCACGGAGAAAGAGGGGTTATGATGGAAGACAGCGAAGAAGAAGAGGATGATGACAGCTATGTGCCCCCTGAATACGGTGATGCTACAACGGGGGAAGCTGAAGATCAAGAGGAACCAGACGATGTGCCCGATGATGATCTTCGCCGGGTCATTGTTGATGCAAAGAGACAATGCGAAAGTGAAAAGGAGAAGCTTAAGTTCGATCGCATGTTAGAGGATCACAAAAAAGCGTTGTACCCCAATTGCGAAGATGGCAACACAAAGCTCGGTACCACACTGGAGTTGCTGCAGTGGAAGGCAGAGAATGGTGTACCTGACAAAGGATTTGAGAAGCTACTGAAAATATTGAAGAAGAAGCTTCCAAAGGATAACGAATTGCCCGACAGTACGTACGCAACAAAGAAGGTTGTATGCCCTCTAGGATTGGAGGTGCAGAAAATACATGCATGCCCTAATGACTGCATCCTCTACCGCGGTGCGTACGAGGATTTGAACGCATGCCCGGTATGCGGTGCATTGCGGTATAAGATCAGACGAGATGACCCTGGTGATGTTGACGGCGAGCACCCCAGGAAGAGGGTTCCTGCCAAGGTGATGTGGTATACTCCTATAATACCACGGTTGAAACATCTGTTCAGAAACAAAGAGCATGCCAAGTTGATGCGATGGCACAGAGAGGACCGTAAGAAAGACGGGAAGTTGAGAGCACCCGCTGACGGGTCACAGTGGAGAAAAATCGAGAGAAAGTACTGGGAGGACTTTGCAGGTGACGCAAGGAACGTATGGTTTGGTTTAAGTGCGGATGGCATTAATCCTTTTGGGGAGCAGAGCAGCAATCACAGCACCTGGCCCGTGACTCTATGTATCTATAACCTTCCTCCTTGGCTGTGCATGAAGCGGAAGTTCATTATGATGCCAGTTCTCATCCAAGGCCCTAAGCAACCCGGCAACGACATTGATGTGTACCTAAGGCCATTAGTTGAAGAACTTTTACAT
Source organism: Thinopyrum elongatum (assembly GCA_011799875.1). NCBI lineage: Eukaryota > Viridiplantae > Streptophyta > Magnoliopsida > Poales > Poaceae > Thinopyrum > Thinopyrum elongatum. The sequence continues at coordinate 469,233,742 of CM022301.1, forward strand.
CTGTGGAATGGAAACAGTGTACGTGTATGGGATGAGCACAAACAATAGGAATTTGACCTGCATGCGTTGCTGTTTGTAACCATCAATGATTGGCCTGCTCTCAGTAACCTTTCAAGACAGACAAACAAGGTATACCACGCATGCACGCACTGTTTAGATGACACCGAAAGTATATACCTGGACAAATACAGGAAGAATGTGTACCTGGGGCATCGTCGATTTCTTCCGACCAACCATCAATGTCGAAAGAAAGGCAATCATTTCAAAGGCGAGGCAGATCACCGGAAGAAGCCCGCCATCCGTACCGGTGATCACATACTTGCTATGGTCAATGATTTACAAGTAATCTTTGGAAAGGGTCCCGGCGGACTATCTGTTCCGAATGACGCTGAGGGACGCGCACCCATGTGGAAAAAGAAATCTATATTTTGGGACCTACCCTACTGGAAAGACCTAGTGGTCCGCTCTTCAATCGACCTGATGCACGTGACGAAGAATCTTTGCGTGAACCTGCTAGGCTTCTTGGGCGTGTATGGGAAGACAAAAGATACACCGGAGGCACGGGAGGACCAGCAACGTGTGCACGAAAAAGATGGCATGCCTCCAAAGCAGTATGAAGGTCCTGCCAGCTACGCTCTTACCAAAGAAGAGAAGGAAATGTTCTTTGAATGCCTGCTCAGTATGAAGGTCCCGTCTGGCTTCTCGTCGAATATAAAGGGAATAATAAATATGCCAGAGAAAAAGTTCTAGAACCTAAAGTCTCATGACTGCCACGTGATTATGACGCAACTGCTTCCAGTTGCATTGAGGGGGCTTCTACCGGAAAATGTTCGATTAGCCATTGTGAAGCTATGTTCATTCCTCAATGCAATCTCTCAGAAGGTGATCGATCCAGAAATCCTACCAAGGTTAAGGAGTGATATGGCGCAATGTCTTGTCAGTTTCGAGCTGGTGTTCCCACCATCCTTCTTCAATATCATGACGCACGTCCTAGTTCATCTAGTCGACGAGATTGTCGTTCTGGGCCCTGTATTTCTACACAATATGTTCCCCTTTGAGAGGTTCATGGGAGTCCTAAAGAAATATGTCCGTAACCGCGCTAGGCCAGAAGGAAGCATCTCCATGGGCCATCAAACAGAGGATGTCATTGGGTTTTGTGTTGACTTCATTCCTGACCTTAAGAAGATTGGTCTCTCTCAATCGCTGTATGAGGGGAGACTGACTGGAAAAGGCACGCTAGGAGGGGACTCAATAATATGTAGGGACGGGCATTCTTGGCCTCAAGCACACTACACAGTTCTATAGAACACTACCTTGGTGACCCCGTATGTCGATGAACATAAGAACATTCTGCGCTCCAAACACCCGAAGCAGTGTGACGACTGGATTACATGTGAACACATCAGGACTTTCGGCAGTTGGTTGCAAACACGTCTCAGGGGTGACAACACTGTTTCTGATGAGCTGTACTCGTTGGCCAGGGGACCATCTTCGACTGTATTGACTTACAAAGGGTACGAGATAAATGGGAATACATTTTACACGATCGCCCAAGATCAAAAGAGCACCAACCAAAACAGCGGTGTCCGCTTTGATGCAGCAACCAAGAGGGGAAAGGACACATATTATGGTTACATAGTGGACATATGGGAACTTGACTACGGACATGATTTTAAGGTCCCTTTGTTTCAGTGCAAATGGGTCAATCTGTCAGGAGGCGGGGTACAGGTAGACCCATAGTACGGAATGACAACATTGGATCTGAACAATCTTGGGTACACAGACGAACCATTCGTCCTAGCCAATGATGTGGCGCAGGTTTTCTATGTGAAGGACATGTCTACCAAACCGAGAAAAAGAAAAGATAAGGAAGCGAATACATCATACGACGAGCCAAAGCGCCACATGGTTCTTTCAGGAAAAAGAGACATCGTGGGATTGGAGGGCAAGACAGACATGTCTGAAGATTATGAAAAGTTTCATGAAATTCCTCCCTTCAAAGTCAAGGCTGACCCAAGCACCGTGTTAAACGATGAAGATTATCCATGGTTACGACGCAATAAGCAAAAGACACAAGCGAAGAAAAAGTGAAGACTTTCTCTCCACAACTATTATGATGATGCCTTTGATCTAGAATATCACTGCAGTTACATGTGAAGAAATGAAATGCCTTTTGTAACAGATGAGTTTCCGTATGAAACCCTGATACTTCGAAAGAGATTGTCCATTTTGTAAACGAAGTGCATCCAGTTTTTGCCGTAATCCTCTCAACTTTTTAGCACATGCTATGTGGGTGACATGATGATACCATGCCAACTTTCAACCTTTTCAGAGTTCATTTGTAGTGCTTTTCAATTTCAGGGTCATATAGCTAAAAAAAATCAGTAAATGCATGAAAAATAACAAATGAAGTCAGAAATGGTTGAAAATTGATGATGTGGCTTTGAATGGTGCACTTTGAACACACAAAAAGTCTGGAGTTCAAATAAGTTCAAAAAAATGAAATCCCTTTGTAACAGATGAGTTTTCGTCCGAAACCCTGATACTTCGAAAGAGATTATCCATTTTGTACACGAAGTGCATCCAGTTTTTGCCGTAACCCTCTCAACTTTTTAGCACATGCTATGTGGGTGAAATGATGATACCATGCCAACTTTCAACCTCTTCAGAATTTTTTTGTTTGAAACTTTAATAGCAAACTAAAATAACAAAATTTGTTTTTGATTAAAACAGACATTTCAAATAACCTAAAAATTACCAAATTGAATTTAATGATAAAACACAGTAATATTAAATAGCAGGAAAAACAATCACTCAAAAATCTATTTTTATAGTAAAGTTATTCACAAACTAGTGATTCACATAAATTTCAAAAAATTCAAATTTAAACTATTCAAATTGGAAAACTAATGGCACTAACAGAAAGTTTATAATTTTTATTATCTAAAAGCAAAAAGAATCACTGAAAAACAGTAAATATTTTGCTGTAAGTAGAAACAAAATAAAATAAATAAAGCAAAAAAGAAAACAAAAAAACTGGAAAAAAAAATGCCACCTACTGGGCTACCACGGCCTGAATACGATTAGAAACCCAACCATGGGCCAGGATTCAGGCCCGCAGCAGGCCCAGTAGGCCCACAGGCAAGAGCGACAGATTAGGCCCGAAAGCCTGCAGTTGAGAGGAGCTCGAGAGGGTGGGCGCAACAGCGCTTATAAACCACTCTCGAGCTCTCTCAACTAGCGAGGTGGGACTAAACATCCCACCGCACCGCGCCAGCGCAAGGCCTTTGGTCCCGGTTGGTAGCACCAACCGGGACGAAAGGGGTGCATTGGTACCGGTTCGTGGCACCAACCGGGACCAATGCCCCCCTTTAGTCCCGATTGGTGCCCCTACCGGGACCAAAGGTCTCTGTTTCCCGCCCTTTGGGCTGCTGAAAACTGACCTTTGGTCCCGGTTCGTGGAACCAACCGGGACTAAAGGGGGGCATTGGTCCTGGTTGGTTCCACGAACCGGGACCAATGCTTCGTCTATAAGGAGCACTTGTCAAAATTTTCATTCAGTTCGTCTTTGATCCCTCCGACGACGCCGCCAGGCTGCCCCTCTGCCCCGCCGTCGCCGTCGTCGCCCCTGCCTCCGACGCCGTCGCCGTGCCGCCCTGCCTCCGACGCCGTCGCCGCGCCCCTGCACCGAGCCCTCGTCGCCGCGCGCGCCCCTGCCCCCGGCGCCGTCGCCGCGCCGCCCCTGCCCCGAGCCCTCGTCGCCACGCCGCCCCTGCCCCGCGTCGTCACCGCCCCCGCGCCGTCACCGCCCCGGTCCGCGCCGCCCCGCGCTACGGTCTGATGTTCATATTTTTTTTTTCATATACATTTTTTTCATATGATTTTGTTAGATGATGTTGATGATAGATATGATGATGTTGATGATAGATGATGTATGCTTTTTTTGTTCATATGATGATTTTTTTTCATATATGTATTAATTTTTTTATTTAGGTTGTTAGTAGATATCGATTTTAGGTTAGTGCATTTTAGGTTAGTTGATTTAGTGCATTTTAGGTTAGTTGTACTGTTAGTGCATTTTAGGTTAGTAGATTTTAGGTTAGTGGAGAGGAAAAAGGAAAATAAGGAAAAAGAAGAAAAGAGGAAGAAGGAAGAAGGAAGAAGAAGAAAAAGAAGGAGAGGAAAAAGGAAAATAAGAATAAGAAGAGGAAGAAGGAGAAGAAGAAGGAGAAGAAGAGGAGAAAAAAAAATAAGAAGAGGAAGAAGAAGAAAAAAAGAGAGGAGAAGAAGAAGGAATAGAGGAGAAGAAGAAAAATAGAATAATATATTTATATTATTCTATTTTTCTTCTTCTCCTCTATTCCTTCTTCTTATCCTCTTTTTTTTCTTCTTCTTCTCCTCTATTCCTTCTTCTTCTCCTCTTTTTTTCTTCTTCTTCCTCTTCTTATTTTTTATCGGGAACGTGGGTGTTGAGGATCGCCGAGCGGTCGAGGGTCGGGAACTAGGGTAGAGGGTCGAGGGTCGCCGAGGGGTCAAGGGTCGAGGGGCGAGGGTCGGGAACTAGGGTAGAGGGTCGAGGGTCGCCGAGGGGTCGAGGGTCGAGGGTCGGGAACTAGGGTAGAGGGTCGAGGGTTGCCGAGGGATCACCCCAAACCCTAGAAGCATTTTCGAGGCCACCCCAAACCCTAGAAGCATTGTCGAGGCCACCCCAAACCCTAGAAGCGTTGTCGAGGCCACCCCAAACCGTAGAAGCGTCGAGGCCACTAATTAATATTCCTTGTTGTGATTAGCTAGCTAGGTCTATGTTTGCCACTAATATATCCATCTCTCATGTTTGTATATTAATCGCCATGTTGTAATATTTGCAGAAACTATGGAGCAAAGAGACTTGGAAACAGAACAGTTGTTGGGGGACATAATCCTCGGCGGAGGTGATGTCTTGTCGTATCTCAACGACACCGATGGTCTGGAAGGAGAGGGTGAAGGCTCCGGTGATCGAACAATGGAGGAGGAAGGACATGATCATGATGACTCCGGTGACCGAATGCCGGTGGAAGAAGGAGACCGTGATGATGGCTCCGGTGACCGAACGGAGGAGGGAGCTGTTGCAAAGTCCGGCGAGGTATATATATTAATTAAGCCTGTGCTGACTAGCTAATTGATGCATTAATTGTTTTGGTATGTACATATATTAACTCTTCTTTCTTCTTTTATAGCCCTCCGGATCGAGCCAAACTTCGGTAACGAGACGAGGCCCGAAGAAAAGGTTGCGCCAGGATGAAAGGTTCACGATCACAACAATCTCGGACGATGGCCAACCGATTGAACCCAGGCGGACCAAGGATGCATTTTCTGCTCAGTGCGGGGCTATTGTTAGGGACATGATCCCGATCAGCATCCAGCTATGGAATAAGCCTAAGAACAAAGACCCTCAAGTTTCTTATGTCACCGATAGACAGAAAGATGATCTTTGGACCTCGCTGAAGGCAAATTTCACCCTACCGCCAAAGGATGATCCGGATACGCCAGTTATAGAGCCAGTGGTCAAGGCGCGTACTCTTAAGAAGATGGCAGATCTATTCAGGAGGTGGAAGAATGAGTTGAAATCAACGTTTGTCGATAAAGGGAAGACTCCAGAATTCACCAGCCGATTTGAGAAGATAAGAGATCACTGGCCCGCATTTGTGGCCTACAAGACATCGGACAAGAGTAAGAAGATGTCAGAGAAAAATAAGATAAATGCTGCAAAGAAGAAGTTTCACCATCGCACGGGGTCAGGTGGCTACCTCAAAGCCCGGCCGCTATGGGACAAAGCTGAGAATGACCTGCTTGCTAAAGGGGTCGAACCAGAGACATTGAACTGGCCAGACCGTTCAAGGACTTGGTTCTTCGGGGTTGGCCGAACCTTGGACCCTAAACAGGGAAGTGCGTTTGGACGGACGAGCAACTTGCAATACCCGTCAAGAAGCTTCAGAAGTGTATCGCCGCAGCGCAGCAAGGGACGTTCATTCCCGACAGAGAGAATGACGAGCTGACCGAGGCCCTCGGGAATCCTGAGCACCCTGGACGAACACGAGGCACGCCAGGCTCCGTTGTGTGGAAGGTTGGGTTTCCCGGCGCAGGCGGTTACAAAACCCGGAAGAGGAAGAGGAAACTGGAGCTCACCAAAATGCAGAAGCTAAATGCAAGAGTACAAAAGCTAGAGGAACAAGTTGAGAGCCAACGAGCTGCCGGAGCTACCCAAGAAGCTACCCCGCCATCTCAGCGGAGAGGCAGCGTGGCTTCCACCGAGCCCGTTCAGCTGCCTGACTTCACGGCTCCTAGCTACCCCGTGGATGCTATCACGGGGGCTCAACATTGCCAGCTTATGACGCAATGGCAGAACCTCAAAGACAAGGCGACTGTCGGCTCTGTTGCACCTCCTCAACCCGACGGAACTTTTCACTGCCGTCCGATTCCACATGGTTATGCTGTTGTGATGGTGGATGAAGTAATGGAGGGATTTGAGGAGCTCGAGCTTGACCACCCTACAGGTGAAGGGGAGACTCAGCTGGGTCTTGCTCTGAAGGCTCCATGTCTATGGCGGAAGGAGCACATCAAGCTTCTGAACTGGACGCCTCCGCCTCCTCCTCCTCCTCCGGCGAGTCAGGGCACTCCACCTCCTCCTCCTCTGGCGAGTGATCAGGGCACTCCGCCTCCTTCTACGGCTCCTCCGGCGCGTGAGGCCGGCACTCCGCCTCCTCCTTCGCCTCTTCCGGCGCGTCGGAGCAGTCCGCCTCCTCCTCCGCCTCGTCAGCAACATAGGAAGACAGACGCCGCCGCTCCGGCTCCTCTGGCGTGTCGAAGCACTCCGCCTCCTTCTCCGCCGCGTCAGCCACGGCGGAAGAGAGACACCATCGCTCCGGTGGCTAGCAGTACAAGCAGAGGCGGGAGGCAATTCAGATACGGTCCATCTCTCAAGCCTTTAGAAAAGTTACCATATGAGAGGACCGACAAGGAAAGCGAGGAAATCTGTGCTGCCGAACTGAGGGACTTTTTTGCAAAGAAACCTCCACCTCCGAAGGAGACGATAGATCCGGTGAAAGCGAAGCGCACTATCGATGCCCTGAAGCGACCACCACCACCTCCACCGGATGACAACTATCTCCGCGCTCTTAAAAAGACATATGCACATGCGCGCCGGTCGGGAACTACTTCCAGTGATAAAAGGTTAGAAGAATGAAGAAGTGCGAAAAAAATTCCCCAGCTTGGCGAACAGGCGAACCAATCATGCGCCCCGCTCAAGGTGTCTAGCGATATCGTTGCTAATCTGCCTGGGATGGTGCCCGGTACCAATCCTGATGATTACCTGGGTGATGATGTAGTGTTTGATATGTTAGAGATGGACGAATTCAGATACCAGTACGGGAAGCCTCTCGTCAAAGATGGAAGTCGTGCTCTAACAACAATGATGCGAAAATTCCATAAATGGTACATGGAAACCTGCAGCAACTCTAGGATGGATGCTTTGACGATGAGAATTAAAGAGGAGCATGACTTCGTTGGATCGGATTATATTACTGTTGATTTTGACGAGTTTTTCCAGTTATACAATCAAAAGGCCCTCGACAAATCAATCGTGACTTGCTACTGTCTGTAAGTACTACTTCTGTAATTAAGTCGCTATATATAGCTCAGCTCTTTCATTGCATGTATATATAATTATTCTCACTATATTATGTAGATTGAAGATCGTCGAATGCAGAAATGCACAAATCTATGACATTGGGTTCATTAACCCAAATGTCATACATGAATGGACAGTTCAAAAGAATGTTGAAGAAACCGAGGCCAACTTGCTACAATCGTTGCTCAAAAATCAAAACAAAGATAAAATACTCTTTCCTTACAACTTCAAGTGAGTGTTACTGTCTTCTGCATATTCGGTTTCCCTTATTACTCGAGGTTATAGTAATGTAACTGATGAGTTATGCATGCGTGCGCAGCTTTCACTTTATTCTGCTAGAGATTAAGCTTGAGCGGGGAGTAGTAACCGTCTTAGAGTCGAGACGAAAAGATCCCCAGGAGTATGCGGACATGACTGAAATGCTCCAGAAGTAATTTCAATCGATCATTATGGCACCAGATCGGCAACTTTGTTCATTTCTTGATATCAAGTAATTATTTTCTTTGTCTGGCAGGGTTTGGAAAGAGTTCACCGCAAGAGCTCCGGGATTGCCGACCGAGCTGCGATTTACACACTCGAAAGTAAGTACTACTACCTAGTTCCGCGCATCTCCCATTGATTCTAGCTAGTTTCATCAATACCATTTAGCATGCTTGCTTATCAGTTTGATTGACCTCTATTTCTCGTAAAGTGCTTGTGGCAGGAAGCCGGGAATGATTTCTATGGATACTATGTTTGCGAGTTCATCTACAATGCGACGGCCTTTAATAAGCAGGGGTACTCTCAAAAACAATATGATGTGCGTAAGCAAAAATATTCACAATTTTATTTTATTACGATCATTTGTGTTGAGTTTCATTCATACACATGTATTGACCCTCTTCTTCAATTTGGATCTGGCAGCTGCGGGATGAACTCCTACCATAAGATCGCATACGAGCAATTCAAGAGGAATTGGCGGGATTCTTTCTTGACCACGTCATCAATCCAGCCGGAGAATACCATGTGAAAACTGACTTTAGATGTTAGGGATTGTAAGAGATCTTATATTGTATATATGTAGCTAGTAGCGTCGGATAGATATACGAAAACTTGTTGTTCGACCAATCTCTCGGAGAAGGAGAGGTCGATCACTTCTCTCTGTATATGTTCATGACGATCTTGTGTACTTAATGGTTCCTTCATTTGCTTACTAGCTAGCGTGTCGAGTTCTCTCTATACGTATAGTACCTAGCGTCGACCAAGCATGGAGATAAGAGAGGTCACTTCTCTCTATTAGCTAGCTAACACAATATATGAAACCCCTAAATTAACCCTCCAAAACCCCCAAACACCCCCCCCCCCCCTTGAAAAAAAAAACAAAAACCCCAGTTCCTGAGCTGCCGACGCGTGGATGCTTTTTGGTCCCGGTTGGTGTTACCAACCGGGACTAAAGGCCCTCCTGCCCGGGCTCCCCGCGGCGGCCACGTGGAGCACCTTCTGTCCCGGTTCGTAAGTGAACCTGGACTAAAGGTTTTGGGCTTTAGTCCCGGTTCCAGAACCGGGACGAATGGGCCTCTGGAACCGGGACAAATGGGCCTTTTTCTACTAGTGTGATACATTCTAAGCTTTTGCTTCACACAAAAACAAGTTTCGTCTCGTTATTAGTGAGAGTTTACACTTGTAATTACACTTGTATTGCATAACTCCGCTGGTGTACTTATACATAGACTTAAAGAAATTGAGAACTGACAAGTTGAAAAAATAATGCTGTAGATAAGTATATAGATAACCTTATTATTTTAAGAATTACTTACCTGAGTTTCTCTTCAGGAGCAATCCCAAGAGCAGCGTTGCATACGGGGCAGGATTCGATCCCCTCCTCATCTATTTTCTTCATGATACAATCCCGGCAAACTGCTTACAAAAAGGCGGTCACAAGAGGAACTCCACAGGCAGGCATGCAAGTTTCATGCAGAGATTTGAAAGATCCGAATTTTACGTGCTCGGCATATGAAAACAATATTAGGAGTAAATTAGCTAGTAGCAACAATGCAACAAGATTAGATACTTGACTTGCATCCAGATTGAGAGCGCAAGTAGTGGTGCAGCAGTAGCATCCAGATTGAGGCTTATCAATCAAGTGGTGCAGCCACATTTTATTTATGAATAATCATCCTCCTGGCCTCTACAACATGTGCTGCAACCACTTTGTCAAAGAAAAAAGTGGGGCAGCCACATTTTATTTAAGAATGTGAAGCGCGGCTATACCAAACACTACCGGAATAACCTTATATGCCTACGGCTGCCGTAGGCATAGATGGAGCTATGCCGACGGCCTGCGGAATACCGTCGGCATAGAAAAGCCGTCGGCATATCTCCATCTATGCCTACGACAGCCGTAGGCATAGTAAGGCTGTCGGCATACATCGATCTATGCCTACGGCAGCCGTAGGCATAGTTAGGCCGCCGGCATGGAGGTGGCCCTGGTGGCCCGGGGACAGACGGTGGGCTGACGCCGTCAAATCTATGCCGACGGCCCTGACGGCGGCCGTCGGCATAAATATCATTTGTTTTTTTACTAGGAGCTGCCACGTGGCAGCGCTATGCCGACGGCAAAGCCGTAGGCATAGTTTTCCATCTATGCCTACGGCAAGGCCGTAGGCATAGCCCCACCACGTGGTGCCTCCTGGTAGCCCCTGGCCGAGAACTATGCCTACGGCCATGCCGTAGGTATAGATATCATCTGTTTTTTATTTTAAATTATTTTTATGTTTTTAAAAGTTAAAATTTGAATAATTTAAATCTAACTCATCTAAACTTAAACATACACAAATTATGCATCGACTTGGGGTAGAATTTTCCATAGATTATGAATATCCAGTTTGTTTTTGTTTTTGAGTATGTTAGAAATGTGACCTCATGTACTTTTGCATATAGGTCCTTATAGTTTGTTAAAATCATAAGTAATTGATACTTGGATCGATTTTGAAAAAATTTATATGGTTTTTTATCAGAATCTTGAAAGGATTCTGTTGCTATACTATGTTTCAAATTTGAACAAACTTAAATCATGTTTGCTTCAAATTTACAGAAAACACCCTTTTGTTTTGAATTTTTTGTATATTTTTCATTCCTTGGCCAATCGAGACAAATTTTATATCTACATCCATCAGATTGTTTCAAGGATTGTGGTGGCAGGCGCAAACACCCGGCAACCGGCTCCGGAGTGTGACCCCTTCATGGACGGCGATGCCGTCGGCACTTGGAGGGGGAAAACGACCACGTTGGGTCGACACGGAGGGAATCTTATGGTGGGTTTGGCCCAAACCTTGTTCTCAAGTGTTCCTATGGGCTGACCTATCATAACCAGGTGAAAACGTCCATTGGTCAAATCCCGTCCGACGAAAGTCAAAGGCGTAGATCTCCGGGTCAACTGGTCCAGGGTTAGGCCGACCGGGGCCTTCGGGGGGTAGCAATGCCACCAGAGCATTGCGCCGGGTCCTCATACATGTCTTAAGGTGTGGTGGCATGTCTGAAGAGGCAATACGCGGCTTCGGTGTGAGGTCCCCCCCCCCACGGACGGCAATGAAATCGAAGTAATCCCTCTGCGGTTTTGGCGTTGCATGAATATTTCTGAACACTCAGAGCGTGATAAATTCATGAAATTTTTACACAGTGCAGACACATGTGATATAATAGGCGTGGCAATTTCTTATATTTTTTAAAGATGCAAGAGTATGTGAAAAAAATCCCCCACTACGGATTGTTCGTCGCGTGTCTACGAGTGTGGCCAGTGGCCTTCGGGGGCTAGCTATGCCACCAAATCTTGCGCTGGGTCCTCTTACATGTCTAGAAGTGTGGTGTCAGGTGCAAACACCCGTCATGCGGCTCCGGAGTGTGACCCCCTTCACGGAAGGCGCTGCCGCCGGCACTTGGAGGGGGGAAACGGCCACGTCGGGTCGACACAAGGGGGATCCGGTGGTGGGTTGGGCCCAGTCGGGGGCCTTCGGGGGTAGCAATGCCACCAAAACTTGCATTGTGTCTTAATATATGTATACAAGTGTGATTGAGTGTTGAAATAGCCAACGGAGCAACGGGCAGCACACTTCCTTCACAAAACCGGACACGTTCTCTCTCGATAACCAGATACTACCTTGGAGATGGTGTAGTTTACAAGTGGCCTCCGGTCAGGCTTCTGGGAAACATGCTCAAACTTTTACCACATCCTACAAGGGCCATATGACTACATCATGCCAGGTCCCCGAGGATTTTTGGCATCGTATGATTTCCCGTGGATTTTAACGGCTAGATCTGGCATGCCATCGAGGTACATTCACCCTACGGTGGTGGGGCCTGCCCCTCCTTTGGTTGCACTAGGCCTAGACATACCACAAAGACATCATATGTGATTTAACAAACCACTTCTGGACATCATTTCAGGTGGTCGCCATGCAGATCTGCAATTTCCCGCATTGAAACCCTACGGATGCAATAAATGTCTCAAATATTGCAGGTGGCCCAGAAAAATGCCATGTCCTGGCACGTGTCATGCAATGGCCCCCTTTGAGAGCACGAGAAGTTTCAAGGTCAACGAAGCAACGGGCATCACACCTCCTTCACAAAATGAACACGTTCTCTCTCGATAGCCAGATACTACCTCAGAGATGGAGCAGTTTGCAAGCAACCTCCGGACAGGCTTCTGCGAAACAGGCTCAAACTTTCACCACACTCTACAAGGGCCATATGACGACACCGTGCCAGGTCCCGAGAATTTCCAGCATCGTATGATTTTTGTTCGATTTTAACGGCTGGATCCGGCATGCCGGCGAGGTACATTCGCCTCCCGGTGGTGGGGCATGCCCCTCCTTGGGTTGCACTAGGCCTACACATACCGCAAAGACATCATATATGATTTGACGAACCACTTCTGGAAATCATTTCAGGTGGCCGCCGTGCAGATCTGCAATTTCCCGCATTGAAACCCTACGGATGCAGTAAATGTCTCAAATATTGCAGGTGGGCCCGAAAAATGCCATGTACTAGCACGTGTCATGCAATGGCCCTCTTTGAGAGCACGAGAAGTTTCGAGGTCAACAGAGCAACGGGCAATGCACTTCCTTCACAAACTGGACACGTTCTCTCTCGTTAGCCAGATACTACCTCGGAGATGGTGCAGTTTACAAGCGACCTCCGGTCAGGTTTCTGCGAAACGCGCTAAAACTTTCACCGCACCCTACAAGGGCCATATGACGACACCGTGCCAGGTCCCGAGGATTTCCGGCATCGTATGGTTTGCCGTGGATTTTAACGGCTAGATCCGGCATGCCGCCGAGGCACATTCGCCCTCCCCCGGTGGTGGGGCCTACCCCTCCTTTGGTTGCACTAGGCCTACACATTCTCCCCCGGTGGTGGGGCCTGTAGCTGCGTGACGCACGGGACGGCGTCGGCAAGGACGGGGGCACCCCTGCCGCCCTCCGCCAAGATCCCCTGCAGGCCAGCACCTCCGGCCCGCCCCCATGAGCAGCGGGCAGAGCCACCAGATCGGCACAACGGCCGCCCCAACCAGCCGAGACCCGTACCTGTATCAGCCATGGAGGAAGACGCCTCACCCGAGCCTGACGCAGACGAACCGCCGCCGGAGAGACCCGCCGTCGCTGCGTGCAGAGCGGTCGACCACCGTGGCCGCAGCAGCGCCACTGCAGACCACCCCCGCAGAGGCCACGACGGGCCCCTGCCATCATATATGATTTAACAAATCACTTTGCGTACAGTTTCTCAAATGACTATAGGCAAAATGAGTTTATCGATTTTTTAATTCTAAAAAATTCATTTTTTTATAAAAACATGAAATTTGGCAGGATATTGGTTTATGATTCGTAGAGGGTGTGGAAAAAGTTTGAAAAGATTTCATAAAAATAAACCTAATAAATCTAGCAAAACAAATACGTAAAGAAGCACACAAAAATGGAGACTTCCTATTGGGTGACCACCCGGTCACGCGGATCGGTGACGTGGATGGCTGGCCGCATGCCCCACCCCATGTTCCTCTGCACCTCAAAAAAGAAAAGAAGAAAAAGAAAACGCATGCACGCATGCACGAGACAAAATCAAATGAAATTTTGGGCCTTCCCGCGCCACTCAGCCCGCTTCCCTCCCACCCACCAAAATTAAAAAAAAAGAAAGGAAGAGAAGCGAGAGAGAGCCCACCCAACATAGCCGCACCACTCCCCACCCCACGCAGCCCTCGACCTCTCTCTCTCCCCGCGAGCCTTCTCCGCCGCCGCCACCCACGCCGGCGATCCCGGCGGCTTCCGGAGTCTGCCGACGACGCCAAGCACACTCCCATGATCGCCTCCGTCCGCTCCGTCTTCCCCTCCGAGCAGATTCGTCGCTCGCGTCTTCTACCGGTCACCCACGACCGTCCCCTAAGCTAGGGTTTCGGCCACCGCGTCGCCGGCGTGGCTCAGGTACATCTCTCCGTCGAGATCCCCCGCAACCCACCCTTTCTTACTCACCTCGTCTCCTCTCCCTCCCAGATCGAGCACGCCACCGTCGCCGTCGTTTCGCTCGCGCTGGAACAACAAAGGGAAGGCCATGGACGACGCCGCTCCAGCCCTACTCCGACACCATCAAGGTCAGCCCCTCCCTCTCCTATTCGATCTGTTCCCCTACCCTTCCCTGATGTGCCTACCTTCCTCACCCACACGCAGCAGTAGCAGCAACTCGATGCAGGGAGGAGGGAGAGGAGGAGTGCTGCTTCCCCCGCGTGCATCTTCTCTCTCGGAATGACGCCCAACCTCAAGCGAGAGGTTTCCCTTCCCCTCCACGCCTCCCTTGTCCTCCTCGATTTCCTAGGCTTGCTCTCAATTTGCTGCTGCTCTGCTCTGCTCTGCATTTTTTACCTGCACACATGCTTGACTGAATTTTGAATGGGTGCTACTGCTGTCACACTCCACTGCTGGGTCCTCCTAGCTAGCTAGCTCTCAGTTTGGACTGCCCTTGTTGGTTGCAGCAGCCAGGCTAGGCGTATCTTGCATAATATCGATCGATCGAAACTTGTTTGCATATATACATACTACAGGAAGTGAGTGTGGTAACTAACTGTTGTTGTTCAATCTAGCTAGCTAGCTTGAAATCTTGTTTGTACTACATACATTGCAAATTTGCATGCCTAGTGAACTAGCCCTGTACGTATTTTTTTGATAGCACGGTCTAACTGAAGTTTGTGTTTGTGCTAAATGGAACACCTGATGCACTTGTCTTGGTATTGCTTTTGATGCTGTGACGGTGTGGTGTTCAAACAGTTAATGCCACTCATCCATTGATGAACTAGAGTCCATCTCCGGTTTGAATTGACTCTGCTTTTAGTATATTTTGCTTGCTACCCCAAAAATGCAGTAGAATTTAGCTTATGAATTGGTCTGGTTGGATTTCTCAAGTTATCTCAAGATGGTACAAAATAAATGGTTGTTGTCCTCTCCCTTTGATGTTTGATTTGATTTGATTCGGTTTCCTCACGCCTCTCTGTTTGCTCTGTTCATGCTGCTGCCGGATCCAGGAAGGTCTTTGAGAACCTGAAGGTTCTTTTTTTGATTGATAGATGCATGTGTGGGTGGCAGCAGATCAACCTCCTTCTCAACCCATGGGTAAGCCCAGCCCCTGAGTCACTCAACTTCTCAACCCAATTTTTTTTGTCTAACTTGTTCCTTGACAAACAATTTTTTTTAGGCCAAAACTTTTTGTTCCATTACTACCAACTTGCTGCGCTCGATATCCATGCCCTAATTCATACCTGATCCATTCTTAGATGCTAGTAAGTAAACATGACATGTGGTAGAAAACATATTAAGCCACCATTACGTGTGACAATTACACCGGCTCATGTCAGTGTATGTAGTTTGGATGAAATTTTCTTTTTGGCAACAAATGCATCAACTCTGACAGAACCATTCATGATTAATTCTGTCCTGTGCAAAATGTAGTGCTAGTTCTGTAGTTCGTCATATGTACACATGTGCTCTGCAGTTTTAGTTCTTCTTCTTGTGTTGCTGCACTTGGTCTAGAGATACAACAACATTAGTTAGGTCCATGCATGGATGGATGGATCAACACATACAACTAGCAGTGCTAGTAACAACAAAAAAATAACCTTGTGATTGATTCTGTTGAGGCTAGCATTCTCTGTTTGTTTTGGAGCCCAACCATGTACTGTACGTACTAAGCTAGCTCATGCACACACATAGCCAGCTCGATTGATTTCTGTAGATACTAGCACCAGCACGCCTGTGTCTCCTATACTAGCTTGTTTAATTTCTGTACTAGCTCAACAACACTAGCTCTTACTTGTTCGTTCGATTCGGAGCAGCAGGCATCCTCCGTGGATGATGACGACAACCAGGGCATCCACCGCCACGGCGACACCCCGCACATGGTCCAACTCGGCTACAACCTCCTCTACCGCGTGACTGCGGCCGCGGTCGTGTGCGGCATCGACTACAACCTCCTCTCCGGTGAGTCCATCTCCTACCTCTAGCTCCCTCTCTTGTGCTGCTATAGTAGTACCTTGCTCTGTTTCATGCGCATGGGTGATTTTTTTTGTGCTTGTCATGCTTGTGCCATGGGAAAGATCATTCCTATTTACAGTGATGATGATTCAGAGTAGCACACTTGTTAAATTCTGCTCTTGTACTACCTCATTTGTGGTTGTTGGTTATTGCAGCTAGGCTTTGTTAACTGTTGGTGTTTAATCTAGCTAGCTAGTAGTGTTGGCAGCAAGCTACTCCTGTACTAGTAGTTCATCCATATGTGTAATTGATCCTTCCAGTAATTGAATAATGTGAAGAAATCCTATTGTATCAGCTATGCAGTGCGAACATCAGATCATTTACAATGGAAATCTTTGTTTGCCTCCCGGTAGAAGTATTTCTTGTAACATTTTTGGTGATTTCCTTTTGGTAGATGCAGTGTATATATTACATATTCATCCTTATGTGTAGGATCTTTGGTTTGTTATACTGACTGCATGCCACCTCTGTCATCGCCGCCTCGTCTCCCCCACCATCGGCACCGCCCCTCCGCCTTCTCCTTTGATGCTGTAGTGGATTCTTAGAATGAAAATGTTGTGTACATAAAAAATATTTTATGGTCTGTGTTTGCAAATCCATGGTTGTTGAATCATGTCTGTATAATTGTATTGGAAATTGCTAGCCTTTTTGGCTAGTATTTTTTTTGGTTTTGGTTCGTAAGTATGCCTACGGTTAAACCGTCGGCATATTCGCGCATAGGGAGATGCCAGGAGCTGCCACGTGGCACCTATGCCAACGGCCTAACCATCGGCATACTCACGCACCAGGAGCTACCAGTGGGCGCCACGTGGCGTAGCTATGTCGACGGCATCTACGCTGACAGCTAGGCCGTCGGCATAGCTACGCCACATGGCGCCCACTGGTTAGCTGCACTTGACGACGGCGCCGTTAGCCACCGTTAGGCGTGGAACGTTGCCGACGGCCTGTGCCGTCGGCATATCAGTACGGAAGCCGTCCGGATAGGTATCTATGCCGATGGCATCTCGGGTACGCTGACGCATATGTTGCCGACGGCTCTATGCCGACGGTGGCCGTCGGCATAGGCATACGCCGACGGGAATCAGGTCTATGCCGACGGCCTGGGCTGTTGGCATAGCCGTTCATTGTGGTAGTGAAAGGCATTGAACTGAAATACTTGCCCAATACAAATAACTATAAGACAGCACGCCACTCGTCCTCTGCTCTGGTCGGCAATGGTGAGCGGAGGTGCGATGGATTTGAGCCCCGACGCCCAGATTTGATGGTGGCTGCGGTGTTCGTCGGGTGCGAGGGACTGTCGGCTGTCGGGTAGGGGAGTGATGGTGGTGGTCTGGCTGGTATTGGCTCGGGCGGGAGCCGGTGGCACTATGCTGGGCTAAGGTCTTGCTTCCGGTTGTGGCCGGGGTAGACGATGGCGATGCCCGAGGAGCATTCGCTTCCTTATTGAATGCGGCGTCGAGGCGGCGTACTCGGTTGCTCGCTTCTTCGTTCGGGACAACAACTGCGGGGAAAACCTTAGATCCTCTAGGGGATCGGAAGATGATGACGTCGATGTGACGCTCCTCTTGACCGTTGGTAGGTGGTGGTCGGTGTTGTTGGTGTTTGGCAGATGCGATCCGAGTTCCCGATCTTGTGGTGGGCAGTTTGACATTTGCGTTTGAAGCCGGGTTAGTGAGTGTGATCCTTCTCGAATTACCTCATCCCCTTTGGACACCCCTCCCTCTCTTTGAGGGGTGTGGTCGGGTGGCAACCAGATGGCCAACGCTCAAGGAGTCTACCTTGCTTTATTCCCTGGTCGAGTCTTCGTGATCTTTGAAGCTTGGTTCCTTCTGTTGTAGAGTGTAGTGTTGTTGTGGTGCTGGTGCGATGTTTTTGTTGTGTGCTCAGTCTGGGCTTTGTAATGTGTCTTCTTCTTCATACATGAAATGAAATGCAATGCCCTTGATTTTCGTCAAAAAAAATGACCACGGACACAACATTTCTGATCACAGCCAGTGCAGTGCCGAATGCCACCATCTACGTACAAGCCAGCCCCCCCACCATTACCAAAGCTCCTGCAGACCGAGAGCACGGCCAACACGCCAGGTTAGACCGATGTTTGCTCGCGTGCTTGCTTCCCCTCTCGTCTTAACTCTAAACTCCATCTCCGCTACCATGGCTCCACAGATGGCGACGTTCGTGTCCAACTCCCAGCGCCGTGTTGTATGTGGCCACCTGCGAGCTGGCCGTGGAGCTGGTCTACCGTCTACGTACAATGACATCGGCAACAGCGGTGCGTGCATCATCGTGTGCTTGCGCGAGCCCATCGCCAAGGACATTCACTCGGTGGAGGAATTCGTTGTAGGCGGAGGCGGAGGAGGTTGGCGCGGGTCGAAGTGGCAATTCCTATTGGAAAAAGATCGGCTGATTTCAACGTCTCGGCCGCAACGGCCAGACCGCGGCGCATGCAATCAAAAGGCTCGACCGCCACGGCCAGACCGCAGTGCAGGCAATCAAAAGGCTCGGCAATGACAGCGTCGCCTCCGATCCGGCGCTCTTCTGGATCAGATCAGGAGGTCGCATCAAACACCAACCAGGCAAGCACCGACCGAGAGACAGTCAGACGGGACAGGGAGAGAAAGCTAGCAGACAGACGGGACGGCAGCGCGACGCGACGGCGACGCGAGGTCGCGAAGAAGACGGGGCGGCCGTGCGCAGCGACGCAGGAAGGCCGCGGGGCGACAGGGCGTGCAGTGCAGACACGGAAGAGTAGAGAAAGGGGGGAGAACGAAACGAAACCGTACAGGCGGCGGACGGGAGCGGGGTAGAAGAGAGAACTCACAGGTGTGGTCGCACTCGGCGAAGGCGCTGGCCTCGCGGAAGTATCCCTTGCAAAGCGGGCACGTCAAGAACGCCGCCAGCGCCGCCCGCGGCACGTGAGATAGCCCCGGCGCGCCCCCCATCTCTCCGCCGCGCCCGCCCGCAACCACCTCCGCCACCTTCTCCTCGACGACCTCCTCGTCAATCCTCAACCAGCTCCTCGTCAGGACTCGGGGACCGGGAGGCGGAGAATCAGCAATAAACGGCGCCGGGCGATGGAATCGAGGGCGTTGGTCGGCCGGGAGAGGGGAGAAGCGGAGGCGGAACTCCGGGGAGTCGCGAAGTTTAGTGTTTTCCTATTCTACTGTTGTGATATCTCTCACTAATAATAAAGCACGGATTGAGTCTCTCGGTTTCACCGTCGCGATGTTTTTGCAAAAAAGTCCATATGATTTTGTGTATTCAACCCGCGATCCAACATAATCTGCAAAAGGAAAAAACTGTTCGCTGGAAAAATATACCTGTACGCATCTGCATCGACGCCTGGCCGAGCCAAATCCCCCGCCGCCGCCGCCGCACCACTCGCCGCTGTGGCCGACCTCAACCCGCCCGCCGCCGCCGCCGCACCACTCGCCGCTGTGGCCGACCTCAACCCGCCCGCCGCCGCCGCACCTCTGCTGCGGTGGTCGAGCGCAGCTTCTGGATCAGGTCAACGTGACGGCTCGGGCGGCTGGGGACGACGCGCCTGCTTGATGCAGAACAGCGGCGGTGGGGATCCGGCGGGCGCGGGAGAAGGAGGGATCCGGCGCGGCGGCGCGAAGTACTTGCAGGTGGAGGCGGGCCTCCATGACTGGCAGGGAGATCTCCAAGGTCATGGCGGGGCTTTGATTTTTCTGATAGAAAAGAGAGACAGAGGAGGATCCAGGGAGGAGGGGAGGTAGGAGAAGAAGGACGGGGAACAAGGAAGGGTGTGGCAGGGGTGCAGCTGTGCGAGGGCACTGGTCTCGCGCGTGAGGAGCGCCTCTCCTCGGGTGGATCGGAAGGGAGCGAGTGAAACTCAAATCCACTTCAGAGCAAGGTAATGTTGTAGACCTCCTTCCAATCCGTGATGACTACTAACTAATACCAAGTTACCCATATAAGCTACAGAGGATAGTTTTGATACTTATGCAAAATCTTATGTTCAAACTCGTGCAGCACCAATATCTGTTATACTATTAGTTACTGTATAACTAACACTTTGTAGTGGCCTAAGATCATCTTAAACTTCCATCGACTGAAATGTACTCATGTGTTAGGTGCGTCTACAGCTGCTAATTTAAAGGGATTTGATTGTCCCGCTTCTGAGCATAAGCATGATAAAGTGCAGCAACCGACTTTGACTTATTGTTTTGGAAATCGCAACCGGTGCTCTCCTGCTTGTTTTTGTGATTATTGGTGTTGTTACTGCCTACAGAAGCTGCAATCTAAAGCCTTCTATAAGAATATCATCATGGAGTAGATTAAAAAGTTGGAGCGACGAGATAACAGTACTGATTGGTTGGTATTAACTTTATAAAATAATTGATAAATTGATTATTTTGTCTACGGAAGCCAATTGATAAATTGATTATTTTGTCTACTGAAGCCAATTATTTTATGAACTCAAGAAATCATTCTTATGAGCAGGCCAACAACGTAAGCCCCACCAGTGACGCGACGGGAGAGCTCCGACTTGTCCGTGGGAGTGGGAACGCAGATCCCTGTCGCCGGCCTACACAAGGCGATGGTCAACGCGCCGACGCATCGTTCATCGTCCGTCTTCGTTAGGTAAGCAAAGCGATCCTCCTTTCCTCTTTCTCATCAGATCCGTTTTCTCATTGTGATACTACATTTAAGTCAATCAATTTTTATGATTCTTTCAGTGTTAAAGAAAATGAATTTTTACCTGAATAAATTGCGTGTATAGATATGTAGAGGATGAACTCAACAAGCGGATCTTTCAAGGTTAATTAGCTTTGCACATTTTATTAAATAGATGCAACGGCATAGCACCTTCAATATCATGCTTGCACTCACATGTTGTTCCAACAGCACCATGAATGCTGCCCAGAATTGCCATGCCTTCAGCTTTTGCTATAAGTTCCTATGCTGCTCCTTTTCAGGTGACTTTTCATGCGATTTCTACTTCTAAAATTAGAAAATACCTTCAGATCAAAGCAGCGGATTTGTAGATTTTTGGGAATTAGTACTACTCCATCTCCATCCGGCCAACGGTCTTTGGTCACTGATTCTGAGGTACGACATTGTTTTACTTTTATGTTAAATCCCATTTAGTTTGGCACCTCCATTTATTGGTTCGAGCCGAGAAAAGACCCTGTCGAGCAGTATCACTGACTGGAAGCCTAAATTTTCATATCAGTGATGAGATAAATCCTGTGTACCAGTGCTTAGTAGCTAGGGAAATGCGGCTGGTATTTTTCGTCAGTATGTAGGTAGCTTCCTGATGTGTGTGGCTGTGTGTTCATTCACATAGACCTGAACTTATTTTGTTGGCTTCATTTTAGTAAAGATGGGGTGGGGAAAAAACCTACACCCTATATATGTAAGTTGACTGAAAATAATAATATGTTTCAGTAGCTATATTTCTCTGGTTACTAACATGTTTGTAGGCTAGATGTTCCTGTTGGGTTGTCTCGCTGTAGAACCTACCCCTATTCATCTGTTACACATTTTGTGTAGCTATTAAGGAAGAAAGTAATGACATTCACATGCCAGAGTCTCCCCATCAGCATTTGATGGCAGGAGCCGCTGTTTTACAAAATGGATGTGAAACCAAAATCATATTCTAATAACTTCTATTTAGTGCATATTATCATTTAGCAGTATGTTGGTTGTGCCTCCCCGTGATCAATGGAGATCTTCTGTAGATGTACTGCAGTCTTTTCAGGCGTTAAACTTCTCAATGGTTGACCATGGAAAATCTGTGTAGCTCTCATTTTCTCCATATGTTTATGGTTTCAAGGAGAATTCTTTCTCCTTTTGGAATTACCATCTTTAAACATTGTAGATTTCAATCTCTTGTGTATATACATCAAAGACTGTTTTTCGAATGCTTATCATGTACTAAACTCCATGCCCCCTCCTTCTGTCACATGTGTTGCTCCCTTGTCATCAGTGAGCTCCAGAAAACCCAACTACAGGTATAGAATAGTTGCCACTTAGTTAGCATTTTAGTTAACAGTGTAAACATGTTAGTAACACTATAATGTTGGACAGTAAATGAATTCGACTACATCCGAACGAACTTATCTTGCTTCCAAGAAGGGTAAAATCATCTTTAATAATTTCCGGGATTTCGCTTATATTCATGTTTCTTAACATGTTTGGAATGTCGTTTCCTCCAAAATGCAGCATTTACATTCCATTTGGAGCATAGGATGCATTTTTTATCAGTTGCTGACTGAAAAAACCACTTTTCTGATAAAAATGCTATCCACCATTGGACTTAATTAATTGTCTTCTAGACACACCTTCAAATATATACAAGTTATCTGATAAGGTAGTCGTGGGAAGACTATATTTTTGGTTTACATTGTAAATATTTTTAGTGACCACAAATTTGACTTTATTTTTTGCTTCTTTTCAGCTTTCAAGTCCTAGATGAGAAGGTAATGATGTACTTGAACATTACGAGAAGACCCAGTTCCATCATCTCAGAAGCCAGAAGTTAACCATTTAATATCGTTGGTTCTAAAATTTGTTTAAGAAAAATGTTCATTCTGCTATTAGTCCCATGATTATGTGTCAATTGTAGATTCTTAATTGCTTGGAATTATTTTATATGTTTGATTCCTTCGGTTCATATTTATTCAACAAAAAAATATTTTCAAGATTGGTCCATTTGAGGATCAAACTTCGAACATGTGAATTGATGTGGCATCAAGCTAAGTCTGTTGATACCTTGCTCTCCTTTTTTTTTGCTTTGCACAGTTAATCTCGTCACTGGAGATGTATGTTAATCCTCTAGCTTTGCTCATTTTTTCTTTTGATTTCATCTTAGTTGATAGAATATTGTGTCACAATTTACATGGTCATGTGGGTGAATTGTTTCTCCCGTTGCAACGCACGGGTATGTTTCCTATCTATATCTATATCTATACCTACTATTAAAGGGAGGTGATATTCTTGGTTTTGTCCCGCTTCATTTGGTCCCGCTTAAATTAATTTCATGTACGCTATTTGGTTTCGTTACTTGCCACCCGTTTTGGCCCAACAGAAAAAGCCCACCTGAGCGCGCACTGAGGCCCAGGTCCGGAGAGCTGGCAAAAAATAAAATTGCCGATGGGAGGGTTCGATTTCATAAACTGCGAACCGGCCACGCATAGTTTGTTCAACTGACCCAACTAGAGATATGAAAGGTTTTTTTTCTCCCGTTTCAACGCACGGGCCTTTTTGCTAGTATATAGAAATATATAGAAGTTTGTGTGGGAGGGACGCGATAGAAATAGAAGGCTGTGGGAGGGACCCAGCAGAATTTCTAGGTCTAGGGTACTTTTCCTACAACGATCTTTGTGCGATTTGCATTTGGAACCGTCTTCCTGTTTTCTCAAAAAATAATATTTTTCCAGCTCAAAACCAGGCCATTCCAGTTTTCATTGCTTCCATACCCTATGTAAAGATTCATCTTTTGTGCGGATAAATATCAAATTCTTATTACAAAGCAAGAGACGGTGAAAAAAGAATCGAGTTCAGATGGGACCGAGACCGTTGTGTAGATGAAGTGCGCCGGAAACCGAGAAGTGAGTTTGGAAGAAAACCCTTGTGTACGTGAAGTACATGAGAAATGGGGGAGCAAGCCCGATGATACCATTATGCATGAGAATTACGCGGGAAAGAGAGAAGTGAGTTCTACGAGACCGTTGCACGTGTGAAATACGCGGGAAAAGGGAGGAACCGACTTGGATGAAACCGTTTTGTATGTGAATACTTTGGTTTATTTTTTGACAGGCGCGAGAAGTGCAAAACCATGGAGACACCATGCTATTTATTGCACCTAATGAGTTACCAAAAATAGTTCCAACTTTTTAAAGCAATTACATTATGTGACAGCTCATGACAACCCATTTCACTAATAATTACTTAAAGATAATGATGATGAATATTTGCTTGTGCAGGTAAATAATGATTTCTGAATACCATATCATGCACGATCGAGTAAGTAGCGAATTGCGCAGAAAAGAGAGAAGTAAGTTCAGCAAGACCATTGTGCATCTGAAGCGTGTGTACGTGAAGTATGCCGGCAAAATGAGGGGATATGTCAAGCAAGATTGTTGTGTAGCTATAAGACACCACCAGTCAATTGTAAAAAATGAATGCCAAATATAGATCAAAATACGTTTAAATCAGTAACACCAATATGACTTTATACTAGTATATCTCTTCCCGGCAAAGGTGGTACTTGTTTACTGAGGTGTCTCATTTACTCCGCGCAACCTTATTTTCTTTTTTTTGAACAGCAACATATTTTATTCCATCAACAACATTTTACAGAGAGTAGTGTGAAAGGTCTCACACTTGACATGTCGAGAACATCTCTCGCAATACAAGGTCCTGTGTCTGAAGAGAGACATTGGAGAGCTACACGAGTATTGTTAAGTTTGATCGCTAACTTTGCTTGATGATGAGCTTTAACATTAAAACACCTGTTGATTTGTGATACTCTAGCGTGGATAAAAGATGGTGACGCCTGAATAGAAGCAAGAATGGGCCTTATGTTCCAGTGACCTGTGCCTTTGAATATGAAACTCGTCACTGATGTTGATGCAAGTACAGAACAATCAATGTAGTACTGTGGTTCCGGGAAGTGAAGAGTATCTACTATCATTGTGGCAAAGAGTGGCCCATATGCTTCAGCTTGTAGAGAGGATGACACCAGGGGAGACATGGCCGAAACCTGCAGCTTTTGACAATGACCATTTCCTCCAAGTTGGATGATCACACCAATACCTGCCGGATAAGGTTGCATATTTTCCTCATTTGTCCAAGCCGCATCGCAGAAGATTCCTTGACCTGCAATTGAAGATGTAGCTTGTGTGGCTATTGGCTGCTGTACTACAACAATTGTTGAGCTTTGATCATGTCTTACCATCACATCCTCAATTTTTGGGCCCTGTAAGATCGCATTCGCCATCGGGTATACCTGCGATGGTTGACAAAATTTCCTACCAAACAGGGCATCATTTCGTGCTTTATAAAGGCACCACAAGAAAGTGAATACACTAGTTACATTAATATATGGATGAGTAGAATCTAGTAAAACCTTAATCATTTGAAAGAAACTGAAGGATAGTGCATGGAGGAAAATGAGGGGGGGGGGGGGGGCACTCGCTAGAGAGATACTAGCAGGGGGAGACATATTACTAACTGTGGCATCATCCAAAGAGTTCTCTGGTGTTATATGAAATGTATGTATTTTGTACACCATCATGGCGACTGACAACTGAACAACCACTTCCTTTCTATGAACTTGACAACTGCATCAGGGAAATCCAGATTAGTACGGTGACCTGGCTATTCACTACAACCTTAACCAGGTAACTCAAGATCCGGGACTGGGTCCAATGATGCCTATGTTGGATAGAAATAATGAGTGGATATTAGAGCAACTTTAACCGGTTAGAGGAGTGCAAATTCCGGTGATCGCATGTGCTCCAATCTAGTTTCGCATGTCGGCGTGACCTACCGTGACACAAAACAAGAGGAATATCCTCAGTCAAACCCCTATAGTTTTCGGTCAACATCGTAGACCGCTCGGAGAGGCCTAACCATGGCCCAATTGACCCGGAGATCATCCCCTTTGACTTTGTCCATTGCAGGTTAGCATCAGATTAATAATTAAATATTCCATAATGAAAACATATTTTAAATTGATATCTAGTAATATAAGCATTAAACAAACATACATGAGCATCCAATAAAAATAGTTAGACGATTGGAGAAAGGAACAATCTGTAAAGAGTAATTAGTTAAGATGCTTCTACCTCTCTAAAAATGATTAAAAATTACCACATAGCTTATAGCTAGTGTGTATCTACTGTGTAAAATTTCAGGATTTTATGACGCTCTAACTGTTCAGAACAATCCATACAATAATTAAAGTGCTGCTCGTCCCCCCACATCGAGCAGGCGGACGGGAGTCCTGTGACTGCATGCGCTTCAACCTGGTCTGGAATGTCGACATGACCTGCCGTGACACTGAACAAGAGGAATATCCCCTGGTCAAACCCCTCTAGCATCCGGTCAACGCCGTAGAACAATCTGGCGCAGGGATTACCACGTCGTCAAAAACCGCTCCAGGGAAGGCTGGGACACCGCACCGGCCTGTGTGGGGCCCGAATATATCAATGAGAGGGCATTGTGATGTTTAAATACCTAGTGCGCAACCTTGATGTGGCACCTACCTCGCAAACCAGATAATCACGCAGGAAGGTTCATGACGTAGGGTACTAGTCCCCCCCCCCCAACATCAAGCAGGCGGGAGGGAGTCCTTTGATCGCATGCGCTGCAGCCTAGGCTAACATGTCGGCATGACCTGTCGTGACATAAAACAAGAGAAATATCCCCGGCCAAAACCCTCTAGCATCCGGTCAACACCGTAGATCGCCCAGAGAGGCCATAGCCTGGCCCGTTTGACCCGAAAAACTACCCCCTTGAGTTTCTCCATTGCAGCTTTGCATCAGAGTAATAATTAAACATTTCATACTAAATAAATATTTAAAATTCATATCCAGTAATATAAGCATTAAACAAACAGACATGAGTAGCCAATGCAACTATAACAACAATTGGAGTAAAGCACTAGTAGAAAAACGACTTTACGTTCGCATCATTAGTCCCGGTTTGATTACGGCCCGGGACTAATGTGACCATTAGTCCCGGTTCCAATGGCTGGGGTGCGGGCATCATTAGTCCCGGTTCATATTGTACCTCTAGTCCCGGTTTGTGACACAAACCGGGACTAAAGGGGTGGTGTCAGGCTGGGGCCCCCACGAGCCCCTTTAGTCCCGGTTCGTGTCACAAACCAGGACTAGAGGGTGGTTTGTATAACCAACCGAGACTAAAGAGATCACTATACACTAGTAGAAAACAGGGCTTTGGTCTAGGCCAGATAAGAGCATTAATCCTGGTTTTGTTATGAACCGGGACCAATGGGTGCATTAGTCCCGGTTCATGAGGCCAGGGCGCCGGCCGGGCCTCGGGGGCCATAGGTCCCGGTTCGTCTGACCCCTTTAGTCCCGGTTCTAGACATGAACCAGGACTAAAGGGCCTCGCTCCTAGCGCAGCCCCTTTATTCCCGGTTGCTGGCTGGAACCGGGACTAAAGGTCAGTCTTCTATCCCGTGTCGAAAGTTTAGTCCCACCTCGCTAGTTGAGAGGAGCTCGCAGCGGTTTATAAGCCCCGCCGCGGCCTCCCTGTCGAGCTCCTCTCTAAGCAGGCATGTGTGTGCCTACCGAACCTGTCCTGCCCTGTGGGGCCTACTGGGCCGTGTGGGCCTACATCCTGGCGCAACTAGTAGTTGGGTTTCTAGTCGTATGCAGGCCGTGGCGTCCCAGTAGGCGGGCATTTTTTTATATTTATTTTCTAGTTTTTTTGTTTTTTACTTTATTTATTTTCTTTTGTTTCTACTTACAGCCAAATATTTGGAGTTTCTGAGTGAATCTTTTTGCTTTAGGTCACAAAAATTATAAAGTTTCTGTTAGTGCCAGTAGTTTTCAAATTTGAATAGTTTAAATTTGAATTCTTTGAAATTTGTGTGAAATCACTAGTTTGTGAATAACTTTATTTTAAAAATAGATTTTTGAGTGATTCTTTTTTTGCTGTTTAATATTAGTGTGTTTTATCATTATATTCAATTTGGTAATTCTTAGGTTATTTTAAATGGGTGTTTTAATAAAAAACAGATTCGGTTGAGCTCTTTTAGTTTTATAGCTCAAAAAAATCAGTAAATGCATGAAAAATAGCAAATGTAGTCAGAAAGGGCTGAAAATTGATGATATGGCTTTGAATGATGCATGTTGAACGCACAAAAAGTCTGGAATTGAAATAAGTTAAAAAAATGAAATGCCTTTGTAACAGATGAGTTTTCGTCCGAAACCGTGATGCTTCTAAAGAGATTGTCCATTTTGTACACGAAGTGCATCCAGTTTTTGTCGTAACCCTCTCAACTTTTTAGCACATGCTATGTGGGTGAAATGATGATACCATGCCAACTTTCAACCTTTTCAGAGTTCATTTGTACTGCTTTTCAATTTCAGGGTCATTTAGGTAGAAAAAAAATCAGTAAATGCATGAAAAATAGCAAATGAAGTCAGAAAGGGTTGAAAATTGATGATGTGGCTTTGAATGGTGCATGTTGAATGCACAAAAAGTCTGGAGTTGAAATAAGTTAAAAAAATGAAATGCATTTGTAACAGATGAGTTTTCATCCGAAACCGTGATACTTCTAAAGAGATTGTCCATTTTGTACATGAAGTGCATCTAGTTTTTTCCGTAACCCTCTCAACTTTTTAGCACATGGTATGTGGGTGAAATGATGATACCATGCCAACTTTCAACCTTTTCAGAGTTAATTTGTAGTGCTTTTCAATTTCATGGTCATTTAGGTAAAAAAATCAGTAAATGCATGAAAAATAGCAAATAAAGTTAGAAAGGGTTGAAAATTGGTAATGTGGTTTTGAATGGTGCATGTTGAACGCACAAAAATTCTGGAGTTGAAATAAGTTAAAAAAATAAAATGTCTTTGTAACACATGAGTTTTCGTCCGAAACCGTGATACTTCTAAAGAGATTGTCCATTTTGTACATGAAGTGCATCCAATTTTTTCCGTAACCCTCTCAACTTTTTAGCACATGCTATGTGGGTGAAATGATGATACCATGCCAACTTTCAACCTTTTCAGAGTTCATTTGTAGTGCTTTTCAATTTCAAGGTCATTTAGGTAAAAAAAAATCAGTAAATGCATGAAAAATAGCAAATGAAGTCAGAAATGGTTGAAAATTGATGATGTGGCTTTGAATGGTGCATGTTGAACGCACAAAAAGTCCGGAGTTGAAATAAGTTAAAAAAATGAAATGCCTTTTTAACAGATGAGTTTTCGTCCGAAACCGTGATACTTCTAAAGAGATTGTCCATTTTGTACACGAAGTGCAGCCAGTTTTTGCCGTAACCCTCTCAACTTTTTAGCACATGCTATGTGGGTGAAATGATGATATCATGCCAACTTTCAACCTTTTCAGAGTTCATTTGTAGTGCTTTTCAATTTCAGCATAATTTAGCTCAAAGAATGAACTAATAGAAAAAAGAATGAACTAAAAAGCTTTTATAAAACTCTAATAGCAAAAAGAATGAACTAAAAAGAATCAATAAAATATAATATTCTTTAATAGAAAAAAGAATCAAAACAATATTAACTAAATGTATCAAAGTATTTATTTGTTAAAAACTTTAATAGTAAAAAGAATTTTCATAAAGTACTTTTTGTTACAAACTTTAATAGAAAACTAAAAAGCTTTTATAAAACTCTAATAGCAAAAGGAATCAACTAAAAAGAATCAATAAAAAATAAAACTTATGCAACTAAAATTATATAAAATTTATGCAACTAAAATTATATAAAATTTATACAAATAAATTATATAACTAAAAATAACATATGCAAAAAATAACATAATTTTTTTAAAAACATAACATATGGAAAAAATAAAAAAGGCCCACCTACTACCCACCACGGCCTGCATACGACTAGAAACCCTAGAAATGGGCCAGGATGCAGGCTCGCAGTGCAAGCATGCCCAACAGGGCGTCAGATAGGCATGTACTGCCTGCAATAGAGAGGAGCTCGAGAGGGTAGCGGCATCAGCGCTTATAAACCACTCCGAGCTCCTCTAAACTAGCGAGGTGGGACTAAACTTTTGGATGCGGCAGCACAGCCCTTTAGTCCGGGTTGGTGGCTCGCACCGGGACTAAAGGCCCCTTTCGTCCCAGTTCGAGCCACCAACCGAGACTAAAGGTCTGTGCTTCCCGCCCTTTGGGCTGCTGAAATTGACCTTTAGTTCCGGTTGGTGGCTCCAACCGGGACGAAAGGGGGGGCCTTTAGTCCCGATTGGAGCCACCAACCGGGGCTAAAGGGTTGGGTATATAAGCAGGACTTGGAGAATTTTCCAATCCCCATCCAGCAGTTCGATCTCCTCCTCGATGCCGACGACCACCTCGACGCAGCCAGGCTGCCGGACTGCGCTGTCGCCTCCCCGAGCCCTGCCCCGACGCCGTCCCCCGCTCCCCTCGCCGCGCCCTGCCCCGACGCCCTCGCCGCGCCCTGCTCCGACGTCGTTGTCGCCGAGCCCCTTCCCCGATGCACGACGCCGTCCCCCGTGCGCCGCCCTCGTCACCGGCCCTCCAGCTCCATCGCCTCGCCTCGACCTCGGCCCTGCCTGCGTCGACCCCGCCCCGCCCTGGCCTCCCCGACCCGCCTGGTCGTGAGTCTCCGGCCGGCCCTCCTCTGCTGCTGCTCTGGCCGGCCCTCCTCTACTGCTGCTCTGGCCGGTCCTCCTCTACTGCTGCTCCAGCCGGTCCTCCTCTGCTGCTGCTTCGACCGGCCATCCTCTGCTGCTGCTCCGCATGGCCCTCGCCATCTATCCCTTGCCTGGGCTCGATCCCCTCCTCTGCAAAGGTAGTTTTTTTATGTATTTTGTTTTAATTTTTTCTGTAGTAATTTTGTAGATGAATGCATGGATATATATAGATGATGATTGTTAGATGATGATGATGATATATAGATGATGATGATTGTTAGACGATGATGATGATTAGATGATGATTTTTTTATGCTTTGATGATTGTGATGTTCATTGTCTTTAGAATTTTTCTGTAGATAATGATGATGATTTTTAGATGATGATGATGATAGATGTTCTTTGATTGTGATGATAGATGATGATGATTTTTGTGGGTGCAAAAGAATTGGGGAGAATATATAGCTCCTTTGCAAATTTCAAAGAACAATTTTTTTTGCATTAGAGTTCATTTTGTCTTTGCTATGTTTCTGCCATGCCATGCTATGTTTGTTGCATCAAATATGTATGAGATGTTAGATGGATAGATAGATATGTTTAGATGGATCGATGATCATTTTGTCTTTAGAGTTTATTTAGAGTTCATTTTGATGTTCATTGAAGAATTTTTTTTTTGGCAAAGTTATGATTTTTTTTTTGCATTAGAGTTCATTTTGTCTTTGCTATCTTTCTGCCATGCCATGCTATGTTTGTTGCATCAAATATGTATAGATGTTAGATGTAATAGATATGTTTAGATGATTGATGATCATTTTGTCTTTAGAGTTTATTTAGATTTCATTTTGATGTTCATTGAAGAAATTTTTGTTGTGGCAAAGTTATGAAATTTAGAGCTTTTGACCTTATATGGCAAAGTTGTGGCAAACTTTAGTAATGTTGTGGTATATACTCTACTCTGCTCAAGATCGATGGATGGATGGATGTATATAGAAAATGTTGATATGATGGATTTTTTTTGTTCATAGAATTTTTTGTCCATGTATATGTATGTATGGATGGATGGATTGATGTATATAGAAAATGTTCATATGTACAGTAAAACACTTATATGAAGTGTCTCCATTAGAACTATAGATCAATGGCGATCATCCAACAAAGTTTGTAAATTATAACAGCTTCTGGAATTAATATCAAGTGGTATTTTTCAAACAAAGTTTTGAGCAAGCTAATGGACTCTAGCAGAGATGCAATTGATACTATCTTGTAGATCACATGAGAGTGATCAATATTGATATAAGGCACTAACCCATAGGATGTACAGAACAATAGTTGTAGCCTTTGGAAAACAGCTAAGTGATGTTTAAAGCTGAGGAATTCTCAGACTTAGCAGAATTCCAGGAATTTTCAGGATATTGGTAAAACTTTAGAAATTCATAGAAAATTAACCGTAACTCCGATGAAAATAATTTATATATGAAAATCGATCAGAAAAATATGACGAATCCGAATATGCCCTCTGTTCATCTGTCACAAGCAGCTAGCATAGAGAACCTGGAACCGCCCCCCTCCGTTTCATCTGTCCGAAAATGCAGACTTCGGGAAAATATTCCCGGATGTTATCCCCCTTCACCTATATCGTGTAGTGCCGCGTTAGAACACCCCTAACTCTCTCAGGAATTCAACATTATCCTCGATAACTTTGACTGATGGGGGGGGTCCGCAAGTATCCTCGACGACCATGAGAAAGGCGGTCCGCAAAGAATCCTCTCTCGAAAGATAGGACGACTCATCAGACATGAGGGGGGAGTAGTCCTCGACGATCGTCTGAAACTGACTGTTATAAAACTTGTGAACTTTGCATGATGTTTGCCACTAATCCATTGCTCATATGCATATTTGCAGAAACTATGGACAGAGACTTAGAAAAAGAAGAGTTGTTGGGGGATATAATCCGCGATGGAGGTGATATCACCTTGTCGTTTCTCAACGACATCGATGGTGAGGAAGGAGATCATGACGGCTCCGGTGATCCAATGGAGGAGGAAGGAGATCATGACGGCTTCGGTGATCCAATGGAGGAGGAAGGAGATCATGACGGCTCCGGTGATCCAATGGAGAAGGGAGCCTTAACTGTTGCAAAGTCCGGCGAGGTATATATATATATATATATATTAATTAAGCCTCTGCTGACTAGATGCATTAATTGTTTTGTATGTACATATATTGATGCTTCTTTCTTCTTTTAGCCCTCCGGATCGAGCCAAACTTCGGTAAGGAGACGAGGCCCAAAGAAAAGGTTGGGCCGGGATGAAAGGTTCACGATCGAAGAAGTCACTCGAGATGGCCAACCGATTGCTCCCAAGCGGACCAAGAACAAATTTGTACATCATTGCGGAGTTATTGTTAGGGACAACGTCCCGATCAGCATCCAAGAATGGAATAAGAAGAAGGACCCTGAAGTTCCTTATGTCCAAGATAGACTGAAAGATGATCTTTGGAACTTGCTGATGACAAATTTCAGCCTACTGCCAGAGGAGGATCCGAATAACCTAGTTATACAGCAAAAGGTCAAGGCGTTTGCTCTTAAGAAGATGGTAGAACTATTCAAGAACTGGAAGAAAGATTTGAAGAAAAAGTTTGTCGACAAAAACGAGACTCCAGAATTCACCGGCCAATATGAGAAGATAAAAGATCACTGGCCCGCATTTGTGGCCTACAAGAAATCGGAGAAGGCTAAGCAAAGGTCACAGATAAACAAGCAAAATGCTGCAAAGAAGTAGTATCACCATGTTACGGGGTCAGGTGGCTAGAGCAAAGCCCGACCTACATGGGAAAAAGCTGAGCAAGACCTGCTTGCTAAAGGGGTCCAACCAGTGACATTGCACTGGCCAGATCGGTCAAGGACTTGGTTCTTTGGGGTTGGGGGAACTTTGGACCCAAAATCAGGGAAGTGTGTTTGGACGAACGCTCAACTTGCAATACCCGTCAAGAAGCTTGAGGAAGCAATCAATGCAGTGCAGGAAGGCAGGTTCCATCCCGACAGAGAGAAGGACGAGCTGACAGAGGCCCTCGGGAATCCTGAACACCCTGGACGAACATGAGGCACATCAGGCTTCGTTCCGTGGGTGCATGGGTTTCCGGACAACAGTGCCATTTATAGAAGCCGAGGGAGAAAGAAGAAAGAGGAAGCAAGCAAAATGCATAAGGTCAATGAAAGATTAGCGAAACTAGAGGAAGTTGAGAGCCAGCGAGATACCGGCCAACCATCTCAGCGGCACGACGCTACCCCACCATCTCAGCGGAGAAGCAGCGTGGCTTCCACGGAGCTTGTTCAGCCTGATATCATGGCTCCTCGCTACCCCGTGGATGGTATCACGGATAATGAGCATTGTGTGCTAATGGCGAAATGCCATAACCTAACCTTGAAGGTGGTGGTTGGCTATGTCGTACCTCCTCGAGCCGAGGGAACTTTCCATTGCCGTCCGATTCCACATGGCTTTGCTATTAACGGGGTGGATGAAATAATGGACGGATTTGAGGGGCTGGAGTTTGAGTACCCTACAGGTGAAGGGGATATTCTTCTGGAAAATGCCTTAAGGACTACCTGTCTATGGAGAAAGGAGAACATCAAGCTTCCAAACTAGGCGCCACCTTAGCAGACTCAGTCGGATCCTCAGCAGACTCCTTCTCACAGTCCAGCTCTGCTATCTCCGCTGCCTGAGTCGTCTTCGGCGTGTCAGCCATCTCCGCTGCCTCAGTGGACTCTAACGGAGGAGGCCCCTCAGTAGAATCCTCCTCCGCCTCAGCTGTCTCTGGCACGTCAGCCGTCTCCGCCGCCGCAGCTGTCTCCGGCGCGTCAGCTGTCTCCACCGCCTCAGCTGGCTTCGGCGCGTCAGCGGACTCCACCGCCACAGCAATAGCGGAAGAGAGGCGCCGTCGCTCCGGCGGCTAGCAGTACAACATGCAAGAAATTCAAAGCTGGTCCAAGCCTCAGGGCTCCTCCAAAGTTACCATATGAGAGGACTGACGAGGAAAACAAGGACATCATGGCTGCCGAAGTGCAGGCCCATTTTGAATGGAAACATCCACCTCCGAAGGAAACAATAGATTCGGTGAAAGCGAAGCGTACTCTGGATGCCCTTAAGCGACCACCACCGCCTCCGCCGCAATCACACTATGATCGCTGTATTGGAAAGACATATGATGAAGCGCGGTGGTCGGGAAGTACTACCAGTGCTGCAAGATGAAGTGTGAAAACAATTCCCCAGCTCGGCGAACAGGAGAAGCAATCGTGCCCCCCGCTCAAGGTGTCTAGCGATATCGCTAATCATCCGGGGCTAGCGCTCGGTACCACTCTTGGTGATTACGTGGGCGATGATGTACAATTTGAAATGGCTGAGGTAGTAGAGACCTTTAGATACGAGCACGGGAAGCCTCTCATCAAACCTGATCAGCTCCCGCATCTCCAACGATGATGCTAAGATTGCATGACTGGTACTTGGAAACCTGCAGGAAGGATGGGACCGACAGTATGATGCTGGGAATTAAAGATCACCATGTCATAGCTGAAAACAGAGAATACAATTAGGAAGTGCAAATGGATTTTGGTGCATGATGTCAGGGATCGTAAGAGATGTTATATTGTATATATGTTGTAGCGTCAGATAGATATACGAAAAATTGTTGTTCGACCAAGCACGGAGAAAGAGAGGTCACTTCTCTCTATATATGTTCATGACGATGTTGTGTAATTAATGGTTCCTTCATTTGCTTACTAGCTAGCGTCGGGTTCTCTCTATATGTAGTAGCTAGCGTCGACCAAGCACGGAGAAAGAGAGGTCCCTTCTCTCTATATGTAGTGCTAGCTAACACAATATGAAACTCCTAACCCCCCCTTTCAAAAAAAAAACCCAGCGCCTGAGAGCTGCTGACGCGTGGCTGCCTTTTAGTCCCGGTCGGTGTTACCAACCGGGACTAAAGGTCCTCCTGCCTGGGTACCCCACAGCGGCCACGTGGAGCTTCTTTAGTCCGGGTTCGTAAGCCAACCGGGACTAAACATAATGGGCATTAGTCCCGATCGTTTTGTCCCGGTTGCAGAACCGGGACTAAATGCCCTCTGGAACCGGTACTGATGCCCTGTTTTCTACTAGTGATATATAGTGCTTCGTCCAGCCCGAGCCCAAGCTCTCTGTTTTTCCCCTTTCTCTCCTTTGTTATTCCCCTTGCTCGAGCTCACTTCCATTTTTGCCAAAGATTTGTCAAGACTTGAAGGCACCCCATCCATCCAAGTGTTCACAAAGGTTAGCAACTTTGTCCTTTCATCTCTCATTGCTAGATTAGCTCGTGCAATGCTCTATAAGTATAGTGATTTGTGGGTTTTAGTTTGGGAGTAATTATATGTGGGAGTTATATTTGATTTATATGCAATTTGAGCTCAAATTAACTTCTTAGTTTGCAGATGTAGGTGTGGTTTACTTAGTGCCTTCCCGTCCCCGTCCTAACCACCGTCGATTGCCTACACCGTCCCGTTACCGGCACCACCTTGGTGAGGCTCTTGTTCTTATCCTTTTTATAAAAAAAATCATGTTTGTATGATTTAGATAGTTACTTGTATAATTTTCTTACCCGTATGGTTGTTTGTTATACATAGTGGCATGGTTTGGATATCCGGCCCCGTCGGCCCTCGTCCGGTTTATGATTCGGATGTGGTACATATACTCTTTTATAACTATTTCCTGTTTATGACAATTATGCCCATCAAGTTGACAAAGATATTTTTATCCAGGAGGTATGTGAACCGGAAATTGCAACCGACCCTCTTGTCGAGAAGTTAAATTTAGTTGAAAAAGAAAACGAGTATTTGAAAGAAAAATTGAAAAGAATTGAAGAAGAGAAGATGAAACTGGAGTTGTATGTTGCCGATGTCATCGATGATCACAAGATCAAGATGGATGCAATGTGCTTGAAGATTAGAAATATTAGAAAATATGCCGCCAATCAAGAGGCTTGGTATCACTATGTTGTTGGATCAATTGTTACCTTAGTTGCGATCTTGATCGCATTTGTTGTTGCATTTAAATGCTTTAGCTAGAGAGTTTGTATGTTGTTTGATGAGAATAAGTGTGTATGAACTTGTATTAATTTGGTCTTTTCGGTGTTGTGTAATGAAGATGAGCCGGCAATGGATGTACGATGACCGACGCTCTCCCCAGTTCATTGATGGCGTGCGTACTTTTCTACTTGCGGCTGGGGCAAACTAGCGGCCGGATGGTTTTATGTGTTGTCCATGTGGTGTGATGCATCTTGAAGCTACGTCGGTATTTCCCCAAAGAGGAAGGGATGATGCAGCACAGCGGCGGTAGGTATTTCCCTCAGTGATGAAACCAAGGTTATCGAACCAGTAGGAGAACCAAGCAACGCTACGTAAACAACACCTGCACACAAATAACAAATACTCGCAACCCGACGTGTAAAAGGGGTTGTCAATCCCTTTCGGGCAACGGCGCCAAAAATTGGCAAACGGACATGAGAGAGTAGTAAATATTGATAGATCGAATGCCAAATAAAATAAAGTGCAGCAAGGTATTTTTGTATTTTTGGTTTAATAGATCTGAAAATAAAAGTTGCAAATAAAGAAAAGAGCGAATAGCAAAATAGATCTTGAAAGAAAATATATTGGAAAAGAGACCCGGGGGCTGTAGGTTTCACTAGTGGCTTCTCTCGAGAAAAATAGCAAACGATGGGTGAACAAATTACTGTTGGGCAATTGATAAAACTTCAAATAATCATGACGATATCCAGGCAATGATCATTATATAGGCATCACGTCCAAGATTAGTAGACCGCCTCCTGCCTGCATCTACTACTATTACTCCACACATCGACCGCTATCCAGCATGCATCTAGTGTATTAAGTTCATGGAGAAACGGAGTAATGCAATAAGAACGATGACATGATGTAGACAAGATCTATTTATGTAGAAATAGACCCCATCGTTTTATCCTTAGTAGCAACGATACATACGTGTCGGTTCCCCTTCTGTCACTGGTATCAAGCACCGTAAGATCGAACCCACTACAAAGCACCTCTTCCCATTGCAAGATAAATAGATCAAGTTGGCCAAACAAAACCCAAATATCGGAGAAGAAATACGAGGCTATAAGCAATCATGCATATAAGAGATCAAAGAAGACTCAAATAATTTTCATGGATAAAAAGATAGATCTGATCATAAACTCAAAGTTCATCGGATCCCAACAAACACACCG
Source organism: Thinopyrum elongatum (assembly GCA_011799875.1). Lineage (NCBI taxonomy): Eukaryota > Viridiplantae > Streptophyta > Magnoliopsida > Poales > Poaceae > Thinopyrum > Thinopyrum elongatum. Next base: position 469,271,574 of record CM022301.1, read on the forward strand.
CAAAAAGAGTTATATCATATGGATCTCCAAGAGACCATTGTATTGAGAATCAAACAAGAGAGAGAAATCCATCTAGCTACTAACTACGGACCCATAGGTCTACAAAGAACTACTCACGCATCATCGGAGAGGCACCAATGGAAGTGGTGAACCCCTCCATGATGGTGTCTAGATTGGATCTGGTGGTTCTGGACTCTACGGCGGCTGGAATTGATTTTCGTCGACTCCCCTAGGGTTTCTGCAATATTGGGGTATTTATAGAGCAAAGAGGCGGTTCGGGGGGCACCCGAGGTGGGCACAACCCACCAGGGCGCGCCTGGGCCTCCAGGTGCGCCCTGGTGGGTTGTGCTCCCCTCGGAGCACCCCCCAGGTGCTTCTCCGGCCCACTGGATGTCTTCTGGTCCAAAAAAAAATCCACAAAAAGTTTCGCTGCGTTTGGACTCCGTTTGGTATTGATTTCCTGCGATGTAAAAAACATGCAGAAAACAACAACTGGCACTTGGCACTATGTCAATAGGTTAGTACCAAAAAATGATATAAAATGATTGTAAAACATCCAAGAAGGATAATATAACAGCATGGAACAATAAAAAATTATAGATACATTGGAGACGTATCAGCATCCCAAAGCTTAATTCCTACTCGTCCTCGAGTAGGTAAATGATAAAAACAGAATTTTTGATGTGGAATGCTGCCTAACATGTTCATCACATATTCTTTTCTTAATAGCATGGACATTTGGACTTTTATAAGGTTCAAAGCAATAGTCTAGTTTTGACATGATAACTTAAATACTCAAGCATATCAACAAGCAACCATGTCTTTCAAAATATCAATGCTAAAGCAAGTTATCCCTAGCCCGTCATGCTCAATCATTGATCTATTCATGAAACACACTCGAATATTAGCTACACCCAATGCTCAAGTACGATCATAGTGCCCCTTAGTTGGTGCTTTATAAGAGAAGATGGAGACTCAAATTAAAAATAAAAATTGCATAAAGTAAAGAAAGGCCCTTCGCGGAGGGAAGTAGGGATTTGTAGAGGTGCCAGAGCTCAAAGCTTAAATTGAGAGATAAAAACATTTTGAGAGGCATACTTTTCCCACCAACAAAAACGACTTAGAGCTCCCCACACTTTCCATGCTAGATATATCATAGGCGGTTCCCAAACAGAAAATAAAGTTTATTCCTTTTTCCACCATTTCTTTCACTTTCCATGGCTAGCCGTATCCACGGGTGCCCTCCATACCAACACTTTCCAAGGAATTAATTATATGACAACATAAAGTAAATTCATTTTTCATTTCGGGACTGGGCATCCCTAATACCTTTGTCGTACTCTCGTGCAATGACAAGTGGATAAACACTCATCGTGAGAATAACAGATCTTGCATGGAAAATATCGGCCACCCCTCACCGCCTCGCGAGCGGTACGAGCACACAAAAGAGAAGTTTATTTTGAAAATTAGAGATGACACATAGAAATTTGCTTAGAACGGCACGGAAATACCACATATAGGTAGGTATAGTGGACTCATGTGGCAAAACTGGTTTAAAGGGTTTTGGATGCACAAGTAGTGATCATACTTAGTGCAAATGAAGGCTAGCAAAAAGATTGAGAAGTGCCCAACCAAGAAACGAATAATCTCGTAAGCAAGCATTAAGCATAAGTAACACCGAATAATGCACCATAAGTAAGATATAATTTCATTGCATAACTATTGACTTTCGTACTTGCATAGGGAATCACAAACCTTAACACCAATATTCTTACTAAAGCACAATTACTCATCAACATGGCTCACATATTATATCGTCATATCTCAAAACTATTACAAGGAATCAAGTTTATTTTGTCCAATGATCCTCATGAAAGTTTTTATTATATCCTTCTTGGATATCTATCACTTTGGGACTAGTTTCATATGTTACTTTTAATAAGCTCAAACAAATATAAGTGAAGAACATGAGCATAATAGTTCTTTCTCTCAAATTAATCTAAGTGAAGCAAGAGAGAATTTCTTCAAAATTTTACTAACTCTCAAATAAATCTAAGTGAAGCAAGAGAGCATTTCTTAAAAAATAACTGTGACACCCTGGTTTTCACTCCTGTTTTTTTCCTTTGCGGGATTGGACTCCCGTCTTTTTTTTCTCGGTGTTATTGGATTTCTTTAGATCTTGGGTATATGAAGATGGTCATTTAACTTTGCCTTTTCTATCCAACCAGAGATTCTCTTCAGACCAACCTTTCCACCCAAGATATATTCTCAGGCTTTGCCACTGAAACCCTACCTTCCGACTTGCCAGAAGGGAAACCCTAATCCTTTCAGTTACAAAGGAACCCCAATTTCCTTTGATCTGTTGACTCCCAAACTTTTCCCAGTGATCATCCTATCTTTGTAAACCCTGGATATGTGAAAATATTGCCAAGTCATTTGCAATATTTTTCATTTATAATTAATTCCTTTTTCTGTCAGTTAAGGGAATTAAATCCAGGAAAATATCGATCCATCTCCAAAGTTGATGAAAACTTGTGGAGATATTCTTTGTCATCATATTGAGCTCCCATAAAAATATTGGCCATAATTAAATAGGGGAAATTGCATTTTCCTATTTAATGCCAATATTGCATTTTGGGCCCTTTCTAAAGGAACTACCATTTTGGTAGCCAGGAAAAATACCAAATAATTTTTGGAGCTTATTCTATCCATATATTCACCATTTACATCAAAATCCAAGTCCCATAGTTCAAGGTTTGAGCACAGCATCCATTTGCAAATTCTGTCCATATCTCCAGTTTGCAAAGGAAGTGCTTGAAGCCTTGACCCATTTGAGCTGAAATTTTTCATGGTGGTTAACATTGCTAAATCACCCATGGATGCCAAAAATCAGCTCAATCCATCTATCCATTATTCCATAGAAATTTTCTCAATTTTTTGTCCCTTTCAAAGCTCTTTGAAGGAAGTACCACTTTGGTATATCCAAATGAGCTGAAATTTTTCCAGTATCTTCATACTTCCAAATAACTCCCCTACACAAAGATTCAGCTCATTTTATCAAACCATATGAGCACAGCTTCAAATTCTAGCTTCTGGACCAATTTGTGGTTTGTGAAGGAAGTGTATGCAAATGGGGTCTAAATGACTTCAAAGTTTGCGGGCATGTACTCCTTCCTACCCTATTTTGTTATGACAAATATCCAACTCCATTTATCCATCCATTTCTCCAGAAATATCTACAAACTCCTTGCTGTCAGAGACTTCTTCAGCAAGTTTCCCTCACCTCAGAGCCTCCCAGATGGTTCCATCCACATAGATATTCCATTTGAGCAGTGAGGGAGCTGTTGGACAAGATTGGACAGGCAGTAGAGTAACAGAGCGTGTTTTGGCGTGGTGACCACGCGGCGGCCACGCGAGAACGGTGCTCTGGGCATTGACCCCGTCCGGTCGCCTCGACCAGCTAGCCATGGCTTGTCCATTTGTGCCGACCTGACTCCCCGTCGTCCACACCCTCATCTCCGGTCATTTCCCCCTTCGTTCCTTTCCCCGCCACGCCGCGACAATCGCCACTACTCCGCCACTGTTCGCCCATTGTCGCCGCCGTATGCAGCCACAATCGAGCCCTCCCGATGCTGTTGATGCCTTCTCCACCTCCTTGGAACCCCTACCGACATCGCCTCCTCCCTTCGTGTCGCCTCTGAGCTCCAGTGCAGAGATAAAAAGGCCACGGCGGCCGTCCTCATCGCTTCGGCTGGCCGGCTATAAAAGTCACGGCCGAGTCCCTCCCCGAGTCACCCAACCTCACCTGCAGCCTCCTCTCCCTCCCTGGAACTCCCCAAGCTCGAGCTGCTTTTCGTGTTCTGAGCTGTTTTTCGGCCGTCTCTTGTCAGCAACTGTCCGTGTTCTGAGCTGCTTTTCGACCGTCTCGGGTAGCTATTGAATTTCTTTCCGTAGTGGTGACCCTATGCTCTGAGCTGTTTCTCAGCCGTCTTAGGGAACTGCTACATTCTTCTTATCAACACCGTCTCATGCTCTGAGCTGCTTTCCAGCCGTCTTGAGCCGGGTTGAGTTATTCCGGTAATGTCCCAGATCTGAGTTGTAAAGACCGTTCTGGTGGCTACTGGTTTCTTTGCCGGTTTTGTGCAAGGGTTCCGATGGTCATCACTTACAGCTAGAACTTGTAAACTGATAACTTGCCATTTAATTATTGTTTCACTAATGACTCATTGTGATGTTATATGGAGATAGGTTGTTATGTTTCCACAGTTGTTATCTCACACATAGTTACCACCATGTTAAGTTATTGTGATGAACCACTAAGCTTGCTAAATGAACTTAGTCGGTTGATCTTGAGTCTCCTGTCCGGGCTTATCCGTGCAACCACATTTGCCGGTATGGGACGTCCTTGACTTGGTCTGGCTTTGTCCTCTTTCACCGGTACCACCAGACAGGGAAGGTTATGCGTGCGCGCTACCCTGGCCCGGTAGGGGGCGATAACCTTGTGAGCCCAGTGGTTTGTTTGCGCGCGGTCCCCGTTTGGGACAGTTTAGTTTGGCCACGACGGTGGCAGGTGTCACGAGGTGACACAGGGGCCACCCAGGGCTTGACTCCGGGGGAGAATGATTGCCGGTGGTACGGTGGAGGAGTCACGGGTTAGGCAGGTTTCTTTGGAGCAACGCTGGTCCACCCGAATGGGATCACGAGGTCAGGTGCTCCATGGTGTGGGTAAAGTGCGCAACCTCTGCAGAGTGTAAAATCTATTCGAATAGCCGTGTCCACGGTATTGGACAGCCCGTCCAGACCTCACTAGGTGGTCAACCATAATAAGGATAATAATGATGGAAGACCTCGTCTTGTGTAGACATCAGATGATGTCAGGAATGTGATATGTTAGCCATGGGATGGCTATAAGAGGAGTGGTCGGATGACCACATGATTTGGTTGGATTTGGATCAGATTCAGACTGGATCATGAGTATGTTCGGAGTATGGATTATTTACTTGATATGCTTTACTTTACTTTATTTTACCTTAGTAGTTACCTTGCTGGATGAACCTGTTATGACATGATAATTAATTTTGCTAGATAGATATGTTATGCATGATAATTAATATTGCTCTAATAACAAATGCATGCTTGAATGCCATGGATTGCTTTGCTTGGTGTATATGTTAGTTTGGTTTGCTTGGGAGTACATTCAAAAGTACTCAGCGGCCTTCAATGTGGCTAGGTTCATGTAAGGATCTGTCGTCGAGGAGCCGGAGCGTTCGTGGGCTAGGAGGGTAACCCAGTCAGATCCCTGTGGATAGGAGCCGCACCAGGACCATGCTGCCTTAGATAGAGCCTTTCCGCTGCCATCACCATTGTAATATCTCATGTAAGACTTATATATCCATTAATAAAAATGCCTGTGTTCTTGATACTTGTTGTAAGCGCGCATGCCATAGTGATTTCCTGGGCTGGTATGTGTGGCGACCGTCTGGCTACAATGGTAATCAGGCGGGGCGCCACAACGGATGGCATCAGAGTAGCCAGGCTGACTATAGGTTACCCTAGCCAGACTTCATTGTCTTGTGCTCAGTAGAAAGCCCAGATGGATTTCAGCCATCTTTGCCAAACAGGCACGGCTACTATTGATCATAAGACAACCCCATAGGTTTTGGCTCCATCAGACCCAACTCTCATGGCTTTTGCCTCCGATGTGAAATGTCCGCACCCGGCAACGACCCATGAGCCCTGAACCCCTAGGTAAACCAGATATTCTTACCCTGCTTGCTAGCCATGGCATTTCTCTCCTTAACTCTAGTTTCCTTTGGGAAACGCCTATAATTCTATCTCTCCCCGACAACCTTAGGATCGTTGACTAAGCCATTTTGGCTATGGTCATGCATCGAGTTTGATGTTCCCTAAGGAAGTAGTAGGAGCTTGGCACCAATTTCTACCAGGAGCATTGTGTGGTTTCGCTCCTAAATACTTAAAGGTGCATCGAGTGCGCTATACTAGTTATACTAGTGAATCCTCGGCCATGTGTGTAAGGTCCGCAAATATTTGAGCTTTATTTGCTTTTTGGTTATCGCGGTTCTTGTTTCTTTTGTCGGTTCCGTTCCTTCGCTCCGACTGGATCCATCTGCAAGTGCCATCAAGAAGACCAGCACACGACCTGGATAATGCCCAATAATCCAATTCAGCAAGAGTCAAGCCAAGTCAACTGCCAATATTCAGAACATTATCTTTGGATCTGTCAAGAATGAAGAATGGGTCAGAAGCAGAATATATGTGCAACAGACAAGGCCAGAATATACCTGAGAGAGTTTGCCTCAGAACGGATCACGCCTAAGGAGCAGTCAGATGAGTTATCAAGAATGAACACTAGTAAGGACAAATTGTTCCGTCCGCGACACAAGGATTATTTCAGTTAGTGAGGTGAACCAGGTCTTTTCTCAATGGACCCAAGAATCGTTTATTCCCCACTGAAGACATATTTCATGAATGTGAATGTGCCAAGGGCAACAACAAAACTCCGGTACATTGATGCAAATTACAAAGCATATTCTGGAATTCACCGGTGCGTAAACAAAATTTTCTGGGCACTATGAACAAGGTTTGCAAGGAATATGGATGAGTTCATGGTTGCCCAGAATCACTGAGCTTCCAAGCATCCAGAATCAAGGAGCACTTAACATGATTGGAAACCCAGCTGAACCAAATGGAATTATCCGTCAACTGCTTATTACTGGCGACATATGGAATTCTGGATTAATTAACAACATGAGGTCTACACCGGTCTTGCAAGCTTTACAGCAGAAATGAGCAGACCGGCAGAAGGGCAAACGATGTGCATGACCAATGGAATATATTCAGACAAGGTATGGACTATACCAAGTTTTGGTTCCGCTATGGGTAAATTTCGGGTATTCCGGAAGGAAGCCAGAATCGGCCATGGATCTGACTGCGTACACAAGGCTTCTGGTATAAGGAACCCAGCCTTCCTCCGCAAGCTACCGAGAAGAGCTGACGACACCAGACTGCCAATTTTCCTTGATACGCCATTTGGTGAGAAAATCTTCGGGGGTACAACACTCCAATCTTTTTCAGCGTGCTACCACGGGAAACTTCTGGCATAAGGCATCTGACCTTCAGCAGCAAGCCACATGAAGGAAAACTTCTGAGGTACGATACCCAGCCTTCTGCAGCACGCTACACTAGCAGAAACTTCGAGCATAAGGAATTCAGCCTTCTTCAACACGCCATTGTGCCCATGACAATCTTGTCAGGAGCACGAACTAGTCCAGACACACCCGTCTGCCTCAGAACTCAGTAGTTATGAAAGGATTTATCCTACACCTGCATATGTTGTGAGCATGCAGTCCAGTGGATCAGTTCATGCGAGCCACTCGTACACGGGAATGACTGTGTCCAGAGAAACATTGGCCCCCTATTAAAAAGAAGAAGATGAGCACATCAACCCCTACGAGATATGCAAGAGTAAGTTGTGAGAACAAGCCCGACAAACCAGGAAAACAATCAAGGAGCCGTGTTGGCAGGTCATGACAGGTCTATCAAAGGAGTCCTCAAGAACAAAGAAGCTGCTGACAAACCACCTCCATGACAAGATACAGCTTCACGGACAGAGTGGTGTTACCAATCCTCATCAGACTCTTGCATGTACGGCCACGACAATGCAGCCAACATGCCACACTCATCCTAAATATGGGCCATCAACCAAGATAAAGAGGCTATACTCCAAAAGATACACCGGATGACAGCCACATCATATTCAGCTCAGTGGTCGTAGCAAGGACTACAGAGGCTATATATGATAGAGCCATCACCGCAAGCGGCAGAGTTTGAAACAAGACATTCAGATAGAATGGCTCAAAGCACGTCAGCACCAACAACTCGTAGACATCATGACAACACTGGAATAGGAGATTATAGTCTATGATTATTTTGTGATCATGCCTAACACTTCAGTTGGGGATACAGCCGCAATAGCTCGGTCATGTTGTGGATCACCTAAGGACAAAGTCAGAATGCCGAAAAAAAAGGAAATGTCAGTACGGAACCCGCAGCCAGACTGAGTATTCTGACACAACAAAAAGAAAGCCACTCCCACTCACCCAAGGCCATACAAGCACGTGAGCTGGTACCAGCAAAGGATGTCTTGCCCATGACAGTCAGAGTACGAGGTATCGCAATAAAACCCGGAGCAGTCACTTATAGGCCATGGAAACCAATCGGTTTGTTGGTATTACCCGCTGCCCCACCCAGCAACACCACTATCCAGACAAAAGGTACACCTGCCAGGAAAGAGAAGGATTCAAGGAAAGTTGTGTGCAAAGACAACACCTGGTCCATCAGAAGAGGCAGTTAAAAGGCCAGTGAACCAACGAAGACAAGATTGCTGATGGATCCAAGTCGCACACAGGTAAGTCCCCCTTCACCGAGAGGTAAGCCTGGAAATCTCGAGGACGAGATTTTCTTAAGGGGGGTAGGTTTGTGACACCCTGGTTTTCACTCCTGTTTTTTTTTCCTTTGCGGGATTGGACTCCCGTCTTTTTTTTCTCGGTGTTATTGGATTTCTTTAGCTCTTGGGTATATGAAGATGGTCATTTAACTTTGCCTTTTCTATCCAACCAGAGATTCTCTTCAGACCAACCTTTCCACCCAAGATATATTCTCAGGCTTTGCCACCGAAACCCTACCTTCCGAGTTGCCGGAAGGGAAACCCTAATCCTTTCAGTTACAAAGGAACCCCAATTTCCTTTGATCTGTTGACTCCCAAACTTTTCCCAGTGATCATCCTATCTTTGTAAATCCTGGATATGTGAAAATATTGCCAAGTCATTTGCAATATTTTTCATTTATAATTAATTCCTTTTTCTGCCAGTTAAGGGAATTAAATCAAGGAAAATATCGATCCATCTCCAAAGTTGATGAAAACTTGTGGAGATATTCTTTGTGATCATATTGAGCTCCCATAAAAATATTGGCCATAATTAAATAGGGGAAATTGCATTTTCCTATTTAATGCCAATATTGCATTTTGGGCCCTTTCTAAAGGAACTACCATTTTGGTAGCCAGGAAAAATCCCAAATAATTTTTGGAGCTTATTCTATCCATATATTCAACATTTCCATCAAAATCCAAGTCCCATAATTCAAGGTTTGAGCACAGCATCCATTTGCAAATTCTGTCCAGATTTCCAGTTTGCAAAGGAAGTGCTTGAACCCTTGACCCATTTAAGCTGAAATTTTTCATGGTGGTTAACATTGCTAAATCACCCATGGATGCCAAAAATCAGCTCAATCGTTCTATCCATTATTCAACAGAAATTTTCTCAATTTTCTGTCCATTTCAAAGCTCTTTGAAGGAAGTACCACTTTGGTATATCCAAATGAGCTGAAACTTTTCCAGTATCTTCATACTTCCAAATAACTCCCCTACACAAAGATTCAGCTCATTTCATCAAACCATTTGAGCACAGCTTCAAATTCTAGCTTCTGGACCAATTTGTGGTTTGTGAAGGAAGTGTATGCAAATGGGGTCTAAATGACTTCAAATTTTACAGGCATATACTCCTTCCTAGCCTATTCTATTATGAACAAATATCCAACTCCATTTATCAATCCATTTCTCCAGAAATATCTACAAACACCTTGCTATCAGAGATTTCTTCAGCAAGTTTCCCTCCCCTCAGAGCCTCCCAGATGGTTCCATCCACATAGATCTTCCATTTGAGCAGTGAGGGAGCTGTTGGACAAGATTGGACAGGCAGTAGAGTAACAGAGCGTGTTTTGGCGTGGTGACCACGCGGCGGCCAGGTGAGAACGGTGCTCTAGGCACTGACCCCATCCGGTCGCCTCGACCAGCTAGCCATGGCTTGTGCATTTGTGCTGACCTGACTCCCCGTCGTCCACACCCTCATCTCCGGTCATTTCCCCCTCCGTTCCTTTCCCCGCCGCGACAATCGCCACTACTTCGCCACTGTTCGCCCACTGTCGCCGCCGTATGCAGCCACGACCGAGCCCTCCCGATGCTGTTGCTGCCTTCTCCAACTCCTTGGAACCCCTACCGACATCGCCTCCTCCCTCCGTGTCGCCTCTGAGCCCAGTGCAGAGATAAGAAGGCCACGGCGGCCGTCCTCATCGCTTCGGCTGGCCGGCTATAAAAGTCACGGCCGAGTCCTTCCCCAAGTCACCCAACCTCACCTGCAGCCTCCTCTCCCTCCCTGGAACTCCCCAAGCTCAAACTTCGAGCTTCTTTGTTCGAATCACCACCACATTGCCGCCATGGCCGCCGCTCCTCCTCTGCTAAATTCGCCTAGTGCAAGCCCCCTCTCTCCCTCCTAACCACACCATCGCCCTACCCTCTCTACTGCGAGCCTCCGCAACCCCTCGCCTCGTCCTCCTGTGGCCGGTAGCCGCCACGCTCTTCGGCACCCGAGCCACCGTCTGCCATGGCCGGGGACGCCCGTGCTCCGGTCCTCCCCAAGCTCCGCCACCTACGTGGATGGATGCGGCCCGTCGCGCTGGTCATCCTGGTGGGCGGAGCGCCACCAGAGGTGGCCCGTGTCGCCGGCGGTCGCCGTCGGGACCGGCCCTTGCCTCGGCCAGGCGGGGGACGACGCGGGGAAGACGACCCCGAGCCCCTGCCCGTAGGCCCCGCGCGGCAGTGATACAACGAGGTCAACCCCCGGGCCTGCCCACTGTTAAGTGGAAACATATTTATAAAAATACGCTTTCCAGCTACAGAGGCGTATTTCACTGAAGTGCGCTTCCTCTCTCCAACCGGCTGCCGAAATCCTTATTTAGTGGACGTTCACCGGTTAGCCGCAGAAAAGCATATTTTCTATTTGTTTTTCTGGCTAAACAACGAATGGCCACAACTTTTCGCTCGTAACTCCGATTCAGGTGAAACCAACGCCCACTTCTTCGTCTCGTCGAGCCCGTTCCGATGGAATCATTTTCATAATGTTGCTACACTGTGAAAATGACCATTTTGCCCTTGCCCTCTATCAGCCCCCTCCGATAGAGAACTTTTCCGGCGAATTCTTCTGTGGCTTCACTGCACCTCCTGCCGGAGTATTCATCGACCCCTAGGCAAGCCGACCATCTGATATATGCCTAAAGCATTGCTCTGTGATATTTCTTGCATGTTTAAATTAATATGCTTGTGCTTGTCTGTTTAGTAGTGAGCTGTATGTGACTCTGACGAACCCTTGCTTGCACTTTCTTCGGTGACGGCACCACGCCTGTGTTCTGAGCTATTTCCGGCCGTCCGGGGTGGATGCCGGCTTTTATTTCTCTTGTCAGCAACTGTCCGTGTTCTGAGCTGCTTTTCGGCCGTCTCGGGCAGCTGTTGAATTTCTTTCCGTAGTGGTGACCCTATGCTCTGAGCTGTTTCTCGGCCGTCTTAGGGAACTGCTACATTCTTCTTATCAACACCGTCTCATGCTCTGAGCTGCTTTCCATCCGTCTTGAGCCGGGTTGAGTTATTCCGGTAATGTCCCAGATCTGAGTTGTAAAGACCGTTCTGGTGGCTACTGGTTTCTTTGCCGGTTTTGTGCAAGGGTTCTGATGGTCGTCACTTACAGCTAGAACTTGTAAACTGATAACTTGCCATTTAAATATTGTTTCACTAATGAATGATTGTGATGTTATATGGAGATAGGTTGTTATGTTTCCACAGTTGTTATCTCACACATAGTTACCACCATGTTAAGTTATTAATGTGATGAACCACTAAGCTTGCTAAATGAACTTAGTCGGTTGATCTTGAGTCACCTGTCCGAGCTTATCCGTGCAACCACATTTGCCGGTATGGGACGGCCTTGACTTGGTCTGGCTCTGTGCTCTTTCACCGGTACCACCAGACAGGGAAGGTTATGCGTGCGCGCTACCCTGGCCCGGTAGGCGGCGATAACCTTATGAGCCCAGTGGTTTGTTTGCGCGCGGTCCCCGTTTGGGACAGTTTAGTTTGGCCACGACGGTGGCAGGTGTCACGAGGTGACACAAGGGCCACCCAGGGCTTGACTCCGGGGGAGAATGATTGCCGGTAGTATGGTGGAGGAGTCACGGGTTAGGCAGGTTTCGTTGGAGCAATGCTGGTCCACCCGAATGGGATCACGAGGTCAGGTGCTCCATGGTGTGGGTAAAGTGCGCAACCTCTGCAGAGTGTAAAATCTATTCGAATAGCCGCATCCACGGTATTGGATAGCCCGTCTAGACATCACTAGGTGGTCAACCGTAATAAGGATAATAATGATGGAAGACCTCATCTTGTGTAGACATCAGATGATGTCAGGAATGTGATATGTTAGCCATGGGATGGCTATAAGAGGAGTGGTCGGATGACCACATGATTTGGTTGGATTTGGATCAGATTCAGACTGGATCATGAGGATGTTCGGAGTATGGATTATTTACTTGATATGCTTTACTTTACTGTATTTTACCTTAGTAGTTACCTTGCTGGATGAACCTGTTATGACATGATAATTAATTTTTCTAGATAGATATGTTATGCATGATAATTAATATTGCTCTAATAATAAATGCATGCTTGAATGCCATGGATTGCTTTGCTTGGTGTATATGTTAGTTTGGTTTGCTTGCGAGTACATTCAAAAGTACTCAGCGGCCTTCAATGTGGCCAGGTTCACATAAGGATCCGTCATCGAGGAGGTGGAGCGTTCGTGGGCTAGGAGGGTAACCCAGTCAGATCCCTGTGGATTGGAGCCGCACCAGGACCATGCTACCTTAGATAGAGCCTTTCCGCTGCCATCACCATTGTAATATCTCATGTAAGACTGATATATCCATTAATAAAAATGCCTGTGTTCTTGATACTTGTTGTAAGCACGCATGCCAGAGTGATTTCCTGGGCTGGTATGCATGGCGACCGTCTGGCTACAGTGGTAATTAGGCGGGGCGCCACAATAACAAAGCACACCGTGCAAAAAAAGATATAAGTGAAGCACTAGAGGAATTCCAAGGCTCTAGAAATTTAAGTGAAGCATAGGAGCAAGCATAGCAAATTTTTTGGCTCTCTCAAAAAGGTGTGTCCAGCAAGGATTCAAGACTTAAAAGAAAAAACAAAACAAGCAAAGACTCATATCATACAAGACGCTCCAAGCAAAACTCATAATATGTGACGAATAAAAATATAGCTCCAAGTAAAATACCGATGGTCGTTAGAAGAAAGAAGGGATGCCACTCGGGGGCATCCCCAAGCTTAGTTGCTTGATACTTCTTGAATATTATCTTGGGGTGCCTCGGGCATCCCCAAGCTTAGCCTTTTGCTAATCCTTATTCCTCCATCCATCGTAATCTCACCCAAAACTTGAAAACTTCAATCACACAAAACTCAACAAAACCTTCGTGAGATCCGTTAGTATAAGAAAACCAATCTTTACTTTAAGTACTGTAGAAAACCCATTCAAATTTTGTTCTTGTATTATATCTACTGTATTCTAACTTTTCTAAGGCAAAAAATCTTCAAAGGAAACCATAGATTCATAAAAAATGAGCACACAATGCAAACAAAAACAGAATCTTTCAAAAACAGAATAGTCTGGAAAGATACGAATTGTTCTCATACTTCTGTAACTCCAAAAATTCTGAAAAATATGGAAAACATAGGAAATTTGTATATAAATTTTGTGTAAAAAACTCAGAATTTTTAGTCTCTTCTGTGAATTTTCAAAATTGTTTTACTGGACGCAAAAGTTTCTGTTTTCCAACGAGATCAAATCAACTATCACCCAAATCATCCCAAAGGCTTTGCTTGGCACAAACACTAATTTAAACCACAAAAACACATCTAACCAGAGGCATAATTGGGTATTTTATTGAAAACAGCAAGAAAACCAAAAAGCAAAAAGATACAAGTTGGGTTGCCTCCCAACGAGCGCTATAGTTTTACGCCCCTAGCTAGGCATAAGATTTAAATGATGCTCACAAGAAAGATAATAATTGAAACACAAAGAGAGCATCATAGGACATGTCACAAACACATTTAAGTCTAACATACTTCCTATGCATAGGAATTTTATAGGAAAGCAAATTAGCAAGACAAGCAAGATCTAGCATATGCAAGGAGGAAGAAAGAAACAATAGCAATCTCAACATGAACAGAGGTAATTTAGTAATATGAAAATTTCCATAACCATATTTTCCTCTATCATAATAATTACATGTGGGATCATATTCAAATTCAACAATATAGCTATCATATAAAATTTTCTCTTCATGATCCACATGCATCCAAAGTTGACACTCTTCCAATATAGTGGGATTAACATCAACTAAAGTCATGACCTCTCCGAACCCACTTTTATCAAAATTCTCATAAGATTGAACAATCTCCGAGTATGTGGGATTCTTTTGACCTAAAGTTGACACTCTTCCAAACCCACTTTCAATACTATTGCAAAAATTATTATCAATAGCATATTCATCATGAGGCATAAATAAATTTTCAAGATCATAAGAAGAATCACCCCAATCATGATCATTGCAAAAAGTAGTGGACATATCAAAATTAGCATCCCCTAGCTTGGGGTTTTGCATATCATTAGCACAATTGACATTAATAGAGTTTATGGTAACATCATTGCAATCATGCTTTTCATTCACTAGCAATTGGTTCATCATAATTGGATCTTTTGAAAAGATTAGCAAGTAGATGAGGATCCATATCAATAGATTTTTAGCAAGCGAAGATGCAAGCAAATAGAAGGCACATGGCAACACAAGCAAACATGAGATCTGATGAGAAAAAGACGAACAAAAAAGAGGGGCGAATAAAATGGCAAATTGGTGAAGTGGGGGAGATGAAAACAAGAGGCAAATGGCAAATAATGTAAATTGCAAGGAGATGAGATTTGTGATTAGGAACCTGGTTGATGTTGATGATGTCTCCCCGGCAACGGCGCCAGAAATTCCTTTTGATGCGGCTTGAAGCTATGTTGGTATTTCCCCAAAGAGGAAGGGATGATGCAGCACAGCGGCGGTAGGTATTTCCCTCAGTGATGAAACCAAGGTTATCGAACCAGTAGGAGAACCAAGCAACACTACGTAAACAACACCTGCACACAAATAACAAATACTTGCAACCCGACGTGTAAAAGGGGTTGTCAATCCCTTTCGGGCAACGGCGCCAAAAATTGGCAAACAGATGTGAGAGAGTAGTAAATATTGATAGATCGAACGCCAAATAAAATAAAGTGCAGCAAGGTATTTTTGGTTTAATAGATCTAAAAATAAAAGTTGCAAATAAAGAAAAGAGCGAATAGCAAAATAGATCTTGAAAGCAAATATATTGGAAAAGAGACCCGGGGGCCGTATGTTTCACTAGTGGCTTCTCTCGAGAAAAATAGCAAACGGTGGGTGAACAAATTACTGTTGGGCAATTGATAAAACTTCAAATAATCACGACGATATCCTGGCAGTGATCATTATATAGGCATCACGTACAAGAAATATGTCAACTTGCGACCATCACTATTGGTCACTGAATGGTCATTGTTTTCCATTTGCGACCTTTTTGTGACCAAAAACAGATGGTCAAAAGCTGGCCGTTGTAAACTGAAATTAACGACCTTCTTCGGGATAAGGTCGTTGAACCAATGACCTTTTGTTTTGGTCGCTGGCTGTCTGCCCAGGCCACGTCGGATCCGACGTGGCAAAATTGCGACCAATTGAAAAGGTCGTTGATAAGATTCAGCCCGGTCCAGTTCGGTGTTTTACATGGGCCGAACCCAACAATTCAGCCTTTCTATATATTTTTTCCTGACAATTTTTGGTCGACTTCATGGGCCAAGCCCAACATTGCAGCCTTTTTATTTTTGGGCCCTGGCCTTTTTGTCTCAACAGTTTTAATTTTTTTATATAAAATGGGTTCACTAGTCAAGTGGGTCCGCATTGTATGGTACTGGTACTGGGTCCTAGCTGTCAGGGCTATATTCTTCAATTTTTTAATTTAACATAAATAAGTACCTAGTATTTAAATTGGCACACAGAAAATACACGAAATACTTCAAATATTATCAACCATCAAAGTGCTACATCATATAACACACATACAAATGTGATCAGCATCAAGATTACAATCAGATAACAAGCTCTACAAGTATACAATCAGATAACAAGCTCTACAAGTGTACAATCACATGAGCCAAGTTCTGCTACATCATATTACTCTCAGAATTAGCTCCAATGAGCTAGAACTATGCTTCCTCCGACTTCTTTGTCCTGATACTCGCAAAGAAACATGAAAGGCCAACATCTGCACTGTAGGAGATATGCCCTAGAGGCAATAATAAATGTTATTAATTATCTCCCTGTTCATAATTAAGTTTATATTCCATGCTATAACTGCTATGGTTCCCGAGCCCGTATATCCATAAAGGCTCTGGGGAAAACCCATGTGCATGTGTGGTATAATAAATGGTAAAATGTATTCCTAGTCGTGCCTCTAAGACTAGCTCAAGTGTTGCATGATGATTATGTTTTCCCAATCATGGGCATGTCTATGCCAGCAACTTTGAGGGCACAATGTCAGGGAGGACATTTGTGTTGAATCGACCCGAATTGATGTTATGCTATGAGATACATTCGTCATAAGTTAATAGTTAATAACACAGAGATAGTTAACGTTTGCATGATTCCTCAGACCATGAGAGTATCGAGTTTCTTCATGCTTGCTTCATGAACTTTGGGGTTTGTTAAACGTCATCCGTAAATGGGTGGCTATTACGGCGGCTTACGGGTTCATGGAAAAGTATGTCAAGTAACTTGATAGCTCAAGATTGGGATTTGCTCCTCCGACGATGGAGAGATATCTCTGGGCCCTCTTGGTGTTACGGTATCCATCATCGTCTGGCCAGACACTTTGTGATTTGATCACGGGGATGCCGCAACACGGTAACGAGAAAAGAGAACAATACCGGTAACGAGGTAACTAGCATAGTGGACAATTTGTTGATCCACGGGAATGCCAACATGTCTCACCTCGGGTATTTGTAACATATCGCGAAGCAACAGGAATAGCATACGGCAACTGGAGGTTCACTCGAATATTTATTCGTGTGGGTATAGGGGTCAATATGGGTGTCCACGGCTCCGATGTTGATCATTGATCGGAAAGAGTTCCGGTCATGTCTATACTTCACCGAACCTATAGGGTCACATGCTTAAGGGTCATCTATCTGTTGAACGCTAGACAGGGAGTCTGAGAGAAAGTCACCGAAAATGTTTCGGAGACAACGGAAGAGTTCCGAGAGAGAGAACACCGAAAGAGTTTCGGTAAAACCGAAAAGTTGTTTCGGAATATATTATTTGGTCAAAAAGGGTTTCGGCACCGCCTGAAAATTTTCAGAGGATGCCAGAATTGGTCTGGGAACTTCTGGGAATTTTCAGAGAGAAAAACTGGAAATGTTCCGAAACTGCCGTAACTGCTGTTGATGCTTTCCGCTGATAAAAACCACCGCACCGAAAATGTTTCGGATCGTGCCCAGAATAATTTTAGAGGGTGCTAGAAATGTTCTGGGACCTTCTGGAATTTTTCAGAAAAAGTTTCGCGGAAAACATCTTGTCTCAGCGCGAGGGGACAAGATCCCACGAATCGGGGGTTGCATGTTTGGTGGCTTTTTGTCTAGGGAGCATGCATGTTTCATGGAGACATGTTGGTGGCTTGTTGGGGGGGCCCCCCCATGGGGGGGGGGGACAAGATGTGGGCCGGCCCAAGGGCTGCCATGGTGGTGTCCCCTTGGTGCCCCCCTTGTGTTACCATTATGCCCTTTCATGGTGACATGAAGCGGTATTTTGGTATTTCAACATCCCACCCACCCCTTGCCTTGGCCTATAAAAGGAGGAGTTGGGGCTGCAATCTCCTTCATCCCCTTGCTCTCATACTCATGCCATGCAATTATCTGGCTTCTCTCTCCCTCCCACGAAAAGAGTTTCGTAGAGCCGAAAGGCTGTCTGGGTTCCGGTGGGAACTAGTTCTGGACGGCGAAGCCCTGCCGGATAGATGACACCGTATGTGTGCAACTCTGTAGAGAGGTCGTAGTTTCGATATTAGTGCCCGTGGGGCTGTTCGTGAGTGCCTCCCGAAGGGCTGTCCATGTGACGGTCCGAGTTCTGTGAGTCCTCCCGAAGGGCTGTCCGCGACACCATCCGGGGACTGTCCGACCGCCTCCCGGAGGGCTGTCCGGGTGGCGGATGAGGGTATACATCCTCGCGGTTGGGAGGTTGTAAATCCTAGCTGCGGGGATCTGCACCGACGATCGTCATCGACTCTACTTCCGCTGCGCTACGAGTCGGTAACGAAATGATCAAAACCTTGTATGCAGTCTCCATAGTGGTCCTGGGCTGGTGCGTAGGGCGGAAATTTTTTGTTTTCTGCTGCGTTACCCAACATGCACATTATAGAACAAAATGTTTAGGAACAAAATAAAAGTAAATCTAATAGCATATTTAACAGTAAATAACAGAATAATGCAATAAATTGGTATAGAGCAAGGTACAGAGCACAGGCCAGGTCAACAATAAATTGGTACTAAATCCAGAAATAACCATCTGAAATGAACTTAATGAGAGATTTTAGAATCAACTTGACAGTTGACAGTAATGTTTGCATTGGACACATCCAGAACTAAAATTAAACATAAATGCCTAAATTCCAATGCCCAATGCCTCGGTTCAGTAAACACTAAGCATGGTACATAGTAAATATTTGACACAACCAGAACTGAAATCATTTACTCTATCAAGCATATCTACAATGATGCAGCACACAAGAAAAGAGAGATGCACAATGGAGCAGCATCATATATCACACAACGTGGACACTCTTTGAACAAGCATAGTGTTTTGATCTAAAACCACAGTCAATTTCAGAAGCATGTCGAATAACTAAACATACATACATGTGTATATAGAAGCAGCAGAAGCAAATAATAAATATATCCTCTTTCTTCCTCTACTACACTAACTAACATATCTTATTGTTCAGCTAGAGGTTCCATCAGGCCATGATCAACTACTCCAAACCATTGTATGCTTTGCAAAAAAAAAATACTAGATGAATCTCACTAACAGGAGCAATAGGTGATTAATGGAAGAAGTAATCTGCAGATTACAAAGTGAACAAGTGAAGGATCTATATCTTTCCCTGTGGAACAACTAAGTTGAGCAGCAACAGCAGAAGCCTTGCATCATTGGTTTGGTCGGATCGACGCTGGAAAGAGCGCCACTGTACATGATCAGCACCCGAGCGGCTCAACCTCTCTATCCCCTACCTCAACTCACCCGTGCGGTTGCTGCAGTTTGATACAAGTGTGTAAATACAACATACTTTGCATCATATATCTAGACTATAACATCTTATTCTCACCTCCATCAGGTTGCATCAAAATCACTTCTAAAAATAAAAATATGACATGTAGTAATAGTAACAGGCTGCTGTAGTAATATATATTAATGGTAGGTCAATGGCAGAGCATGAAAGTTCCATCAGGTTGCATGTAGTACTACTTCGAAGGTTCAAATTTTGTAGCTAGTGTATGAGACAAACTATTTCATGCTAATGCATGGGCATACAAGATGCAACTAAAGACAGCTCATATAGTTCATTGAGCACAAATTAACAAGCAAGAGTAGCATATGATAATTATGTGCCAAGTTTGTTGTCATTGCACTGGTAACCAACAAGGTTAAATTTCAGTAACCGTAAAACATAGCAGGGAAGAGTGTCGCACCTGCTAAAAACAGCAGCTCCATTCCCACAGTCCCAGCTCGTCTCAAAGATGAAAGCAACTGATAACCCCCCATTGTTACAGATGAAGTCCTGGAGCACACCTACTTCATCAGTTTTTGCAAAGACAACACAGAGTCATCCGCGATTGTTGACTTGCAGGGCAGGAAGAGATGCTTACAGGAGATATCGACAGGAAGTTCAGGCGATACGAGTTGGCAGCCAGGAACGCGACAATGAAGTTGATAAGATGGTGGTCCTGCTTGTCTCTCCACGCGGTACTCATCATGCATATTCCACGACCTGTGACACGACACCCAGCGGAGCCATTAAGATCTAATTCAGCATATGGATATGTCCACAAAAAATCATGTCCGTATTCAGAAACTTCATTCAGCAAAACAATTGGGATTGTCTATTCAGCATTCGACTGAAATGCAAATGGGATTCATTCAAATTTCTCACAAGTAGATAGAGGACACGTGTTTTCCCTTTTCCTGTATGTCAGCGAACAAATCCTAGGCATGTGTATGTTGGCTAAAACGGGTCGAGCTAAAACTAAAAAAAAAACACTATAAATACAGTGTAATAACTCTGTAAACTCCACTTGAATGCCCACATTAATTACACTGGAAATGCACTGTAGTTACACTGTAACATACACTGTGATTACTTTGAACATGCACTGAAATCCCTCCTGTGATTACACAGAAAATTCCAGTGTAATTACAATTAAAAACACTTGTAATTACACTTAAAAATACAGTATAATCAGTCCAAATTGACTGCAAATAACATACTGGAAAATACACACATATTTAAGCACCTGATATGTTAACAGTAGCTTCATTTTCGACTCATCTTCCCATGCCTAGTGAATTTCACCTCTGATGCACCTGCAAAATCATAGAGACAATGCACAGACCACATAAATTTTTTATTCCACAAGCACAAAACTGGCCAGTTTGTTTGAAAGCACTGGGGGCATAACATGTACACTGGCAAATAAAAGCATTACTAAAGCACTAAAATTACTGTAGCTGAAAGGCTCAGACTGAAATGACTGAAACTACAAAGAACCAAGTAGTAGAAAATTACAGAAAACAAGCTGCTGAAAATACATACTAGAAAATGCTGTGCAAAGGAAATATTCTTATAAAAAAGAAAAGTGTAGAAATCAAGCAACAGTGTGATTACCTTGCTGAAGAACTGCTCAGTTTGTTTTAAAATGAATGCACCCAACAAAAAATTCAGTGAAATGACACTGCGATTATTATGAAATACCCACTGTAGTTACACTTAAAATTCCAGTGTAATTACAATATAAAGCACTGTAATTACACTTAAAATTCTAGTGTAATTACAATATAAAAGCACTGTGATGCCACTGAAAATGCCCACAGTAAATACACTTAGATTCCAGGTGTAATTACACTGAAAAAACACTATAGTTACACTGAAAAATATCAGTGAATCACAATTCAGTTTGACTGCAAAAATACAGTGCAAAAACTCGGAAATTCCACTTAAATGCCCATTGTAACTACACTGAAAAATACACTGTAATCATAGTTTAAAATTCAGTAAATTACACTGAATTGCCAATAAAAAAACATAGGTTTCAGAACACTGAATACACTTAAGTTTCAATCATTTCCATTTAGTCTTCAAATGGTAAACACCTGTCACCACTATTAACCACATCTACATGAAACGAGCCAGATGAATCAACTTAGAGAGCACCTATCAGCGCAAATCAAACACCTGTCACCACTATTAACCACATAACAAACCGCTAGCAGAATCACACTCACAGGGATCAAACAAGATCACCTACCATCAGAAGCAGATGCCAAATCGATGGGGGAGGGGGGGTCATGCACCTACCACTAATGCATCTACAACAGAAAAATCCTAGGGGAATCCATCGCGATAGCTACATGTACAGGTACATCTTAGAGCGAGGGTGAGGGGGTGGGGGTGACCTTGATGGCGAGCGGCGTCCCGAGCAGAGCGAGTTCATGGCCGGCGCCTGACCTCTCCTTCTTGATTAGAGGAGGGGAGGGAGACGAGGTCATGGCGTCTGGGGCATGCGTCCGCGCCGTGATCCGGACGGGATCCCGATGAGATCTACACGAGGCCGCCGCCGACCCACCCCCGCCGCGGGGCTGGGTGCGGGTCACCTCCCACGAAAGGAGACGGAGACGAAGCCGGCGCGGACACGGATGGGAATCGGAGGCGCGGCGGAGGTGGTTGCCGAGGCGGGCACGGAGACGGGGTGGGTCGCCGGGATTTGTGGCATGGTGGAGGCGCCCGTGAGGAGGGGAGGAGGAGAGGGCGAGGGAAGGAGGGCGCCACCGCCAGTGACGGGAAGCTAGGGTTAGAGAGGGGTGGCGGCGTCGATCTGGAGCGGGGAGAGACCGAGAGAGAGGGAGGCGGCGGGCGAAAGGAAGGGAGGAGAGGTGAGTGAGGTGATCTGGGTAGGGTTTGGTGCGGTAGGTTTCTTCAGATGGATGGATGGTTGGATTGCTAGCAATGGATGGAATGATGTCTGCCATGTCATCGATCCGTGTGACAGATGGTTCCACCAATCAGAATCTAGCATATGTAATTGTGTTTTTTCTCTTTTGTTTCTTTTATATTTTTTACCCTCTTATTTCGGGTAAACACTCAACATATTAGCCTCATGTTGTATGTTTAAATGACCCAATATTGTGCGCATATGTGTATCTTAGGAAAAATAATAAACTTATAATACGGCAATTAGTTTAGAAAAGTGTTCTCAGAAATGAGCTATCATGTGTGAAGATTCGTGGCTTTCAAGCAAAATGATCAATGTTATGGTAGCATTCATGGCATAGTTTGTTCAAATAATCTCATATAGTGCATAAGGGTGCATCTAGGAATGGCAAACAATGTTGCCTAAGGAAGTTTTCATTTTCTTTGGATGGAAATTTCATTTCTCATTTTTTGAGTGACCAAAATGAGTTTTTTTTTGTGAAGAACCTACCAAATAATTGTTGCAAAATTGGACCAAATCAATTTTATAAAATATTAGGCCATATTTAATGCACAATTGACCAAATGGTTGGGTGTCAACAGTTTTGATCCACCTCTCGTGAAAAAGACAAATTTCTGCCGATTCAGTTGGAAGCGAGTCAAATTTGAACTGCAGCTGCCTCATAGTTTGCTCTTTATTTTTTCGAAAAAATATTTTTAGGTACATAAGTATCTATTTAATCAGAGAAACACCAAATTTTTTCCAAGATTCAACCACTAGCTAGGAACGGTCATGCCCGTCGTTTTGACCGCATTTTGAAACGGGCATGAAAAATTCAAAAAAATCAAAAAATTGGAAAACCTTTGCATTGTGTCATTATATGTGGCCAAGTTACCAGGAAAAATAATAAACTTGTAATACGATAATTATTTAAAAAAAGTGTTCTCAGAAACGAGCTCTCATGTGTGGAGATCAGTGGCTTTGAAGCCAGATGATCAATCTTAGGGCCACATTCATGGCATAGTTTGTTCAAATGATCTCATATTGTGCACAAGGGTGCATATTGGAATGGCAAACAATGTTGCCTAAGGAAGTTTTCATTTTCTTTGGACGAAAAAATCATTTTCCATTTTTCGAGTTCCCAAAATGAGGTTTTTTTGTGAAGAACCTACCAAATAATTGTTGCAAAATTGGACGAAATCAATTTTATAAAATAATATGCCATATTTAATGCATAATTGACCAAATGGTTGGGTGTTAAAAACTTTTATCCACCTCTCGTGAAAAAGACAAATTTCTGCCGATTTCAGCTGGAAGCGGGTCAAATTTGAACTGCGGCTGCCTCATAGTTTGCTATTTATTTTTCCCAAATATCATTTTTAGGTACAAAAGTATCTATTTAATCAGAGAAACACCAAAAGTTTTCCAAGATTCAACCACTAGCTAGGAACGGTCATGCCCGCCGTTTTGACCGCATTTTGAAACGAGCATGAAAAATTCAAAAAAAATCAAAAAATTGGAAAACGTTCGCATTGTGTCATTATATGTGGCCAAGTTACCAGGAAAAATAATAAACTTGTAATACGATAATTATTTAAAAAAAGTGTTCTCAGAAACGAGCTATCATGTGTGGAGATCAATGGCTTTCAAGACAAATGATCAATCTTATGGCCACATTCATGGCATAGTTTGTTCATATGATCTCATATTGTGCACAAGGGTGCATATTGGAATGGCAAACAATGTTGCCTAAGGAAGTTTTCATTTTCTTTGGACGAAAAAAATCATTTTCCATTTTTCGAGTGCCCAAAATGAGGTTTTTTTGTGAAGGACCTACCATATATTTGTTGCAAAATTGTACCAAATCAGTTTTATAAAATACTAGGCCATATTTAATGCATAATTGAAAAAATGGTTGGGTGTCCAAAGCTTTTATCCACCTCTCGTGAAAAAGACAAATTTCTGCCGATTCAGCTGGAAGCGGGTCAAATTTGAACTGCACCTGCCTCATAGTTTGCTCTTTATTTTTTCCAAAAATCATTTTTAGGTACAAAAGTATCTATTTAATCAGAGAAACACCAAATTTTTTCCAAGATTCAACCACTAGCTAGGAACGGTCATGCCCGCCGTTTTGACCGCATTTTGAAACGGGCATGAAAAATAAAAAAAAAATCAAAAAATTGGAAAACCTTCGCATTGTGTCATTATATGTGGTCAAGTTACCAGGAAAAATAATAAACTTGTAATACGGTAATTATTTTTAAAAAGTGTTCTCAGAAACGAGCTATCATGTGTGAAGATGCATGGCTTTCAAGCCAAATGATCAATCTTATGGCCACATTCATGGCTTAGTTTGTTCAAATGATCTCATATTGTGCACAAGGGTGCATCTTGGGATGGCAAACAATGTTGCCTAAGGAAGTTTTCATTTTCTTTGGACGAAAACTTCATTTTCTATTTTTCAAGTGCCCAAAATGAGTTTTTTTTTGTGAAGGACCTACCATATATTTGTTGCAAAATGGGACCAGTTAATTTTTATAATATATTAGGCCATATTTAATGTACAATTGACAGAATGGTTGGTCTTCAAAAGTATTTATACACCTCTGGTGAAAAAGACAAATTTCCGCTGATTCAGTTGGAAGCGGGTCAAATTTGAACTGCAGCTGCCTCATAGTTTGCTCTTTATTTTTTCCAAAAATCATTTATAGGTACATAAGTATCTATTTAATCAGAAATACATGGTTTGGTGGCGATACATTGAGGTTTGGATGGTGGCCGAGGGCCGCAACTCCAGAGCGCGTAAACTCGCATGCCCGCCGCATGGTCACCGCATGATCGTGGTGTTGCCACACGTTCCGGGCGGCCTAGGCATGTCTAGTGGGTTGGGCACTCCCCCGATAGGTGTCAGGAAGAAGAAGGCAATAGAAGAATCTCACGAGGAGACTGGACTGAGCTCAAACATGAATTAGCACCCAAGTATTTGATTAGTGGTGGGGAAAATGCACATGGACAATGGGCCTGGGTTTTGGCCGAGGAAGATCATCTACTAAGGACACTATCTTGGAAAATTTGCAGCTCAAATGGAGGAGCCTAGGTGCCACTTGCTTTGCAACGTACCACACTGGACAGAAATATGAATGTTGAAGTTAGACTCAAATGAATGAATGGATTGAACTGAAATTTGGAGGGGGATGATAATTTGGGGATATGAAGGCACTTTAAAATTTTCATACCATTTGGATAAATAGAAATGGTACTTCCTTCACAGTGCTCTCCACTGAACAGAAAATTGGGAAAAATGCTGAGGGAAATTGGCTTGAATAAATGAGCTAAAATTTGGGGGAGGGAGGTTCTATCGGCAGGGTCATGTCGTGGTAAATTTTCAGCAATTATAAATTAACATAAAATATAGTTGCTTCACAAACTGAAAATATCACCAGAAACAAAGATTGGATGCTGAGCTCACATGTATTGTTAGATGGGGCTCAATTTTTGTGGAGAGCTATGATTTGGGAATATAGAAGATGTGGCAAAAATTCAGCTCATTAGGATATGCCTAGCTAGTACTTCCTTCACAAAGTTTGAGCTGAACAAAAACTTTGGAAATTTGCCGAGGAAGATTTACCAGGCAAATGGAGTTGAATATTGTCATGAGGCAATGATTTGGGTAGTAAAGAATGCCCAATTTTTTTGGGAATTTTGGGAATGACAGAAATATAGGTTGCTTCACAACCTAGGGCAAAAATTGACACATGGACATGACACATAGGCAAAACTGATGAGGTGGCGCCTAGTTATAGCAATCCACCACAATTTACAAGGTTATGACCATCTATATTGGTCGTGATCAGCTAGAAATAAGGCAGCGGACTAGTGCTGTCTGCTTTATGACCATTTCGTGTAAGGAAATTACGACCTTTCTGACCAAAATGGTCGTTATAGTTTAGGGTTTGGAGCCCCCCGAACAGCTTTTGACCAATTGGTCTCAAATGGTCGTAGATTTATGACCAATTCTTCCAGGGTCACTGACAGAAGGTCACAAGTTGACATATTTTTGTAGACCGACTCCTGCCTGCATCTACTACTATTACTCCACACATCGACCGCTATCCAGCATGCATCTAGTGTATTAAGTTCATGGAGAAACGGAGTAATGCAATAAGAACGATGACATGCTGTAGACAAGATCTATTTATGTAGAAATATACCCCATCATTTTATCCTTAGTAGCAACGATACATATGTGTCAGTTCCCCTTCTGTCACTGGGATCAAGCACCGTAAGATTGAACCCACTACAAAGCACCTCTTCCCATTGCAAGATAAATAGATCAAGTTGGCCAAACAAAACCCAAATATCGGAGAGGAAATACGAGGCTATAAGCAATCATGCATATAAGAGATCAAAGAAGACTCAAATAACTTTCGTGGATAAAAAGATAGATCTGATCATAAACTCAAAGTTCATCGGATCCCAACAAACACACCGCAAAAAGAGTTACATCATATGGATCTCCAATAGACCATTGTATTGAGAATCAAACGAGAGAGAGAAAGCCATCTAGCTACTAACTACGGACCCGTAGGTCTACAAAGAACTACTCACGCATCATCAGAGAGGCACCAAAGGAAGTGGTGAACCCCTCCATGATGGTGTCCAGATTGGATCTGGTGGTTCTGGACTCTGCGGCGGCTGGAATTGATTTTCGTCGACCCCCTAGGGTTTCTGGAATATTGGGGTATTTATAGAGCAAAGAGGCGGTTCGGGGGGCACCCGAGGTGGGCACAACCCACCAGGGCGCGCCTGGGCCTCCAGGCGCGCCCTGGTGGGTTGTGCTCCCCTTGGAGCACCCCCCAGGTGCTTCTCCGGCCCACTGGATGTCTTCTGGGCCAAAAAAATTCACGAAAAGTTTCGCTGCGTTTGGACTCCGTTTTGTATTGATTTCCTGCGATGTAAAAAACATGCAGAAAACATCAACTGGCACTGGGCACTATGTCAATAGGTTAGTACCAAAAAATGATATAAAATGATTGTAAAACATACAAGAATGATAATATAACAGCATGGAACAATAAAAAATTATAGATACGTTGGAGACGTATCATGGTGTCTGTAAGAATTATCACAATTACTCTAAGTCAAGAACCATTCATGTCCACCACTTTACGTCCGATTTCATGTCCAGCTATAACTGTTGGACCAAGCACGGAGAAAGAGGGGTTCTAATGGAATAGAATGAAGAAGAAGAGGATGATGACAGCTATCCTGGCCATGGGTTCCCTGAATACGATGGTACTACAATGGGGGAAGAAGCTGAAGAAGAGGCATCAGATGAGCCCGCTGACGATCTTGGTCGGGCCATTGCTGATGCAAAGAGAAACTACGCAAGTGAAAAGGAGAAGTTGAAGTTCCAGTGAATGTTGGAGGATCACAAGAAATTGTTGTACCCAAATTGCGAAGATGACAAGAAAAAGCTGGGTACCACACTGGAATTGCTGCAATGGTAGGCAGAGAATGGGGTATCTGACAAGGGATTTGAAAAGTTGCTGATAATGTTGAAGAAGCTGCTTCCAAAGGACAGTGAATTGCCCGACAGTACATATGAATCAAATAAGGCTGTCTGCCCTCTAGGATTAGAGGTTCAGAAGATACATGCTGCCCTAATGACTGCATCCTCTACCGCGGTGAGTACGAGAATTTGAATGCATGCCCAGTATGTGGTGCATTGCGCTATAAGATCAGCCGCGATGACCCTGGTGATGTTGAGGGCGAGCGCCCCAGGAAGAGGATTCCTGCCAAGGTGATGTTGTATGCTCCTATAATACTACTGTTGAAACGTTTGTTCCAAAACAAAGAGCATGCCAAGTTGATGCGATGGCACAAAGAAGACCGTAAGAAAGACGGGAAGTTGAGAGTACCCGCTGATGGGTCACAGTAGAGAAAAATTGAGAGAAAGTGAAGGAACTTTGCAGATGACGCAAGGAACGTATGGTTTGGTTTAAGTGCAGATGGCATTAATCCTTTTGGGGAGCAGAGCAGCAATCATAGCACCTGGCTTGTGACTCTATGTATCTATAACCTTCCTCCTTGGTTGTGCATGAATCGAAAGTTCATTATGATGCCAGTGCTCATCCAAGGCCCCAAGCAACTCGGCAACGACATTGATGTGTACCTAAGGCCATTAGTTGAAGAACTTTTACAGCTGTGGGACAAAATAGGTGTACGTGTGTGGGATGAGCACAAACAGCAGGAATTTCACCTAAGAGCGTTGCTGTTTGTAACCATCAATGATTGGCCTGCTCTTAGTAACCTCTCAGGACAGACAAACAAGGGATACCATGCATGCACGCACTGTTTAGATGACACCCAATGTATATATTTGGATAAATGTAAGAAGATGTGTACCTGGGACATCGTCGATTTCTTTCGATCAATCATCTCTTAAGAAAGAAAGGCAAGCATTTCAAAGGTGAAGCAGATCACCGGAAGAAGCCTCACCACCTTACTGGTGATGATATACTTGATATGCTCAAGGATTTAAAAGTAATCTTTGGAAAGGGTCCTAGCGGACAATTTGTTCCGAATGACGCTCAATCATGGAAGGGAAGCTATGAGGGAAATTATCTTGTGGGTGAAAATGCAATTGATGTTCCCCGATGGGTATGCAGCGATTCTAAAGAGGGGAGCGAGTCTTGAAAAAATGAAAATATTTGGTCTCAAGAGCCATGATTGGCACGTATGGATTGAGCGGGTAATGCCGGTGATGTTGCGTGGCTTCATCCCTGAGGATGAATGGCTAGTATTGGCAGAGCTGAGCTATTTCTTCCGTGTTCTTTGTGCGAAAGAACTATCGCCTAGCGTGCTAGAAGAAATGGAAGAGTTGGCGCCGGAGTTGATCTGCAAGTTAGAGAAGATCTTTCCGCCGGGCTTCTTTAATCCAATGCAGCACTTGATTTTGCATCTCCCGACCGAGGCAAGATTTGGTGGGCTCGTGCAAAATTGTTGGTGCTACGCAACTGAGAGGATGCAGAAGAAGCTTTGAGCAAAATGTAAAAATAAACGTAGAATTGAAGCATCGATGGCCGAGGCATTCATTATTGAGGAGGCGGCAAACTTCGTGACAGCACACTACGAAGCCAAAAATCATCATTTGCATAATCCGAAGCCTCGGTACAATGCTGGTGACCCTAAAAAAGGTGGATCCAACCTCAGCCTATTCAAAGGGAATCTCGCACCAGCTGGTGCTTCGAAACCAATATCGTTGGATGTCGAAGAATGGCGGACCATTTCATTGTATATCTTCAATAACCTAACAGAAGTGCGGCCGTACATCGAGTAAGTTCTCGGTACATTGTTTCGCAACTCCTAATTCCTTTGAACTGCTCTTATTCCTGGATATTTGATACAGTCGATACGTCGCCAAATTCTCCGATGGAGCGGTGATCCAAAAGGAATCCATCGAAGAGTATGAGCTTCTGGCAAAGCATGGAGGCGGCTTTCCCGGTTTCATCTCTTGGTTCAAACAAACGGTAATTTCCATTAGACCATTCTCATTTCTTTGTCTAATTTGCGGTTAATGCAATAATCCTTTCGTATTAAACTTGTAGGCAAATTCAGAGTCTATGGACGCCGAATTGAGACAAGTCACTAATGGTTTTGCCTATAAGGTCTGTTCATTTGACAAATACGACATCAACGGGTATCGCTTTCGTACCTACGGCAAAGAGATATCTATGGCCGACTGAAAGTCTACAAATTGTTGTGTCTCTGCTATCGGCGAAGGAGGTACCGAGTATTATGGGAGAGTTGAAGCAATTTATGAACTTCTATTCTCTGGTGAAAACCCACCGAACGTCGTAGTCTTCAAATGTTATTGGTTCCAGCCGAAGGAGACTAGAAGGACACATGAACATATAGGGCTAGTTGATATCAAACAAAGCACCCATTTAGATGTCCCCGATGTCTATATTACGGCTCAACAGGCGACTCAAGTTTTCTATCTACCGTGGGCCTGCCAAACTGATCCAAATCATCATGGTTGGGATGTCGTTTATGAAGTGCTCCACGTGTTAGACCACCTCCCCCCAATGAAGAGGATTATGAACCTCACATTAACCCAGACACATATGAAGGAGAATTCTTCCAAGAAACACGTCTTTCCAAAAAACATTTCAAGAAACGCTCTACTTCACCCCAGAACATTGAAGTAGACAGTGATAGTGAAACCGACTTCACCCCTGAGCCAAAACAAGAAGAGCCGGAACAAGAAGAGGTTACTGCTGCGGATGACCTGTCAATGCTTGACCGATTACATAAAGGTGGCCTTCCACATGTTGATGCCGCCGAACCCGATGAGCACGTCATTCATGATAGTGATGATGATGCATTTATTGATCCCGGAGCATATATAGACGATCAAGATTATTATTAGTTCATGTCAGGTATTCAATTTGTATTATATACATATATATATTGTTAGTTCATGTTAGGTATTCAATTTTTTTATGTTGTACTTGATGATGATACACTTAAGTTATATACATATTATTATTCATGTCGGTATTAATTTTTTTTATGTTGTACTAATTTCATTTACTCTTTGTCATGGCAGGTGTTGAAAGATGGTGGGTGCGGGTAAGGAGTACTCCGAGGCTCCTTTTTCGTCGGCGCGTGGTGGGAGTGGTACTTCCATTCCACCCGTACCTCTCCGGAGAGCGTTTTACGAGGGTATGGCTTCATAGGTGGGCACTTCTTCGTCGGCGTCATTGCCCACCGGGAGAGGAGGTCGGGGAGGGAGGAAGAGAGGAGGTCGGGGAGGACATGGCCGTGGGAGAGGTAGGTAGGCTCCTACGCCTTCCTCGCCGCCACCCCCAGCTGATTCTCCTGAGCACAGGACTGCTAGGGTGGACACGTGTGAGGAG
Source organism: Thinopyrum elongatum (assembly GCA_011799875.1). NCBI lineage: Eukaryota > Viridiplantae > Streptophyta > Magnoliopsida > Poales > Poaceae > Thinopyrum > Thinopyrum elongatum. Next base: position 469,302,760 of record CM022301.1, read on the forward strand.
GAGGCTATGCGGACTCTGGTCCACGAGCCTCGGGTCGACGGCCCTTCGGCCCATGAGACTGCGGACTAGGGTACATCCCAGGATACGTCCGGATGGGGTACCTGGCCGGATCCGCCTGAGGGGCTGAGTGGCCATACCGATGGTGGTGGGGATCCGGCTGATAGCGAGGGCGAGGTGGTTGAGGGGGCCACCATCTACCAGCGTGGTTGTACACGGCTCCCGACCGTGCCGGCGACCCGCGAGCAGAGGTGGTTGATTTTCCCTGATGGGGAGAGGTAAGTGCATGTAACACCCCCGGTGATTAGCAACAGTAATCACTTTTCATAATGACATGTCAGCATGATTAACACTGCATAATCATCATTAGCATCATATTGCATTTCAACTCCTAACTCAAATTCAAATTTAAATGAAAGTTGACCAACATAAAAACTAAAATGTTCAGTAAATAACAAATATTGCAGAGACCATTCTAAAATTGTAACCAACATTTAATAAATTAATTAGGTGACCCAAACCTCTTTTAACAGTGGCTGAAAATAATATCTACAAGCCTTTTAATTAATCTAGATCGAATATGAAATGATGTTTTGCCCAAACTAGTTTTTGGTGTTAGGGTATAGTGCACTGGTATTTAAGGACTAGCTCACACTTTTTACAAAATCCATTTGGGGCCTAAACAATTAACAGAACAGAAAAGAAAAAGAAACAGAAAAGAGAAAAAGGAAAAGGCCTAAAGCGTTTACTGTGCACTCGGCCTACCGCTACAGCCGCGGCCCAGCCCACCCCGCGCCTCCTCCCACCTCTCACTGCTCACCGCCGCCCCGCTGTCGAAAGCGCACACGCGCGCACCCCAGGACCCCCCTCTCCCTCGCTCGACAGCGCGCGCCGCGCCCTCTCGCCGTGGATAAGAGACCGCCCCGACCCCTCTGGCGAGCCATAGCCGCCCCGTTCGCCCTCCTCCTCGTTCCCCTCACCCATCCCGGCGCCGCCATGATCGGCCACCGCTGAAGCTCGCGGCCACCGTGCCCCGTTCGCCTCCCCGTCGTGTCCACGAGCTCCGCCGCAACGCGCCCGTCCTCCTCGACCACGAGCCCGAGCCCCGGGAGCTCTGCATCGCCGGCCTGCTTCACCTTCTTCCCCTACGGCCGCCGTCGAACACCGCCTCGATTCGCCGCCGTCGCCCTTCCCCGAGCCGTCCTCGGGCCTTCTCTGCAACGCCGGTGAGCTCCTGCGCCGGATGCGCCCTCCCCTTCCTCTTCTAATCGCCTGTAACTCCCGCTCCGCGTTCGGCCGAACCCTCCGCCGCCTGGCCTCGTCGCCGGCGTGGCCACGGCGACCATTTGGTCCCGTGCGTGCCTCCGTTGTATCTGCCGCGTCGCGTAGGCCTCGCCTAGCTGCTCCGCTTGCTCGCATTCGCTCCGCAGCCCCGCTCCCGTCGACGGCTGAACTCCGGCGTCCGCCTTGCTGCTCGCCGCGGTCGCTACACGCCGTCTCCAGCCGCGCCTCCACCACCACTCGACGCGGCGTGGAGTTGCCGTTCCAAATCACCAAACCGCGCGCCCAACGGTGCACCCTAGCCAAATCCCGAGCTCGCCGGAGCTCGGCGCCGCGTTCGGGCTCGCCGGAGCGCTCTCCGGCGGCCGGTCCGACGTGGCACCGGTGGGTCCCGCCCTGTGCCACTGACTGTGGGGCCCCGCGGGCCCCTTTGACCCCGTTGACCGGGGTCAACGCTGACGAGGCCGCCCGGTCTCACTGACATGTGGGGCCCGGTCATTTAAATGAATTTAAATAAATAGAAAATATGTTAATTAGTTAATTAAATACTAATCAGTCACTGACTGCTGGGCCCCACCTGTTAATTAACTCAAATAATTAAATTAACCTCTCTGATTAACCCACAGTGTATGACATGTGGGTCCCACCTGTCAGGTTTGACTCTGGTCAGCCAGAGTTGACCTGCTGACATCATGCTTAGGTCATGCTGATGTCATCGCAACACTGTTTCGGATAATGTTGATTTAAATAATTAAATAAATTCCAGAAATTAATAAAAACTTTAGAAAATCATATTAAATAAACCGTAACTCCGATGAAAATAATTTGTATATGAAACTTGCTCAGAATTTCGATACGAACCCGAATACGTCCTTCGTATTCCCGTCAGACGCCCGCAGCTATAAGAACATTGAACTTTTAGACCGTTTTCAGTAAATGAATAGTGCCCAACTTTAATTAAATAAATCCAAATAAATTCCTAAATTAACTAAATCATTTAATTAGGCAGTAGAACACCCCGGCATATCATTTAGGCCTGTCCATTACATGTTGTTTGCATTCTTGCCGTGAATTTATTATTTCTCTCCCCCCTTCTCTCTCGATAGACGCTAAGAACCGACGGCGCTGCACCTGGATACGACTACTCTACCGACAAGCAGCCCATTGACGACCCCTCTCTCTCTTGCCAGAGCAACCAGGCAAGCCCCCCCCTTGAGCATTCCAGATATCGCCCATTCTATTCTCCTGCTTGCATTAGATTTTGCTACTGTTAATGTATGCTCCTATTCTGATGCATAGCCTGCGTGTTGTAACCTGTTCATTTCTACCTTACCTGCCTATGATAAACTGTTTAGTTTGTGGAGATGAACCATCAGTGACCCCACCACCTTACCTTTGTTGCCCATCTTGATCATCGACGACCCGATCACGTGATCGTCGACCAGAGAACCGACACCTCACTTCACACCCCCTTAGTTGTACGACTCTGCTTAGTTACTATCGAGTGCCGAGGTGATACCTCGTAACGCACTCCCGATGAATACTCTGCAGTGTAGCTGTTCGTCGTGGTCATCGGGGTGATTCCTCCTCTCCACTTCTAGATACGACTTTGTCGTGCGACCCCTCAGTGTGAACCTCGAGGGTGATACCTCATACGTTCGCCCTGATGATTTCGTCGAGTGGAATCCCCGAGGGTGAATCCTCAGTTTCCGCCTTGAGTTATGACCACACATTACTTGACCTCTGTTACAGGCGGGTCCACCCTGGTGGGTACCCCGCTGGATCTATGATTTCGGGTGTGCCGAAAGCACTCGAGTGTGACATTGTGCGGAGCATCAGAGACTCTGATTGTCTCCGCTTGATACTAATTGAGCCTATTGGATTTGGGTGTGTGATCTGAGTGGGTCGACGTGCCCTATACGCACTACCACCACACGAATAATGGTTATGGCCCCTCTGCGAAGTAACGTTTTCTCCGAAAGCTCGTCTGACGTCACGATTCACCGTGCGGGCTGATTGTCGGATGGGCCGGATACTTCACTACGAGTTCAGTATCGTGCCTGCACCCCGGCCAGTCTCGCACGCGCAGGGTGCCCAGGGCGATGGCCCAGACCTCTGGGTGCATAGGTTAGTCCGGTGTGCTGACCTCTCTGCCGAGCCTAGGTAGAGCGCTGTTTCGTGTTGATCTTTCGAGGACGGGCTAACCCACAAGTGTGTCCGGCCAGAGTTGATCGAGCGTGTTGGGTAAACAGTAGTGCACCCCTGCAGGGATGAATCTTCTATCGATAGCCGTCCTACGGTAAAGGACGCTCAGTTTGTGTATCCCGATCTACTACTTAAACTGGATACTTGTTACTTAATTGAAGCTTCGGGATCGCTTTCTCGCTTGGGAGTCGAGGAAGGATCTTTAAGCTGTACTTCAACATGTTTGCTAAAATAAATGCTATTCTACTCTCTTCTACTGCTGCAAGATGATGGCCCTGTGAAGATGTTTGAAGATGCTAGTCTTCGATAGGACTAGGCCTTCTCTCTATTCTGGCTTTCTGCAGCCCAGTCCACATATACAGCCTTTCTCCATTATAATGTTGCATATGTAGTATAGATCCTTGCTTGCTGAGTACTTCGGATGAGTACTCACGGTTGCTTTCTTTCTCTTTTCCCCATTACCCACCTTGATGATACACAGACATGGAGTCCTGAGCCAGATGCCACCACCGGAGCTTACTACCAGGAGGGTCCAGAGGGTACTTACTACTGGATCGAGCCAGATGACTAGGAGTAGGATCGGAGGCTCCAGGCAGGAGGCCAACGCCTTTCGATCTATTGTCGCTGTTTGTGCTAGCCTTCTTAAGGCAAATTGTCTAACTATTCTGTACTCAATAATATTTGGATGACTGACTTATGTTTCGGATCTTCGATCCCTGGTCTGTAATATTGTGGACCTCCGTTAAATAGTGTTAGAGTTGTGTTGTATATCTCTCCCGTGAGTCCCTGTGCTTGATCGTACATGTTTGCGTGTATGATTAGTGTACGATTGAGTCGGGGGCGCCACAAGTTTGGTATCAGAGCCACTGCCTGTAGGAAGCCCCCTTCCAATTCCTTGGCCGAAGTTGAGTCTAGAAATCGAAAAACTAATTTACTAACTTGGCTGTGGTGCTTCGGGCCCACGTCGCCAACTGGGTGGTATTTAGTTCTTTTATTCCTCTTCTATACTCTGGGACTCTGATCTCTCTTCTACTCGGGTTAAATAAAATTTTACTAACGCCGACACTTGGATCTCGTAAATCCCGTCTACCAGAGCTGGATATCTTGTGCGATTTCCCTGTCATGATCTGATTAGTCTGATAATCATTTTCCTTCCATTGTTTTGTTTAACCTTTCTCTCCGAGTTGGTTAAACTTCTCATTATCATTTGACAATCTGAATTTCTCTGTTTCAGATGGACCGTTTGTTTCCATCCACGCGTCCACTAACACACAGCTTTGCTTCGCACTTGGGTTTGTAATACCCCTGGTTTCCAGCTATCCTGATCGCTCTCATGACCAGAATTGGCTACCGTTGGTATCCTGAGTACATGGTCTGAGGTTTACCCGAGTTCAACCAGAATAGTACTATGCTGAAGTTCGGATTATGATCAGCAGAACAACTCAGACACCAAGCTACACCTTTTTCACGGATTAGGCGTGACGATTGAGATGGCAGTCCATGATGCCGCCTACTTGCTGTCGTACGTCTCTGGGGGAGCACAATGCTAACTTGGATGATACTGTGTTTCGGTACATTCCGTATGCACCTGTTGGAGATGCTACTGGATACTACACAGCTATCTGTGCCCCGTACAGTCTCGACGCTACGACCCGCAGGTTCTGATTCAGTGCACTCAGGCTCTGGATCGCACTGTTCGAGCTCTGGGCGTCGAGTTTCGCGCCACTCGAGCACGCTACTACGAGGCTATGACACAGTTGCTACCAGCTGTTCGTGCAGGGATACATCCGGAGTATATTCTTTTCCCACGCAGTACCAAGATGCCGCCAGGTAATGATTGGCCTGCAGTGGGAGGTCCACACGCCTGCACGTGGACCTCTCTTATAGTTCAGACCGGATTCTGCATCAGAGTGCACACAGAGAGTGATCCAGCAGTTGACGATCATTGGTGTTCCTAAACTTGACCTGAGGTTGGGTTATCACCAGATCCGTGTCCGTGAAGAGGATATTCCCAAGACTGCATTCGCACTCGTTATGGGCTCCTATGAATACACCGTCATGTCATTTGGACTATGAATGCCCCAGCTACGTTCTCCCGTCTGGATGAATTATATATTCATGGTTACCTCGACCAATTCGTCGTGGTTTATTTAGATGATATTCTGGTTTATTCCAAGAATAAAGAAGAACATGCTGAACACCTCCGTTTGGTACTAGAAGGCTCCGAGAACACACAGTTGTATGCCAAGTATTCCAAATGTGAATTTTGGCTTTCTAAAGTAACTTACCTTGGACATGTGATTTCCAAGGATGGAATTGCTGTTAACCCCGAACGAGTTCAGGCTATCTTGACTGGACTCCCCCGAAGAATGTCACAGCAAGTCAAATTTTTCTCGGACTTGCTAGTTATTGCCGTCGATTTGTTGAGAACTTTTCAAGATTGCAAAACATTGACATACATCTGCTTCACAAAGGTGTCAAATTTGAGTGGACAGAAAAAGTCAAGAAAGCTTTCAGACACTAAAAGATAAATTGACATCTCCCCAGTATTAGCACCCCCGTATTCCCAAAAGGATTTCGTTATACTGCGATGCCCCCGTCAAGGATTTGGCTGTGTCCTATGCAAGAACGCAAGGTGATTGCTTATGCCTCCCGACAATTGCGTCCTCACGAAGAAAATTACCCAGTGCACCGATCTCGAACTTTCTGCGGTTATTTATGCCCTGAAGATATGGCGACATTACCTTCTCGGTAACCGTTGTGAGATATATAGGATCAATCCTCAAAGTTTGAAGTATTTGTATACTCAACCGGATCTGAACCTTCATCAACAAAGATGGCTCGAGACAATAGCCGATTATGATATGAATATCTCATACACCCCTGGCAAGGCAAATGTAATGGCCGATGCTTTGAGCCGCAAGGCTTATTGCAGCAACCATATGGTTCAGGAATCACAACCTCTTCTTTATGAAGAGTTTCGTAAATTGAACCTCCATATTGTTCCACAGGGTTATCTCACTACCCTCGTTGTCGAACCAGATTTAGAACACATCATCAAAACTATGCAAAGGTATGACTTTGAAGTTGAAAGGATCAAGCGGTACCTTGAAAAAGGAAAATCGTCGGAGTTCCATCTTGATAATGATGGGATCCTATTTTTCCAACGCCGTCTCTTCGTACCTAAGTTCAAAGATGAGAGGGAACACGTTATGATGGAAGCTCATGACACTCCTCTGTCAATTCATCCTGGTAGCACAAAGATGTACCGTTACATTTGTCAGAGATACTGGTGGCCTAATATGAAGCGAGATATTGCTCGTTATGTTTCTGAGGGTGACGTTTGCCGCCGCGTTAAAGCTCAACATCAAAGGCCCGCTGGAACTCTGCAACCCCTTGCAATTCCTGAATGGAAATGGGACAAGGTCCAAATGGATTTCATTACTGGTTTTCCTAAATCTCAGAAGGGTCATGATGCTATTTTTGTCGTCATTGACCGATTCTCCAAGGTTGCTCACTTTCTGCCAGTTAAGGAGACAATCACTGCTAGCCAGTTAGCAGACTTGTATGTTTCCCGAATTGTGTCACTCCATGGTGTTCCGTTGGAGATTAGTTCTGATCGTGGCAGCCTCTTCACCTCCAGATTCTGGAATAGTTTCTAAGAAGCTATGGGAACACATCTGTCGTTCAGTACCACTTTTCACCCTTAGTCACAGGGTCAAGTTGAACGAGTTAATCAAGTGCTCGAAGATATGCTTCGAGCTTGCGTCATCTCCTTCGGTAGGAAATGGGAGGAATCTCTCCCGTATGCCGAATTCTCTTACAACAATAGCTATCAAGCTAGTCTGAAGATGGCACCGTTTGAAGTCCTATACGGTCGTAAGTGTCGAACCCCTCTGAATTGGTCAGAAACTGGGGAACGCTCACTCGTCGGTCCGGACATTATTCAGCAAGCAGAACATCAAGTCCGCATTGTCCGTGAACATTTGAAAGCTGCTCAATCTCGTCAGAAGAGCAACTATGACCGAAAGCACCAGGAAATGGTCTATCAACCTGGCGAGCAAGCTTACCTCCGCGTCACTCCGTTGAAAGGCACTCATCGGTTCGGAATCAAAGGCAAGTTAGCTCCTCGCTACATTGGCCCGTTCCGTATTCTTGCCCGTCGAGGAGAAGTGGCATATCAATTGCAATTGCCGCCAAATCTTTCTCAAGTACATGACGTCTTTCATGTATCCCAACTCCGTCGCTGCTTCAAGGATCCTATTAGAGCTGTGGATCACGAAGTGCTTGAATTACGGAAGATCTATCTTATCCAGAATATCCCATCCGTATTCTTGATGAAGCTGAACGTCGGACTCGTCAAAAGTCAATCAAATTCCTCAAGGTTCAGTGGTCAAATCATTCTGAAGATGATGCCACTTGGGAACGCGAGGATCGTCTTCATGAAGAATACCCCTCTTTCTTTCAGTCTTCCTCTTAATTCTCGGGACGAGAATTCTTAATAGATGAGGAGAATTGTAACACCCCCGGTGATTAGCAACAGTAATCACTTTTCATAATGACATGTCAGCATGATTAACACTGCATAATCATCATTAGCATCATATTGCATTTCAACTCCTAACTCAAATTCAAATTTAAATGAAAGTTGACCAACATAAAAACTAAAATGTTCAGTAAATAACAAATATTGCAGAGACCATTCTAAAATTGTAACCAACATTTAAAAAATTAATTAGGTGACCCAAACCTCTTTTAACAGTGGCTGAAAATAATATCTACAAGCCTTTTAATTAATCTAGATCGAATATGAAATGATGTTTTGCCCAAACTAGTTTTTGGTGTTAGGGTATAGTGCACTGGTATTTAAGGACTAGCTCACACTTTTTACAAAATCCATTTGGGGCCTAAACAATTAACAGAATAGAAAAGAAAAAGAAACAGAAAAGAGAAAAAGGATAAGGCCTAAAGCGTCTACTGTGCACTCGGCCTACCGCTACAGCCGCGGCCCAGCCCACCCCGCGCCTCCTCCCACCTCTCATTGCTCACCGCCGCCCCGCTGTCGAACGCGCACACGCACGCACCCCAGGCCCCCCCTCTCCCTCGCTCGACAGCGCGCGCCGCACGCTCTCGCCGTGGATAAGAGACCGCCCCGACCCCTCTGGCGAGCCCTAGCCGCCCCGTTCGCCCTCCTCCTCGTTCCCCTCACCCATCCCGGCACCGCCATGATCGGCCACCGCTAAAGCTCGCGGCCACCGTGCCCCGTTCGCCTCCCCGTCGTGTCCACGAGCTCCGCCGCAACACGCCCGTCCTCCTCGACCACGAGCCCGAGCCCCGGGAGCTCTGCATCGCCGGCCTGCTTCACCTTCTTTCCCTACGGCCGCCGTCGAACACCGCCTCGATTGGCCGCCGTCGCCCTTCCCCGAGCCGTCCTCGGGCCTTCTCCGCAACACCGGTGAGCTCCTGCGCCGGATGCGCCCTCCACAGCCTCTTCTAATCGCCTGTAACTCCCGCTCCGCGTTCGGCCGAACCCTCCGCCGCCTGGCCTCGTCGCCGGCGTGGCCACGGCGACCATTTGGTCCCGTGCGTGCCTCCGTTGTATCTGCCGCGTCGCGTAGGCCTCGCCTAGCTGCTCCGCTTGCTCGCATTCGCTCCGCAGCCCCGCTCCCGTCGACGGCCGAACTCCGGCGTCCGCCTCGCTGCTCGCCGTGGTCGCTACACGCCGTCTCCGGCCGCGCCTCCACCACCACTCGACGCGGCGTGGAGTTGCCTTTCCAAATCACCAAACCGCGCGCCCAACGGTGCACCCTAGCCAAATCCCGAGCTCGCCGGAGCTCGGCGCCACGTTCGGGCTCGCCGGAGCGCTCTCCGGCGGCCGGTCCGACGTGGCGCCGGTGGGTCCCGCCCTGTGCCACTGACTGTGGGGCCCCGCGGGCCCCTTTGACCCCGTTGACCGGGGTCAACGCTGACGAGGCCGCCCGGTCTCACTGACATGTGGGGCCCGGTCATTTAAATGAATTTAAATAAATAGAAAATATGTTAATTAGTTAATTAAATACTAATCAGTCACTGATTGCTGGGCCCCACCTGTTAATTAACTCAAATAATTAAATTAACCTCTCTGATTAACCCACAGTGTATGACATGTGGGTCCCACCTGTCAGGTTTGACTCTGGTCAGCCAGAGTTGACCTGCTGACATCATGCTTAGGTCATGCTGATGTCATCGCAACACTGTTTCGGATAATGTTGATTTAAATAATTAAATAAATTCCAGAAATTAATAAAAACTTTAGAAAATCATATTAAATAAACCGTAACTCCGATGAAAATAATTTGTATATGAAACTTGCTCAGAATTTCGATACGAACCCGAATACGTCCTTCGTATTCCCGTCAGACGCCCGCAGCTATAAGAACATTGAACTTTTAGACCGTTTTCAGTAAATGAATAGTGCCCAACTTTAATTAAATAAATCCAAATAAATTCCTAAATTAACTAAATCATTTAATTAGGCAGTAGAACACCCCGGCATATCATTTAGGCATGTCATACATGTTGTTTGCATTCTTGCCGTGAATTTATTATTTCTCTCCCCCCCTTCTCCTTCGATAGACGCTAAGACCGACGGCGCTGCACCTGGATACGACTACTCTACCGACAAGCAGCCCATTGACGACCCCTCTCTCTTGCCAGAGCAACCAGGCAAGCCCCCCCCCTTGAGCATTCCAGATATCGCCCATTCTATTCTCCTGCTTGCATTAGATTTTGCTACTGTTAATGTATGCTCCTATTCTGATGCATAGCCTGCTGTTGTAACCTGTTCATTTCTACCTTACCTGCCTATGATAAACTGTTTAGTTTAGGTTGGAATGAACCATCAGTGACCCCACCACCTTACCTTTGTTGCCCATGCTTGATCATCGACGACCCGATCAACGTGATCGTCGACCAGAGACCGACACCTCACTTCACACCCCCTTAGTTGTACGACTCTGCTTAGTTACTATCGAGTGCCGAGGGTGATACCTCGTAACGCACTCCCGATGAATACTCTGCAGTGTAGCTGTTCGGTCGTGGTCATCGAGGGTGATTCCTCCTTCTCCACTTCTGATACGACTTTGTCGTGCGACCCCTCAGTGTGAACCTCGAGGGTGATACCTCATACGTTCGCCCTGATGATTTCGTCGAGTGGAATCCGCCGAGGGTGAATCCTCAGGTTTCCGCCTTGATGTTATGACCACACGATTACTTGACCTCTGTTACAGGCGGGTCCACCCTGGTGGGTACCCGCTGGGGATCTATGATTTCGGGTGTGCCGAAAGGGCACTCGAGTGTGACATTGTGGCGGAGCATCAGAGACTCTGATTGTCTCCGCTTGATACTAATTGAGCCTATTGGATTTGGGTGTGTGATCTGAGTGGGTCGACGTGCCCTATACGCACTACCACCACGCGAGATAATGGTTATGGGACCCTCTGCGAAGTACGTTTCTCCGAAAGCTCGTCTGACGTCACGATTCACCGTGCGGGCTGATTGTCGGGATTGGGCCGGATACTTCACTGACGAGTTCAGTATCGTGCCTGCACCCCGGCCAGTCTCGCAACGCGCAGGGTGCCCAGGGCGATGGCCCGAGACCTCTGGGTGCATAGGTTAGTCCGGTGTGCTGACCTCTCTGCCGAGCCTAGGTAGAGCGCTGTTTCGTGTTGATCTTTCGAGGACGGGCATTACCCAGCAAGTGTGTCCGGCCAGAGTTGATCGAGCGTGTTGGGTAACAGTAGTGCACCCCTGCAGGGATGAATCTTCTATCGATAGCCGGTCCTACGGTAAAGGACGCTCAGTTTGTGTATCCCGATCTACTACTTAAACTGGATACTTGTTACTTAATTGAAGCTTCGGGATCGCTTTCTCGCTTGGGAGTCGAGGAAGGATCTTTAAGCTGTACTTCAACATGTTTGCTAAATAAAATGCTATTCTACTCTCTTCTACTGCTGCAAGATGATGGCCCTGTGAAGATGTTTGAAGATGCTAGTCTTCGATAGGACTAGGCCTTCTCTCTATTCTGGCATTTCTGCAGCCCAGTCCACATATACAGCCTTTCTCCATTGATAATGTTGCATATGTAGTATAGATCCTTGCTTGCTGAGTACTTCGGATGAGTACTCACGGTTGCTTTACTTTCTCTTTTCCCCATATACCCCACCTTGATGATACAACAGACGATGGAGTCCTGGAGCCAGATGCCACCACCGGAGCTTACTACCAGGAGGGTCCAGAGGGTACTTACTACTGGATCGAGCCAGATGACTAGGAGTAGGATCGGAGGCTCCCAGGCAGGAGGCCAACGCCTTTCGATCTAGTGTCGCTGTTTGTGCTAGCCTTCTTAAGGCAAAACTTGTCTAACTATGTCTGTACTCAGATAATATTTGGATGACTGACTTATGTATTCGGATCTTCGGATCCCTGGTCTGTAATATTGTGGACCTCCGTTTAAATAGTGTTAGAGTTGTGTTGTGATATCTTCCCGTGAGTCCCTGTGCTTGATCGTACATGTTTGCGTGTATGATTAGTGTACGATTGAGTCGGGGGCGCCACAAGTTGGTATCAGAGCCGACTGCCTGTAGGAAGCCCCCTTCCAATTCCTTGGCCGAAGTTGAGTCTAGAAATCGAAAAACTAATTTACTAACTTGGCTGTGTGGCTTACGGGCCCACGTCGCCAACTGGGTGGTATTAGGATCTTTTATTCCTCGTCTATACTCTGGGACTCTGATCTCTCTTCTACTCGGGTTAAATAAAATTTTACTAACGCCGACACTTAGGATCTCGTAAATCCCGTCTACCCGGAGAGCTGGATATCTGTGCGATTTCCCTGTCATTGATCTGATTAGTCTGATAATCATTTTCCTTTCCATTGTTTTGTTTAACCTTTCTCTCCGAGTTGAGTTAAACTTCTCATTATCATTTGACAAATCTGAATTTCCTCTGTTTCAGATGGACCGTTTGTTTCCACCGCGTCCTACGACACAGCTTGTGCTTCGCACTTGGGTTTGTAATACCCCTGGGTTTCCAGCTATCCTGATCGCTCTCATGACCAGAATTGGCTACCGTTGGTATCCTGAGTACATGGTCTATGAGGTTTACCGCGAGTTCAACCAGGAATAGTACTATGCTGAAGTTCGGATTTATGATCAGCAGAACAACTCAGACACCAAGCTACACCTTTTTCACGGATTAGGCGTGACGATTGAGATGGCAGTCCATGATGCCGCCTACTTTGCTGTCGTACGTCTCTGAGGGGAGCACAATGCTAACTTGGATGATACTGTGTTTCGGTACATTCCGTATGCACCTGTTGGAGATGCTACTGGATACTACACAGCTATCTGTGCCCCGTACGAGTCTCGACGCTACGACCCGCAGGTTCTGATTCAGTGCACTCAGGCTCTGGATCGCACTGTTCGAGCTCTGGGCGTCGAGTTGTTCGCCACTCGAGCACGCTACTACGAGGCTATGACACAGTTGCTACCAGCTGTTCGTGCAGGGATACATCCGGAGTATATTCTTTTCCCACGCAGTACCAAGATGCCGCCAGGTAATGATTGGCCTGCAGTGGGAGGTCACACGCCTGCACGTGGACCTCTTCTTATAGTTCGAGACCGGATTCTGCATCAGAGTGCACACAGAGAGTAGGATCCAGCAAGTTGATCGATCATTGGTGTTCTCTAAACTTGACCTGAGGTTGGGTTATCACCAGATCCGTGTCCGTGAAGAGGATATTCCCAAGACTGCATTCGTCACTCGTTATGGCTCCTATGAATACACCGTCATGTCATTTGGACTAATGAATGCCCCAGCTACGTTCTCCCGTCTGATGAATTATATATTCATGGATTACCTCGACCAATTCGTCGTGGTTTATTTAGATGATATTCTGGTTTATTCCAAGAATAAAGAAGAACATGCTGAACACCTCCGTTTGGTACTAGAAAGGCTCCGAGAACACCAGTTGTATGCCAAGTATTCCAAATGTGAATTTTGGCTTTCTAAAGTAACTTACCTTGGACATGTGATTTCCAAGGATGGAATTGCTGTTAACCCCGAACGAGTTCAGGCTATTCTTGACTGGACTCCCCCGAAGAATGTCAAGCAAGTCAGAAGTTTTCTCGGACTTGCTAGTTATTGCCGTCGATTTGTTGAGAACTTTTCCAAGATTGCAAAACCATTGACAAATCTGCTTCACAAAGGTGTCAAATTTGAGTGGACAGAAAAATGTCAAGAAAGCTTTCAGACACTAAAAGATAAATTGACATCTGCCCCAGTATTAGCACCCCCGGATTCCCAAAAGGATTTCGTGATATACTGCGATGCCTCCCGTCAAGGATTTGGCTGTGTCCTAATGCAAGAACGCAAGGTGATTGCTTATGCCTCCCGACAATTGCGTCCTCACGAAGAAAATTACCCAGTGCACGATCTCGAACTTTCTGCGGTTATTTATGCCCTGAAGATATGGCGACATTACCTTCTCGGTAACCGTTGTGAGATATATATGGATCATCAAAGTTTGAAGTATTTGTATACTCAACCGGATCTGAACCTTCATCAACAAAGATGGCTCGAGACAATAGCCGATTATGATATGAATATCTCATACACCCCTGGCAAGGCAAATGTAATGGCCGATGCTTTGAGCCGCAAGGCTTATTGCAGCAACCATATGGTTCAGGAATCACAACCTCTTCTTTATGAAGAGTTTCGTAAATTGAACCTCCATATTGTTCCACAGGGTTATCTCACTACCCTCGTTGTCGAACCAGATTTAGAACACATCATCAAAACTATGCAAAGGTATGACTTTGAAGTTGAAAGGATCAAGCGGTACCTTGAAAAAGGAAAATCGTCGGAGTTCCATCTTGATAATGATGGGATCCTATTTTTCCAACGCCGTCTCTTCGTACCTAAGTTCAAAGATGAGAGGGAACACGTTATGATGGAAGCTCATGACACTCCTCTGTCAATTCATCCTGGTAGCACAAAGATGTACCGTTACATTTGTCAGAGATACTGGTGGCCTAATATGAAGCGAGATATTGCTCGTTATGTTTCTGAGGGTGACGTTTGCCGCCGCGTTAAAGCTCAACATCAAAGGCCCGCTGGAACTCTGCAACCCCTTGCAATTCCTGAATGGAAATGGGACAAGGTCCAAATGGATTTCATTACTGGTTTTCCTAAATCTCAGAAGGGTCATGATGCTATTTTTGTCGTCATTGACCGATTCTCCAAGGTTGCTCACTTTCTGCCAGTTAAGGAGACAATCACTGCTAGCCAGTTAGCAGACTTGTATGTTTCCCGAATTGTGTCACTCCATGGTGTTCCGTTGGAGATTAGTTCTGATTGTGGCAGCCTCTTCACCTCCAGATTCTGGAATAGTTTCTAAGAAGCTATGGGAACACATCTGTCGTTCAGTACCACTTTTCACCCTCAGTCACAGGGTCAAGTTGAACGAGTTAATCAAGTGCTCGAAGATATGCTTCGAGCTTGCGTCATCTCCTTCGGTAGGAAATGGGAGGAATCTCTCCCGTATGCCGAATTCTCTTACAACAATAGCTATCAAGCTAGTCTGAAGATGGCACCGTTTGAAGTCCTATACGGTCGTAAGTGTCGAACCCCTCTGAATTGGTCAGAAACTGGGGAACGCTCACTCGTCGGTCCGGACATTATTCAGCAAGCAGAACATCAAGTCCGCATTGTCCGTGAACTTTTGAAAGCTGCTCAGTCTCGTCAGAAGAGCAACTATGACCGAAAGCACCAGGAAATGGTCTATCAACCTGGCGAGCAAGCTTACCTCCGCGTCACTCCGTTGAAAGGCACTCATCGGTTCGGAATCAAAGGCAAGTTAGCTCCTCGCTACATTGGCCCGTTCCGTATTCTTGCCCGTCGAGGAGAAGTGGCATATCAATTGCAATTGCCGCCAAATCTTTCTCAAGTACATGACGTCTTTCATGTATCCCAACTCCGTCGCTGCTTCAAGGATCCTATTAGAGCTGTGGATCACGAAGTGCTTGAATTACGGAAGATCTATCTTATCCAGAATATCCCATCCGTATTCTTGATGAAGCTGAACGTCGGACTCGTCAAAAGTCAATCAAATTCCTCAAGGTTCAGTGGTCAAATCATTCTGAAGATGATGCCACTTGGGAACGCGAGGATCGTCTTCATGAAGAATACCCCTCTTTCTTTCAGTCTTCCTCTTAATTCTCGGGACGAGAATTCTTAATAGATGAGGAGAATTGTAACACCCCCGGTGATTAGCAACAGTAATCACTTTTCATAATGACATGTCAGCATGATTAACACTGCATAATCATCATTAGCATCATATTGCATTTCAACTCCTAACTCAAATTCAAATTTAAATGAAAGTTGACCAACATAAAAACTAAAATGTTCAGTAAATAACAAATATTGCAGAGACCATTCTAAAATTGTAACCAACATTTAAAAAATTAATTAGGTGACCCAAACCTCTTTTAACAGTGGCTGAAAATAATATCTACAAGCCTTTTAATTAATCTAGATCGAATATGAAATGATGTTTTGCCCAAACTAGTTTTTGGTGTTAGGGTATAGTGCACTGGTATTTAAGGACTAGCTCACACTTTTTACAAAATCCATTTGGGGCCTAAACAATTAACAGAATAGAAAAGAAAAAGAAACAGAAAAGAGAAAAAGGATAAGGCCTAAAGCGTCTACTGTGCACTCGGCCTACCGCTACAGCCGCGGCCCAGCCCACCCCGCGCCTCCTCCCACCTCTCATTGCTCACCGCCGCCCCGCTGTCGAACGCGCACACGCACGCACCCCAGGCCCCCCCTCTCCCTCGCTCGACAGCGCGCGCCGCACGCTCTCGCCGTGGATAAGAGACCGCCCCGACCCCTCTGGCGAGCCCTAGCCGCCCCGTTCGCCCTCCTCCTCGTTCCCCTCACCCATCCCGGCACCGCCATGATCGGCCACCGCTAAAGCTCGCGGCCACCGTGCCCTGTTCGCCTCCCCGTCGTGTCCACGAGCTCCGCCGCAACACGCCCGTCCTCCTCGACCACGAGCCCGAGCCCCGGGAGCTCTGCATCGCCGGCCTGCTTCACCTTCTTTCCCTACGGCCGCCGTCGAACACCGCCTCGATTGGCCGCCGTCGCCCTTCCCCGAGCCGTCCTCGGGCCTTCTCCGCAACACCGGTGAGCTCCTGCGCCGGATGCGCCCTCCACAGCCTCTTCTAATCGCCTGTAACTCCCGCTCCGCGTTCGGCCGAACCCTCCGCCGCCTGGCCTCGTCGCCGGCGTGGCCACGGCGACCATTTGGTCCCGTGCGTGCCTCCGTTGTATCTGCCGCGTCGCGTAGGCCTCGCCTAGCTGCTCCGCTTGCTCGCATTCGCTCCGCAGCCCCGCTCCCGTCGACGGCCGAACTCCGGCGTCCGCCTCGCTGCTCGCCGTGGTCGCTACACGCCATCTCCGGCCGCGCCTCCACCACCACTCGACGCGGCGTGGAGTTGCCTTTCCAAATCACCAAACCGCGCGCCCAACGGTGCACCCTAGCCAAATCCCGAGCTCGCCGGAGCTCGGCGCCACGTTCGGGCTCGCCGGAGCGCTCTCCGGCGGCCGGTCCGACGTGGCACCGGTGGGTCCCGCCCTGTGCCACTGACTGTGGGGCCCCGCGGGCCCCTTTGACCCCGTTGACCGGGGTCAACGCTGACGTGGCCGCCCGGTCTCACTGACATGTGGGGCCCGGTCGTTTAAATGAATTTAAATAAATAGAAAATCTGTTAATTAGTTAATTAAATACTAATCAGTCACTGACTGCTGGGCCCCACCTGTTAATTAACTCAAATAATTAAATTAACCTCTCTGATTATGCCACAGTGTATGACATGTGGGTCCCACCTGTCAGGTTTGACTCTAGTCATCCAGAGTTGACCTGCTGACGTCATGCTTAGGTCATGCTGATGTCATCGCAACACTGTTTCGGATAATGTTGATTTAAATAATTAAATAAATTCCAGAAATTAATAAAAACTTTAGAAAATCATATTAAATAAACCGTAACTCCGATGAAAATAATTTGTATATGAAACTTGCTCAGAATTTCGATACGAACCCGAATACGTCCTCTGTATTCTCGTCAGACGCCCGCAGCTATAAGAACATTGAACTTTTAGACCGTTTTCAGTAAATGAATAGTGCCCAACTTTAATTAAATAAATCCAAATAAATTCCTAAATTAACTAAATCATTTAATTAGGCAGTAGAACACCCCGACATATCATTTCGGCATGTCATACATGTTGTTTGCATTATTGCTGTGAATTTATTGTTTCTCTCCCCCCCCTTCTCCTTCGATAGACGCTGAGACCGACGCGCTGCACCTGGATACGACTACTCTACCGACGAGCAGCCCGTTGACGACCCCTCTCTCTTGCCAGAGCAACCAGGCAAGCCCCCCCTCCCCTTGAGCATTCCAGATATCGCCCATTCTATTCTCCTGCTTGCATTAGATTTTGCTACTGTTAATGTATGCTCCTATTCTGATGCATAGCCTGCTGTTGTAACCTGTTCATTGCTACCTTACCTGCCTATGATAAACTGTTTAGTTTAGGTTGGAATGAACCATCAGTGACCCCACCACCTTACCTTTGTTGCCCCTGCTTGATCATCGACGACCCGATCAACGTGATCGTCGACCAGAGACCGACACCTCACTTCACACCCCCTTAGTTGTACGACTCTGCTTAGTTACTATCGAGTGCCGAGGGTGATACCTCGTAACGCACTCCCGATGAATACTCTGCAGTGTAGCTGTTCGGTCGTGGTCATCGAGGGTGATTCCTCCTTCTCCACTTCTGATACGACTCTGTCATGCGACCCCTCAGTGTGAACCTCGAGGGTGATACCTCATACGTTCGCCCTGATGATTTCATCGAGTGGAATCCGCCGAGGGTGAATCCTCGGGTTTCCCCCTTGATGTTATGACCACACGATTACTTGACCTCTGTTACAGGCGGGTCCACCCTGGTGGGTACCCGCTGGGGATCTATGATTTCGGGTGTGCCAAAAGGGCACTCGAGTGTGACATTGTGGCGGAGCATCAGAGACTCTGATTGTCTCCGCTTGATACTAATTGAGCCTATTGGATTTGGGTGTGTGATCTGAGTGGGTCGACGTGCCCTATACGCACTACCACCACGCGGGATAATGGTTATGGGACCCTCTGCGAAGTACGTTTCTCCGAAAGCTCGTCTGACGTCACGATTCACCATGCGGGCTGATTGTCGGGATTGGGCTGGATACTTCACTGACGAGTTCAGTGTCGCGCCTGCACCCCAGCCAGTCACGCAACGCGCAGGGTGCCCAGGGCGATGGCCCGAGACCTCTTGGTGCATAGGTTAGTCCGGTGTGCTGACCTCTCTGCCGAGCCTAGGTAGAGCGCTGTTTCGTGTTGATCTTCTGAGGACGGGCATTACCCAGCAAGTGTGTCCGGCCAGAGTTGATCGAGCGTGTTGGGTAACAGTAGTGCACTCCTGCAGGGATGAATCTTCTATCGATAGCCGGTCCTACGGTAAAGGACGCTCAGTTTGTGTATCCCGATCTACTACTTAAACTGGACACTTGTTACTTAATTGAAGCTTCGGGATCGCTTTCTCGCTTGGGAGTCGAGGAAGGATCTTTAAGCTGTACTTGAACATGTTTGCTAAATAAAATGCTATTCTACTCTCTTCTACTGCTGCAAGATGATGGCCCTGTGAAGATGTTTGAAGATGCTAGTCTTTGATAGGACTAGGCCTTCTCTCTATTCTGGCATTTCTGCAGCCCAGTCCACATATACAGCCTTTCTCCATTGATAATGTTGCATATGTAGTATAGATCCTTGCTTGCTGAGTACTTCGGATGAGTACTCACGGTTGCTTTACTTTCTCTTTTCCCCATATACCCCACCTTGATGATACAACAGACGATGGAGTCCTAGAGCCAGATGCCACCACCGGAGCTTACTACCAGGAGGGTCCAGAGGGTACTTACAACTGGATCAAGCCAGATGACCAGGAGTAGGATCGGAGGCTCCCAGGCAGGAGGCCAACGCCTTTCGATCTAGTGTCGCTGTTTGTGCTAGCCTTCTTAAGGCAAAACTTGTCTAACTATGTCTGTACTCAGATAATATTTGTATGACTGACTTATGTATTCGGATCTTCGGATCCCTGGTCTGTAATATTGTGGACCTCCGTTTAAATAGTGTTAGAGTTGTGTTGTGATATCTTCCCGTGAGTCCCTGTGCTTGATCGTACATGTTTGCGTGTATGATTAGTGTACGATTGAGTCGGGGGCGCCACAGTGCATTTATTCTTTTTGTACCTTTTGCTTTCATGTTTCTTCAAATATCTAATGCGTTGGCCTTGTCATACTGCAGGGGTTGGGACCATGTTCCAGATGTCCGCAGGCCCAACACCGTCCTTGGTGTGCTTTGCCAGCAAAACTTCCCGGGGTTTGTCACGTTGCCCGGTGAGGGTCTGGTTCCACAGCTAGGATTGAGCTGGGAGCACTACTTGGCTGCCCCGGCCCCGCCGGAGGAAATGATCGATGGTGTCTTGTGCCACACGAGGGCAGAGATGGTGATCAGAAAGTTTTGGGTAATTTCTCCGTTACACAATTAAAAATCTTCAAATAGCTAGTTATTGTAATAATCAATGCTGTCTCGTTTGATTGTAGTCCTTCTACAGGTGTGAGGAGGGATACGAGGAGGCCGCGGCACAGGTTGTCGATGCCGAGTGCAAGTGCCTACTACAAAACTTACGGCACGAGGCTCGGGTGCAGGCTGTTCGAGACTACTACGCCTCGCATGGTATTAAGAAGACCAAGCCGGCGTGCCGCGAAAAGTTTCTGAAGAAGGAGCAGTACATGACGGTAATCACCTATTCTTAAGGCCTTGTACTTAGTTTCCTTGATTTGATTCATAGGCGTAGCGCTCAAGTTTCTCTTTACTAACTTAGGTGCCCCCGAGATGGTGTGCGGATCAGATGGATTGTTGGGAGGTGTTGGTGGATGAGTGGTGCTCAGACCAATGGCTAGCCCTCCACAACAATGACAAGGACCGGTGTGCCCAAATGGAAGGTGTGCCACACCATCAAGGCAGCGCCAACTTATATCAGTTCGGGTGGAACTGGGTATGTGGTTTGCTTAATGATTCATGCAATTCATTCTTCATGCTAGCTTGATCCCTTTAATTACTAATTTACTCAGTTCCTCTCTTTCAGGCGCGACACAATAAGGTGGAGGTGCCAGAGGTGTATGACCTCTATGCCATGGCCCATACTGCCTCGTACAAGAAGGTTAAGGCATTCTCTGAGTCTGACCTTGATCATCCAGAGAACTTCACCAACATCTCCTCCCATAACAAGCTCGTGAAGTACAGAGATGAGGCGAAGGCGAGGAAAGGGGAGGACTTTAACCTGAGCCAGGGTCCCATTGATCCAGAGCTTGTGATGATATCTGGTGGCGGGAGGTCCCATGGCTCGATAGCCATTGGAGATGGACTTATCCGTTATCCTATCACTCTCACGGAGATCAAGGCGCGCCGGTCGAGCTCCGCTCCTGAGATAAGGCCTCTTCAAACGCCAGTCGAGCTCGCCTTCGAGGTTAGTTATAACGGACTCAACTATCTTTCCTCCATTACATTGTGTGTGCGGCCATCGATGATTACAATGCTAAAGAGGAGTGGTGTTGCAGGCCGCTCTTCAGAGAGAAAGAGAAGAGATAGAACCCTGGCACTTCTGGCGGAGAGGGACCGGCAGGTGGCGGAGAAGGAGCGGGAGTTGGAGGAGAGGACTGCTAGGATGTTGGAGGAGGAGAGGGCATGGAATGGCATGCAGAACCGGACCATGTACGAGCTCCTCGTGGTAAGTTCCTTGTGCTTATTAGCCAAATCGTGCACTTAATGTTCGTTTCATTACTAACTAGTATGACTGACTCGTCAAACCAAATGTGCAGTCTGTGTGCGAGAAGACCGATCAGACCCCTCCGCCGATGCCAGTCATTGCTCCGGGGACCACGGTGAGTTTCATTTGAATGGTCATTAGTTACTAGTCTTAACATTTGAGTGTCATCAAGCTAACGAGACATTGCAAATGATCTTTGGTGCAGCGTAACTCCATACAAGCATCGCACGATCCTTCTCTAGGTGGTACCTGCACGAGCAACCCCGGTGCTTCACCTCCGTGATGAGGGTAAGTTTTCTCTAGTGTTTTTCTTAACAAATGGATAATGACCTAGACTTAGCTTTATTTCCTCCAATATGCTTACCATAATGACCTAGACTTAGCTGATTTTCCTCCAAAATGACATAATAACCTTACTTAGCACCAAAATGATCCATTTTACCTAAGTTAGCTCCAAAATGACCTAAGTTAGCTCTAAGTTAGCTATAATATGCTAAGTTAGCTCTAATATGCTTAGTTACCTAGGTTAGCTCAATAATGACCTATACTTAGCTTACTTATGTCAAAAATGGCATAATATGCTTAGTTAACTAAAAAATAGCATAATTACCTAGGTTAGCTCAATAATGACTTATACTTAGCTTATTTAGTTCATTTATGATATAAGTAGCTTACTTAGCTCATAAATGGCATGATAACCTTGGTAAGCTCATAAATGTCATATAGTTAGCTTACTTATGTAAAAAATGGCATGATTACCTAGGTTAGCTCCAAAATGATCCATTTTACCTAAGTTTGCTCCAAAATGATCCATTTTACCTAGATTAGCTCCAAAATGATCCATTTTACCTAAGTTAGCTCCAAAATGATCCATTTTACCTAAGTTAGCTCATAAATGATCCATTTTACCTAAGTTAGCTCATAAATGATCCATTTTACCTAAGTTAGCTCATAAATGATCCATTTTACCTAGGTTAGCTCCAAAATGACCTAAGTTAGCTCTAAGTTAGCTCTAATATGCTTAGTTACCTAGGTTAGCTCAATAATGACCTATACTTAGCTTACTTATATCAAAAATGGCACAATATGCTTAGTTAACTCAAAAATGGCATAATTACCTAGGTTAGCTCCAAAATGATCCATTTTAGCTAAGTTAGCTCCAAAATGATCCATTTTACCTAGGTTAGCTCCAAAATGATCCATTTTACCTAGGTTACCTCCAAAATGATCCATTTTACCTAAATTAGCTCCAAAATGATCCATTTTACCTAAGTTATCTCCAAAATGATCCATTTTACCTAAGTTAGCTCCAAAATGATACATTTTACCTAAGTTAGCTCATAAATGATCCATTTTACCTAAGTTAGCTCATAAATGTCATTTTTACATAAGTTAGCTCATAAATGTCATATACTTCTTCTTCTTCTTCTTCTAGTCTTCTTCTTCTAACTTTCTTATTTCCCATTTTGCAGATTTCATTCACTTCACGGAAGCTTGCATTGATGGAGTGCTTCTTTTCGCTTTCTGTTTTTCTTTTGTATCGATGAACTATGCATGTATGGTTGGATGAAACTATTGTAATATGTATGGTTGGATGCCTGTATGTGGAATTTGCTATGTATGGTTGGATGGAACTATGCATGTGTGATGAAACTTATATGTGTTGGATATCTCATATGTTTGCTGTGAAATTGCCCTGTAAAAAAAAAATATATGTATATCATATATTTGCTGTGAAAATGCTTGGATATAAGAAAAAACAGAAAAAAGAGGCAATGCAGGCTCTTTGCCGTCTGCCACCGACGGCAAAGGGCTCTTTGCCGTCTGCCGTAGACAGCAAAGAGGCCACGTGGCAGCAACCTGTGCAACCTGGGAGCTGACCCATTTGGTCACTTTGCCGTCTGTGGCAGACGACAAAGGCCAGGGCGGTTTGCCGTCCGTGGCAGACGGCAAAGGCGGGGGTGTTTGCCGTCTGTGGCAGAGGGCAAAGAACAGGGAGGGCATGACGCGTCTGCTGACGCCAGATAGCAGACGACAAATGGGAGGGCACGTCTGCCGTCGGCTGGCAGACGGCAAAGCCTCCCGTTAGCCACTTAACGTGGCTAACGTCAGTTGTTTGCCGTCCACCTTCTTTGCCGTCCACCACCGACGTCAAAGGGGTCTTTGACGTTGATACGTCTCCAACGTATCTATAATTTATGAAGTATTCATGCTCTTATATTATCATTCTTGGATGTTTTACAATCATTTTATAGCGACTTTATATCATTTTTTGGGCCTAACCTATTAACTTAGTGCCCAGTGCCAGTTGCTGTTTTTTGCTTGTTTTTTACATCGCCGGAAATCAATATCAAACTGATTCCAAACACCGCGAAACTTTTTTATGGACCAGAAGACATCCAATGGGCCAGAGCAGCCCCTCTTCGCCCTATAATTCTCAAATATTCCAAAAACCCACGGAGTAACCCTAGATGAGAAGTTCCGATGCCGCAAGCCTTTGTAGCCACGAAAAACCAATCTAGACCCCGTTCCTGCACCCTGCCAGAGGGGGAAATCATCACCGGTGGCCATCTTCATCATCCCGGCGGCCACCATGATGAGGAGGGAGTAGTCCACCCTCGGGGCTGAGGGTTTGTACCAGTAGCAATGTGTTTAATCTCTCTCTCTCATGTTCTTGAGATGTCACGATCTTGATGTATCGCGGGCTTTGTTAATATAGTCGGATCATATGGTGTTTTCCCCTCTCTATCTTGTGATGAATTGAGTTTTGCCTTTGAGATTTCGTTTTATCGGATTGAATAATTTTATGGATTTGAGAGCACTTGATCTATGTCTTGGCACTCAACTCGCGGATTCCCGAGGTGACATTGGGGTAATCGATGCATAGGGGTTGATGCATGTTTTCGTCCTTGTTTCTCCAGTAGAAATCTTGGGGCACTCTTTGAGGTTCTTTGTGTTGGATTGAGTATTATGAATATGAAATTGTTTGATGCGTATCGTATAATTAACTCATGGATACTTGTGGTGACATTGGAGTATCTAGGTGACATTAGAGTTGGTTGATGCGTATCATATGGTGTTATTTTAGTACGAACTCTAGGATAGATCTAACGGAAAGAATAGCTTTGTGTTATTTTAGTACGAACTCTTGAATAGATCGAACGGAAAGAATAACTTTGAGGTGGTTTCGTACCCTACAAACAATTTCTTCTTATGTTCTCCGCTATATAAGAACTTTGGAGTGATTCTTCATCGCACGTTGAGGGATGGTTATATGATCCAATTATATTAGCATTGTTGAGAGATTGCACTAGCGAAAGTACGGATCCTAGGCCTTGTTTTCAAGCATTGCAATACCGTTTGTGCTCCGTTTTATCAATTGCTACCTTGCTGTTTTTTATTGTTCCTATTCCAAAAATCAATATCTACTATCATTACTACACTTTTATCACCATCTCTTCGCCGAACTAGTGCACCTATACAATTTGCCATTGTATTGGGTGTGTTGGGGACACAAGAGACTTTTTATTATTTGGTTGCAGGGTTGTTTGAGAGAGACCATCTTCATCCTACACCTCCCACGGATTGATAAACCTTAGGTCATCCACTTGAGGGAAATTTGCTACTGTCCTACAAAACTCTGCGCTTGGAGGCCCAACACGAGTCTAAAAGAACAAGTTGTGTAGTAGACATCAGACATCTGCTGGCAAAAAGCAGACGGCAAATCAGCTGTTTACCGTTACTTACTGTGCCGGGCATGTTTGCCGTCCGCGGCTAATGGCAAAGACCTTTGCCGTCAGCTTTCTAGTCCTTTGCCGTCTGCCATGGCAGATGACAAATCAGCTGATTCCTGTAGTGCGACCTATTTCTCATGGACCGGACTAGTAGGCTGCTTATTGATCGTCAGGAGTAGACTGGACTTCGGGCAGGCCTGTGCTCTAGAAGGAAACCTCCGAAGACTTGGCGTGTACTCCAAGTCTTGTTTGGCGTAGCCCATGTGCTCATCACATGGTGGTAACCGACATATGTAACCCTAGGTACCCTTGGTGTCTATATAAACCAGAGGGTTTAGTCCGCAGAGGGACAGAACCACCATCCTACTCATCTAGGGTTTAGTTCATCCGATCTCATGGTAGATCAACTCTGTAATCATCGTATACACACATCAATATAATCAAGCAGGACATAGGGTTTTACATATTAGAGAGGGCCCGAACCTGGGTAAATATTGTCTCTGCGCTCTTTGTTACCCATTGATCCAAGATCCACAGCTCGGGACCCCCTACCCGAGATCTGCCGGTTTTTACACCGACACTTACCCCTACGTTCTTGATTGTTGGGCTAGGTAGTAAAGGGAGCACCTCTGTGATTGTTACTACTGGGTCATCCAGGTTCGTACCTCAGATGGGTGAAGCCGAAAGCTAGCTATCTTACGAATATAATTGGTCAATAATGACGGAAGTGAAATTTAGGTTCATTAAGACCACAGAGTTCGGGAACTTTCCCCAAACTAAATCCTCAATATTTTCCTCCCACATTGATCGGAGGTAAGGTTTCATGATCATGGTCAACATGAAAACCTGGGAAAAGGAACTTATAAAGGAACTATTTTTCCCAGAAGATGTTTTTTTATGTTAAATAGTAATATAACATATCTCTCCGCCTACCTTTGTTCATAAAATCATATGGTCAGATTGCTTTGTTTGCCATAAATCTTTGCCCTCATAAGGGCTTTATAAAGTAGGACAAACACTCCCCGGCCACTGGTCGAGGAGGTTGAAGCCGATGTTCGGTCAACAAAGTTTTGTACAATGCTGATCCGAGCGTTAATGATGTAAAGTAATTGGATACATAGAATCATTACACATAAATTGTGATTAAAGTCAATTTATTCAGGCTTGATCCTTAATTAGGCGACCCTTCCCCAAATTAAGGCTCGGGGGCTACTGAGCCTCGCGCTTCTCACTTAAAACCCAGTAAACGGGTTACATCGATCCCCTAATCTGGTGTTGCCACATGACCAGTGGCTCGGGGGCTACTGCATTGATGATTTAATGCAGACAATTTACAAACTGCAAAACAGTTTCCGAGGAGATTACGATCCTCAGGTTGGTCGGCCGCACCCAACCTGAGTCTCGGGAATTATTGCGCACCGCGTTTTCATTCCTAAGTATGTTGCCGAGCTAGGACTTGATCCTCGGGCCGATTTTGCGACTCGACCCGAGTCTCGGGAGCTACTGGGATCAGTAGTTTTTGCTAACCTTCAGGTGCATCCAGGATTTTAGGCCGACACACACCTTGAGGGCTACTGGCTATACGTCTCGGTAGTAAATATATTGCACCGATCGGAAATAAATTCTGTGAAAAACAGCCCGAGACCGAGGTAATGCACTACCTCGGAAGCACTCTGGCATACAGCTCGGATGCGAATGGGCGGCTCCCAAGAGGCCTTTTTCGGCATTAAGCTCGGCTGAACCCTTTCAACTTTTTCAAGACCGACGTAACACCTCGAATGCCCACTGGTGTTGGAGCTCGGCTATGAAAAGACACCTCAGATGCAGTCCAGCATTGGAGATTGGATGCAAGAGGACACCACCGCATGAGAAAACTTCAAACCCGACGTATGGCGTAAAAATAAGAAGGCATTGATAAAGGCTGAAAACTTAAAAGGGGCCCTCGGATACCTGACATGTGAACTCTTTGGATTCTCCTCGGTGATCCTCAAGATCGAAGATATGAAGATTTGTTGAACTAGCTTTCAAGACTGAGGCCGAAGATGAAGAACAATTTGGAAGAACCGAGGAGCGTCCCCAATTTGAAGATTGGTTCAAGGGGCTACTGATGGTGTCCTGGACTAGGGGGTACTCATCACGTCGTCTCCCGACCAGGTGGATCGGGCCGAGGACCCCCCATGGCGGTTCACTCATGGGCCACTTCGGGTGGCCCATGATGCATATAAGGAAGACTCCACAAGACTTGGCGCATAAGACGAGGACTCTTCTAAATCATAGGCCTTCAGTGCATTATATAAACTGAGGCCAAGCTAGTCAATAGAGAATCTTAGAATCATACACAACTAGCTCGTGGTAGATACTTGTACTCTGTACTAGCTATCCCCCGTATGAATACAATCAAAAGCAGGATGTAGGGTATTATCTCTTCGAGAGAGCCCGAACTTGGTAAAATCCCGTGTCCATGTTACCATCGCTCCAAGACGCCTAGCTTAGGATCCCTACCTCGAGATATGTCGGATTTAGCACCGACAAATGTGTACAAATTTCAGGATTTTATCACGCTCTCACTATTTAGGACAATCCATACAACAACAAAAGTGATGCTCGCCCGCTCCGTCACATCGAGCAGGCAGGCATGAGTCCTGTGACCGCATGCGCTCCAACCTAGTCTGGCATGTCGGCATGACTTCCATGACATTGAACAAGAGGAATGTCCCTCGGTCAAACCCCTCTAGCATCCCAAAGCTTAGTTGCTTGATATTTCTTGAATATTATCTTGGGGTGCCTCGGGCATACCCAAGCTTAGCCTTTTGCTAATCCTTATTCCTTCATCCATCGTAATCTCACCCAAAACTTGAAAACTTCAATCACACAAAACTCAACAAAACCTTCGTGGGATCCGTTAGTATAAGAAAACCAATATTTACTTTAAGTACTGTAGGAAACCCATTCAAATTTTGTTCTTGCATTATATCTACTATATTATAACTTTTCTATGGCAAAAACTCTTCAAAGGAAACCATAGATTCATCAAAATGAGCACACAATGCAAACAAAAACAGAATCTGTCAAAAATAGAACAGTCTGGAAATATGCGAATTGTTCTCATACTTATGTAACTCCAAAAATTCTGAAAAATATGGAAAACATAGGAAATTTCTATATAAATATTTTTTTAAAAATTCAGAAATTTTCGTATCTTCTGTTAATTTTCAAAATTGTTTTACTGGACGTAAATGTTTCTGTTTTCCAACAAGATCAAATCAACTATCACCCAAATCATCCCAAAGGCTTTGCTTGGCACAAACACTAATTTAAACCACAAAAACACATCTAACCAGAGGCATAATTGGGTATCTTAATGAAAACAGCAAGAAAACCAAAAAGCAAAAAGATACAAGTTGGGTTGCCTCCCAACGAGCGCTATAGTTTTACGCCCCTAGCTAGGCATAAGATTTAAATGATGCTCACAAGAAAGATAATAATTGAAACACAAAGAGAGCATCATAGGACATGTGGCAAACACATTTAAGTCTAACATACTTCCTATGCATATGAATTTTATAGGAAAACAAATTAGCAAGACAAGCAAGATCTAGCATATGCAAGGAGGAAGAAAGAAACAATAGCAATCTCAACATGAAGAGAGGTAATTTAGTAATATGAAAATTTCAATAACCATATTTTCCTCTATCATAATAATTACATGTGGGATCATATTCAAATTCAACAATATAGCTATCATATAAAATTTTCTCTTCATGATCCACATGCATGCAAAGTTGACACTCTTCCAATATAGTGGGATTAACATCAACTAAAGTCATGACCTCTCCGAACCCACTTTTATCAAAATTCTCATAAGATTGAACACTCTCCGAGTATGTGGGATTCTTTTGACCTAAAGTTGACACTCTTCCAAACCCACTTTCAATACTATTGCAAAAATTATTATCAATAGCATATTCATCATGAGGCATAAATAAATTTTCAAGATCATAAGAAGAATCACCCCAATCATGATCATTGCAAAAAGTAGTGGACATATCAAAATTAGCATCCCCAAGCTTGGGGTTTTGCATATCATTAGCACAATTGACATTAATAGAGTTTATGGTAACATCATTGCAATCATGCTTTTCATTCAAGGAGCTATCGTGAATCACTTCATAAATTTCTTCTTTTAGCACTTCATCACAATTTTCAGATTCATAAATCTCAAGAAAAACTTCATAAAGATAATCTAGTGAACTCAATTCACTAGCAATTGGTTCATCATAATTGGATCTTTTGAAAAGATTAGCAAGTGGATGAGGATCCATATCAATAGATTTTTAGCAAGCGAAGATGCAAGCAAATAGAAGGCACATGGCAACACAAGCAAACATGAGATCTGATGAGAAAAAGGCGAACAAAAAAGAGGGGCGAATAAAACGGCAAATTGGTGAAGTGGGGGAGATGAAAACGAGAGGCAAATGGCAAATAATGTAAATTGCAAGGAGATGAGATTTGTGATTAGGAAGCTGGTTGATGTTGATGATGTCTCCCCGGCAACGGCACTAGAAATTCCTTTTGATGCGGCTTGAAGCTACGTCGGTATTTCCCCAAAGAGGAAGGGATGATGCAGCACAGCGGCGGTAGGTATTTCCCTCAGTGATGAAACCAAGGTTATCGAACCAGTAGGAGAACCAAGCAACACTACGTAAACAACACCTGCACACAAATAACAAATACTCGCAACCCGACGTGTAAAAGGGGTTGTCAATCCCTTTCCGGCAACGGCGCCAAAAATTGGCAAACGGATGTGAGAGAGTAGTAAATATTGATAGATCGAACGCCAAATAAAATAAAGTGCAGCAAGGTATTTTCGTATTTTTGGTTTAATAGATCTGAAAATAAAAGTTGCAAATAAAGAAAAGAGCGAATAGCAAAATAGATCTTGAAAGCAAATATATTGGAAAAGAGACCCGGTGGCCGTAGGCTTCACTAGTGGCTTCTCTCGAGAAAAATAGCAAATGGTGGGTGAACAAATTACTATTGGGCAATTGATAAAACTTCAAATAATCATGACGATATCCAGGCAATGATCATTATATAGGCATCACGTCCAAGATTAGTAGACCGACTCCTGCCTGCATCTACTACTATTACTCCACACATCGACCGCTATCCAGCATGCATCTAGTGTATTAAGTTCATGGAGAAACGGAGTAATGCAATAAGAACGATGACATGATGTAGACAAGATCTATTTATGTAGAAATATACCCCATCGTTTTATCCTTAGTAGCAACGATACATACGTGTCAGTTCTCCTTCTGTCACTGGGATCAAGCACCATAAGATCGAACCCACTACAAAGCACCTTTTCCCATTGCATGATAAATAGATTAAGTTGGCCAAACAAAACCCAAATATCGGAGAGGAAATATGAGGCTATAAGCAATCATGCATATAAGAGATCAAAGAAGACTCAAATAACTTTCATGGTTAAAAAGATAGATCTGATCATAAACTCAAAGTTCATCGGATCCCAACAAACACACCGCAAAAAGAGTTACATCATATGGATCTCCAATAGACCATTGTATTGAGAATCAAACGAGAGAGAGAAAGCCATCTAGCTACTAACTACGGACCCGCAGGTCTACAAAGAACTACTCACGCATCATCAGAGAGGCACCAATGGAAGTGGTGAACCCCTCCATGATGGTGTCCAGATTAGATCTGGTGGTTCTGGACTCTGCGGCGGCTGGAATTGATTTTCGTCGACTCCCCTAGGGTTTATGGAATATTGGGGTATTTATAGAGCAAAGAGGCGGTTCGGGGGGCACCCGAGGTGGGCACAACCCACCAGGGCGCGCCTGGGCCTCCAGGCGCGCCCTGGTGGGTTGTGCTCCCCTCGGAGCACCCCCCAGGTGCTTCTCCGGCCCACTGGATGTCTTCTGGTCCAAAAAAATTCATGAAAAGTTTCGATGCGTTTGGACTTCGTTTTTATTGATTTCCTGCGATGTAAAAAACATGCAGAAAACAGCAACTGGCACTGGGCACTATGTCAATAGGTTAGTACCAAAAAATGATATAAAATGATTGTAAAACATCCAAGAATGATAATATAACAGCATGGAACAATAAAAAATTATAGATACGTTGGAGACGTATCATGATGTCTGTAAGAATGATCACAATTACTCTAACTCAAGAACCATTCATGTCCACCTCTTTACGTCCGGTTTCATGTCCGGCTATAACTGTTGGACCATGCACGGAGAAAGAGGGGTTCTAATGGAAGAGAATGAAAAAGAATTGGATGATGACAGCTATCCTGGCCATGGGTTCCCTGAATACGATGGTACTACAATGGGGGAAGAAGCTGAAGAAGAGGCATCAGATGAGCCCGCTGACGATCTTGGTCGGGCCATTGCTGATGCCAAGAGAAACTACGCAAGTGAAAAGGAGAAGTTGAAGTTGCAGCGAATGTTGGAGGATCACAAGAAATTGTTGTACCCAAATTGCGAAGATGACAAGAAAAAGCTGGGTACCACACTGGAATTGCTGCAATGGAAGGCAGAGAATGGGGTATCTGACAAGGGATTTGAAAAGTTGCTGATAATGTTGAAGAAGATGCTTCCAAAGGACAGTGAATTTCCCGACAGTACGTATGAATCAAATAAGGCTGTCTGCCCTCTAGGATTAGAGGTTCAGAAGATACATGCTGCCCTAATGACTGCATCCTCTACCGCGGTGAGTACGAGAATTTGAATGCATGCCCAGTATGCGGTGCATTGCGCTATAAGATCAGCCGCGATGACCCTGGTGATGTTGAGGGTGAGCGCCCCAGGAAGAGGATTCCTGCCAAGGTGATGTGGTATGCTCCTATAATACTACGGTTGAAATGTTTGTTCCAAAACAAAGAGCATGCCAAGTTGATGCAATGGCACAAAGAAGATTGTAAGAAAGACGGGAAGTTGAGAGTACCCGCTGATGGGTCGCAGTAGAAAAAAATCGAGAGAAGGTGAGGGAACTTTGCAGATGACGCAAGGAACTTATATTTTGGTTTAAGTGCAGATGGCATTAATCCTTTTGGGGAGCAGAGCAGCAATCATAGCACCTGGCCTGTGACTCTATGTATCTATAACCTTCCTCCGTGGTTGTGCATGAAGCGGAAGTTCATTATGATGCCAGTGCTCATCCAGGGCCCCAAGCAACTCGGCAATGATATTGATGTGTACCTAAGGCCATTAGTTGAAGAACTTTTACAGCTGTGGAAAAAAATAGGTGTACGTGTGTGGGATGAGCACAAACAGCAGGAATTTCACCTAAGAGCGTTGCTGTTTGTAACCATCAATGATTGGCCTCCTCTTAGTAACCTCTCAGGACAGACAAACAAGGGATACCATGCATGCACGCACTGTTTAGATGACACCCAAAGTATATATTTGGATAAATGTAAGAATATGTGTACCTGGGACATCGTCGATTTCTTTCGATCAATCATCTCTTAAGAAAGAAAGGCAAGCATTTCAAAGGTGAGGCAGATCACCGGAAGAAGCCTCGCCACCGTACTGGTGATGATATACTTGATATGCTCAAGGATTTAAAAGTAATCTTTGGAAAGGGTCCTGGCGGACAATTTGTTCCGAATGACGCTCAATCATGGAAGGGCAGCTATGAGGGAAATTATCTTGTGGGTGAAAATGCAGTTGATATTCCCTGATGGGTATGCAGCGATTCTAAAGAGGGGAGCGAGTCTTGAAAAATTGAAAATATTTGGTCTCAAGAGTCATGATTGGCACATATGGATTGAGCGGGCAATGCCGGTGATGTTGTGTGGCTTCATCCCTGAGGATGAATGGCTAGTATTGGCAGAGCTGAGCTATTTCTTCTGTGTTCTTTGTGCGAAAGAACTACCGCCTAGCATGCTAGAAGAAATGGAAGAGTTGGCGCCGGAGTTGATCTGCAAGTTAGAGAAGATCTTTCCGCCGAGCTTCTTTAATCCAATGCATCACTTGATTTTGCATCTCCCGACCGAGGCAAGATTGGGTGGGCCCGTGCAAAATTGTTGGTGCTACGCAACTAAGATGATGCAGAAGAAGCTTTGAGCAAATGTAAAAATAAACGTAGAATTAAAGCATCGATGGCCGAGGCATTCATTACTGAGGAGGCGGCAAACTTCGTGACAGCACACTACGAAGCCAAAAAATTGTCACTTGCATAATCCGAAGCCTCGGTACAATGCTGGAGACCCTAAAAAAGGTGGATCCAACCTCAGCCTATTCAAAGGGAATCTCGCACCAGCTGGTGCTTCGAAACCAATATCGTTGGATGTCGAGGAATGGCGGACCATTTCATTGTATATCTTCAACAACCTAACAGAAGTGCGGCCGTACATCGAGTAAGTTCTCGGTACATTGTTTTGCAACTTGTAATTCCTTTGAACTGCTCTTATTCCTGGATATTTGATACAGTCGATACGTCACCAAATTCTCCGATGGAGCGGTGATCCAAAAGGAATCCATCAAAGAGTATGAGCTTCTGACAAAGCATGGAGGCGGCTTTCCCGGTTTCATCTTTTGGTTCAAACAAACGGTAATTTCCGTTAGACCATTCTCATTTCTTTGTCTAATTTGTGGTTAATGCAACAATCCTTTCGTATTAAACTTGTAGGCAAATTCAGAGTCTATGGACGCCGAATTGAGACAAGTCACTAATGGTTTTGCCTATAAGGTCTGTTCATTTGACAAATACAACATCAACGGGTATCGCTTTCGTACCTACGGCAAAGAGATATATATGGCCGACTGAAAGTCTACAAATTATTGTGTCTCTACTATCGGCGAAGGAGGTACCGAGTATTATGGGAGAGTTGAAGCAATTTATGAACTTCTATTCTATGGTGAAAACCCACCGAACGTCGTAGTCTTCAAATGTTATTGGTTCCAGCCGAAGGAGACTAGAAGGACTCATGAACATATAGGGCTAGTCGAAATCAAACAAAGCACCCATTTAGATGTCCCTGATGTCTATATTATGGCTCAACAGGCGACCCAAGTTTTCTATCTACCATGGGCCTGCCAAACTGATCCAAATCTGAATGGTTGGGATGTCATTTATGAAGTGCTCCACGTGTTAGACCACCTCCCCCCAATGAAGAGGATTATGAACCTCACATTAACCCAGACACATATGAAGGAGAGTTCTTCCAAGAAACACGTCTTTCCAAAAAATGTTTCAAGAAACGCTCTACTTCACCCCAGAACATTGAAGTAGACAGTGATAGTGAAACCGACTTCACCCCTGAGCCAAAACAAGAAGAGCCGGAACAAGAAGAGGTTACTGCTGTGGATGACCTGTCAATGCTTGACCGATTACATAAAGGTGGCCTTCCACATGTTGATGCCGCCGAACCCGATGAGCACGTCATTCATGATAGTGATGATGATGATGCATTTATTGATCCCGGAGCATATATAGACGATCAAGATTATTATTAGTTCATGTCAGGTATTCAATTTGTATTATATACATATATTTATTGTTAGTTCATGTTTGGTATTCAATTTTTTTACGTTGTACTTGATGATGATACACTTAAGTTATATACATATTATTATTATTCATGTCGGTATTAATTTTTTTTATGTTGTACTAATTTCATTTACTCTTTGTCATGGCAGGTGTTGAAAGATGGTGGGTGCGGGTAAGGAGCACTCCGAGGCTCCTTCTTCGTCGGCGCGTCGTGGGAGTGGTACTTCCATTCCACCCGTACCTCTTCGGAGAGCGTTGTACGAGGGTATGGCTTCACAGGTGGGCACTTCTTCGTCCGCGTCATTGCCCACCTGGAGAGGAGGTCGGGGAGGGAGGAAGAGAGGAGGTCGGGGAGGACGTGGCCGTGGGAGAGGTAGGTAGGCTCCTACGCCTTCCTCGCCGCCACCCCCAGCTGATTCACCTGAGCACAGGACTGCTAGGGTGGACACGTCTGAGGAGGTGGCTACGCGGACTCCGGTCCATGAGCCTTGGGTCGACGGCCCTTCGGCCCATGAGACTCCGGACTAGGGTATATCCCAGGAGACGTCCGGATGGGGTACCTGGCCGGATCCGCCTGAGGGGCTGAGTGGCCATGCTGATGGTGGAGGGGATCCGGCTGATAGCAAGGGCGAGGTGGTTGAGGGGGCCACCGTCTACCAGCGTGGTTGTACACGGCTCCCGACCATGCCGGCGACCCGCGAGCAGAGGTGGTTGATTTTCCCTGATGGGGAGAGGTAAGTGCATTTACTCTTATTGTACCTTTTGCTTTCACGTTTCTTCAAATATCTAATGCGTTGGCCTTGTCATACTGCAGGGGTTGGGACCATGCTCCGGATGTCCGCAGGCCCAACACCGTCCTTGGTGTGCTTTGCCAGCAAAACTTCCCGGGGTTTGTCACATTGCTCGGTGAGGGTCAGGTTCCACAGCTAGGATTGAGCTGGGAGCACTACTTGGCTACCCCGGCCCCGACGGAGGAGATGATCAATGGTGTCTTGTGCCACACGAGGGCAGAGATGGTGATCAAAAAGTTTTGGGTAATTTCTCCTTTACACAATTAAAAATCTTCAAATAGCTAGTTATTGTACTAATCAATGCTTTCTCGTTTGATTGTAGACCTTCTACAGGTGTGAGGAGGGATACGAGGAGGCCGCGGCACAGGTTATCGATGCCGAGTGCAAGTGCCTACTACAAAACTTACGTCACGAGGCTTGGGTGCAGGCTGTTCGAGACTACTACGCCTCGCATGGTATTAAGAAGACCAAGCCGGCATGCCACAAAAAGTTTCTGAAGAAGGAGCAGTACATGACGGTAATCACCTATTCTTAAGGCCTTGTAATTAGTTTCCTTGATTTGATTCA
Source organism: Thinopyrum elongatum (assembly GCA_011799875.1). NCBI lineage: Eukaryota > Viridiplantae > Streptophyta > Magnoliopsida > Poales > Poaceae > Thinopyrum > Thinopyrum elongatum. The sequence continues at coordinate 469,338,835 of CM022301.1, forward strand.
TAGGCGTAGCGCTCAAGTTTCTCTTTACTAACTTAGGTGCCCCCGAGATGGTGTGCGGATCAGATGGATTGTTGGGAGGTGTTGGTGGATGAGTGGTGCTCAGACAAATGGCTAGCCCTCCACAACAATGCCAAGGACCGGCGTGCCCAAATGGAAGGTGTGCCACACCATCAAGGCAGCGCCAACTTATATCAGTTCGGGCGGAACTGGGTATGTGGTTTTCTTAATGATTCATGCAATTCATTCTTCATGCTAGCTTGGTCCCTTTAATTACTAATTTACTCAGTTCCTCTCTTTCAGGCGCGACACAATAAGGCGGAGGTGCCAGAGGTGTACGGCCTCTATGCCATGGCCCATACTGCCTCGTACAAGAAGGTTAAAGAATTCTCTAAGTCTAACGTTGATCATCCAGAGAACTTCACCAACATCTCCTCCAACAACAAGCTCGTGAAGTACAGAGATGAGGGGAAGGCGAGGAAAGGGGAGGACTTTAACCTGAGCCAGGGTCCCATTGATCCAGAGCTGGTGATGATATCTGGTGGCGGGAGGTCCCATGGCTTGATAGCCATTGGAGATGGACTTATCCGTTGTCGTAGCACTCTCCCGGAGATCAAAGCGCGCCAGTCGAGCTCCGCTCCTGTGATAAGGCCTCGTCAACCGCCAGTCGAGCTCGCCTTTGAGGTTAGTTATACGAACTCATCTATCTTTCCTCCATTACATTGTGTGTGCGGCCATCGATGATTACAATGCTAACGAGGAGTGGTGTTGCAGGCTGCTCTTCAGAGAGAGAGAAAGAGAGAGAGAGAGAGAGAGATAGAACCCAGGCGCTTCTGGCGGAGAGGGACCGGCAGGTGGCGGAGAAGGAGCGGGAGTTGGAGGAGAGGACTGCTAGGATGTTGGAGGAGGAGAGGGCATGGAATGACATGCAGAATCGGGCCATGTACGACCTCCTCGTGGTAAGTTTCTTCTGCATATTAGCCAAATCATGCACTTAATGTTCGTTTCATTACTAACTAGTATGACTGACTCGTCAAACCAAATGTGCAGTCTGTGTGCGAGAAGGCCGGTCAGACCCCTCCACCGATGCCAGTCATTGCTCCGGGGACCACGGTGAGTTTCATTTGAATGGTCATTAGTTACTAGTCTTAACATTTGAGTGTCATCATGCTAACGAGACATTGCAAATGATCTTTGGTGCTGTGTAACTCCAGACAAGCATCGCACGATCCTTCTCCAGGTGGAACCTGCACGAGCAACCCCGGTGCTTCACCTCCGTGATGAGGGTAAGTTTTCTCTAGTGTTTTGCTTAACAAATGGATAATGACCTAGACTTAGCTTTATTTCCTCCAATATGCTTACCATAATGACCTAGACTTAGCTTATTTTCCTCCAAAATGACATAATAACCTTACTTAGCACCAAAATGATCCATTTTACCTAAGTTAGCTCCAAAATGACCTAAGTTAGCTCTAAGTTAGCTATAATATGCTAAGTTAGCTCTAATATGCTTAGTTACCTAGGTTAGCTCAATAATGACCATTACTTAGCTTACTTATGTCAAAAATGGCATAATATGCTTAGTTAACTAAAAAATAGCATAATTACCTAGGATAGCTCAATAATGACCTATACTTAGCTTATTTAGTTCAATTATGATATAAGTAGCTTACTTAGCTCATAAATGGCATGATAACCTTGGTAAGCTCATAAATGTCATATAGTTAGCTTACTTACGTAAAAAATGGCATGATTACCTAGGTTAGCTCCAAAATGATCCATTTTACTTAAGTTAGCTCCAAAATGATCCATTTTACCTAGATTAGCTCTAAAATGATCAATTTTACCTAGGTTAGCTCCAAAATGATCCATTTTACCTAAGTTAGCTCCAAAATGATCCATTTTACCTATGTTAGCTCCAAAATGATCCATTTTACCTAAGTTAGTTCATAAATGATCCATTTTACCTAAGTTAGCTCATAAATGATCCATGTTACCTAAGTTAGCTCTAATATGCTTAGTTACCTAGGTTAGCTCAATAATGACCTATACTTAGCTTACTTATATCAAAAATGGCATAATATGCTTAGTTAACTCAGGGCTTTTGCTCCAAAATATCTTGGAGATGACATGGATGAATGTGGCTGAAATTTCAGCCCCTCCACCCCTCCTTCTCCTATAAATAGAGGTGCAGGGGGCTGCCCAAACTCACTCTTTCTCACATACAAGTGCCATGCATGATCTGGCTTTCTCTCTCCCTCCCAGCGAAATAGTTTCGTAGAGCCGAAAGGCTGTCTGGGTTACGGTGGGAACTAGTTCTGGACGGCGAAGCCCTGCCGGATAGATGACACCGTATGTGTGCAACTCTGTAGAGAGATCGTAGTTTCGGTCTTAGTTCGAGAGTGCTTCCCGAAGGGCTGTCCAAGTGACGGTTCAAGTTCTGTGAGTCCTCCCGAAGGGCTGTCCGAGTGACCGTCCGAGTTTTGAGGGTCCTCTCGAAGGGCTGTCCGCGACACCGTCCGAGGGACTGTCCGACCGCCTCCCGGAGGGCTGTCCGTGGGGCAGATGAGGGAGTACATCCTCGCGGTTGGGAGGTTGTAAATCCTAGCTGCGGGGATCTGCACCGCCAATCATCATCGACTCTACTTCCGCTGCGCTACGAGTCGGTAACGAAAATGATCAAACCTTGTATGCAGTCTCCATAGTGGTCCTGGGCTGGTGCGCAGGTCGGATTTTTTTTGTTTTCTGCTACGTTACCCCTTCAAAAACCTTATTGCCGTTCTCCCGGGCAGGATCTCGAATGACAGGGTTTCGGAGGCACCTGCTCTCCCGACCAACCGTGTACGCGGTCGTCGGGATGGGATCACCGGAAGCAGCACAGTGAGAGGAACAGTAGATGACGGCTAGGGTTGTGTGAGAGGGAGTGAGTGAACTGAGTTAGGTTTCACTCCACTGGCCAGCGCCTTGTTATATAGGCCGTCGGGTAGATGGGCCTGGGCTCAGGCCCATGATCGAGTCCACGAACAGCCCACGGTCCAACGTCTCGGACAGTGGCGCTTCCGTAAGTGACTCGTTAATTAACAATTAATTAACCATTCCTGACCGGCAAAAATAAGCTTTGGCTCATTCCCACAACCCGCGGCGCGTGCGCGCGCCTCGTGACGAGGTGAGGCGGGCGGCGGAGGAGGAGGAGCGCGCTTGTACAACTCCTATTCCCAAGCTCCCAATAGCAAGTGGTAGAGCAGCCCTTATAAAGAGGTCTCACTCTTCTTACTGTAGCAGTATGGTATTAAACTTCCCACACTTCCCACCAATTGCCGTACACATGCATGGGCCTTAGAGATTAACCAGGGATTATTGTCTTATATGGGCCTAAGCCCATCCATAATCCATCAGGATTCTGGCCAAATAACACATTCAGCATGGTCCATATGGATACATATTTCCTCGGCTTACATGTGCGATAATAGGAAGAATGATAATGATGCAACTAATTTGTGCTAGGTCACCATTGAAGTCTACAAATTCAGCAGGGTGCTTCCTTTTAATGGAAATCGATGGGGAGACCGGCCCCTTCACTATTTCTGGAAAATGAAATCTACAATGCAGCAAACTGCAGATTTATTGATGATCTAATTCTAATACTTGGAAGCAAGCACCTTGACAAGAGGCCTATCACAACAGTCAAAATGAAAGTTCAAAGACATGTAAAAAGCCCACCTTAAGGTCACTTGCTAGCTCAAGTTTTTTAATAATGAGCTTCGGGATGGAGGAGACCTCCATAGTTCCCTCTCTGAAAGAAGGAAATCCATATTGAACAGAATGTATTAAATTCTTAGAATCGAAAGAAACTTTTGCCTTGGTTGAAAAAGAAATGTGAAGATTAAAGGGGAATTCACTTAATTCTGCATAGTGTTTTCATATTGAACAGAAGTGGATGCTAATTAAAGTATGAGAGGCCTTTATCATTGTTGACAAAGAAACTTCAAGATTAAAGGGGAACTCACTTAATTCTGTAGAAATTGTTTTTTATCTGAGGCAGCCGTTTAGCTTTTGCCCTGCATAATAGTTTTCATTTTGACTTGAGGACACAACAAACATGGTCCATCAGAATCAGTAAAAACATTGACTGTGCTGCAATCTTACTGTTTTGGTGCAGCAGTAGTGCAAACCAGACTGGGGTAGTTATTCCATCATGCGAGTCTGCTTCTGGGCTTTCCCTCAAACTATCCTTTGTGGTTGTTTTATTTTTGCAATTTCCCCTTAAAAAAGAACTTGATTTTTGTGATTTCTTTACACCTGAACCGACTAAACTCCTTAAGAGCTTATAAAGCTCTTCCTTGTCAATCGTCTCGCGATTCTTTCCATCCTCAGAAATATCTGCACTATTCTGTTTCAGATGGAAGTGTAGTTAGAATAAGCAAATGTTACAAGAAAATTGGCATCACTTGCTGATAATACTTCGATACTACCTTCTTTTATTTGCAGATATTTTCATCTTGGTTGATTTTGGTGCCATCTTTGGGGTTTCAACCAAGGAATAAATGGAGCTCTCTTCTCTCTGGCAATGTAATAGTTGGAGCCTCAGAAGCATCAACTTCTCTCTCAGGTGGAAATACATTGTCCACCTAAGTAACAAATCAATCATGTTAGGTAGCAACAAATAGTAGATTACCTGAGTCAGAGATCACAGGAGAAAAATAATAAGTGGCTGGAATTCTAAGCTTTTGTTTCACAAAAGAATAATGTATGTAACTATATATGCATAGATAGTTTCTTCTATACACAGAAACATATAGCTTATAATTACACTTGTATTGCATAACTACGTATGTGTACTTATATACGTAGATTTAAAGAAAATGAAAATTGATAAGTTGAAAATAAACAATGTTGCAGAGAACTATATATATAACCTTGCTATTTTAACAATTACTGCTTACATGAGTTTCTTTTCAGGAGCAATCCCAAGAGCAGCGTCACATACGGGGCAGGATTTGATCTCCTCCTCATCTATTTTCTCATGATACATTCCCGGCAAACTTCTTATACAAAAGTGCGTTCACAAGAGGAACTCGACAGGCAGGCACGCAAGTTTCATATAGAGATTTTAAAGAACAAAACTTTACGCGATCGGGAAGCGAAAACAATATTAGGGATAAATTAGTTAGTAGCAACAATGCAACAAGACAAATCCGACAAATTGCTAAATGTTGGAACCTCATACTGAAAGAATAAATTAGTTAGCGATATGGAAATGTCGCCTCATACTGAAAGATTAATCCGACAAATTGTTAAATGTTGGCACAAAAGTTTATACACAATTAGGCATGGTAATTTACAAATGAAATTCAACCTAAATTTGAAATACATAATAAGGTAGAAATTGGTGTAGCTATTTGATATCCAGCCCATAACAGTGAATTTGTAGTGACGGATAACCAATGTGATTGTAATACACTTCACAATGTATCGACATGCAGGTTTGCTCTAATAAATAGATGTTTATGGATTCAGAAAAAAGGTCGAAAGGAGTGCAATACATGAGCTATAATTTTGCGTGGTGATCCATCACCCACAATGCCTTAAGTCTTCTGTAGTCACAAACCAAGGTCGATAATACTCTTAGCGGAGGAAAGGTTCAATCATTCTTTTTAAACTATTTTTTGACAACTTCTATATTTTTAACCATTTTTTTTGAATGAAAGGGGTTGCCCCTCCTGCCCCACTTTATAGAATGAAGCAGAAAAGCAACCAGTCACAAGTTTAAGGAAACAGACTACTGCAAAGCAGCTAACTAACGACTGAAAACTGCCAAACAGACCAGATGTTCAAGATGGCTCGTCAAATATAGGACTCAAGTCTACTTTTTACAGAGCACCAGATGAGAAGACACTGAAGAGTGGATAAAAAAAAAGATCTTCAGGGAATGAACTGATCCATCATCTCCCGCCTTAGATTTTCAGCTGGTCTCCTCCTGCATCACCTCCATGCGATCCGATGAAGCTCCCCACGCCGTTTGTCCAAAAGGAGAATGCACCGTTGCAGTAGAGTTGCTTGCCCATCGTCGCAGAGAACTTTCCATTGTTGTAAATAGCAGCTTAGTTTTGCAAGAATGCATTTCACACTTTTCCATTTGTGCCCCTGAAAGCAAAACTCGTTTCTTAGTCTCCACAAGCTCCGTAAGGTAGCAGTTGTCACCAAATTTAGAACAACATTTTTCTTATGCATTTGCCAAAAGGACAAGATATTTTCAAAATTAGCTATTTTGTCAACACCAAAGAATTCTGCAACAAAATCCCAACCATGTTGGGCTACCACACAGTCAAAGAACAAGTGTTGGACAGTTTCATTTTCAGAGCAGAATAGGCAGGAAGGATCCTCTACTTCTCTTCTTTTAGCAAGATTATCTCTAGTAAGAACCTTATTGTAAACACATAGCCACAGAAAAATATGAATGTTCTGCGGACATAGGATTTTCCACATTTTGTCACTGATAGCAGAAGCTATCCCACCAAAGTTAATTTGATTATAAAAGGATTTTACTGAGAATACCCCATTAGATTCTAAGCACCAAACTGGGGTGTCAACACCATCTAGTATAGGATGTTGTTTGACAACATACACAAGTTGGTCCCAACGGTCCATACCCATGTGATCGACACATCTTCTAAACGTCAATTTTAATTCATTCCCATCCCACACCTAGGCCACTGTACTATCAGCCTGATTACAGATACAAAACAGGTCCCAGAATTGTACTTTCAGGGAACAATCCCCGACCCAGGTATCATGCCAAAAGCTAATGAGCTCTCCATTTCCCGACCTCCATCTATAAAAGTTTTTTGCTGCTGCCATGGCCCAGGTAATGCTCTTCCAAAAGGTAGAGCCCCCTTCACCTTTAGCCCAGAGGAGATTGGGGGAGTTCACTCTGTATTTATACAAGATGAGTTTAGTCCAGTCTGAATCAGGATTGTCAAAGAATCTTTTACCCTAGGAAGCTAACAAAGCCATATTAAATTATTTTATGTTGGGAACCCCCAAGCCTCCAAATTCCTTCTTCCTAGTAATTAAACCCCAATTGGCCAGGTGGTATTTGTGTTGATCTCCCAAGTTTCCCCAAAAGAAATGAGCCATTTGAGAGTTAATGGCATTGATTGCCCATTTAGGGAATTTGATCACAGACATCAAGTATGCAGGAATGCTAACCACACAAGCACACAACAAAATAATTTTCCCTTTATAAGTAAGATATCTCCCCAGCCAGCCAGAAATGACTTTAATGATTCTGTCAATTATAGGCTGGAGATCCTCTCTTCTTAGCTTATCGTAATGCAAAGGAACTCCCAGATATTTTATAGGAAACGAGCCTTTTTTACAAAAAAATATTTGTGCAAACTCCTTAGCAGTCGCATCCTCTATATTGATAGTCGTCAGATCACTTTTTTGAAAGTTAATTTTCATCCCAGATAGGTTTTCAAAACATGACAGAAGCCATTTAAAATTCCTTGCTTTGTGAGCAGAGTTTTCCAAGAAGAGTATAGTATCATCTGCATACTGCAGACTAACTACACCTCCTGGGATCACATGGGGCAGAAGCCCAAAAATTAAATTCTGGGAAGTGGCTTTTTTAAGTATTTTGGTAAAAACATCAGCAACCAAATTAAACAACAGGGGGGAGTGCGGATCCCCTTGCTTGAGACCTTTTCCCCCTACAAAGTAGGGTCCAGTGGTGTCATTAATCCTCACACTAAAGGTGATGTGGGTAAGAGTACTTTTGATCCAAGCAATCCATTTTGGACCAAAACCTCTCGAATGGAGCATATCAAAGAGGAAATCCCAACTAACTCTATTGTAGGCTTTCTCATAGTCCAGCTTAAGCACTAAACCTTGAGATCCTGATTTTTTTATCTCGTGGATCACTTCATGAGCCATAACCACACTTTCCAAGATGTATCTACCCTTAATGAAAGCAGTTTGGTTAGAAGAAATCAATCTACGGCCGACGGGGGAAACCCTATTGGTCATGGCTTTAGAAAAAAATCTTAATCCCACAATTACTCAGACTAATAGGTCTGAACTTCTTCATTTCCCTAGCATCAGGTTCTTTGGGAATTAGAACAATCAGGGCAAAGTTCAATCTCTGCATACCTAGCTTGCCCTCTTCAAAGTCTCTAACCAAGGCCATAAAGTCAGTTTTAATCACCTCCCAAAAAGTTTGGTAAAACAGAAATGACAGTCCATCCGGGCCAGGGGCACCATGGGCATAAGATCCAAAAATCGCCTCTTTAATCTCCTCCTCAGAAAAGTTCTTTTGCAAGTGATCATTCTCTTCCTGGGTAACCATCTCACTTTCCTCCCAAAAGGAAGGTCCAAGACAAATGTTATGTTTACTTTCAAACCCAAAAAGGTTCTTGTAATAGTTAGTAGCCACACCCAGCATTTCCTGAGTAGTGTAGACAGGACCATTTTCTCCAATTAACTCGGATAGATGGTTTCTCCTATGTCTGTGGTTGGCTAGAGCATGAAAGTAGGCATTATTTTTATCCCCATCAATAATTCGGCGATCTCTGGAGCGCTGCCATAGAGCAGTTTCCTCCTTACTCCAGATTTTAGAAAGTTCTTTTTTAATCTCATCCATTCTGTTCTTATCACTATCATCAACTTGGTTTCTTTCAGAGAAAACATCAAGAATGTCAAACTCGAGCAAAAGCTCTCTCTTCTTCTTTTTAATATCTGCTTCAATGTTAATACTCCAACCTTTAGCTTTCTTCCTAAACAATTTACTTTTGCTCATCCAAACATCTATAGCTGTTTTCCCAGGAACTGGAGTGTTCCAGGTGTCAACTACAATTTTTTTAAAGTCAGGGTGATGAAGCCACCATTTCTCAAAGCGAAAAATCTTCGGAGAGGTAACCCTCCGAGCACCCGTGTCCAAAATCAAAGGTGTATGGTCACTTCCTACATGAGGAAGTGCCGTCACCACTGACAAAGGAAAATGAGCATCACAGGAGAGAGAAGTAAAAATTCTATCTATAGTAGCAAAGATGGGATTGTCCTGGTTATTGCTCCAAGTATATTTCCTATTTGCAATATTAATCTCCATAAGAGACCATTTGTTAATCCAGTCATTGAAAAGGTATGAGAATTGATTATTAATAATCCCATTGTTTTTGTCAGCCGTAGATCTGACCAAATTAAAGTCACCCCCAAATAAAACTGGGTAGTTGAGACCAGCCATGGTATCATGAAGGTCAGCAATAAATTCTAGTTTAAACTCATTATAAGGAGTACCATAAACAGCAATAAGATGCCAAATGAAACCATCAGCTTTATTTTTAACTGTAGCAACAATGCAATATTTCCTATTAACAAAACCAATTACTTCAAACAATTCACTTTTCAGACCCACAAGGATGCCACCAGCCGTGTTTATCGTAGGAAGGTAATGCCAATCAAAGTCCTCTCTATCAGAAACACTTTTGAGAATATGGGTGTCAATACTTTCTCTTTTGGTTTCAAAGAAACACAAGAAATCTACATGGTTGTTATAAATAAAATCACCCAGGCACTGAATTTTTCCAGGTTGACCTAGACCTCAAATATTCCAAAAAGCTCCTATCATTTAATCTTAAATGGGTGAGACAAGCCACATTTTCTTTGTATTCAAGGTGGGGCTTTCCACAAATGAATCAGCAGTGCCAACTGATCCATTATATGGCATAACATCCTTCCCAGAATTAGGAGTAGGATCGCTCATATCCATCAGATCTAAGTTATCCGGGAGAACAATCTCCGGGTTTTCATCAGCAAATTGTAGACATCTAGTTTTTTTATTGTCAATTAGATCTAGAATAATATCTTTTTGTTCTTGCTCATTATTACCAATACATAAGTCCACTTTAGCAGTATAAGATGCAAGTTCATCAGGTTCTAGGATAGCAAACGATTTACCTTTGAATGTGGCAGGAATTTCCAGATTTTTCTTCATCATGTATGCAGTTGCTTTATCCATGATCTTAACATTTCCGTGGTTCCTGGTCATAGGCTTATCAGCAAGCACTGGACCCCAAGTAGGTGACTTTTTGACAATGGGTTTCTTCTTTACCACTGTGTCAGCTCTTTCCAATGTCTCTAGTAATGATCTCTTCACTGAATTCATTGCCATAGCTAACTCATCTGGTAGACATTGCATTTCAGTACTGACATTCTCTTCTTCCACATCAGATTCCTCCATCTCGAATTTGCTAAGCTGTTCAGAACAATAGTCCAGGTGGGTTGACAAAGGATTAGACCTCGTAAACATCGAGGCTGGTTCAGTCTTAGCACCAACATTCTTCACCGGAGTCTTGTCCTTGAGCTCTTCAACAAAGTCTTCATGGATTACATTCGTCATGCCGAGAGGGTGAAATTCAACTGCTGAAGCAGTCACTTGAGACAGATTTTTGCTTGAACTTGTAGAGGAGACAGTCTTGGTAGGGAAGTTGGCCTTATCCAGATCATCAATGGCTTCTTCATCATTGTCCTCCTCCATGCCATCCTTACCAGGAGCATCTCCGTTGTTGTCCTCGTTGTTACCTTCCAAATTATCCAGACCTGGATCATCATCACCTCCATCATCATCACCTCGTTGTTAACCATGCTTATGACGATGCTTCATAGTGGTAAATTTAGTGAAATAACAGTTTGTTTGGGGTTAAATACCTGGCTGATGAAAATTACAAAACAAGATTTTGTATTTCATATATTGGCTACAAACTTCATTGAAACTCAAAATTGCACACAATAGACTGCCATCGTCTCGGTGTTAATATAAGAATATGCAAACTGCAAATTAATTTAACGACGTTGAACAAATCTAACCGCACAAATATGTGGATAAACCCACAAGTTTACATAACACAGAGGAAGACCATGCACTGGGATGTAACTGTGGCGAGTTGAATGACAACTATACATGAAGTTTATAGAGAGATTTATCTGCAATGTTAGTCCGTATTTGTTAGCAGGTATAAATATAAAATTGTAATGTCACTTAAATTAGGCATATGGCAGTCCACACAATTAAATATTTCTGGGCATTTGTAGTAGCCGATGATATTCAAATATCCATTAGACGAATGCTATGCCATACAATGTGATACAATCAGATAATAAGTACTCCCTCCTTCCATATATATAGGACCAAATACATTTATTGAGGTTGCCGTTGACTATTGATAAGAGTAGTAATATATAAGATGTATAATGTATAATGTGAAAATTATATCATTAGAAGCTCCTTTCACGTATGAATTTGATGATGTGCTTTGTGTAACTTGCATGTCAATATTATTGCTCTAACATGTGGTCAAAGTTAGCCTCGGAAAACGTATTAGGCCCTATATATATGGAAGGAGGGAGTACAATAAACTAGCTAGCATAACAGCAAAAGCAAAAATAAAATGTACTCTCTCCGTAAAAAAGGCTCTTATATTATGGGACGGTGGGAGTACTATATTATGGGCGGGGTACAAATAGTAGTAAATCTGAACATTAATTCGGAGCTACACAAAACAGATTCAATAAGCCAGATAAAAGACAGTGTTTCATCATATGTAATTCAAGCTTCCACTACAATGGGAATTAGGAAGCATCAAATGATTCTATAATATTAACACTTAAGACATACAGTGGGCAGCCGTCCATTGAAACCTATACATGTTCTATCTCGAGAAATTGGTTACAGGCTTACAGCTCAAATGCTCAATGTTTCATCATATGTAATTCAAGCTTCCACTACAATGGGAATCAGAAAACATTCCACAAATGCTCAAGTCGTCAAAACTGGCATAACTTTGCTAACACAACTTTTCTACATATTTTATTTAGAAAGCAAAAGCCCGCTAGTATTTTCATACAATCCAGATTTGTGCACCTCTAGCACACACAATTGCAGTTTAGGTCACCAGTTTATACCTCTGGAAGGTCTGGTATAACTTCGCCATCTTGTTGGCAGGGTGATCCGTTTTGTTTGCAGACATCTGGGGTACATCACAAGACTAGATACTTAACTTGCATCCAGATTGCATTGAGAGCGCAAGTAGTGGTGCAGCAGTAGCGCCAGGCTTAGCATGGATCAAGTGGTGCAGCCACATTTTTTTTTAAGAATGATCATCCTCCTGGATTCTACAGCAATGTGGCGCAGCCACTTTGTCAAGGAAAAGTAGTGCAGCCACATTTTATTTAAGAATGTGAAGCGCGGCAACACAGAACTGAAAATATATACTTTCTCAACACCAATCACAACTCTCTCCAAACAATACTACATACTCCACCCCACCTCTAAACTCGTGTGCAAAAATAGAGAAGAAAGCAGAGTGCACATGACTGAATACAAATGAAATGGACACAACACATATCCGTATGGACTGCTCTGCGTGAGAGTACCGAGTATGGGCGATCGAAGAAACTACAGCCGACCGGGAGCACGTGCCAAGTTGCTCCAGCCGTTGACTGCTCGCGTGCTTGTTTCCACTCTACCCTACCTCTAAACTCCATCTTCTCTGCCATGGCTCCGCAGACGGCGACGTCTGGGTACACGCGCCCGCCGCCCATCACCAAAGACGCTGCGGCATGTCTACTCCCACTCCCAGCGCCGTGTTGTATTGTATGTGCCCAACTGCAGGCCGGTGCCGGCATTGGCCCACGATGACATATGGCGCGACCTTCGACGCCTTTGGAGCTATAAAACAGCAACATACCCGTGGTTTTGCTCTCCTCTCATGGAAGGAACTATGGGCCAACGGCACAAACAGACACACCACAATGTAAACTAGATCGGGATCGCGCCTTGGCACGAGGGTGCTGGTCCTAACATTTTGGTCAAAGAGATAATGCTAAGTTAATAGGAATCCAGGTTTAGCATATGCATTCATACAGGATAACAATAAAGCGAAGAAGAAACATTCAATTGTGATAGGAAGCACGCCTTGGCTACCACATGACATATGTTGTAAGCAATTCAAATTAATCAAAAAAAAAAGGAAGCGCGCCTTGGCTCGAGTTGCCTGGTTGAATGTATTGTCCCAGGAATGATAGGAAGAACGAAATGAAGAAGAAAAATAATAGTTCAATCAGAGAACAGTCCATTAATAGAGAGGTGCTGATCAAACACTTGGTATTTCAAAAGAGGCACCAGCTAGCAGAAGAACAGTTTGCATCCAACGCAATGTAATAAGTGCTTCTAATATATGTAGCTTCAACATTGATAAGTATGAGCAATTGTACAAAAAAAAGCACTGCCAACGGCAAGGGAATGATAATTATTAGAGGTAGTCTATACAAATGTTGTAGCAATGCTAGTTAGCATAGATGAGTAAATGCATGAGCTTTACAAAATACAACGAAACAGCTCATACCAGCAAGTAAGAAACAGGAGCCATCATTCTACATCAGTACATAAGTTAAAAAACAAAGCCAAAGTAGTTCATACCCTAAATTGTAAAAATAGGTGTTACGACAGTTGAGTTGTAGGGCCTTTGTCTCCGTTAATCAACAAACATGTACTGTGCTTGTAGATTATCATTTCTGAGAACTCCTACTTCCTCTTTCAATGTTCTGAGGTGAAGCTAATGCAGCTCGTAGTGCCGGATACTTGAAATGAAAGAATATGTAGCATCCTCAGGCTTCATTTCCTAAAGATACTGTGAAAGATCTACAAAAAATATTATAATTGGCTAACGAACCTAGGAAAGCTATACATCAGAAATGATGAAGTGGTGTTCTTAACCAAAAAAGGAACATATTTTCATAGAACAAATCTATATCAGTCTCCTTAATACATGTAATAGCAACTCCTTGTGTACACAATGAGGGCGATTAAGGTATGCATTCCAGTCACTTTCAATATAAGGAAACAAAAAGTAGCAGCTATGATACTTGACAGCAACAGGTAACCATCATAAGTAAGCTCATCACAAATGAAAGAGCTGATTGGAGCTCTAAGGAATATTCATGTAGCTGAACAGCGCCCCTCGCACCTTCTGCTTCCGGTTCAGCAACCTGGTCCAAGGCCGTGGGGTCCTCCTTCCACCACTGTTCATGCTCCTCCTGCTGAGTAGACTTCGTATCTAATCGCCGAACAAAGACTTCAGCAGATCAGCACAAACCAAGCAAACCATATTGCAAAAGTTAGGAAATTTGCACCTTGTCATGAACCAAATACCAGCATGATTTCCACTTGAATGTCAAATTTAGTCTTAGCATTGTCATTCCAGTTTGGAAATACCATCGATCTCTCACGGTTCTGAGCTTCTAATAATTATTATTTTGACAAAGCTACCACCTAATTAACAATTCAGACAACGAACTCTAACATCATGTGAAACTACATGAGATGACAAAATAATAAAATGATGGATCCATGCATGTAAGGAGCTAGGCGGAAATGAATATTGCCAGACCTGCAAACAAAACAACTTGAGAAGCATCACTATTTGAAACCACAAGGCATACAGAAATATAAACAGGAAGCTACAAAATCCTGAAACAACACACCCAAAAATGGAGGTGCAAGATTCACCCCATTGTTTACAATATACTATTTCTTAGAACATGACAAATGCTTATCATATTTAGTTTGTTACCACACATAAATTCGAACTTCGGTTATTTTGTTTAGGCATACAACCAAGAGCTGAAAGAAGTAAACCCTATAGGCTGAAAATATTGCGGATTCAAAAGCACATCCCATATTTTATTTCATACGAAGCATAGACATGAACTTTAACTACTTTATTTAAACATATGAACAGGATAAATCTATGTCCAGAATAAGCCTAAAAAATCAACAGCCCGAGACACCCGTGAATGAGGAACTGACAATAAAATAGTTAGCAAGCTACACCCGTTGTCACCTGAAGTGATCTGACACCAAGCAAGGATCAACATTATTACTAATTCCATCCTTCTGACAATGTTTTGATGTTCAGTAACTAACAGTATGGAGAATTTATAGGCTTATGACAGTACAAAGCTATGTGGATTCTGACAAATCAATAGCCTGAGACACCCATGAATGAGGAAACAAAGTGATAAATCTAGGTCCTGCTCCATCAATCATGGGCGTGGCATGAGTAAAACTGAAAGAAACAAATGACATAAACAGTGTTATCACCTTGAATCTTGAGCACCTGTTCACCGACCCAAGGACCACTTGCAGGAAAACAATATATAGTGGCGCAACTGCATCAGTACACTGATCCAAAAAGGACAACGACAATCTATAAGCTACCGAGTTCACCATCCAACCTAAAACTCAAAGGAGAGCTTCACTTCTAGTCTGGCCTAGCGACGCAATGAGCGGCCTCCCGTATCCGACGGCGACAACATGCAAGGATGGATGGGGGAAAGAGGGACTCGCCTTGGGTTTGGGACCGTTAAGCTGGGGAAGCACTCGGTAGGCATCTCGCGCGTCGGACCAGAGGCGGCTCACCTCGGGTCGTCTTCCTCGCCTTCTCTCGCACACGGCGACCGTGGGCCGTCCAGTGCTCTCCCCCGCCGAGCGCATCAAGCTATGAATGGTCCTCACCACCCCATTGATGGCATCCTCCTCTGCCCACCTGGTTCAAGGAGAGATGCGGTCGTGGAATCTGAACATTGTTCACGATAGTCACGAGCCTAAGGTCAGACACCTGAGAAGAACTAACAGTTAAAAAATACAATACCAAAAAGGACAAGCAAAAGAATACAGTTCCTAGTAGAAGAAAAGGAATCACATGTCTCACTTGAGATCGAAACTGAATCTTCAATGAGAAAACTCTCAGCTTAGAGTCCACACGGGGCAATTTCATAAACTCCATGAAGAACTGCAGTAGAAGAAGCAAATTATATCTCAGTATTGGGATAATAAGTAGTGTCATTTTTCCACAGCAGTATCGGACCATAACATAGGATCACGATGCCAAATGCCTGTGCGATGCAACGGAACAACAATAAAATATAGAAAGACATTTCTCTAGATAATTTTTTCTTAGGACATACATTTTAATAAAATTTTCCCTATTTCTTCGTTCACTCATCCACTTCATCCCAGAGTACACGTACATTGATTCAAAATTTACATCCCAAAGCGCATGTCTATTGCTACAAAATTACACATATTATCCCATGATAGATAATATCTGCGTTTAGATGGCAATGGGGAACTTGCTTGGTTCCGCCGGCAAGCTTTGCCTTGCTTGATAACATGATGTATACATGCTAGTGGTGATGATCTGCTTCGTCGGCCGTCCATGCATTAGCTGGCACTGCCTTTGGCAACACCACCTTAACTTCATAGTTGATTGTCAAATAGCATGGACATTAATTAATATTCTCATGAGTTTATTTTAGTAAGAATATACATAATAATGGAGATTCTACCTCAGCAATTAAGCAATAAGTATCTCAGCAGTAGAGAAGTTTCAACCAATGTGAAGGAAGAAAATAAAGCAAAGCACTCACTACATGAAAAACACATACAACTCTTTACCTTCAGAAATTGCCTCATTAGTTGTATCCTTAAAGTAGTGGAAAATAATAAATCTTTGGTGCAATCAAATGACCAAACAGAAAGGCCTACACAAAAGAACATTGTATTCGAAAGAAATATGATCCATGTGGTACCAGCACTCTGTAAGCACTAAGAATAAATATCCTATCTTGCCTAAAAATACAATAATTGCAGGTTACCTATTAATGCTACCCTTCAATTATTCACATACATCATTTAAGCACTTCTTCTCGGAATATGGAACTCTGTATCCAGCCAAAGGAGATACAAATGCATCAATTCGATGTTCATCACACAAAGGCCAGGTTGAACAGAGCATCTTCATAGTATGGCTAAGCAAACCAAAAGGGCGAGAATCTGCTGAGTTCTTGAGGGACTTGGAAGGACTGGCAGGAGAAATGGTTCTGAAAAATAGAATCCAGAGTGAATGCATCATCAAAGGAGAAGCAATGTGCATATGTACACATAATATACCGCATAAAAATCAGGAAAGCAAAAGCATGTCCGAGCTTGCTGTGGGAAACATGCATGTACAGAAGATTTATATCACAACAAATGTCACAAAAAAAAATAGTTACTTAGCCTTATCGATCTCCGCACACACACACAAAGACCAATTACCTAACCAGCAGGCATAGCAAATTCTCAGTCAACGGATTTCCCAAACAAAAAATATGAGAACCAGTCTCCATGATCTGCCTGAATCAATGAATTTTCCTGAACCAGGAGTAAGAAACCATGTAAAAAAATTAGTGCGGCAATTAACTACACAAATAGTGGCATGTGCTAGGCTAATTGGTGGTGATTGTTGTTTTAGCAGCAGACACATGAATCTAGGAGGAGGGAGAGCAACGAGCTTACCAGGGGCAATGTGGTTGAGCAGCAAGGCTAGGTCGAGCAGCAAAGAATAACATCCCGTTCTTGCTGTACAATCCAGTGGCCCTTTTCTTCCTACACATCTACAAGAGAAGATCAGACCAGACGTGAGCATTGGGGATTAGAGAGAGAAACTGGGAGAAGACGGACCTTGTCGAGCACACCAAACAGTTGTGTCCCGGGCAAGCAGAAGCACGGGGCACAGAGCAGGTAGAAGCCGGCGAGGAAGAAGAGGGAGCCGCAACAACGTCCGCTGCAGGCCACCGCGCCGCTGCTGATGGCTCAGCCACCGCACATGTTCCTTGTGTTCTACTACAAGAGAAACCAGTTATGCAATTGCTTGCTCATATTAAGAGTAAAACTCTCAATTAACTAACAACGATTTCAAGTGCTCCCGAAATCTGCACACAAATAGAAAGGAAAAAATGATTCTAGAGAGTTGTCGACTTGTGCATGACTGCCAAAATCATTGCTTCTTTTTTAGTTATTATGATCCCAAAGTCTCTACCTACAGACTTATTTAGTATAATCTTAGTGTCATCTACAATACGCATTCTGACCAAGTTGCGACCCTAGAGCAGCATAGCAACACGAAATAAATATACCAAAAGTTTAAATTAATGGGGATAAATAAATCAATGAAAAACAAAAGATGAACACTGATTTTATTGAAAACTCAAATTAATGGTGGTCAAGGAAAACATTTTGTTCTTAAAAAAAGTGAAAACAGCTTGTAGGAAGATTAAAGCATTTCTTTGGTAATACCCTAGTAAAATAAAAAGGATGAAAACTGAGATGTAAGGAATGTAATCGTCTTCGTTATAAATCATGAAATGCCTAGCAGTATATATGTAGCCGGCATCAAGATTTACCATCAGTGCATGCTTGCTACTCGTTGCAGATTTGCCAGACCAGGGAAGTGACACCTCTCGTTCAATGATCAAGTTGTTTGTCTAGAGATAGCATGGATAGTACTATTTACATGGTAAATTACTAAAATGATGATACTTGTGATGCTTCTAGCAGTACGTGCCTACAAGGCTTACATTACTCTAGGTTTGCACCCATAAGATCTTTCTCAAATTGCTACTGTCGAAATATAGGTTTTATATAGATGAAGAACTTCTTGTGTGAATCCATAAAATAAAACATTAATGAAAAAATGGACTGAATTCTGGCCAAACATGACGAGGACCCCTTGTGCAAATTTCAACTCATTGGTATGGACAGCTCACCTGCTTCTAGCTTCGCTCTTCAGGCTCCCTCGATCACTAACATCTTCCTTTCCATCCCCACTCTCACAAAGTAAGCACTAAATTACACATGTGAGATAGTAAATAAACAAAAGAAGGATAATGAATGCAACATGGACAGAGCTCATATCTTATAATGAACCGCACCTTCCAAACAACATACCCACCCTAGCTCATGGCAGGCTATAATAATTGGCTTGCACCAGATGCGTGTCATTGCTTTGTTTGGTATCCTCAGCAACACAACAAAGGCAAACAAGAAAACAAAAATGATTCAGTAGGCTGCTACTAAGACCATGGACAAAAAATAGAAGCAAACAAATAAAGCAAGGAAAGGAACAAAAGGAACAATCCTAGGCCACACCAGGAGGAAAAGACACATATTTATACTCCAGTAAAAAAACAAGAAGGCAAGGAAACGACCAAAATTAAGTGCACGAAGAGAATAGTAGTCTTACTCTCTACCAAGACATAAAACAAAAGGCACTCATTGTCCAATCCGCATAAGAGGAGAAGAGAGGAGGAGAAGAAGGGTCGACCTGCAGATCCGTGATGCCGCGGCAGGGAGACAACATGCAGGAACATACCGAACAAGGGATCGACGAAGCAGACGTGAAACCAGAAACAATGAACCAACCTGCAGCAAAATCAAAGGTAAAATCACGGATGAGCAGCGGCCAATGACAAAGAACGGGACAAAAAAGATGCATACCTACAATTCAGCTAGCATAGCAACAGATCTGACGCATCAACGACGATAGGAACAAGAGACCTGCAGACAACTGAGATCCAAAATCAATCAAGGACGGTCAAGCCAATGGATAGAAATAATATGAGACAAGGGAAACTACCTCACCTAGCGTCATGGTGCAGCTAAGCCATCACAACCCGAAGCTCCGAGCCCACAGCCATGGCGGATGGGAAGGCGGATAGCCGAGGAGGAGAACGAGCACCACTGCCGTGGCGGATGGAGAGGCGACCGCCGATGAGGAGGCCGAGCCCCGGAGCCGTGGAGGATGGAGAGGCGACCTCCGACGAGGAGGCGGAGCGCTGCAGCCGTGGCGGAGCGCCGGAGGTTAGCGACGGGGAGAGTCGGCAGAAGAAGAAGGGGCGGGAGCGCGGGAGGATGAACGCGGGCTTGAGAGAGGTCCGCGGCGGCAAGGTTTGAGGGGCGGCGGCGGCGCGATGTGGGTGGGGCGGCGAGGTATGAGGGAGGGAGAGGTCGGGGAGGCGGCTGCGCGAGTGCGGGAGGAGCGACGGCTAGGTCACACCCATGTCGCTATTGGATATTTTTCCAGCCATGTGAAATGACGGAAATGCCCCTGTGGGGGCGCTGGAATTACGCGCGGTGGCACGAAACGGGAGTAACTATTCATTGCAACAGTGTTATCGACTCGATCCGGTGGCCCAGATCATCCGAGAGCTCGATCCGACGGCCGAAAACGCATCAAGCGTTTCGATCGGACGGCCGAGAGGGCCTGAGCTCTGAGAGAGCTCGGTAGAGCCTGTCTTTCTTATTTCTCAATACTGTATCTGCAGAAATTATGGAGTAGAAAGTAGTGCATGCAGTGCACACACGCACAGGGGCAGAGCGCCATCCACCTCTGGACCGCAAGACTTCCACGGTTCCACCCCGTCTCCTCCTATAAAAAGTCCTCTGCATCCTCCAGACCTCTCACCACTGCAGTCCTTCTCCTCTCAAATCCACATTGTTCAGTTCTTGCTGCGGCGTGGAGGCCATTGTACGTAGGAGGTGGAAAACTCAGGGATCTAATAGAGGTTTAGGGTTGTGCTCTTAGATTGTTGAGGGGTTTGTGTTGCTTAGCCCCCGTTGTTTTTAATTAGTCTTTTCTTCATGGCATTTGCCTTGCCAGGTTGGAAGCACTACCGGAATCGCACCCTATGCCGACGGCCAGGGCCGTCGGCATAGCCCTGACTGGCCGTCGGGACAGGCCTATGCCGACGGCCCCCGTCGGCAACATATCCGTCGGCGTAGCCAGGAAGGCCGTCGGCATAGAAAGGCCGTCGACATAGGCCCTATTCCGACGGTGTCCGTACATCTATGCCGACGGCCCTGGCCGTCGGCAACGTTATCGCCTAACGGCGGCCGCCGTCAAGTGCTGACCAACGCCTGCTCGCCACGTGGCCGTCGGCATAGCTCTGCCACGTAGCAGCAACTGGGCGCTCCTGGAGCAGGTCTATGCCGACGGCCTAGCCGTCGGCTTAGTTTGAAACTGCCACGTGTCAGCCACTGGGAGCTCACGCCAGCTCTTCGCTGACGGCCTAGCCGTCGGCATAGTTTCTGTCTGTTTTTTTCTTTTTTCTGTTTTGTTTCAGCTCAATTCATTTGAATATATACAGCATCACACAACAAATATATGCATCACATAACAGCTGGCCCAGCAGCATCACACAACAAATTCATCATCACACATCATAAGAAGCATCGCAAATCATAAACATATAAGTATCATCACCACCAAGAATATAAGAATCTCACAAACAACAATAAGAAACATCACAAGCATATAAGTATCATCACCACCAAGACCGCCACAATGTGACCCAAAGGCTTAAGCGCCAGGACGCCGAGCACCGCGGAGGTCATCACCGCCAAGACCACCGAAGCCCAGGTCGTCACTGCTAGCGGCAGCACTACCGCCAAGACCGCCTCCACCTCCGCCTCCGCCTCCGCCTCCGTGGATCGGAGTGGTCGGGCTCCGTGACTCGGGAGTGCTGCGAAGACCACCGCCAACGGTAGATCCATTGGTTCCCTGGATGTTGAAAAGACATATTAACGGGATATATGACTGTGTTGAAAGGCATGATATGCTTTGGGTGAATAGATTGGGGATGAACTAACCGGCGAGGGGCCAGCGTTCTGTGCCACAAACTCCTCAAAGGTCAGCAGCCTTGGTTGTGCTGGAGGACATTGTGCTGGTTGCAACTGAGGACACCTGCCGGCCGCCATTTCCTGAAAAGCGTGCTGCATCTGGCGATCCCTCTGCTCATGGTATGCATAAAGCCTCTCGTGCCACGCCATGGTCTCCTGGCGTGTGTACTCCAGGTAGGCCTACGGTATGACATGATGGAACTCATAAAACTACTAAATGTGGAAAATAAAGTGAGCAATGAAGATAAGAGGGAAAATACTTACAGATTGCCGCTCCTGAAAGAGGGACTGTGACTGTGCACTGGTCACTGGCGTGCTCGTGCGCTGGCTCAGGCTCGGGTCGATCCGACGGAGCTGTGTGTAGGAGATAGTAGGAGTGATCACAACATCGAGAACCGCCTCCCGACCGTGCTCCTTCGGCCCCATGCCCACCACCACCCTATCGTCCAGATCCGCCGCAATGGGGTCAGGTGTGTCAGGATGTAACTTCAGATACCCTTCGGAGTAGGCCTTCTTCCTCCCCGCGGTCTTCTTGCTGTAGTACTTGGGCTCGCCAGGCTTGGGGTCCTTCCGCGTATGGGCGATCTCCCACGCCTGCATGTGTGAGAGCGGCCGCTTCAGTTTCTCCTCCTGCACCACCAAACAGAGGTTAGTCATACATAAGAAAGTGATGGTAAATAGAAGAAGAAGAATGTTTAATGGGGTTAGTCATACATTAACTGCCTTGTGGAGATAGTGGTTTCGGTTTCCCTGAGCATGTACTCCCTCCTTCCCTCGGTTAGCCTTGTTTTTGATTCTCATAGCCGCCCAGGCTCCAGCCTCATCACACCAAAGATCCACCAATGCCGCCCAGGACTCGTCTTTTCCATAACACCAATTTGGACACACCTACATAATGAAAGCATAATGGCATGTCAACACGAAACGGTGAAATGTACCACAAGGTAATGAAAGCATAATGAAAAATCTTTTATACTTACCGCCAAGAACTCGTCCCTCTCCAAGGTAATGCCCATCCTCCGCGCTTCTTCCTTGGTCATCTTCACACCAAGATAGTCGTGGTAGTATGCCGAGATGGACACATAGCGCACCTCGTACTGCATCTGGCGGGCCTTCTTCTTGCATTGGCGCAGCACGATCTGGTCCGCTCTGGCCCTGTGCTCCGGAAGAACTCGATAGAATTTCTACAATCATGCATGAAACAAGAATGGAAGAAGCCATGAGTTAAATCATTCATGAAACTAGAATGGACTTGTGCTTCTGAAGAGAACTCACCCAGAAAGTAGTGATCACGGCCTTGGCATGGGTTTCATGGTCCGCGTGGAGGGCCGCTTCCCAGTGGTCCCAGCTCATGGCTAAAACCCGACGGTCCGGGTGCCTGACTGGATCCGGACAGTACAACCCCGGCCAGTATAACTTCAGCAAGACGGTGATGAGGCCGTTGGGAATACGGACCCCTTTAGAATATATCCAGTTGCTGCAAAAGAATGAACTATTAGCATGTGACAAGCAAAATAAATAACAACCGGAATGAGCATGTGACAAGCAAAATAATGAAATTATTATAAAGTGGCACTTACTCTTTCCCCGTGGGCTCAATGAGCCACTTCTGCTCCTCAGTAGCAGGAACCTGCTTTGGTAGCTTTGCGTTACCACGCAAGCCCACCCCTGTGTCAACCCATTCCCCCCCACCACCTCATCCCCCGCCACCACCCTCCTCCTCTCCTCGCCTCCTCCCCTCCCCCACCTCCTCCTCCTCCTCCTCCTCTTCCTCCTCCTCTCTCCTTCCTCCTCCTCCCCTCCTCCTCCCCCCTCCCTCCCTCCCTCCTCCTCCTCCTTCCTCCCTCCTCCCCCTCCTCCCTCCCCGCATCCCTCCCTCCTCCTCCTCTCCTCCTCGCCTCCTCCTCCTCCTCGCCAGAAGGTACCTACTAGAGGAAGGGTACCTCACTAGAGGAGGGCCTCGAAGACAACACCCCTAAGTCGGTGAGGGTGCGCTCTTTCTGGCCGCGACCCCCTGTAGTGGCTCTCCCCCACCACCTCGCCCTCTAGGGGCTCTCCCCCCGCCCCCTCCTCCTCTAGGGGCACCTCTCCCTCGACCTCCCTGTGAGGAGTCATCGTCAAGTAGCAGGGTGGGAGGATTACGTGCTCGACCACTCCGACTAGGCAGGCCGACGACCTTGCGTAGGAAACCCACGCCGTCGGCCTTCCCCTTGCCCATGTTCCACGAACCTGCATTGAAAAGAGAATAAGCAATTAGTAAATTAATGAAATGAAGGAAAAGGCATGATAATAAACACATTAATAAAAGAGTAAAATGCATCATAAGTCCTATAACTATTCGAGGTGTGTCAAGTTAGTCCTAAAACTTCAAAAGTGCAGATTCAGGTCCTAAAAGTTTATAAGTTGTTCATCACAGGTCCTACGCAGGCCAGACCGGGTCTGACTTGCTTATGTGGCAAGTTGACCATCGCCACGTCGGCGCGCGCGCCACGTCAGCGGCGCTGTTCATAGCACTGTTCACAACATTGTACATACATATCGAGTTTTCCTAATTTTTTTTAATTCATTTTCTACAAAAAATTACACGAATGCACTGTTACGCACTGTTCATAATCTGGAATT
This sequence comes from Thinopyrum elongatum, assembly GCA_011799875.1. Taxonomy (NCBI): domain Eukaryota; kingdom Viridiplantae; phylum Streptophyta; class Magnoliopsida; order Poales; family Poaceae; genus Thinopyrum; species Thinopyrum elongatum. The sequence continues at coordinate 469,363,010 of CM022301.1, forward strand.
TCCCAAAACTCTGAAAAAGTTCATTTTCTGGGAAAAAATCTCCGAAAAGTCTGGAAAATTCATTAAAAATACGTTGTTATGCACTGTTCATATCTGGAAATTTCCAAAAAATGATGAAAAATTCATTTTTGGGTAATCTGAAATTTTTAAAAACACTGTTCATAATCTGAAATTTCCCAAAAACTCTGAAAAATTCATTTTCTGGGAAAAGAAATCCCCGAAAAGTCTGGAAAATTCATTAAAAATACGCGGTTACGCACTGTTCATACTTGGAAATTTCCAAGAACTCTGAAAAATTCATTTTTGGGGAATCTGAAATTTCCCAAAACATTGTTCATAATCAGAAATTTCCCCCAAAAAATGAAAGTTTCAGTTTCTACAAAAAATATTTCACGAAAAACCCGAAAATAAAAAATTTGGAATTATGAACAGTGCATTCATGTAATTTTTTGTAGAAAATGATTTTTTTTAAAATGTAGGAAAACTCGATATGTATGTACATTGTTGTGAACAGTGCGATGAACAGTGCTGGTGACGTGGCAATGGTCAACTTGCCACATAAGCAAGTCAGACCCGGTCTGGCCTGCGTAGGACCTGTGATGAACAACTTATAAACTTTTAGGACCTGAATCTGCACTTTTGAAGTTTTAGGACTAACTTGACACACCTCGAATAGTTATAGGACTTATGATGCATTTTACTCTTAATAAAAATGCATAAAAAGGCATATTCCTAAACTATAGAAAAAAAGACTTGAAACGTACATCTGCTAGAACCCATATGAATCATCACTATTGTAACCTCTTTCTCGGTCCGTCTCATCATCACTATCAATCATATCATCTTCGTTGTCTGACGGAGGTGGAGGCTCTTCCTCGTCGTCAGCGTCTTCGTTTAACTTTTCTAGCATAAGTATGTCATTTTCATTGACAATGGTCTCACCATCATTCCGTGCATCGTCGTCGTTTGGATCCACATCATCATCACCCAATGGTCTAGCGTCATCGTTTCTAACCACATCATCATCATCAGGTTGCTCTTGATAGAACACTCCCTCGTATGTCATGGGGTTAATGTTGTAGTAATTGTCTTCATTTGGGTCCGGTAGCTTACCATGTGGCGACACCTTGAACACAACTTCCCAACCCTTTAGGTACTCTTTCTGGCATGGGTAAGGCAGATAATATACTTGTGTAGCTTGGGTAGCCGCAATGAAGAGATCGGCTCTGGCATAGACGGTTGATGGTTTAACTTCTACCAAACCAATGGAAGGCGTATGTTTTACCCCCTCCCGCGGATCGAACCATCGGCATTTGAACACATGCAGACTTAGGGTCTCGGGCCCCTGGCGGAATTTAACCTCGTATATATTTTGTACCCTTCCGTAGTAGTCTACTGAATTTTGACCGGGGGTGTACACTCCGGTATTTATAGTTTTGGGATCGGGCCAGCTGTTCTGGTGCTCCTCTGTATGGAAGCAATACCCATTCACATCATACTTTTTACATGTCATGACGGCAGGGTCAAAACCCATGGAAACCCATCTCAATTCATCATCCATAGATATGTTCGGATCTTTTCCCTACAAGTATAATTGAAATTGCTGCGTGCATTAGTTCGGTTAACTAATAAATGTTGAACTAGGTATTTAATAGGGGAGTGTGGAAAATTACTTTCTCCATGAACCAAGCAACAAAATTTTTACGTCCAGGGTTTCCATGACGGAGAAGAGTAAGTGCCTCCGCCTCAGTAGGAGGATTCATTCCCGTCCATTCCTCTTGAACGAAATCACTAAAAACAGAAAAGCGGTGTTAGACCGGGACTAAGTAAACATAGAACATGATGATGTGGAAGACATAAAGGAATGGTGTAGTGGTATTACCTCATCCACACTTCCTCAACTTCCTTGATGTTGTGCAAGATATAGAACATGAGGTCCTCCCACTCTTGTCGTGGCATGTTATAAGATTTCGAGGCCCCAGCCCTCCCACCTTGCGCGTTGAATAGATGGAGCCTGGGTTGATACTTGGGCTCTTCTATATTGTATTGAGGCACCTTGTTATGCAGATGGGGAACGTGGTCTGGATAGTATGATGTCCTGAGGTCTGACACCTCCTCTAGGATAACTGCCTCAGCTATGGAAGCTTCAGTCTTAGCTTTGTTTCCACATTTCCGTCGGAGATGCTTGTTCTATCTCTCAGGGCCGTACTGCCAGCGATTCTGCACAGGCCCCCCCAACAATACCTCGTTCGCAAGGTGCAGAATGAGATGTGTCATCGGAGTAAAGAAGCCTGATGGAAAGATCTTCTCTAGCTTGCCTATCAACTCCGGTGCCTTCTTATGCAATTTTTCAATCACCTCTTTACTTACTTCTTTAGCACAGAGCGTGCGGAAGAAATGGCTTAGCTCGGCAAGCACTCGCCAGACATGCTCGGGGACATAGCCATGACTCTTCAGGCCGGTCACTTTGCCCGTTGAAAGATTGACTCCCTTACTTATATTCGATGCATAACCATCGGTGAACTTCAAAATTTGTTTCAGCCAGATAAGTACTTCCTTTTTTTCTGGCGGTTTAAGGACAAAGTCAGCATCTGGCTTGAACCAGTTTTTTCGACCGCCTGTGGGAGGCTTCATGTTCGGACGTGGTCTATCACAAATTCTCTGTTGATCGGCTCTAGCTTTAACGTCATCCTTCGTCTTATCACGAATGTTGAGGATCGTGCGGAAAAGGGACTCTGCCTCATTCTTTTCGGTGTGCATCACATCTATGTTGTAAGGAAGTTTGAGGTCCTTGAAATAGGGAAGCTGCGAGAAGGGGGTAATGTGAGTCCAGTTGTGCGTCTCACCATATCCCTCGAAGCCTTTGGCTTTGCCTTTGACTTTAGGCTTGAGAGCTTTTAGCTGAGCAAGAACATCTGCCCCCGAAAATGTTGGAATCTCGGTTACTTCATGAACAACCCGGCCTTTCGTGAAGTTCTTCTTGTCTTCCCTGTCTGGATGGTCTGGAGGGAGGAACTGTCGATGCAGGTCAAAGGCTATATACTTGCCACCCTTACTCAGCCAAATCATTCGCAGAGCCTGCATGCACACTAGGCATGGCATCTTCCCACTTGTACACCATCCGCAGAATAGAGCATAGCCGGGAAAGTCATGCATGCAATAGTGCAACCAAACTTTCATCAAGAAATTTCTCTGCAGATCCCTGTCGTATGTCAACCTCGGAAAGTACCAAGAATGGTGCAAAGCATCCACCAACGGCTGCATAAACACACCCAATTGCTTCCCCGGGTATTCAGGCCCCGGAATGATGAGCGACAAGAACATGGTATTCCGTTGCATTAGGGCACCGGGAGGAAGATTGAGCGGAATTACAAACACAGGCCAGCAGCTGTATGGATTGGACGACATACCATATGTATTCAACCCATCACCTGATATGGCTATTCTGACATTCCCAGCCTCGGCTGCTTCCTCGGGGTATTCTTCATCGAACTACTTCCATGCTTCCCCTTCCGATGGATGTATATATATTTTTGGATTGTACCTTATACCTTCCTTGTGCACTTCATCATTTTGGCAGACTCCTTCGTGATGAAAAGGCGCTGTAGTCTTTTTATAAAATCAAGATACCGAAGAACCTTAACGGGGATGGTTAGCTGCTTTTTCTCACCATCCTCACCGACCACCTCAATGTACCGAGACGAACCGCACTTCCTACAGTACTTGTCATCCGCATACTCGTGCCTAAACAAAAGGCAATTCTTCGGGCAAACATCTATTTTCTCATAATCCATAGAGAGTGCCTTCATGATTTTCTTTGTATCGTACATGCTTTTCGGCAGTTCATGACCCTCAGGGAGGCTGTTAGCCCATACTCCCAGGAATGCTTCGAAGCATTTCTGGCTACAGCCGTACTCAGCCTTGACTGCAATCAGTTGCGAGATGGCATCCAGCTGAGATATTTTCGCACCCGCATAAAGAGGTTTCTTCGACGAGGCCAAGACCTCCAAGAAGGCCTTTGTGGTTGCCTCCGGCTCCTCCGGTTCATTCTCTGAAGGTGTCGCATTTGCCGTTTCTGCAACAATGACATCATCTAGCATGTCCCTGACCCCGTCGTCCTCATATCCATCGATGCGTTGTCGCATCACCTCCTCTCTACCACGGTCTTGCTCGGCTATGTTTATCGGCGGCATGTCAAAGTTTGGCATATATCCGTGCGTGCGAAGGTGCTCACTCATGTCCGTCTGATTTCTACGGTGACGTCTGGCACATCTCGCACAGGGGCATGGTGGGATAATTCTCATTGGACGACGGAATATCTCCTTCAAATACACATCGGTTTTCATGATCCACTCTGATGTTACTCGATTCCGATGGATAAAACCACTGTACATCCACTGATTATCTGCCATCCTCTGCTTTTTTGCAAGCCACACAACATAATTAAGGATTCACTTAAATTAATCACATCAAATTTTCAGTTTCTACCGCGTTGAATCCACCTACATCTCTAATAGGTAAAGATGGGTCCTAATCCCACCCGAGGATGTGTAGATTGAGTACGTTCTCCATTCTACCCCGTTCCGAGACAAAATTTCGGTAGCACCTCCCCGTTGTTCTCCAGATACACGTCTCGGCAAATAGCCGAGAGAATGTGCTTCGGAGAACAATGGGGAGGCACCGCCGAAATCCTGTCTCGGAACGGGGTAGAACATGGAGAACATACCCAATCTACACATCCTCGGGCTGTCCATGGAAAACGCTGGACAATCCGAAAGAGCTGCGGTGATAAATATGCAATTGAATGCATATTTATCGATGCAACCCTTTCGGACGGGAGACGGCTAGGTTACGCCAGTTTCTTGAGAATGAAATCTAGTGATATGAAAAAATGGAGGAGATGGACTTGTAGCTCACCCTCGGCTGTAGAGGAAGTAGTCGAACAACAGAGGGATGTTCAGGGGGACCAACGCGTCGGACAACGGTCACTCCGATGAAATGCGACACCACAAAGCCTGCAAATTCCATCGCGACAAAAAATTAGAACATCACAACTCATAGAACATCACAATATCATCATCATCTAACAATCATCGAATCATAAAAAAATCATCATCTATCATCATCATCATCATCTAAAAATTATCGAAGCATAAAAAAACATAAACATCTATCATCAACATCATCATCTAACAATCATCTATCATATATCATCTATCATCATCATCATCATCTCAAAATCATCGAAGCATAAAAAATCATCATTATCTCTCCTCATCTAACAATCATCGTCATCATCATCTAAAAAAATCCGTATGAACAAGTTATGAACATCACATTTTTCTCAAATAACTAATTTTTAGCAAGACCATTATATAAGTGTCAAAAAATATTTCATCATTGTTTTGTAGCAACACCATCATGATCAAAATACCACCGTGCAAAAAGTATATAATCACATCACAAAACAACATTGACACTTCAAATAAAAAAAAACTCATATTTCTAATAACATCCATTGATCAATGTTTTGCAAACTAACTACATCTAAGAAATATGACATACATTCCATCTATCTATGCATTCATCCACCTAAAAATAGTAGCAAAGCACTAAAAAAAGAAAGAAAAAATAGCTCACATTGAGGGCCGGCTGGTCGGGTCGGAGGAGGGGGGCACCGGCGGTTGGGGGCCGGTGATGAGCAGCAGAAGAAGAAGGGCCGGCTGCTCCAGCCGGCCGGGAAGGGGGCGCCGGACCCGTGGCCGGCGTCGAGTCAGCCCTTGCGGGACAGATGGGGGCGGGCGCAGACAGGGCGGCGCGGGGCGGGGAGGACGGCGGCGCACGCGCGGGTGGGTGGGGGAGATGGGGACGCCGGTCGGCGGCGGGCTCGTGGCGGGGCGGCACGGGGTCGTGGCGGGGAGGCGCGGGCGGCGGCGGGCTCGGGGCGGGACGGCATGGGGTTGGTGCGGCGCGGGCGGCGGCGGGCTCGGGGCCGGTGGTGGCGTGCTCAGCGCGGGCGGCAGAGGTGGTGGGCGGCGGCGCGGGTGTGGGTCGGGGGGAAGGGGGAGATGGGGAATGGGTGGTGGGGGGCGAACCGCAGCGGATAAGGTCAAACCTATGCCGACGGCCTGGCCGTCGGCATAGGCCTGGCCCTTTGCCACGTCATCGATCCGTGGCCGTGTGCGCTGCTATGCCGACGGCTAAGCCGTCGGCATAGATACTTTGCATTTTTTTTATTATGGCATATGTGTGACTCTCAGCACACTGTAAAAAATAGTCCCACCCCGTCCCATCTAACCCTGACACAGACGACCGCCGGATCTAGCTCTTTGACTTCCGCCGAACTGGGTCTGACCGGTGGACCTTTTCACCTGGTTGTCGTAGCCCAGCCCATAGCTGCACCCCCCAACACCATCCCGGCCCAACCCACCCAAAGATACCCTCCGTGTCGGCCCGACGTGGCCGTTTCCCTCCTCCGGGACACGGTGGCAGCCACGCCCGTGAGGTCTACACGGCGGGACGGGGGCCCTGGGGGGGTAGCAATGCCACCGGAGTGTCGCACCGGGCCCTCATACATGCGGGGTGGTGTGGTGGCATGTCCGAAGAGGCGGCACGCGTCTCCGGGGTGTGCCCCCCTCACGGACGGCGCCGCCGCCGGCACCTGGAGGGGGAAACGGACACGTCGGGTCTACACGGAGGGGATCTTGCTGTGGGTCTAGCCTGGAGGTTGCTTCAAAGTGTTCCTATGGGCTGACCTAACGCAACCGGGTGGAGAGGTCCACTGGTCAAAGCCCATCCGTGCAAAGTCAAAGGGCTAGATCCCGTGGCCAAACGCTACAGGGTTAGGCGGGACGGGGGCCCTGGGGGGGTAGCAATGCCACCGGAGCGTCGCACCGGGCCCTTATACATGCGGGGTGGTGCGGTGGCATGTCCGAAGTGGCGGCACGCGTCTCCGGGGAGTGCCCCCCCTCACGGACGGCGATGACACGGTAGTAGATGTTCTGCGGTAACGATGCAGCGTGAATATTATTTAATACTCGGAGCGCGATAAAATCATGAGTTTTTTACACGACATGGGTACATGTGCTATAGGACTGATGGTAATTTTTCATAATTTTTGGTGATGGAGAAGTATCTGAACACTTCCCACTACGCGGATTGCTCTCCGCGTGTCTACGACTGTGGCCGGCGGCCTCCGGGGGCTAGCATGCCGCCAAATCTTGCGTAGGCGGCCTCTCATAAGTCTGGAAGTGTTGTGGCGGTTGCAAAAGCCCGGCACGCGTCTCCGGGGTGTGGCCCCCCTCACGAACGGCGCCGCCGCCGGCACCTGGAGGGGGGAAACGGACGCGTCGGGTCTACACGGAGGGGATCTTGCTGTGGGTCTGGCCCGGATGTTGGTCCAAAGTGTTCCTATGGGCTGACCTAACACAACCGGGTGGAGAGGTCCACTGGTCAAAGCCCGTCCGTGCAAAGTCAAAGGGCTAGATCCCGTGGTCAAACGCTACAGGGTTAGGCGGGACGGGGGCCCCGGGGGGTAGCAATGCCACCGGAGCGTCGCACCGGGCCCTCATACATGCGGGGTGGTGCGGTGGCATGTCCGAAGAGGCGGCACGCGTCTCCGGGGTGTGCCCCCCCTCACGGACGGCGATGACATGGTAGTAGACGTTCTGCGGTAACGATGCGGCGTGAATATTATTAAATACTCGGAGCGCGATAAAATCATGAGTTTTTTACATGATGTGGGCACATGTGCTATAGGACTGATGGTAATTTTTCATAATTTTTGGTGATGGAGAAGTATCTGAACACTTCCCTCTACGCGGATTGCTCTCCGCGTGTCTACGACTATGGCCGGCGGCCTCCAGGGGCTAGCACGCCGCCAAATCTTGCGTAGGCGGCCTCTCACAAGTCTGGAAGTGTTGTGGCGGTTGCAAAAGCCCGGCACGCGTCTCCGGGGTGTGCCCCCCCTCACGGACGGCGCCGCCGCCGGCGCCTGGAGGGGGGAAACGGACGCGTCGGGTCTACACGGAGGGGATCTTGCTGTGGGTCTGGCCCGGATGTTGCTCCAAAGTGTTCCTATGGGCTGACCTAACACAACCGGGTGGAGAGGTCCACTGGTCAAAGCCCGTCCGTGCAAAGTCAAAGGGCTAGATCCCGTTGTCAAACGCTACAAGGTTAGGCGGGACGGGGGCCCTGGGGGGTAGCAATGCCACCGGAGTGTCGCACCGGGCCCTCATACATGCGGGTTGGTGTGGTGGCATATTCGAAGAGGCGGCACGCGTCTCCGGGGTGTGCCCCCCCTCACGGACGGCGCCGCCGCCGGCACCTGGAGAGGGGAAACGGACGCGTCGGTTCTACACGGAGGGGATCTTGCTGTGGGTCTGGCCCGGATGTTGCTCCAAAGTGTTCCTATGGGCTGACCTCACACAACCGGGTGGAGAGGTCCACTGGTCAAAGCCCGTCCGTGTAAAGTCAAAGGGCTAGATCCCGTGGTCAAACGCTACAGGGTTAGGCGGGACTGGGGCCCTGGGGGGGTAGCAATGCCACCGGAGCGTCGCACCGGGCCCTCATACATGCGGGGTGGTGTGGTGGCATGTCCGAAGAGGCGGCACGCGTCTCCGGGGTGTGCCCCCCCCCTCACGGACGGCGATGACACGGTAGTAGACGTTCTGCGGTAACGATGCGGCGTGAATATTATTAAATACTCGGAGCGCGATAAAATCATGAGTTTTTTACACGACGTGGGCACATGTGCTATAGGACTGATGGTAAGTTTTCATAATTTTTGGTGATGGAGAAGTATCTGAACACTTCCCTCTACACGGATTGCTCTCCGCGTGTCTACGACTGTGGCCGGCGGCCTCCGGTGGCTAGCATGCCGCCAAATCTTGCGTAGGCGGCCTCTCACAAGTCTGGAAGTGTTGTGGCGGTTGCAAAAGCCCGGCACGCGTCTACGATGTGTGGCCCCCCTCACGGACGGCGCCGCCGCCGGCACCTGGAGGGGGGAAACGGACGCGTCGGGTCTACACGGAGGGGATCTTGCTGTGGGTCTGGCCCGGATGTTGCTCCAAAGTGTTCCTATGGGCTGACCCGTCCGTGCAAAGTCAAAGGGCTAGATCCCGTGGTCAAACGCTATAGGGTTAGGCGGGACGGGGCCCGGGGGGGTAGCAATGCCACCGGAGCGTCGCACCGGGCCCTCTCCAAGTGACGGCGGCACTGCCTTGCGTGGAGGGGGGGCCACACCGCGGAGCCCCAAGACGGGCATCTACGCATGCCTGAACACTTTCATATATGCATCGGGACCCGTGCGATGTTTCGGTGACATAGCTACACCCCGAATCCCCCCACTAACCAGATTCCCTCCGTGTCGACCGTTCCCCCCCCCCCTCCGTGACACGGCGACAGCGACGTTCGTAACGGGGGGCAATCGATATACCATCGGGGTATGTTTTTTTAGATAAGGTATAAGTATCTTATGGAAAAACAAAAAATAATATAAAGTAAAAATAGAAAAATAAAAATAAATTAAATATATGCCGATAGCTGCGCACACGGAGGTGCAGTCCCACGGATCGATGACGTGGCATCGCACACAGATCGATGACGTGGCAGAGGGGCATGGGCCAGGCCTATGCCGACGACTATGCCGTAGGCATACCTCTGCCATAGATAGTATAAAGTAAAATAAAAAATAATAATAATAAACATATGCCGACGGCAGTCGGCATAGCTGCGCACACGGAGGTGCAGTCCCACGGATCGATGACGTGGCATCGCACACAGATCGATGACGTGGCAGAGGCCTATGCCGACGGCTATGCCGTAGGCATATCTCTGCCATAGATATGCCGACGGCCGCCGTTACCTCTCGTCGGCGTAGTTTCAACGCCGTCAAACGGTCAGTGCTGACCGGGTAGGTGGGCCCGGGCTATGCCGACGGCCTAGCCTATGCCGACGGGCCCGTAGGCGTATCTCGAGCGGTCCCGACGGCCTCGTCTATGCCGACGGCCCCGTCGGCATAGATAGACGTATGCTGACGGCCTATCCTACGCCGTCGGGATAGGTCTATCTATGCCGACAGAGCCGTCGGCGTAAGCAGTTATTCTAGTAGTGAAGAATTTCGGAAAACATGGCGGCTATGGGTGGGGGCCAAAGGCAGAGGATGCAGACTCCGGCGGAGGACAAGTTCCCGGAGGGCTTACACGTTCTTGCCGTCGACGACGACTGCGTCTGCCTCAAGGTACTGGAGGCCGTCCTGCGCCGCTGCAAATACCACCGCGAGTCTCTCTTGATCTCTCATAGTCAGGTTCCGCGAGCAAGCCGACCCGAGGGCCGCGATGGCCGCGCTACAAGGACGCCCTTGAGAGCGCGTACTGCATATATATTAGGCATAATCTTTGACATGAGAGTGAAGCGGCCGGCCGGATCGTACGTGGAATTTGTTAGCTGCATGCTAGCTACCAGGTTGTGTGGACGGCTATTGAGGAACTGATGCGCGCATGGATATGGATGCCATGCATGTAGCTAGCTTAGTGGTAGTTAGTGCGTGTGTGTATGGGTTAGTGGCCGAGAGTTCAGGCCGGTGATGTGTGCGTGCGTGCGCTGGTGTGTGTGTGGTGCACCGGGTATAAAGACCCACCCCATGTACTGATCGAGGTGCGTCGGAATGAGCCGAGCCTAGGAAAGCTAGAGATGAGCGTAGTCTCCGCCGGGGCCGTGGTGTGCGCCCGGTCGGCAGGGGAGAGAGCTCCTCTGGGTAGGCTGCGGTTTGTTGCCGAGCCCGGATATGTGCCCAGTAAAGTGAGGCCGTTCGTGCGGCCGAGGTACCGTTTGTGCGGCGGAGGCGTTTATGCGCCGGGAAAATCGTGTGCTCCATCTTCCACTTTCGTTTATGCGAGTGAGAGAGAGAGAGAGCTGGTCCAGGATTTGTCCCAACATTTGGTATCATGAGCTTGGTTATCTTGGGCGTCATTCCTCCTACCGGAGACATGCCGGCGATGATGGCGTTCGCCGGCGGCTGCATGATGGAGCTTCGGGCCTTGTGTCGGCCTGAGGAGATGTGCGGCGCTGCGGCCGTCATGGTCGACGCGGAGGCGACGCGCTATGACGTTGTGCAAGCGGTGAGTGCGGAGGCCCTGGCGGCACGGCGAGAAGTCCGCGGAGTCCTGCACGGTGGCCCAAAGGCCGTGGAGGCAAGGCACGGCGCGGCGGCGTGGAGGCCGCGGTTGCCGGGGGAACGGCGACCGTAGAGGTACGCGGTGGCGTCGACCGGAGGCGTTCAAGGCAATGGCCGACGACGAGCCATGTCAAGATCAGAGGGAAAATTATTAGGCATAATCTTTGACATGAGAGTGAAGCGGTCGGCCGGGACGTACGTGGAGTTTGTTAGCTGCATGCTAGCTACCAGGTCGTGTGGACGGCTATTGAGGAACTGATGCGCGCATGGATATGGATGCCATGCATGTAGCTAGCTTAGTGGTAGTTAGTGCGTGCGTGCGTGTGTGTATGGGTTAGTGGCCGAGAGTTCAGGCCGATGATGTGTGCGTGCGTGCGCTGGTGTGTGTGGTGCACGGGTATAAAGACCCACCCCATGTACTGATCGAGGTGCGTCGGAATGAGCCGAGCCTAGCAAAGCCAGAGATGAGCGTAGTGTCCGCCATGACCGTGGTGTGCGCCCGGTCGGCAGGAGAGAGAGCTTCTCTGGGTAGGCTGCGGTTTGTTGCCGAGCCCGGGTATGTGCCCAGTAAATTAGTGAGTCCGTTTGTGCGGCCGAGGCGCCGTTTGTGCGGCGGAAAAATCGTGTGCTCCATCTTCTATCTTCGTTTGTGCGAGTGAGAGAGAGAGAGCTGGCCCGGGGTTTATCCCAACAATATACGCTACTTGGCCATTGCCCCGGCCACCGTTTCCGTCCCCCCCTGACATAAGGCCTCGAGGAATTCGTCCTAGGCGGACGTGGCTCAATGTAGCAATTCTATTGGAAAAAGATCGGCCGATTTCAACGCTCGCGTCGGCCACGCGGTGCGCCATCTGTTCATCGCGATTTCGCCTGGGAATCACGGCCTCGCTCGGTGGCTGCGGCGGCGGTACGGGGTCTCTGCTCGGTAGCTCCGGCGTGCGCGGCTAAAGGAGAGGAAATGTCTCGGCCGCAAGGTGGCTGCCACGGCCAGACCGCAGAGCAGCCAATCAAAAAGCTCAGGGTTTCTTCTAGATCAGGAAGTCGTATCAAATTAGAGCCGTTTTACGGTGATTGGGTTAGTACTCGGAGTACTAACCAGTATTTACACCTCTGATTTTTATTAGCCGTCCGATCTTGTTGGGAATTAAAAATGATTAAATTTAATATGTTAATTCCGATAAGGGCATAATGGTCCAGGAGGAAATATCTTTTTTTGAACCGATCACCTGAGGACCAGATCCACGTCTACTCGATCCAGTTCACAGTCCTCGTCCGATCTATTCGTCGCCGTCGTGCTCCTGACCTTCTTCGTCCCCGACGTGCCCGGTGAAAGGAATAAATTCATCGTCATCATCCTCCAACCCAACCAACCCTGCCCCCCACCCCACGCCGTCACCGAAGAAGAAGAAGGCCGGATTTGCGCCGGCTGAATCGGCAGCGACGGCGGCGGCGATCCCATCTCTTCCCGCGTACCATCCTTAGGGTATGAATCCGGCTTGGCGTTCTGCTCGTTCTCTTGGCCCTTGCGCCCATCCACCGTGCATGCAGTACCACCTCAACCCTACATGATTATGTAATTTAGCAGTATTTGCCATGCGAGATTTGTACCGACAAGAACAACGAATGGAAAGCTTCATCGTGGCATAGTTTCTCTTGAGCTAATCGCATCATGTTTGTTTAACTAAGATGCTGAGGCCATTGCTTACTTCCTTTAGTACCAAAGAAAAAAAGTGACTTACTTGACGTTTGAGATGAGATACTAAAGGAAGATGCGATACTGGTTCCATAGTTCACTTAGTTTAGTTTATTCTAGTCATCATCACTTTAGGTTTCCATAGTGCACGCAATATAGTTTATTCGAGTCATCATCCATGCTAGGATATTACTTTTTGGACGTTGATGATTGGTTTCCCTCACATGTCAAACGAGCAAAGTCTTTTCCATGCACTTGTCTTTGCCTATGAGCTATTTTACACCTGCAACATTGATAAACACTAACTGTGGATTTCATATGTCATATGTAGGAAGACATGGCGGATGTAAGTGATGAGTGTATGTTTGAGTATCAATATGTTGTCAGCAAGATGTTTGATAGTGAGGCTGAAGGCTATGAATTCTACAACAAATATGCACTTGAAAAAGGTTTTAGTGTGAGGAAAAGCTACGTTGAGTGGGATGGATCCAACAATTACGTAATTTTAAGAAAAATTTTGTGTAGGAGGAAACAGGTGAGTGGTTTGTTAAGGATTTCATCGATCAGCACATCCATCCTCTATCCCCACGGGATCTTTCTTGTCTGCTACGTTCGCACAGACGAATTAGCGATGAGTAGAAAGCGGACATGGAAAAATCTGGGATCCGCAAATACCATATTATGGATATTTTGCGCATTCAATACGGTGGATTTGATAAGGTTGGTTGCATAAAGAGGGACGTTTATAATTTCTGCCATGCTAATAAGCAGGAGACAATCAGTGCCGGTGATGCTAAAACGGTGATCATGCACATGATGGCGAGGCGAGAGCGATATCCGGATTTTTTCTTCAGGTACTTGGTTGACGACCTTGGCCATCTGAAGGGACTGTTCTGGGCTGATAGTCAATCCCGACTTGACTACGAGGCTTTCGGAGACGTCATTGTTTTTGATAGCACATACAGAACCAATAAGTACAACATGCCATTCGTGCCGTTTGTCGGATTGAATCTCCACCGCAGCACTGTTATTTTTGCCTGTGGTATAATTTCTCATGAAACAAGCCAGGCATACGAGTGGATGTTGCGGACCTTTTCTGATTGCATGGCACAGAAGCATCCGATATCTGTGATCACAGACGGGGACCTTGCAATGCAGAGAGCAATCAGGGTGGTCTGGCCTAACTCAAACCATAGACTATGTATATGGCACATTCAGTAGAACATTGTACGCCATCTGCATGATGATGACGTAAAGGAGGAATTCAGATCTTTCATATATGATACTTCTTCCATTGAAGAGCATGAGATAAAATGGATACAATTCTTATAACGGAATAAAGTAAGCAGTGAGGAGTCTTTGCTGCATTAGATGTATCAGATGAGAAAGTTATGGTGTGCTCCATATCTTGAGGGGCGTTGTTTCCTAGGATTGAGCAGCAATCAGAGGAGTGAGAGCTTGAACTCTGTGCTACATACGTATCTTGAGGGTAAGATGTCATTGTTTGAAATAATAGAGCACTATGAGCGTTGCCTTGCGTCACAACGGATTAACGAAGCTCTCCATGACGTCGAAGCCTTGTAGTCCCTTCCATTTACAGAGGAAAATGCTTCGCCGCTTGAGAAACACGCCGCAACAATTTTCACTCCTAATGTCTTTAAGATTGTCTTATGGAGCATAGAAGCTGTCAGCAAATGTCAGATCGGAGAGATACTAGATGGATCAGAAGTTTCCACCTATGTTGTGTCCAAGCAGGCAAGAATGGATAAAAAGTTTGGAGTGCGCATTGAGGAGCAAGGAGGTCTTTTCCACAGGGTCAGTTGTTCTTGCCGTAAGCTGGAATGCGCAGGCAGACCATGTGGGATTTTAAAGCAAACAATTCTGCCCAGTTGTTGTGTTCCCACTAGGTGGACTATGAATGCAAAATGTGCATACGCACCGACCAGAAAAAACCAGATGTATGACTATTCGGCAAGCCTGCAATGGTATCGCAAGTTGCGGAATTGTAGTCACGCCGCAAGTTTCAAGGCATGCCACTCTGATGAGGACTATCAGCGTCTAAAGATGCTTTTGGAAGCACAACATCATGGCAAGCAATCAAGTATTAAACAAGCTGACAACAAGGAGTCAACTAATGCTTAGCATAACTGCATTAGGTTTGGCCCGTTAATGCCGCAATCAGAGAAAGTTGATAAGGTTCTGGATCCCGTGCATGTGCCAAGACAAGATGCACCGAAGAAAAGGCTACAAGCAAAGATGAAGAAGACAAAATCACAGGGTAGATGTAGCTATTGTCACGTGGCAGATGGTCACAATCGATGTACATGCAGCAAATTGTTAGAGGTACCAAATATGTTCATATTTATTTTTTGCATGTGTTTTACTCATTATTGATGTGCAGGTGATTTATTCCATTCTTCTGTGTAGGATCTCGAAGCCGAACTCTGATGGCTACATACAGTATGAATCGACGATGAGCCAGACAAAGTCGTGTGCCATTCAGCTTTCTGGGACGTGGTCTTAACATTCTATTTCATCATGACAGTTTTTTACTGAAGTGTGGAATTTTTTTTGTACGACTCAGTAAATTGGGGCTCTACTGCCATGTCACCGTATTAGTTCGACATCTTTCGTTTCCATTTTCTATGTGATCATTTGATGTCCAACTTTAAGAATACCTTATGTCTCTTCGTGATTCTTGTATTACTCATATCAATCGTAGTCAAAACAAGGTTAGTGATAGTCTAGCTAAGTTTGCTCGTCTAGAAGGCAGAACCATGACTTGGATAGGTTTGGGGCCTTCAGAGGCATTGGAGTTTGCAGTGATTGATTGTATGGACCTTGTGATTGAGTAATACATTATTTCACCCGCAAAAAAAACTTTAAGAATCACGACCTATTTCGAACAGGAATAAGGGCTAGTATGGAGCTCTTCTTATTGTCGAGTAGAATATTTTGATTTACTGGTGGAAATTTTCACTGAATGAGACAAAAATAGGCCCATATTGCATGCTGTCCCAGAAAAGGGAGCAGGCCCACAACTCGAGGCGGATCTGCAGGCATGCAGGCCTGCGATCTCTCGGTGGAGGGGATCGACCTGGGATCGTGCGTGCGCTGTCGGTACGCCTTGTGCCTAGGTGACGATGCGCGCGCGTGGGGATACGACGACGCGCGCGCGTGGGAGGACGGGGTAACGCGCTTGGTGTGTGTGTGGGGGGGGGGGAGGGGGGGTGTCCGCCTGCTTTTAGACTCTGCTACTGACGCCATACCGATCCTGGAACGGATCTAGTCCGACTGCGCGGATCCCGAGGACGATTTTGCGGCAGGAATTTCATGTTCTGCAGGTCACATAAAATGACGGTTTCAAAACATTTTCACCGTCTTGCACGAAAAAATTTAACTTTCTCGGAATTAGCTCAAATTTTGCGTGGCCCACTGGGGTGTCCTTGCCCACTTGTTGGAAAAATTTGGTGTCAGACTGAATATAACAAAAATTGGACCTTCTTCATCGGAGACCGTTCGGGTAGGAGGGAATGGTCCGTCTGGAAGGAAGGATTTTTTCGGCATGCTTCTAATGGACCCAATTTTTTTCTACACACTTGTTCCAACATGACAAGCATCCATGCCAACTAGAAATTGTTTTTCGACGTTGTATGGATTTTGTAGGGTATAAGGATTACGCACGTGTAGATTGAGGCACGGAAAAACAGTTTCAACAAAGACAACATGTAGGATTTTTACACCCTCGTGATGGGCAAACTTGTTTAGATGCAAGGCCATCTCACAAACAACTCAGAAACAACTGTATGGTTGGTCATAAAACATATGCATAATTCTCGATACATTGTTGTTCAAAGACCTGTGTTAGGAATAAATTGTACCATAATTGCGAACGTAGTGTGAAACAAAAAAAAATCTTTGTTTGAAACAAAATAATACTGGTTTGAAGCTTAAACTGGTTGAAAAACTATTGAGCCTACTATATATGGTCTTCTCCGCTGCCAAAATCCAGTGACCTCTTGCGTTTGCACGTTGGATATTGCGTCGGGCTTGGCGACGACCCATGTTCTTCAATCTTTTTTTGCTTAACATCAATGTAACCATATAACTGAAGTTGTTCATGTTCTTTCTCCGCCAACTCTCTATCAAGGCCCTCCATTTCTCGGATTCACACTTCCACTACTGGAATCAGCTTCTTTGCCGTCCGCCATGCCGGACGGCAAAGGCATAGATCACGGACGGCAAAATGCTTTGCCGTCCGCTAGCGGATGGCAAACTGTCTGGATGAAAGCCTGCCAGCAAAGGCCTTCTTTGTCGTCCGCTTCTTAGAAACGGACGGCAAAGGATTACGCCGTCCGCCATCCGAGGCCAGCAGACGGCAAAGACAGCTGACGGCAGTGCGGTGGCGTGAGAGCCGTTAGGGGGTTAACGACGCTCTTTGCCGTCCGCCAGCGGACGGCAAAGAGTCAAAGATCTTTGCCGTCCGCTGGCGCACGGCAAAGAGCCCAGCTAGGCAGCACTGGGAAGCTGCCACGTGTCCAGATATGCCGTCCGCCAGCAGACGGCAAAGAGGTTTGAATCATTGCCATCAGCTGGCAGACGGCATAGATGGTCACTTTGCCATCCGCCAGCAGACGGCAAAATGACCAAATAGGCAGAAAGTGGCCGTTAGGAGGCCCTCGCTGGTACACCACCCTCCCTCTTTGCCGTCCTCTAGCGGACGGCAAAGCTTCTATGCCGTCCACTAGCGGACAGCAAAGAACTGGCTGACGGCAAACACCGTCTTTGCCGTCCGCTCTTTCTTTGCCGTCAGCTTTCTGTATGCTGATGGCAAAGACCTCCTTTGCCGTCGAACTGGCTGACGGCAAAGATCCTGATTCCAGTAGTATTCCTGTAAAAAAGCATAGGAATGGTATTAGGAACAACTCAAAAATGATGTAGCCATAGACTAGATGCATGTAACATGTACAATTTGAACCTTTGGATCACTGTCATCCTCGGGAAAACGACCCGTAGTTCTATTGTATAGAATGTACAAGTGACATGTCTTGCTGCCATTCAGATCAGAAAGCATTTTTCCTACATCATTTGGTCCTGCAATCAAGACCATTCCTTCTGGCAGCTTCCACGCAGACCTAGGTAAGAAGTAAGACAAACCTGCTCCCATTTTGCAACCAAAAGAAGTTCTCATTTCACGCATAATGACATCGTAGGTCACTTTGCCGGGTTCAATAATTCTGACTTCTGCCGGTCTTTCATCTCATCATCCCTATGCACAAAAAATTCCATGACCAGCACCTAGTATCTCACATCAGAGTTAATACATTCAATGAGTAAAGGGGCAAACATATATTTTTAAGTGCATAGCAACATTGCGGCGTTGTTACCTTCTTTTTTGGAATGTATCCCTCATGTGGAGTGACTAGGGATTGTGCCTTCTCAGACGTTGTCACCTTGTTATGTGGAATGTATCCTTCATGTGGAGTGACTGGGGACTGTGCCATCTCAGGATTCTTATCCTGCATATGAATCGCCGATAGCGGGTTTACACACAAGTTTTAAAAGGTCATACCATATCTTGGCTATGAATCTATAGCATCCTTGTGAGGTACTTACAAGCGGAGAATTGAAGATATGTTGTTGGGGTAGAGTGATGTGGCATTGAACGGGTGACTCTATCGCAAGGTCTCGAGTGAATGGGGATTGTGCCATCTCATGATGCTTATCATACATATGAATCGCCGACATAAGGTTAGCCATAAATTTAAGATGTTTTTATCGTAAAATATCTAGGTCCTGAATATATAGAATCAGTGCGAGATACTTACTGGGGAGAATTGAAGACATGTTGTTGGGGTGGATTACTGTGGCATTGAAGTTGTGATCGTAAGATAGCACGGTCTTCCAACATCTGTCCTTCCAAGCGGACCTACTCCAGCATGGCCTTATAATCCATGTCCGACCGCTCCTGTACAAGCTTACGGTCCATATCCGCACATGCCTGCAACACATAGGCATCCATCCTGACTCGCTCTGTCCGTATAATACTGTCCCCAAGCTTCCGGTCCTTTTGCAACGTTTGATGCATGTCCTTGTAGGCAAGAAAAAACTTCTTTTCGATGTCCTCACTGTCCGGCTTAAACTTTTCTTCAATCTCATCACGCATCTTCGTCATCTTACGGGAAAACTCCTCACCCTCCTCCTTTATCATCCTGTCCACGTATGAACGTTCTTGTTTGAGTTTCTTATCTACCTCATCGCGATCCTTTTGCATCTTTAAGTCGATCTCCCAGCGCGCTTCACGCAAAGACTGGTCGTACTCCGCACGGTTGTTATGCGCCTATGAGACCATGGTCCCTACAACAATAGATATACCCGTAGTATGGTATGTGAGACAAACTGACTGTTGTTTTTCATGCAAAGCTCATATGTCATGTCATTCATACTCGTAATATGCTATCAACAAACTCATCTGTGTAAGGCACATCTAAGTGACTAAATCAAACTATGAAAGAAAGAAAAAAGTAAAAGAAATTTTCTTCACTAATGTCCACGTAAAATCAATGACATAGGACTTAGACGTATATACATGTGCATTAGCAAAACTGTATCCACAACCTCATCTAAATATGTCCTAACAATACCACATATCTTAAAGGTCTACTAAAGTTACCCCACCAAGAAAATATATCCATAACTAGTTCGTACGATGAACTACTACAAACTATCAATCAAAAAGCTCTTGAATGACATCTTGTACTCCAATTATATTGGCATCCACCTTGAATCTTACAAACAGTACCACAACACCAGAACTACTCAACTATGGAACAAGCTGGCTTTTCTAATCTCATCGGAAATGACTTCTTGGTCGAATCAATGGAAAAAAGAATCAACACTGCAAGCGAAGATGGGAGGAGCCGTGGAGGAGACCTTTTTAATCCGGCGTCGGCGTGGACGACTGAGAAGCGATGGCGCGGTCCCAGCGATGGCTATGTGAGTAGAAACAAATTAGATGGGGGCGGTTAAGATAGGGTAGATATGCGCTGCAATGGAAAGGTATATATCTGTGATTGTAGGGTTAATTAGTTATTTCGAAGTAATGCGCTTAGATGCACGATTTTTTTTGAACGAGCGCGATCTGTTGGGGGCAGCCAAAACATGTCCACTGACCGCGGGACCCACCACATATCACAGCAGCCCGAGCCAACGCCGTGCCCGTGCCAACCAGCAGCCCACCATTGCCTCCCTTTGCCTTGCCGCACCAAATTGTTCTTCTTCTCCGGCGAAGAAGCCTGCCATCGCCGGCGGATGGTGAGAGATGAGAGATGTCCATGTCCAGTTCGGCCTCTCTGTCCTCATGGCCGCGGTATGGTGCAGTGCCGATGACCAGATGCCCCGAGTGCGCACACATCGTACCACTGAAGCGTTTGACAACTATATCAGAGAAGAATCGAAACTATGTGCAGGAATTTGTGAAATGTGAGAGCAAACTAGAAGTGGGAAAGGTTAAATTTATGTTCCTTCGTGGATTTTTTTTTTGAATTCTGCCCCCAGATTTATTGTTATTTCCTCAGATTTGGGGTTTAGGGTTTCCCTTCCATTTTTCAGAAGCTAAATACATGCAAGCATTTGAGTGGTTGGATGAATACATTAAGAGGCTTCAAACGGATGGCTTAATTGAATTGAGGCACGAGGCAACCCAAGAGGTAGATCTGCCAACGGCGGTGGATAATAAGGGCTATGCCAATGTCGCTCCGACGGTGGGGGATGCGGAACTCAAGGTGGAATTGAAGAAGATCAGCGAGAACCTAAGGCACTTGATCGATCAGAAGAAGCAGGCAAATCTGATGGCCGCGGGATTTTATGTTTCAATAATTGTTATGGGATTTGTTTACTTGTTGATCATCAGTCGTTAGAAGTTGTTATTACATTATTTCAGTCAGCTTCTGTATATGCAATGTCATGTATGCTTAATGCCCTGTATGACCAGACCATGGAAAAGCTCATTTGAAATCTAATGGAATGAACAAATAAAATTCAAAACTAATTTGTTGTTTCCAAAAAAATTTGCAAAGAGAAAAATTATGAAAATAGCACAAACATAACATAGTACCACAAACATCAATATAGTTGATCTAACATAACATAGAATAATCTCATAATCCCTCCGTCCGAAAAAACTTGACCCTCAGATGAATGTATCTAGCACCAAATTAGTGCTAGATACATCTATTTGAGGGACAAGCTTGTAACACGCTTTTCGGGCGGAGGGAATACATAGGTACCCTAGCATAGCATTACTACTTATAACACTAACACAACATGATAGATTAATTAGGTGGCGCCACCGGCCCAACACCACCTCGCTCCCCCGTTTCAATAAACTGCTTTCTATATTGTAGAACAGTACCCGTTTCAATAAATTGCAATTTCACAAATACTAGGCACTCATATAACAATTTCGTTAACCACAATACCAGATTTAATATGACCACAATCTCACAAACATTATAGGTACTCATACATAGTCAACATGCATGGATAGATCTCATATGGCGAACTAATAATAGTTGATAAGCAGTCTACTAGGTAGTCATATTAGTAGCATATATATGGTTCAGCAGCCACACACATATATAGTTCTAGATGATATCGATGACGATCATCATCCTCAAGCCTTGGCGGTGGGTGTTCCTGATAGTAATTACGATGGCTTGTCCAACATGAAGATTCTTGCCAACGAGGAAGCTCTTCCACCCAACCGAGCTTAAGTGTGTGCGACCGTCCGTGTCCACGGCGTACGCACAGGTGGTGACGGAGCCCCTTGCGGTAAGGCGTATTCCAGCAGAGCCTTCTTCATCAGGCTCGATACCACAACTCACAAATAGGCTCTTTGGGAATTTCTGAATAAGAAAAACATATCAATTAATATGTAGCCTCGCACATACTCTTGCAAATATATTTCTACTAAGTGTAGATTTCTACACTATCAAAAGACAGTACTACATTTCTACTAAGCATGAATTCTACTAATAAGTATGGACTCTACACTATTAACAGTTCCTTGGATTCTACACTAAGCATATATATCATTGGACTCTAGCTACACTAAAGCATATCATCGATCGAATTATACAGTAAGCATATATATCATTGGACTCTAGCTACACACTAAAGCATATCATCGATCGGACAGTAAGTATGTCATTGGACTCTACACTAATTAAGCATGTCATCGGACTCTACACTAAAGCATATCATCGGCTAGCTTCTACACAGCATATCATTGGACTCTATGCTAAGCATATCATCGGATTCACTAAGCATATCATTGGATTCTACACTATGCATATCTCATCGGATTCTACATACAGATAATTTGCAATTGTAAGCATAACAATAAAGCATATCATCAAATTACTACAGTAAGTATAACATACCATGACATGCCGATCAACCATGGTACTTGTCAGGCGGGTCATGAATGGCACGCCGATGAAGTCAGCACGTGGCGGAATTATGTCCCATAGGTCGCACACCTCCTCCTCACTCAGCCTCTTTATTTGAGCACAGATGGCTTCATCAAGTGGGTGCTCATCATCTTCATCATCTTCCTCCGTGCCAGTTGCAAGGCTACTGGCGCACCTTGACTTGCACAATCGACATGGTGGTGGTGGTGGCGCCATTTTCCTATTATATATATAAGCATTGATTGGATAGATTTAATTAAACATCAATATTTGTTCTAACGCAAGCATTCATCAGAGATAGAGACAAAACATAGGATAGATAGAAACATTGCATTGATTCATTATCAGATTGACAAATATAGAGTTTATGTCAATGTTAGGGAAACTACTAGGGAAACATCATAGGGTTTATTTCAATGTTAGGGAAACTACAAGGGAAAAACATCATAGGGTTTATTTCAATGTTAGGGAAACTACACTAGGGAAACATCTCATATATATCAATGACACTAGGGAAATTAACTACACTATAATTAGTACTCCCTCCGTCCGAAAAAGCTTGTCCCAAGCTTGTCTCTCAAATGGATGTATCTATCACTAACTTGGTGCTAAATGCATCCATTTGAGTGACAAGTTTTTTCGGACGGAGGGAGTAACAAATAAACAATGTCAATCCTAATACACTACAAACATCACAAGCCTAGCTACCTTTACGAAAAAACATTCACCTAAGCCTACCTCTACAATGTCATCAATCCTAATATACACTACAAACACACACACAATCCTAATATACACTACAAACACACATATACAACAATATGGAGAGTGCGGCGGCGGCCGGAGTGGGGGCAGCGGCGGAATGGGGGGGGGGGGCGGATAGTGGGGTAGCAGGGGAGTGGGGGGGTGATGTCTAATACACAACTTGTTCTTGTAGACTCGTGTTGGGCCTCCAAGCGCAGAGTTTTGTAGGACAGTAGCAAATTTCCCTCAAGTGTATGACCTAAGGTTTATCAATCCGTGGGACGCGTAGGATGAACATGGTCTCTCTCAAACAACCCTGCAACCAGATAGCAAAAAGTCTCTTGTGTCCGCAACACACCAAATACAATGGTAATTTGTATAGGTGAACTAGTTCGGCGAAGAGATGGTAATAAAAGCGTAGTAATCATAGTAGATATTGATTTTTGTAATAGGAACAATAAAAAACAGCAAGGTAGCAATTGATAAAATGGAGCACAAACGGTATTGCAATGCTTGAAAATGAGGCCTAGGGTCCGTACTTTCACTAGTGCAATCTCTCAACAATGCTAATCTAATTGGATCATATAACCATCCCTCAAAGTGCAATGAAGAATCACTCCAAAGTTCCTATCTAGCGGAGAACATAAGAAGAAATTGATTGTAGCTATTCTTTCCGATCAATCTATCCAAGAGTTCGTACTAAAATAACACCAAGTTATTCTTTCCGATCGATCTATCAAGAGTTCGTCCTAAAATAACACGAAGTTATTCTTTCCGATCGATCTATCAAGAATTCGTACTAAAATAACACCAAAGCAAATTCAGATTCATAATACTCAATCCAACACAAAGAAGCTCAAAGAGTGCCCCAAGATTTCTACCGGAGAAAGAAAAGACGAGAACGTGCATCAACCCCTATGCATAGATTACCCCAATGTCACCTCGGGAATCCGCGAGTTGAGTACCAAAACATATCTCAAGTGAATCAATATAATACCCCATTGTCACCACGGGTATTCATATGCAAGGCATACATCAAGTGTTCTCAAATCCATAAAAGTATTCAATCCGATAAAATGAAATCTCAAAGGGAAAACTCAATTCATCACAACAAGATAGAGAGGGGAAAACACCATATGATCCAACTATATTAACAAAGCCCACGATACATCAAGATCGTAACATCTCAAAAACATGAGAGAGAGAGATTAAATACATAGCTACTGGTACAAACCCTCAGCCCTGAGGGTGGACTACTCCCTCCTCATCATGGTGGCCGCCGGGATGATGAAGATGGCCACCGGTGATGATTTCCCCCTCCGGCAGGGTGCCGGAACGGGGTCTAGATTTGATTTTCGTGGCTACAGAGGCTTGTGGCGGCGGAGCTTCTGATCTAGGGCTACCCCCAGGGTTTTTGGAATATTTGGTGATTTATCGGGCAAAGAGGTGGTGCGGGAGGCCACCGAGGTGGGCACAACCCACCTGGGCGCGCCTGGGCCGCCAGGCGTGCCCCCCTCGGGGCACCCCCCAGGTGCTTCTCTGGCCCACTGGATGTCTTCTGGTCCATAAAAAATCCACAAAAAGTTTCGCGGTGTTTGGACTCCGTTTGCTATTGATTTCCTGCGATGTAAAAAAACAAGCAAAAACAACAGCTGGCACTGGGCACTGGGTCAATAGGTTAGTCCCAAAAAAATGATATAAAGTTGCTATAAAATGATTGTAAAACACCCAAGAATGATAATATAACAGCATGAATACTTCATAAATTATAGATACGTTGGAGACGTATCAGCATCCCCAAGCTTAATTCCTACTCGTCCTCGAGTAGGTAAATGATAAAAGAAATAATTTATGAAGTGTGAATGCTAGCAAAGTGCACAAGTTTGATCAATGACAATTTCAATCACTTTTCCTAGCATCATAACAGCAATTCTTTCTTATAAAACTTCTCATGTTAAAGTAGCAACCAATTCACATGTTAAGGTTCAAACAATGAATTCTCTTGAAACTCAACAACCTATGTTCTCTGTCACCAAACAATTGCAATTCAACTTATTCAACAGAGTCTAAGTAAGAGCTCCACATACTCAACCATCATATAGGCTTCTATGATTGCTAACACTCATCGCATACACATGAGCAAAATGTTTCAACCGGACACATACAAAGATAGGGGCTTATAATTTTGCCTCCCAATGTATTCACCTCAAGGGTGATGTCAACAATAATAACTCATGCCACCCATATCGAACTGGACATATGTGCCTAGATCTTTCCTCACCACATGATGCTTGCCAAAGGAGAAAAATAAAAAGGAATAGAGAGAAAAACTTTGACTCTTGCCTAAAAGTAAATACATAAAAGTAAAAGATAGGCCCTTCGCAGAGGGAAGCAGAGGTTGCCATGCACTTATTTGTTTGTATGCTCAACCCCTTTGTGCAAAAGAATGTCACGTTATATTGCCCCTTGTGATGGCAACCTTTATTATGCAGTCTGCCGCTTTTATTTCTTTACCATCACAAGTTCGTACAATGCTCAATTTTCTCTTACACTAAATGATCTTACACTTTTAGAAGCAATTTTTATTGCCTTATTGCACCAATGACAACTTACTTGAAGGATCTTACTCAATCCATAGGTAGGTATGGTGGACTCTTGAAAATAATATTTGGGTTTAAGGGTTTTTGGATGCACAAGTAGTATCTCTACTTAGTGCGGAAATTTTGGCTAGCAACGATGGGGGGCAAGCACCACATGTTTAAGGATCTATGACAATATAATTCCTATGTGAATATGAACAAACATAAATCATTACGTGGTCTTCCTTGTCCAACGTCAACAATTTTGGCATATAATATTTTGATGGGGACTCACAATCACAAAAGATTTCCAAGATAGTGTATTTGCATGTGAAAGTTCTCTTCCTTCTACTAATCATTCATGAATTGCTTGTATGACCAATATTGTGATTGTCAAGCCTCAAAAGATTTCACTTTCTAAACCCAATGTGAAGCTACCACTAGGCATGATATGAACATATAATTTCAACTTCATGATATTCAATTCATTCAACAATTTACTCATAGGATATAAGTGAAGCACAAGAGTAAATGACAAGCTACTCCAAAAAGATGTAAGTGAAGATCAAGCGAGTAGTTAAGTAAATAGGTAGCTAATTGTGGACTCTCTCTTATTTAAAAACTTTCAGATCTAAGTATTTTATTAAAACAGCAAGCAAAACAAAACAAAATTACATTCCAAGAATAGCACAACTCATGTGAAGAAGCAAAAACTTAGGCTCAACCGATACTAACCGATAAATGTTGATGAAGAAAGGTGGGATGCCTACCGGGGCATCCCCAAGCTTAGATGCTTGAGACTTCTTGAAATATTATCTTTGGATGCCTTGGGAATCCCCAAGCTTGAGATTTTGTGTCTCCTTAATTCCTTCTATCACGTTTTCCCTAAATCTTAAAAACTTCATCCACACAAAACTCAACAAGAACTCGTGAGATAAGTTAGTATAAACCAATGGAAAAACCTTATCATTCTCTACTGTAGAAAATCACTAAAATTTTTATTCAACATTGCATACTAAATGCCTCTGCATATTTAATACTCCTATCCTCAAATAGAATCATTAAACAAGCAAACATATGCAAACAATGCAAACATGACAGCAATCTGCCAAAACAGTACAGTCTGTAAAGAATGCAAGAGTATCAATACTTATTTAAATCCAACAATTATGAAAATTTACCACACTTTAGAAAATTTAGCAGATATTACTGTGAAAAAAGTTTCAACATTTTATCATATTCTGACTTTTCTCGAGAATTTTTGCAACATCGATAAACTTTCTGTTTTGAAACAGCAACTCATATACTTGCAAAATAAGCATGGTAAAGGCTATCCTTGACATTTTTATTGAAAAGAAAGATGGAAAACATTATTCTAAATAACAGCAAGAAAATCCTAATAAGAAAATGATGCTCCAAGCAAAACACATATCATGTGACGAATAAAAATGTAGCTCCAAGTGTGGTTACCGATAATGTTTTAGACGAAAGAGGGGATGCCTTCCGGGGCATCCCCAAGCTTAGTTGCTTGGATCTTCATTGAATATTACCTTGCGGTGCCTTGTGCATCCCCAATCTTAGGGTCTTGTCACTCCTTATTCTCCTCATATTGACATCTCACCCAAAACTTGAAAACTTCAATCACACAAAACTTAACGGAACTTCGTGAGATAGGTTAGTATGATAGAGCAAACCATTTCACTTTGTTACTGTCAAAGACAAGATTCATAATTGTTTCCACACAATTCCTACTGTAGCATATCATTTACACAATTTATATTGACCAATATAAGCCATAGAAACTAGAAAACAAGCAAACTATGCATTGAAAACAGAATCTGTCAAAAACAGAATAGTCTGTAACAATCTGTACTCCAACCATACTTCTGCTACTACAAAAATTCTGAAAAATTAGGACAACGTAGGGAATTTGTATATCTACCACCTGTAAAAATTTCATATCAAAATCACGTTCCAGTAAATTTTCAAAATTCCTGGACTGAGCGCAAAAGTTTCTGTTTTTGCACAGAATCAAGTCAACTATCATCCACACTATCCCAAAGGCTTTACTTGGCACTTTCTTGAAATAAAAGCTATAAAACATGATTACTACAGTAGAATAATCATATGAACACACAAAAACAGTAGGGGTAAATGTTGGATTGTCTCCCAACAAGCGCTTTTCTTTAATGCCTTTTAGCTAGGCATGGTGATTTCAATGATGCTCGCATAAAAGATAAGAATTGAAACACAAAGAGAGCATCATGAAGCATATGACTAGCACATTTAAGTATAATACACTTCCTCTGTATAGGGATTTTGTGAGAATACAACTTATGGGAACAAGAATCAACCAGCATAGGAAGGCAAAACAAGTGCAACTTCAAAACTTTCAACATAAAGAGAGGAAACTTGATATTATTGCAATATGTAAGAGCATATGTTCCCCTCTCATAATAATTTTCAGTAGCATCATGAATGAATTCAACAATATAACTATCACATAAAGCATTCTTTTCATTATCCACAAGCATAGAAATTTTATTGCTATCCACTTAAGCAAATTTATTCTCATGAATAGTTGTGGGAGCAAACTCAACAAAATAACTATCATGGGATTGAAAATTAAAATCATGATGACAAGTTTCATGGTTATCATTATTCTTTATACCATACATGTCATCACCATAATCATCATAGATAGCAACTTTGTTGTCATAATCAATTGAAACCTCTTCCAAAATAGTGGATTCATCACTAAATAAAGTAATGACCTCTCCAAATCCACTTTCATAATTATCACAATAAGATTCAACACCCTACAAAATAGTGGGATCATTAGTACCAAGAGTTGACACTCTTCCAAACCCACTTTCATCAACATAATCATCATAAATAGGAGGCATGCTACCATTATAACAAATTTGCACATCAAAACTTGGGGGACTAAAAATATCATCTTCATCAAACATAGCATCCCCAAGCATGTAGCTTGCATATCATTGGCATCATGGATATTCAAAGATTTCATACCAACAACATTGCAATCATGCTCATCATTCAAAGATTTTTTGTCAAACATTTTATAGAATTCTTCTTCTATCAATTGAGCACAATTTTCTTTTCCATCATTTTCACGAAAGACATTATAAAGATGAATAATATGATGCAACCTCAATTCCATTTTTTTGTAGTTTTCTTTGTATAAACCAAACTAGTGATAAAACAAGAAACTAAAAGATTCGATTGCAAGATCTAAAGATATACCTTCAAGCACCCACCTCCCCGGCAAAGGTGCCAGAAAAGAGATTGATGTCTAATACACAACTTGTTCTTGTAGACTCGTGTTGGGCCTCCAAGCGTAGAGTTTTGTAGGACAGTAGCAAATTTCCCTCAAGTGGATGACCTAAGGTTTATCAATCCATGGGAGGCGTAGGATGACGATGGTCTCTCTCAAACAACCCTGCAACCAGATAGCAAAAAGTCTCTTGTGTCCCCAACACACCAAATACAATGGTAATTTGTATAGGTGCACTAGTTCGGCGAAGAGATGGTAATAAAAGCATAGTAATGATAGTAGATATTGATTTTTGTAATAGGAACAATAAAAAACAGCAAGGTAGCAATTGATAAAACGGAGCACAAACGGTATTGCAATGCTTGAAAATGAGGCCTAGGGTCCATACTTTCACTAGTGCAATCTCTCAACAATGCTAATCTAATTGGATCATATAACCATCCCTCAAAGTGCGATGAAGAATCATTCCAAAGTTCCTATCTAGCGGAGAACATAAGAAGAAATTGTTTGTAGCTATTCTTTCCGATCAATCAACCCAAGAGTTCATACTAAAATAACACCAAGTTATTTTTCCGATCGATCTATCAAGAGTTCATACTAAAATAACACCAAGTTATTCTTTCTGATCGATCTATCAAGAGTTCGTACTAAAATAACACCAAATCAAATTCAAATTCATAATACTCAATCCAACACAAAGGACCTCAAAGAGTGCCCCAAGATTTCTACCGGAGAAACAAAAGACGAGAACGTGCATCAACCCCTATACATAGATTACCCCAATGTCACCTCGGGAATCCGCGAGTTGAGTACCAAAACATATCTCAAGTGAATCAATATAATACCCCATTGTCACCACGGGTATTCATATGCAAGACATACATCAAGTGTTCTCAAATGCATAAAAGTATTCAATCCGATAAAATGAAATCTCAAAGGGAAAACTCAATTCATCAAAACAAGATAGAGAGGGGAAAACACCATATGATCCAACTATATTAACAAAGCTTGCGATACATCAAGATCGTGACATCTCAAGAACACGAGAGAGAGAGATTAAATACATAGCTACTAGTACAAACCCTCAGCCCCGAGGGTGGACTACTCCCTCCTCATCATGGTGGCCGCTGGGATGATGAAGATGGCCACCGATATTGATTTCCCCCTCCGACAGGGTGCCAAAACAGGGTCTAGATTGGTTTTTCGTGGCTACAGAGGCTTGCGGCGGCGGAACTTCTGATCTAGGGCTACCCCCAGGGTTTCTGGAATATTTGGTGATTTATAGGGTAAAGAGGGGGTGCGGGAGGCCACCAAGGTGGGCACAACCCACCTGGGCGTGCCTGGGCCCCCAGGCGCGCCCTGGTGGGTTGTGCCCCCCTCGGGGCACCCCCCAGGTGCTTCTCTGGCACACTGGATGTCTTCTGGTCCATCAAAAATCCACAAAAAGTTTCGCGGTGTTTGGACTCCGTTTGCTATTGATGTCCTGCGATGTAAAAAACCAGCAAAAATAGCAACTGGCATTGGGCACTGGGTCAATAGGTTAGTCCCAAAAAAATGATATAAAGTTGCTATAAAATGATTGTAAAACATCCAAGAATGATAATGTAATAGCATGAATACTTCATAAATTATAGATACGTTGGAGACGTATCAGGGGGCGGTCGAATTGGGGCAGCAGGGGAGTGGGGAGGCGACGGGCAGCGAGAGAGGGGGAGGAGCAGCGGAGGGTGGCGACAGAGAGGCGGCGTGCGATGAGAGCGCGCGGGCGGCGAGAGAGGGGGCGACGAGAGGGGGGAGGAGCAACGGAGGGGATGAGCATTACCCGCGCCGGCGACGAGGAGACCTGTGGCGGCGGTGGCGGTTTCGGCAGGGAGGAACCCTAACCGCGGCGGCGGCGGGTGGAGGGGAGAATGGGACAATCGATCGAAGTGAGAGGGTGCCGGAAGGGTGGGGGGGGGGCGGCCGGCCGGGGTTTTCACTTGGTGTAGTATTAGCGCGACGTACGGGCCGGCGCTACTGCTAAGTCCACTAGCTGTAGCGCCGGCGCACAACCCACGCTACAGCTAAGTGGGCTAGCATTTTGGCCCTGCCGGCCGGGGTTTCGGTTGTGGTTTGATGGGTTTTGACAGGGTAATGAGGGGTTTTCAAAGTGTTTTGAGAAGTATCAAGGGTGATGGTTATCTCAAAAAATGGGTTAGGGTTGACCATAACTAGTTCAAAAGATATCAGAAAGATATACACATCCTTGTTTTATGCGACTACGTTTGTAGGAAAAATAATGAACTTGGTCTATGTGTATTTTCATTAAAACCCTTCGACAAAACAAAGGTACCACCAAGCATATAAGCACCAACCGCGTTCCGATGAGTACTTTGCAAATGTTGAAACACTTACAATCATAACAAGTCTTCCATGCTATGTATTGCATGAACACAAATAGTACGATGATGATGATGTAGTAAAGTCACACATTACAACAACGATTTATAAAGACCACAAATTATTTTTGCACACTATGTTGTGCTGTAATTACTCGAGAGGCACATCTAGAACATGGGAAACAAACAGATAAATCCCATGATTTCCCAGGTACAGCAACATCATCACCTTTTGTCCTATCACCCAGAGTTTTTCCTTCATCATGAGCTCATTCCATTTGTTGACGCAGACACATCCGTCAATATCAGAGATGGTGTATGTACTGGAAACCCTAGTATTTGGATGACAAACAATGGTTATGGCACCATATTCTGCCATGTCTTGGGGCACAACACGCTGAGACAGTTTCTGTTTGAACAACATGTTTGTTATGTTACCAAATTTGTAAATTATTGTTCTACAGTACAATGTACTGAAATGACACAAAGTAAAGGAAGAAGAATACGGTTACCCCAAAGTTCTTGTTGCAATTTCACCATGTCAAGGTATGGAGAAATCCATACGCTCTTCCTTCATCGTAGTTTCCAGCATCATGATGCTTGACTAACATGTCAAGGTTCATCACTTGGCGAACGACAAGCTCCATCATTCTCCAATTGAAATGTGTTCCCTCAGTGATAGCGATATTGTCAATAATATATCTTTTCTCATTGGACAATTGGTAGTATGCTACAATATTATATCACACACAATTAAATTTAGAACCTATGGTATGTGATACAGTAATAGTACAAAGTGAACTTGAAGGAACAAGAATTTGTCTTACATGGATGAATGATAGGCAGATTTCCAGTAGTGACAAGGCTAGTTGGTAGATGAGAGTTGACCAAATTGAACGTAATTTCCTGGCCCACACAAAGTGTGTACACTCTAACAAATTCCTTCCAAGAATTTCCAGAAATAATTGTCAACCCATTTTCGTTGGTAATGTCACATGGGAATTCAAACCCCTCTGTGGTAGTGAACCTTGCATGAAAATACCCATTGTGGCCCATGGGAATTCTGAATTTGTTCGTGAAACTGTATCTGCTATAGCAGGGGATAACCTGAGTAGTATATTTACAAGAGTCAATACATATAATCTACATAGTAATACAAGGGGCTGGTCCAATCAAAATATGGAATTATGCCACGAATAAAAAGGTAGAAGAGTAGTTTACTATAGTTGAGAACAGAAATATCATAAAAGCCCCTACAAGTTTTTAATTTACATGCACGTACAAAACCATTTACTGAATTAACTAATCTACATGCAAGCACGTGACAAGAAAAGTAGTACTACCTCCGTCGCAAAATTGTTGTCTGAGATTTTCCTACACACGGATGTTAAAACGTGAGTGCGTACGTTCGTATATATACAATTCTAAGACAACAATTTTTGGGCACAGGGAGTAGTAAATTTCTCATTAAAGCTTATATGAAAATTTGAGAATGGAACTTACTGTCCTGTTCGCAAATCCATCGCGCAGGGTGACAGCAAAAGAATTCATCGGATTATTGTCACCGGTGCACAAACCCTTGGTGTCGAAACAGATGTCACACTACGATTCGACAACGAGCACATCATCACTACTATCATACATATATGGGCTTATTGAAATCAGATCTGACTAATTCTGTACTTGAAACACCTACCGCGTTCATCTCTGTGCCCATTGTTGGTCGAAGCAGGGTGGCCCGAAACAATGCCTGGGAAGATCGCGGGAGAAGCGCAGGTAAGAGAGAGGGGCGGCGATGCAGAAAGCTTTGAAGATGGCAAAATCTGGATGAATGGGGGTGAGGAGATTTGTTGGTTGCTGGTAAGGAGACCTAAAGGAGGAGAATGTCAACTGCCAACTTAACGTGCGCTCACTAGTAGAAAAAGGCCCATTTGTCCCGGTTCTAGAGGCCCATTTGTCCTAGTTCTGGAACCGGGACTAAAGGGTCGGGACTAAAGCCCAATACCTTTAGTCCCGGTTCGCCTACGAACCAGGATAGATGGGGCTCCACGTGGCCGCTGCGGCCTGCCCAGGCAGGAGGGCCTTTTGTCCTGGTTGGTAGCACCAACCGGGACCAAAAAGCATCCACGCGTCAGTAGTTCAGGGGCTGGGGTTTTTGTTTTTTTTGAAAGGGAGGGGGGTTTGGGGGTTTTGTAGGGTTAGTTTAGGGGTTTCATATATTGTGTTAGCTAGGTAATAGAGAGAAGTAACCTCTCTTATCTCCGTGCTTGGTCGACGCTACGTACTATATGTATAGAGAGAACTCGTGAGACGCTAGCTAGTAAGGAAATGAAGGAAACCATTAAGTATACAAGATCGTCATGAACATATATATACTGAGGGAAGTGATCGACCTCCTCCTTCTTCGAGAGATTGGTCGAACAACAATTTTTCGTATATCTATCCGACGCTACTAGCTACATATATACAATATAAGATCTCTTACAATCCCTAACATCTGATGTCATGTTCCACATGGTATTCTCTGGCTTTATTGATGACGTGGTCAAGAAAGAATCCTGCCAATTCCTCTTGAATTGCTTTTATGCGATCTTGTGGTAGGAGTTCATCCCGCATCTGCCACATCTAATTTGAAGAAGGGGTTCAATACATATATATGAATGAAACTCAACACAAATGATGGTAATAAAATAAAATTGTGAATATTATTGCTTACACACTTCATATTGTTTTTCAGAGTAGCCCCGCTCACAGGTCATGTGGCGGATGAACTCGCAAATGTAGTATCCACAAAAATCAGTCCCGCCTTCCTGCCACAACCACTTTACAAGAAATAGAGGTCAATCAAACTGATAAGCAAGCATGCTAAATGGTATTGATGAAACTAGCTAGAATCAATGGGAGATGCGCGGAACTAGCTAGTAGTACTTACTTTCGGGTGTGTAAATCGGAGCTCCCTCGGCAGTCCCAGAGCTTTAGTGGTGAACTCTTTCCAAACCCTACCAGACAAAGAAAACAATTACTTGCTATCAGGAAATGAACAATGTTGCCGATATGGTGCGATAACGATCGATTGAACTTACTTCTCGAGCATTTTAGTCATGGCCGCATACTCCTTGGGATCTTTTCGTCTCGAGTCTAAGACGGTTACTAGTCCCTGCTCAAGCTTAATCTCTAGGAGAATAAAGTGGAAGCTACGCACGCATGCATAACTCATCAATTACATTACTATAACCTCGATTAATAAGGGAAACCGAATATGCACAAGACAGTAACACTCACTTGAAGTTGTAAGGAAAGAGTATTTTATCTTTGTTTTGATTTCGAAGCAACGTTTTTAGCAAGTTGGCCTCGGTTTCTTTGGTATTATATTTAACCGTCCATTCATCTATGAGAGTTGTGTTAATGAACCCAATATCATAGATTTGTGCTTTTCTGCATTCGACAATCTTCAATGTGCATAATATAGTGAGGATAATTATATATACATGCAATGAAAGAGCTGAGCTATATATAGAGACTTAATTACAGAAGTAGTACTTACAGACAGTAGCAAGTGACGATTATTTTATCGAGGGCCTTTTGATTGAAAAACCGGAAGAACTCCTCAAATGGAATAGACAACAGATCAATTCCAACGAGGTCGTGCTCCTCTTTAACTATCAGCGTCAAAGTATCCTTCCCAGACTCGCTGCAGGTGTCCATGTACCACTCACGGAATCTTCGCATCATCGTTGTTAGAGGAGGATGACCAGGTTTGACGAGAGGCTTCCCGTGCCGGTATTTGTGTTCGTCCACCTCCATTATATCAAAATGTGCATCGTCGGGCAGGTAATCTGTAGGATTGGTACCGGGCACCATCCCCGGATGATTAGCGACGATATCGCTAGACACCTTGAGCGGGGGGCACGATTGGTTCGCTTGTTTGCCGAGCTGGGGATTTTTTTTCCCAATTCTTCGTTCTGCTAACCTTCGATCACTGCAAGTACTTCCCGACCGCTCTGCTTCCTGATATGTCCTTTCAATAATGCGCTCATAGTTGGTTTGCGGCGGAGACGATCGTGATCGCTTCAGGGCATCGAGAGTGCGCTTCGCTTTCAGCGGATCTATCTTCTCCTCCGGAGGTGGAGGTTTCTTTGCAAAAAAGTCCCTCACTTGGGCATAAGAGATGTCCTTGTTTTCCTTGTCGGTCCTCTCATATGGTAACTTTTCCAGAGGCTTGAGAGATGGACCGTATCTGAATTGCCTCCCGCCTCTGCTTGTACTGCTAGCCGCTGGAGCGATAGCGTCTCTCTTCCGCCATTGCTTACGAGGCGGAGAAGGAGGCGGAGTGCTCCGACGCGCCGGAGGAGCCGGAGCGGCGGCGTCTGTCTTCCGCCGTTGCTGACGAGGCGGAGGAGGAGGCGAACAGTTCGGACGCGCCGGAGGAGGCGAAGGAGGAGGCGGAGTGGCCTCACGCGCCGAAGCAGCCGGAGAAGGAGGCAGAGTGCCCTGATCACTCGCCGGAGGAGGAGGAGGAGGAGGAGGAGGAGGCGGAGGCGTCCAGTTCGGAAGCTTGATGTGCTCCTTCGGCCATAGACATGGATTATTCAGAGCAAGACCCAGCTGAGTATCCCCTTGACCTGTAGGGTGGTGAAGCTCGAGCTCCTCAAATCCCTCCGTTACTTCATCCACCATCACAACAGCATAGCCTTGTGGAATCGGACGACAGTGAAAAGTTGCGTCAGGTTCAGGAGGTGCAACAGAGCCGACAACCGCCTTGACTTTGAGGTGCTGCCATTGCGTCATAAGCTGGCAATGCTGAGCCTCCATGATAGCATCCACGGGGTAGCTAGAAGCCGTGAAGTCAGGCTGCTGAACGAGCTTGGTGGAAGCCATGCTGCTTCTCCGCTGAGGTGGCGGGGTAGCTCCAGCACCTCGCTGGCTCTCAACTTGTTCCTCTAGCTTTTGTACCCTTGCATTCAGCTTCTGCAGTTCGCTCTGCTCCAGTTTCCTCTTCCTCTCCCGGGTTTTGTAACCGCCTGCGCTGGGAAACCCAACCTTCCACGCAACGGAGCCTGGCGTGCCTCGTGTTCGTCCAGGGTGCTCAGGATTCCCGAGGGCCTCAGTCAGCTCGTCATTCTCTCTGTCGGGAATGAACGTCCCTTGCTGCGCTGCGGCGATACACTTCTAAAGCTTCTTGACGGGTATTGCAAGTTGCTCGTTCGTCCAAACGCACTTCCCTGTTTCAGGGTCCAAGGTTCCCCCAACCCCGAAGAACCAAGTCCTTGAACGGTCTGGCCAGTTCAATGTCTCTGGTTCGACCCCTTTAGCAAGCAGGTCATTCTCAACTTTGTCCCATACCGGCCAGGCTTTGAGGTAGCCACCTAACCCCGTGTGATGGTGAAACTTCTTCTTTGCAGCATTTATCTTATTTGTCTCTGACATCTTCTTACTCTTGTCCGATGTCTTGTAGGCCACAAATGTGGGCCAGTGATCTCTTATCTTCTCAAGTCGGCCGGTGAATTCTGGAGTCTTCCCTTTGTCGACAAACATTGATTTCAACTCATTCTTCCACCTCCTGAATAGATCTGCCATCTTCTTGAGAGCACACGCCTTGACCAATGTCTCTATAACTGGCTTATCCGGATCCTCCTCTGGCGGTAGGGTGAAATTTGCCTTCAGCGAGGTCCAAAGATCATCTTTCTGTCTATCGGTGACATAAGAAACTTGAGGGTCTTCATTCTTAGGCTTATTCCATAGCTGGATGCTGATCGGGATGCTGTCCCTAACAGTAGCTCCGCACTGAGCAGAAAATGCATCCTTGGTCCACCTCAGTTCAATCGACTGGCCATCGTTCACGATTGCTGTGATCGTGAACCTTTCATCCTGACGCAACCTTTTTTTCGGGCCTCGTCTCGTTACCGAAGTTTGGCTCGATCCGGAGGGCTTTAAAAGAAGAAAGAAGAGTTAATATATGTACATACCAAAACAATTAATGCATCAATTAGCTAGTCAGCACAGGCTTAATTAATATATATACCTCGCCGGACTTTGCAACAGCTCCCTCCTCCGTTCGATCACCAGAGCCATCATCATGGTCCCCTTCTTCCTCCGGCATTCGGTCACCGGAGCCATCATGATCATGTCCTTCCTCCTCCATTGTTCGATCACCGGAGCCTTCACCCTCTCCTTCTAGACAATCGGTGTCATTGAGATACGACAAGACATCACCTCCGCCGAGGATGATGTCCCCCAACAACTCTTCTATTTCCAAGTCTCTTTGTTGATCCATAGTTTCTGCAAATATTACAACATGGCAATTAATATACAAACATGAGAGATGGATATATTAGTGGCAAACATAGACCTAGCTAGCTAATCACAACAAGGAATATTAATTAGTGGCCTCGACACTTCTATGGTTTGGGGTGGCCTCGACAACGCTTCTAGGGTTTGGGGTGGCCTCGACAACGCACTTTTAACTTGGTAAATTTGGGTGGCCTCGACGCTTCTAGGTTTTGGGGTGACCTCGGCAACGCTTCTAGGGTTTGGGGTGGCCTCGACGCTTCTAGGGTTTGGTCGGGCGAGAGGGGGTTGATCGACGTCCCCCCTCATACCGCTATTTGGAAGGCCTTTGCTGAAATTCGTACCAAAAAGGGAATTATTCTATCCGGAACTCCGTTCCAAAACAACTTTGAAGAGCTTCGTAGCATCATACGCCTGTTACTTCCGGCTAATGATGAAGCCATGGATTTCTTCAATACTTTAACAGACAACGTGACATATAGAAGAATATATATATAGATGAGATCAGAAAAAAATTGGATCAACTTGTGCAGATCCATGATGGGGGCATTCTTGATAAATCTATATATGTCAAAATTCAAACTTTGACATAAGATCAAACTTTGACATATGATCAAATGTTGCATATGTCAAAATTCAAACTTTGACATATGATCAAACTTTGATATATGATCAAATGTTGCATATGTTAAAATTCAAACTTTGACATATGATCAAACTTTGATATATGTCCACCGCGATATAAAATGATACATAGACTTGTTCGGGCGAGAGGGGGTTGATCGACGTCCCCCCTCATGTCGAAGTTACCGGAGTTATCTTCTAGCCAGTGGTTTGGGTGGCCTCCAGAGTTTGTCGGGTAGGGGCGAGAGGGGGTAGGAGATCGACAACGCTTTTTTTCTAGGGTTTGGGTGGCCTCGAGAGTTGGTCGCCTGGTAAATCGAGAGGGGGGTGAACATTTTACCTTAGTAACTTAGAAAAAAAATGTTATCGGGGAGGGGGTATATCGACCCCCCACCCTCATGTCGAAGTTATCGGGGAGGGGCTATATCGACAACGACATACATATAGCCACATACATATAAAAAAAATTCTATGAACATCCATACATACATATAGCCACATACATATATATGGCTATGAAAAAAAAATCATCATATAAAAAAAGTGTTATCAGGGAGGGGTATACGACACCACCCCCTCATGCGAGTTATGGCGAGGGGCTATATCGACAACAACATATACATATAGCCACATACATATAAAAAAAAATCTATGAACATCCGTATATACATACATATATATGGCTATGAAAAATGCTATAAAAAATTCATCATATAAAAAAACTGCTATGAACAAAACAATTAATACACTGGGGGCGGCGACGGTGGGGCAGGGGGCGGCGAGCTCACTGGGGCGGCGACGAGGAGGCAGGGCACGGCGACGGCAATGGTAGGGCAGGGGCGCGGCGACGGCGACGAGGAAGCGTACAGGGCAGGGGGCGCGGCGGCGCGGCGGCGCGTCAGGTCAGGGCAGAGGGCGCATGAGGAGCGGCGGCGCCGGGGGCAGGGCGCGGCGAGGGCGTCGTGGATGGATTCACCACCGTCGGGGGGAAAGGAGGAGGAGAGATCAAAGTGGGGATGGGCGGTTCTAAAAATCCCTAAGTGCTACTTATATACCCAGAGCATTGTTCCCGGTTCATGGCACCAACCGGGACCAATGCCCCCCTTTAGTCCCGGTTGGTGCCACCAACCGGGACCAAAGGTCTATTTTCAGCAGCCCAAAGGGCGGGAAACAGGGACCTTTCGTCCCGGTTGGTGGCACCAACCTGGACTAAAGGGGGGCATTGGTCCCGGTTGGTGCCATGAACCGGTACCAAAGGGCAGCATTGGTCTCGGTTCGTGCCACCAACCGGGACCAATAGCCTTGCACAGCGGCATGGTGGTGGGAGTTTAGTCCCACCTCGCTAGTTGAGAGCGCCCCGCACCGGTTTATAAGCTCGACTGCCTCATCCCTATTGAACTCCTCTGAACTACACGCCTATGGGCCTAAGCTGACACTGCTGTGCCTGTGGGCCTGCTGGGCCTTCTGCGGGCCTGAATCCTGGCCCAACTAGCTAGGTTTCTAGTCGTATTCAGGCCGTGGTGGCCCAGTAGGTGGCATTTTTTTCTGTTTTCTTTTTTGCTTTATTTTTTTTTGTAGTTTTCCAGTGATTCTTTTTGCAGTTCGGTCACAAAAATTATAGACTTTCTGTTAGTGCCATTAATTTTCAAATTTGAATAGTTTAAATTTGAATTCTTTTAAATTTGTGTGAATCACTAGTTTGTGAATAACTTTACTATAAAAATAGATTTTTGAGTGATTCTTTTTCCTGCTATTTAATATTATTGTGTTTTATCAATATATTAAATTTGGTAATTTTTAGGTTATTTTAAAAGTCTGTTTTAATCAAGAACATATTTTGTTATTTTAGTTTGCTATTAAAGTTTCTAACAAAAAATTTCTTTATGAAAATTATTTTTGCCATTAATGTTTTGAACATAAAATACTTTGATAATTTCAGTTGCATAAATTTTATATAATAATAGTTTAAAAAATACTAGAGGTTTATAAAAGCTTTTTAGTTGATTCCTTTGTCTATTAGAGTTTTATAAAAGCTTTTTAGTTGATTCTTTTTGCTATTGAAGAATATTATAGTTTTGTTTTAGTTGATCAGAAATGAATATTTTAATTGATTATTTTAAGTTCATTCTTTTTGCTATTAGTTCATTCTTTTTGCGCTAAATGACCCTAAAATCGAAAAGCACTACAAATGAACTCTGAAAAGGTTGAAAGTTGGCATGGTATCATCATTTCACCCACATAGCATGTGCTAAAAAGTTGAGAGGGATACAGGCAAAAACTGGATGCACTTCGTGTACAAAACGGGCAATCTCTTTCGAAATATCAGGGTTTCGAACGAAAACTCGTCTGTTACAAAGGGATTTCATTTTTTGAACTTATTTGAACTCCAGACTTTTTGTGTGTTCAAAATGCACCATTCAAAGCCACATCATCAATTTTCAACCCTTTCTAACTTCATTTGTTATTTTTCATGCATTTACTGATTTTTTTGAGCTATATGACCCTGAAATTGAAATGCACTACAAATGAACTCTGAAAAGGTTGAAAGTTGGCATGGTATCATCATTTCACCCACATAGCATGTGCTAAAAAGTTGAGAGGGTTATGGCAAAAATTGGATGCACTTCGTGTACAAAACGGGCAATCTCTTTCGAAGTATCAGGGTTTCGAACGAAAACTCGTCTGTTACTGTAACACCCCAAAAATATTTTTTCTAAATATTTGAAATCTTTCCTTTAAAAATAAAAGTTTTGAAAATCATTTTTGGTCATATCACCTTTCTTCAATTTGAATAAAAAACCTTTTCAAATTTTAATTGGATTTCAATCTTCTTTAAATATTCTGGTTGAAGAGTTTAAAATTATATGGATAAGTACTTTGGGGTTTTCAAACAATTTATTTTTAGCAAGAAAAGTTTTGGGGATAATTAAATTTTCAAAGGAAATAACCTTTTCACCTCCTTTTAGCCCTACTAAAATCCATCCAACAAATTTTCTTCCACTCCAATTTTATCCCACAAGTCACTCACCTCATCTAGGACAGAATCCAACTCTTTCCTACCCCACAAAAATATTTTTCACCACCCAAATAAATTCCAAAGTTGGAATTCATATATTCCATCATTCCTTTGGTTTACAAAGGAACCACCATTTCTACAAGGATTCCACCTCCACCAAAATTATCCCAGCAAATATATGGTACCCACAACCCATTTTTCCAAAAACATGGGGTACCCCAGTTCAAAATTTTCAAATCCCACTCAATTCAAATTTGGACTAGATTCAATATTCCTGATCCAAACATATTTTTAAATGCTCCAAAAATTCCCAAACTCTGCCACACTCATTTTTGAGCATCCACACATTTCCACAAAAATCCCCACAAAATTATAAAATCTCTATCACCTTCTGTCATTTTATCAAACAGCTAATGTGCACACTGTTCATCGTTGTCCAAAATTCAGTTAACTGAATTTGGTTCAGTGGCAGAAACGACGGCGCCGTGCACTCCATCCCCACTCCTTCTCCTCCACGCCTCCTCCCTCCTAACTGCGCCGCCCTGGGCCCCTCCTCGTCAGTGCCTCACCGCCGACAGCACAGAAGGAGGCCGGTGCACCTGCCTCCGTCCTCGGCGGCGGCAACCCGAGCTGATCCACGCGGCGCCCGCCATATTCACTCCCTCGCTGACCTCCCCAACCTAACTACTCACCACGCGGCACCTCCTCCGCACTGTCTCCACGCTGATCACGCCGCCCTTGGCCCCCTGTCAGCCACCGGAGACGGATGATGTCCACCGCACCCGTACACCGACCTCGCCGTGGATAAAGCCACCAAGCCAGAGCTCGTTCGTGCTGGCGCTTCGGGCAGCTTCCTCCACCCTCACTGACACTCACCGACCACGACCACCGCCCAAACCGACCTCGCCGACCATCATAACTCCGGCGTGATCCAAACCCCGCCGGACCGCCTTGAGATCGCCTATATAAAGGCCCCCGAGCTCCGTTCTTCTCACCCATCGCCTCCACCACCTCCCAATCGTCCCTACACCACCCACCCGACCTCGAGGAGGTCTTCTTCTTCCCCTCCGATCACCGCTCCGCCGCCACTGTCACCGATCCGTTCATCGTCGTTACTCCACCTCAACTGCTCCAATCTTGCCAGTAGTCATATATTCCACCAAATCATCGATTCCCCGCTTCAATTCCACTCCCCGAGCTCTCTCCGACGAAATCCCAACGCCACCGAACCACTGTCCGCCACCGTCGACCTCGCCGGCGTTCAGGTGCTCCCCGGCGACCTCCACCACCTCCCTCCGAGGCGGCACTCCTTCCTGGTCATGTTCCAACCATCGCCGCCTTCCAAGACCCCGGCGATCACCGCCGGCGAACACCGTCTCCTCACTGCTTCCGCGCGCGGTTTCAAATATTTGAACCTGACGGGTGGACCCCACCCCGCGCTTTTTCTTTTCTTTTTCACTTTCTAAAAACAAAGGCGTAATCTCGACTTTTACGCCTTCCGCGCTGAGAAGCGTATTTCGGCCCGAAGCGTTTTCTTTATAAACGCACAGGGACTGGCTTTTTACAGAAAAACCCCTGGTTTTGAAAGTTTGATAACTTTTAAACCACAACCCCGTTTGAGTTGAACTTTTTTTTTGAAATTCTTATTTTTCTCTCTAGTTTTTTTAGTATTTATTTAAAAATGTTTTGGGATAAATTTTTGTACTGTTGTCAATTTTTTTAATTTAAGTTGATTTTGAATTTTCAGAAAAAGAAGAGGGAAACTTTGCCGAGAATATTGAAGGGTTTTCACCTGACTACTTTGGACAAGGCAAGCATTATTGAACTTGGGATATGGTGATTGCATTTGCATGTGCCTGTTGCATCGGTTGATATTGCACCATATGTGTAGTATGTCACTAGCACTTGCATGCATGGTCATATCTCTTTT
The DNA here is from genome assembly GCA_011799875.1 of Thinopyrum elongatum. Lineage (NCBI taxonomy): Eukaryota > Viridiplantae > Streptophyta > Magnoliopsida > Poales > Poaceae > Thinopyrum > Thinopyrum elongatum. The sequence goes on from CM022301.1 coordinate 469,406,209, forward strand.
GCTCATAGCTTGCACATCACTCAAGCAAGAGATTCTTCTGACATGGTAAAGTTGTGGAAATAGAGGAGAGTGTCTCCTGCCTTGGACGTGCCGGTTTGCACGGGCCATTATGCTTGACACGGTGGTGTCATGTGACTTAAGTGGAATATTCCGGTGATGTTAATTAACACCTCCTGAGTTGGCCTAGATCGAGTCTTGTTCCGTTACACCTAGCTGGATACCGTGCTGCCACGGGTCTTTCCGCAAGGAAGGTGCGGCTGAGTAAGTTGTTAACCCCTGTCCAGGTACACACCGTACAGAAGGCCACGACGAGGGTTTCCAAAGGCCTTGGACTAAATCCTGTCATCGGGTCAGGGGGCATGGGTGTTTCCGGTTGTGACTGAGAGGGGGGCACCCCTTGTAATCCGCGTGTATTAATAGTGATCCCATGCAGGACGTTGGTCTCTCCGTCTTAGAATTTTTCTTGAACGATGCTTTGGGTGATTCCTAGCATCCAGAGAGTTATTCTGGTGTGTGCTGGTCAGGTGTGTTTTCAACCCAAAGACCGTAATGGGAATTAGTCAGTGTCACGGTACTGACTAAAGAAATCCTTTACTTGTGGGTAAAGAGTACACCCTCTGCAGAGTTAAAACTATTCGAATAGTCGTGTCCTCGGTCAAAGGGCATAGCTGGGTGGGTCAAGTGTCGGTCCCGGTATCGGTCTCCGGAGGAAATAATTAAAATGTGTCTGACTCATTTTTGCAGTATAATTGTTGATACCCTGTTGCTACCTTGAATATTTTATGCCTATTAAATATTATTATGGCTATGCATAATATTGAGGACTAACCCGTTTCTCTCATTTTGTATTCTTCCTGTGTGTGTCAGGGGCTGGCTAGACTACCCCGGGCACTCAGCTATTATTTTCAAGACCTCTCGTGGCGTCTCTCGAGTTTACAGGCGGTTCCGCCACTACTCTTGTGGACACCCGATTGGCATTTCTCTTCAAGTCCAACCGTGGCGTCACTTGACGCCCGACAGGCATTTCTTTTCAAAACCTCTCGTGGCGTCTCTCGAGTTAACAGGCGGTTTATCTCGCCACTACTCTTGTAGACACCCGACCGGCATTTCTCTTATTTTTCTGAATGTCACTTGGGCTGGCTAGACTACCCGTGGCATTCACTTGCTTTTATTCTAAAAAAGACTGGTTATGGCTAACATGTTTCATTTACTTCCGCATCATTTTATAATTATGTCATGACCAGGATTTTAGTCAACATGAGCATGTCATTATGTTCCTAAATAAGCATGTGCATCCATTATATCTTTTGTTCATAATGTTTGCGAGTACATTCCAACGAACTCACTGGCTTGTCCCTGGCTATTTACTTGGCCAGACTTGGAGGAGGACGAGCTTGTGGAGAAGGATTGCGCTAGCGAGCCCGACGCTTAGAGGAGTCCCAGTCAGTCAACCTGTGAGATAGGAGTCTACCACATGTATCATCCGCTGAGCTTCTGCTACACCAATAAAATAGTCAAGCCTCACTCTGACGCTTGGCTTTACGTTATTGTATCAGAGATGTATCACCACCACACCACTGTCATATTCCGCCACTGCCATATATTTGGCGAGTTTGTAATAATTTTGTTGAGCCTTCAGACTCAACCCTGTGTAATATTATTTGTACTGGTTATCTGTATCAAGGAAGTCCACCAGTTGTGTTGATCTTGGGGCTGGTGTGACTTAGGGCCTTTTCTGAGATTTATTCCCAGAAAGGGGCCCGACAGGACTTGGTACCAGAGCCAGGCTGACTGTAGGAAACCCTAGGCACGATCGCTAGCACTCGAGTCAGTACTAACATTTTTTTAGCATGCATTTCATGCATCGTAACAAATTTTCCTTAGTCATCATATTCTTATGATATGACTATTTGGATTTTTGTCTACTGATGTAGATGTCTGGCGGCAACTGCCCATCCCAGATTTTTGCCAACGAGCCGGCGTGATTTTCCTGTCTTCTTGCCGTCATCGCTAGGGATGCGATGAGGTCTCCGAGCCATCCTGAGTACACGATTTTTGCTGACAGGGTCACAGACACTCTGACTTTGTTCCAGGCTTCGGTATATATTCGGGGTGGAAGTAACCTGTCCTTCCGCAACTACCGTTTCATGGGGAGAGTCATGCCCTCTGAGAGGCATGCTATCCAGATGGCCGCCCGTGAGGCTATTGCACATCTTAGGGACATCCTGCCTATTAGGCAGACTCGTCCCTATCACTACCTTCTGTGTCATGTTCCTTATACCAACCATTACGCTTTTTCCTGCACCGCGGGAGAAAGGGATGGGGCGATCGAGCCCCTTGTTTAGTACATCATGGCACTCGAGTCGATCTTTACCGCACTGGTGGACGACCATCCTGCTGCACGAATGGACCTGGCTCGTGCGAGGATCACTCGCAGGAGTGAGTTCCGTTCACCTTCACCACGTACCCCTCGTATTCCGACTCCACCACACTACTCTCCTACTCAGCCCGCGGTTCAGCACTCATCCCCGAGTGATGAGGCTAGTCGCTTGGTTGCTCCTGTTCCGACCAGAGCTCCACTTTCGACGCACATGGTGCCTCCTTAGACAGGCGTGGCATCAACCGCTACACGACTAGAGACCATCCCAGAGGAGGAGGAGGTTGAGTCTCGAGAGCCACAGCTGGGACTCACCCTCAGCGGTGCTTACAGTGTCTCAGACACTCCGTGAGGACTGATCGAGCGTCAGCACCGTAGTAGTCTTTTTATGATGACGTGGTTGTAAGATATTTATTTTCTGTTTCTTCTTCTTTTCCTTTTTGTAAGATGGCGAGTAATGGACTCGGACCACAGCTCGTTGAGAGGACGAAGTAGTACGCTAGTTGAATAAGTGGTCTTGTAGTATACGGTTTCTGCAAGCATCTTGTATAATTAAGTCCTGCTTGTATAATTAAATACTGCATGTATGATATAACCTATTGTACTTGCATCCTAGAGGGAGATTTATTTTCAGTCTCTTAAAAAATTTTCTTGTTGCCTTTATAATTTCTTTTCTCATTAGTGTTACACAAATACCCCCAGAAAGAAAATGCATCGCCCCTGGACCTGTTCTATGCCAAATCCACCAGAGAGCAACCATGGACAGATGGGAAATAATTTTACACAAGGACAGAGTAGTCAACAGGACAGTGACATAGCATTTTCACAAGTGTGCCGTCTGTACGAGCAAAGCCAGCAACAGCACAAAGAAATGATGCAACATTTAATCAATATGGGAAACCACCAAGGACAAAATCAGAACAGGTCAAAATTATCTGAGCTCCAGAAGACCAATCCTACTGTGTTTTCTCACACCGACAAACCATTGGAGGCAGATGATTGGCTACGTGATATTGAAAGAAAATTGGTTATTGCCCAGTGTACGGACCGGGAAAAAGTACTTTATACCCCATACTATTTTTCTGGTACAGCAGCATCATGCACTACTGGAATCAGCTTCTTTGCCGTCCGCCATGCCGGACGGCAAAGGCATAGATCACGGACGGTAAAATGCTTTGCCGTCCGTTAGCGGACGGCAAACTGTCCGAATGAAGGCCTGCCAGCAAAGGCCTTCTTTGCCGTCCGCTTCTTAGAAACGGACGGCAAAGGATTACGCCGTCCACCATCCGAGGCCAGCAGACGGCAAAGACAGCTGACGGCAGTGCGGTGGTGTGAGAGCCGTTAGGGGGTTAACGGCGCTCTTTGCCGTCCGCCAGCGGACGGCAAAGAGCCCAGCTAGGCAGCACTGGGAAGCTGCCACGTGTCCAGATATGCCGTCCGCCAGCAGACGGCAAAGAGGTTTGAATCATTGCCGTCTGCTGGCAGACGGCATAGATGGTCACTTTGCCGTCCGCCATTAGACGGCAAAATGACCAAATAGGCAGCCAGTGTTCCCAGTTTGCATAGGTGACTGCCATGTGTCCTCTTTGCCGTCCGCTAGCGGACGGCAAAGAGGCTATATATCCCCTATTTTTATTTAAATCCCATTAATTAGACATGGTTTCAAACACAGATATACATGCATACATATCCAACATATCCAACAGCATGTCCAACAACATATTTCATCCAATCCAACAACATAGTTCAACAAAGTCCAACATATCCATATATACATAACCAGAAACAAGTTTCCAACAACATACCCATATAGACATACATATCCAAACAAGTTTTCATAAACAACAAGGAAGCACCACAAGAATAGTACACTCCTTGAATCCAAGCTTCCTCATGTAAAGCAAATCTGCAAATTGGGAAAGATGAAAGTTGGAAGAAGAAGAAGAAGAAGACTAGTTAGAAGAAGAAGAAGAAGATTTTTTTTCTTCTCTTTCATTTTCTCCTCTCCTCTTCTTTATCTTCTTCTTCTTCTAACTAAGGTAGTTAAAAATGTCATTTTATTGCTAAGCTAGGTAAAAATGCTAAGTGTAGGTCATTTTAGAGCTAAGGTAGGTAAATAGGTTATTTTGGAGCTTAGTAAGGTTATTATGTCATTTTTGAGGAAAATAAGCTAAGTCTATATCATTTTGGAGCTAACAAAGATTATCATGCCATTTTTTACCTAAATATGCTAAGTATGTCATAAATGAACTGAATAAGCTAAGTATAGCTTATTTTTTATCTAACTTAGGTAATTATGCCATTTAGGAGGAAAATAAGCTAAGTATCCATTTGTAAAGCAAAACACTAGAGAAAACTTACCCTCATCACAACAAATGTGATGAAGATCGCAACTAAGGTAACAATTGATCCAACGGCATAATGATACCAAGCCTCATTATCAATGGCATATTTTCTAATCTTCTTAAGCTTCAGGCGCATTGCATCCATCTTCAAGCGCATTGCATTCATCTTCATCTTGTGATCATCGATGGCATCGGCAACATACAACTCCAATGTCATCTTCTCTTCTTCAATTCTTTTAATTTTTTCTTTCAAATACTCATTTTCTTTTTCAACTAAATTTAACTTCTCGACAAGAGGGTCCGTTCCAAATTCCGGTTCACATACCTCCTAGATTAAAATATCTCTATGTCAACTTGATGGCCATAATTTGCATAAATGCGAAATGCAACAAATAGTTATGAAAGAGAATTTACCACATCCGAATCATAAAGCGGGCGAGGGCCGACCGGGACGGAAATCAAGACCATGGCACTATGTATAAGAAACAATCATACAAAGTAAGAAAATTATAAATACCAACTATATAAATCATACAATCATACAAATAACTATATAAATCTAGTACAACATAAAAATTTGAATACCTAATAATCATTATCGGTAATGACGTGCTCGTCATCATCATTATTAAAAGCATCATCATCATCACTATCGGTAATGACATGCTCATCATCATCATTAATAAATGCATCATCATGTGGAAGGCCACCTTTACGTAATCGTTCAAGCATTGACAGGTCATCTGCAGCAGTAACTTCTTCTTCTTCCGGCTCTTCTTGTTCCAGCTCAGGGGTGAAGTCGGATTCAGTATCGTTGTCTACTTCAATGTTCTGGGGTGGAGTAGAGCGGTTCTTGAAATGTTTTTTGGAAAGACGTGTTTCTTGGAAGAATTCTCCTTCGTCATATGTGTCTTGGTTAATGTGAGGTTCATAATCCTTTTCATTGGGGGGAGGTGGTCTAACACGTGGCGGCACTTCATAAATGGCGTCCCAACCACTGAGATTTGGATCACTTTGACAGGCCCACGGTAGATAGAAAACTTGGGTTGCCTGTTGAGCCGTAATATAGACATCGGGAACATCCAAATGGGTGCTTTGTTTGATTTTTGACTAGCCCTATATGTTCATGAGTCCTTCTAGTCTCCCTCGGCTGGAACCAATAACATCTGAAGACTACGACGTTTGGTGGGTTTTCACCATAGAATTCAAGTTCATAAATTTCTTCAAGTCTTCCATAATACTCGATACCTCCTTCGCCGATAGCAGAGACACAACAATTTGTAGACTTTCGGTCGGCCATAGATAGCTCTTTGCCATAGGTACGAAAGCGATACCCGTTGATGTCGTAATTGTCAAATGAACGGACCTTATAGTCAAAACCATTAGCTACTTGTCTCAATTCGGCATCCATACTCTCTGAATTAGCCTACAAGTTTAATACGAAAGGATTGTTGCATTAGTCGCAAATTAGCCAAAGAAAAAAAAGTGTCTAATGGAAATTACCGTTTTTTGAACCAAGAGATGAAACCGGGAAATTCGGCTCCTTGTTTTGCCAGAAGCTCATATTCTTCGACGGAATCCTTTTGGATCACTGCTCCATACGAGAATATGGCGACGTATCGACTGCATCAAAAATCCAGGAATAATAGAAGTTCAAAGGAATTAGAAGTTGTGAAACAATGTACCGAGATCTTACTCAATGTACGGCCGCACTTCTGTTAGGTTGTTGAAGAGATACAGCGAAATGGTCCGCCATTCTTCAACATCCAACCTTACTGGTTTCCAACCACCGGCTGGTGCGAGATTCCCTTTGAATAGGTTGAGGTTGGATTGACCCTTTTGAGGTTCGTCAGCATTGTACCGAGGCTTCGGATTATGCAAATGACAATTTTTGGCTTCGTAGTGTGCGGTCACGAAGTTTACCGCCTCCTCAGTGATGAATGCCTCCGCCATCGATGCTTCTATTCTACGTTTATTTTTACATTTTGCTCGAAGCGTCTTCTGCATCCTCTCAGTTGAGTAGCACCAAGGATTTTGCACGGGCCCCCCCAATCGTGCCTCGGTCGGGAGATGCAAAATCAAGTGTTGCATTGGATTAAAGAAGCTTGGCGGAAAGATCTTCTCTAACTTGCAGATCAACTCCGGCGCCAACTGTTCCATTTCTTCTAGGAGGCCAGGCGATAGTTCTTTCGCACAAAGAACATGGAAGAAATAGCTCAGGTCTGCCAGTACTAGCCATTCATCCTCAGGGATGAAGCCACGCAACATCACCGGCATTATCCGCTCAATCCATAGGTGCCAATCATGACTTTTTAGACCAAATATTTTCAATTTTTGAAGACTTGCTTCCCTCTTTAGATTTGCTGCATACCCATCGAGGAACATCAACTGCATTTTCACCCACAAAATAATTTCCTTCATAGCTGGCCTTCCATGATTGAACCATGCCTTTCGCTTCGTCCAGTTGATCCCCTTTCCTTTCGGTTCTTTCATGTTTTGTAACGGTCTATCACATAGCTCCTCTTGATCGACTCTAGCCTTAGGATTATCCTCTGATTTCCCCTCTATGCCAAACAATGTACCAAAAATGGCTTCGGCGATATTCTTTTCAGTGTGCATCACGTCGATGTTGTGTGGGCAAAGGAGGTCTTTGAAGTAAGGCAGATCCCAGAAGCATGTCTTGTGAGTCCAGGCGTGTTCCTTATTATACCCCTTGAAATACCCTGGACTCTCTGGATCTGGCTCGAGAGTGTTTAACTGATCTAGGGTCTGTTGGCCTGTCAACGCAGGTGGTGCAGAGTGTTTGACAACTCTACCTTTGATGAAGTTCTTCTTGTCTTTCCTGAACTTATGGCCAGGATGTAGAAACGGTTTATGCAAGTCGAAGCAACTATACTTGCGCCCTGCCGTCAGCCAACGAAACTCAAGAGCTCCCTTGCATGTGGGGCACGGGAACCTTCCATGCACACACCAGCCAACGAATAGCGCATACGCCGGCAAGTCATGCGTCGAGTACATGTACCAGGCACGCATTATGAAGTTCTGTTTGCTAAAGGCGTCGTATGTCTTGAACACATTATCCCAAGCTTCTTGCAATTCGTCCTTAAGCGGCTGCATGTACACATTCATATTCTTCCCCGGATAGTTGGGCCCTGGAATTATCAACGTCACAAAAATATTCTTTCGTTGCATAATCTGCCCGGGGGGAGATTGAGTGGAATGACAAACACGGGCCAACAGCTGTATGGGGCTGCCATCTGACCAAACACACTGAACCCATCTGTGCTGACGGCGACTTGAGGATGCCTTGGATCTGCCATTTTTTCCTTATGTAATGCATCGAAGCGCTTCCATGCTTCACCATCCGATGTGTGCACCATCATCACATTCCCATCTGCATCTAGTTCGGTTCTTTTGCCCGTTTTGTGCCATGTCATCTGTCTGGCCGTCTCTTCGACCATGAAAAGACGTTGAAGTCTTGGTACGATTGGCATATACCGAAGAACATTAACGGGTATTTTGGTCTGCGTCTTCTCACCCATACCGTTGTCTACCACAACATACCTGGAAGAATTGCAAATGGGACAATAGTTCAAGTCCTCATACTGAAGCCTTGTTGGGGAACGTAGCAGAATTTTAAAATTTTCTACGCATCACCAAGATCAATCTATGGAGTCATCTAGCAACGAGTGAGAGGGGAGTGTATCTACATACCCTTGTAGATCGCGAGCGGAAGCGTTCAAGAGAACGGGGTTGATGGAGTCGTACTCGTCGTGATCCAAATCACCGATGACCGAGCGCCGAACGGACGGCACCTCCGCGTTCAACACACGTACGGAGCAGAGACGTCTCCTCCTTCTTGATCCAGCAAGGGGGGAGGAGAGGTTGATGGAGATCCAGCAGCACGACGGTGTGGTGGTGGAAGCAGCGGGATTTCAGCAGGGCTTCGCCAAGCGCTACTGGAGGAGGAAGAGGTGTCACGGGAGGGAGAGGGAGGCGCCAGGGGCTGAGCTGTTTCTCCCATGCACCTCCCCACTATATATAGGGGTGGAGGGGGCTGGTTTCTTGCCCTCCAAGTCCAGTGGGGCGTTGGCAAAGGTGGAAGGAAAGAAATCCCATCCTTTCCCTTCCCCACCGATTGTTATCCCCCTTTTTTAGGGATCTTGATCTTATCCCTTCGGGATATGATCTTATTCCTTCTAAGGGGGAATCTTGGTGCGCCTTGACTAGGGGTGTGGGGCCTTGCCCCCACTACCCACGTTCATGTGGGTCCCCCCATGCAGGTGGGCCCCACTCCGGAACCTTCTAGAACCTTCTCGGTACAATACCGAAAAATCCCGAACATTTTCCAGTGGCCAAAATAGGACTTCCCATATATAAATCTTTACCTCCGGACCATTCCGGAACTCCTCGTGACGTCCAGGATCTCATCCGAGACTCCGAACAACCTTCGGGTTACCGCATACTAATATCTCTATAACCCTAGCGTCACCGAACCTTAAGTGTGTAGACCCTACGGGTTCGGGAGACACGCAGACATGACCGAGACGACTCTCCGGTCAATAACCAACAGCGGGATCTGGATACCCATGTTGGCTCCCACATGCTCCGCGATGATCTCATCGGATGAACCACGATGTCGAGGATTCAATCAATCCCGTACGCAATTCCCTTTGTCTATCGGTACGATACTTGCCCGAGATTCGATCGTCGGTATCTCGATACCTTGTTCAATCTCGTTACCGGCAAGTCTCTTTACTCGTTTCCGTAACACATCATCCCGTGAACAACTCCTTGATCACATTGAGCTCATTATGATGATGTCCTACCGAGTGGGCCCAGAGGTACCTCTCCGTTACATGGAGTGACAAATCCCAGGCTCGATTCGTGCCAACCCAACAGATACTTTCGGAGATACCCGTAGTGCACCTTTATAGCCACCCAGTTACGTTGTGACGTTTGGTGCACCCAAAGCACTCCTACGGTATCCGGGAGTTGCACAATCTCATGGTCTAAGGAAAAGTTACTTGACATTGGAAAAGCTTTAGCAAACGAACTACACGATCTAGTGCTAGGCTTAGGATTGGGTCTTGTCCATCACATCATTCTCCTAATGATGTGATCCCGTTATCAATGACATCCAATGTCCATGGTCAGGAAACCGTAACCATCTATTGATCAACGAGCTAGTCAACTAGAGGCTTACTAGGGACATGTTGTGGTCTATGTATTCACACATGTATTACGATTTCCGGATAACACAATTATAGCATGAATAACAGACAATTATCATGAACAAGGAAATATAATAATAACCATTTTATTATTGCCTCTAGGGCATATTTCCAACAAGCCTAAATAAGACACATCCTTTCTCACAGGCATGTATCTTCTCATAGGGCATCTTAAGAGCACGGAGGATTTTGTCTGGCTGGTACAGGTTTGGAGGTAGCACATGGCCTTTGGGTAGAAATCGTCCGAATACTGTCATCATCGCGTCGTAGCATTCTCTGCCCAAGTTGAATTGAGCCTTCAAAGCCATTATTTGTGAGATGGCATCCAGCTGACAAAGCTCAGTGTGCTCATGGAGAGGACGTTTTGAGGACTCCAACATTTCAGTGAAGGCCTTTGCAGATTCCTCCATCTCCTCGTCTGAGTCCCGAGCATCGTCAAAGTCTTGCACCATGTCTGCGGTCTCGGTACCATGCTCGTCGGTGCGACGACGAACCTCGGCTCTGGCACATTGGGCAGACTCACCATGTAATGTCCAGACCGTGTAACCAGGCGTAAAACCAAACTTCTGCAGGTCTTTACTCATTTCAAGCTCATCCCTCTTTTTATAGTTGTCGCAACGGGCACAGGGGCACCAGCTAAATTCCTGGCCATTTGCAAATGCGGCTCTAACAAACCCCTTGGTTTTTGTTAACCATTCCTCGGTCCAAACTTGCTGACTAGTGTAACCGGTGTACATCCATGAACAATCACTCATATTGACTTCCTACTGGACACACAAGAAATATATACATAATTAAGCAAACCATATCCATCAGTTAATGGAGTTTGTTAGTTTTATTACGTCCATGCAACCTACACGCTAATAGGTAAAGATATGTCCTAATCCCACCCGAGTATGTGTAGATCGGGTTCATTTTCCCATGCTCTCCTCCGGATCCGATGCAAAATTTTGGCAGTACCTCCCCGCTGTTCTCCTGATACACGTCTCGGCAATAAGCAGAGAGAATGTGTACCCGGAGAACAACAAGGAGGCACTGATGAAATTCTGCATCAGATCCGGAGCTGAGCATATGGGAAAACGAACCCAATCTACACATACTAGGGCTGTCCATGGATAACGTTGGACAATTCGAAAGAATCATGATTATAAATATGCAAATGCATGCATATTTATAGATGTAACCCTTTCGAACGGGAGACGCATAGTGGTCACGCATACTGATGATTGAAGACACCCATAGCTAGCAAGTTTCATCGGCACGAAGACCGGAATAGAGCAAATGAAGGGGGAAGGAGGAGATGTCATTTGTGCTCACCCACGAACACAGGGGCAGAGCTCGTCGAACACTAAACCCTCGCAGCGACGAAAAAACTGCACATTTAAATCGAAAGATGAGTAACATAGCAACTTTTTTTTTCCGTCGACCTAACTAAATATTTACAACAGGACGAGCGGGTTAGGGGGTTCCTTGGCGTCGATGGAACCCTAAATAGCAAGTGTCATCGGTGCGAGATACATGTGGCGCTCAGCGTTGAACACTAGATCCACATCCCACAAGTGAAGCCGGCGCCCGGCGTCCCGCAACAATAGTTCTGGTGGCCGATGACGGTCGAGCACCTTGGCGAATTTGTCTGGCAGCCTTTGCGATGAGGATTAAAGCCAAGTTTTGAAATTTTCAAACAACCAAACCGACTTGAGTCAGTTTGGGTGTTTCAAGTTTCAACACTTGCCTTTTAATCGTCATCGCAGAGGCTGCCAGACAAATTCGCAATGGTGTTCGACCGCCATCGACGCCGAGAACTGTTGCTGTGGGACACCGGACGCCGGCGTCACTTGTGGGACGTGGGTGTAGTGTTCGACACCGACGGCCACATGTATCTCGCACCGACGATACTTGCTATTTAGGGTCCCATCGACAACGAACCCCTAACCCGCTCGTCCCCGGGTAAACTAAATAGCAACTACCATCGGTGCAAGTTACATGAGGCGGTCGGCGTTGAACACTAGATCCACATCCCACAAGTGAAGCCGGCGCCCGGCGTCCCGCAACAATAGTTCTGGTGGCCGATGACAGTCGAACACCTTGGCGAATTTGTCTGGCAGCCTCTGCGATGAGGATTAAAGCCAAGTTTTGAAATTTCAAACAACCAAACCGACTTGAGTCAGTTTGGGTGTTTCAAGTTTCAACACTTGCCTTTTAATCATCATCGCAGAGGCTGCCAGACAAATTCGCAATGCTGTTCGACCGCCATCGACGCCGAGAACAGTTGCTTTGGGACGCCGGACGTCGGCGTCACTTGTGGGACGTGGATGTAGTATTCGACACCGACGGCCACATGTACCTCGCACCGACGATACTTGCTATTTAGGGTTCCATCGACACCGAGGAACCCCCTAACCCGCTCGTCCCCGGGCGCCCTCTTTTCCTACTTCTTTTTTTCATCTTCAACTTCTACTTCTTTTTTTCATCATCTTCTTCTTCTAATAATATGTCGGGGCCGAGGGAGACAGTGGGCGGGTGAGGGGGAGTGCGGGTGGTATAGTGTCGGCTGGGGGCGCGCGGTAACGCGGGGGAATGGTGGTCGCGGGTGGACGGTTAGGGAGGTGGGGCGGGGTCGGGGGGAACGGTAAGTCGGATGGCGTGGTAGGCGCAGTATGAGCTGGGAGTGCCGCCGCTTTCGTGTGGTGGCTTGGCGGCCCGTAGGGGGATATTTCGGTGAGGTGGTCAGGGGCTCTGCGGGTTCGCGACCCTCTTTGTCTGTCCCGGCAGCCGGTTTGGAAGGGGCCCTCTTTGGGTATGAAGCTGGGCAGAGGAGGTCGGTCCTTTGCGCTGATACTAGCCGCGCTTGGGCCGGCGAGCCCCACCAGCGGAGGGGGGAGGGGGGGGAGACCGTCCGGGCCGGCGTGCGAGGTAAGACCCGGGAAGGATCTTCGCCCCGGGTGAGATGGTCGCCGGGAAGGCTCGTGGAGGCGGGTTTTGTGGATATTCGTTCGGTCTCTTCTGGCGTCCGCCCCGCGCCACGCACCTGTCTTCGCCCGAGGAGGCAGGGGATGGGCCGCAACTTTCGGGACTGCGTGTGGGTAAGGGAACGTGGCCTGGGCCTTAGGGAGGGGCAGGGGGCGGGTCGGGAGGGGAGGTTGGTAGGTTCTGGTGGGGGGCGGGAGGGGGTCGGACTGCTAAAGGGAGCTGGGGTAGGGGGTAGGGGGTTGTTTTGTAGTGCGTTGAGGGGGTATTAGCTGGGGGAAGGCTGGCCGGGAGGAGGGAGGGGTTACCATGGGGTTGGAGGGTGGGGGGGAGGTGGGGACGGACGGGGGGGGAGGGGGGGCTAGGACCGGGGATTGGGGGCGGAGGGGAAGTTGGTCTGTGGGGGGGAGGGGGGAGGCGGGGGGAGGGGGGGAGGGTGGGGGGTGGGGGGAGAGGGGAGGATCCGGGAGGGGCGGAGGGGGTGGGTGGGGGGAGGGGAGGGAGGAGGGTAGGGGGGGGGGGGGAGAAGGGAGGAAGAGGTGAGGGGGGGCGGAGGGGGTGGGGAGGCGGGAGAGGGGGGAAGAGGGAGGAGGTGGAGGAGGGGGGAGAAGAAGAGAAGGAGGGGAGGAGGAGGAGGAGGAGGGAGGGAGGAGGAGGGAGGAGAAGAAGAGGAAGAAGAAGAAAGAGGAGAGGAGGAGGAGGAGGAGGAGGAGGAGGAGGGAGGAGGAGGAGGAGGGGGGAGGAGGAGGGGGAGGAGGAGGGAGGAGGAGGAGGAGAGGAAGGAGGCGAGGAGGGGGAGGAGGAGGAGGGAGGAGGAGGAGGAGGAGGGAGGGAGGAGAGGGAGGAGGAGGAGGAGGAGGAGGAGGAGGGGAGGAGAGGAGGGGAGGAGGAGGCGGAGAGGAGGAGGAGGAGGAGGAGGAGGAGGAGGAGGAGGAGAGGAGGAGGAGGAGGAGGAGGAGGAGGAGGAGGAGGAAGGGAGGAGGGAGGGAGGAGGAGGAGGCGGGGAGGGGAGTAGGAGGGAGGAGGAGAGAAGAAGAAGAGAGAGGGAAGGGGAGGAGGCGGGAGGAGAGGAGGAGGAGGAGGAGGAGGCAGGAGGAGGAGGAGGAGGCGGAGGAGGAGGAGGAGAAGGGGGACGAGGACGGAGGAGGGGAGGTGGGAGGAGGAGACTCCTTCTTTCCTCCCTCCTCCTTCTACTTCTTCTAAACTAAAACTAAAACTAATCTAAAATAAACTAAACTAAAATAAACTAAAACTAAAACTAATCTAAAATAAACTAAACTAAAACTATAACTAAAACAGAAACTAAACTAAAAGAAACAAAAAGAAACTAATTAAACAAAAAAAAGGGGAGGAGCTCACCTGGTGGAGGGGGCGGCCGGACGGCTGCGGCGGCCGCTGGAGGAGGCGGCGACCCGGTGGAGGGGGAGGCCGGACGGCCTCTTTGCCGTCAGCCAACGGTCGGCAAAGTTTCTTTGCCGTCCGCTTGCGGACGGCAAAGAGGTGGGGCCGGTGGGCTTGAGTTGGTTAAACAATAACTGGACCCACCCACCTCTTTGCCGTCTGCTAGCAGACGACAAAGATTCTTTAACGTCAGCCTGCGGACGGCAAAGAACATGCTGATGGCAAAGACTTTGTTAGCCATCAGCCACATCTTTGCCGTCCGTTTTCTTGTGGCTGACGGCAAAGACCTTATTTGCCGTCAGCAAGCGGACGGCAAAGAATTAGCAGACGGCAAAGAAGTGGATTCCAGTAGTGATGGTGGGAAAACTTATGCCACACTCATCCCAACGGAGCTAATATGACATGGGAACAATTCAAGAAAAAAATTCGGGGAGCACATATCCCCAACAGTATCATGAAACTGAAAAAGAGGGAGTTTGAGGATGTCAAGCAGCGAGGCACCATGGTGACACAGTACCTGGATCAGTTTACTCAACTGGCCCGGTACGCCAACGATGAATATATGATCGAAGACAAAAAGATGGAAAAGTTTCTCGATGGACTTATTCCGTCTTTAAAATGCCAACTGGTGGTCCACACCTTTCCTGATTTCAAGACACTGGTGGACAAGGCAATTATACTGGAGAACGAGCATCGTAACATGAACGAGATACGCAAGCGCCGTATGAGCCAGTCATCTCAGGTTCGCAACAATAAACCCAAGAATGAATTTCAGAAGCCCACAACACACCGACCAGCAACACTACTACCTCGACCCGTAGCTGTAGCACCGCAGCAGAACCGCAGTCCTTTCAACAACAGAACTAGAGATACATCATACTATCCGGGCATCACCTGCTATGCCTGCGGAGGAGAAGGGCATTACTCCAGGCAATGCCCAAAGCAGGGAAATAATACTACTAAGCCCAACAACAATGGCCGTGGTACAAACACAGCCCCCAAGCACAACAACATCAACCACAATAACAACAAAGGAAGGGACAAGTCAACCACGTGACCTTTGAGGAAGCACAAAATGCACCGGATATTGTGTTCGGTACGTTTCCTGTCAACTCAATTAATGCTACAGTTTTATTTGATTCCGGAGCTTCGCATTCGTGCATCTCTAAAAAGTTTGCCATGGAGAATCGATTTTCTTTTGCGCCTTTGCAAAATTCCATGGTTATTCAGTCCCCGGGATCGAAGCAAAGCACACAATGATACTGCAAGGATGTAAATATCGAGATCAAAGGAATGGTATTTTTAGCCAACCTTATTGTTCTGGAAGCAGTCGAATTGGATGTTATTCTTGGAATGGATTGGTTAACCAAAAAATAAAGGTTTCATAGACTGCTACAACCGCACGGTGACTCTTACAAGCTGCAAGGGAGAAACAATAAAATTTGGCACAAGGAGGATTTCCGCATCACAAGGAAAATTAAATCAAGTGGATGCGGCAGAATTAAGTAAGGTCCTTGTAGTCTGTGAATACCCCGATGTATTTCCAGAGGAGCTACCAGGCATGCCACCTGATCGGGAAATTGAGTTCGTTATTGAATTAGCACCTGGAACGGCTCCCATTTATAAGAAGCCGTATCGTATGGCTCCAACCGAATTGGCTGAACTAAAGAAACAAATTAAGGAATTAATGGAAAAAGGGTACGTCAGACCCAGCTCGTCACCATGGGGATCGCCCGTTTTATTTGCTAAGAAAAAGGATGGTACCCTCAGACTATGTATTGATTAAAGGGCTCTCAATATGGTCACCATCAAAAATAAATACCCACTGCCGAGGATAAATGACTTGTTCGAACAGCTAGCAGAAGCCAAGGTATTCTCAAAAATAGATTTGAGGTCAGGCTACCACCAATTGAAAATCCGATCGTCAGATATACCCAAGACTGCATTTACTACCAGATATGGATTGTATGAATTTACAGTGATGCCGTTTGGCTTAACCAACGCTCCTGCTTATTTTGTTCATCTCATGAACAAGGTTTTCTTGAAATATTTGGACAAGTTCGTGGTCGTATTTATTGATGACATGCTTATCTACTCCAAGACACCCGAAGAACACGAACAACACCTACGAATAGTCCTGGAAGAATTGAGGAAAAACCAACTTTATGCCAAATTCAGTAAATGTGAATTTTGGTTACGAGAAGTTGGCTTCCTAGGACACGTTCTAACACAGGATGGGATAGCAGTGGACCCAAGCAAGGTAAAAGCTGTCCAAGAATGGAAACAACCCACCAACGTGACTGAGGTCAGGAGTTTTCTTGGTCTGGCAGGATATTATCGAAGATTTATCGAAGGATTTTCCACCATAGCTAAACCCATGACCCAATTGCTTAAGAAGGATAAGAAGTTTGAATGGACTGAAGCCTATGAGAAAAGTTTCCAAGAATTGAAGAAAAGATTAACAACGGCACCCATTCTGGTCGTACCCAATGTGCACAAAAAGTTTGAGATATACTGTGACGCGTCCAGGAAAGGCCTTGGATGTGTATTGATGCAAGACGAAAAAGTCGTGGCTTATGCCTCAAGACAGCTACGACGACACGAGGAGAATTATCCTACGCATGATCTGGAGCTAGCTGCGGTAATACACGCACTCAAAGAATGGCGACACTTTCTTCTCGGTGAGCGATGTGAAATATACACGGACCACAAAAGTCTTAAGTATATTTTCACCTAGCCGGAATTAAACTTGAGACAGCATCGCTGGCTTGAGTTAATAAAGGACTACGATATCGGAATTCATTATCATCCGGGTAAAGCAAATGTTGTGGCAGATGCTCTCAGCCGAAATCCCTGCACCAATAATAATAGTGTGCAATTTTCACAACATGAGTTCAACCAGGAATTTGCCAAACTCAATATGGTCCTAGTCACAGAAGGAACCATTAATCAACTGGAGATGAAACCAACATTAGAGGATCAGATAAAAGAAGCCCAAGAAGGACACCCAAGTATTGAGGGGACTAAGAGGAAAATGAAACTGGGCAAGGCGCCCGAGTTTACCGTTGATGGTCAGGGAATTTTATGGTTCGGGAAAAGAATATGTGTGCCTAATAAGGAAGAGTTAAAGCAACAAATTTTGGAAGAAGCCCATACCACTCCATATTCTATCCATCCAGGAGGAACACAAATGTACAAGGATTTACAAGAAAATTATTGGTGGCACGGGATGAAAAGAGATATAGCCGTATATGTCACACGTTGTGATTCATGCCAGCGTATAAAAGCAGAACATCAGAGGCCAGCAGGACTATTGCAGCCACTCAGAGTACCTGAATGGAAATGGGACATAATAGGAATGGATTTTATCGTCGGACTGCCAAGGTCACGATATGGAAATGATGCTATCTGGTTTATAACAGATTATTTGACCAAGGTGGCACATTTCATTCCGGTAAAAACCACATACTCCACACAGCGACTCGCCAGATTATATCTCTTCCGAATTGTTTGCCTACACAGAGTACCCAAGACCATAGTCTCTGACAGAGGCACCCAATTTGTCTCTAGATTTTGGGAGCACCTACAGCAAGCCCTAGGAACTCAACTGACGTTCAGCACAGCATACCACCCGCAAACCGGAGGACAAACTGAGCGGGTAAATCAAATATTGGAGGACATGCTAAGAGCATGTGTGCTCACTTACGGAGTTAGCTGGGAAGACAATTTACCATACGCGGAATTCTCATATAACAACAGTTATCAAGCCAGTTTAAAAATGTCACCTTTTGAAGCCCTGTACGGACGAAGGTGCCGTACCCCACTCAATTGGTCAGAGACCGGAGACAGTCGAATTTTTGGTCCCGAAGTTATTAAAGAAGCAGAAACAAAAGTGAAGCTTATTCAAGACAGCCTAAAAGCAGCTCAGAGCCGTCAAAAGAGCTACTACGATCAAAAGCACCGCCAAATCAGTTTTGAGCCCGATGAATACGTGTATCTCAGAGTATCTCCAACTAGAGGACTACAGAGATTTAAAGTTAAAGGAAAATTGGCACCAAGATTTATTGGACCATTCCGTGTAATCGCAAGAAGAGGCAAGGTTGCTTATCAACTAGAGCTACCGGCAGAATTATCAGATGTTCACAATGTGTTTCACGTGTCACAACTAAGGAGATTTGTTAGTAAACCAGACAAGCAAGTGCAACACCAAGACTTGGACCTTCTTCCAGACCTCACATATAGGGAGCATCCTATAAAGATTTTAGAGGAGTCTGAATAGAGGACCCGGCAGAATGTAATAAAATTTTACAAGGTTAAATGGAGTAATCACACCGAGGAAGAAGCAACATGGGAAAGAGAGGATCATCTGAGGACTGAATATCCATACCTGTTTGAGGGACAGCTGAAATCTCGGGGACGAGATTTTTCTTAAGGGGGTAGGTGTTGTAACACCCCAAAAATATTTTTCTGAATATTTGAAATCTTTCCTTTAAAACTAAAAGTTTTGAAAATCATTTTTGGTCATATCACCTTTCTTCAATTTGAAAAAAAACCTTTTCAAATTTTAATTGGATTTCAATCTTCTTTAAATATTCTGGTTGAAGAGTTTAAAATTATATGGATAATTACTTTGGGGTTTTCAAACAATTTATTTTTAGCAAGAAAAGTTTTGGGGATAATTAAATTTTCAAAGGAAATAACCTTTTCACCTCCTTAGCCCTACTAAAATCCATCCAACAAATTTTCTTCCACTCCAATTTTATCCCACAAGTCACTCACCTCATCTAGGACAAAATCCAACTATTTGCTACCCCACAAAAATATTTTTCACCACCCAAATAAATTCCAAAGTTGGAAATCATATATTCCCTCATTCCTTTGGTTTACAAAGGAACCACCATTTCTACAAGGATTCCACCTCCACCAAAATTATCCCAGCAAATATATGGTACCCACAACCCATTTTTCCAAAAACATGGGGTACCCCAGTTCAAAATTTTCAAATCCCACTCAATTCAAATTTGGACCAGATTCAATATTCCTGATCCAAACATTTTTTAAATGCTCCAAAAATTCCCAAACTCTACCAAACTCATTTTTGAGCATCCACACATTTCCACAAAAATCCCCACAAAATCCTAAAATCTTTAGCACCTTCTGTCATTTTATCAAACAGCTAATGTGCACACTGTTCATCACTGTCCAAAATTCAGTTAACTGAATTTGGTTCAGTGGCAGAAACGACGGCGCCGTGCACTCCACTCCATCCCCACTCCTTCTCGTCCACGCCTCCACCCTCGTAACTGCGCCGCCCTGGACCCCTCCTCGTTAGTGCCTCACCGCCGACAGCACAGAAGGAGGCCGGCGCACCTGCCTCCGTCCTCGGCGGCGGCAACCCGAGCTGATCCACGCGGCACCCGCCATATTCACTCCCTCGCTGACCTCCCCCACCTAACTACTCACCACGCGGCACCTCCTCCGCACTCTCTCCACGCTGATCACGCCGCCCTTGGCCCCCTGTCAGCCACCAGAGACGGACGACGTTCGCCGCACCCGTACACCGACCTCGCCATGGATAAAGCCACCACGCCCGAGCTCGTTCGCGCTGGCGCTTCGGGCAGCTTCCTCCACCCTCACTGACACTCACCGACCACGACCACCGCTCAAACCGACCTCGCCGACCATCATAACTCCTGTGTAATCCAAACCCTGCCGGACCGCCTCGGGATCACCTATATAAAGGCCCCCGAGCCCCGTTCTTCTTACCCATCGCCTCCACCACCTCCCAATCGCCCCTACACCACCCACCCGACCTCGAGGAGGTCTTCTTCTTCCCCTCCGATCATCGCTCCGCCGCCACTGTCACCGATCCGTTCATCGTCGTTACTCCACCTCAACTGCTCAAATCTTGCCAGTAGTCATATATTCCACCAAATCATCGATTCCCCGCTTCAATTCCACTCCCCGAGCTCTCTCCGACGAAATCCCAACGCCACCGAACCACCGTCCACCACCGTCGACCTCGCCGGCGTTCAGGTGCTCCCTGGCGACCACCACCACCTCCCTCCGACGCGACACTCCTCCCTGGTCATGTTCCAACCATCGCCGCCTTCCAAGACCCCAGCGATCACCGCCGGCGAACGCCGTCTCCTCTCTTCTTAGGCGCGCGGGTTCAAATATTTGAACCTGATGGGTGGACCCCACCCCGCGCTTTTTCTTTTCTTTTTCTCTGTCTAAAAACGAAGGCGTAATCTTGACTTTTACGCCTTCCGCGCTGAGAAGCGTATTTTGGCCCGAAGCGTTTTCTTTATAAACGCACAAGGACTGGCTTTTTACAGAAAAACCCATGGTTTTGAAAGTTTAATAACTTTTAAACCACAACTCCGTTTGAGTTGAACTTTTTTTTGAAATTCTTATTTTTCTCTCTAGATTTTTTTTAGTATTTATTTAAAAATGTTTTGGGACAACTTTTTGTACTATTGTCAAAATTTTTAATTTAAGTTGATTTTGAATTTTCAGAAAAAGAAGAGGGAAACTTTGCCGAGAATTTTGAGGGGTTTTCACTTGACTACTTTGGACAAGGCAAGCATTATTGAACTTGGGATTTGGTGATTGCATTTGCATTTGCCTGTTGCATCGGTTGATATTGCACCATATGTGTAGTATGTCACTAGCACTTGCATACATGGTCATATCTCTTTTTCTCATAACTTGCACATCACTCAAGCAAGAGATTCTTCTGACATGGTAAAGTTGTGGAAATACGGGAGAGTGCCTCCTGCCTTGGACGTGCCGGTGGGCACGGGCCATTATGCTTGACACGGTGGTGTCATGTGACTTAAGTGGAATATCCAGTGATGTTAATTAACACCTCCTGAGTCGGCCTAGATCGAGTCTTGTTCCGTTACACCTAGCTGGATACTGTGCTGCCACGGGTCTTTCCGAAGGAAGGTGCGGCTGAGTAAGTTGTTAACCCCTGTCCAGGTACACACCGTAGAGAGGGCCACGATGAGGGTTTCCAAAGGCCTTGGACTAAATCCTGTCATCGGGTTAGGGGGCATGGGTGTTTCCGGTTGTGACTGAGAGGGGGGCACCCCTTGTAATCCGCACGTATTAATAGTGATCCCATGCAGGACGTTGGTCTCTCCGTCTTAGAGTTTTTCTTGAACGATGCTTTGGGCGATTCCTGACATCCGGAGAGTTATTCTGGTGTGTGTCGATCAGGTGTGTTTTCAACCCAAAGACCGTAATGGGAATTAGTCAGTGTCACGGTACTGACTAAAGAAATCCTTTACTTGTGGGTAAAGAGTACACCCTCTGCAGAGTTAAAACTATTCGAATAGCCGTGTCCTCGGTCAAAGGGCGTAGCTGGGTGGGTCAAGTGTCGGTCCCGGTATCGGTCTCTGGAGGAAATAATTAAAATGTGTCTGACTCATTTTTGTAGTATAATTGTTGATACCCTATTGCTACCTTGAATATTTTATGCCTATTAAATATTATTATGGCTATGCATAATATTGAGGACTAACCCGTTTCTCTCATTTTGTATTCTTCCTGAGTGTCTCAGGGGCTGGCTAGACTACCCCGGGCACTCAGCTATTATTTTCAAGACCTCTTGTGGCGTCTCTCGAGTTACAGGCGGTTCCGCCACTACTCTTGTGGACACCCGATTGGCATTTCTCTTCAAGTCCAACCGTGGCGTCATTTGACGCCCGACAGGCATTTCTTTTCAAGACCTCTCGTGGCGTCTCTCGAGTTAACAGGCGGTTTATCTCGCCACTACTCTTGTAGACACCCGACCGACATTTCTCTTATTTTTATGAATGTCACTTGGGCTGGCTAGACTACCCGTGGTATTCACTTGCTTTTATTTTAAAAAAAGACTGGTTATGGCTAACATGTTTCATTTACTTCCGCATCATTTTATAATTATGTCATGACCAGGATTATAGTCAGCATGAGCACGTCATTATGTTCCTACATAAGCATGTGCATCCATTATATCTTTTGTTCATAATGTTTGTGAGTACATTCCAACGTACTCACTGGCTTGTCCTTGGCTATTTACTTGGCCAGACTTGGAGGAGGACGAGCTTGTGGAGAAGGATTGCGCTAGCGAGCCCGACGCTTAGAGGAGTCCCAGTCAATCAACCTGTGAGATAGGAGTCTACCACATGTATCATCCGCTGAGCTTCTGCTACACCAATAAAATAGTCAAGCCTGACTCTGACGCTTTGCTTTACGTTATTGTATCAGAGATGTATCACCACCACACCACTGTCATATTCCGCCACTGCCATATATTTGGTGAGTTTGTAATAATTTTGTTGAGCCTTCAGACTCAACCCTGTGTAATATTATTTGTACTGGTTATCTGTATCAAGGAAGTCCACCAGTTGTGTTGATCTTGGGGCTGGTGTGACTTAGGGCCTTTTCTGAGATTTATTCCCAGAAAGGGGCCCAACAGTTACAAAGGGATTTCATTTTTTTGAACTTATTTGAACTCCAGACTTTTTGTGTGTTCAAAATGCACCATTCAAAGCCACATCATCAATTTTCAACCCTTTCTGACTTCATTTGTTATTTTTCATGCATTTACTGATTTTTTTGAGCTATATGACGCAGAAAATGAAAAGCTCTACAAATGAACACTGAAAAGGTTGAAAGTTGGCACGGTATCATAATTTCACCCACATAGCATGTGCTAAAAAGTTGAGAGGGTTACGGCAAAAACTGGATGCACTTCTTGTACAAAACGGACAATCTCTTTCGAAGTATCAGGGTTTCATACGGAAACTCGTCTGTTACAAAGGGATTTCATTTTTTTGAACTTATTTGAACTCCAGACTTTTTGTGTGTTCAAAATGCACCATTCAAAGCCACATCATCAATTTTCAACCCTTTCTGACTTCATTTGTTATTTTTCATGCATTTACTGATTTTTTTGAGCTATATGACCCTGAAATTGAAAAGCACTTCAAATGAACTCTGAAAAAGGTTGAAAGTTGGCATGGTATCATCATTCACCCACATAGAATGTGCTAAAAAGTTGAGAGGTAGGCAAAAAAATGGATGCTTCGTGTACAAAAGGACAATCTCTTTCGAAGTATCAGGGTTTCATACGGAAACTCGTCTGTTACAAAGGGACTTCATTTTTTTGAACTTATTTGAACTCCAGACTTTTTGTGTGTTCAAAATGCACCATTCAAAGCCACATCATCAATTTTCAACCCTTTCTGACTTCATTTGTTATTTTTCATGCATTTACTAATTTTTTGAGCTATATGACCCTGAAATTGAAAAGCAGTTCAAATGAACTCTGAAGAGGTTGAAAATTGGCATGGTATCATCATTTCACCCACATAGCATGTGCTAAAAAGTTGAGAGGGTTATGGCAAAAACTGGATGCACTTCATGTACAAAATGGACAATCTGTTTCGAAGTATCAGGGTTTCCGGAAACTCGTCTTTTACAAAAGGCATTTCATTTCTTCACATGTAACTGCAGTGATATTCTAGATCAAAGGCATCATCATAATAGTTGTGGAGAGAAAGTCTTCACTTTTTCTTCGCTTGTGTCCTTTGCTTATTGCGCCGTAACCATGGATATTCTTCATCGCTTAATAGGGTACTTGGGTCAGCCTTGACTTTGAAGGGAGGAATTTCATGAAACTTTTCATAATCTTCAGACATGTCTATCTTACCCTCCAATCCCACGATGTCTCTTTTTCCTGAAAGAACTATGTGGCGCTTTGGCTCATCGTATGATGTATTCGCTTCCTTATCTTTTCTTTTTCTCGGTTTGGTAGACATGTCCTTCACATAGAAAAACTTCGCCACATCATTGGCTAGGACGAATGGTTCGTCTGTGTACCCAAGATTGTTCAGATCCACTGTTGTCATTCCGTACTGTGGGTCTACTTGTACCCCGCCTCCTGACATATTGACCCATTTGCACTTAAACAAAGGGACCTTAAAATCATGTCTGTAGTCAAGTTCCCATATGTCCACTATGTAACCATAATATGTGTCCTTTCCCCTCTTGGTTGCTGCATCAAAGCGGACACCGCTGTTTTGGTTGGTGCTCTTTTGATCTTGGGCGATCGTGTAAAATGTATTCCCATTTATCTCGTATCCTTTGTAAGTCAATACAGTCGAAGATGGTCCCCTGGACAATGAGTACAGCTCATCAGAAACAGTGTTGTCACCTCTGAGACGTGTTTCCAACCAACTGCCGAAAGTCCTGATGTGTTCACATGTAATCTAGTCGTCACACTGCTCCGGGTGTTTGGAGCGCAGAATGTTCTTGTGTTCATCGACATACGGGGTCACCAAGGTAGAGTTCTGTAGAACTGTGTAGTGTGCTTGAGACCAAGAATGCCCGTCCCTACATATTGTTGAGTCCCCTCCTAGCGTGCCTTTTCCAGTCAGTCTACCCTCATACCGCGATTGAGGGAGACCAATCTTCTTAAGGCCAGGAATGAAGTCAACACAAAATCCAATGACATCCTCTGTTTGATGGCCCATGGAGATGCTTCCTTCTGGCCTAGCGTGGTTACGGACATATTTCTTTAGGACTCCCATGAACCTCTCAAAGGGGAACATATTGTGTAGAAATACAGGGCCCAGAATGACAATCTCGTCGACTAGATGAACTAGGACGTGCGTCATGATATTGAAGAAGGATGGTGGGAACACCAACTCGAAACTGACAAGACATTGTGCCACATCACGTACTTGCTATGGTCAATGATTTACACGTAATCTTTGGAAAGGGTCCCGGCGGACTATCTGTTTGTCTATCCTGAAAGGTTACTGAGAGCAAGCCAATCATTGATGGTTACAAACAGCAACGCATGCAGGTCAAATTCCTCCTGTCTGTGCTCATCCCACACACGTACACCATTTCCATTCCACAGCTGTAAAAGTTCTTCAACTAATGGCCTTAGGTACACATCAATGTCATTGCCGGGTTGCTTAGGGCCTTGGATGAGTACTGGCATCATAATGAACTTCCGCTTCATGCACAGCCAAGGAGGAAGGTTATAGATACATAGAGTCACGGGCCAGGTGCTGTGATTGCTGCTCTGCTCCCCAAAAGGATTAATGCCATCCACGCTTAAACCAAACCATACGTTCCTTGCGTAACCCGCAAACTCCTCCCAGTACTTTCTCTCAATTTTTCTCCACTGCGACCAGTCAGCGGGTGCCCTCAACTTCCCATCTTTATTACGGTCCTCTCTGTGCCATCGCATTAACTTGGCATGCTCTTTGTTTCTGAACAGATGTTTCAACTGTGGTATTATAGGATCATACCACATCACCTTCACAGGAACCCTCTTCCTGGGGGGCTCGCCGTCAAACATCACCAGGGTCATCTCATCTGATCTTATACCGCAATGCACCGCATACCGAGCATGTGTTCAAATCCTCGTACGCACCGCGGTAGAGGATGCAGTCATTAGGGCATGTATGTATCTTCTGCACCTCCAATCTCAGAGGGCATACGACCTTCTTTGCTGCGTACGTACTGTCGGGCAATTCGTTATCCTTTGGAAGCTTCTTCTTCAATATTTTCAGTAGCTTCTCAAATCCTTTGTCAGGCACAGCATTCTCAGCCTTCCACTGCAGCAATTCCAGTACGGTACCGAGCTTTGTGTTGCCATCTTCGCAATTGGGGTACAACCATTTTTTTGTGATCCTCTAACATGCGATCAAACTTCAGCTTCTCCTTTTCCCTTTCGCACTGTCTCTTTGCATCAACAATGACCCGGCGAAGATCATCATCGGGCACATCGTCTGGTTCCTCTTGATCTTCAGCTTCCCCCGTTGCAGCATCACCGTATTCAGGGGGCACATAATTGTCATCATCCTCTTCTTCTTCGTTGTCTTCCATCATAACCCCTATTTCTCCGTGCTTGGTCCAAACATTATAGTGTGGCATGAAACCCTTATAAAGAAGGTGGGTGTGAAGGGTTTTCAAGTCAGAGTAAGACCTCGTATTCCCACAGCTAGGGCATGGACAAAACATAAAACCATTCTGTTTGTTTGCCTCAGTCACTGCGAGAAAATTATGCAGGCCCTCAATGTACTCGGAGGTGCGTCTGTTACCGTACATCCATTGCCGGTTCATCTGCATGCATTATATATAATTAAGTGTGTCAAAAACCATTACAGAACATGATGAATAGATAGGTGACCAAATTAATAGAAGTTCATCATCACATTAAAACCAAAGTGCATACATAGTTCTCCGGAGCATCTAATTAAACCATACATTAAAACTATGTAAAACATTTCAATGCAACAACAAATGCGATCATAATCGCAACCAAGGTAACAATTGATCCAACGGCATAATGATACCAAGCCTCGGTATGAATGGCATATTTTGTAATCTTTCTAATCTTCAAGCGCATTTCATCCATCTTGATCTTGTGACCATCGACGACATCCGCAACATGCAACTCCAATATCATCTTCTCCTCCTCAATTTTTTTAATTTTTCCTTCAAGTAATTGTTTTCTTCTTCAACTAAATTTAACCTCTCGACAGTAGGGTCGGTTGGAATTTCCGGTTCACATACCTCCTAGATAAAAATATCTATGTCACGTTGGTCGGCATAATTGTCATAACAATAAATGAACCAAATAGTTATAAAATATAATATATACCACATCCGAATCATAGACAGGACGAGGGCCGATGGGGGCGGATACCAAAACCATCGCACTATAAAATAACAAAAAATAATAAAAGTAAGAAAATTATACAAGTATCTATCTAAATCATACAAGTAAGAATTTTTTTCTTTTAGAAAGAAGATAAGAACAAGAGGCTCACCACGGTGGTGCCGGCGACAAGATCGGCGCGGGCGATCGACGACGGTGAAGACGGGGACGGGACGTGATGGACTGCTAAACCTAGACAAATCTTGAGGAAAATGAAGCTTGGAGGTCGAGCTTGGAGAGGAGAAAGCTTAAGTAGTGTGGCTCAGGCATTTCATCGAACACCTCATGTGCATAGGAGGTGAGCTAGAGCACCACAAAGCCCTCCCCTCATCGGCAAGAAAAAATAGAGCAGTGGAGTGCTCTGCTCGCGGGCGAGGGGGTATATATAGGCACCTCATCGGTCCCGGTTCGTGGGGGGAACCGGGACTAAAGCCACACCTTTGGTCCCGGTTCCAGCCATGAACCGGGACCAATGGTTGTGGGCCAGCAGCGAGGCACATTGGTCCCGGTTTGTGTCTGGAACCGGGACCAAAGGGGCCAGACGAACCGGGACCAATGCCCCACGAGGCCCGGCCGGCCTCCTGGGCTCACGAACCGGGAGCTATTCCCCCATTGGTACCGGTTCATGACTGAACCGGGACAAATGGGCTGGCCAGGCCTGGACCAAAGCCCTGTTTTCTACTAGTGGCTTGTTGCCCCGTTTGTCACGGAAAAGATCATTACGAGATATGTTTGGCGCAATTAGTGGCTACTTGGTTTTTTGCATGCCAAACGTTAGGTATAGATTGGTTGCATATCATTGTTAGTTGTTACACGCCAAGTTTGAACCATCTTCAACAAATTTTGCAAGTTTTGTCACATGCGTCATTTTTTCGGTCATTTTTTTACGAAAACAAAATCCATACAAACGGTTAAGAGGACAATGTGGACAATGTGGCACGAAGTTTGTCGGCCGAGCCAGCAGATGGACTGGATCGATGCTACGGGAGGGAATCCACTGTAGACCAAAGCTCCACCTACGTCCGGTGTGTCAACTAGGTCCACCCTAAGACAAACATAGTGGAAGGGATCATGTGCTACCCCTATGGATGGATGTTTGTGTGTGTGTATGGGGGGGGGGGGTAGACCTCCCGTGAGCCGTTTACTGGCCATTTTCGGTCCGTAGATGGGAAAACCTTCGAAATTTTGCCCAACTTGAAAAGCATTACGCATGCATGCTCTATGTGGTCATGGGATGCCATGCAGAAAATTTGGGATCATTAGTAGAAGTATACGCAAGTAGGATCTCTAAGACGCGCATTTCGGGGATAGCCTGTCACCACGCCGAAAGCACTAGCTGGGTTGCTCACCTATATGAAACCAACCCAACAAGTCATGGCCATGTTAGGGCTACTTGCCAAGTTTGAACCATCTTCAACAAATTTTGTAAGTTTCGTCACATGCAGCATTTTTTCGGTCATTTTTTATCGAAAAAATCCATACAAAGGGTTAAGTAGTCCTGACTAAAAACCATTGTGCATGCCTGCTTGATTTTGTCATGGGAGGCCATGAAAATAACTTTTGTGTAGTCCACACCCTTCATGATGTTGTTGCTTAAGAAAGTGGACAATGTGGCACGAATTTTGTCGGCCGAGCCAGCGGATGGACCGGATCGAAGCTACGGGAGGGAATCCACTAGACCAACGCTCCACCTATGTCTGGTGTGTCAACTAGGTCCACCCTAAGACAAACATAGTGGAAGGGATCATGTGCTACCCCTTTGGATGGATGTCTGTGGGGGGGGGGGGGGGGTAGACCTCCCGTGAGTCGTTTATTGGTCTTTTTCGTTCCGTAGATGGGAAAACATTCAAAATTTTGCCCAACATGAAAAGCATTATGCATGCATGCTCTATGTGGTCATGGGATGCCATGCAGAAAATTTGGGATCATTAGTAGATGTATACGCAAGTAGTATCTCTGAGACACGCATTTCGGGGATAGCCTGTCACCACCCCGAAAGCAGTAGCTCGGTTGCTCACCTATATGAAACCAACCCAACATTTCAGGGTGACAAGTCATGGCCATGTTAGGGCTACTTGCCAAGTTTGAACCATCTTCAACAAATTTTGCAAGTTTCGTCTCATGTGGCATTTTTTCTGTCATTTTTGACCGAAAAAATCAATACAAATGGTTAAGTAGTCCTGACTGAAAACCATTGTGCATGCCTGCTTGATTTTGTCATGGGAGGCCATGAAAATAACTTGTGTGCATTCCACACCGTTAATGATGTGGTTGCTTAAGAAAGTGAACAATGTGGCACGATGTTTGTCGGCCGAGCCAGCGGATGGACCGGATCAATTCTACGGGAGGGAATCTAGTATAGACCAACGCTCCACCTATGTCTGGTGTGTCAACTAGGTCCACCCTAAGACAAACATAGTGGAAGGGATCATGTGCTACCCCTTTGGATGGATGTTTGTGTGTGTGTGTGTGTATGGGGGTTGGGGTAGACCTCCCGGGAGCCGTTTACTGGTCATTTTCATTCTGTAGATGGGAAAACATTCAAATTTTTGCCCAACATGAAAAGCATTATGCATGCATGCTCTATGTGGTCATGAGATGCCATGCAAAAAAATTGGAATCATTAGTGGATGTATACGCAAGTAGTATCTCTGAGACGTGCATTTCCGGGATAGCCTGTCACGACCACGAAAGCACTAGCTGGGTTGCTCACCTATATGAAACCAACCCAACATTTCAGGGTGACAGGTCATGGCCATGTTAGGGCTACTTCCCAAGTTTGAACCATCTTCAACAAATTTTGCAAGTTTCGTCACATGCGGCATTTTTGACCGAAAAAATCCATACAAAGGGTTAAGTAGTCCTGACTGCAAAACCATTGTGCATGCATGCTTGATTTGGTCATGGGAGGCGATGAAAATAACTTGTGTGCGGTCCACACCCTTCATGATGTGGTTGCTTAAGAAAGTGGACAATGTGGCACGATGTTTGTCGGCCGAGCCAGCGGATGGACCGGATCGAAGCTACGGTTGGGAATCCACTAGGCCAATGCTCCAACTATGTCCGGTGTGTCTACTAGGTCCACCCTAAGACAAACATAGTGGAAGGGATCATGTGCTACCTCTTTGGATGGATGTCTGTGGGGGGGGGGGGTAGATCTCCCGTGAGCCATTTATTGGTCTTTTTCGTTCCGTAGTTGGGAAAACATTCAAAAAATTTCCCAACATGAAAAGCATTATGCATGCATGCTCTATGTGGTCATGGGATGCCATGCAGAAAATTTGGGATCATTAGTAGATGTATACGCAAGTAGGATCTCTGAGACGCGCATTTCGGGGATAGCCTGTCACCACCCCAAAAGCAGTAGCTGGGTTGCTCACCTGTATGAAACCAACCCAACATTTCAGGGTGACAAGTCATGGCCATGTTAGGGCTACTTGCCAAGTTTGAACCATCTTCAACAAATTTTGCAAGTTTCGTCTCATGCGGCATTTTTCTGTCATTTTTGACCGAAAAAATCAATACCAAGGGTTAAATAGTCATGACTGAAAACCATTGTGCATGCCTGCTTGATTTGGTCATGGGAGGCCATGAAAATAACTTGTGTGCATTCCACACCCTTAATGATGTGGTTGCTTAAGAAAGTGGACAATGTGGCACGAAGTTTGTCGGCCGAGCCAGCAGATGGACCGGATTGATTCTATGGGAGGGAATCTAGTGTAGACCAATGCTCCACCTATGTTTGGTGTGTCAACTAGGTCCACCCTAAGATGAATATAGTGGAAGGGATCATGTGCTACCACTTTGGATGGATGTTTGTGTGTGTGTATCGGGGGTGGGGTAGACCTCCCAGGAGCCGTTTACTAGTCATTTTCGTTCCGTAGATGGGAAAGCATTCAAAATTTTGCCCAACATGAAAAGCATTATGCATGCATGCTCTATGTGGTCATGGGATGGCATGCAAAAAAATTGGGATCATTAGTGGATGTATACGCAAGTAGTATCTCTGAGACACACATTTCCGGGATAGCCTGTCACCACCACGAACGCACTAGCTGGGTTGCTCACCTGTATGAAACCAACCCAACATTTCAGGGTGACGGGTCATGGCCATGTTAGGGCTACTTCCCAAGTTTGAACCATCTTCAACAAATTTTGCAAGTTTTGTCACATGCGGCATTTTTTCGGTCATTTTTGACCGAAAAAATCCATACAAAGGTTTAAGTAGTCCAGACTGCAAAACCATTGTGCATGCCTGCTTGATTTGGTCATGGGAGGCCATGAAAATAACTTGTGTGTAGTCCACACCCTTCATGATGTGGTTGCTTAAGAAAGTGGACAATGTGGCACGAAGTTTGTCGGCCGAGCCAGCGGATGAACCGGATCGAAGCTACGGGAGGGAATCCAGTGTAGTCCAACGCTCCACCTATGTCCGGTGTGTCTACTAGGTCCACTGTAAGACAAACATAGTGGAAGGGATCATGTGCTACCCCTTTGGATGGATGTCTGTGTGTGTGGTGGGCGGGGGGTAGACCTCCCGTGAGCCGTTTACTGGTCATTTTCATTCCGTAGATGGGAAAACATTCAAAAATTTGCCCAACATGAAAAGCATTATGCATGCATGCTCTATGTGGTCATGGGATGCCATGCAGAAAATTTGGGATCATTAGTGGATGTATACGCAAGTAGTATCTCTGAGACGCACATTTCGGGGATAGC
The DNA here is from genome assembly GCA_011799875.1 of Thinopyrum elongatum. NCBI lineage: Eukaryota > Viridiplantae > Streptophyta > Magnoliopsida > Poales > Poaceae > Thinopyrum > Thinopyrum elongatum. The sequence continues at coordinate 469,437,982 of CM022301.1, forward strand.
CTGTCACCACCCCGAAAGCAGTAGCTGGGTTGCTCACCTGTATGAAACCAACCCAACATTTCAGTGTGACAAGTCATGTCCTGTTTAGGGCTACTTGCCAAGTTTCAACCATCTTCAACAAATTTTGAAAGTTTCATCACATGCGGCATTTTTTTCGTCATTAGTAGATGTATACGCCAAGTGTGGACCATTTTCAGCATTTTTTTTGCAAGTTTTGTCACGTATGGCAATTTTCGGGCATATGCGACACCAAAAAAACATTTTTAATACTTAAAAAATAAGGACAAGATTTTCTAGAATTTTTTGGATATCAGTGTGATATTATTGAAATCTCACATAACTCACGCGGCCCACCCCTCCCTAAATCCCGTGATTACAGCACCTCATTCTAACCGCCTGGGCCATCCGCACCTCCCATGACCGCTGCAAGGTCAGATCGAAGATGCCGTGCTCACACGGAATACAGGAGTCACCGGCCACCGCTCACCGCCCACTGCCAACATGATCTGAGGGGTCAGACTTCAGTGTTCTTCCCGCAGCCTCCTCCTTGCGTGAACACGTCGTTTATCCTTGCCGCCATCGACCGCACTATAGCGGCACTTATAGTTTGCGACGCACTATCCGCCGCCATCAACTCAGCGCCGCCGTCTCCGAGAGAAGGTATTACCTGATCGTAGCTCTTTTTAATCATTGTCGGCCGCTCCCTTAGTAGTTGAACCCTCATAGGTTTTGCACAACTTCACGTGGTTAAGCAATTGGATACCCTTGTTAAACTGTGCTTATTTTATGCACGACCAAATAGGTTGTGTGCTTACACTCATAAGTGGATCATATGTTAAATGACCCAGTTAATTTTGTTAAAATTAGTTGACTGCTAATTTTGTTATACATTTTTCAATATTTTGTTCAGATTAATTGACCCGGTTTGTATCATTGCATACAAGCCAGCAATGTCAGTTTCAGATACATGTCTTCGTAATGGAGAAAAGCCCATCTCTGAAACTACCGATGCGGTAAGTAATTGACTATTTGTGTACAATCTTTTCGTACACATACTTCATGTATACTCATTAAATTTTAATGGCATATACCAGGAACTCGCCGAATAGCATGGTCATATGAAGTTAGCATGCTCATAGACAAGGTTCGCAAAAACCATGAAACTGTTGTCACCAGACCACAAAAAGTACATCATATCAGAAACCAGTCTTGGCGGTCTAACCCAGATGCATGAAGTGAATCTACGTCGCATAATGTTGGTAAGACTAGCCAAGAGCATCGATAGTGACACGCAATCCATTACCATCGGTAAAATGCTAATTCCTATAACAAAAGAGGACGTGCACTGTATATTTGGCATTCCGATAGAAGGGGAGGATGTAGAGCCACATCTGCAATGGGAAACCGACCAACAATTGTTTACCGCCTATGCAAACAACGGGCAAATTTTGATTTGTGACCTTGAAAAGGCGATCCGAGCTTCCAAAGCCCCAGACGACGATTTCCTAAGACGGTTCATTCTATACGCAGTTGGAGTTGTTCTAGCACCAACAGCACAGTATTATGTGGACTCGAAATTTCACTACCTTGTTGAAGATCTTGAAAACCTTCGGAAATTTAACTGGGGATGTTTCACACTTAATCACTTGTTCAAGTCCATTCACAAGTTTACACATCTAGATCAAGTTAGTCTACAAGGAAATCTAATTCTGCTCCAGGTTAGTGCTAGATCACTACTTAACATCCTGTAATGTAATTATTATTCTGTTGCATATCTGTATGGTGATGAACTAATTTATTGTGTAGTTTTGGTACTGGGAGCACGTGCGTAGTGGACGATTGATGTATCCTTGTAGACCCCCTCCATTGCTCGCACGATGGGACGAAAGCTTGGGTACTTTAAGAAGCGATGCTTACAAGAAAGGAGGTCTTCGTAATGGGCTAGTACCTATCTACAATTGAACTTTCTATAACCGATTTTTTTGTTGCTAGTAATTATTCATTCTATATTATAAAAAAAGGTTGTCATGGAAATTTGTGCTCCTCATCAACCGTCAGAGAATTCAAATAATCCTCCAAGAAAAAATTATGAACATGTGGATGAACACGATTCGTATCGAGCACAATCACAAGGACAACAACTTAGTAGCCAGCAAGTATGCGCTCCAAAGACGATTTGTTTTTGCAATATCACAAAAAGGTGACATCGAACCTCAATCATTTAGCTATTATTATCAATGGGTTTTTATTTTGTTTACACGGATGGACATGATATTTGAAGCCATGAATGCACATTTTTCTGATCATGAAAAGAAGATAGGCAGGAAGTTAATGGAAATTGAGCACATATTTGATGCCAAATACATCACAGTTAGTGAAGACTTGATCAACATAAAGAGTAAAACTACCAGTAATCCTAGTTTGTCGAAGGCCGAGGACGAAATTAAAGGCTTAAGGAGGGAACTCCATGTATGTCATACTGTGCATTTTATATTTTGTATGCATATGTTCCTTCATATTCATTATTGTTTCCATTGTTACAGGAATTAAAATACCAATTTACAAGCAGCCAACAATCAGTGTCACAGAAAGCAGGCGTGCAGGTGATCATTATGGCCCAACATGTTATTAGCTAAAAGTAACAAACTAATGATGAACGACCATTTTCATTATAGGAACAAGTCAATATGTGCAATTCATCCTTGAATACAACTCCTAGGGTTAGCGAATGCATGACAGGGACTTCGACTACACCAAGTGCAAGACATGTGATGCAAAACAATGAGGAACCACGATTAACTCCGATGAAGCCTATCTTTGAAAATGATTACAAGTTCACGAAAGAGGACATAGAGACAACCGTTTTCATCCGCGGAACATACAACCCTGTTGAAATAGCTAGAATCGGACACATTTCCCTCACAGCTGAAAAACTGAAGCGAAATTGGAGCAACCAATACATTTATGATGATGTAAGCCCCTTGTACTCTAGTCTACATCATTACTGCAACTACTGTCTTATTATTGTATGAATGAAAATTTGGCAGGTTATTATGGCATATGCTCGCATTAGCCAAATTGAGAATGATACTACTCAATTATATCCCCTCACGAAACCGATAAGCTGTTACGAATGAAGGGGTGGTTCCTGATGGACGTGGAGCCTCGTGGGTTGGTCGTGTAGCAGAAAAATTTGTAGGGCGCCAAAAGGTACACGTTTTCCTCACTTTCATAGATTCTTTACGCACTGTACATGAAAAATTTCGGTTGTCACCCCAGCCCAAATTTTACTTCAGGTGCATGTCCCACTTAATGTACACCAAATCCACTGGATGCTAATGATGTTTAATTTTGACAAAGAAGAGATTTAGATTCTAAACTCCTTGAATAATCATTGTGACAAGACCAAGGAAGATTCTCTTGTAAGTGTTGTCTTGCTGCCTCTTTTGATCTACATGGCACATGACCTCCGAATGTACCATAACCCTATGTATAACTCATCGTACACTAGGTGGAGTCGATTCAGTTGTGCATCGACGAAGCTGTCAAGAATAGGTTGATATCACTAGCTAAGCCCATCAATTTTGCCGAATGGACCAAAGCACGCTATGAGAACATACCACAAACGACTGATGAGTATGCACGGCCTCCTAAATTATTCTTTGCCTACACGAATAAGATTACCGATCTGTAACTAAATATTGCAGGAGTTCCTGTGTGGTTTGGACACTACAGTACATGTTGTCATGGAACGGGGATAAAATGACCGATAATTTCAACCAGGTCATTGAATGCCTAAATTAAATTTAAACTTTGTTTGCTTGAAAGCTATGCTAACGTAAGTGTCGGTTATCAAATATAGCGAAAGATAGATATTTTCAGGTGGAAAATATGTACAGCCTTACTGCATTCAAATTGCAACGCGCTTCGCCTCGAATCATATAACTTCCCCATAACGGTTAGCGCTACATCAATGATATTTTCATTTATTTCATATGTCTCATGATTTCAACTAACGCACCGCTCTCTCTTCTACAGAAGGAGGTGTACGATGCCCAGAAAGCAGTGCAACCTAAGGGTTCAAAAGATGACGTACAATTAATCAACGATCCTGATGGTTCCAACGAACCCGACGCAACCAACTCCCAAAAGGATACCGGTACACCCGGCTCCCTCAAAAGGAAGAGAGCACGTGGACGCCCGAGGAAGAATGTTGATCCCGAGGAAGCATCAAAAACAAAAAGTCTTAAAGAACTGAAACTTAAATTTGACAGCAAGACCATAGCCAAACAAGTGTCTTCGTTATCATCACGGTCACGCAGAGACCCTAAACCATCACAAGCTTTGTTGATCCCATCCAAACACAAATAGCTAGCATCAATTGATACATGATCATGCTCATGCTCTACTTTTAGCATCATTTGATACATGTTCAGTTCTTATCATAAAGTGGAAATAGGTACTTTTGGCAATCATGAGCATCCTCTACTTATTGCAATAACTAATGCAACCTCAGTACAAAGCTTGAATTGGCAATAGGTAGTATTGGCAATCATTTGCATGCTTTACTTTTGGCAAAAACTAATGCATAGTTGAGTTATAACTGGTCATAGATATGGCTGGAACATCTTGAGTTATCATCACGGTCACGCAGAGACCCTAAACCATCACTAGCTTTGTTGAGCCCATTCAAACACAAATAGGTAGCATCAATTGATACATGTTCATGCTCATGCTCTACTTTTAGCATCATTTGATACATGTTCAGTTCTTATCAGAAAGTGGAAATAGGTACTTTTGGCAATCATGAGCATCCTCTACTTATTGCAATAACTAATGCATCCTCAGTACAAAGCTTGAATTGGCAATCATTTGCATGCTTTACTTTTGGCAAAAACTAATGCATAGTTGAGTTACAACTGGTCATAGATATGGCTGGAACATCCTGAGTTATACACTAAACATAATCATGCCAAGCTATAACTACCATAGTCATAGTAGTAGATTCCTAGCATGCATCACCGTACGATAGTAAAACGGCAGAATAACACAGCAAACATAACATAGACCATCGTACGATACTTGAGTTGCTAACATGCATCAGCAAAATAGTATTAACAACTTAGACCACTTAACCAGAGTAGCAGCAAACACTTAAGATAAACGGTAGATTAACCACCACACAGCATAAGTTTAGACACACCATAGGACATAAGTTATAGAGTCGAACAACGAAGAAACATACATAACATAAAAGGACACGGCGGTCCTGGGGCAGCAGCAGCAGTCTAGCAGCGCATCACTTCTTTCCCTTCTTCACCGGCGGGATGTAGTAGGGCTCGTTGACTTTGACAATCTTGAGGAAGCGTCCGTAGGCCGCATGTTTAGCCGGACTACTGGCCTTATGCTTCCTACCATATCCATTGCCAGTGTCGATGGCATGCTGGATCAAGCCATCTAAGCCGCCATCGATCACCCTGGAACAGAACGGACAGCCAATTTTGCCAAAGAAACGGTACTTGATTCTGCCAGCAATTAGATGCCTCAGGGTGTAGCGGCTCTTGCTGTGCCTGCTGTCCATGCCATAGTCCACGTCCTCGTTATCCTCCTGTGAATTAGTACACACAGAAGAAGTCAGCTAATCTATTCTGCTACATTGCTCTTAATTAGAATGTTTGAAAAGTACAGATGTGTAACATGACAACTATCTATTTGCTGGAAATAAGGCGTATATGCACATACATAATTGAGCCAAAGAAATTGACATGCATAAATATGGATGGTGGAATAGTTGCATTGATATATTAGTGCACAAGTAGTACATAATTAACACATGAAAAAATTCATGATGTGGCTTGGTTTAATGATACTTGATACTTGTTACAGGTGTAATTCTGATTGGAATCAGAAAAATGGCTTTATTATACTGCTCCATGTTACACACAACAGGGGTTTTGTTCTATCTACTGGAATCGGAAAAGGAAATGTTGTCATGCAAAACAAGGGGTTTTTTGTTCTATTTATTGGAATCATAAAATGAATTGTAGTTTTAGGAATACAAGGGGGTTTTTGTTCTGTCTATTGGAATCATAAAAGGAAATGTTGTCATGCAAAACAAGGGTGTCAAAGAAATAATCAAGTGGTCAAAACTGGAATCTTACCAATTTAAACTGAATGTCGATGCATCATATCATAGTGAAGGAGATGGGTCGACGGGTGCTGTTTTAAGAGATCAGTATGGCAACTTCCTTGCGGGTTCTTGCCCTTATATTCCAAATGCATCATCTGCCTGCTTGATAGAGGCGGTGGCAATGAAAGAAGGCCTATCTTTGGTAGCATCTGTAGGCTATCATCAAATTATTGCAGAATCGGATTGCTTAGAAGTTGTTCAAGCTGGTCGTGGAGGTAACACATGGTCGCACGAAGGATCAGCTATTATTGCTGATTGTTTTGATCTAGTTGTGGAGATAGGAACTGTTGCATTTTCTCATTGTCCTCGGGAGGCCAATGGCGTCGCACATGAGATCGCTAGAAATGGCTATGAGAATCATCTATCTTGTATTTGGGTTGATTACCCCACTTCTTTCATTAATGTATCTCTTGTGAATGATGTAAGTGTGCTTACTTAATCAATAAAGCATGACGTGATGGAATCAGATAATGAATCTCTGTTTTAGCAATACTAGGGGTTTTTTGTTCTGTCTATTGGAATCAGAAAATGAATCAGATTCAAAAACCACCATCCAACAAGAAAATATATGCTAGATCCCTACAATCCTACATCCGTACAACTAGCACGGCCATATGAAATTGATGCTCATCTACTTAACAAGAAAAACCCCAATGCCATGAAAAAACAGAGTACTTAAAAGAAAAACAAATCTGATAAAACAGAGTACTACCTCAGAGAGCTCGTCGATGGCATCCTCGTCGAAGTCGCTGCCCTTCCTGAAATCTTCATCAAATTGCTTTATCGCGTTATCCTCGTACAACTCCTTGATTTGGTCATGCACCTCGCGTTAAAGCCTTTCCTTCTCTTCGTCCAGATCTTCCCCGACCTTCTCCAGCACAGGCTCACCGACGGGTAGCTCGATGGCTGCGATGGCAGCGGGAGCAGGCACATCAGTTGCTGCACCGCCAACCGTCGCCCCTACGGCGGACTCAGCCATGCCAAACGCGGCGGCAGCCACAGCAGCAGACTACTCTACTCCGATGGTTGCCTCCGGCTCGTCTGCCGCATCTCCGCGCCCGCGCTACATCGGCGGTCGACGACAGGAGGAGGGAGGTGTAGGAAGGTAGGAGGGTGGTGTGGAAGGGAGGAGGGTTTGGGCGAGGGAGGTGGTATGGCTGGAGTGAGAGAGGACGAGGGTTTTCTACCCGATTTGGGGAAGAAAAGGACTGCTGCTGCCTCTTGGTGTAACCGAGGGGCCGAGGGGGACGATTTGTCTCACCTACCGGGCCGTTCCACATTCCATAGTGAGGACGTGTGGGGTCGTGGCGTCGTGCACCTCGTGCGGTTTGCCGTGTGCTGCCGTTCCTGTTGCTGACACGTGGACCCCAGCTTCGGGTAGTAATGATAGATGGGTCCCACTTCTCAGAGACACACAGAGCAGAGAGGTAAATAAATTTCTTAAAGTAGTGAGCGTAATTAATGTCCAAAACGCAGCATCAGCCCAGCGGTTATACCCTCCCGATCACATATTGATGCCCCTGGTTCGAAACTCCTTGGGGCAGTTGATTAATCACACTTTTTTGCCTATGGGGTTTTAACATGTGGATCCCACATGTCAGTCACACACACGGAGCACCTGCAAAAATACTTGCCGGACATGATGTAAATGGACCCAATTTTTTCTACATTTTTGTATCAACATGAGAAGCAAGCATGACTAGTTTGGTAAGGTTGTCGGCATTTGTATGGATTTTCTAAGGTTTATGCAACGATAAAATGCTTAAAATACTTCTCGGAGGTGACGCAACATGCGCACGTTGTGGACCACTGGGGTGGCCATGCCCACTCGCTGGAAAAATTTGGTGTCATTCTTAAGATGGCCAAAAATTGACCTCCTTCACCGGAGGCCGTTCGGGTAGGAGGTAAGGGTCCGTCTGGAAGGACGGGTTTTTCTCGACATGCTTCAAATAGACCTAAATTCTTTCTACACCCTTGTACCAACATGAGAAGCATCCATGACAAGTTCCATTGATTTTCAACGTTTTATCGATTTTCCAGGGTTTTCACGATGATAAAACCGTAAAATATTTGACTACCGCCTCCCACCAATGCCCCCTTCCCTCTAATCAGTGTGACCAGCATGTACTTAACTTAGCATCAAAGCCATGAAAACACGAATCAGAACCGTATTTGATTTTGATCCCACACACACATGCACACACACTAGAAGACAAAAAAGATAACACAAATCACAGACTGCAGGTACTACAATTATCTGATTGAACTTCTAATGCATAACAACTTCTGGTCTTCAAATACATCACATGAAATACTGACACAACTAGAAATGCAAAACAACTTCTGATGTTGATGTTGAGCAAGGGACTTTTATTGTGAGGCCCAGCATCTTCAGCAACTTATCCATGCTTCCACCTGTAGCATATTAGCAATTGAAAATTTTAGATTGAATACATTTGGTATTGGAAAAATGACAGTATGGTAATTTGAAGATGACAAGCAAATCTGTCACAACAACTCTAGGATACCAATTTGAATACAAAGTTCATAGAAGTCAATGTTGAATTAATAATACCTTTGCAAGATGCAAAATCACTGCTGTGATGAGAGTAAACAGAATGTAATCCATAGCACATGCAAGAAGCACTTACAGGAAGTGAAGCAAAAGGCTATACAGCACGACAACATGAGTAAGCCAACAACCCTACTAAAATTATTTCAGTGCTTATGTCTAGTTTTTTTAATCATTAGGAAGCCCTAAATATTTTAATGGCAGATCACCGACAGAGCACTACTGAAATATTTCAATGTCTACATGTCTCTACTGAAACTTCACTACTGAAATATTTCAGTGGCTACGTGCGTGTACTGAAACTGCACTACTGAAATATTTCAGAATCTACAATTGTGTACTGAACTTGTAGTACTGAAATATTTTAGTGTCTACCTGTGTGTACTGAAATTGTACTACTGAAATATTTCAGTGTGAACCGGTCTGTACTGAAATATTTCAGAATCTTCAACTGTCTACTGAACTTGCAGTTTTCAAATTTTCTAGTGTGTACCCAGAGTGTACCACTGTCTACTGAACTCGCAATACTCAAACATCATTTATTCTTTGCAACTAATTATGCTGCCATCCAGAGGCTATGGATTGGAGTAGAAGTGCAGGTGAACATCTAATTCTACCACTACAACAGTACAAATTTAGCCTAGGGTTCATATACATCCTAATCCAGCCCCCAAAAGCATGTACAAAAATCTTCATACAGTTTATTGAGATTTAAATGCCATCTAGCATTCCCTCTCTGAACTATTATCATCACTACCAACACGACTGTAAGCACGAGCATTAGGAAGATTAGGAGTGGGGAAGCTTACTCTAAACAACTGCACCGCCGCCGTTCAGACGAGGAGAGCGGTGAGGGAAGCATGGAGAACGGCGGGGAAGCAAGGTCGCGACCACTGTCCTCCTCCTCTTGCGCTTCGGAGTCTCCGGTGACTCGGTTGGAGGCTGCACAATCTGCAACGGCACCTCGTGCACGGTGGCTTCCTGATCTAGTGGATGCTCTACCCTGGATCTGAACACCGACCATCTCCGCCTGACCCACTCGTTGGGCGAATCCGTCTGCTCCATCGCCAAGAGGAGGATCTCGATCTTGTGCATCGGTTCTGCGGGCGGGGGGGGGGGGAAGCTTTTTCCTCTCCTTCTTCGTAATTTCCTTGAGAGTGGCCATTGCCGTCTAGGACAACTGCCTTGTGTTGTCAAACCAAGAACGGATCTCCCTCAACCTGGCCATCTTGACTTGGTCGCCGCCGGCGATCTGCACGAAGTCGGCGTTCTCGCCGCCGGCGATCTGCTCGATCTGCTGCTCCATCGAGGTTCTTGCTTGGATGGAAGAGGGGGGTGGATGTGGAAGAGGAGAAGAGCAAAGTTGCTGCGGAGAGAAGGAGGAGATGGCTGCGGTGGATTTGGAATGCAGGAGAGGGAGGAGGTGGCTGCGGTTGTGTAATGGTGATGGAAGAGGAGAGGACCATGGCGGCGGTTTTGCATTGGACGAGAGGGGCGGAATATGAATTTTTTTCATATGACTAAAATGCCCCTAGATTAAAATGTGTCCCACATTGTCATTAGTACCGGCCCCACAAGTTGTACTACTTTCGAATACTTTCATCCGAATACTATCCAGTACTACATATGTGTGTGCCGTTAGATTGAGACAAACGAACGGCTCCAAAAAAGCCCAACCACTCTAAAACTTGTAATCAAATTAACGCCAACCAGGGAAGACCGATCGAGAATAGACGACACAGGACTGTAGAGGACGGCATTAGCCATTAACCTTGCATCACAACCACGGTTGGGGCGGCCGTCGGTGGGGCGCAGGAATGCCGCGGCGCGACACAAAAGAGTAGAGAAAGGAAGGCGGGGGCAAGGGTAGGAACAGAACTCACATGTGTGGCTGCAGTGGTTGAAGGCGCTGGCCTCCCGCAAGTAGACCTTGCAGAGCGGGAACGTCAAGCATGGGGCGAGCGCCGCCCGCGGCACGCGAGCTACTCCCGGCGCATCCCCCATCTCTCCGCCGCCCGCAACCATCCCTTGTCTATCCTTGAGGACCTCCTCGTCAGAACTCGGGGCCTCAGGAGGCGGTGAATCAGAAATACACTGCGCCGGGCATTGGAATCGAGGGAAATGGCCGGCCGGGAGAAGGGAGAAGCGCGGCGGAGCTCCGGCGAGTCACGGGGGGTTTGGGAGGACCGCGGAGTAGCAAAATCTTTCCTTTTGTTGGTAGAATCTAGAAATAGAAGAGTGTGAGGAGATTGCCTGTTGGCGGCGCACGGTGCGCGGGGCCGGATCGGGCCCAGGAGAATGTCTAGGTCAGGGCACTTTTCCTACAAAGGAACGATCTATGTGCGATTTGTATTCGGTTCGGACCCGTCTTCCTATATTGTTTTGAGTGGTCATTGCTTTTCATCTTTTGTGCGGGTAAGTAGCGAGTCCTTACAAAGCAAGAGGCGGTAAGAGGGAAGCGAGTCCAGATTGGATAGTGACCGTCGTGTAGGTGAAGTGCGCGGAAAGAGAGAAGTGTGTTTGTGGGAAAACCATTGCGTACCTGAAGTAAAGTGGGAAACGGGGGGAGCAAGCCTGATGATACCATTATACATGCGAATTACGCGGGAAAGAGAGAAGCGAGTTCGATGAGAACATTGCTTTCAAGCGGGAAAGGGAGAACCGAATCAGAGGAAATCGTTTCGTATGTGAATTCTTCGGTTTATTTTTTGACAGACGAGAAAAGCGCAAAACCTCATCTTTAGCAAACTAGGAGACACCATGCTATGTGGGAAAACCGCTTGTTTGTACGCGCTCACTTGGAAATGTGGTCTATGCTCATGATCAATGTGTCGAAACCATTGAAAATTTGTTGATCCTGCACAATGTCCTTCCGATAGAGAGGTGTTGAGAGGTCTGCTGGGACTAACGCCTTCTTCCCCAGGCAAAATCCAAAACCGGTGGTGTATGCATGTAAGGTGAGTTCGCAAGCTCAAATCGATGACTACTAATTGCAGGCATGAGGATGATTTGGCTGGAGCATAATACCTGGGTATTTGACAACAAGCTATGCCGACAGTCTGCAATTAGCGTCCTAGTGCGTGCCCCATCTCCCCGCCGCCCGCAACCATCTGTGCTACCTACTGCTCCTCGTAAATCATCGTTGACCTCCTAGTCAAACATTGGAGCCTCGGGAGGCGCAGAATCAGGAATACACGGCGTTGGGCGATAAAATCATGGGCTTTGGCCGGCCGGGAGAAGGGAGAAGCGGCGGCGGAGCTCCGGTGACTCATGGGGGGTTTGGGGTTGGGGGGACCACGGCGTAAGAAAGCCTTTCCTATTGTGTTGTATTTTTGTCGGTGGAAAAAGAAGAGTGGGAGGGAGGCGATTACATGTTGGCGGCAGGGCGTGCCGGACAGCCCGTAGCCAGCCCGGGGTACTAAAGAATGTTTGGTCCAGGGTTCTTTTCGTCATACACCTACACCGAGCTATGTACGGTCTGTATTCTGAACTGCCTTCCTTTTTTGTTTTTAGAATTTTTTTTTTCTGTTCAGGACCAGGTCATTCCAGTTTCCATCACCTTTTGGTTTTGCCGATCTGCTCAAACAACTTCTCTTGTATACATCTTGTTGTTGATGTACAAAGATATATATGGTCTCAACGAAGATCTGCATGCTGCCATAGACTCCAGGGTGATGGTCTTGACAAAGATCTGCATACCACTATGGATCTGGACTCCAGTGTGATGATCTTGCCGGAACGTTCACCTGTTATCCTTCCTGGCAAGGAGGCTACTGTGGCCCATGTACAGTTGGATGAGTGAACCCAATGGTCACGATACCGACAAGAGGCCAAACTTGGATGTAAATTATAACTTAGATAAACACAAGGAAAATGAAGAAGGAATGGTGAAAATAGATGAGGCAACAGTCTATCCAGAGCGCAAAGACGGCGTCTGGTACTAGCGCATGTGTTCGTACCATCGCTCCACCCCAACAACGTTTATAAAGGGCCCCGTACCAGAATCACAACAGTGGAAGGCAGAACAATGAGGAGAGCATCCAATAGCACTATAGAAGCCATCTTCCAACACAAGACATCGCCATCTCCCATGTCATCTCCATAGTTGCAGCCATCACCATCACTGCAACATATACCCTCTAAGTTAGTCAGACTTGTAATCGTGTATCGCATCCGGTAAGCATTGCAAGATGTATTATCTATAAGCTTCACCTTTATGAGAGAAATCGATGATTTCTTCTTGCAATCCGGTCATCATGTATGAGTAATTCAGGAAGGCAATGGGTTGAGGCATATCCTTGCAACCCTGCGTATTTGTATTGGGATTGGTGGAATGAATATGAATAATTAATGTCATGTATGTGTTCGATTGCTATTGAGTTTTCTTAGAGAAGACAATAGGGTTGTGCACATTTTAGCTACTGGGGCAAATGTCATTGTCTCGCATCTGTAACCTCTAGGTTTTGTTTTGGTGCAATTTGTTGATGATGCCCGGAAGACCATGCGAGGCACAAGATTGAATCATGATGATATCGCGGAAATAAGCCCGAGGAAGCTCACCCTGGCCTGCAACTTCTCCCCCACCAATGGTTTGTATCCTGCTCAGGAAGACAGGGCAGTGGCGGCTTTTTGAAGAAGGAAAAAGGTTCTTCCCACTTAGTCCTCGTTTTGGCGGTGCCGGTAGTCCAATAATGAACTCATCCGCCGGAGCCCCCACCGGCCTCTGGACTTTGTCCTTCGGTTTGCGGCTCAGCCATCGCTTGAGGAGGCCCTGCAGTGTCGTTGAGGGGCAAACCGACCTGTCATGGCATAAGATCTCCACCTGCATTTTGCACAAGTACAGAATATATATACCGGGTTTAGGCCAAATAACACATTCAGCATTGTCCATATGCATACATATTTTCTTGGCTTACATGCGGGATAATAGGAAGAATAATAATGATGTAACTAAATTGTGCTAGGTCACCATTAAAGTCTACAAATACAGCAGGGTGATTCCTCTTAATGGAAATGGATGGGGAGACCGCCAGACCGGTCCCTTCACAATTTCTTAAAAATAAAATCTACAACACCTTGACAAGAGGCCCATCACAAGTCAAAATGAAAGTACAAAGACTTGTGAAAAGCTCACCTTAACGTTACTTGCTAGCTAAAGTTTTTTAATAATGAGCTTCAGGATGGAGGCGACCTCCATAGTTCCATCTCTGAAACAAGAAGAAAAATCCATATTGAACAGAATGTATTAAATCCTTAGAATCTAAAGAAACTTCTGCCCTGGTTGGGACAGAAACATGAAGATTAAAGGGTAATTCACTTAATTCTATACATAATTTTTTCATATTGAACAAGAAGTGTATCTAAGTAAAGTATGAGAGGCCTTTATCATTGTTGACAAAGAAACTTGAAGATTAAAGGGGAATTCCTTAATTCTGTTGAAATTATTTTTTATCTGAGGCAGCCGTTTAGCTTTTGCCCTGCAAAAACAGTTTTATTTTGACTTGAGGACACAACAAAATGGTCCATCAGAATCAGTAAAAGACATTGAATGTCCTGCAATCTTACTGTTTTAGTGCAGTCACTAGTGAAAACCAGACTGGGCTTTCCCACAAACTATCCTCTGTGGTTGTTATATTTTTGCGACTTCCCCTTAGACAAGAACTTGATTTTTGCGATTTCCTCGCACTTGAACCGACTAAACTTTGTAAGGGCTTATAAAGCTCTTCCTTCTCAATCGTCTCACAATTCTTTCGATCTTCAGAAATATCTGCAGTGTTCTGTTTTGGATGGAAGTTTAGTTAGAATAAGAAAATGTTACAAGACAATTGGCGTCACTTGCTGGTAATACTTTGATACTACCTTCTTTTGATTTGCAGATATTGTCATCTTGGTTAATTTTGGTGCCATCTTTGGGGTTTCAACCAAGGAAGAAATGGACCTCTCTTCTATCTTTGCTGGCACTGTAATAGTTGCAGCCTCAGAAGCATCAACTTTTGTCTGAGGTGGAAACATATTGTCCCGGATAGCCTGAATTTTTTCATCAGCACTTCAAACCAAGAAACAACCAATGATGTTAGGTAGCAACATATAGTAGAGTACGCGAGTCGAGATCACAGGGAAAAAATAATAAGTGGCTGGAATTCTAAGCTTTTGTTTCACAAAACAATAGTGTATATATACATAGATAGTTTCTTCTATACATAGATACATTCTACTCCCTCCGTCCCAAAATGTAAGATCATTTTTGACATTATCATAGTGTAAAAAATGATCTTACATTCTTACATTTTGGGATAGAGGGAGTAAGTATTTGCTTCTATAAAAAATAGTTTCTTCTGGTTTTTAGGGAGATCGAGTTTATTAGCTTATAATTGCACTTGTATTGCATAACTGCGTAGGTGTACTTATACGTATATTTAAAGAAAATGAGAATTGACAAGTTGAAAAAACAATGTTGTAGGGAACTATATAGATAACCTTGGTATTTTAACAAATACCGCTTACCTGAGTTTTCTCTTCAGGAGCAATCCCAAGAACCGCGTCGCACACGGGGCAGGATTCGATCTCCTCCTCATCTATTTTTTTCATGATACACTCCCGGCAAACTGTTTATACAAAAATACGGTCACAAGAGGAACTCCACAGGCAGGCAGGTAAATTTCATATTGAGATTTGGAAGAACAAAATTTTACGCGATCGACAAATCACTACCACACTGAACCCCTGGGCGGTTGGCATAGGCCTGATTCCCGTCGGGATTGACCTATGCCGACGGCCACCGTCGGCGTAGGGCCGTCGGCAACATATACGTCGACGTACCCCTGGCCCCCGTCAGCATAGAAAGGCCGTCGGCATAGATGCCTACCACGACGGCGTCCGTACATCTATGCCGACGGCCCAGGCCGTCGGCAACGTTCCACGCCAACGGCGTCTGACGGCGCTGCCGTCAAGAGCAACCATATCAGTGGCGGCCACGTGGCGATGCTATGCTGACGGCCTAGCCGTCAGCATAGCCTCGCAACGTGGCGGCCACTGGCAGCTCCTGGGGCGAAGTTACGCCGACGGCTAGGCCGTCAACATTGATTCATATCTATGACGACGGCCTAGCCGTCGGCATAGTTTTAACATATGCCGACGGCTAGGCCGTCGGCATAGGCTCCACGTGGCGGCCACTGGTTACTCGCAGCTGCCTTATGCCGACGGCTAAGCCGTCGGCGTTGCTTTAGTCTGTTTTTTCTTCTGTTTTTTGTTTCCAATCAATTCAATTCAAATCAAATAGTAGATATATAGCAGAAATAGACATGCACAGCACCACCATCACAACCAACAGCACCATCATCAAGAGCATCATAAATATAAGAAACAACATAAGCATATAAGCACATCACAAACCAACACCACCACCATTACATCCTCACAATGAACAACATAAGCATATCAGAAACATAAGCATCTAGCTAAGAAGCACACAAGTCATCCGAAGTAGCATAAAAGAGCACAAGTCATCTAAAGCACACAACTATATCATCACCACCACCGTCACCCATAGGCTTAAGCGCAAGTACGTCCACGACCACCGCCAAGTCCGCTAAAGCCCAGGTCGTCACTTCTACCGGCAGCACTACCGCCAAGACTGTCACCGCCTCAGTGGATCGGAGTGACCGGGCTCCGTGAGTCGGCAGTGATGCCAAGACCGGCACCACCACCAATGGTAGATCCACCGGTTCCCTGGATGTTTGAAAAGACATGTTAAGGGGATATATGATTGTGTTGAATAAACGGTAAGCAGCACTGGTTGAATAGTTTGGGGATGTACTAACCGGCGTAGTCCCCGGGTGCTGTGCCAAAAACTCCTCATAGGTAAGCAACACTGGAGCCGGTCCAGGAGGAGGTGGTGGTGGTTCCATTTGAGGAACCGTGCCAGCCGCCATGCACTCAACAACGCGCTGCATGTTAATTGACCAAGCAAACACGAATGTCAGAAGAAATGCAAGTGGAAATATAGAAGTGAAATGAAAGGGGCCAAACTAACCGTCATCATGCGACTACTGTGCTCCTGCGCTGGTAACACTCTCGCATGCCACGCCATGGTCTCCTGGCGTGTGTACTCCATGTAGGCCTACAATATGACATGATGGAACTCATAAAACATCTCAATGCGGAAAATAAAGTGAGCAATGAAGATAAGAGGGAAAATACTTACAGAGTGCCGCTCGGCTAGGAGGGAGTGTGACTGCGCAATGGTCATGGTCGTGCGCTGGCTCAGGCTCGGGTCAGTAGCACGGAGCTGTGTGTAGGAGATAGAAGGAGTGATCACAGCATCCAGAACCGGCTGCCGACCGTGAGCCTTGGGCCCCATGCCCACCACCACCCTCTCGTGCAGATCCACCCTAATGGGGCAGGTGTGTCAGGATGTAACCTCTGATACCCCTTAGAGTAGGCCTTCTTCTTCTCCACGGTCTTGCTGTAAGGGAACACAACAAGAAACAAAAATTTTCTGACCTACGCACCAGCCCAGGACCACTATGGAGACTGCATACAAGGTTTAATCTTTTTCGTTACCGACTCGTAGTGCAGCGGAAGTAGAGTCGATGACGATCGGCGGTGCAGATCCCCGCAGCTAGGATTTACAACCTCCCAACCGCGAGGATTTATACCCTCGTCTGCCCCTCAGACTGCCCTCCGGGAGGCGGTCGGACAGTCCCTCGGACGGTGTCGCGGACAGCCCTTCGGGAGGACCTCAAGATCTCGGACGGTCACTCTGGCAGCCCTTCGGGAGGCACTCTCGAAGTAAGACCGAAACTACGATCTCTCTACAGAGTTGGTCACATACGGTGTCATCTATTCGGCAGGGCTTCACCGTCCAGAACTAGTTCCCACCGGAACCCAGACAGCCTTTCGGCTCTACGAAACTATTTCGCTGGGAGGGAGAGAGAAGCCAGATTATTGCATGGCACTTGTATGTGAGAAGGGATGAGTTTGGGCAGACCCTCCACCTCTATTTATAGCAGAAGGAGGGGTGGAGGGGCTGAAATTTAAGCCACATCCATCCATGTCATCCCCAAGATATTTTGGAGCAAAAGACCAAAAAGGTGGCTTTCCAAAAAGTAACCCAAAACGCACTTTCACCATTCATGACGACATTTTTCAGCGTCCGTTCGAACTGAAAATATTTATGTGGGCTTAGAACATTTCCAGTACACACTAAATAATTTTCAATGCATTCCAGAACAATTCCGGATTGGTGATTTTCATCTGCGAAAAGCATCTGAAGCGGTTCCGGCAGCTCCGGAACATTTCTGGTTTTCACCCCGGAAAATTCCAGAATGGTTCTGGCACCCTCCAAGAATTATCGGGCGTGTGCCGAAACCAATTTGACTTAATGGTATCCCCTGAAACAACTTTTCAGTTTTACGAAACTATTTCGCTATTCTCTCTCCGGAACTCTTCCGTTGTCTCTGAAACTTTTTCGGCGAATTTCTCTCAGACTCCCTCTCTAGTATTCAGCAGATAAATGACCCTTAAGCGTGTGACCCTATAGGTTCGGTGAAGCATAGACATGACCGGAACACTTTCCGATCAATGATCAAAATTGGAGCCGTGGACACCCATATTGACCCCTATACCCACACGAATGAATATTCGAGTGAACCTCCAGTTGCCGTGTGCTATTCCTGTTGCTTCGCGATATGTTACAAATACCCGAGGTGAGACATGTTGGCATCCCCGTGGATCAACAACTTGTCCACTATGCCAGTTACCTCGTTACCGGTATTGTTCTCTTTTCTCGTTCCCGTGTTCCGGCATCCCCGTGATCAAATCACACTGAGTCTGGCCAGACGATGATGGATACCGTAACACCAAGAGGGCCCAGAGATATCTCTCCATCGTCGGAGGAGCAAATCCCAATCTTGAGCTATCAAGTTACTTGACATACTTTCCCATGAACCCGTAAGCCGCCGTAATAGCCATCCAGTTACGGATGACGTTTAACAAACCCCAAAGTTCATGAATCAAGCATGAAGAAACTCGATACTCTCATGGTCTGAGGAATCATGCAAATGTTAACCATCTCTGTGTTATTAACCATTAATTTGTGACGAATGAATCTCATAGCTTAACATCAATTCGGGTCGATTCAACACAAATGTTCTTCTAACATTGTGCCCTCAAAGTTGCTGGCATAGACATGCCCATGATCAGGAAAACAAAACCATCATGCAACACTTGAGCTAGCACTACTAGGAAAATGCCTGCTAGTGGCGCACCAGTTTTGCCTACTAATGGCGCACTACTGGTGCGCCACTAGCACCACGCCAATAGAATTAAATACTAATGGCGCACCCCTGGTGCGTCATTAGTATCTGGTATACTAATGGCGCACCACGCAGTGCGCCATTAGTATAGCCCACCGTGCGCCATTAGTATGCCTCCCGGGGGCCTTATGTACCTTGTGCTCTGGGTTACTAATGGCGCACTTCTATGTGGTGCGCCATTACTAAGTCAGATAGTAATGGCGCACCACATAGAAGTGCGCCATTACTAACAAATATTTTTCAAAAAAAAATTCAAAATTTTTTTTCAATTTTTTTTTAAAAAATTTTTTAAAATTTTTTTTTTCGTTTTTTTCTTAATCTCGGGTCACTATGGCTTAATCTCGGGTCAATATGCTTAATCTCAAGTCAAATCGCACTAAGTGGTCAAACTTCCCGGAAGGTCACCCATCCTCACACTACTCCAGCCGGAGCACGCTTAACTTCGCAGTTCTATCCAACCCCAGCACCACCTCACTTAACAAGCACTTGTTGATATATCTATGAATTTTTTTCCATTTTTCCCCTCTAGATCTTAAAAGCTCCGTATCTTTCGTTCTGTTAGGTTTTTGGGGATTCTGAAAATATTTAACGGGGTTACCCCGTTAAACTCGGATGTAACTTTTCGAGTAGATGATTTTTCATATAAAAAACTTTTTCATCGCAGTTCGTATGCAAAAGTTATGCCAATTTTACAAATTCTCGAGAGATTTTGCAAAAAAGTCCAAAATTCATGTTTGTAAATTTTGCTAACAACTAGACCACATATCACATGGGAATCTTATTATCTTTTATTTTTTTGACATTTCTATCATTTTCTTTTATTTTTTTGAAACTGAAAAGGCGGTCCACGGGGGGGGTGCATTTGGTGAATTTTTTTAAGACTCAGAAAGTTAGTAATGGCGCACCACGTAACAGGTGCGCCATTAGTAACCAGGTTACTAATGGCGCACCTGTTACATGGTGCGCCATTACTAGTTTTGCAAAAAAAAAACAAATTTTTTTTTTCAAAACTAGTAATGGCGCACCAGGGTATAGTGCGCCATTACTAAACATTTGTTAGTAATGGCGCACGGAGTGTGTGGTGCGCCATTACTAGTTAAAACTAGTAATGGCGCACTATGCTCTAGTGCGCCATTACTAGTTTTGCAAAAAAAATAAAAAAAATTGGACACTAATGACGCACCGTGGGTGTGGTGCGCCATTAGTGATATGGACACTAATGGCGCACCTACACATGGTGCGCCACTGCTATATAGCAGTGGCGCACCACATGTAAGGTGCGCCATTAGTGTCCATATCATCTATAGCCCTTTTCCTAGTAGTGTAGTCTTAGAGGCCAGACTAGGAATACATTTTACCGTTTATTATTCCACACGTGCATATGAGTCCTCCTCCGAACCTCGTGGTTATTGTAGACTCGAGAACCATAGCAGTTATAGCATGGAACATAAACATAATCATGAACTTGGAGATAAATAATATCATTTATTATTGCCTCTAGGGCATATCTCCTACAGACTCCCACTTGCACTAGAGTCAATAATCTAGTTAATGCTAATGCACTTTACACCCATGGCACACTGGTGTAAAATATGCTTCACATGTGGTATAGCCTAATGTCCAACGGATCTGACAACTTCATATTCGTGCGTATCTTTGCATATCCTCGTGTTTTCACGCTTTCACAAAATTCATATTTTGTGTGAACTTGGCTTTGCATATCTGTGAATCATTGGTCGAAACCTGATTCCTTAGACTGAGCTATGGAGCAACTATCTGCAATAGTGTCCTATTGACCAAAGCTATCTTGGAACCATACTAAGTTCATGAATGAACTATATGATTCAACAACTTCTTTGTCGCTTTTAAAGCGTCAACATACTTAGCCATGTGTCATAGAATTCGCCACAGTAACCTGTTTGGAACATTTCCAACTACCGTGCCACCATATTGTGTATTACACAAAACCCTTAACTTAAATCAAAAATCGCTTGGAGCATTGATGAAGACTGTATCGATGTAACCTTTTACAACGAACTCTTCATGATCTCCGCTTGCGAGAAAACATGTCATCAGTGCTACTATAGTACTCAATGACCCTTTTTCACTGTTGTCCCATGATCAGTACTTTTGATCACTTTGGTATCTATACTCGCAACAACTTTGGGAGTATTGGACATATTTGGTTGTTTTACATACCATGGAATGCATGATTAATCCAAACACAAGAGTGTGTGGAATCTCCATCATGTATTTTGCTCATCAGTGTCTTGGGACACCGAGTCTTGCAAAAACTCATTCCATGTGACTTCAGCAAGAATCACTCCTTGACGTTTTTAATGCTAAAAGGTTTTAGCATCTTGTCAATATGTATCTTTGCTCAGCCCCATTAGGTAAATCTATCTCCATAGATTATCATACCTAATATCAAGGCTATTTAGCCCAAGCACTTCATCGAAAAAACTATTTTCAAATGAAGTCCTAATTCGTGTCAAGAAATTTATTTCCAATTAACAATGTGTCACGCACACAACGTTTTTAGAAATATTATTATGTTCCCACTTACTTTCTTGAATCACAAGCATCTTCGTTACACATTGATGAAGTCAAAACCCTTTTGACCATTTCATCAAAACACGAAGATTCCAACTCCATTTTGCTCTCTTCTGTCCATCGCTGGAACTCTGAAGTTTGCACTCTTACTAGCATCCTCTGGAATGACAAAATACCTTGGACTGTAACACATGCAAGTACTTGGTTTCATTTCCATCATATGGAAATCCTATTGTCATCCATGTTTCATATCTCATGACTAAAATATGTATTAATTGCTAGTTCAACCCGAACCGACTTTAATCATCGCTACGGTGAAACAACCTCATCGTAGTCAACTCCTTGAACTTGTTATTTCAACAAGTCGAGCTTTATGGATAAAACATTTTTATCCGTATCAGTTTTAAGTTCCATAAATATTCGTCAGACTCTAAGTCTTCCAAAAGGTGTATCAAGATTTTAATCTTGAATTACTTATATGGAAACTATCTCGGATTGTATTGGCATTTAGCCAATTCCGGAGTCAGGGCCCATCAACGCTTCCTTGTGTATCGTAGGTATACTGTTGTCTAACAACAATATCTCGTTTGGGCACCTGAGAGGTTTGCACGAGCCTTGCCTACGTGGTTCAGCTGCAAATTTGACCAAAGTCCATACATTTTATTGTAGAGACTTCCGTATCAGCCGCAGTAGGAAACTCCAGAATCACTTCCAAGGTTCCATTCCTTTGATCTGATGACGAAGATACTGGTTATCTCGTCGAGTTGCACTGTCCTCCCACTCACCTTTTTAAAAGAACCATTTTCTTCAAAAAGCATACCGTTCTTTGTGGCAAACCTATTTGGCTCGGTATAGTGAGGGAGGAATACCCAATTACTTGGGATAACCTACAAAGTAGCACTTGCCTGATTTGGAATAGTTTTGTAACCTTTTACACAAGCCCCATATTCCAAATGTTTAAGAAAAGATATAACATGGTTGGGCGTACCATACCATGGCGTCATTTCAACAGACCCGATGGAGCTCTTTTCAGTGTAAAAGATTCAGTCTCTAAAGCATCACTTTAAAAGGGATAATGGCAAATTTATTTATGTCATATTTGATCTTACTAAGTCACAAATGGTTTGATTACATCTTCACAGACATTCCACTCACAATGGTGTTCCGGGAGGTGTAAGTTATGAAACTCTTTTCACAACTCATCAGACATTCGCTAAACTTGTAACTCAAATATTCCTTTCTGCAATCTAATTGCAGAAACATAATTTTCTTGTTACAATAATTTCTTCTTCATTTTGAAAACCTTTTGAATGATTTCAAAAGATCCAGACTTACATCTCATCAAGCAAATATCCATATATCTACTTGAGTCATATTTGAAGATAGATAAATCCACTGTTTGCAACATTATTTATTGGACTACACACATCAAAATGTATGATCACCAATAAGTTCGTTGCTCATTCCTTTTGGCCTGTGAATGGTATTTCAGTCACTTCACCTTTTGGAGGAAAGTTGCAAGTGTCGGATGATTCAAAATCAAATGACTTCAAAATCCATCATAATGTAATTTTCCATGCGGGTTTCGCCAATGTGACCAAATGCAGTGCCACACCTGTGTGGTATTCTTTTAGTCTTGCAACATTTTGCGTCAGTGTTATGGATGTATCATATTACCATCAATATTCATAACATACATCCCATCTTGGATGGAAGCATGGCCCTTTATGTTATTCATAATACTGAACAACAATTGTTCTTTTATGAACAACTTTCTTGCAAAACTTTATGCAAGGGGCTAGAGTGTAAAACTCTAAAATGAATTATGAAAGTAAATATAGAGGTAATGTATTATTATCAAAATTCATAACATACTGCTCATTCATAATGAAAGTATGGCCCTTATGTTATTCATAACACCGAACATCAAAAGTTCTCTTATGAATAACCTTCTTGCAAGATACCTTATGCAATGGGCTAGAGTGTGAAACTCTAAAATGAATTATGAAAGTAAATACAGACGGTAATACACCGATGGAAGGTATAGCAACATTTACTATGTTCCATGTGTATACCTAAACCTCATAACTGGCAAGTCTTTTAGGCCGAAGTAGTTCTTTCATCAAGTTGCAACAGAATGCAATCGAGCGGATATCTTTGTGATCAACTCACAATACCCAAGAATTAGTGATTAACATGTTTAACCATAATTCCCAAGAACTATATCTTTGACCAGCCTTCTGTACATCAAAAACTTGTATGACATTCATACATGAGCTGGATATTCCAGTCTTCTTTCTTTTTGCCTTTATACTTCTAACAGTTTTACTTTTAGTATTTCTCCTACTCTCAGAAGTAGCACCCAACTTAAGAGTGGCGTTAGCCCCGGACTTCCTAGGCGTGAAAGTTTCACTAACACCCTTCGGACAATTCCTTTCTCTTTAAGTTGTTGTTTTATTCACCTTTAATCATATGACAAGCGTTCTTCTGGATCCCTCTCTTATCAGTCTAATGCATAGTAAACACCTTTACTAATAGTTTCCAAACAAACATTGCTTTGGATATCTCATATCTTTTATCTTTTTTCTGTCTCTGAAAATGATTTTCAGATTCCATGAATATCAGATAACTATCCAAACTTTCGAAGTTCGGGTCTCATGGAAATAAACATATTGCACTTTGACTGAAAAGGAATTCTAGCTTTTTGGATCGAAGGATGAAAGTCACATGATCCATAGCATTAGCAGGAGAATACCGAAAGCATGCGATAGGACAAGTCCTTCTCGGCACTCTAGAGGACAATCCTCACATTATGTTACCAACCGTAAAGATTTAACCAGATATTTAACAGCTATTCAATTGTAACAGGGAAGGTGGAAACGCGAGCCATTATTCTACAACTATTCTGCATATAACACTTAGACAAAGTTCATAATTAATTGCACTAAAAATTAAAAGAATTAATTCTACAGTCCGCTCCCACTCAAATCAATATCTCTCATAATTGATTGTGAGCGATTCAAGATCCATATTACAATTCAACGCCAAGGATGTATCCATCTCAAGTGACGAGAATTGCAATTGGTAGGCCAACTTGCCAATCACATCTCCATGTGACTCTTGTTCATCTTTCGATGGGCATGTTCCGAGCTCAGGACTTTCAAGCTAGAACGTTAAGACAACCAAGTGATCTCGCTGCGAGGTCTCAACTCACCCGACTCACACATCCCTAATCGTTCGTACCAATGTATCCATGTGATACCCCGAAAAGTTAGGTGTCGTGACGGTGCTGCACTTGGGAGAACACTAACTACTTGATATTTTTGTGAGAGATCACCCTAATAAAAAGCGACTACAGCGCAATCAAGAAGGGTGCATCATAAGGGATAAACAACTCGGGCAATTCATAATAGCATGATATGGTATAGCCCTTTCTGACAGAGAAGTCTTGTATTTCTTCGTCTTTGGCATTCGCATCGGTGTTCACCTTCACGAAGATTGCCACCACCTTGTCGATGCACCAGATAATATTGATATCTCTATAGCTAATAAAATAAGTGCATTTCTTAAGGTTGACACGCAGGTCATAAAAGTGCAATCATATGGCTCCAGCCATCATGCCGAATCATGACACGCAGGTCATGGTAATTTACATTTGTATAGTCATCTCATACCTAATCAAATTAATATGAGACTTGCTATACCACATCACATGCAAACTATCCTGCAAAACCAAGTTAGATGCCTCTAATCGGTCCATGCAAAAACTTATTTTTCCGTGGCTTCTAAGGTTTCGAAACAAACCGAAGCTACCAACGTCCATCATCAAGTATGATAATTCAAGTCGCTAGATTAATTTCGCCGGGTGTATGAAGCACGAGATAATAAAATCTAGAGCCCCATACTAAACTTCGTCATACGCATGACCCCCATGCAGATCATATGTGCATTGCCCTTTCGTCTGCGAAACATCCATCTTTCTTTAACTATGGTGGAACCCAAAGAACTGTTAGCACTTCGTTGATCTGTCAATCAGCATACTCAGGAGCAGCATCAAAGGATCGTGGATTGCCAGAACTTTGTGAGATTCCACCATGACATCAAGATCTGGATTATGCAAATTCAAGGGAAGCAACAGGAACATCGGGTAACAGATTTCATCTGCTACCCGCACAAATAATTTTCAGTAATAGGACTCATCTACTACCTAATTATATTGTGCAACACCCATACATCTCTATGTATTCTAGATCGCAACATGTATCTATGCATAGCACGGCTCATGATGCCACTGTAAGGGAACACAGCAGAAAACAAAAATTTTCTGACCTACACACCAGCCCAGGACCACTATGGAGACTGCATACAAGGTTTGATCTTTTTCGTTACCGACTCGTACCGCAGCGGAAGTAGAGTCGATGACGATCGGCGGTGCAGATCCCCGCAGCTCGGATTTAAAACCTCCCAACCGCGAGGATGCATACCCTCGTCTGCCCCTCAGACAGCCCTCCGGGAGGTGGTCGGACAGTCCCTCAGACGGTATCGCGGACAGCCTTTCAGGAGGACCTCAAAATCTCGGACGGTCACTCGGACAGCCCTTCGGGAGGCACTCTCGAACTAAGACCGAAACTACGATCTCTCTACAGAGTTGCACACATACAGTGTCATCTATTTGGCAGGGCTTCACCGTCCAGAACTAGTTCCCACCGGAACCCAGACTGCCTTTCGGCTCTACGAAACTATTTCGCTGGGAGGGAGAGAGAAGCCAGATTATTGCATGGCACTTGCATGTGAGAAGGGATGAGTTTGCGCAGCCCACTTCACCTCTATTTATAGGAGAAGGAGGGGTGGAGGGGCTGAAATTTCAGCCACATCCATCCATGTCATCCCCAAGATATATTGGAGCAAAAGCCCAAAAAGGTGGCTTTCCAAAAAGTAACCCAAAAAGCACTTTCACTATTCATGAAGACATTTTTCAGCATCCGTTCGAACTGAAAATATTTATGTGGGCTTAGAACATTTCCAGTACCCACTAAAATAATTTTCAACGCATTCCAGAACAATTCTGGATTAGTTATTTTCATCTGCGAAAAGCATCTGAAGTGGTTCCAGCAGCTCCGGAACATTTCCGGTTTTCACCCCGGAAAATTCCAGAAAGTTTTCAGAATGATTCTGGCACCCTCCAAGAATTATCGGGCGTGTGCCGAAACCAATTTGACTTAATGGTATCCCTTGAAACAACTTTTCAGTTTTACGAAACTATTTCGCTATTCTCTCTCCGGAACTCTTCCGTTGTCTCCGAAACTTTTTCGGTGAATTTTTCTCAGACTCCTTGTATAGTATTCGGCAGATAGATGACCCTTAAGTGTATGACCCTATAGGTTCGGTGAAGCATAGACATGATCGGAACACTTTCCAATCAATGATCAACATCGGAGCCGTGGACACCCATATTGACCCCTATACCCACACAAATGAATATTCGAGTGAACCTCCAGTTGCCGTGTGCTATTTCTGTTGCTTCGCGATATGTTACAAATACCCGAGGTGAGACATGTTGGCATCCCCGTGGATCAACAACTTGTCCACTATGCCAGTTACCTCGTTACCGTTATTGTTCTCTTTTGTCGTTCACGTGTTCCGGCATCCCCATGATAAATCACACTGAGTCTGGCCAGACGATGATGGATACCGTAACACCGAGAGGGCCCAGAGATATCTCTCCATCGTCGGAGGAGCAAATCCCAATCTTGAGCTATCAAGTTACTTGACATACTTTCCCATGAACCCGTAAGCCGCCGTAATAGCCATCCAGTTACGGATGACGTTTAACAAACCCCAAAGTTCATGAATCAAGCACGAAGAAACTCGATAATCTCATGGTCTAAGGAATCATGCAAACATTAACCATCTCTGTGTTATTAACCATTAACTTGTGACGAATGAATCTCATAGCTTAAGATCAATTCGGGTCGATTCAACACAAATGTTCTTCTAACATTGTGCCCTCAAAGTTGCTGGCATAGACATGCCCATGATCAGGAAAACAGAACCATCATGCAACACTTGAGCTAGTCTTAGAGGCCAGACTAGGAATATATTTTACCGTTTATTATTCCACACGTGCATATGAGTCTTCCTCCGAGCCTCGTGGTTATTGTAGACTCGAGAACCATAGCAGTTATAGCATGAAACATAAACATAATCATGAACTTGGAGATAAATAATATCATTTATTATTGCCTCTAGGGCATATCTCCTACACTTGCCATAGTACTTGGCCTCGCCAGGCTTGGGCTTCCTACGCGTATGGGCGATCTCCCACGCCTCCATGTGTGAGAGCGGCTGCTTCAGTTTCTCCTCCTGCACCACCAAACAGAGGTTAGTCATACATAAGAAAGTGACGGTAAATAGAAGAAGAAGAATGTTTAATGTACATAGATATATCTCAAGTGTCTTGTGGAGAAAGTGGTTCCGGTTTCCATGAGCATGTACACCCTCCTTCCCTCTGTTAGCCTTGTTTTTGATGCTCTTAGCCGCCCACTCTCCATCCTGACCACACTACAGATCCACCAATGTCGCCCAGGACTCGTCTTTTCCATAACACCAATTTCGACACACCTACATAATGAAAGCATAATGGCATGTCAACACGAACCGATGTAATTTACCACAAACGTCGGAATGAAAAATCTTTTATACTTACCGCCAAGTACTCGTGCCTCTCCAAGGTAATGTCCTCCCTCCGTGCTTCTTCCTTGGTCATCTTCACCCCAAGAGCGTGGTGCTAGTATTGCGAGATGGCCACCCAGTGCACCTTGTACTGCATCTGGCGGGCCTTCTTCTTCGCTTGGCGCAGCACGATCTGGAAGAACTCGATAGTATTTCTACAATCATTCATGAAACCAGAATGGAAGAAGCCATGAGTTAAATCATTCATGAAACCAGAATGGACTTGTGCTTCTAAAGAGAACTCACCCAAAAATTAGTCCGCGTGGGAGGCCGCTTCCCAGTGGTCCCAGCTCGTGGCCGAAACCCGATGGTCTGGGTGCATGACTGGAACCGGACAGTACAGCCCCGGCCAGTGTTCCTTCAGCAAGACGGTGATGAGGCTATTGGGAAGATGGAACCCTTTAGGATATATCCAGTTGCTGCAAAAGATGTACATAATGAAAATATTAGCATGTGTACAAGCAAAATAATAAAAATATAAGCATGTGACAAGCAAAAGAAATTAAATTATTATTAAGTGGCACTTACTCTTTCGCCGTGGGCTCAATGAGCCACTTCTGCTCTTCGATAGCAGGAGTCTGGGTAGAGAGCTTTGCGTTACCGCGCAGCCACCCCATGTTGCCAACCCCCTCCGCGCCAGCACCATCATCCCCGCCAACACCATCATCCCCGCCACCACCATCCTTCTCTCCTGCCTCCTCCTCCTCCTCCTCCTCGTCCCAGTCCCCAACCTCCTCCTCCTCCTCCTCGCCCCCCTCCTGAACCTCCTCCTCCTCCTCCTGAACCTCCGAGTGAACCACCTCCTTCTCCTCGTCCTCCTCCTCCTCGGCAAAGGGTACCTCACTAGAGGAGGGTACCTCACTAGAGGAGGGCATCGAAGACAACACCCCTAAGTCGGTGAGGGTGCGCTCTTTCTGGCCGCGACCCCCTCTAGTGGCTCTCCCCCCACCCCCTCACCCTCTAGGGGCTCTCCCCCTGCCCCCTCCTCCTTTAGGGGCACCTCTCCCTCGACCTCCCTGTGAGGAGTCATCCTCATGTAGTCAGGGGGGAACAGTACATGCTCGACCACTCCGACTAGGAATGCCAACGACCTTGCGTAGGAAACCCGCGCCGTCATCCTTCCCCTTGCCCATGTTCAACGAACCTGCATTGAAAAGAGAATAAACTATTAGTACATTAATAATGAAGGAAAAAGCATAATAATAAGGAACGGTGTAGAACATGGAGAACGTACCCAATCTACACATCCTCGGGCTGTCCGTGGAAAACGCTGGACAACCCGAAAGAGCTGCGGTGATAAATATGCAATTGAATGCATATTTATCGATGCAACCCTTTCGGACGGGAGATGCCTAGGTTACGCGACTTGACTTGAAAATAAAATCTAGTTATACGATTGAAAGAACATAGGAGGTGAAGGCGGATTCTTAGCTCACCCTCGGCTGTAGAGGAATTAGTTGAACCGCGGCGGGATCACAGACCAACAACTTCAACGACGATGATTCCAAAGGGATGCAACACCACAAATCCTGTAAATTTACCAACTGAACAACTTAGATCATCACATCTTCGGTGTCAATTTTTTTTAGCAAGATTATCATGATGAAGTATCCACTCATCATGATCCAGATCATCACATCATATCCAATATGTATAGAAAAAACTACTACAACTACATAAAACAAAACAAAAAATCTAACTAATCTATCCACCTATATATGAACAACATTTTTATTTCTCAACTAACCTATCAACAACATTTTTATATCTTATAATCCATCTATCTAACTATTTATATATCTAACTAATCTATCCATCTAAACCCTAAACTAAGTAACCTATGATAGTAGCAGCAAGCAGCATGCAGCGGCAGCAACAGCAAGCACAGCAAAGTAGCAGCAGCAAGTAGAGCAAGCAGCAGGGGGCTCACTGGCGAGGCAGGGAGGGGCCGAGGCGAGCCGGCGGCCGGCGGGGCGGGCCGGGATGAGGCAACATAGAGCGGGACAGGGGAGGCCGGCACGCGAGGCGGAGCAGGGCGGGGCGGCGTCCAGGTCGGGGCGGAGTAGGGCGGCGACGAGGTCGGGGCGGAGCGCATGGCGGGGCGGCGGCTAGGTCGGGGCGGTGAGCCTAGGTGGGAGGACGAGCCAGGGCGGGGCAGCGTAGGTCGGGGCCGAGGCAGGGCGGCAGCCTGGATGGGGGAGGAGCCGGACGGCGGCCAGGGCGGGGAGTGGAGATGTGTGCGGGGTGGGGATTGGAGAGAATGGCGACGGCGGCGGCGCAGGGTCGGGTTGGGCGGCGGCGGTGCGAGAGGGTGGCGGCGGCGGTTGGATCGGGGTCGGGGTCGGGTGCAAGAGGGAGAGAGATTAGAAATGAGTGGAGGAGGAGGCCGGGGACTGGATAAGGTGGCACTATGCTGACGGCTTGGCCGTCGGCATAGGCTGGGCCCACATGGATAAGGTTCACATATGCCGACGGCTTTGCCGTCGGCATAGATAGGAGGTGCCGTAGGCATATGTGTGACTCTCAGCAAACTTCAAAAAAATAGTACCACCTCCCCCAAAGACAAGCAACATGACCAGTTTAAATAGTTGGCTAATCCATAGGAAGTAAGCTCCGGTATTCATTGGACTTCTGTTAAGAAAACGGACAA
Source organism: Thinopyrum elongatum (assembly GCA_011799875.1). Lineage (NCBI taxonomy): Eukaryota > Viridiplantae > Streptophyta > Magnoliopsida > Poales > Poaceae > Thinopyrum > Thinopyrum elongatum. The sequence goes on from CM022301.1 coordinate 469,468,995, forward strand.
TTACTGTGAATCTTTCAGTGCCCGGCCCAATGCCCGGGCACTGAAGGATTCACAGTGAGAGTCTGTTTTCCATGATGGATGCTGGTGTTTTTTATAAATTCAATTATTACTATTTTTTAGTTTGTCGTCTGTATGAGGATCCGGTGCGAAGCTCTGGTGGCCGTTTCCTACCCGCCCCCCTCCGTGCTACGGCGGCAGCGACGCTCATGAGGGGGGCACACCCCGGAGCCGCGTGCCGGGTGCTTGCGTCTGCCACCACGCTTCCACATGCGTAGGAGAGCCCACCGCAATACCTGGCGTGTTTGCTACCCCCCCAGGTACCCCGTCCCGTCTAACCCTCACATAAACGACCGGTGGATCTAGCCCTTTGACTTTCACCGGACGGGGATTGACCGATGGACCTTTTCACCGGGTTGTGATAGCCCAGCCCATAGCTACACCCCCGAACACGGTCCCGGCCCAACCCACCCCAAGATTCCCTCCGTGTCGGCCTGACGTGGCCGTTTCCCTCCTCCGTGACATGGCGGCAGCGATGCCCGTGAGGGGGGGCACACCCCCGGAGCCGCGTGCTGGGTTCTTGCGTTTGCCACCACGCATCCACATGCATAGGAGGGCCCACCGCAAGACCTGGCGTGTTTGCTACCCCCCCCCCAAGTACCCCGTCCCTTCTAACCCTGACACAGACGACCGGCGGATCTAGCCCTTTGACTTTCGCCAGATGGGGCTTTGACCGATGGACCTTTTCACCGGGTTGTGATAGCCCAGCCCATAGCTACACCCCCGAACACGGTCCCAGCCCAACCCACCCCAGGATTCCCTTCGTGTCGGCCTGACGTGGCCGTTTCCCTTCTTCGTGACACGGCGGCAGCGACGCCCGTGAGGGGGGGCACACACCCGGAGCCACGTGCCGGGTGCTTGCGCCTGCCACCACGCTTCCACACGCATAGGAGGGCCCACCGCAAGACCTCGCGTGTTTGCTACCGTCCCCCAGGTACCCCGTCCCGTCTAACCCTGACACAAATGACCGGCGGATCTAGCTCTTTGACTTTCGTCGGACGGGGTTTGACAGATGGACCTTTTCACCGGGTTGTGATAGCCCAGCCCATAGCTACACCCCCGAACACGGTCCCGGCCCAACCCACCCCAAGATTCCCTCCGTGTTGGCCCGACGTGGCCGTTTCCCCCCTCCGTGAAACGGCGGCAGCGACGCCCGTGAGGGGGGGCACACCCTCGGAGCCGCGTGCCGAGTGCTTGCACCTGCCACCATGCTTCCACATGCGTAGGAGGGCCCACCACAATACCTGGCGTGTTTGCTACCCCGCCAGGTACCCCATCCCGTCTAACCCTGACACAGACGACCGGCGGATCTAGCCCTTTGACTTTCGCCGGACGGGGTTTGACCGATGGACCTTTTCACCGGGTTGTGATAGCCCACCCATAGCTACAGCCCCGAAACCGGCGGCCCAACCCCACCCAAGATTCCCTCCGCGTGGCCCGACGTGGCCGTTTCTCCCCTTTGTGACACGGCGGCAGCGACGCCTGTGGGGGGGGGGGGGGGACACAGGAGCGCCATGCCGGGTGCTGAACCTGCCACCACTCTTCCACACGCGTAGGGGCCACCGCAGTACCTGGCGTGGTTGTCCCTCCATCTTACCTCCCGTCCCGTCTAACCCTGAACATACGACCGGCGGATCTAGCCCTTTGACTTTCACCGGACGGCGTTTGACCGATGGACCTTTTCACCGGGCTGTGATAGCCCTGCCCATAGCTCCACCCCCGAACACGGTCCCGGCCCAACCCACCCCAAGATTCCCTCCGTGTCGGCCCGACGTGGCCGTTTCCCCCATCCGTGAGACGGCGGCAGCGATGCCAGTGAGGGGGGCACACCCCGGAGCCGCGTGCCGGGTGCTTGCGCCTGCCACCATGCTTCCACACGCGTAGGAGGGCCCACCGCAATACCTGCCATGTTTGCTACCCCTCAGGTACCCCGTCCCGTCTAACCCTGACACAGACGACCGGCGGATCTAGCCCTTTGACTTTCGCCGGACGGGGTTTGACCGATGGACCTTTTCACCGGGTTGTGATAGCCCAGCCCATAGCTACACCCCCGAACACGGTCCTAGCCCAACCCACCCCAAGATTCCCTCCGTGTCGGCCCGACGTGGCCGTTTCCGCCCTCCGTGACACGGCGGTAGCGATGCCCGTGAGGGGGCCACACCCTCAGAGCCTCGTGCCGGGTGCTTGCGCCTGCCACCACACTTCCACATACGTAGGAGGGCCCAGCACAAGACCTGGCGTGTTTGCTACCCCCCAGGTACCCCGTCCCGTCTAACCAGATTCCCTCCGTGTCGACCGTTTCCCCCCTCCATGACACGGCGGCAGCAACGTCCGTGAGGGGGGCAATCGATATATAATTGAGGTATGTTTTTTGTTTAGATAAGGCACATTTATGTTTTGAAAAAAAAGAGAAAATAAATAAAATAGGGAAAAATTTGCACAAAATCTATGCTAGCTGCACCCACGGATCGACGATGCCCTGGATCGATGAGGTGGCATAGCACGCGGATCGATGATGTGGCAGAGGCCATGGGCCAGGCCTATGCCGACGGCTAGGCCGTCGGCATATCTCTGCCACCCCACGGCCCCTCGTCGGCCTCAGATCGATGACGTGGACAGGGCGCGGATCGATGCCGTCGGCAAATCTATGCCGACGGCCACCGTTAGGTCCTGTCGGCGTAGGACCGACACCGTCAAACGGTCGTCGCTGACCGGGTAGCCGAGCCCTGGCTATGCCGACGGCCCCTGGTATGCCGACGACGACCGTAGGCGTACCTCGAGCGGTCCCGACGACCGTACTATGCCGACGCCCCCTGTCGGCATAGATGGATATATCCGACGACTCTGGATCGTGGTCTGTTTCTGTTGGGCTTCGCTGGAAAACAAAGGGAACGCCCTCGCGTCATTGCTCCCATGCGGGCGACCCAGGCGGCTACACCCAAAATCTGGAGATGGCGCGGTGTAGCAGTTGCTCAGATCCAGCGTGTCCTGTCCTGGCGGCCTGCCACTCATTCGGGGCGCGGCGCACGATTGGGGCTGCCCTCCCTTGGTGTCGTTCATGACCGACCCAGCGTGGTTGCTCAATTTAGATCTGGACGGCTTGGTGGTGGTGATCCAGATTCGATCGGTCGAGTGGGGTGACTGCAGATTGTGTTGCAGTGACCTCCTGCGGCTCCACGACGACGGTGGTCAAAGAGGGATCTTCGGGAGGGTTCATCTCTCTATGTCCAATGGTTGACTTCGGTGGTGAGATGCAAACTATGGACGACGGCTTGACGCAGAGGAATGGTTGTGCAGTGACGGCGGTCATCATATGTAGCTGCTGGGATTACGGAAAAGTGGTGGCGACAACACTTGAGTTACTTGGAAGGTGGTGCTGCGAGCACCCGGTCGCGAGATCCGGGGTGAAAGCCTAGGTTGACCCGAGCTGGTTATACCTGGCAATGGCGATGTTCTTTTACGTCATTACCTTGTTGAAGGCATTGCTCGGATATGCTTCGACTGATTCTTCAGGGCGAAAACCTAGATTCAAGTCTTGGTGGTTGGATCCGGTGACAGCAACACTTGAGTGTCGCTCCCTTCTTGAAGGCGTTACTGTTGAAGAACTTCGTCGTCTGTGTGGTGTCATGAGATGGTTGGTGCGGATATGGTCGCTGATGTAGTTTGCCGATCATGGATCTGATCACTCAGGTTTTTCTATTACTCGCGTACACATAGCTGTGGTCTTATATGACTTTGCTATCTGGCGTGTTTTTGTGTGCGTGTGTTGGTGTTGACTGTGTGCATCCTATCTATGCAGAGATCGGGTGTGTGCTCTATGGGTCTGTATCCTCTTGATGCTCCTCTTTGAGCCAATAAAATTCATCCTTTATCCAAAAAAAAATACGTGACTTGCATCCCGATTGCATTGAGAGCGCAAGTAATGGTGCAGAAGTAGCGCCAGGCTTATGGATCAAGTGGCTCAGCCACATTTTATTTAAGTGGACTCTACATAATGTGGTGCAGTCACTTTGTCAAAGAAAAAAGTGGTGCCGCCACAATTTATTTAAGAATGTGAAGCGCGGCTATACCAAAACACAGAACTGAAATATATACTTCCTCGACACAAATTTACTACTCTCTCCAAACATTACTACGTACGCCACCCCACCTCTAAACTTGTGCAAAATGGACACAAGGAAGCAGACTGCACGCGCGCGGCTGAATACAAATGAAATGGACACAACATATCCGAATGGACTGTTGCGTGAGAGTACGGGCAAAGAAACTAGGGCCGACCAGGAGCACGTGACAATGGCTGCTCGCGTGCTTGTTTCCCCTCTGCCCTACCTCTAAACTCCATCTTCTCTGCCATGGCCTGCCGCCCATCCCCAAACACACAGCGGCGTCTCCCACTCCCAGCACCGTGTTGTACTGTAATTTTATGTGGCCAACTGCAGGCCGGCGGTGGGGCTAGCCCATGATGACATCGGCGCGACCATTGACGCCTTCGGGCAAGTCGTGGGATTTAGCACCACCGTCAACTGCGGAGCGCGCGTCATCTCTGGTTCCGCCAGGAAACCATTGCCCTTCTCATGGGACCGAGATCCAGTGACATGCCCACAGCATGTCACGCCGTAACATGGCCGTTGGATAAAAAACGAACAGCCCAGATTAAATACTGTTCACGGGTTCCTGTAGATATTGGTAGCATGGACTCGTACTGTAGCAGGGTCACTGTTTATGCGATATGTCCGTTGATTCTCGATCGGGCGGTCTAGAGAGGGGCGCAAGTAACCGTTACTGTTCATTGGTGACATGCTTCACTGGATACGAGATCCAGTGACATGCCCACAGCATGTCACGCCATAACATATATTGGTCCCTCATTCCCGACTCACCGCCGCCCGGGCAGTCCGCTCCATCCACCGTCTCCTCGCTGTTGCTAGCCTTGGACGCCCTTCTCTTCTGCAACAAATTAGAACAAATTAAAGCTGCAGCTGGACCTATTTCCTTTTTGTGGGAAGCATGCGTCGACGATACCTGGTGAGCAGCGGGGTTTTGGCACCGTCAAGGGGACGCTATTGACCTGGGGCCGCCCCAGTACAGGTTTGGTCCCATTCGCATATGTCACATCAGGCAGTTTCTAATTGCTCACGTCACCTTACCATTTACTCACATCGGACAGCATAGGGTTCGTCTATCATCCTAACCCAGAAGCCAACACTCTCTCCTCAGAAGCTCCCACCGTCCTGCTCCGATCCCGATAGAGCTCCAGCACCAAACCTAATTCTCCTCATGGCCGGACTAGCAGCCTTCTGTGCCAAAGGAGATGGAGGCCGGCGATTATTGTAGGTGTTCGACTACGAGGAAGAGGAAATCAGCCGAGGGCGAGGGCTATCCGGCTCCTGCGCCGGCGGCAGCGGCTGATCCCGGAGCGGCTTAACACGATGGAGGCGGAGGCGGATGAGATCTCCACCACATCAGAAAACTCAGCGACCTTCCCGACGACATGCTCCGAAAGATAATTTCGGTCCTTCCCATCAATCAAGGCGGTTGCTCTTCAGAACTCAGAACTCGGGGCCTCAGGAGGAGGTGAATCAGAAATACGCGGCGCCGGTCGATGGAATCAAGGGCATTGGCCGGCCGGGAGAAGGGAGAAGCGTGGCGGAGCTGCGGCAAGTCACTGGGGGTTTGGGGCGACCGCGCAGTAGCAATATCTTTCATTTTCTTGGTAGAAAACTAGAAATAGAAGAGTGTGAGGCGATTGCGTGTTGGTGGCGCGGGGTGCGTGTGTTGCCGGACTGAGGCCCAGGAGAATGTTTAGGTCAGGGCACTTTTTCTACAACGAACTTTCTATGTGCGATTTGTATTCGGACCCATCTTCCTGTATTGTTTTTTTTTAAATCTACTTTTTTCTGTTAAGAATCTGGCAATTCCAGTTTTTCATTGCCTCCATACTGTAGATCAATATTCATCTTTTGTGCCGGTAAGTAGCGAGTTCTTACAAAGCAAGATGCGATAAGAGGGAAGCGAGGTCAGATAGGACCAAGACCGTTGTGTGTAGGTGAAGTGCGCGGGAAAGAGAGAAGTGAGTTTGTGGGAAAACCATTGCGTACGTGAAGTAACGTGGGAAACGGTGGAGTGAGCCAGATGATACCATTATGCATGCGAATTACGGGGGAAAGAGAGAAGCGAGTTCGATGAGACCGTTGCTTTCGCACGGGAAAGGGAGAACCGACTCGGATGAAATCGTTTTGTATGTGAATTGTTTGGTTTATTTTATGACAGGTGAGAAAAGCGCAAAACATCATCTTTAGCAAACCTGGAGACACCATGATTTATTGCAATTAATGAGTACACAAAATACACCCGACTTTTTAGAGGAGTTACATTATGTGACAGCTCATGACAACCTATTTTAATCTTTAATTTATGATATTGATGATGAATATTTTTGTGCCGAGGTAAATAATGATTTCAGACAAAGTGAAAGGTATGAATACTATATTTTGGGCAAGTAAGTAGCGAATTAGGCAAAAAAGAGAAAAATAAGTTTGGGCAAGACCATCGTGCATATGAAGCGCGTGTAAGTGAAATACACCTAGAAAAGGAGGGGAGAGGTCAGGCGAGATTGTTCTGTAAGCATGGGACATTACCACACAATTGTAACTAATGCATACCAAATATATATCCAAACGCATTTAAATCTGTGCAACTAGTGTGACTTTATACTCGTATATCCCTTTTTGGCAAAAGTGGTACTCGTTTAATGAGGTGCCTCATTTACTAGGCGTAACCTCATTGGGCGAAAGAAAGAAAATGAATAGGAGCATTGTGCATGGAGAATAAGGAGGGACCCACTCGCTAGCGGTGGCAGATCCATGAATCGAAGTTAGTCGGGGTGAACATTTAAGGGCAAGAAAATTTCTAGGTACCAATGTAAGTTTATTTAACAAAACCATTAAATTTAACATCTAAAAACATGAAAAGGCATAAAAAGTCTTGCAATATTTTCTTGGGTACTATCCTCAAGAAGAAAGTGGCCACGGGAGGCAGGCGCGGTCGCGGCCGTGGTCGTGGTCGTGGTCATTGACACGGACACGAATGGCGACCAAGGTTCTGTAGGTAAGTCGGTGCAGGCTGCTTCGTCCTCACAAGAAAACAGGTGTTGGCTCATAGCGCCCTCTTCTCCGGTACCTAACATGTGCCTATTCACAGCACCACCACCTTCTCGTGGTTGATGCCCATCTTCAATTTCAAAGTAGTATGGAGGATGAAAGTGATGGAAGTTTTGATCTGGACAAATTCCCACGCATTAAAAAGGCTCAGGAATTAGAACGAATACAATGGTGGCACATCCGCGATCAGAATGTCACATCAAACGCCACCACCACTACACGAAAACATATTAAGTTGAGTGCAGAAACCACCTGGCAAAGGTTGAATTCACCACGCGGCAACAACAACGTCGGGTGCGAAAGTCGGCGAAATGCACTCGGTCTACAAGCCAAGTGGCTTTTGTCGCGGCCTCGGCAAGCATATAAGAAGAGGTGAAATCAGCAACCCAGCAAAAACACGAGTTCCATGAAGGTCGAGCTCTGTTTTGCATCTTCTGTAAATTATTAAGTAGCAACAATATAATAAGAGTAAATACTTGACTTGCATCCCCATGAGAGGGCAACCAAGAAGTGGTGATGCAGTAGTAGCGCCAGGCTTACTAGTCAAGTGGTGCAACATATGGTGATCATCCTCCTGGCCTCCATATCGTGTGGTGCTGCCACTTCGTCAAAAAAAAGTGGTGCAACCACATTTTATTTAAGAATGTGGTTTCCTCCGGCAGCCACCGCAGAGAAAGTGTGCACGTCGTAGGAAGCCCCAGAGCCTGCCAAAACGGCTGGTTAGCTATAGCGTATGGCCACGGTGGTGCAACATAGGCACGTGTCATCATTTGCTGGTTCCACTAGCCCGCCGCTCACGACCACCTCTACGGGCGCATTCTGCACATATACTACTCGGTTGCCGCCTCGATAATGTCTCTGTCGCCAACCTGTCCGCATGAAGAACAACGAATCATGGAGAAGGTGGTCTTCGAGGATAAGGATTTGCTTTTCAAGAAGAGGAGATGGGTTGCCTTCGCTTTCGCTAACAACAAGGAAATTATCCCACTGTAGCCGATCCCAATCAGTGCTTTTACAACTCCAAGGATTTCCGACAAACATGCTACATCTCCTCAGCCCGTATCGGATGGATTAGTGGAGGAGATTCCGTTCAAGTAGAGGACTGCCGATGGGTTCGAAGTAATTGTTAGCGATAATGATAATGTCGTCTCATTCCCACCGACCTAGATCTTGGGACTACCCCCAAGAAGAAAGTGGCCACGGGAGGATGCCACAATCACACCCGTGGTCCTGGTTGTGGTCATGGACGTGGACGCGGACGCCGACCAAGCTCTGCAGTTAAGTCGGCGCAGGCTACTTGGTCCTACAAGACAACCGGTGTTGGCTGATAGAGCCCTCTTGTCCGGTTCCTAAGAGGCGCCTGTTCATCGCGCCACCACCTTCTCAAGCGGATGACGGCCATCTCCAAGTTCAAAGTAGTTCAGAGGATGAATGTGATGGAAGTTTGGAACTGAACGAATTCCCACGAATTCAAAAGGCTCAAGAAAAGTGATGGAAGTTTGGAACTGAACGAATTCCAACGAATTCAAAAGGCTCAAGAATTCACACGAAAACAATGGCGACTCTTCTAGGATTAGGAAGTCGCATCAAACGCCACCACCACTACAGAAAAACATATTAAACAAGTGTGCAAACCACCCGGTAGAGGCTGAATTCACCTCGTCAACACCTACGCTGGGTGTGATAATCGGCGAAATGCATTCATCCTACATCCTATCGGCATACGGACGTAAGACGAGTGCCTTTCTTTGGAGCCTCGGGAAACATAAAAGAAGAGGTGAAATCAGCAACCCACGACAAAAAAGAGAGCTCCATGGAGCTCGAGCTCTGTTTTGCAACTTCGGTAAATTAGCAAGTAGCAACAATACAATAAGAGTAGATACTTAACTTGCATGCCGATTGAGAGCACAACCAAGAAGTGGTGATGCAGTAGTAGCGCCAGGCTTATCGGTCAAGTGGTAAAATAAAAAGTATCCCACTCCAGCTGATCCCGATCAGTGCTTCTGCAACTCCAAGGTTTTCTGACAAACATTATCCATGTCCTCAGCCCGTATCGGATGGATTCATGGAGGGGGAGATTCTGTTCAAGAAGAGGAATGCCGATGGGGTTGAAGTAATCGAGGTACCGATGATGATAATGTCGTCTCAGTCCCACCGACCCAGATTTGGGGACTATCCTCAAGAAGAAAGTGGCCGCAGGAGGATGCTGCGATCACGCCCGTGGTCCTGTTCGTGATCATGAATGCAGACGTGGACGTTGACCAAGCTCTGCAGTTAAGTCGGCGTAGGATACTTCGCACTCACAAGACAACCGGTGTTGGCTGATAGTGCCACTCCGTTCTCTAGCGGCTGACAGCCATCTTCAAGTTAAAAGTAGTTCAGAGGATGAAACTGATGGAAGTTTGGAACTGGACGAATTCCCACGCATTCAAAAGGCTCGGGAATTCAGATGAAAACAGCGGCGGCTCTCTGCGATCAGGAAGTTGTATCAAACGCCACCGCCACTACAGAAAAACATATTAAGCCGAGTGTGCAAACCACCCGGCGAAGATTGAATTCACCTCGGCAACAGCTATGCCGGGTCGGACACTTGGGGAAACGCACTCGGTCTACACCTTATTGTCATACGGACGTAAGCCGAGCGCCTTTCATCGGGGCCTCGGCAAACATATAAGAAGAGGTGAAATCAGCAACCCACGGCAGAAAAATGAGCCCCATGGAGCTCGCGCTCTGTCTTGTATCTTTGGTAAATTAGCAAGTAGCAACAATACAATAAGAGTAGATAGTTGACTAGCATCCCGATTGAGAGCGCAACCAAGAAGTGATGATGCAGTAGTTGTTGCCGAGGCCTCTACAACATGTGGTGATCATCCTCCTGGCCTCTACAGCGTGTGGTACAGCTACTTTGTCAAAAAAGTGGTGTAGTCACCCTTTATATAAGAATGTGGTGCATTAACATTTTATTTAAGCATGTGTCTTCGTCCGGTGGCCACGGCGGTGTGCACGTCGTAGGAAGCCCCAGCGCCTTCCCAAACCGCTAATGAGATGCAATGTGCAGCCACTATGACGCGACATGGAAGACACATGTATAGGTGAAAGGCTTCAAGCTTTCGCTGATTATTCGCTGGTACGCGTCAGCGCTATACAAACGATTTTTAACTCCTTTCCGCGACAGCATTTGGAACCGTCGCCAAGTGATTGTGGGCGATATGGGGTCCTTCCCACACGACCCAGAAACCGTCGGGGATAGGCAGCCTTGATGCATACAGTTGTCCCTATATAACCATTTCCGATATCTCGAATATCCCAAACGCTTCATCCTTGGTACTCGTTTGTGCTCGAATTGCCATCGCAGTCGGAATTTTATGTTTTTACCTAAAACCAGGCAGATTCCAGGCACGGGAGTTTTCCAGGCACGTACCAAACTGACTCTACGTTTACGATGCCTGGCACATCACAAACAGTTCATGATTATAAACCGTGTACGATAGGTTAGACAATCACACATATTTAGTTTTCCCACACCGTATATCATAGTGTCTGACATGACACACGCTTTTCAAACGGCAATTGTGTGCATTATTACACACGTTTTCTCTCCGTAAACCATGTCGGATTATGATATATATCGCACACGCTGTGCTTTATTAACCGTGTGCGTCGTAATGACCTGCACACCGTAATTTCGCCCTAATTTAATTGCTGCTATTTAAGATTGTGCCTAATTTAAACTTGAAAGTAGGCTATAGTTTTATTCATATCCATCAGGTTCAAACAACCAATGCATTATTCGATTGACAGGTACATATGTTTAAGAATTATATAAGCACCAAATAAAGAATGATGAATCAGGGTTCTATACTTGTATTATTATAGATGGTAAAGAAAGAGACGACAGACATTCTGGTTGCTCAACAAGGTGAAGCGGAATGACCCTATTGTGCTCTCCTGGATGCAGAAGGCACGCACGACTCTAGTCCAACCCCTTGTGATGGCCGGCCGCCAATCATGTAGTTTGAGAGGTAATCTTGAGTAAACTGCATCAGAATCCACTGCAAAGGAAAAAAATTCAGACATTGTCATCTAACAGAACTCATTACGGGCAGTAAAAAGAAGGATACAGGATTCTTACTTACCATCCTGCAGTTCACTGTTGTTTTGCATAAAGTGTAAATAAATAGTTCGATTGACATCTTTTGACCCATTTTAATAATAATCTTTATCAGTTTCCTCACTTGATGCTGGTTCATAAATATCTCATTGCCCCATACGCAGAAAGGGTCGAAGTGTGGATCTTTGGCAATGGCATATGTACCTAAAAGCACCAAATTAATATTAGAAGCTAAACAACAAATGCAAAATGATGTAGTACAACACGCTCTCCATCCCATTATATAAGATTTTATTACATGTATATCTAGACATCATCAAAACTTTAAGATAACACTCTTCCTTGTTGCTATGTAGCCTGTGATTGCATATTTAGTCATTCAGTACAACGTATGTTGCTATGTAGTCTCAGATATATTAAATATGACCCTAGTTAACCTACTGATAAATGGGTTACAGATATATTCAGTGAAATGTCCGATTCGACGATTAATCCCTTATCAGCCCCTAGACTATATGGTACCAGCTACCGATATCCTGAACAGTGAGTACATATAAGCAATGCGATGAAATTAATCTCAATAGAAAACAGCTCTGTTCTCAATATTGTCCTGTATGAGTACATATAAAGGCATGTTAAGCACAACATGCTAAACATCAAATATATCCATGATAGACAACATAATCTACAAATCATAGCTTCAGTGTGCAGGCTTAAGCACGCTACTTAAGCAAAACACGAAGTGGAAAGGTGTTTTAACTGCATCAGGCATAACATTTAAAAACAAGCAAATAGTCATTCAAACTGGTGTTGTGCAGGTCTAAAGTACACTAGTTATTGTTAAAAAAACGAAAAGGCATGTTAACTGTAATATCCTTAATAGCAACCAAATATCCTAATTCATAATGGTATTGTTGAAACTGTTATTGATGAAATTGAACTGCACGGCAAATAGTTGCACATATAGAGCATCACATTGTGAAGAACTGAAATAAACAAGGCATAAGGCCATCTCTAGCCGATCCTTTAAAAGTTAAAGACTAAAACCCTTAGTGGATATATATATACTCCAGCAATTTTTGGTCGTTTCTAGTCGATCCCCTAAACTTAACATTGTTAACTTCAATTTGATCAAGTTCAAAGAAGGTTCAACCGAAAGTAGCATGCATTCAAACATAAACATAGATAGTTTTGCATAACCGAACATAAAACATAAATTTAAACTAAGCTAAACTACTTTCGGTCGAAGTGGAGGTCGAGCCAATCCTTCCTCGTCAGGTACGGTGTGCCGCGAGCCGGGTCCAGGCCGGTGCCGTCGTTGGGGAATACACTCCTCCACTCGTCGACGTCGATCTCCTCGTCCTCGCCGCCCACCTCGACGCCCTCCGCGCCGCCGTCCTCACCGCCTTCGACCTCGTCATCGGAGGAGAGCGCGATAACCTCGCCGCCCTCCGCGCCGGCAAAGATCGCCCGCTCCGCCTCCATGAGCTTCGGGTGCTGCCGGCGGAGCTCTTGCATGTAGGCCTCGTCGGTGGCCTCGGCCTCGAGGTGCTCCCACGCCTCGCGGTCCTCCCGCGCCATAGCCGAGCTCACCACCCCTGGCTCCGGCGGAACGAGGTCGACCGGACGTGTGCCGAAGGGGAACTTGAGCCTAGCCACCGCGCCGTGGTAGCGGACCTGCCAGCGGTCGTACTCCATGGCCGCGAGCTCGGCCGTGTGGAAGCTCCCGATCCACCGGCGGGTGTGGGTCTCCCGATCTGTAATCTCAGTGACCCACATCCCCCACCGCCACTGCCGGACACCGAGGTAGGACATCGTCGGCTGCCGGGTCCGAGGGAGGACGGGGAAGTCCTCGAACCGGCGTAGGGGTGCGGCGGCGGGCGGATCGGGGGACCGGCGACGGCGGATCGATAAACAGCCCGCGGAGGACGACGGGGACACCTCGGCGGCCACCTCGCCGGCGTCGGGCGAAGAGACTGCGATAAAACTCTTTTTGGCCATTGGCTCCTTGAGCTCCCCGGCACACAGGCAGAGGTTGAGGATGAAGGCGGCGGAGATGGCGGCGACCTACCAATGGTTTCGGGGGTGGTGTGTGGCTGTGTGAGCGGAGGTTTTGGGGAGTGTGTGGTGTGTGTGGAGGGGGGGCAAGGTGGTGTTTGAGGAAATACCACGGCAACTGAAAATTTTACTAGGCGGGAGTAACAAGGCGGGGCTACTAAAAATTTGGATCAAGGGCGAGCAGATATTTTTTAGATTGCGAGGGATGCAGAGGCGGGAGTATTTGGGGAGCGAGCTAGTGTGCTTGACACGCCGGCTGTGGACTGTAGCCGACGCACCTTCTCGCGTAAGCCATAGGCCTAGTATACACCGACGGTGCTCCATGATATTTTGTACTGCATCTCACACGATTGATGATAATAAACTGTGTGCGATCTACTTGATTTTTGGTCTTGATTTGAATTACATAATAGGGTCACAGCTGCAATGGACGATGTTCGAATTGCTAGAACTTTTACTTGCAGTGAACATGCAACTATAGGTGTGTCGTAAAAAAAACTAGAATTATTCAGGGTTCGTTTGGACATTTTTATACATTAACTTGGTTTTCTAGGCATTTCTGGTGCACAATTCAAAATTAAACTACATGCACATGCTCCGGTGCACTAACATGGGTTGTAAAATCATATATTTGTCCATGGGTTTATGCTTATGTCCCATGCAAGAAATTGGGATGAATTTCGAACAACACAGCACCGTGGTTCTCCGGCAAACGTTGAGGTGCTTGCTTTTGTAATTCTAGTAAATACAAAACCCGTCTGAAATTCATGAACCTTGGCATGCTATCATGGAACGGCATCAACATGCTGGGTTAAAAAAATATTGTCCCATTTGGGGCAGGTTATGGTATAAGCTTCTCGCAAACCAGAGCTTCTCTCACACCAAGCCTGATGGTTTCGATAGGGAACGTGCCACCTTGGGGGAGGAAACGATATATGTTGCCTATTCTTAATTTCAAATTTTTTCTCGTGACAACATAGAACAACAGGAGTGTTGTTCAATTTTTTGATTTTTTCGGGGATTGTTTGGACATTTTTATACGTTAACTGAGTTTTCTAGGTATTTATGTGCATAATTCAAAATTGAACTACATGGACATGCTCCAGTACATAAAAACGGGTTGAAAAATCAAATGTTTGTCCTTGGTTGCAAGCTTAGGTCACACTAAAGAAATGAGAATGAATGTCCAACACCTTGACACTGTCGTTCGACCGCTAACATTGAGATACATGGTTTTAAAATTCTAGTAAATCGAAAAGTCGTCTGAAATTCATGAAACTTGACATGATATCATGGAACGGCATCGACATGCCGTGCTAAAAATATTGTCCCATTTGGGGCAGGTTTGGGTATAAGCTTCTCGCAAACCACAGCTTCTCTCACAATAAGCCTGATGGTTTCGGTAGGGAACGTGACACCTTGGGGGACGAAACGATATCTGTTGCTTCTTCTTACTTTCAAAATTTTTCTCGTGTCAACATAGAACAACACGAGTGTTTGTGTCAATTTTGTGATTTTTCGGGGTTCGCTTTGACATTTTTATACATTAACTAAGTTTTCTATGCATTCATGTGCATAATTTAAATTTGAACTACATGCACATGCTCCAGTGCATATAAATTGGTGCAAAATTGGAATGTGTGTCCTTAGTTACATGCTTAAGTCCCATGCAAGAAATGAGAATGAATGTCAAACACCTTGCCACCGTCGCTCGGCCGTTAACATTGAGATACATGGTTTTTAAATTCTAGTAAATCAAAAACGCGTCTGAAATTTATGAAACTTGACATGCTAGCATGGAACGGCATCAATATGAAGTGGTAAAAATATTGTCCCATTTTGGGCATGTTGGGGTATATAAGCTTCTCACAAACCAGAGCTTCTCACAACAATAGGGCCTACACAATAAGCCTCATGGCTATGGTAGGGAACGTTTCACCTTTCTGGATGAAACGATATCCGTTGCCTCTTCTTGATTTTAATTTTTTTTCTAGTGTCAACATAGAACAACATGAGTGTTGTGTTAATTTTAGGAATTTTTCGGCGCACGTTTGGAAATTTTTATACATTAACTGAGTTTTCAATGCATTTATGTGCATAATTCAAATTTAAACTACAGGCACATGCTCTAATGCATATAAATTGGTTGAAAATTCAAATATGTGTCATTTGTTGCATGCTTAGGTCCCATGCAAGAAATAGGAATGAATGTCAAACACCCTTCCACCGTCAATCGGTCGCAAACATTGAGATACCTGGTTTTTAAATTTTAGTAAATCCAAAACATGTCTGAAATTCATGAAACTTGGCATGCTATCATAGAGCGGCATCAACATGCCGTGGTAAAAATTTTGTACCATTTGGGGCAGGTTTGGGTATAAGCTTCTCACAAACCAGACATTCTCACAACAAGCCTGATGGTTTCGGTAGGGAACATTTCACCTTTCTGGACGAAATGATATCCGTTGCCTCTTCTTGATATCAATTTTTTCTCTAGTGTACAACATAAAACAACATGAGTGTTGTGTTAAATTTTGGAATTTTTCGGGGTTCGTTTGGATATTTTTATACATTAATTTAGTTTTCAATGCATTTATGTGCATAATTCAAATTTGAACTACAGGCACATACTCTAATGCATATAAATTGGTTGAAAATTCAAATCTGTGTCATTGGTTGCATGCTTAGGTCCCATGCAAGAAATGGGAATGAATGTCAAACACCCTGCCACCGTCACTCGGCCGCAAACATTGAGATACCTGGTTTTTAAATTCTAGTAAATTTAAAACTCGTTTGAAATTCATGAAACTTGGCATGCTATCATGGAGCGGCATAAACATGCCGTGGTAAAAATTTTGTCTCATTTGGGACAGGTTTGGGTATAAGCTTCTCACAACAAGCCTGATGGTTTCGGTAAGGAACGTTTCACCTTTGGGGACGAAACGATATCCATTGCCTCTTATTGCTTTCAAAAATTTTCTAGTGTCAACATAGAACAACAGGAGTGTTGTGTTAAATTTTGAAATTTTTCGGTGTTCGTTTGGACATTTTTATACATTAACTAGGTTTGCTAGGCATTTTATGTGCATAATTCAAATTTGAACTACATGTACATGCTCCAGTGTATATAAATTGGTTGAAAAATCAAATCTGTGTCCTTGGGTGCATGCTTAGGTCCCATGCAAGAAATAGGAATGAATTTCAAACACTAGGGCACTGTTGATTGCCGGCAAAACGTTGAGATACTTTGTTTTTAAATTCTAGTAAATCCAAAACTCGTCTGAAATTCAATGCGCAGGCTCACCGGGAAGCGTGCGAGCTGTTCAACGCAGGATTTGTGCATCTTTTCAACGCAAACGGTTCAGATTGAATACGGTATGCAAAGCCAGACTTCGGCGCTAAGCCAAGAGAAAATGTGCTGAGCAGGATTTGTACAACCCTTCAACGCAAACGGTTGGTTTGGATGACCCGTGTGCAACCACGTATATTGGTAAGATTTGCATATATTATATTGGGTATGTTGCCATTTGTCAAACTGGAAAGATTGACATTTGTTCATCTACTAACATTGCATTTGTCAACTTTGTAATACTGCGTTTTGTCAAAATATGCAGCTAAAAATCACTAGCACTATGGTGTGTGCAAATGTCATGTGTGTAGTAGTCACCTATGTAATTGGATGTTTAATTTGGTTATGCAACCATGTCCTTATAAGTGTTTATATATATATATTTATATATAGTATGCAATCCCAACGCACAGCATACACGTCTTATTAGCAGTAATCACCTGTGTTATTATCGGTCTTCGCATATATTTCTGATTACAGACCAGTTTGCCACGTATCACATACATCTTATTAAATTGAACGGTTTTTGTTCTCTTGGCTCAACGCAAACAGTTCATTCGTGTAAACCGTATGCCGTATATCGCCCACACCTTGATCTGGCTGACCGTTTCTTTTGTGTTTCCTAATCACAAACAGTTCATACAAGTGAACCGTATGCTGTATATCGCACATATCTTCATTTGGCTGCCCGTTTCTGTTATTTTGCCTCATCGCAAACAGTTCATTGAACTGAACCGTATGTCGCTCATTGCACACGCAACTAAATTCTGAACCGTGTTTGATGCATCCGTCATCGCAAACGTTTTGCATCTTTTTTGACGGTTTTTTTACATCACCGTTTGCGATTATTGCATCCCACACAGTTTCGTCGAAGGGTCTCTGTTCGTAGTGTCGCGTTAGCAGCATCCTGCAGTAGTGATTGACTACAGAGATGAAGGGTGGCTTGGACTGCTGCGTAAGAGCAAGGGCGAAGAAACTACAATAGATCAAGAGCCCTTATGGTCACCTCTATGGGCTCGTCCTGCACATACACTACTCGGTGGCCGCCTTGGTAAGGTCCCAGTCGCGTCTCCGTTCCCCCGGTGGCCCTTTCATCGTCGGAGCTAGGTATCCGAAACATTCACTTGGTCGAGGAAGAGGAATTCGTTCAGAAATTTATGCGGGATACCTGCCTCTACATGTTCACATGTGTTCACTTCCAACCATGGCCGTGCTCGGTGGCTGCGGCACGGGTTTTTTCTGGAGTAGCTCCGGCACAAGCGACTACCAGAGAGGAAACACCATCAAAACTCTTGGCCGCATGTTGGAATCACGCCCGTGGAAAACCACAGAACATGCCATGCTGTCTAAGATCCACGAGACACAAAGACAGGCAACTCCTGTTGGGGCTACTGATCAAGGAATCGCCACCATGTCCCATTACATGACTCCTCAGGTACCACATGAAGAACAACATATCATGGAGAAGGTGGTGTTCGAGAATAAATATTTTCTGTTCGAGAATAAATATTTTCTTTTCAAGAATAGGAAATGGGTTGCCTTCGCTTTCGTTAACAAAAATAAAATTATCCCTAGCAGCGGATCTCAATTAGTGCTTCTACAACTCCAAGGATTTCCGGCAGACATGGTCCATCTCCTGAGCCCACATCGGATGGATTCATGGAGGAGGAGATTCCGTTCAAGAAGAGGAATGCTGATGTGGTCGAAGTAATCGACATTAGAGATGATGATAATATTGTCCCAGTCCGACCGACCCAGATCTTGGGGGCTATTCTCCAGAAGAAAGTAGCCACGGGAGGCATCGCGACCATGGTCCTCGTCCTGGCCGTGGACGCGGAAGCAGACGCCGACCAAGCTCTGTAGGTAAGTCATTGCAGTGCTTCATCCTCACAAGGCAACCAGTGTTGGCTTATAGCACTCTCTTCTCCAATGTCTAAAAGGCGCCTGTTCACAGCGCCATCACCTTCTCGAGTGGCTAACGGCCATCTTCAAGTTCAAAGTAGTTCAGAGGATGAAAGTAATGAAAGTTTGGAACAAGACGAATTGCCACACATTCAAAAGGCTCGGGAATTCGCAAGAAAATAGCGACAGCCCTTCTGGGATCAGGAAGTCGCATCGAACGCCATCACCACTATAGGAAAACATATTAAGCCAAGTGTGCAAACATCCCGGCGAAGGCTGAATGCACCTCGGCAACAGCTACGCCGGGTGTGACACTCGGCAAAATGCACTCAGCCTACATCCTGTGGGCATGCGGATGTAAGCCGAGTGCCTTTTGTCTCGGCCTCGGCAAACATATAAGCAGAGGTGAAATCAGCATCTCAAGACAAAAAAATGAGCTCCATGGAGCGGAGCTTGAGCTGAATTTTGCATCTTCCGTAAATTAGCAAGTAGCAAAAATATAATAAGAGTAGATACTTGACTTGAATCCCGATTGAGAGTGCAGCCAAGAAGTGGTGATGCAGTAGGGGTGCTCCAGGCTCATCGATCAAGTGGTGCAGCATGTGGTGATCATCCCTCTGACCTCTATAGCATGTGGTGCAACCACTTTGTAAAAGAAGTGGTGTAGTCACATTATATTTAAGAATGTGGTGCATCCACATTTTATTTAAGCATGTGGTTTCTTCCGGCGGCCACCGCACAGAAAGTGTGCACCTCGCAGGAAATCCCAGTGCCTGTCCAAACTACTGGTGAGCTGCAGCGTGTGGCCACGATGACGGGACATGGAAGATACCCATAAAGGCAAAAGGCTTCAAGTTTGCAAACAGAAGACACCCATAAAGAATGCGAACAGAAGTGAAATACTTCCCCAACCATACAGCCACTAAATGCGCCCTATATTAGTTTTGAATATCATTTATTACTGCAAATCTGTAGTCAATGTAAGATCTCGAACGGATATACATAGTATCTCTCCTAGCTATTTCTTTGCTGTATAGTATTAATTGTATATACATCCAATCAAACAGATGCATGAAGAGCAAGGACTCTCATTTTGGTAAGGAACACGGTTCATGTTCTCCTATTTTGGGGTAGGAAACATGGTTCATATTGCCTGGTCGATAAGATCATGTTCATATACTAATTACTTATGCCAGGCTGCCCCCTCCTAATTAATTGCCATAATTTGTTGCTACTTATTCCCTCAACCTTTCGCTATATATGTTCGTATACAGCAAAGCCGAATCATATAGCCACAGCCCAAACTACAAAAATATAAGAGAAAGAATGGTCAACTCGTCAAGCACCCAATGTGAGAGAACCAGCGGGCCGAAGATCCCCTCGAAAAGCCCTCCAGTGGTGATTCATCTCAAAATGGGAGAGGCGTATGACTCACTAACCAACTCGTCCACGAACACAAAGGACGAGGTAATTCATGAGGGCATGAGAGAGGAGGAAGACCCAACGAGCAAGTACTTGTCAAATAACCTCAAGAAAAATGCATTGGAAAAAGGTTGATGTTCCCATCTGGTTGAAGGAACTGAAATCATACAAGAACAGGGAGAGGAAGGTCCTCGTCAATAAAAGAGAAAACAGGACGAGAGACTGGGTAAGTTGTTCTACGATCCAAATCTGGGCAAGAATAGCGAACTAATTTATCTATCAATTATATTTGATTGATCTTAGAAGTACATAACTATAGTGTGTGTGTGTGTATATACTTCCCCTGCATGTCGCCGAAAAAAGAATATACTTCCCCTGCAAGGTACGAATGTGGTCACAGAATTCACATACACTAGTAGAAAAAGGGCCTTTAGTCCCGGTTCCAGAGGGCCTTTAGTCCCGAAAGGTTCCCCCCCTTTAGTCCCGGTTCTGTTACGAACCGGGACTAAAGGCCCTCCACGTGGCCGCTGGCTGGGCGGGGGCTGGAGGACGTTACCAACCGGGAGTAAAGGTGGAGCCTTTAGTCCCGGTTGGTAACACGAACCGGGACTAAAGGAATTTCTTCAAAAAAAAAATTCAAATTTTTTTTTTGAATTTTTTTGTTTTTAATTTTTTTTCCGATTTTCAAATTTTTGAATTATTTGACAATTTAATCTCTAATCACCCCTTCTCACTGCTTCAGAATTTAATCTCTAATCTCTAATCAGCACTCATTCCAAATCGTCTAACTTCCCGGCCGGTCACCCATCCTCTCACTACTCCAGCCCCAGCACGCTTAACTTTCAGGTTCTATTCCCCCTAGTTTTCAAGTCTGCACTTGTTGTTTTCCTGACAATAGTAAGCTATCAATCCTATTAACCCTTAGGTCTTGATGTCACATGATTTAATTTTTTGAATTCCAAACAATTATTAAAATAAACAACAATGATTAACAAACAACAATGATTAATTTAAAAACTAAAAAATACTTCAAAAAAATGAAAAAATTTCAAAAAAATAAAAAATTCTCAAAAACAAAAACAAATCAAAAAATACAAAATAATACAAAAAGTTCAAAATAAAATAAGTAATAATAATATGAATTTCAATGAAAATAAAATAAGTATTATTATTATTATGCCGTTTATTCATTTAATATGGCATAATTAATACTTTAAATCTGTAAATCAAAATTCGACAAATAATATATCCATTATTCTCAAAAAATGTGACCATGATGTCACACGCTTCACCGTTTGAGTTTGAAACTATTATTCTAAAAAACAATAATTATTTAGTAGTTTGACCACAGTCTGACCACTGTTTGACCAGAATTTGACCACATTTCATTTTTTTAAACTTATATTAACTGAAGAATTTTTGTGTGTTCAATATGAACAATTCAAAGCCACATCCTCAAATTTCAATCATTTCTGACTTCATTTGCTATTTTTCATGCATTTAATGATTTTTTGAGCTAAATTAGCCCGAAATTGAAAAGCACTACAAATAAACTCTGAAAATGTTGAAACTTGGCATGGTATCATCATTTCACCCAAATAGCTTGTGCTAAAAAGTAGAGAGGGTTATGGCAAAAACTAGATGCACTTTGTATACAAACTGGACCATCTCTTTCGAAGTAACAGGGTTTCAGACAAAAACTCAGCTGTTACAAAGACATTTCATTTTTTTAATCTTATATCAACTCCAGAATTTTTGTGTGTTCAATATGAACCATTCAAAGCCACATCCTTAAATTTCAACATTTTTTGACTTTATTTGCTTTTTTCATGCATTTAATGATTTTTTGAGCTAAATTATCCTGAAATTGAAAAGCACTACAAATGAACTTTGAAAACCCTAAACCCGGGACTTAAAACGTCCGAAACTCTATTCTAAACAGTAAACATTAAAGGGTCAAACTCTAAAACATAACCCTAAACTTAGAAATCTAAACCCTAGCCCTAAACCCTAAAAACGTCTAAAACGTCCAAAAACTCTATTTTCTCTTTGGAATTTGGTGATTTTAAAAATTTGTCGAAACGGAAAACATAATGTTTCATCGGACAAAACTTTTTTTTCTGCAAATTTTGATATATTATTTGTATTTTTCTGAATTATAATGATTTAGTTATGATTTTTCTAACATTAATGTGGTAAATGGGTTTAGGGTTTAGGGGCCCCCCCTTTAGTCCCGGTTGGTATCTCCAACCGGGACTAAAGAGAGACTTTTAGTCCCGGTTGAAGACACCAACCGGGACTAAAGGGCTGGAAAAAAAAATTTGAAAAAAAAAATTTTTGAATTTTTTTTTTGAAAAATAAATTTGAATTTTTTTTTCAGTCCCGGTTGGTATCACCAACCGGGACTAAAGGGGGGGGGGCCTTTAGTCCCGGTTGGAGGGGACTAAAGGGGCTGGCACCGTTCGAGGCCGGTCGCAGAACCTTTAGTCCCGGTTGGTGTCTCCAACCGGGACTAAAGGTCCCGTTCGAACCGGGACTGATGCCTGCGCCTCACGAACCGGGACTAATGCCACTTTTGGTCCCGGTTCGTGAGTGAACCGGGATTAATGCCCTTATCCTGCCTCAACCAAAGCCCTGTTTTCTACTAGTGATAGGTAGGCAGGTGAGATCCGTTTCCATGGACGGGTCGCTCATGGGCACACGGCCGTACTTTTTCTCCGCGGCGGCGCAACCTGGATGCTAGCTACCTATCGTGCCGACCAGCGATCCCGTCCGTCTCGGTCTTTCACCTCCGCTGCCATAAATGAAGGGTAATCATCTACTAATCCACTGTGGTTGAATCGAGAAGATAAAGCCATCTACTGGACGAGGTGTTTCTCCGGTAAAAGTTTCAATTTCCTTCCTAAAGAAACTGTGTGCATGTGCTCATATAGTATATATATACAACAGTAATTAGAAGGTGCTCTGGTTCAGTGAGGTTGAAATTTCTCCTCGCAGTCATAGTTCACATGCACTTCCATCGGTTCCTCCTGCTTATATATCCGCATAGAATATTTTTACAACTGACCTTGATCTTATTTATCTGATTTGTCCTACACAGAAAACAAATCCTCGTGTGTTTCTCAAGATAAAATAAAATCTCATGTGACATAAACCTAGATGATCCGGTTCAGCCACAAACTGATCTCAACCAATAAATTTTAAGTACATACTGTAATTTCTAATTAATACCTAATTACGGTGTTACTTCAACGGTAAATTGGAGCTTAATCTTGATCAATGGCTTCTTCTATTTTATCAAACAAATCAACCCCTTTTAATTGCATTGAAAAAGATAGTAGCAAAAAGTTGTATTTCCATTTACAATAGACCGATAGCACGACAAAGTTACTCCTACCGGGTTCCGCAAGCTCTCTGTTGCGATATCCACGCTCCATGGCGCCACCTCTATGGGTGTGCACTGCACATATGCTACTCAGTGCCCACCTCGGCCAAGGCCTGGCCACAGTCTCCGTTCCCCCGGTGGCCCTCTCGTCGTCTGAGCTCGGTATCCCGGACATTCACTTCATGGAGGCACTACTAGGGAAAAGGCTATACGTAGATATTTGGCAGTAGAGATGGATGACAAACAAACGCTAGTGTCAAGTAGCAGCAGCGCGGGCGTAAGACCGTCACTACAGGTATATGTTAGTAGTAGTGCATGGTTGCCCAATAAACGCTGCTGCTAAGTGGGGCCCCAGGTACCTTGGGTCGAGCATTAGTAGCAGTGCGAGCTCTACACAACGCGCTACAACAAATCATATAGCTAGCGTGGGCCACTGGCCCCACGCTGCTACCACGCTTACACGGTCCAGCTAGTGGGCCTCAATTAGCAGCAACGCTGGGCCGCCTGCCCCCGCTGCAGGTACTTTCATTAGCAGTAGCGCCTATCTTCAACCCGCGCTACTGCTAAGTGGCCCTATTAGCAGTAGTGCCCATCACTCTCCCTATCCATTCTTCACTCTCTCACTCACTCTCCCTGCTCCAGCGACCTCCCTCCCCCATCCCGGCTGGCCCTTCCCCATGCGGCCGCCCTCCCTCGTCCCGGCCCTCCCTGCGCGGCCGCCCTCCCCCATCACGGCCCTCCCCGCGCAGCCACCCTCCCCCATCCAGGCCCTCCCCTGCCGCCGCCAAGCCCCCGCTGCCTCTCTCCGTCGTCCTCAACCCCCTCCGCCATTCCAAGTCCCCCCCGCCGTAGGTAGCCTCCCTCCTTTGCCTCTCTTCTTCTTCGTTTTAATTTCTAGGGTTCATATGTTCTAGGGCATCAAAGATTTTTCTTTAGTATGTTTTTGCCAATATTGGATGATAATGGGTAGACATGGCATTGCATAGTCCAATTCTTATTTAGTTTTATTTAGGCCAATTTTTTCTGTAGTATTTTCTCTATATTTAATGTTATTATATTTAAGATTATTTGGTTATTTTGCGATATTTAGGGTTATTCCGACAATATTTTGTTTTTTAGGCTAGATTGTTTTATACATTGAATATATAATGATTCACCAAAGAATAAATGTTTCTATTGATCTAGGGAACACATTACTACGAAACCATATTTGTTTAAGGCTAAACAATAACTGCTAATATATAGTTAATTGAGAACATCATCGCCTTTCAACTTTCCAAATACCAATCACCTAGGGTGACAAGGCAGCAAAGTATATGCACACTAGAAGTACACATGAAAATGACCAACATTTATATATATACAAAAATTGTATGAACTTGAGTTGCTGTGTATGTGGTGCCAAAGCTAGCCACATATGTCCCTTTCTATTGTAGGGAAACTCCGAGTGGCCTATGTTTTGCCAGGATGTTGATTCATTTCTGCTCCGGCAAATTTCAGGTGCTCGATATGTCCTGTTTTTAGCAATGGTCATGCCGAAATTTTTCATGAATTTTGGCATGAATAGTGCTAGAAAGTAGGACATATCGAGTGCCCGTGATTTGCTGGAACAAGAATTAAGTGACATTTCGGTAAAACATAGGCCATTTTTTATGTCATTACTCCATATATGTAACGGGTTGGCTTTCAGTCTATTGGGGCTCCTAGTGTGACTTCCAGAGAGGAAGAATCCCGACTGTTGTCGTGGGTGTCGCTTCTTCTTCTTCTTCTTTCGCAGGTGCTAGACATTTTGGTGTAATGCACTTTCAAAAGAAAGGAGGAGCGACCATCACAGATGATCGAAATATCTGTGAGGGAGTGTCCACCATATACTGTCGAAATATCAGAGAGGAAGAATCCTGCCTGTTGCCACGGGGGTCGTTTACTCTCCTTCTTCTTGTGATATACCTTGGTAATGCACGAGAGAAGGAGGGGAAGCGACCATCACCGACGGTAGAAATATCTATGAGGGAGCATCCACCATATACTGTCGAAATATCAGAGCGGAAGAATCCCGACTATTGTCGTGGGGGTCGCTTCTCCTTTGTTCCCGTGTGCTAGACATTTTTGTGTAATGCACTTGGAAACTAAGGGAGGAGCGACCATCACCTACTGTTGAATATACCAGAGTGGGATTGCCCACCATATACATCACGTGAGATGAGAGTTTTCAAGGAAGAGCTGATAGACCGAAAGTCAACCAGTGCTGAATAATGATCTGTGTGTTGAGTTCCTGGTCATTGCCGTCAATTTA
Source organism: Thinopyrum elongatum (assembly GCA_011799875.1). NCBI lineage: Eukaryota > Viridiplantae > Streptophyta > Magnoliopsida > Poales > Poaceae > Thinopyrum > Thinopyrum elongatum. The sequence goes on from CM022301.1 coordinate 469,494,732, forward strand.
TAATCTTTGAATTATGAACACATGAAATGTCTGACGATGATAGGATCCCTGAGTGCGATTACTGCGGCGACGGTCGAGGTATGTGCGAGAGGCCTCACCTGGAAAACGGTAGGTTCTTCACCATCAAGCTGCACGAGACATGCAAGGTTTTTAGGTACATAACGGCGACAAGTATTTTTTTCATAATTAATGATGATTAGTGCTTCTTTGCTTTAACGTGTAATTTTCATTTTTTACAATTCGACTAGTGCATCCACTGCCATGCAAGATGGTTTGTCTTGAAGAAGTTCGGTTTGCAAGATAGTGAGAATATGGAGAAGAGGAAAGCTCACCTTATGACTAAACATGGTTACGCTTTTTAGGTTAAGCTCTATAATGCAGTTAATCGCTCACATTTTGGTTGCTCAAATTGGGGCTGCTCTATGCAAGGCCTATGGATTTCGGGAGAATATGCAAATAACCTGAAGATGATATCGAAGATAATATCGACATTTGGGTGGATGTGGATATGCTTCCAGTTCTACCTCTATGGGAGTTTCTCAAACAAATTTGTTAAGTAATTTATATTATTTATTTAAAAATATTTGGTGTTCAGCCCTACTAAACTTGTTCAGTTATAATTGACAGCTTATTTCCTTTCTCCAAGAAATACTCGGAAGGCTGTAGACAAGACGTACTGCAGTTATGGCTCCGAACTAACTTGTGAGGAGAAACGATCTCTTTTCTCACTTATAAATGATATTGAGACTTTTAAGACCAATTATCAAAATAGACAATATTATAGTGGATACGTGCCACTAGTCCACGAGTTGCATGATGATAACTTCATTGCAAAAAGCATGGTATGATTTTGTTAACTATGGTTGCATACATTCTTCTTAACTAAACTACATTGCTAACTATATATGTTACTATTATGTTCTTTCAGAAGCTCCGGAAGGAGGTTGTGCCTGACATGATGTTTACCGAAGGTCATATGCATATGGTTAGCTTACGACCGACTCCGCCGACGGCTTACCACAGTGCATACTTGATTTTTCTAAAAGATGAAAGGCTCGATATCAAATAATGGAGCAAAGTAATGAATGCGCGCACACAACCAATTGGAGACAACATGAATGTGTGCAAGTCACAAGTTAGAGACAAGTGGATCTATATTCTCCATTATGAAAATGGACCGGTTTACCTGTTTTATGTTATTTTACCTAAGAGAAGGGAGTAGGTCAGAGGTACTCCCTCCGTCCCATAATATAAGAACGTTTTTGACACTAGTGTAGTGCCAAAAACGTTCTTATATTATGGGACAAAGGGAGTAGTTATTTATCTTAGGATGACTACCCATAGCTAGTGTTGGTTAACTTGTCATCTGTGCTATATTGATGGTCAGTTATTATATTATATGACTACGGATGATGATCGAGTTATTATATGACTACGACGATCATGATGACGCGGTCGTACTACTTCTCATGTGTTAGAATAGTGACGAGTTATTATATATATGACTACGGATGATGATGAAGAGTTATTATTATGTGACTACAGATGTTGAATTATTATATCATTGGATGGAAGAAACACGAATTAGATTAAAATGGATGGATCCAACTGAGCAAATTGAATTAGTGGGATGATATGATGTTGGGACGGCATACAAGTGTCGAATCTCATTCATCAAGAAAAAATGTTGGTCCATCGCACCCAATGCTATATATAATAGATACGTATTCCTCCGGAAAAAAATTATTAATGGAAATAATACTAGCATTATTTTACAGCTCATAACCCCCGTTTATATATGCCTCAAAAAGGAGTGCCGTGCGTGTAACCCGTCTAGTTTTCGCTGCAGGCGCGCAGGGAAACAGTCAGGAGCCTCGCCATCCCGTCGCCGCAGGGAAACAGTCAGGTGCCTCCCAGTCTTGGAGCGGAGGGCAGTGCGTAGGTCTGCGGCGTGAAGAATGGCAGTACGTCGTCGTTTCTCCCTTCTTTTTGTTTTTGTATGTATTTTTGATTTGCCACAAGACCAACGCCGGCGCCGGCGCAGAGTTGTCGTCGTGGCCGAGCAGCTAGCTAGCTCGTCGTGGATGAATCCTTGTTGTTTCTTGGCGGCCGGTGTGGGATTTGGGGATTCACACCGGAGTTAGATGTAAACGCTGTAGTGTCTGTTCGCCATTACTGACAGAAGATAGCCTGATTTGGTAAGCAGAAAAAGGGCCGGCTGGTTCCAGTTCACCTTGTATACATGCATGTTACGTTTGTGGTCCCACTACCGGACTATGTTTGTGGCCCAATAAATGATGTATGGGCCCCTAATTAGGTCGGCCTTGATTGGGCCGTCTGATCACTTGATCGCGATTTGGCCTGCGCTACGCTGCGAGCGTTCATGCGGGACGCCTGCCTGTCTGTTTGTATGCGGTCACTTTGAACCACGGCCTCGCTCGGAGGCTGTGGCGGCGGCACGTGGTTTCCCCAGAGTAGCTAGAGCGCACGGCTACGGCTGAGCGCCAACGATAAGGTCGGCCATGCAAAGCGAACGTGGCGCAAGGTGACCGCAGCAGGCAGAAGTGCTAAGGATATCGCCCCTAAGCTTTACTTCTTTGCTCGGGCTCGGGGTGCCAGGCAAAGAACAGTGGGTGAGACACTTTTCAACGAGACTTGGATCAGAGACCTCCGAGGGGCTCCCTCGGTTCAGGTAATTGTTGAGTATTTTGATCTTTGGCATGATGTTCAGATGGTTCTCCCTCCCTCGGACCAACAACATGGCGTTTAACAACTAATGGTGTCTACTCAGCGGCATCAGCCTATATGGCTTTCTTCTTCGGTGTGGAATTCACATATTATGCCAAGGCTTGTGATTATGGGGCTCCATCTACGCTCGCGATCAATGTGTCGAAACCATTACTCGTCTGTTGATGCTGCACAATGTGTGGAGAGGACTGCACGTCTTCTTCCCAACGCAAGCTCATATCGATGGCTACTAATTTCAGGCATGAGGATGATATGGCTGGAGAGTAATACCCGGGTATTTGACAAGGTATGCTCGACAGATCAGGTGGCAAGGCTTGCTCTGAACGAGCGGACAACAGCACGCGGGTAGAGCGAAACGTAGAGTTACCATAGTTACTTTTTCTTGAATAAAATGCCTTCTGGGATTTTGAACGAGAATGGCGGCGGCTCCGGTGCACAAGGCCACCACCGACGGAGAGAAATACAGGCAGCGCGGCGATAGGGCGTCGGTGGACAAAACGAAACCGTAGAGAGAGCGAGGACAAAACGAAACCGTAGAAGACGGCGGGAGTTTTTTTTTGAAAAGGGGTGCTTTATATTACTTAAAAGATTTAAGTATTACACACGGCCACTGCATAATTAAGATGCACACAGTCAAATAAGATCCTCTCACATAAATGAAAAATAAAACGGCAAAATACAAAGAGACATAGAGTCCGTATAACACCCAAAGCGTAGGGGGGCCAATCCTAAGATCATGCTGCCACCCATGTTGGGTAAAAGTATCCCTCGTCGTAACCTTCAATTGTGTACACACCTTCGTAAACAGGTCTCGATTCTTCACGCGTTGTAGAGAGTACCATAAACGAAGAGTCCCGGTACATTTGTAGATAACCTGCATCAGAGAAGTACTTTTATCATCAAAAACCTTATCGTTTCTACATAGCCAAAGCGACCAAATAACGGCAAGCGCTTCCACCCTGAGAAGAGTTCTAAAGTTGTGATCAATCCCATGCAACCAGTTGCCAAATACATTAGCAACACTACAAGGAGGATACAAGGCAGAAGCTATTTGGATGACTGACTATATATAACGAGCCAATTTGCATTGAAAGAATAAATGTTTTATTGTCTCATCATGATGACAAAAGACATATTGCGTACTTCCATGCCAATTCCTCTTAATAAGGTTATCTTTAGTAAGAATGACTCCGCGACGAAGATACCATGCAAAGATTTTATTCTTAAAAGGTATCTTCATCTTCCAGATCTTCTTATTATTATCAACTGACACATCAGACTGGATAAATGCTCTATACATTGACTCCACTTAGAATTGTCCATTCCCATGGAGGTTCCATCGGAAACATCAGACCCATATGACAATTGCACCGTGGACAACCGCTCGAGCAAGATGTTCCATGGTTGGAGTCTGGTCCAATTAAATCTCTTCTGAACGTCATATTTGATGGAAATGATTCCATTACCATGGCAATAGTATCACCCTTGTGGCGCACAATGTTGTATAGAGCCGGATATTGTTCCCGGAGTGTGGCATCTCCTAGTCACCTGTCCTCCCAGAATCTAATTTTCGAGCCGTCCTTAATTGAGAAGGATCCATAGCAGAAGAAATATCTCTTCGTAGCCATTAGACCCGCCCAAAAGTGTGAATCTCAAGGCTTCCAGTATACTTGGGATACCGCCTTGGAACCCACTTATTTCCTCCTTAGGAGGGGTTGCCATACACCATCTTCCGTCAGTAATTTAAACAACCATTTGCCGAGGAGGACCCTATTTTTAACCTCAAGGTCATGAATGCCCAACCCGCCTTGGTCTTTGGGACAGCAAACCACACTCCATTTGGTCAGTCGATAATTCTTTCTCTCGCTATCTCCTTGCCAAAAGAATCTTGATCAGAAATAATCTAATCTATGTAAGACTCCTTTCGGCAACTGGAAGAAGGAAATCATATATAGTACCATATTACTTAGTACTGAATTTATGAGAACCAATCTTCCACCTAGAGACAGCAGTTTAACTTTCCAACTGCTAAGGCTTTTTTGCAGTCTCTCCTTGACGTGCTTTCATTCAGCATTTGTGAGTCTCCGATAATGTATCGGTATCCCCAAATATATGATCGGAAACTGGCCCAACCCGCATCTGAACAGTTCAGCGTACAGGTGGGCCTCGTCTTGAGCGTCGCCAAAGCAAAACAATTCACTTTTCTGAAAATTGATCTTGAGACCCGAGAGTTGCTCGAATGCTGATAAAATCAGTTTCATATTTCTCGCTTTCTCGACATCATGATCCATGAAGAGAATCGTATCATCAACATATTGAAGTATAGAGAGACCACCATCAACCAGATGATTTACTACCCCATCAATTTGGCCATCAGCCTTGGCAGGCTCAATCATGACCGCTAGCATATCCGCCACTATATTGAATAGCATGGGCGGAGTCACCTTGTCGCAATCCCTTCTTCGTTTGGAAATAGCGTCCAACGTCATCATTGACCTTAATGGCAACACTACCTCCAGAAACGAAACTATGGACCATAGCGCGCCACTCTGCAGAAAATTCTTTCATTCTGAGAGTCTGTTGAAGAAAGGGCCACTTGACTTTGTCATAAGCTTTTTCAAAGTCTATTTTGAGTACCATCCCATTCAACTATTTTCGGTGTAATTCATGGACTGTTTCATGAAGGATAACAATCCATCTAGGATGTGTCTGCCTTGCATAAAAGCTGTTTGTGAAGTACGAACCACATGTTCAGCAATCGAATTCAGCCTAATAGTCGCAACCTTCGTGAATATTTTAAAACTAACATTAAGGAGGCAAATAGGTCTATATTGTTGTATCCTTTCAGTCTCATTAACCTTAGGCACTAAAATAATCTCACCGAAATTTAAGCGAAACAATTCTAGTTGGCCAGCATGAAGGTCGCTAAACAAAAGTAGGAGATCCGATTTGATAACTTCCCAGAAGTTCTGGTAGAACTCTGCGAGAAAACCATCTGGACCCGGGGCTTTATTATGCTCCATTAGGAAAACCGCCTTTCTAACTTCCTCCTCGGAATATGGAGCTGTTAGTAGGCTGTTTTCCTCATCAGAGACCTGGGGGATGTCATCTGTTCGGGACTCATCCATCGAGAAGTCCCTTCCTCTGGGGCTCCGAACAGATTTTTATAATAATTAGTGATATAAGATTTAAGTTGCTCATGCCCCTCAATCGTGCCCTCATCCTGTTGTAGGGAATGAATAATTTTCTTCCAGTGTCTGCCATTGGCGACTCCATAGAAATATCTAGTATTCGAATCACCTTTCAGGATAAATTGAGAGTTAGAATGTTGGTAACATTTGAGTTCCTCTTCACGTAGCATGTTAGCTATCTGTGCATTCGAATGATTCTTGATCTCGATTTCATGCTCAGATAGAGGTCTAACCTCTGCCAAAGCTTCTAATTCATCAATGATAGTTGAAAGACGAAGCTTCTCCTTTTGAGTATACCTACCGTATGCCTAGCCCAACCACCAAGGAATTTATGTAATGCACGCATTTTGTTATTCCATCTGTGTATTGGAGTAGGCCCGGCCACCGGTTTCTCCCACACCTCCTTGACCATATCATGGAAGCCATCCCGAAGCAACCACCCAAGTTCGAATTTGAACTTGCGTCTATGTTATGTCGTGGCAAACCAGTAGTTAGGAGAATGGGTGCATGATCTGATATAGCCTCGATACGAGGTAGAGCACGAACAGACACCATGGGAAATTTAGATTCCCAGTCGGTATCCATTAAAACGCGATCTAGTTTCTCATATGTCGGCTCCGGATGACTGTTCGCCCAAGTGAATTGTCTTCCAATCATGGGCACCTCTCTTAGATCTAGACTGTCGATGACAGCGTTGAAGAGGAAAGGCCAATGATTATCAAACCTACCACGGCTCTTCTCAGTTGGAAATTGAAGCAAATTGAAATCCCCACCTATAAGAATGGGATAGGGATTATCTTTCGCTAGATTAACCAATTCACGGAGAAAATCGGCCTTGAACTCATCCTGGGCTGCTCCATATACGGCTACGAGGGTCCATGTGAAGTTGTCGGCCTTATTGCGAATATGGAGTTTAACGTGAAACTCACCATCCGAACTAGCCAAAACATCCATAGTCCCTGTAATAACGCCAAGTAAAATGCCCCCAGAATGACCTCTAGGCGGTCGTGAAACCCAAGTAAAGTCTATCCCGCCTCAAAGACGGTTAAGCAGACTCACTGAGAAATCACGTCTCCCCGTTTCAGAGATAGCCAAAAAGTCTAAATTGTGTTCCCTATTACATTTTGCAATGAATAAATGTTTAGCCAAGTCATGAAGACCTCTGCTATTAAAAAACATTCCATTCATGAGGAAACAATAGGAGATTTAGAACACTTCGCCCTCTTATGGGTCTTGCTATATTTTTTCGAACGTGCGGTCTTTGATTTACGTCCGGATGCTGTAAGCTCAATCAATGAACTAAGCCCGGGTTCATCTAAACCCACGTCCGAAACCACTCCTACTAAATGAGTGAGTAGCTGATCACCTGATGTGGCATGCAATTCCTCCTCATCAGTATGGGAGGCAAAAGACTTGTTAGAAACACGTGGAGTAACCTTTAATCGGTCATATTCCAAACGTTTCAAAGCGTTAGTCGAAATAGAAATATCCTTCTCATTCTTTCCAAGACTAACACCTACTTTATTTAACTTAGAAATGATGGCAGTATTAGAAAAATCTAAAAAGGATTTGGGTGACGACGTAATACCTTGGTTGTCGAGGTTTTGCGCTGCCTTACGCCGCACAGCCTTGGCCAAAAAGTCCTCATCTGTGTCCATAGAACCGTCGTCGGCAACTGTATGGCGACTACTCCGTCGTGTAGGTGTCATCCCCATCGGAGGTCGTGGCGCCAGCTCTACTGCCGGTGAAGGGGATGATGGTGGAGTAGCAACCCCCTCCTCGACAATCTCAACCGCAGGCTTGAACGACGAGGTCACCGTCTGAAGAGGGGCCGGACCAGTCGTACCAGCGAATGCGGTAGAGATGGACGTGGCCGGCTGCACCTGCGGCTGAAGGGCGTCCGACATTGTAGACTCAACTGTCGTTACAATCGGGACAACAGGAGTTTGCATGGCTGGGGCCCGTCATCACCTGGGGTTTAAGAGCAGCCACGGGTGCATGCATGCATGGCTGCACACCCGAGGCCGGCCGTTCAGCACCACACCCAGCCGGTGCATGCATCCACTCCGGTCCTACGGCACCACGCCCAGCCGCAGTATGCATGCATGGTTGTACACCGAAGGCCGGGCCTTCAGCACCACGCCCAGCCGGGGCCAGCTTGCCCAGCTCATCACGAGTAGGTAGGTAGCTGGGCGACCGCCTGCAGCGCAGCTGGTGGCTGGTGCTTCGAAGCCCCGTCCCGTCCCCCTGCCGCGTCGTCTCTGTCCTGCACCGTAATGGAAGCAGCCAGCTGTGTCGCTACCGTCGGTGTTGGCGACGACGATCGCAACGCCACCTGACCCGCTAGCTGTCGGTGCACCGATGATGAGTCTGGGCGTCCCGCCGAGATGCCGGTGGCCTGCACCGACTTGGAGTTGAACGGAGTGACTGCAGGGCCACCTCCCGGCACACCACCAAGGCCAATGCTCGCGAGATCCCGTCGTTGCACCTGAGGCACCTGAATGTCTTTCGCTTGGGCAGTACTAGAAGATGAATTGATGGATGGGTTGCCAGTGTGCTTCGAGGTGTCCATCTCATCATCCTTCTCCTTCGCACCGCTATCATCATCAGCATTATCATCTTTGCGTCTCCAAATGAACGGAACAAAGTCTGAATCCGGAGTGTATCCTGCAGGCTCCCTCCTGAAAGTGAATGTGTAGCCCTTGAGCTTGACCACCACATCCATCGCGACAAAAAGCCCAGCATCATCCTTGCACTTTGCCAGAATCTGAGTGTTGGTCATAGCCACGAGAATACGGACAACTCCACGACGTCGGAGGCTAATGAGATCCACATCCAAGGTCTTACCCATAAGAGTACCAACGGCCCATAAGCCCCCAAAATGGCGCACCGTATGGGGAACACTCTCGACATGAAGCCAAATCTGCTGAAGTTCGATCTCATGCGGAACCTCCTGTGATGTCCATGCGGTAACAGTCATCTGGGCATTAACTGACAGCACGTTCATCTGGATTCCATCGAGCCTGTCCAAATCCTCGAAAGACGGGAAGCTAACAAAGTAAGCATCAGACCCATGCTGAATAGCCTCCCACTTCCATTGATCACGGACCAGACATCTCCTGGAAATTTGACTCTCGACGACGCTAGCCGGTACCATCAGGCCAGTAACCTGAACACATGCGATCGGTGTCTGTGTCGGCGCCAAGTGCTCTTTCACCACGCCATTTGGCAACTGGACAAAGTAAGTCTCATCAGCACCAACTCGCGAAACAAAAGCATTGGGCTTAGAGAGTTTAAGAACCGGGCACCGCAACATCGGATGAGCTATTTTGTCACAAATATGACGGTAATGTTGCACAGTGCAATCCTTCGCTACATGCGTATCAACCACACACTTCCAGCAACGGACCCCTTTCTTGGCCTTGCTCTTGGGTACTGTAGGACCCACCTGCACATCAGTCCCGGGAACCACCTGTGGTGTGACAGCGACGGTAGCTAGTGCCTGCAGCATCTGTGGTTGCACAACCTGCTGATATTGCCCTTGCTGAGTCTGCACGTGCTGCTGCTGTATGGGTTGATGCGGAAACTGTTGCTGAACCGGCATGTGTTGAGGAGGAGGGTGAAAACCATGTTGCGAGGCTCCACCGGCAAACTGCTGCTGTTGCGGCTTCTTCTTCTTTTTGCTTTTCTGAGCCGGATGTGCCACAACCCCCCCCCCCCCCGGCGCGGACAACCCGGTCTGCGAAGCCCCGTATGTGGGGGCCTGCACTCCGGCAACGGCCGGACCATACGGCGAGAGGTTACTGCCCAGCCTGGGCATAACCAGGGGGTTGGTTCCCACCATAGTTGTATACTGGTGCCGGTCCTCGCTGCTGTTGTGGCGGACCTTAGAAGCCCGGCGCCTGAGCCGGAGGGCGCGAGGGTGCCGGTGGCGCCCCCACGATGGGAGAAGTAGGGGGGTTCGGCCCTCCCGTGGCCGAGGAAGCCCGCACCGCAGGAGGCACGCCCGCCATGGGGCTCAACAGTGCCGCCGTGACCGCCGCGTAGGAGCGGGCAACCCTGATGCAGGAAGACGGTGCAGGAGTTGGTGAAGGCGTTCGCGAGGGGTGCAGAGACTCGGTGGTGGCGATCGAGGACAGTGCGACAGAAACCGATGACGATGTGGACGGTGGCGTCTTGTCCGCGACTGCTTGCACAATCGACGGCGTGTGAGTAGGGTATCCTCCCCAGAGAGCCCTCATGCGCCTCCTTAGAAAGGCCCAAGAAAAATCCTGGCCCGTATGGCCGTATCCCTCATTGCATGCAACATGGGCCCGTTCCCCGAGGTTGGCTGATTTTGAATCTCCTGATGATTCGCCTCCGAACCAGCCACGTGATTGACGCCAGATCTCGGCGAGGCGGCCGTGGCGGGCGAGCTCTCCCGACCTCCCGAGGAAGTCTGCGTCTTGGCTGCGTCAATGAATTGTCCAAGAACCAGCGGCGGCGTGATCCTGCGTGGCGGCAGCGGACCTCGCCAGGACCCCATTCGCGGTGGTCGGACGAGCCGTAATCCGGACGGTGACGACAAGGACTTCCTGCCGGGAAGCACCGTAGCCACCGAGCCAGACAGCGATCCTGATCCAGCCCGCTCTGAGCCCTCTGCCTCCGCATTCTTCTTCTGCAACCTGCAAGACACAACACTCGTACCTTCGAGTTCCGATGGCCCCCCCGGCGGTGATGACAATCGATGCTCCCAGAAACGAGACGCCTGAGTAGGAAAACCAGCATCATTCCAGAATTCCTGGACGATTTCTGCCTCGGTCATCCTCCTCCGGCGAACCACTGGAGTCCATGCCACGCCTCCTACGTCCTCCCCCAGCACCTCAAGGGCTAACCTGACGCCCACTGCCGGTGCCTCTTCCTCGTCGGAGGTGCCGGAGTCCGAACCCAGGCAGGCGAACCTCGATCTAGCCAAACCCTCCGTCTCCGGCGACGTGGCCTGCCCGGTAGCGGAAGTCCTGGGCGCCAGTGTTAGCCGCCTGCCCCTGGGCATGTTTTTCCTTGGAGAACACCAGACGGCGGGAGCTGGGTAGGGAGAGACAGAGAACTCACATGTGTGGCAGCACCGGCCGAAGGCGCTGGCCTCCCGGAATAGTATCCCCCTTGCAGAGCGGGCACGTCAAGAATGCGGCGAGCGACTCCTGCGGCACGGGAGATACCCCCGACGCGTTCCCCATCTCTCCACTGCCCGGCGCCCACAACCATCTCCGCCACCTCCTGCTCCTCGTCGACCCCCGCGTTAGAACTTGGGGACTAGGAGGCGGAGAATCAGCAAAACACGGCGCAGAGCGATGGAATCGAGTGCCTTGGCCGGCCGGGTGAAGGGAGAAGCGACAACGGAACTCGGGCGAGTCACGGGGGGTTTGGGGTTGGGGGGACCAAGGCATAACAATGCCTTTCCAGTTGTGGGACTGCCCATAGAAATAGAAGAGTGAGAGGTGTGGGGTGCCCGTAGGTAGCCGGACCAGGGTGCTTAAGAATTTTGGTCCAGGGTAGTTTTCCTCATACATCTACGTTGAGCTATTTTTGATTTTTGATTGAGAAATCTACAGTGAGCTATGTACGATTTTTATTCTGAACTGTCTTCCTATTCTGTTTTTAGAAATGCTCAGAACGAGGTCATTCCAGTTTTCATTGCTTCCATGTTGTACATAAAGATTCATCTTTTTTGTGGGTAAGCCTTGAATTCACACAAAGGAAGAGATGGTAAAGAGAGAAGCGAGTTAGGGTGGGACTGAGACTGTGGTGTAGGTGGAGTGCCCGGGAATGAGAGAAGTGAGTTTAGGAAGAAACCGTTGCGTACGCGAAGTACATGGAAAACGGGGGAGTGCTGATGATACTGTTATGCATGTGAATTATGCGGAAAGAGAGATGTGAATTCGGTGGGACCGCTGCACATGTGAAATTCGGGGGAAAGGGGGAACCAACTCGGGCGAAACCGTTTTGTACGTGAATTCTTCGGTTTATTTTTTTGACAGGCAATGGAAGCGCAAAACCTCATATGTGGCAAACCTGGTGACACCATGCATGCTATTTATTGCAATTAATGAGTACCAAAAATAGATCCAACTTTTTAAATCAGTTACTTTATGTGACAGCTCGATCCACTCCACCAATAATTACTTTATGATATTAATGACTTATATTTTGTTTGCACAGACTAATATTGAATTATGATAAAGCAACAGGCAGGAAATATCGTATTTTGCACGAGCAAGTAACGAATTATGTAGAAAAGAGAGAAGTAAGTTCTGGCCAAGACCATTGTGCATGTGAAGTGTGTGCACTTAAGTATGCCTGAAAAAGGAGGGGAGAGGTTGTGAGGCCATTGTGTAACTATCACACATAACGATACAATTGTAATTTTATAATTAATAATGGAAGCAAAATATAGACCCAAAGCGTGTTTAAATGAGTACAATTAGTGTGACTTTATAATAGTATATCTCTTTGTTTGGAAAAGTTGTACTTGTTTAATGAGGTGTCTGATGTCTACTACGCAACTTTATTCTTGTAGACTTTATTAGGACCCCAAGCGCAGAGTTTTGTATGACAACAGCAAATTTCCCTCAAGTGAATTACCTAAGATTTATCAATTTATGAGAGGTGTAGGATGGAAATGTTCTCTCTCAAACAACCCTGGAATAAAATAAAAGATATCTCTTGTGTCCCCAAACACACCCAATACAATGGAAAATTGTATAGGTGCACTAGTTCGGTGAATAGATGTTGATACAAGTGTATTTTGAGTAGTACATATAGGTTTTTGTAATCTGAAATAATAAAAATAGCAAGGTAACAAATGATAAAAGTGAGCACAAACGGTATTGCAATGCATGGAAATAAGGCCTAGGATCCATACTGTCACTAGTGTAATCTCTCAACAGTACTAACATAATTGAATCATATAATACTCCCTCAAAGAATCACTCCAAAGTTTCTATTCTATCGAAGAAAATAGGATAAAAACGCGTAACCATAAACAAGACATACATCAAATGATCTCATTCCAAAGTATTCAATGTGATAACAAAGAAACCTTAAAGAGCAAAACTCAATTCATCACAAAAGAGATAGATGGGAAGAACACCATATGATTGAACTATATTAATAAAGTTACAGGTACGTACCCTCAGCCCGAGGGTGAACTACTCTCTTCTCGTCATGGAGGCAGCGTGGATGATGAGGATGGTCTTCGGTGATGACTTGCCCCTCCGATAGGGTGCCAGAACAAGGCTCCGCATGAGATCGCTTCGGAACAGAGGCTTGTGGCGGCGGAAAAACTCATCTAGGTCAACTCTCGGGGGTTTCTGCATTTATAGGAATTTTCAGCGTTGGATTCGCGTCAGGGGATTCCCGACAAGGTTGCGCCCTTGAGCTTGTGAGGCCCATGGGCACCTTCTGGTCCTTCACCGAAGCTTCGAGGGTTTCTTCTTGTCCATATAAAATTACCATAAACTTTTATCACAATTGGACTTCGTTTCATAGATTTTTTTGTGTAACAAATAAATAGCCAAAAAACAGGATTGTAAATGTGTACCAAAATCATATAATTTATCGTAAACATGACATGAATACTTTATAAATTATAGATACGTTGGAGACGTATCAGTGCCTCATTTACTCGGTGCAACCTCAATGGAGAGGGTCTTCTTCCGACGGGTCAGTGACTCTATATTCAAATTACTGGCCATTTTGCAGCACTGGTACCTGCTCTATAGACAGCGGGATAGAGATCAGTTATGCGGCATGATGGACGTGCTGATTGCAGCAGGATGCAACCTTGCTTTGCCTCCTAGCCGTTGATTTATCGGCCACTTGGTGTCGTCTTTTGCTTTTCGTGTTTTTATTAGGGCATGGTTGTATTTTTTCCCCAGCATACTTATGTTTGTGTTTTCTGTACTTGAACTTATGGCATGGTTGCGGTTGTTTGCTTTATCTATAAAGCGTGGCAAAAGCTTGTTTCAAGAGCAATCTATGCTACGAGTAAGAGGATGCTAAGTAAAGTATGAGAGGCCTCTATCATTGTTGACAAAGAAACTTGAGGATTAAAGGGGAACTCACTTAATTTTGTAAAAATTCTTTTCTAGCCGAGGCAACATTTTAGCTTCTACCCTGCAAAACAATTTTGATTTTGATGTGAACACGGTCCATCTTAATCAATACAAATATTGAATATGCTGCAATCTTACTTGTTCGGTGAACTCACTAGTGAAAATCGGGTAATTACTCCATCATGCAAGTGTGCTTCTGGGCTTTCCCTCAGGCTATCCTCTGTGTATGTTTTATTTTTATGACTTTTCCTCGGACAAGAACTTGATTTATGCAACTTCTTCACGCTTGGCACGACTAAACTACATAAGGGCTTATGAAGTTCTTTCTCGTCAATCATCTTGCGATTCTTTCCTTCTTAAGAAATATCTGTACTATTCAGTTTGGGATGAAATTATGTGCTCATAATACTTTAATACTACCTCCTTTTATTTGCAGATGTTGTTATCTCGGTTGATTTTGGCGCCGAGGCCTTCTCAGTCTTCTTCTCACTGTCTTCAGATTTATTTCGCAATTTATCGACATAAAACAAATGGGACGTGATAGTCCTTCTTGCAACTTTGGTTCTCCGTCCACTCATAGTAGGTTGTGCTGCAATTTTTGGGTTTCAACCAAGGAAGAAATAGACCTCTCTATTATCTTTGCTGGCAATGTAATAGTTGTAGCGTCAGAAGCATCAACTTCTGTCTCGGGTGGAAACACCTTGTTCCTGATAGCATGATATTTTCATCAGCCCTTTGAAGAAGAAAACAATCAATCATGTTAGATAGCGGCATATAGTAGAGTAGCTGAATTGAGATCGTAGGAAAATAAAGAATAGGTGGCTGGAATTCTAATCTTTTGCTTCACAAAACAAGAATGTACATGTACTTCTTTTAGCAAGAGAGTGTGTTTGAGCCAATGTTATTAGACAAGATAACGATGTAGCTGGCAGTTTACAACTTATGCAAGATTTATACAAGTGTAGTTATAAGCTAGTTAACTCTCACCGCTGATAACCAGAAGAAACTATCTTTTATTTAGGTGCATGTAGAGATATTAACAGTACACGCACTCTTATTCTAAACAAAAATTTTAAGTGCATTTTTTCTACTAATTAGGGTCGTACATATACTCTTATTTTTCACAAAAATGTTACGTGCCTTTTTCTGCTATATAAGGGTCCAAATGAGCAAATTGCTGCAGCAGCTATTAATAAATGGTGTGTGTGAACATCATATTTACTGAAAGGTACAAATTTAAAAATGTAATAACATAATGAAAATGTATTTGAACTCCTACCACTTTATGGATCAAACTAAGAAGATCAAGCTACATGTGTTGACATGTTTTCTTGTCGGAATTGCAACAGTATCCAATAATGTGAATTTTATTTGTGTGACTTTATAATAGTATATCTCTTTCTAGCAAAAGTTGTACTCGTTTAATGAGGTGCCTCATTTAATTGGTGCAACCTCACTGGAGAAATGAAAGAAAGGAAAGTGAAGAATAGCACATGGAGGAAAACAACACGCCTCCACTCGCTAGAGATATACCAGCATGGAAGACATATTACACATGGGATTATCCATCAGGTCCTTTGGTGTTATACAAAATCTATGTGTTTTGTACACGATCGCGGCGGCTGACTACTGCAACAACCACTTCCTTTGTACGAGTCAAAATAGAAGAAATTTCCTCTGTACGAACTTGACAACCGCAAAAGGGAAACCCAGATTAGTTCGATGACCTAGCTATTCTCTAGAACCTCAACCTGGTAACCCAAGGCTCTGGACTTGGTCTAATGGCGCACATGCTGAATTCGAAGAGTGAGTGGATACTACAAACATGCACATGTTAGAAATAGCCAACTAGAATTGTTCTTCTGTTTCATTTTCAACCTTATTCTTTAATTCCCTTCTTTTAGCTTTCTCAAATTTTCCGTTCAGAACAAGGCTATTCCACTATTCATCACTTTCATAATGTACGGAACAAATTCGTTTTTGCTAAGTAATGAATTCTTACAAAGCAAGAGATAGGAAAGAGATAATCTGATACGGGTGAGACAGGGACCTTTGTGTCTGTGAAATGCACGGGAAAGAGAGAAGTGAGTTTAGGTAAGACCTTTATGTATGTGAAGAAAAGAGGAAGCGAGTTCAGACGATGCTGCTGTGCATGTGAATTACCCGGGAGATGGAGACGTGAGTTCGGAGGAGACCTTTGTGCATGTTAATTATGCGGGAAAGAGAAAAAAAACCTTTCAGGGCGAGACCGTAGTATACGTGCAGTAACGTGGGTGGGGGGGGGGGGGGAGTTTGGGGAAATGCATTGTGCATGTGAAATACGTGGGAAAGGAAAAGCAAATTCAGGCGAGACAATTTTCTATGTGAAGTACATGGGAGAGAGGTAATTGAGTTTGGACGAGACTGTTGTGTATGTAAATTGGGCGGGAAAGTAAGAAATAAGTTCGGGCGAGATTGTTGTGTACGTGTGAAAGGGGGAAGCTAGTTCTGATGAGGCCATTGTGCATGTGAAATGCACAGCACAACGGGGCGTGGGTTTGGGTGAGCCATTGTATATGTGAAGTACGTCCAATGTCAGAGCTATATATGTAGATGTCAGGGAGACTACCGGTCAGCTTTAATATAATTGTGAATGGATTACTTACTTGGAGGCTTAGAATTGAAAAAAAAATCTTTTGCCCCTATAGATCCTCATGACTTGCCTTTCGCACCCCCAAAACTTATATCTATCTCTGTTAGTGAGTGTGCTGGAAAGGGGGAAGCGAGTTCAGACGTGACCATTGTGCATGTTGATATTACACGGGAAAGGGAGAAGCAAGTTCGGCTGAGACTGTTGTGTACATGGTCTCCATTTTATTTTCTAACATATAGAGAAGAACATAACCCCATCATGATAAACTAGGTGATATCCACATCATTGTTGATGAATATAGCTCTAAAAGATTAAATTAGTTACATTTTTTCACAACTGATGACTTCGTCATGAATTCTTCTATTGCTCATTACTACGGATTAATGGATCCTTAGCATTAGGAGTGTAGCGACGGAATTCACGATGAAGCTAAGCTAGAATTCACATTGCGGACATCGTTAAGGGGAAGATGCCGGTTGTGGATACGCCTGGTGTAAGTACTGCCATCATTAAGAAGAAGATGCCTTGGCCGAAACCACCTGCTGGGTGGGTTGCTTTATCTGTTGATGGATCCTATGTCAAGGATTCTTGACAGGCAGGAACCGGCATGGTTCTGAGAGATTAGAAGGGGGAGGTCATTTTCTCGGCCTAGAGACATCTGTTCAATCGTAAAGATGCTTGCGAGTCCGAAATCAGCGCAGTTTTGGAGGGCATTTCATTCTGGTTACAGAGGTCAGATATTCCGGTTGTAATTCAATTTGACTGTTCAGTATTGGTCACTGCATTAACGAGTCATTGGACAAATCTGACCATGGACATCTCATGCTGGAAATTACAAGGCCTTCTGGAATTGCGAGGGTTTATTCCGCAGAAATTAGATCGTCATCAAAATAGTGTTGCTCATTGTTTAGCTAATATTGGTCGTTCAGGAGGTAGCATCGCATGTTGGTTGCGCCGTGTTCCAGATAGTGTATCTAGTTTTGTATTAGCGGACTGTAACACTATTTCAAAGGAATAAATCCATACCCCTTCGTAAAAAGGGTAGGATGGGCATTTTTTCAATTATTGGATGCGCGCCGGCCTCCCCAAAATGTACGACCCTCACCCCCTACGTACGGTATACGTACGTAACTGGTCCTTCGGTCAGCGGTCAACTTAAAAAGAATCCACCCAACCTCCTTGGAGCGTGGCCAGTTGGACGCTACTAGACGCGTATCACTAGCTCCCGAAGCGGCGGCGGTTCCCGTGGCACCCCATTCATGGCGGTGTTACCATTCTGCAAGACTGGCGCGAGAGTTGTGCTATGACAGACCTACAACACCAACACTTGAATCGTGCTCAGCAACGTATGAAAATATTTGCTGATGCAAGATAACTGAGCGTTCGTTTGCTATCGGAGATTGGGAATACTTCAAGGTTCAACCGTACATTAAAACCTCACTACAATAACGAGCCAATGCCAAGTTTGCATTTTGGTATTTCGTACCTTATCAGGTGCCGGCATCGGTGGGCAGCTAGTATAACAACTACAGATGCATGAAGGTGCGAAAACCCAACATGTCTTTCCTGTTCCACAGCTCAAGGCCTGCACTCTGAGGGCAGCTTCAGTTCATGTCGAGTTTCCTCCTCTTGAATATGTTGCTCAGCAATTTCAAGTTCCCGAGAAGATGCCAGTTCATCGCCATGCTCGAAGTTGTCTCTCCACCTGCTGATCAAGTGGTCGGCCTTGCCCCAATATCCGGTGACCTGGGAAAATGAATTGGAGCTATGCCCACGTTTCCCACACACTCTGTCGTGGGGACAATCTGATGTTCAATGATGGAGGAGGAATTTCATGGGCTCTCCCTCTGTGAGTGTGTCCGATGACCCAGCCCAACGATTCTCCCGTTCAAGACGGTCGCCTTCCCGTATCGCTGCACCGGAGTTGGTCACTACATACGGCAAGGAGGAGAAGGTTTGGAGGACAAGAAATAACATGGCTCGAATCAACACTCTCTTCCTCCCTCGGCATTTATCTGTACCACTCCCCATCATGGCTCTAATTTCGCAATCCTCTTTCTCTCTGTAATCCGGATTGGAGTCCGTGTATTTGTGAGTGGCTACCTTGAGACTATACAGAGAGAAGTTGAGTGTGACAGGTGTGATGGAAGAGGATCTTCAATGAATTCACCATGATGTTTGCAAGATCTATGTTGTGATTGGTATGAGAGTGAATTTTCGTGTGCTTAGTCGCTTTCTCGACGAGCATATGATTGGGCTTTGGGTGCTGCTTTGTTTTGCAATTGCTGCATCGCCTATATCTGTTTCGCGAAAGGAAGCAGTAGATCATGGGATGATGAATCTAGGCAGCCCCTCTGTTTATCCAAGTGAGATGAAGCTTCCTTTCCCTTGTGCAGCTATTCCCTCATTTTGGACATTGTAGGATGATAACCCACTGTCCAATATATTGAGGAATACATTGCATTGCATAAACACATTCCTTGTTTCGGAGAGAAATGAAAAGGGAAGATGTCTATTGACGTTGTTCATTGAGGCCAAAGAAGCCTTTGTTGGAGGCTAGCAGAGGCGATGCAGAAACGCAGAGTCGTCGTATTGGCAGCCTCCATATCATGGAGCCCACTAGTTTGTTGAGAAAAAAGCTATCCTTTGTTGGCTAAGAATTATATGAACTTT
The DNA here is from genome assembly GCA_011799875.1 of Thinopyrum elongatum. Lineage (NCBI taxonomy): Eukaryota > Viridiplantae > Streptophyta > Magnoliopsida > Poales > Poaceae > Thinopyrum > Thinopyrum elongatum. Next base: position 469,514,069 of record CM022301.1, read on the forward strand.
TTCCTAGGGTTGGTTTATCTACTCGTTAGCTTGACAGCTACCATCGTGAGGACTCACTATGTGACACACAAAGGCCAAAACCACTCGCAACGCGGACCCAGAAACTAAACTATATGCCACAAGGGATTTTTTTTCTTTTATCACGTGTGGTACAAATGGTCACTACTGGGAAAAGCCCTATAGGTGAACTGTAATTAGTGGCGGGCAGGGCAAGTTACCCGCCACTGCTAGTTTTCCAAAATAGCAATGGCAGATAAAAGGTTTTATCCGCCACAGTTAATGACAATCCAGTGATGGGCGCGAGCTAGCACTCGTCATAGGTAGGATCTTCCAAAAAAGCGCGCCACTGCTTTCTCATAAACTAGTGGCGGGCACTGTCTCCTGCCTGCCACAACTACATTTTGGCAAGCCGTGCCAAATAAATCCAATTTTCGGAGAAGTTTCCAATGGTGGGGGGACGTGGTCACCCGCCACTGCTCTGCATGAACAATTCCCCTTCTGCGCCCGCCTGAGCGTCCACGATCTTTTTTGTTCCACCGTTTCATTTCTCTCGATCAGTTCTTCTCCTCTCCCATTCTGCGCCTTGATGCGGATTGAAACTGCGTCGATATTTCCCCAAAGAGGAATGGATGATACAGTACAATTACGGTAGGTATTTTCCTCAGTTATGAAACCAAGGTATCAATCCAGTAGGAGAACCAAGCAACACTATTTAAACTGTATCTGGACACAAAGAACAAATCCTCGCAACCCAACGCACCAACGCATAAGAGGGGTTGTCAATCCCTCCTCGGTAAAAAGATAGATTAAATTGCAGATGTTTGGATAAATATATCTACATAAAACATGAAATAAAATAAGAAAAGAAAAGGTGCAGCAAGGTATTTTTGGGTTTTTAGAATAATAAATCTAAAAACAAATACGAAAAAGATAGATCTGAAAGCAATATGATAAAAGATAGACCCAGGGGCCGTAGATTTCACTAGTGGTTTCTCTCAAGAAAATAGCACACGGTGGGTAAACAAATTACTATTGGGCAATTGATAGAAGAACAAATAATTATGATGATATCCAACGCAATGATCAATATATGGACATCACGTCCAAGAGTAGTAGACCGAAACGATTCTGCATCTACTACTATTACTCCACACATCAACCGCAATCCAACATGCATCTAGTGTATTAAGTTCATGGAGAAACAGAGTAATGCAATAAGAACGATGACATGATATAGACAAGATCTATTCATGTAGGAATAGACCCCATCTTGTTAACCTTAATAGCAACGATACATACGTGCCTCGCTACCCCTTCTGTCACTGGGTGAGGACACTGTAAGATCGAACCCATTACAAAGCACCTCTTCCCATTGCAAGAAAATTCGATCTAGTTGGCCTAACTAAACCAATGATTCGAAAAAGAAATACGAGGCTATAAATAATCATGCATACAAGAGATCAAAGAAACTCAAATAATATTCATGGATATACACTACAAGAAATATGTCAACTTGCGACCATCACTATTGGTCGCTAAATGGTCGTTGTTTTTCATTTGCGACCTTTTTGTGACCAAAAACAGAATATCAAAAGCTGACCGTCTTTAATAGAAATTAACGACCTTCTCTGTGATATGGTCGTAGAAGGCAACGACCAAAACAAAAGGTCGTTGGTTCAATGACCTTTTATTTTGGTCACTGGTTGTCTGCCCAGGCCACGTCGGATCCGACGTGGCAAGCTGACGTGGCAAAATTGCGATCAATTGAATTGGTCGTTGATAAGAATCAGCCCGGTCCAATTCGGTGTCTATATGGGTCAAGCCCAGTAATTCAGCCCATTTATTATTATTTTTCCTGTCAATTATGATCACCTACATGTGCCTGGCCCGACAATTTGGACTTTTTATTTCTAGGCCTTAGCCATTTCGCAGTCGATTTCATTAAGCCTTTTTGTACCGGTTTTTCATAAATGCACAACATTCCAGTCCACTATTGTTTGGGCCATAGCCTTTTTAGAGCCCAAATATTATTTGATCCAATAGAACATTCAATCCTTTTCATTCACATATTTCAATTTTACACATTTCAACAGCAAACAGTCAATAATTCTCTCAATTAAATGATCAAATCCAGAAATCTCTCAATGAAACTCACAACAGCACATACATGTCTGCATGATCCAACAAGTGTACGTACAATCAAAAACAAATACACAGGCACCAAAACATGGTGGCAACATCAACTAAAACTATGGTGCACATATCCAGGCTTCTTCTGATCTTCGATAAGAGCAGCAGCCACCTCGACGACATTAGATCCTGATCTACATAAATTAGTAGTGAGATACAGTGGAAGTTAAATGATTGCCAATAAAATATATCCATTCAAGAGAATAAAAATTATACATAAATGCCTCATTTCAGTAAACACTAAGCATGGCATAGCAAAACTTCCAAAACTTGACTGCAACACGTTAACCTGATGATGTTCTACTAAGATATTCAATTTCAGAAAACTTATAGCACCAACTGTAATCACGACATCATGTGATTTACAGAGAACATAAAGGTTATGTTTAAACTTCAATTTTATTAAGTACTGGACATCTCAACAAAAGCACTATAATCATATATGACACCTTGTTGTGATGTAACAACATGCTACAACTGACTTGCTTCCAGAACAAAGTGTGGATTATATAGAATAGTAGAGATCTGTGTCCCTTGGAAGCACATCAAATGTAAAAAATCTGGACTGGTTAAATAATAATTATATCCTTCTCTACAAGCACATATGAGTAGTTAATAAGTACTAATCCTATCATGTATGGCAGGCTTGCAAGATGGAGATGCATACATGACTAAACACTAACATATTATGGTATGACCAGGGCGAGAAAATCGACAACTCGATCGACCCAACATTGAAATCGGACATGATATCCTAAAATAGCTGGAAGAAACCCAACTTCAAGGTGCAGGCTCTCATGCGACGACCGTGACCATCCAGCTGGTCATACAGCTTCGTGTACAAGTCACCTGCGCCAAAAGAAACACCCAGGCGCCACAGGCCGTTGTTAGTCAGCAGCTAACACAACATAATTAACAGCCAGCTAAAGCTTTATACAAGATCTTTTCATAGTTAGCATGCATCAATACGGGAATCTACAATGTTGGATAAGGTGATAAAGAAAAACAGAAATAGTGGAGTTGGAAACATATGCAGCATAATGATAAAACAGAACAATGGATTTATTGTGTCTATATCTTGGTGACCCAGTCATTTATTACATGATACACTTATGTGTATATGTTCTGATAACCATTACCATCTAGCCAACAACAACATGGACATGATACTAATTACCTACCAAGATGTTACTATTGTTCAAACCATTTTTTACTGATTACTATACTATCTCAGTCAGCGTCAGCTCAAACCTGTGTCAGTTTTTTCAGAGAAAGTAGGCACATAGCAGCTAAGCAGTAATCATGCTATTTACAGACGTTACTAACATGATAAAAGTGCTTGTGTCAATGAAAGATGAGAAAATGAAGGCCTAAAGTTATCAAAATAATCTACCAACACTATCTGACAATCAGCACAAGTGAATCTTGGAATCAAGACACTTATCTGGAATCTAACAGTAATGCAGTTAATTTTGGAATACTGAGCCTAACTTCTACAAAGTGCAAGGCTCCAAACTCTAAACATATTGCTGAACATAGGCACGAATGTGGAGGTGCCCATTGGGCAACTGTTTTGCCAGCTGATATTTGTACGTGGGATGGTGGCTGCATGTGAGAAAAGGGTTTAGTAGGTTGCTGCTGGCTATAAGAAGCCTTGGTGGCATGCTGCTTGTTCTGGTTCTCATCAAAACAACCCAACTGCGTGAAATCCTCAATGGACCTGACGTGAACCTGCAAAGGAAGACAAATAAAACCCTCTTAATAGAGGGAGATCACCACGCGGTTAAGATGGTTATGTCAGGTGGGATGTAAAAACAATTGGCATCCATGAAGCTAACCCAAGCCTACTTTTTGTAATTCTCTGTGTAAATTGAAAAGAGGCTGCATTGTGAGAGCAGAGTAGGCAGTATTGATACTAGTACTGTACCTTGGAGAGGCTCTTGAGATGGGTCTTCCCCTATGCATCCTCTAGCAGATCAAAGACATGGGTGTCCTCCACCAAGTGTAATCCCCTCATTCTTTGCAAACTGAAGCACCAGCTGCATATGAACAAAGACCAAGACAAACTGAGAACGAGAAGGTTGGTAGGAACTACAACTAGTTTATAAGCTATCTGAACATCTTAGGCAGGAGAGCATCCATCCCACTAGTCCAATTCAACGATAAAACCGATGCATCCTATCCGGGTATGGCTTTCGAACATCATGAGTAGAGTACCACAATTAGCATCACTAGACAATTTTTGTATCCAACTAACGGAGGCATTATCAAATCAATCTAAGAGAAACAATTTAGCTGAATTGATCTTTTCGTCTACCTGCAGGAGCACGTCGGGGGTGGGGGCATTGGCGAGGGCGTCGGAGAAGGGCTCCCAGGCCTGTGACATCATGCCGCCGTCGGCGTCCACGATCTTGATGCCGTTGTCGCCGACGGGGTTGTGCGACACTGTGATGACCAGCCTGACGGCGGCGCCGCCCAGCTTCACGGAGCGCAGCGCGGCCACGATCCCAGCGCGGCACACTGCGGGGGCCATGGTGCTCCCGTCGTATCGGAACTCCGTCATCCCGTAGGAGAAGGTTGCGCCGTCGGGCATGGGGAAGAGGGATGCCGCGGCGAGCAGCGCCGCCCGCTGCGAGACTCCTCGGTCAGCCATGGTAGTAGGGGCGGATTTGGATGGCGGTGGGAAGCAGGGGCATGATGTGGGGAGCGAGCTGGGATCGAAGCAGGGGCGGATCTGGATGGCTGGCTGGCTGGGTTAGACTAGAGCCTGGAAGGTCAGAGTTGAAGTTGACTTGAAGCAGGGGCGGATCTGGATGGTTCGCTTCAGATCGTGGTGCGAAGGGGTCGTCAGGACCACGACTAGACGGCCTACCCAACTCGACGACGGCGTGGATCCGGAAGGCCCGTTGTGGCCGTGGCGGGGACATGAGCCACTTTAGGGCGGGGAGGCGTGGGGACTCGGGCTCCTCGCCGTCGACGGCCATGGTGCGCGGCGGGGGCGGCGGCGGCTAGGGTTTGGCGAGTGGGTATGGGTGCGGCTGCGGGAAAGAAGGGATTGGAACGCTGGGGAGTGGGGGGCGTGGGGGCTACGTGGGTGAGGGTGAGGAGGTGAGAGAGCTACGTGGGTGAGAGGGTGAGGGGGTGAGGGCCGCCATTGTATCTGGGAGCATCCGACGGTGTTTGATGCATGATCCGTGTGATATGCCTATGGACCAATCAGAATGCAACAAACAATTTGGAGACCTTATGACCATCTAAATTAGTTGTAATCGATTAAAGATAAGTTTTCACGAAAAATTCATTTTCCATTTTTTAGTGCTCAAAATGAGTTTTTTTGTAAAAGACCTACCAAATATTTGTTCAAATGATATCATACTTTGCACAAGTTAACATCTTGGATTGGTAAACAATATTGACAAAGGAAGTTTTTTTTTCTTTGCACGAAAAATCAATTTTCTCTTTTTTGAGTGCCCAAAATAAGTTTTTTTTAAGGATCTACCATATATTAGTTGCAAAATTGGACCAAATTAGTTTTCTAAAATACTAGGCCATATTTAATCCACAATTGACCAAATGGTTGGGTGTCAAAAGTTTTGAACCACCTTTGTTGCAAAAGACAAATTTTCGTCGATTCGGTAGGAAACAGATCAAATTTGAACTGCAGCTGCCTCATAGTTTCTCTTTATTTTTTTCAAAAATCATTTCTAGGTACATAACTATCTATTTAATAAGAGAAACACCAAATTTTTTCCAAGATTCGACCTCTAGCTATGAACGGTCATGCCCGCCATTTTGACCGAATTTTGAAATGGGCATGAAAAATTCAAAAAAAATCAAAAAATTGGAAAACCTTCGCAATGTATCATTATATGTGAACAAGTTATCAGAAAAAATAATAAACTTGTAATACGGCAATTCCTTTTAAAAAGTGTTATCAGAAATGAGGTATCATGTGTGAAGATTCATGGCTTTCAAGCCAAATGATCAATCTTATGGCCACATTCATGGCATAGTTTGTTCAAATGATCTCATATTGTGCACAAAGATGCATCTTCGAATGGCAAACAATGTTGCCTAAGGAAGTTTTCATTTTCTTTGGACGAAAAATCATTTTTCCATTTTTCGAGTGCCCAAAATGAGTTTTTTTTGTGAAGGACCTACCATATATTTGTTGCAAAATTGGACTAAATAATTTTTCTAAAATATTAGGCCATATTTAATGCACAATTGACCAAATGGTTGGGTGTCAAAAGTTTTGATCCACCTCTGGTGAAAAAGACATATTTTCGCCGATTCAGTAGGAAACGGGTCCAATTTGAACTACAGCTGCCTCATAGTTCGCTCTTTATTTTTTTAAAAATCATTTCTAGATACATAAGTATGTATTTAATCATAGAAACACCAAAAGTTTTGCAAGATTCAACCACTAGCTAGGAACGGTCATGCCCGCCGTTTTGACCGCATTTTGAAACGGGCATAAAAAATTCAAAAAAAAACAAAAAATTAGAAAACCTTCGCATTGTGTCATTATATGTGACCAAGTTATCAGGAAAAATAATAAACTTGTAATAATGCAATTCTTTAAAAAAAATGTTTTTAGAAATGAGCTATCATGTGTGAAGATTCATGGCTTTCAAGCCAAATGATCAATCTTATGGCCACATTCATGGCATAGTTTATTCAAATGATCTCATATTGTGCACAAGGGTGCATATTGAAATGGCAAACAATGTTGCCTAATAAAGTTTTCATTTTCTGTGGACGAAAAATTCTTTTTCTATTTTTCGAGGGTCCAAAATGAGTTTTTTTTAAGGACCTACAATATATTTGTTGCAAAATGGGACCAGATCATTTTTATAATACATTAGGCCATATTTAATGTACAATTGACAAAATGGTTTGGTGTCAAAAGTTTTTATACACTTCTGGTGAAAAAGACAAATTTTCGCCGATTTAGTAGGAAGCGGGTCAAATTTGAACTGCAGCTACCTCATAGTTTGCTCTTTATTTTTTCCAAAAATCATTTCTAGGTACATAAGTATCTATTTAATCAGAGAAACACCAAAAGTTTTCCAAGATTCAACCACTAGTTAGGAACGGTCATGCCCGCCGTTTTGACCGCATTTTGAAACGGGCATAAAAAATTCAAAAAAAAAACAAAAAATTAGAAAATCTTCGCATTGTGTCATTATATGTGACAAAGTTAGCTGGAAAAATAATAAACTTGTAATAAGGTAATTCTTTAAAAAAAGTGTTTTTATAAATGAGCTATCATGTGTGAAGATTCATGGCTTTCAAGCCAAATGATCAATCTTATGGCCACATTCATGGCATAGTTTGTTCAAATGATCTCATATTGTGCACAAGGGTGCATATTGAAAATGGCAAACAATGTTGCCTAAGGAAGTTTTCATTTTCTTTGGACGAAAAATTCATTTTCTATTTTTTGAGTGCCCGAAATGAGTTTTTTTTTGTGAAGGACCTACCATATATTTGTTGCAAAATGGGACCAGATCATGTTTATAATACATTAGGCCATATTTAATGTACAATTGACAAAATGGTTGGCTGTCAAAAGTTTTTATACACCTCTAGTGGAAAAGACAAATTTCCGCCGATTCAGCAGGAAGCGGGTCAAATTTGAACTGCAGCTGCCTCATAGTATGCTCTTTATTTTTTCCAAAAATCATTTATAGGTACATAAGTATCTATTTAATAAGAAATACATGGTTTGGTGTCGATACGTAGAGGTTTGAATGGTGGCCAAGGGCCCCAACTCCAGAGCGCGTAAACTCGCATGCCCGCCGTGTGGTCACCGCGTGATCGTGGCGTTGCGACGCGTTCTGAGAGGCCTAGGCATGTCCAGTGGTTTGCAAAGTACCACACTAGACAGAAATATGAATGTTGAAGCTGGACTCAAATGAATGAATGGATTGATCTGAAGTTTGGAGGAGGATGATAATTTGGGCATATGAAGGAACTGTAAAAATTTCATACCATTTGGATAAATACAAATGGTACTTCCTTCACAGTGCTCTCCACTGAACAGAAAATTGGGAAAAATGTTGAAGGAAATTGGATAGATTAAATGAGCTAAAATTTGGTGGAGGGAGGTTATATGGGTAGGGTCATGTCCTGGTAAATTTTTAGCAATTATAAATTAACATAAAATATAGTTGCTTCACAAACTAAAAATATTACTAGAAACAAAGATTGGATGGTGACCTCACATAGATTATTAGATGGGGCTCAAATTTTGTGGAGAGATATGATTTGGGAATATAGAAGATGTGGCAAAAATTCAGATCATTAGGATATGCCTAGCTAGTACTTCCTTCACAACGGTTCTAGCTGAACAGAAACTTTGGAAATTTGCCGAGCAAGATTTACCAGGAAAATGGAGCTAAATATTGTCATGAGGCAATGATTTGGATAGTAAAGAATGCCCAATTTTTTTGGGAATTTTGGGAATGACAGAATTATAGGCTGCTTCACAACCTAGGGCAAAAATTGACACAGACATGACAGATAGGCAAAACTGATGAGGTGGCGCCTAGTCATAGCAATGCACCACAATTTACAAGGTTATGACCATCTATATTGGTCGTTATCAGCTAGAAATAAGGCAGCGGACCAGTGTTGTTTGCTTTACGACCATTTCGTGTAAGGAAATTACGACCTTTCTGACCATAATGGTCGTTATAGTTTAGGGTTTGGAGCCCCCCGAACAGCTTTTGACCAATTGGTCTCAAATGGTCATAGATTTATGACCAATTCTTCCAGGGTCACTGACAAAAGGTCACAAGTTGACATATTTCTTGTAGTGATAGATCTGATCATAAACTCGAACTTCATTGGAACCCAACAAACACACCGCAAAAAGTCATTACATCAAATATATCTCCAAGAGACCATTGTATTGAGAATCAAAAAGAGAGAAGATGCCATCTAGCTACTGCCTACGGACCCGTAGATCTATGGTGAACTACTCATGCATCATCGGAGAGGCACCAATGAGGATGATGAACCCCTCCGTGATGGTGTTAGATTGGATCTCGTGGTTCTGGAACTTGCGGCGGCTGGAATTGTGTTTCGTCGACACCCCTAGGGTTTCTGGAATATTTGGGTATTTATAGAGCTGAGAGGCGGTGGAAAGGACCTTCGTGGGCCCCACGATACATCAGGGCGCGTTAGGGCCTCCGGAGCGACCTGGTGTATCGTGGGCCCCATGAGCCTCCTCCTAGGTGCTTTCTTGGCTCCCAAGTTGTCTTGTGGTAAAAAAAATCTTCAAAAAGTTTCGCTGCGTTTGGACTCCGTTTGCTACTGATATTCTGCGAAGTAAAAAACAAGCAAAAAGCTGCAACTGGCACTGGGCACTATGTCAATAGGTTAGTCCCAAAAACTGATATAAAGTTGTTATAAAATGATTGTAAAACATCCAAGAATGATAATATAACAGCATGTAACAATAAAAAATTATAGATATGTTGGAGACGTATCAGCATCCCCAAGCTTACTTCCTGCTCATCCTCGAGTAGGTAAATGATAAAAACAGAATTTTTTATGTGGAATGCAGCCTAACATGTTCATCACATATTCTTTTCTTTTGTAGCATGGACATTTGGACTTTTAGATGGTTCAAAGCAATAGTGTAGTTTTGACATGAAGACTTCAATATTCAAGAATATCAACTGGCAACTATGTCTTTTAAAATATCAACACTAAAGAAAGTTATCCCTAGCCAATCATGCTCAATCATTGATCCATTCATGAAACACACTCAAATATTAGCTACATCCAATGCTCAAGTACGATCATAGTGCTCCCTAGTTGGTGCTTTATAAGAGAAGATGGAGACTAAATTTTTTTTGCATAAAAATAAATAGATAGGCCCTTCGCAGAGGGAAGTAGAGATTTGCAGAGGTGCCAGAGCTCAAATCTTAAATTGAGAGATAAAATATTTTGAGAGGCATGCTTTTCCCGTCAATGAAGACGACCGAGTAGTTCCCAATAAATTCCATGCTAGATACATCGTAGGCGGTTCCCAAATATAAAATAAAGTTTATTTCCTTTTTCCACCATTCTTTGACAATCCATGGCTAGCCGTATCCACGGGTGCCTTGCATACCTACACTTCCAAGGAATTTATTATTTGACAACATAAAGTAAATTTCTTTTTCATTTCGGGACTGGGCATCCTTTTTGCTGCCACACTCTCGTGCAATGACAAGTGAATAAACACTTATCTTGAGAATAACACATCTAGCATGGAAAAATATTGGCCACCCCCTGCCGCTTCATGACCGATACGAGCACACAAAAAGGAAATTCATTTTGAAAATTAGAGTTGGCACAGACAAATTTACTTAGAACGGCACGAAAATACCGCATATAGGTAGGTATGGAAGACTCATATGGCAAAACTGGGTTTAAGGTTTTGGATGCACAAGTAGTATTTCTACTTAGTACAAGTGGAGGCTAGCAAATAGATTGAGAAGCAACCAACCAAGAAACAAAAAATCTCATAAACGAGCATTAAACATAACTAACACCGAATAATGCACCACAAGTAGGATGTAATTTCATTGTGTAACTATTGACTTTCATGCTTGCATAGGGAATCACAAACCTTAACACCAATATTCTTACTAAAGCATAATTACTCACCAACATGACTCCCATATTACTATCATCATATCTCAAAACTATTACAAAGAATCAAGGTTATTTTGTCCAATGATCTTCATGAAAGTTTTTATTATACACCTCTTGAATATCTATCACTTTGGGACTAGTTTCATATATTGCCATTGCTTTTGACAAGCTCAAATATATTTAAGTGAAGAACATGAGCATAAAAATTTTCTTCTTCAAAATAATATAAGTGAAGCATGAGAGAATTTCTTAAAAAATTTACTAACTCTCAAATAAATCTAAGTGAAGCATGAGAGTATTTCTTCAAAAATATTAAAGCACACCGTGCTCAAAAAGATATAAGTGAAGCACTAGAGCAATTCCATAGCTCAAAAAATTTAAGTGAGACACATAGAGAAATTCTAACAAATTATAGCATAATTTTGGCTCTCTCAAATAGGTGTGTCGAGCAAGGATACTTGTGACAAACTAAAAAGCAAAACAAGCAAAGACTCATATAATAAAAGATGCTTCAAGCAAAACTCATGATATGTGACGAATAAAAATATAGCTCCAAGTAAAATTACCGATAGTTGTTAGAAGAAAGAGGGGATGCCTTCTGGGGCATCCCCAAGCTTAGTTGCTTGGTTCTCCTTGAATATTAACTTGGGGTGCCATGGGCATCCCCAAGCTTATGCTCTTTTCACTCCTTATTCCTTCATCCATCATGATCTTACCCAAAACTTTAAAACTTCAATCACACAAAACTTAACAAAACCTTCGTGAGATCCGTTAGTATAATAAAGCAAATCACCAATCTAAGTACTGTTGCAAACCCATTCATATTTTATTATTGCATTATATCTACCACTACTGAAAACAGAGAATTTGCCATCAGTCAGCTCTTTGTCGTCAGCTAGCGGACGGCAAAGAAGGCCTTTGTCGTTTGCTTATAAAAAACGGACGACAAAGACTTGGCTGACGGCAAAGAGCCTAGTTGTCATCAGCCAGTTCTTTGCCGTCCGCCAGCTGACGGCAAGGAATCTTTGCCGTCCGCTAGCAGATGGCAAAGAGGTGGGTGGGGTCCAGTCGAGGCCTAAACCGTAACGGCCCACCAGCCCCACCTCATTGTCGTTCGCCAGCAGACGGCAAAGAATCTTTGCCGTATGCTGGCAGACGGCAAAGAATTGACTATCTAACGGCTGTCCCGCCCCCTCCTCTCTCTCTCCTCTTTCTCTCTCCCTCCCCTCCCCGACCCCCCGCACCTGACACCAATTAACCGCCGCCGGCCATCGCGCTCCCGACCCCCACCGCGCCCCCGCCGCCCAGCAGCCCCATCCATGTCGCCCTGCCGTCCCGCCGCCCCGCCCCCCTCCCCTGCGGCGGCCGTCCCACCACCCCTGGCCCCCCCGGCCCGGCTACGTCGCCTCGCCGCCCCGGCGATGTCGCCAAGCCGTCCCGCCGCCCTACCTAGGCCGCCCCGCCCCCCTCCCCTGCGGCGGACCTACTCCACCGGGATGCCCCCCTCCTCACGGCCGCCCCCCTCCCCTGCGGTGAGCTCCTCACCCTTTTTTCTTTTTTTTTACTTTTACTTTTAGGTTTATGTTTACTTTAGTTTAGTTTTAGGTTTATGTTTAGTTTAGTTTAGTTTTAGTTTAGTTTAGTTTTAAGAAAAAGAAGAAGAAGAGAAGTAAGAAAGAAGAAGATAAGAAGAGAGAGAGGAGAGGAGAGAGGAGAGAAGAGAGAGAAGAAGAAGAGAAGGAAAGGAGAAAGAGAGAAGAAACTGAAGAAGAAGAAGACAAAGAGGAAGAAGAAGAAGAAAAGGAAAGAAGAAGAAGATGAAAAAAGAAAAGAAAAAAGAAGAGAGAAGAAGAGATGAAGAGGAGGAGGGATGTTTAGTTTTAGGTTTAGTTTGTTTAGTTTAGTTTAGTTAGTTTTTAGTTTAGGATTAGTAGTTTATTTCAGTTTATTTTATTTTAGTTTAGTTTTAGTTTAGTTATGTATTTTAAGGAAGAAGAAGAAGAAGAAGAAGAAAGAAGAAGAAGAAGAAAGAAGAAAAGAGAAGAAGAAATAGACGAAGAAAGAAAGAAAGATCACGAAAGACCAGAAGAAGAAAGAAGAAAAAGAATGAGAAGAAAGAAGAAGAAAGAAGCCCAGCAAGAATGAAGAAGAGAACACGCCGGAAGCAAAACAGAAGAAGAAGAAGACCGAAGAAAGAAAAAAGAAGAAGAAGAAGAAAGAGGAGGACAGCCAGAAGAAGAACGAGGAGGGAGGAGTAGAACAGGAGGTGCAGCATGGAGGAGGAGGAGTAGAAGAGGAGGGGGGAGGAAGGAGACGGAGTAGATAGGAGCGGAGGAAGGAAGGAGGGAGGAGGAGGAGGGGATAGGCAGGGAAGGAGGAGGAGTAGTAGAAGGAAGAAGAAGAAAGAAGAAGAAGAAGAGAGAAGAAGAAGAAGAAGAAGAAAAGAAGAAGACAGAGAGAAGAAGAAGAAGAAGAAGACAAGAAGAGAAGAAGAGAAGGAAGAAGAAGATGAATAAAAAGAATAGAAGAAGAAGAAGAAAAGAAGGAAGAAGAAGATGAAAAAAAGAAGTAGAAGAAGAAGATGAAAAAGAAGGAAGAAGAAGATGAAAAAAAGAAGTAGGAAAAGTAGAAAAAGAAAGAAAAGAAGGAAAAGAAGGTCGAGGGGTCGAGGGTCGAGGGGTCGATGGTCGCTGAGGGGTCGAGGGTCGCCAAGGGGTCGAGGGGTTGAGGGTCGAGTGGTCGATGGGCGAGGGGTCGATGATTGCCGAGGATTAAAAGCCAAGTGTTGAAACTTGAAACACCCAAACGGACTCATGACAAAAAATCAAAGCGTAGAAAGAGAAACCAAAGACGAAATAATACGTAGTGAGAGGTTGTGCAACTAGGATGATATTCTGTAATAGCTTTTTTAACGAATTTGAGAGGATGATGGTGAAGAACTTGAAAGCCATTGGTGCCTTTCGACTTCTTCGCCATCATCCTCTCCAATTCATTAAAAAAGCTGGTACAGAAAATCATCCTAGTTGCACAACCTCTCACTATGTACTATTTCGTCTTTCGTTTCTCTTTCTACGCCCTGATTTTTTGTCAGTTTGGTTGTTTGAAGTTTCAAAACTTGGCTTTTAATCCTCATCACCGAGGGGTCGAGGGTCGCCGAGGGGTCGAGGGGTTAAGGGGCGAGGGGTCGATGGTCGAGGATCTTCCGGTCCGAGTGCTGACCGACTGGTGTCATAGCTTAAGATGAGGACGCCCCCGAGCTAAAGGTCATGAGCGTGGGTGAACTGCTTCCATCTGTGCGCGAAGAACGGATGGAAGCAGTTCGCCCGCGCTGATGACCTTCAGCTCAGGCACGTCTGCATCTTAAGCTACGACAACAACCGCACCATGCTCATAGTGAAGGTGGTCGACAGGACCGCCGAGGGATCGAGGGTCGAGGGTCGAGGGGTCGATGGTCGCCGAGGGGTTCCTAAGTTATGTTGTACTTGATGATGATACACTAGTACTACTTAATTATATGCATATTCTTATTCATGTCGGTATTAAAAAAATTTATGTTGTACTAATTTCGTTTACTCTATGTCATGGCAGGTGTTCAAAGATGGTGGGCGCGGGTAAGGAGCGCTCCGAGGCACCTTCTTCGTCGGCGCGTGGTGGTAGGGGTACTTCCATTCCACCCCAGACTCTCTGGAGAGCATTGGTCGACAGTATGAAGACACCGGTGGGCGCTTCTTCGTCGGCGTCATTGCCCACTGGGGAGGAGGTCGAGGAGGGAAGAAGAGAGGAGGTCGGGGAGGACGTGGCCGTGGGAGAGCTAGGCAGGCTCCTACGCCTTCCTCGGCACCACCCCTAGCTGATTCACCCGAGCACAGGACTGCTAGGGTGGACACGTCTGAGGAGAAGGCTACGCGGACTCTGGTACACGAGCCTCGGGTCGACGGGCCTTTGGCCCACGAGACTTGGCCCCACGAGACTCCGTCCCAGGAGACGTCCGGATGAGGTACCTGGACGGGTCTGCCTGAGGGGCCGAGTGGCCATGCTGATGGTGGCGGGGATCCGGCTGATAGCGAGGGCGAGGTGGTTGAGGGCGCCACCATCTACCAGCGTGGTTGTGCATGGCTCCCGCCCGTGCTGGCGACCCGCGAGCAGAGGTGGTTGATTTTCCTTGATGGGGAGAGGTAAGTGCATTTACTCTTTTTGTACCATTTGCCTCCACGTTTCTTTAAATATCTAATGCATTGGCCTTGTCATACTGCAGGGGTTGGCACCATGCTAATGATGTGCGCAGGCCCAACAGCGTCCTTGGCGTGATTTGCCGGCAAAACTTCCCAGGGTTTGTCACGTTGCCCGGTGAGGGTCAGGTTCGAGAGCTAGGATTGAGCTGGAAGCACTACTTGGCTGCCCCGGCCCCACTGGAGGAGATGATCAACGGTGTCTTGTGCCACACGAGGGCAGAGATGGTGATCAGAAAGTTTTGGGTAAGTTCTCCTTTACACAATTAAAAATCTTCAAATAGCTAGTTATTGTACTAATCAATGTTGTCTCGTTTGATTGCAGACCTTCTATAGGTGTCAGAAGGGATAGGAGGAGGCCACGGCAAAGGTTAACGATGCCGAGTACAGGCGCCTACTACAAAACTTACGACATGAGGCTCAGGTGCAGGCTGTTCGAGATACGCCTCGCATGGTATTAAGAAGCCCAAGCCGGTGTGCCGCGATAAGTTTCTGCAGAAGGAGCAGTACATGATGGTAATTACCTATTCTTAAGGCCTTTGTACTTAGTTTCCTTGATTTGATTCGTAGGTGTAGCACTCAAGTACGTTTCTCTTTACCAACTTAGGTGCCCCCGAGATGGTGTGCGGATCAGATGGATTGTTGGGAGGTGTTGGTTGATGAGTGGTGCTCAAACGAATGGCGTGCCCAGCACAACAATGCCAAGGACAAGCGTGCCCAAATGGTAGGTGTGCCACACCATCAAGGTAGCGCCAACTTATTTCAGTTCGGGCGGAACTGGGTATGTGGTTTCCTTCATGATTCATGCAATTCATTCTTCATGCTAGCTTGAGAACTTTAATTACTAATTTACTCTATTCCTCTCTTTCAGGCAAAACACAATAAGGCAGAGGTGCTAGAGGTGTTCGACCTCTATGCCATGGCCCATACTGGACCGTACAAGAAGGTCAAGGCATTCGAGCCATCTGACCTCGATAATCCAAAGAACTTCACCAACATCTCCTCCCACAACAAACTCGTGAAGTACAGAGATGAGGGGAAGGTGAAGAAAGGGGAGGACTTTAACCCGAGCCAGGGTCCCATTGATCCAGAGCTGGTGATGATATCTGGTGGCGGGAGGTCCCATGGCTCGATATCCATTGGAGATGGACTTATCCGTTGTCCTCGCACTCTCCCGGAGATCAAGGCGCGACAGTCGAGCTCCGCTCCCGAGATGAGGCCTCGTCAACGGCCAGTCGAGGTCACCTTCGAGGTTAGTTATATGGACTCAGCTATCTTTCCTCCATTACGTTGTGTGTGCGGCCATCGATGATTACCATGCTAACGAGGAGTGGTGTTGCAGGCTGCTCTTCAGAGTGAGAGAGATAGAACCCAGGCGCTTTTGGTGGAGAGGGTCCGGCAGGCGGAGGAGAAGCAGCGGGAGTTGGAGGAGAAGACGACAAGGATGTTGGAGGAGGAGAGGGCACGGAATGACATGCAGAACCGGTCCATGTACGAGCTCCTCGTGGTAAGTTTCTTCTGCATATTAGCCAAATCATTCATGTAATGTTCGTTTCATTACTAACTAGTATGACTGACCCGTCAAAACCAAATGTGCAGTCTGTGTGCCAGAAGGCTGGTCAGACCCCTTCGCCGATGCCAGAGATTGCTCCGGGGACCACGGTGATATTAATTTGAATGGTCATTAGTTACTAGTATTAACATTTGAGTGTCGTCATGCTAACGAGACATTCCAAATAATCTTTGGTGCAGCGTACCTCCAGAAAAGCATCACACGATCATTCTCCAGGTGGTGGTACCGGCACGAGCCACGCCGGTGCTTCACCTCCGTGATTACGGTAACTTTTCTCTAGTGTTTTGCTTAACAAATGCATAATGACCTAGACTTAGCTTTATTTCCTCCAAAATTCTTACCATAATGACCTAGACTTATCTTATTTTCCTCCAAAATGACATAATTAGCTTACTTAGCCCAAAATGATCCATTTTACCTTAGTTAGCTCTAAAACGATCTATACTTAGCTTTGTTTCCTCCTAAATGACCTAAGTTAGCTCTAATATGCTAAGTTATCTCTAATATGCTTAGTTACCTAGGTTTGCTCAATAATGACACACACTTAGCTTACTTATGTAAAAAATGGCTTAATTAGCTTACTTAGGTTTGAAATGGCATAACAACCATGGTAACCTCATATATGTCATATACTTAGCTTATTTTCCTTGAAAATGATATAATAAGCTTAATTAGCTCCAAAATGATCAATTTTACCTAAGTTAGATCCAAAATGACCTAAGTTAGCTCTAATATGCATAGTTACCTCGGTTAGCTCAATAAATACCTATACTTAGCTTACTTATGTCAAAAATGGCATAATATGCTTAGTTAACTCAAAAATGGCATAATTACCTAGGTTAGCTCAATAATGATCCATTTTACCTAAGTTAGCTCCAAAATGATCCATTTTAAAACCTAGTTAAGCTCCAAAATGATTCAGTTTACCTATGTTAGCTCCAAAATGATCCATTTTACCTAAGTGTTACAAAATGATCCATTTTGAGCTTGGTTAGCTCCAAAATGATCCATTTTAGCTAGGTTAGCTCATAAATGATCTATTTTACTTAGGTTAGCTCCAAAGTGATCCATTTTACCTAGGTTAGCTCCAAAATGATTCTTTTAGCTAAGTTAGCTCATAAATATCCATTTTGCCAGGTTAGCTCCAAAATGATCCATTATACCTAGGTTAGCTCCAAAATGATCCATTTTACCTAGGTTTTTCCAAAATGATCCATTTAGCTAAGTTAGCTCATAATGTCTTTTTTACCTAAGTTAGCTCATAAATGTCATTTTTACCTAAGTTGCTCATAAATGTCATATACTTCTTCTTCTTCTTCAT
The DNA here is from genome assembly GCA_011799875.1 of Thinopyrum elongatum. Classification (NCBI taxonomy): domain Eukaryota; kingdom Viridiplantae; phylum Streptophyta; class Magnoliopsida; order Poales; family Poaceae; genus Thinopyrum; species Thinopyrum elongatum. The sequence goes on from CM022301.1 coordinate 469,532,037, forward strand.
TTTTCTTCTTCTTCTTCTTCTAATCTTCTTCTTCTATCTTCTTATTTCCCATTTTGCAGATTTCATTCACTTCACGGAAGCTTGCATTGATGGAGTGCTTGTTATCCCTTCGCTGTTTTCTTTTGTATCGATGAACTATGCATGTATGGTTGGATGAAACTATTGTAATATGTATGGTTGGATGCCTGTATGTGGAACTTGCTATGTATGGTTGGATGGAACTATGCATGTATGATGAAATTATATGTGTTGGATATCTCATATGTTTGCTCTGAAATTGCCCTGTGAAATATATATATATATATATATATATATATATATATATATATATATCATCTATTTGCTGTGAAAATGCTTGGATATAAGAAAAGACAGGAAAAAAAGAGGCAATGCAGCCTCTTTGCCATCTGCCACCGACGGCAAAGGTGCCTTTGCCATCTGCCACAGATGGCAAAGAGGCCACGTGGTAGCAACCTGTGCAATCTGGGAGCTACACCATTTGGTTACTTTGCCGTCTGTGGCAGACGGCAAAGGATGTGGGCGTTTGCCGTCCGCTGGCAGACGGCAAAGGCTGCCGTTAGCCACCTAACGTGGCTAACGCCTATTATTTACCATCCACATTCTTTGCCGTCTGGCACAGACAGCAAAGGTTCTTTGCCGTCCGCTTTGAGGAACCAGACGGCCAAGAACCTGTTTACCATAGCTTTCTTTGCCGGGCAGATTTGCCGTCGGTGGCAGAAGGCAAAGAGGTTTGCCGTCCGCTTTTGGTACCTTTGCCGTCTACCATGGCAGACGGCAAAGAAGCTGATTCCTGTAGTGTACTATATTCCGACTTTACCATGGCTTATACCCTCCAATATAGTCCATAGATTTATCAAAAATAAGCACACAATGCAACAAAAACAGAATCTGTCCAAAACAGAACAGTCTGTAGGAATCTGAACTCTAACCATACTTCCGTAACTCCAAAAATTCTACAAAATAAGAACAACGTGGGAAATTTGTATATCACTCTTTTGTAAAAAATTCAGATTTTTTCAACACTTCTGTGATTTCTTAAAATTATACTATTGGATGCAAAATTTTCTGTTTTTCAACAAGATCAAATCAACTATTACCCAACATGATCCCAAAGGCTTTACTTGGCACAAATACTCATTAAAACATAAAAACACAATCATAACAGTAGCATAATTGTGAAAACACTCAAGAACAGAAAGAAAAAGGCAAAAATAAATTTTATTCATTGGGTTGCCTCCCAACAAGCGCTATCGTTTTATGCCCCTAGCTAGGCATAATGCATAGATTCAAGTATTGTCATATTTGGTTTTTGATCCATAGGATGCCCTCATGATTGATTCATATGGTGGCTTAATTCTTGTTCTAGGGAAGTGTTCCATACCCTTCCTTAGTGGAAATTGAAATTTAATATTGCCTTCTTTCATATCAATCACGACACCTATAGTGCGTAAAAACGGTCTACCAAGTATGATGGGACAAGACGGATTGCAATCAATATCAAGAACAATAAAATCTATGGGCATATAGTTCCTATTTGCAATAATAAGAACATCATTAATTATTCCCAAAGGCTTTTTAATAGTAGTATCCGCCAAGTGCAAATTAAGAGAACATTCTTCAATGTTGGTAAGACCAAGCACATCACAAAGAGATTTCGGAATTGTGGAAACACTAGAACCCAAATCACATAAAGCAAAGCACTCATAATTTTTAATTTTGACTTTAATGGTAGGTTCCCATTCATCATGTAATTTTCTAGGAATTGAAATCTCTAATTCCAACTTTTCTTCTAAAGCTTTCATCATGGCATCTATGATATATTTAGTAAAAGCTTTATTTTGTTCATAAGCATGGGGTGAATTGATCATGGAATGCAACAAATAAATACATTCAATCAAAGAGGAACTATCATAATTAAAGTCTTTGTAATCCAAAAGAGTGGGCACATCACTAGTTAAAGTTTTGACCTCTCCAAACCCACTTTTATCAATTTGTTCATCAAGATTTTCACCCTCCGAATCATTGGGATGCCCTCTAGCTAAAGTTGCCTCTTCTTCAGTCCCTTTATCATCCATTTGAATTTTACTAAAGAAGGAATCAATAGAAGAAACACCAATCACTTTAAGATCTTCATCATTTTTATGAAAGCAATCACTAGAAAACGCTCTTTCTAAAAATTCTCTTTTAGCTCTAAGCATAGTGGGTCTTTTCTTGCTTGCATCCATAGAAACATATAAAGCTTCAATTGATTCATTGACATCAACCTTGGGTGGAAATTTTTTAATCTTGAGATTATCTACGTCATGGGAAATTCTATCAATGCTTCTAGACATGTCATCAATCTTATTCAACTTTTCTTCTATCATAGTATTAAAAACTTTTTGAGCATTGACAAAGTCTTTAATATTACTCTAAAGATCAGAGGGGTTCCTATTATTATTATAAGAATAATTACCATAGGAATTACCATAATTATTAGAGGAATTTCCAGGAAAAGGCCTAGGATTAAAATTACCTCTATAAGCATTGTTATTGAAATTGTTTCGCGAGACAAAATTCACATCTACGGGATCACTATTTTGCTAAATTTCATTCTTCCCCAAGATTGTGCAACATGTTCTTGCTCAAGTTGCTTAAATTTCATGATTTGAGTTCTAAGGGAAACAATTTTCGCGGGCGGAAAATACTTAGTAATAAAAGAATCCTTGCACTTATCCCAAGAATCGATACTATTGCGAGGCAAAGAAGAAAACCAAATTTTTGCATGATCCCGAGGAGAAAGAAAATAATTTCAACTTCACAATATCATTGTCCACATCTTTTTCCTTTTGCATATCACACAATTCTACGAATGTGTTTAGATGGGACGCGACATCCTCATTAGGAGTACCGGAAAATTAATCTTTCATAACAAGATTCAACAAAGCGGCATTAATATCACAAGACTCCGCACTAGAGGCGGGTGGAGCAATCAGAGTACTAACAAAATCATTATTATTGGTATTGCAAAAATAACACAATTGGGTATTTTCTTGAGACATCGTGACTTCGCAAACAAGATTACAAGCAAAAAGAGATCTGGCGAGAAAAAGGGCGAACGAAAAAGAAGGCGAATAAAAAGGCAAATTTTTGTGAAGTGGGGCAGATGAAAATGAGAGGCAAATGAAAAATAATGTAAATTGCAAGGAGATGAGATTTGTGATGAGGAACCTGATAGATGTTGATGATGTCTCCCCGACAATGGTGCCAGAAAATCCTTTTGATGCGGCTTGAAACTGCGTCGGTATTCCCCAAAGAGGAAGGGATGATGCATTACAACTACGGTAGGTATTTCCCTGAGTTATGAAACCAAGGTATCAATCCAGTAGGAGAACCAAGCAACACTATGTAAACGGTACATGCACACAAAGACCAAATGCTCGCAACCCAACGCGTAAGAGGGGTTGTCAATCCCTCCTCGGTAAAAAGATAGATTAAATTGCAGTTGTTTGGATAAATAGATCTGAATAAAACACGAAATAAAATAAGTAAAGAAAAGGTGCAGCAAGGTATTTTTTGGTTTTTAGAATAATAGATCTGAAAACAAATAACGAAAAAGATATATCTGAAAGCAATATGATAAAAGATAGACCTGAGGGCCGTAGATTTCACTAGTGGCTTCTCTCGAGAAAATAGCACATGGTGGGTAAACAAATTACTGTTCGGCAATTGATAGAAGAACAAATAATTATGACGATATCCAAGGCAATGATCAATATATAGGCATCACATCCAAGATTAGTAGACCGAAACGATTCAGCATCTACTACTATCACTCCACACATCAACTACTATCCAGCATGCATCTAGTGTATTAAGTTCATGGAGAAACGGAGTAATGCAATAAGAATGATGACATGATGTAGACAATATCTATTCATGTAGGAATAGACCCCATCTTGTTATCCTTAATAGCAACGATACATACGTGCCTTGCTACCCCTTCTGTCACTAGGTGAGGACACCGTAAGATCGAACCAATCACAAAGCACCTCTTCCCATTGCAAGAAAAATCGATCTAGTTGGCCTAACTAAACCAAAGATTCGAAGAAGAAATACGAGGCTATAAATAATCATGCATATCAGAGATCAAACAAACTCAAATAATATTCACGGATATAGATCTCATCATAAACTCGAACTTCATCGGATCCCAACAAACACACTGCAAAGAGTCATTACATCAAATAGATCTCCAAGAGACCATTGTATTGAGAATCAAAAAGAGAGAAGAAGCCATCTAGCTACTGCCTACGGACCCTTAGGTCTATGGTGAACTACTCATGCATCATCGGAGAGGCACCAATGAGGATGATGAACCCCTCCGTGATAGTGTTAGATTGGATCTCGTGGTTCTGGAACTTGCGGTGGCTGGAATTGTGTTTCGTCGACTCCCCTAGGGTTTCTGGAATATTTGGGTATTAATAGAGCTGAGAGGCGGTCGAAAGGACCTCCGTGGGCCCCACGATACATCAGGGCGCACCAGGGGCCTCTGGCACGCCCTGGTGTATCGTGGGCCCCATGGGCCTCCCCCCAGGTGCTTTCTTCGCACCCAAGTTTCTTTTGGTCCAAAAAAATCTCCAAAAAGTTTTACTGTGTTTGAACTCCGTTTGGTACTGATATCCTGTGAAGTAAAAAACAAGCAACAAACAGCAACTGGCACTGGGCACTATGTCAATAGGTTAGTCCCAAAAAATGATATAAAGTTGCTATAAAATGATTGTAAAACATCCAAGAATGATAATATAACAGCATGGAATAATGAAAAATTATAGATACATTGGAGACGTATCACGCCTTCGTACGCCTTGACCGCCGCCAGATCTGCTTCTCGCGTCGTGCGTCCGCCTCGACCGCCACAGCGCAGTTCTCCGTCTAGACAGCGCCTCCCATCCTCCGCCTTGACGGTCGCTACCGTCCTCTCCTGTCGGTGTCAAAACCGGCTGATCTCGGGTAGGGGGTCCCAAGCTATGGAGCTTGGATCAATGAGGAACAGTAGACGAAGGGGACGATATTTACCCAGGTTCGGGCCCTCGAAGAGGTAAAACCCTACGTCCTGCTTGATTATATTAAAGTGTATATGATGGTTACAGAGTCAATCTCCCACGAGATCAAATGAAGTAAACCCTAGGGGAGTAGGAAGATGGTTCTTCTTCTAGCTTCTAAGGACTAAACCCCTGGTTTATATAGACACCCGGGGTACTAGGGTTACACATGGTCGGTTAAAACAAGGGGATAAACATGCCGATTCTTCAATCTTGACTTGGATGACACACCAAGGCTTCGAACGATTCCTGTCCGGACACGAAGTCGCCTTGTAGCTCGGCCTTCTTGTAGCTGCAGAATAGCCCAACTGTCTAGCCCATTAGAGATAGGCTGGCATCCTGAGGACCCCTTAGTCTAGGACTCCCTTAGTAGCCCCCGAACTAGTCTTCGTAGCCAAGGCATGTGCGGGAATCATTGGCTTCGCAGACCAGTTCCTTCTCCCTGGTAATCATGCCAGGTAAGAAATCCTCCTCAGCCAAACCTTCAAGGGTCGTTCACCCAAGTTCGACCACGTGCAATCTGGATTCTGTCTTGATTCCGGATTGTAGATATTGCTTAGCCTCGAAGGCCAACAGATCAAGTGTGAATAGTGCCCTTGCCTGACAACTTTTGGCGAAAGGTCATAGCTGGCCACAAACACTTAACCGTTGTGAAAACTCAATTCGCGGTTCAAGGCAGCTGCTCCATTGGCATGTCCCATCAATATGGAGATCGTTCCCCATTTTTTAAGGGATATGATCACTGATTTTGGTTATCCCACTCGCGCATAACGACACGATTATATCAGGAAGCGGCGAGGTCAGCGGCGTGGAAAAGGGACTCTTGGTATTACAACAGCTTATAAAAGGAAGACAGCCACCATTTTCTCTGCACACTTTCCTCTTGCCATCGCTTTCCCAATCTACTGAGCTCCAGCGTCCTGACCTGTCCTCCCTCGAGAATCCCCTCCTAGCCACTTCCTCAATCCGTCCATGGCCGGATCTGGTTTGAAAGGCAAGTGGGAGGCCTCCAGCGTCACCAACGATGACATCGAGGAGCTGAAGCGCGCCGGCTACCTCCTAAGGAGGGCCATGTCATCCTCACGCCCCACCCAGGCGAGAGGGTGGTGTTCGTCACCCACTTCAACCGGGGCTGGGCTTCCCACTCCACCCATTTGTCAGGGGGTTGATGTTCTTCTACAGGCTAGATTTTCACGATCTCACCCCAAATTCCTTCCTGCATATTTCGGCATTCATTGTTATCTGTGAGGCCTTTCTACGGGTCCAGCCACACTTCTGCTTGTGGCTACAGGTCTTCAACGTCAAGCCGAAGATAGTCGATAGCTAGCAGGCGGACTGTGCGGGAGGGGGATGGGGCGAGTCGAGTGGCTGGAGGGTACCTTCATAGATACCATCAAGGTCTAGCAAAAACAATGGTTCTATATCACCGAACCATGCGGCACGGGCTGGGCAGCGGCCCCCGAATTCAGATAAGGACCTCCCACGAGGCTAACTTCGTGGACCAAGAAGGGCCTTGACTGGGGGTCACCTGCGGAGGTGGAGTCACTCCAGAAGCGCATCTCCAGTATGATAAATGGGAAGGCCAAGCTGACCAACGTGGTCTAGGTGATGGTCTACCGCCACCTCCTGCCTTGCCAGCACTGGGCCGCCCCAATGTGGTCCTACAAGCCCGAAGACCCCGCCACCAAGCTCCGATTCTATGGCACCACCCACGACAAGTTGTGGAAGGTGCTGTTCAAGCCCAGAAGGACTGGCCAGACAAGAAAGAAGACATCAGCCTCGATGATACGTCCATTTTGCATCATGCTTTTATGTTAATATTTATTGCATTATGGGCTGTTATTACAAATTATGGTACAATACTTATGCCTTTTCTCTCTTATTTTACGAGATTTACATGAAGAGGGTCAATGCCGGTAGCTGGAACTCTGGACCAGAAAGGAGCAAATCTGACGTACCTATTCTGCATAACTCCAAAAGTCCTGAAAATTTACGGAGAATTATTTTGGAATATATAAAAATTATTGGGCGAAGAAACTACTAGAGGGGACCCACCAGGTGCCCACAAGCCTGGGGGTGCGCCTTACCCCCCAGGGCGCGCCCCTAGGGCTTGTGGGCCCCCTGGCAGGTCTGCAGTGCACCTCTTTTGCTATATGAAGCATTTTGACTTGGAAAAAATCAAGAGAGAGCTTTCGGGACGAAGCACCGCTGTCTTAAAGGCGAAGCTGTTCTGCCGGGGAAACTTCCTTCCGGGAGGGGGAAATCGAAGCCATCATCATCACCAACGATCCTATCATCAAGAGGGGGTCAATCTTCATCAACATCTTCACCAGCACCATCTCCTCTCAAACCCTAGTTCATCTCTTGTATTCAATCTTTGTCTCAAAACCTCAGATTGGTACCTGTGGGTTGCTAGTAATGTTGATTACTCTTCGTAGTTGATGCTAGTTGGTTTATTTGGTGGAAGATCATATGTTCAGATCCTTAATAATATTCAATACCCCTCTGATCTTGAACATGAGCATGCTTTGTGAGTATTTACGTTTGTTCCTGAGGACATGGGAGAAGTCTTGTTATAAGTAATCATGTGAATTTGGTATGCATTCGATATTTTGATGAGATGTATGTTGTCTTTACTCTAGTGGTATTATGTGAACGTCGACAACATCAAACTTCACCATGATTTGGGCCTAGGGGAAGGCATTGGGAAGCAATAAGTAGATAATGGGTTGCTAGAGTGACAGAAGCTTAAACCCTAGTTTATGCGTTGGTTCGTAAGGGGCTGATTTGGATCCACATGTTTCATGCTATGGTTAGATTTATCTTAATTCTTCTTTCGTAGTTGCAGATGCCTGCGAGAGGGGTTAATCATAAGTGGGAGGCTTGTCCAAGTAAGTACAGCACCCAAGCACTGGTCCACCCACATATCAAATTATCAAATTAACGAACACGAATCATATGAGCATGATGAAAACTAACTTGACAATAATTCCCATGTGTCCTCGGGAGTGCTTTGCTTTATATAAGAGTTCGTCCAGACTTATCCTTGACTACAAAAAGGATTGGGCCACCTTTCTGCACCTTTGTTACAATTGTTACTTGTTACCCGTTACGAATTATCTTATCACAAAACTATCTGTTACCGATAATTTCAGTGATTGCAGAAAATACCTTGCTGAAAACAGCTTGTCATTTCCTTCTGCTACTCGTTGGGTTCGACACTCTTACTTATCAAAAGGACTACGATAGATCCCCTATACTTGTGGGTCATCAAGACTCTTTTCCGGCGCCGTTGCCGGAGAGTGAAGCGCCTTTGGTGAGTGGAATTTGGTAAGGAAACATTTATATTACATGCTGAAATTTATTGTCACTTGTCACTATGGAAAGTCATCCTTTGAGGGCTTGTTCGGGGTATCTTCACCTCGACCGGAAGAGCAAAGAGTTGCCCTCAACCTACTGCACCTACTGAAAATATTTATTATGAAATTCCTTCGGGTATGATAGAGAAACTGCTAGCTAATCCTTATGCAGAAGATGGAACACTACATCCTGATATGCATCTAATCTATGTGGATGAAGTTTGTGGATTATTTAAGCTTGCAGGTTTGCCAGAAGATGAAGTCAAGAAGAAGGTCTTTCCTTTATCTTTGAAGGGAAAGGCATTGACATGGTATAGGCTATTTGATTGTATTGGATCATGAAATTACAACCGATTGAAATTGGAATTTCATCAGAAAGTTTTATCCTATGCATCTGGTTCATCGTTATCGGAATTATATATATAATTTTTGGCCTCGTGAAGGAGAAAGTATCGCTCAAGCTTGGGGAGGCTTAACTCAATGTTATATACATGCCCCAATCATGAGCTCTCAAGATAAATTATTATTCAGAATTTTTATGCTCGGCTTTCTCGTAATGATCAATCCATTCTCGATACTTCTTGCACTGGTTCTTTTGTGAAGAAGACTATTGAATTCAAATGGGATCTCTTGAAAAGAATTAAACGCAACTCTGATGATTGGGAGCTTGACGAAGGTAAGGAGTCAGGTATAAACCTTAAGTTTGATTGTGTTAAATCTTTTATGGATACCGATGCTTTTCGTGAATTTAGCACTAAATATGGACTTGACTCTGAGATAGTAGTTATTTCTGTGAATCATTTGCTACTGTCGGAGGTATTGACCACGGGTACCCCAAAGACGGCGAAACAACATTTCAAGACATCGGGGCTAGCAAAGCCCCTCAGTCCGGCTGCTTTGGCCGACTCGCAACCCGGCCACTCCAGACGGCAGTCGGACGGGGTGCCCGCCCGCCCGGGCCGACTGCTCCTCCGGCCTGCTGCTCCACCTGCGCCAGCGGCCGGCTGCTCCACCTGCGCCAGCAGCCGGCTGCCCCAGCCAGCCGGCTGGTTGAGGCCAACTACCACGTCCCATCGGACACACGCGGACAAGACGGCCATACCTCGCAGCGGTGTACTGTTGACGAATAGTAGTGGCGACATCATCTACAGTGTACTTGTCCCTGGGCACTGTTTTATAAAGTACACCAGGGACAAGGTGGCATGCACATCACGCACACACACTCTCATGGGCATGGTGCCCCATGCCCACTTGCCCACCATGCCACTACCTAGCTTAGGAAGTAAGCTAGCTCACCTATATATATGCCACCCATCCATCCATCCAGGGGATGGAGAAGCCACACCACACACTTGCATGGCCTCCTGGCCACTAGCTCACACTGCCACTCGGCCACGGGCATACATGCCCAAGCACCCATACATGCATATATGAGATCAGGCGCCCATGGCACTGATCTCAGATACAGCTCCAGGAGCAATTTTGTACTGCCAGATGTATACTCCACATATATATTCAGACATGCAAGAGTAGGGGTATTATCTCTCCGGAGAGCCCCGAACCGGTGTAAACCACCGCATGCTACTCGCATACCCGTCCCTGGATATTCCACAACAGTCTTGCCCTCACCTCAAGCCGCCGCGTGGCATCTGTCGTCTCGCAGTACCCCCTGCCGACGGACGCGAGAATACTCCGACAGTTGACGCCCACCGTGGGGCAGCCGGGCGGGACTCTTTCTATCATCATCACCGCGTCGTCATCTGCGCGCCGGCGCGCTCCAGCCCCTGCTCCACGCCGCCTCCATCAGCGCGCGCGTGCGTCGCGTCACCTCGCTTCAGTCGGCCGTATCCACCCAGACGCCGCTCGCGTCTGCTCTCCTCCGCGCTGCGCCTTGCTCCGGCCGGAACGCGCGTTCACTCCTCCGTATATCATCTATACAAGCTAGCTAGATGCAAGTCATACAATGGTCAAACCATAGCCATACACTATGCAGATAAACCCCGTACACTGGTCAGATAATGGCCATGCAGTGCGTGTACACCCACCGCACGCTTGCTCGCCTTCGCTCTTCGCCGCACACGTCGTGGCCGCCCTTGGCCCTGCAAGTCGCCGTGCTCGTGTCCTCTGCTGGGTCCGTTGCTGCCTCCGCCAGCAGAGCTGCTGCACTGCCCGGGCCGTGCGCCCCTTGCCTGCGTCGCGCGCCCCGCAACCTCTATGGCCACGTTCTCCGCGCCTGTCTTCCGCCCACGTTGCTGCGCCTCGCACGCCCGCTGGCCTCTGCGTTCATCACCAACCACGCGCCCCAGCCCCGTGCGTGCTGCCGCCGGTGGCGCTCCACCACGCTTGGCCGCCATCACGCCCCCGCGCTGGCGCTGCTCCCAGCAGCGGCTCTGGCCGTCGCACCATCTCACCGCGCCGACTGCTCCGCTCCACCTCCGCCCATGGCCACCCGCCTGGTCCGCCCCGCTTGGCCGCCTGCTCCGCGCCTGCAGCCAGCGGCTCCGCCCGCATCGCTCCTCCCGCGCGGTCCCGGCCTCGGCCTCGGACGGGCTGCCCCGCGCCGTGCCGGCTTCCCCTGCACCCGCCCGCGCCACCCCGCTCTACCTCCGCCCGCCGCTCGTGTCCGCCTTGCGCGCGCCCGCGCCCGCTCTAGTCGGCTCCGGGCCCCCGCCGGGTCGCTTCTGCCCACGGCCGGCGCTGGCTCCGTTCCGCCTGGCCCGTCCGCGCCTGCCAGCCGCCTCGCTCCTCTCCCCGCGCGCGCGGCGTCTGCGGGCCGGCTTCCGCCCGCCTCCCGGTGGCCGGCTCCGCCCCGCCAGGCCGCCTCCGCCCGCGGCCTCGTCTTCTCCGCGCCGTCCCGCCGCTGCAACCGGCAACCGCGCCGGCTTGCCGCTCCGCCTGCCGCGGCCCCCGCGTCGCTGCGCCGTCCCGACCCGCGCTGGCTCCGCCCCGCGCGTCCGCACGCTCGCGCTGCTGCGAGCTGCTGCCCCACCTACGCGCTGCGGCCGGTCGCCGAATCGGCCCGCGACCGCCTATCGGCTCGCCGCCCCGGCCGGCCGGCCGCCCCCGGCCTCCGGCTGCGCTCGGTGAGCCCCCGCCAGCTTCCGCTCCGCTGCTGCCGTGGCCGACTGCCCGCGCAGAAAAGAAAAGAAGAAAGATGGGCCGGCTGCCCCAGTGGCCGGCTGGAAAAAAGTGGCCGAGTGCTCTCAAAAAAAAAAAGAGTCCGGCTGCTAACAGTCGGTAGACGAGAAAATGAAGCAGAAGAAAAAACGTCCGCCTGCCGTCCGCCTGCTTCGCCACTCAGACAGCCAGACGCGACCCGGCCTGCCTACCCGCTTCAACACCGGGCCGACCGGCGAGCCCGCCCGACTGCCCGTCCGCCTTCATGCCTGGTCGGTCGGGTCCGACCGGCTGGGACCCCCTTTGAGCATCCGGAGGCTCGAAGGCTACACCCAGCGGGTGTGCTGGCGCGCTCCGCGAGCGCCAAGCCACGCCGGCTGTCTTCGTCAACTTCCGCCTCGTCTGCGTCAAAGCAATGTGAGCTCCTCACCCGCATAACTTTGCACCGCGCAAACATGGATAACCCCGAGCGACACTCCGGGACCACCTCCGGATTTATTACAGCCGCACTACTGTTCGCCCCGGCACCAGCCAGTGTTGGCCCGGAGGCTGGCCGCTCGGCCCCATTCGTTCATTCCCGCAGACGGCTTAGTAGCGTGCATGGTACCGAAGGCTCACTCTTCGTCTCAGCTACAGACCGCAGCGCGGCTGTCCGGCTAGCAAGAGCAAACGCTGGAGGCCACCCACGCGAAAAACGTCCGGGGAGAAAATGGTTCGGGCAACCCGGCTGTTTGCTTTATGAGTATCTGCTCGTTCGAATCTGCTCCCAGAGTCTGAGTACTGTGCGCTTCGTTCCGCGGCCCCACTCTCAGCCACAGACCATCACACAGCTGTCCGGCTAGCAAGAGCACAAGCCAAAGAGCGGAGGGGACATGAAAAAGATTGAAGGGGGCTCGGACGAAACCAAGTCGGCACCCTCCGCATAAAACTTGCACTGGAAGCAAGCCGCGCCCCCACTGGAAGCAAGCCGCGCCGGCTGCAGCCCGCAGCCGGCTGTCATCGACTGCACCAGTCGGCGGACCTCACGTCCGCGCCCGACAGCATCAGTTGGCGGACCTCGCGTCCATGCCCGACAGCTCCAGTCGGCGGACCCGGCGTCCGTGCCCGACAGCACCAGCCGGCAGACCCCGCGTCCGTGCCCGGCAAGGCCCCGCGCCCACCAGCCGGCAGACTCCGTGTCCGCGCCCGGCACCGTCGACGTCGCCGTCGGCTTTATCAACAACAACAAGACCCTCCGCCCAACTTTTCCAAGTTGCCCGGAGACTCGGAGGCTACAACCAGCAGGTGCGCTTGCGCGCCCCCGCTCGGAACATGCCGCGCCTGTTGCACGCCCGCCGCCGGCTGCAACCGGCCCCTCGACGCCATCGTCTGCACCAACAACCGCGAAAAACCCTCCGCCCAACTTTTCAAAGTTGCCCGAAGGCTACACCCAGCGGGTGCGCTCGCACGTCCCTGCCGGAAGCAAGCCGTGCCGGCTGCGGTCCGCAGCCGGCCGTCATCGACATCTTCTACATCAACGCCCACTAAAGAACCTCCGCCCAACTTTGCGAAGTTACCCGGAGGCTCGGAGGCTAGTGTCGGAGGTATTGACCACGAGTGCCCCAAAGACGGCGAAACAACATTTCAAGACATCGGGGCTAGCAAAGCCCCTCAGTCCGGCTGCTCCGGCTGACTCGCAACCCGGCCGGCCACTCCAGATGGCAGTCGGACGGTTTGCCTGCCCGCCCAGGCCGACTGCTCCTCCGGCCGGCTGCTCCACCTGCGCCAGCTGCCGGCTGCCCCAGCCAGCCGGCTGGTCGAGGTCAACTACCACGTCCCATTGGACACACGCGGACAAGATGGACATACCTCGCAGCGATGTACTGTTGACGAATAGTAGTGGCGACATCATCTACAGTGTACTTGTCTCCGGGCACTGTTTTATAAAGTGCACTAGGGACAAGGCGGCATGCACATCACGCACACACTCTCTCAAGGGCATGGTGCCCCATGCCCACCTGCCCACCACGCCACTACCTAGCTTAGGAAGTAAGCTAGCTCACCTATATATATGCCACCCATCCATCCATCCAGGCGATGGAGAAGCCACGCCACACACTTGCTTGGCCTCCTGGCCACTAGCTCACACGGCCACTCGGCCACGGGCATACATGCCCAAGCACCCATACTTGCATATACGAGATCAGGTGCCCATGGCACTGATCTCAGATACAGCTCCAGGAGCAACCTTGTACTGCCAGATGTATACTCCACATCTATATTCAGACATGCAGGAGTAGGGGTATTATCTCTCCGAAGATCCCCGAACCTGGGTAAACCACCCCGTGCTACTCGCATACCCGTCCCCGGATATTCCACGGCAGTCTTGCCGTCACCTCAAGCCACCCCGTGGCATCTGTCGTCTCGCGGTACCCCCTGCCGACTGACGCGAGAATACTCTGACAGCTACTCACGTTGATCTCCCTAAGGAGAAGTGGTTTAAATACCATCCTCCAATTGATGTAAAAGTATTAGAACCTATCTAAGCTGAAGAAGAAACTCTTACTTATAATGTGGATCCAGTTATTCCTACTGCATATATTGAGAGACCACCTTTTCCAGTTAGGATAAAAGAACATGCTAAAGCTTCAGCTGTAGTCCTTAAGAGTTATACTAGAACACCAACACCCCCTGAACAAATTAAAGTTGAACCTAGTATTTCTATGGTTAAAGATCTCTTAGTTGGTAATATTGATGGGCATGTTATTTATTTCTGTGATGAAGCTGCTAGAATTGCTAAACCCGATGATAAAGATAAACATAAACCTATTGTTGGCATGCCTGTTGTATCTGTTAAGATAGGAGATCATTGTTATCATGATTTATGTGATTTGGGTGCTAGTGTGAGTGCAATTCCCTTTCATTTATACCAAGAAATTATGAATGATATTGCACCAGCTGAAAAAGAAGATATTGATGTTACTATTAAGCTTGCTAATAGAGATATAATCTCACCAATTGGGATTGTTAGAGATGTTGAAGTCTTATGTGGGAAAATAAAGTACCCTACTGATTTTCTCGTTTTTGGTTGCCCACAAGATGATTTTTGTCCCATTATATTTGGTAGACCTTTCTTGAACACTGTTAATTCTAAGATAGACCGTGAGAAAGAAACTGTTAGTGTAAGTTTCGGGGATGTGTCGCATGAGTTTAATTTCTCCAAATTTCGTAGACAACCCCATGATAAAGAATTGCCTAGTAAAGATGAAATTATTGGTCTTGCTTCTATTGCCGTGCCTCCTACTGATCCTTTAGAACAATATTTGCTAGACCATGAAAATGATATGTTCATGAATGAAAGAAAGGAATTAGACAAGATTTTCTTTAAACAAATGCCTGTTTTGAAACACAATTTGCCTGTTGAGACTCTTGGAGATCCTCTACCACCCAAGAGTGATCATGTATTCGATCTTAAACAATTACCTGATACTTTGAAATATGCTTATCTTGATGAGAAGAAGATATATCCTGTTATTATTAGTGCTAACCTTTCAGAGCATGAAGAAAAGAAATTATGGAAAACTCTGAGGAAGCACCGTGCCGCTAATGGATATACTCTGGATGATCTTAAGGGCATTAGTCCCACCCTATGTCAGCGCAAAATTAATATGGAACCTGATGCTAAACCAGTTGTTGATCATCAACGATGGTTGAATCCTAAGATGGAGGAAGTGGTAAGAAATAAAATACTAAAGCTTCTGGAAGCAGGTATAATCTATCCTATTGCTGATAGTAGATGGGTAAGTCCTGTTCATTGTGTCCCTAAGAAGGGAGGTATTACTATTGTTCCTAATGATAAAAATGAATTGATTCCGCAAAGAATTGTTACGGGTTATAGAATGATAATTGATTTTAGAAAATTAAACAAAGCTACTAGGAAAGATCATTATCCTCCACCTTTCATTGATCATATGCTATAAAGACTATCAAAACATACACATTTCTGCTTTCTAGATGGTTATTTTGGTTTTTTCCCAAATACCTGTGTCACAAGAGGATCAAGAGAAAACTACTTTTACATGCCCTTTTTGTACCTTTGCTTATAGACGTATGCCTTTTGGTTTATGTAATGCAGCTGCTACTTTTCAAAGATGTATGACTGCTATGTTCTCTGACTTTTGTGAAAAAGATTGTTGAGGTTTTCATGTATGATTTCTCCGTATACGAAACTTCTTTTGATGATTGCTTAAGCAACCTTAATCGAGTTTTGCAGAGATGTGAAGAAACTTATCTTGTCTTGAATTGGGAGAAGTTCCACTTTATGGTTAATGAAGGTATTGTATTCGGGCATAAAATCTCCAAAAGAGGTATTGAAGTTGATAAAGCTAAAGTTGATGCTATTGAAAAAATGCCATGTCCTAAAGATATCAAAGGTATAAGAAGTTTCCTTGGTCATGCTGGTTTCTATAGGAGATTTATTAAAGACTTCTCTAAAATTTCTAGGCCTCTTACTAATCTCTTGCAAAAAGATGTTCCATTTGTTTTTTATTATGATTGTGTAGAAGCATTTGAAATCCTTAAGAAAGCCTTAATTTCTGCACCTATTGTTCAATCACCTGATTGGAACCTATCCTTTGAAATTATGTGTGATGCTAGTGATTATGCTGTTGGCGTTGTTCTAGGACAAAGAGTTGATAAGAAATTAAATGTTATCCATTATGCTAGTAAAAATCTAGACAGTGCTCAAAGAAATTATGCTACTACTGAAAAATAATTTTTAGCAGTTGTATTTGCTTGTGACAAGTTCAGATCTTATAATGTTGATTCTAAGGTAACTGTTCACACTGATCACGCTCCTATTAAATATCTTATGGAAAAGAAAGATGCTAAATCTAGACTTATTAGATGGGTTCTCTTGCTACAAGAATTTGATTTACATATTACTGATAGGAAAGGGGTTGACAACCCCGTAGCAGACAACTTGTCTAGGTTAGAAAATATTCTTGATGACCCACTACCTATTGATGATAGCTTTCCTGATGAACAGTTAGCTGTTATAAATGCTTCTCGTAGTACTCCATGGTATGCAGAGTATGCTAATTATATTGTTGCTAAATTTATACCACCTAGTTTCACATACCAACAAAAGAAAAAGTTTTTCTATGATTTAAGACATTACTTTTGGGATGACCCACACCTTTATAAAGAAGGAGTAGATGGTATTATTAGACGTTGTGTACCTGAGCATGAACAGGAATAGATCCTACACAAGTGTCACTCCGAGGCATACGGAGGACACCATGCTGGAGATAGAACTGCACATAAGGTATTACAATCTAGTTTTTATTGGCCTACTCTTTTTAAGGATGCTCGTAAGTTTGTCTTGTCTTGCGATGAATGTCAAAGGATTGGTAATATTATTAGATGTCAGGAAATGCCTATGAATTATTCACTTGTTATTGAACCATTTGATGTTTGGGGATTTGATTATATGGGACCTTTTCCTTCCTCCAATGGGTATACACATATTTTGGTTGCTGTTGATTATGTTACTAAGTGGGTAGAAGCTATTCTAACTAGTAGTGCTGATCATAACACTTCCATCAAAATGCTTGAAGAAGTTATTTTCCCGAGGTTTGGAGTCCCTAGATATTTAATGACTGATGGTGGTTCACACTTTATTCATGGTGCTTTAAGTAAAATACTTGCTAAGTATGATGTTAACCATAGAATTGCATCTCCATACCATCCTCAGTCTAGTGGTCAAGTAGAATTAAGCAATAGAGAAATAAAATTGATCTTGCAAAAGACTATTAATAGATCCAGAAAGAATTGGTCTAAGAAACTTGATGATGAATTATGGGCTTATAGAACTGCTTATAAGAATCCTATGGGTATGTCTCCATATAAAATGGTTTATGGAAAAGCATGTCACTTACCTCTTGAATTAGAACATAAAGCTTATTGGGCAATTAAAGAGCTCAACTATGATTTCAAACTCGGCGGTGAGAAGAGGCTATTTGACATTAGCTCACTTGATGAATGGAGAACCCAGGCCTATGAGAATGCCAAATGGTTTAAAGAAAAAGTTAAAAGATGGCATGACAAAAGGATACAAAAGCGTGAATTTAGTATAGGAGACCATGTCATGCTATACAATTCTTGTTTAAGATTTTTTTGTAGGAAAACATCTCTCTAAATGGGAAGGGCCTTACATCATCAAGGAAATTTATCGTTCCGATGCCATCAATATCAACAACGCCGAAGGCAATAACCCGAAGATGGTGAACGGGCAAGGAATCAAACATTATATCTCAGGTACTCCCATAAATGTTGAAACCAATATTATTAATACCATAACACCGGAGGAGTACATAAGGGAAACCTACCAGAACGCTCCAGACCCCCGAAAAGAAATAGGTATGTGATACGGTAAGTAAACCGACTCCAAAACTTTCCGAAAAGCAATTTTACTCTATTTTGGAATATTTAAAAAATTAGAAAAATAAAAAGTAGTCCGAAAAGTGCACGAGGAGGCGACAAGCCATGGGGGCGCGACCTACCCCCCTGGGCGCGCCTCCCAGGATTGTGGCCACCTCGTGTGCCCTCCGGACTCCGTTTTCTTCCAGAATACTTGTTTTGCATGTTAAAAATTCATTATATAATCTCTCGAAGGTTTTGACCACCGTACCACGGCAATATCCACTGTTCTTGTTTCGAGCTATTTCCGCAGCAGATTTAGAGCAAGATGTCTTCGCAAGAGTCGGTCGAGGAGAGTCTGCTAGGCACGCCCCAGGGGGGGTGCCCTGAGGGCTTGTCGGCCCCTCAAAGGTCTCCTAACCCTAAATCTTGGCCTATAAATTCCTAAATATTCCCAAACCATCAGAGGCATCCACCAAAATACTTTTTCGCTGCCGCAAACCTCTGTACCTGTGAGATCCCATCTTGGGGCCTTTTTTGGCGATCTGCCGGTGGGGGATTTAATCATGGAGGGCCTCTACATCAACCTTGCTATCCTACCGATGATGTGTGAGTAGTTTGCCACAGACCTACAGGTCCATAGCTACTAGCTAGATGGCCTCTTCTCTCTCTTTGATCTTTAATGCAATGTTCTCCTCGATGTTCTTGGAGATCTATTCGATGTAATACCTTTTTGCAGCGTGCTTGTTGAGATCCGATGAATTGTGGATTTATGATCAGATTATCTATGAATATTATTTGAGTCTTCTCTGAACTCTTTTATGCATGATTAAGATATCTTTGTATTTCTCTTCGAACTATCGGTTTGGTTTGGCCAACTAGATTGGTTTTTCTTGCAATGGGAGAGGTGCTTAGTTTTGGGTTCAATCTTGCGGTGTCCTCACCCAGTGACAAAGTAGGGGTAGCGAGGCATGTATTGTATTGTTACCATCAAGGATAAAAAGATGGGGTTTACATCATATTGCTTGAGTTTATCCCTCTACATCATGTCATCTTACTTAAGGCGTTACTCCGTTCTTATGAACTTAATACTCTAGATGCATGCTGGATAGCGGTCGATGTGTGGAGTAATAGTAGTAGATGCAGGCAGGAGTTGGTCTACTTGTCACGGACGTGATGCCTATATTCATGATCATTGCCTTAGATATTGTCATAACTTTGCGCTTTTCTATCAATTTCTCAACAGTAATTTGTTTACCACCGTATGCTTTCTTCAAGAGAGAAGCTTCTACTGAAACCTATGGCCCCCGGCTCTATTTTCCATCATATATTTTCAGATCTATAAACCAAAAAACCCAAAAATACCTTGCTGCAATTTATTTACTTTTACTTTGTTTTATGTTTTAGTAATCTTTTATATCTATCTCTATCAGATCTCATCCTTGCAAGTGACCGTGATGGGATTGATAACCCCTTTATCGCGTTGGGTGCAAGTGTTTGATTGTTTGTGCAGGTGCATAGATTGGAGACTTGCTTGTACCTCCTACTGGATTGATACCTTGGTTCTCAAACTGAGAGAAATACTTATCTCTACTTTGCTGCATCACCCTTTCCTCTTCAAGGGAAAAACCAACGCAAGCTCAATAAGTAGAACCTATCTTTTACTCTTACCTTCTACCTTTATACAAGAGTCATGGTGATCTTCACTCGACGCCGCACACCCTCCTCGGGAGGTAATGAAGTTTTACTCTTTATGTTCGGATATTTGCCTTTAAATAAGGAACCTAACTCTTTATTCCCCACATTCGCAGAGCTGGCTCAATAAAGCCATGCAAATCGACAGCCCGGCCCCACTGCCCAAAGACCCCAGGGCGGCCCTGCTGGAGGAAATCCTAGCCGTGGCGCCATATAAGGCCCTGGAGACACTACAAGAAATACGTCAACTTGCGACCATCACTATTGGTCACTGAATGGTCATTGTTTTCCATTTGCGACCTTTTTTTGACCAAAAACAGATGGTCAAAAGCTGGCCGTCCTAAACTGAAATTAATGACCTTCTTCGGGATAAGGTCGTGGAAGGCAACGACCAAAACAAAAGGTCGTTGAACCAACGACCTTTTGTTTTGGTCACTGGCTGTCTGCCCAGGCCATGTCGGATCCGACGTGGCAAAATTGTGACCAATTGAAAAGGTCGTTGATAAGATTCAGCCTGGTCCAATTCGACGCTTTACATGGGCCGAGCCCAACAATTCAGCCTTTTTACGGTATATTTTTTCTGTTAATTTTCTCTAGCTACATGGGCCTGGCCCAAAAATTTGGCCTTTTTATTTTCTAGGGCATGGCCTTTTGCAGATCATTTCAATAAGCCTATTTTTCTGGTTTTCAGAAATGCACAATATTCTGATCCGCTATAGTTTGGGCCGCAGCCTTTTTAGAGCCCAAATGTTATTTTGTCAAGTAGAACATTTGGTCTATTTCATTCACAGATTTAAATTTACACATTTGAACAGCAAAAAATCAATAAATATCTCAGTTAACTGATTAAATCCAGAAATCATCCAGCCAAATACTCACAAGAGAAATACACGTCTACACGTCCAACAAATGCACATACAATAAAAAACAGAGATACACAAGCACTACTGATGTTGTTCATCTTGAAGCAACTTAAACAAGTGCACATACAATTAAACAGGTACATCAGTAGAGATACGTCAACTAAAACTGTGGCACGCATCTCCAAGCTTCTTCATCTTCTGTCACAGCAGCAGCAGCCCCGATGACATTAGATCCCGATCTAGATAAACTATTAGTGAAATACACTGGAAGTAAATAACAGACTAAAAAATCAAATAGAAACCCAAACATTAAATACGAGTATAACAGGAAGGATTACAACAGGTTCAATTCAATCAATTTCCAAAGCATTGAATCAGTAGCATAAGCATGCAGCAACAACATAAGCATTTAATCAACAGCAGCGTGAGCATAAGCATTAAATCAGCAGCAGCAACACAAGCAACACCACCACCAACACAAGTGCACACCTATTTAAGCTAGTAGCAGCCTAGCAGGCTAGCAGCAGAAGCATTCAAACAACTAGAGAAGCACAGTATAGCAGCAAAAGCATTGAACGAGCAGCAGGCTTGGACTATCACATGTCATATCTTATAAACTTAGGCAAGTGTTCTCAGGTTATCCTTAACATCATGCACTAACTTGGGTAATTAGCATCAAACAATACATATCAGTACAAGGCTAGGCAAGATAATAAAGACTTGGGAAAAGATAGCAGAGTTAGAAAAAATGATACGTGCCCTTAAAGAGAGGGCAATGTCAAGTGCGGCCACAGACATAGGCATTAGCCGCACCCACGACCCCTTAGCCGCACCCACGACCCCTAGACACTCTCACAACCGAAGAGGAGGTGCCTTGCATACGGTCTCCTTCGAGTCTACGAGAGAAAGAACGAGGTGAAGGTCAGTACGCATCAAGGATGCTGCTGTTCTGGGTCAAGCTAAGTCAAGGGCATAAGAGATTTTAGTCAACAAAAATTAACATGTGAACATCTTGCACAAACTATCATCATTTATAAAAAAAATACAAAACAAATATGCAAACAGCTGTAGCTCATACTTATATTATATCAGGCAATAGCATTTAGCATATTCCAATATGTACTCAACATATTCCAATAAGACAGAAATGCACACACATGGATTCGCAATTAGACTATGCCTCTCTCTCGCTCATTTGCAAGAAATGTTCTCTCCCTCTCTCTACTGATGACCATCAACACAATTCTGTAGAGTTGTAAACTGATTTTTGAGAGAATAGACAGTCAATTTGTGTGCTGATTGGACCTAGTTTTAAAGAAACAAAAAGGATTCGCAGCATAGGGAGAGGGAGATGGAGATGGACGTGCTACCTGCTGTTGCGGTGGTGCGTCGTGGTGGCCTGCTTGAGCTCCTCCTCCTAATGCTGCTCACTAACCTGCAGGACAAACAAGGCCATAGGTGAGCTATAGGAAAGGCATTTCCTGATGATTTACTGAGTTCATGGCCACCTATAGAAATATTAGAGGGACATGATAAGGAGCTGTAAAATACGAAGAGCCGCCTAGACCTATACCGAATAGTAATGCATATATTCAGGAATATGAAGTTCACCAATTGTTCCAAAAAACAAGGAAAAATACTTGTTGATGTTTCAAGTGCAGCAGAATATATGCAATTCCCAAGCATCCAGATTACTACTGTAGTCGATTGATAGCAGTAAATGTATACAACACCAAACAGTGCTTGACAATTGAGGTAATTAAACATTAAAGAACTTATTACATATGCTTTTCTTCATCCAGCGTGATAACATGTTACTGCTATGCTATTGTGATTAAAAGAGTAAGATTTCATCAAGCCTATGTCATGCATAACAGGAAAATATTATAAAATACAGAATAGTAGTTCAGTGCCTTCAAGTGTTGAATGACTCATGGTACAGTAATAATCACAATAAACTATCAGTACATGTGTGGCTAGTTGCAAAGTGTCTATCATTAGACACATCATCATCACAGTAGGAGTAATCTAGTGTAGACACATACCATGAGAGGATTGTTCACTGAATGGTAAATTGAGGGATTCATTGCTAAGTCAAACGAAACCAAACCACGCAATTGCGAGCACCAGCCAAGCAATTCAACGAAGCAACGACCAAGGTACTCTTGAACACGGGGAGGAGCGGTGGACGACGAAACCAATGGCGCATGCATGGCTCTCTCGGGCGCAGAGCCAGCAGCTGCGTCCCTTCTGGGGTCCATGGCGCTCTGTCAATTATTGTTGTGGTTCATATCATTGACGCTTCATTTCTGTTTGCGAGCAGTGCATCGGCGGGCAGGAGGGGAAACGTGAGCCTGACCTGGAGTAAACAGGCATAAGAATGTATGTCAGATGCAGCCAAAAAACAAACAAGATGATTAATCATTGGCAACGAACAGCTGAAACTACACAAGACTTCCATTTCCTTGTATGGCATGTTTGTTTAGGTTCCATACAGACATAGAAAGCATATATCAATCAAACTATACAAGTAGTAAAAATAAGAGGGTGTGCAAGCAAGCAAGCAAGAGATAATGTTCCACTGAAAAAATAGAGTATTGGCAAATAATAGAGTATACAAGCTACACAAGTCTGTATACACTAGATTAGGAAATGAATGAAGAGGGGACACCTAAAACTATACAAGTATGTCTGTAATTTATACACTAGACTAGATTAGGTAGTGTTCCACTGTTTGTTTCCATTTGCTTGGTAGGAATAGATACATACATAGATAGATACATACATAGATAGAAAAAGAGCAGCACACGTATCAAGTGAAAAAAAACAGTGGGTGGATTGATGTGTGTGCAAGCAAGCAAGAAATGAAAGCAACTGAGAGGGGAGAAGGAGGGGCGGGCGGGGGCGGAGCTCGAGGTCGAGGAGCACGGGCGGTGCGGATCCAGACCGGCGATAGATGGGAACCGGCATGGGCGGCCTGGATCCACCGCGAAGTTGGCGTTGTAGTACTTGCTGTTGTCGAGGACGAGCGGATCTGTAGGCCGCGGCGGCGCTCTGGGAGGCCATGACCTGCGCGAGCCTGGCAGCCGCGGCGCGCGCGGCAACGTTGGAGATGCCCCCGATGCCGGCGGCGGCGCCCGGGAGGGAGTCCGCGGAGGAGGTGGAGGAGGAGCGGTGGTGGGAGGGGGAGACGCCGCCCGGGGCGGTGGAGCCCGTACTGCTCCCGCTGTGCTGCCGCCCGTAGACCAGGCTCCCCGCCCGCAGACGGTTCATGGCGGGCTCGCCGGAGCTGGGAGGGATCTGGGCAAAGGACGGCGGCGGATTGGGTTGGGCTACGGTGGCGGATTGAGATCTGATGGAGGGAGAGGGTTAGGGTTGGAGAGAAGGGGGCTACGTGGGGTAGGCGAGGACGCGGTGGGAACCACCCCGAATCACGGCGGCGGCGTCAGGGAGCAGAGGGGCCGGTGGTCATCGGTCATCGGAGAGGAGCAAGGGGCGGTGGAGTTGACGGGGAGGGAATCGGGGAAGCGACAAAGAAAGAAAGGAGGCGGGGGGGGGGGGGTGGATGGAAAACGGGGGAGAACAGACGTAGGGTTTCGCCTCACGTGGGGTTGGTGGGGGAGGCGAGAGGTGAGGGCTGCCGTTGGATCCGGGAGGATCCAATGGTGTTTCGTGCATGATCCGCGTGTCTTGTCCACGGACCAATCAGAACGTAATACAACATTATGACCAACCAAATTGGTCGTGATAGATTTAAAAATAAGATGTTAAAATCATGTAAGCTATTTTATGATCTCAGAAATTCAAAAAAATAAAAAACCTTCTCATTGTGTCACCAATTGTGAACTAGCTTTCAGGAAAATAACAAACATGGAATGGCAAACAATGTTGCCTAAGGGAGTTTCATTTTCTTTGGACGAAAAAATCATTTTCCATTTTCCGAGTGCCCAAAATAAGTTTTTTTGTGAAGAACCTACCAAATAATTGTTGCAAAATTGGACCAAATCAATTTTCTAAAATACTAGGCCATATTTAATGCACAATTGACCAAATGGTTGTGTGTCAAAAGCTTTGATCCACCTCTCGTGAAAAAGACAAATTTCTGCCGATTTAGTTGGAAGCGGGTCAAATTTGAACTGCAGCTGCCTCATAGTTTTCTCTTTATTTTTTCCAAAAATTATTTTTAGGTACAAAAGTATCTATTTAATCAGAGAAATACCAAATTTTTTTCAAGATTCAACCACTAGCTAGAAACGGTCATGCCCGCCGTTTTGACCGCATTTTGAAACGGGCATGAAAAATTAAAAAAAAATCAAAAAATTGGAAAACCTTCGCATTGTGTCATTATATGTGGCCAAGTTACCAGGAAAAATAATAAACTTGTAATACGATAATTATTTCAAAAAAGTGTTCTCAGAAACGAGCTATCATGTGTGGAGATCAATGGCTTTCAAGCAAGACGATCAATCTTATAGCCACATTCATGGCATAGTTTGTCGAAATGATGTCATATTGTGCACAAGGGTGCATATTGGAATGGCAAACAATGTTGCCTAAGGAAGTTTTCATTTTCTTTGCACGAGAAAATTATTTTCCATTGTTCGAGTGCCCAAAATGAGGTTTTTTTGTGAAGGACCTACCAAATAATTGTTGCAAAATTGGACCAAATTAATTTTCTAAAATACTAGGCCATATTTAGTGCACAACTGACCAATTGATTGGGTGTCAAAAGCTTTCATCCACCTCTCGTGAAAAAGACAAATTACTGCCGATTCAGCTGGAAGCGGGTCAAATTTGAACTGCGTCTGCCTCATAGTTTGCTATTTATTTTTTCCAAAAATCATTTTTAGGTACAAAAGTATCTATTTAATCAGAGAAACATCAAAAAATTTCCAAGATTCAACCACTAGCTAGAAACGGCCATGCCCGCCGTTTTGACCGCATTTTGAAATGGGCATGAAAAATTCAAAAAAAAATCAAATAATTGGAAAACCTTCGCATTGTGTCATTATATGTGGCAAGGTTACCAAGAAAAATAATAAACATGTAATACGATAATTATTTTAAAAAAGTGTTCTCAGAAACAAGCTATCATTTGTGGAGATCAATGGCTTTCAAGCCAGACGATCAATCTTATGGCCACATTCATGGCATAGTTTGTCGAAATGATGTCATATTGTGCAAAAGGGTGCATATTGGAATGGCAAACAATGTTGCCTAAGGAAGTTTTCATTTTCTTTGCACGAAAAAATCATTTTCCATTTTTCGAGTGCCCAAAATGAGGTTTTTTGTGAAGAACCTACCTAATAATTGTTGCAAAACTGGACCAAATCAATTTTATAAAATACTAGGCCATATTTAAGGCATAATTGACCAAATGGTTGGGTGTCAAAAGCTTTCATCCACCTCTCATGGAAAAGACAAATTTCTGCCGATTCAGTTGGAAGCGGGTCAAATTTGAACTGCGGCTGCCTCATAGTTTCCTATTTATTTTTCCCAAAAATCATTTTTAGGTACAAAAGTATCTATTTTATCTGAGAAACAGCAAAAGTTTTCCAAGATTCAACCACTAGCTAGAAACGGTCATGCCCGCCGTTTTGACTGCATTTTGAAACGGGCATGAAAAATTCAAAAAAAAATCAAATATTTGGAAAACCTTCGCATTGTGTCATTATATGTGGAAAAGTTACCAGGAAAAATAATAAACTTGTAATACGATAATTATTTAAAAAAATGTTCTCAGAAACGAGTTATCATGTGTGAAGATGCATGGCTTTCAAGCCAAATGATCAATCTTATGGCCACATTCATGGCATAGTTTGTTCAAATGATCTCATATTGTGCACAAGGGTGCATCTTGGGATGGCAAACAATGTTGACTAACGAAGTTTTCATTTTCTTTGTACGAAAAATTCATTTTCTATTTTTCGAGTGCCCAAAATGAGTTTTTTTTTGTGAAGGACCTACCATATATTTGTTGCAAAATGGGACCAGGTCATTTTTATAATATATTAGCCATATTTAATGTACAATTGAAAAAATGGTTGGTCGTCAAAAGTATTTATACACCTCTGGTGAAATAGACAAATTTCCGCTGATTCAGCTAGAAGCGGGTCAAATTTGAACTGCAGCTGCCTCATAGTTTGCTCTTTATTTTTTCCAAAAATCATTTATAGGTGCATAAGTATCTATTTAATCAGAAATACATGGTTTGGTGGCGATACGTTGAGGTTTGGATGGTGGCCGAGGGCCGCAACTCCAGAGCGCGTAAACTCGCATGCCCGCCGCATGGTCACCGCATGACCGTGGTGTTGCCACGCGTTCCGGGCGGCCTAGGCATGTCTAGTGGGTTGGGCACTCTATCAATAGGTGTCAGGAAGAAGAAGGCAATAGAAAAATCTCACGAGGAGACTGAACTGAGCTCAAACATGAATTAGCACCCAAGTGTTTGATTAGTGGTGGGGAAAATGCACATGGCCAATGGGCCTGAGTTTTGGCCGAGGATGATCATCTACTAAGGACACTATCTTGGAAAATTTGCAGCTCAAATGGAGGAGCGTAGGTGTCACTTGCTTTGCAACATACCACACTGGACAGAAATATGAATGTTGAAGCTAGACTCAAATGAATGAATGGATTGATCTGAAATTTGGAGGAGGATGACAATTTGGGCATATGAAGGCACTTTAAAATTTTCCTACCATTTGGATAAATAAAAATGGTACTTCCTTCACAGTGCTCTCCACTGAATAGAAAATTGGGAAAATGCTGAGGGAAATTGGGTAGAATAAATGAGCTAAAATTTGGGGGAGGGAGGTTCTATGGGTAGGGTCATGTCGTGGTAAATTTTCAGGAATTATAAATTAACATAAAATATAGTTGCTTCACAAACTGAAAATATCACCAGAAACAAAGATTGGATGCTGAGCTCACATGTATTGTTAGATGGGGCTCAAATTTTGTGGAGAGCTATGATTTGGGAATATAGAAGATGTGGCAAAAATTTAGCTCATTAGGATATGCCTAGCTACTACTTCCTTCACAACAGTTCGAGCTGAACAAAAACTTTGGAAATTTGCCGTGGAAGATTTACCAGGAAAATGGAGTTGAATATTGTCATGAGGCAACGATTTGGATAGTAAAGAATGCCCAATTTTTTTGGGAATTTTGGGAATGACAGAAATATAGGTTGCTTCACAACCTAGGGCAAAAATTGACACATGGACATGACACATAGGCAAAACTGATGAGGTGGCGCCTAGTGATAGCAATCCACCACAATTTATAAGGTTATGACCATCTATATTGTTCGTGAACAGCTAGAAATAAGGCAGTGGACCAGTGCTGTCTTCTTTATGACCATTTCGTGTAAGGAAATTACGACCTTTCTGACCAAAATGGTCGTTATAGTTTAGGGTTTGGAGTCCCCCGAACAGCTTTTGACCAATTGGTCTCAAATGGTCGTAGATTTATGACCAATTCTTCCAGGGTCGCTGACAGAAGGTCACAAGTTGACATATTTCTTGTAGTGAGAAGAAAGAGAAGAAGAAGGTCGAGACGAGGGATGCCCGGGAGGGCCTCCGCCCAAGGGGACCTTCGGACACCAAGTTCGGGGAGAGCCAAGCCCCCTCCGCTCACGAGGTGGAGCAGGAAGAGGAGGGGGAGGAGAGTGACTCCTCCCGAAAAAGGAAGAGGGTGACGTCGGACAACGCCGAGGAGGACCAACCTCCTGCTGCCCCAAAGAAGCAGTGCAGGGCCAAGGTTGTCCTGTCCGATGACAGCTCAGACTCAGTCGAGGATTCCGAGGCTTCTGAAGAGGTTCCTCAAAGGAACCCCAGGGTCAAGCCCCCTACCCAAAGGTATGAATCCGAAGACTCTCCGTGCATTTAACTTAAGGTTCATTACTAAGCATATGTAAGTTCTCCACACTGTAGCCCACCGCATGACCACCCCGCTGATCGGGTCTTGGAGGGGGAGTCCCCGCCAGCCGAGCTAACAGAGAGCAGGACTGCGTCATGCTCTATGCCTCCTCTTGTCCTCGAGGAGACTGAGGAGGTTTTGTCCCGAAAGACCCCTCCCGGCCTGAACGCAGGGGGCAGGGGTGATGATATTATGGCCGAGGCCATAACCTCGACCGCCGAAAACCAGGAAGGGGGATCCCTTCTGGCAGACAAACAAGGGGAGCTCGGTCAATCCGAGCCCTCCCTGAAGACGGTTCCGGAGCACTCGAGGCCTCCGGAGTCATACATCCCGCCCTCCACTAAAGTGGGAGCTGAGGCCCCGCCACCAGCGCCAACCACCGGAGAGCGGGTCACGGTTTGGTGGCCGAACATGATGGAGGAGGCTTTGAATAGCTCCTCCATCATCGCGGAACACCGTGCCCTGATGGGCGTGGTTTTGCAAAGTATTCAGTCCGTTAATAATGGACTTAAGGAAGCTTTGGACGGCCTCCTGATGGGCTTTGACGTAAGCCATGTAATATTCTTTTCACAAAGAGGATTTCTTAAGCACGGTCATGCAATCCTCATATATGGCAGCCCCCAAGCCCTGGGTGAGTTTAAAAAACTCAAACGGGGATCGAATAGTGAAAGAATGCCTGTGATAGCTAAAATTTAATCGTAGCCCCGGAGACTCTATCAGGATTAAAAAACCTGGCGGAGGATTGAAAATCATTGAATCGTGAGTCTAAATTATGTAAGCTATTTTGTAGGCCTTGTCTTCGACGGCAGCTGCCAATGCTGCGGAGCTGGCCGTGGTTAATCGGAAGCTGAAGAGCTCCGATGAGGAGCTCGACCTTGTCAACAAGCAGTTTGATGAAGCGCAAGGTTAGTCCGGACTACACTTATTTGATTTGCCTTATCTAGCAAAGTATTCGGGGTTAACCCTAACCAAGGAATGCCTAATTACGACTGCAGTTGTTGCCGCGGAGGTCGAGAACCTCAAGGCTGAGCTGAAGAACGCGAAGCAGGAGGCCGTCGAATAGAAGGCGGCGGCCGAGCGAGCGGCCGCCGAGCTGTCGACAGTGAAGACCATCAGTGAAAAGCACGAGGCCAGAGTGGCCGAGTTGCACTAGGAGCTCAAGGATGCCATCAGTAAATGTGAGGACCTTGAGAGGAAAAAATAAGGGACAAGCCACCGAGCTATCTTCGAGCCCGAACGAGTTTTAACGATTACAAAATCACTCGGCATACCGAGGCAAATGAGTTCCGACTGGAAGACACTCAGTTCATAAAGTTTTCTTTCAAGCACCGATGGGACTCGCAGGCTCGACGAAGGTGTCCAAGTCTATGCCATCCGCAATCCGAGTGGCCGCCTCAATGAAAGTCTGCATGAAGTCTTCAAACTT
Source organism: Thinopyrum elongatum (assembly GCA_011799875.1). Lineage (NCBI taxonomy): Eukaryota > Viridiplantae > Streptophyta > Magnoliopsida > Poales > Poaceae > Thinopyrum > Thinopyrum elongatum. The sequence continues at coordinate 469,561,921 of CM022301.1, forward strand.
GAGCTTCTTCGTGTTCGCCACCTGGCACTAGTGCAGAATCGGGCTTTTGTCCCGGTTCGTAAGGACCTTTAGTGCTGGTTCTACAACCGGCACTAAAGGGTTGGGACTAAAGCCCCCCCTCTTTAGTGCCGGTTCATCATGAATCGGGACCAAAGGCCCACCACGTGGCACGAGCCCGCGCCGGGGTGCTGGGGGCCTTTAGTCCCGGTTGGTTACACCAACCAGGACTAAAAGGGTTAGGAGTTTATGGGTTTATTGTTTATTTTTCCTTTTAATTTTGTGTTTTCCATTTAATTCTTTTTCATTTCAAATATATTTTACGCTACTACATACTGTACACGTTATGCATATATATAAATAGAATTTCTCGTAGAACCGATCATATATATATCATCGAATTTCTCGTACGACCATTGACATACACACAAATATATATATACAATTGGCTATATACAATGTCTCCTACAATTTGCAGATCATTACATGGAGGCATTACAGCTTGTAATGGTATTCTCCTTTGGGATTTATGACCTGGTCGAGCAAAAATCTCGCTATTTCCTCTTGAATTGCTCATACGCGATCCTTTGGTAGGAGCTTATCCCGCATCTCCATCATCTTTAAAGTAGGAGATCAATATGAATGTATTAGTTGTGTGCATATATATGAGATAATGATGTAAAAATTGTGAATAGTGTTCTGGCAAACGTACCCAAAGATGTCTTGCATCTTTGCTCCCTTCCAACGTCATCATGCGAATGTTCTCGCAAATGTAGTATGCACATAAAGTATTCCCCGACGCCTGCCTCAAGGTCTTTACGAGAATAGAATTCAATCAGATAATAATTAATCAAGCATGATAATGGTATTGAAACTAGAATTAAAGAGATGCACGGACGTAGCTAGCTGGTACTACTTAATTAATTACCTTGGTTCACACCCATTTCAGCTTTTGTTTCCATTCGCCTTCAACCTGTTTGATGAACTTTTCCCAAGCCCTGTCCGCCGGCAAAGAAAATGAATAAAGGAATTATTAATTAGTTGATATCAGGAAATGAACTAAAGAGGCTGACATAGTGTGATAATGATTGAAATTACCTGTCGACCATCCCCTTCACGATTGAGTATTCATTAGTATCTTTATATAGTGAGTCCAGTATTTGAACTTGTCCCTCGTCAACTTCAATGATAAACAAGATCCAGTGGAAACTGCATGCGCACACGTTTGTATAATTAAGCGGGCATGTGCATAACTCATCAACTACACTTATTAACATCTAGTAAGCAAAAACAGAATTTGTAGTACAAGACAGTGTCACTCACGCGAAGTCGTAAGGAAGTAGTATTTCTGGTTGGGTATTTAGTCGCTTCAAGAACTCTAGCAAGCTTGTCTCTGTGTCTTTTCGATCCCATTCATGTGACCATGTCTCTTGATTAATGGTATTTGGGTCAATGAAGCCAATGCCATAGCGTCCAGCTCTTTTCATTTCATACATCTTCATTCTGCATAATACCACAGAAAAGAATATAATGAGGATAATTACAGGTAATGAACGAGCACTACAGCTAGCTAGAGACTTAAATTACAGAAAGAAATCACTTACAGACAATAGCAACTGACGATAGATTTGTCGAGTGCGTCTTGATTGAATAACTGAAACATTTCTTCAAACTCAACCCACAACTCTTTTGCATGGAAGTAATGCTCTGCCTTGACTTTCACCATGAGGGACTCTCGATTGGTCTTTACTTCTCTTAGGTACCATTCATGCAATTGATACATTCTCGTTGATAGAAGCGGGATCACCTTAGGCTTGACCAGAGGTTGCCCGCGGACAAATTTCCATTTTAATTCCTCCTCTGTAAACGTTTGGAATTCTTCGATGCCTAGGAGTTGTTCAACATTGACACCGGCCTCTTCAGCCTACCTTCTATGATCATCAATTATTACCAGCTGATAGGCGGTACTCCCATGTGGTTGTACAATGAGCGGGGGGGGGGGGGGGGGGGGGGGGTGGGCGGGGGGGGGGTGAGGTGGGTTTGTGGTTTTTGTGGTGTTTGTGTCGTGGTGGGGGGGCGGTGTTTGTGTTTGTTTTTTTGTTTTTTGTTAGTGTTTTTTTTTGTTTTTGTTTTGGTTGTTTTTTGTGTTGTTGTTTTTTGTGTTGGTTGTTTTGGTTTGTTTTTTTTTGATTTTGTGTTTTTGTTTTGTTTTTTTTTGTTATTCTCTTGCCCTACTGTCGTTCTCCCCAGCCTGGCGGAAACAGTTTTCCCGCTTATTTTGCCAAGTACTTGGCTCGAGCTCGAGCTCGACTCCTTCTCTTTTTGTGCAAGAAATAACTTCTTGATAGAGCGCACATAGTCTGAGTCCCTATGCTTGACAGCTGGTTGAGCATTATCAATAAAGTGTTGTATGACTTGCTCAGGTACTTTCTCCTTTGGCGGCGGGGGCGGTTTCGGTCCAAAATGGGCCTTCACTTGGGCAGCCACTTCGGCGTTGTTTTCCTCCTCAGTTAGGTGGTAAGGATATTCGGAAGAGGCTTGAGGCTTGGACCATATTTGTATTTCTTGCCTCCTTTTGTACTGCTAGCCGCCGTAGCTGCGGCGCCTCTCTTCCGTTGTTGCTGAGGCGGCGGAGACGGCTGACGCGGTGCCTGACTTGGAGAAGGAGTCGTATGACGTGATGCCGGACTTGGAGGAGGAGGAGTCGGCTAACGCGGTGCCGGTCTTGGAGGAGGAGGAGTCGACTGACGCGGCGCCGGACTTGGAGGAGCAGGAGTCGACTGACGCGGTGCAGGACATGGAGGAGGAGTCGGCTGACGTGGTGGCAGACTTGTTGCAGTAGGAGTCGGTGGCCTTGGAAAGGCGATGCAATCCGTTTTCCATAGAATGATACGATGTATGGCCTCTCCCAGTGTGCGCTCCTCTTCACCTCCAGGAATGTCAAGCTCTAGCTCGTAATATCCTGACATCACTTCATCAACCCCGACACGAGCATAGCCAGCTGGAATTGGATTGCAATGGAATGTTGATTCAGGGGGATTTGTTTAAGCATAGCCGTCTGCCACCTTCATGGATATGTTCTTCACTTTCATATGTAGCTCACAAGCAGTCCTATCTTTGATATCATCCACGGGGTATCTATCCAATAATGCATCATCGCCCGGGGTGGAACCCACGCTGCTTCTCGGCATGGATGGGACGGTGCTATCCAATGCTGGATCTGCTTGCGGCTGCCGCTGAGACGCCCTTTCCTGGCTAAGTGAGTTGATCTTCTCCTGCTGCCGGATGAAAGCGCGTTCCAACTCCGCGTGCTTTGATTCTACGATGCGAAGGTAGTCTGCTTCCTGCTTCCTCTGCTCCTCCTCCAGCTTCCTCTTCTCCTACTCCTACTGCCTCTTTCTCGCACAGCTTCTGTAAGTGTCGTTCCAATCCGCAAACCCCTCAAACCACGGAACAACGCCTTTGCCTCGTGTTTTTCCCGGGTGTTCAGGATTCTTCAGGGTGCGCGTAAGCTCATCGTTCACTCTGTTGGGCGTGAACACCCCTGTTCGGTGGCTCCTTTAAGACATGCCCGCTCCAAAACCAGCCCTGTCTTTGGGTCCAACTTCCCCCCATGCGCATAAAACCAAGTCCTGCCCCTGGGGGGGCAGCTCAATGTAACTAGAGTGACCCCTGCAGCAATCATCTCTTGCTCAGTGATATCCCACTTAGGCCGGGCCACGTCGTAGCCACCTGGCCCCAGATTATGGTGCCACTACTTTTTCGCAGGATTAATATTGTTTATTCTCGACCGTTCCTGAGCGACTTATGATTCCTTGAACTTCACAAAAGCGTCCCAGTGATCTCTTGCCTTCTCCAGTGTTCCCTTGAATTCTGGAGTCTGCTTTCCTACTTTGACGTACGCGGCCCATATATTTTTCTTGTGGTTGTTGAATGCTATCGCCATCTTCTTCAGAGCACTGTTCTTGACTTTCTCTAGATCTGCATCTGTCAAATGATCAGGTAGGGTGAAATGTGACATGAGCGATTCCCAAAGCAGATCTTTTGCTCTTTGGTTGACAAAAGTAACATCTGGATCTCCCTTTGCTGGCTTTTTCCATTCTTGAACGGAGATCGGGATTTGGTCCGTGAAAATAACTCCGCATTGACGAATGAATTTGTTCGCATTCTTCTTAGGTTCAAGCGCTTCGCCATTAGGTTTGATGGCATCGATGTTGTACTTTACGCCAGCCTTCAACTTTTTGGCCGGGCCTCGAACTGTCCTGCTGCTTGTAGAAGATTTGCTCGATCTGGAGGGCTAAAAGAATAAAGATCAATTCGTTAATATATGTACAAATCAATTAAAACATGTGATGATCACCAGATGCCTTATATAAATATACCTCGCCGGTATTTGTTATTTGAAGAACAACATTTCCTTCGTTGTCATTGTTCTGGACTTCATCTATTCGTTCGTCTTCATCAAATATCATACCCTCACTGGTATTGTTCAGATATTGCGAGCCGTCATCTTCTTCATTCTCATCTGGGCTCGGGGAGCGTATTATGTCGGACATAGTCTCTTCTCCTTCTCTGCCGGTATTGTCCATAACAATTTAGTATTCAAATTAGAATGCATGCATGCAATCAATAAGGAAAAACTGAATCATAGTAGATAATATATGTACATCTCGAATAATCCAGATAATATGCATCATCGAATATAATCTCGAATACATCGTCTCGAATATTATCGAATAATATAATATCGAATATTATCGAATATAATCTCAAATACATCTCGAGTATTATCACTAATACATCTCGAATATGATCATATATATAACATCACTTGCGGTGGACACCCAAAGAGAAGGAACGATCACGGGATCATAGCTCGGGTGAGATCCCTGAAGAACCTGCCAGGTATTGCAGAACCTGACGTCCAATGCAACCATGTAGCGATGGACGTGCTCGTCCTCCTCCCTGACACGGTGACGTACCACCTCCGCGGGGGACGCCACCCTCCGCACCGAATGGGGCCCACGTGCCCGCCACCAAAGAATCTCCAGGTCGACGACGGGACCCGGGTTCCTCACCAAGATGCGCGCCCCTGAAGGTAGCACCTCCTAGTGCCAGCCCGGCGGAGCCCAGTCCCGGACATGGCGCCTCTGAAATAGGACGTCGTCGCGAACGAGTCGACGACGAGGATGCGGGCCCGGCATCGTTGACGTCGAGAACAAATTCTATGCAAATTTAACATTTTTTAAATGCTTGATTGTGATTTTTGTAATTCTTTTTCACTTGATTTTTCAAATACATAACAAACTTTTGCAAATACAACATTAAGATATATATTAACATTAAAATATTATTAATACATGGTCAACTATTTTCTATGCAACTTTTTCCTATGCATCTTTTTTCTATAAGTATAAAAAACTAAAAGTAGTGAAAAAAACTAATGAAAAAAACAAATATATAGTGAAAAAATAATCATCTGAAACATCTAAAACATCTATCATATATATGTATGCAACTTTTTCCTATATGCAACTTTTTCCTATGGTCATCTACAATACATATATATATACATTACATTGTAAAAAAATAGTGAAAAAAAACTAAAACATACATACATATAGTGAAAAAATAATCATCTAAATCATCTAAAACATCTAAAACATACATTTGCATCATGTGTGTGTGTGTCATGTGTGTGTGTGTGGTCTCGATCGGTGAGGGGCGGCCATGGCACGGCAGGGAGAGGAGAGGGGGGAGGGGCTCACAGCGGGGCGATGGCGAGGCGAGGCGAGTCGACGGCGACGGCGAAGGCGACGGAGACGGCGCGCGAGGTCGAGGAGGAGATCGAGGGGGACGGCGTCGGATCGGAGAGGAGAGGTGCGGCGGCGTCGGCGATGACGAGGACGGGCTCGGGGACAGCCTGGCGGCATCGATCGGCGTGGGCGGAGGCGTGGGCGATGGCGGCAGCCTGGCGGCGTCTGTTCGGCGTCGATGAAGAATGGGGAACGAAAATTTCATAAGTGCTGTATATATAGGAGGCACCTTTAGTCCCGGTTGGAGCCACCAACCGGGACTAAAGGGTGAAATTTGGTCAGGCAGAGCGGCGGGAAGCCAGGCCTTTAGTCCCGGTTGGTGGCTCCAACCGTGACTAAAGGGGGGCCTTTAGTCGCGGTTGGAGCCACCAACCGGCACTAAAGGCTGGTGCTCGCGCAGGCGCGGTGCAGGGCAAGTTTAGTCCCACCTCGCTTAGCGAGAGGCTCCCGCACCAGCTTATAAGCCCCGCCGCGGCATTTGCCTCGAGCTCCTCTCTAAGCAGGCCTTTGTGGGACTATTGAACATGTGCTGCCCTGTTGGGCGTACTGGGCCTTGCGGGCCTGCATCCTGGCCCAACTAGAGATTTTATTTACTTTTCAGTTTTTGTTTTGTTTTCTGCTTTATTTATTTTCCTCTGTTTCTGAGTTATTTTTTGCTTTATTTAGAGTTTCTGAGTGAATTTTTTGCTTTAGGTAAAAAAAATTATAAACTTTCTGTTAGTGCCAGTAGTTTTCAAATTTGAATAGTTTAAATTTGAATTATTTGAAATTTGTGTGAATCACTAGTTTGTGAATAACTTTACTTTAAAAATAGATTTTTCAGTGATTCTTTTTTCTGCTATTTAATATTAGTGTGTTTTATCATTATATTCAATTTGGTAATTCTTAGGTTATTTAAAGAAATGAAATGCCTTTGTAACAAATGAGTTTTCGTCCGAAACCCTGATACTTCGAAAGAGATTGTCCATTTTGTACACGAAGTGCATCCAGTTTTTGCCGTAACCCTCTCAACTTTTTAGCACATGCTATGTGGGTGAAATGATGATATCATGCTAACTATTAACCTTTTTAGAGTTTATTTGTAGTGCTTTTCAATTTCAGGGTCGTTTAGCTAAAAAAAATCATTAAATGCATGAAAAATAGCAAATGAAGTCAGAAAGGGTTGAAAATTGATGACGTGGCTTTGAATGGTGCATACTGAACGCACAAAAAATCTGGAGTTGAAATAAGTTTAGAAAATGTAATGCCTTTGTAACAGATGAGTTTTCGTCCAAAACCATCACTACAAGAAATATGTCAACTTTTGACCTTCTGTTAGTGACCCTGAAAAAATTAGTCATAAATCTACGACCATTTGAGACGAATTGGTCAAAAGCTATTCAGGGGGCTCCAAACCCTAAACCATAACGACCATTTTGGTCAGAAACATCGTAATTTTCTTACACAAAATGGTCGTAAAGCAAACAATACTGGTCCACTGCCTTATTTCTAGCTGATAACGACCAATATTGATGGTCACAGCCTTGTAAATTGTGGTGCATTGCTATGACTAGGCGCCACCTCATCAGTTTTGCCTATGTGTCATGTCTATGTGTCAATTTTTGCCCTAGGTTGTGAAGAAGCCTATATTCCTGTCATTCCCAAAATTCCCAAAAAATTGGGCATTCTTTACTATCCAAATCATTGCCTCATGACAATATTCAGCTCCATTTGCTTGGTAAATCTTCCTCGGCAAATTTCCAAAGTTTCTGTTCAGCTACAACCGTTGTGAACGAAGTACTAGCTAGGCATATCCTAATGAGCTGAACTTTTGCCACATCTTCTATATTCCCAAATCATAGCTCACCACAAAAGTTGAGCCCCATCTAACAATCCATGTAGCTCACCATCCAATCTTTGTTTCTAGTAATATTTTCAGTTTGTGAAGCAACTATATTTTATGTTAATTTATAATTGCTGAAAATTTACCACGACATGACCCTGCCCATAGAACCTCCCTCCACCAAATTTTAGCTCATTTATTCTAGTCAATTTCCCTCAGCATTTTTCCCAATTTTCTGTTCAGTGGAGAGCACTGTGAAGGAAGTACCATTTTTATTTATCCAAATGGTATGAAAATTTTAAGGTGCCTTCATATGCCCAAATTATCATCCTCCTCCAAATTTCAGATGAATCCATTCATTAATTTGAGGCCAGCTTTAACATTCATATTTCTGTCCAGTGTGGTACTTTGCAAAGCAAGTGACCCCTAGGATCCTCCATTTGAGCTGCAAATTTTCCAAGATAGTGTCCTTAGTAGATGATCATCCTCAGCCAAAACTCAGGCCCATTGGCCATGTGCATTTTCCCCACCACTAATCAAACACTTGGCTGCTAATTCATGTTTGAGCTCAGTTTAATCTCCTCGTGAGATTATTCTATTGCCTTCTTCTTCCTGACACCTACCGGGGGAGTTCCCAACCCACTAGACATGCCTAGGCTGCCCAGAACGCGTGGCAATGCCATGGTCATGCGGTAACCACGCGGCGGGCATGCGAGTTTACGCGCTCTGGAGTTGGGGCCCTCGGCCACCGTCCAAACCTCGACGTATCGCCACCAAACCATGTATTTATGATTAAATAGATACTTATGTACCTAGAATTGATTTTTAGAAAAAATAAAGAGCAAACTATAAGGCAGGTGCAGTTCAAATTTGACCCGCTTCCTACTGAATCGACGGAAATTTGTCTTTTTCACGAAAGGTGGATCAAAGCTTTTGACACCCAACCATTTGGTCAATTGTTCATTAAATATGTCCTAGTATTTTAGAAAATTGATTTGGTACAATTTTTGCAACAAATATATGGTAGGTCCTTCACAAAAAAACTCAATTTGGGCACTCGAAAAATGGAAAATGAAATTTCCGTTCAAAGAAAATGAAAACTTCCTTAGGCAACATTGTTTGCCATTCCAAGATGCACCCTTGTGAACAATATTAGATCATTTGAACAAACTATGCCATGAATGTGGCCATAAGATTGGGCATTTGGGTTGAAAGCCATGAATCTTCACATATGATAGCTCATTTCTGAGAACACTTTTTTCAACTAATTGTCGTATTACACGTTTATTATTTTTTCTGGTAACTTGGTCACATATAATGACACAATGCGAAGGTTTTCCAATTTTTTGATTTTTTTAAATTTTTTATGCCCGTTTCAAAATGCGGTCAAAACGACGGGAATCACCGTTCCTAGCTAGTGGTTGAATCTTGAAATTTTTTTGGTGTTTCTCTGATTAAATAGATACTTATGTACCTAGAAATTATTTTTGGAAAAAAATAAAGAGCAAACTATGAGGCATCTGCAGTTCAAATTTGACCCGTATCCTACTGAATCGGCGAAAATTTGTCTTTTTTACCAGAGGTGGATCAAAACTTTTGACACCCAACCATTTGGTCAATTGTGCATTAAATATGGCCTAGTATTTTAGAAAATTGATTTGGTCCAATTTTGCAACAAATATATGGTAGGTCCTTCACAAAAAAACTCATTTTGGGCACTGGAAAAATGGAAAATTGATTTTTCGTCCGAAGAAAATAAAAACTCCCTTAGGCAACATTGTTTGTCATTCCAAGATGCACCCTTGTGCACAATATTAAATTATTTGAACAAACTATGCCTTGAATGTGGCCATAAGATTGATCATTTGGCTTGAAAGCCATGAATCTTCACACAAGATAGCTCATTTTTTAGAACACTTTTTTTAAAAATTATTGTATTTCAAGTTTATTATTTTTCCTGATAACTTGGTCACATATAATGACACAATGTGAAGGTTTTCCAAATTTTTTTTGAATTTTTTATGCCCATTTCAAAATGCGATCAAAACGGCACCGTTCCTAGCTAGTGGTTGAATCTTGGAAAACTTTTGTTGTTTCTCTGATTAAATAGATACTTATGTACCTAGAAGTGATTTTTGGAAAAAATAAAGGGAAAACTATGAGGCAGCTGCAGTTCAAATTTGACCCGCTTCCTCCTGAATCGGCGGAAATTTGTCTTTTTCACCAGAGGTGGATCAAATCTTTTGAAACACAACCATTTGGTCAATTGTGCATTAAATATGGCCTAGTATTTCATAAAATTGATTTGGTCCAATTCTGCAAAAAATATATGGTAGGTCCTTCACAAAAGAACTAATTTTGGGCACTGGAAAAATGGAAAATTAATTTTTCGTCCAAAGAAAACGAAAACTCACTTAGGCAACATTGTTTGCCAATTCAAGATGCACCCTTGTGCAGAATATGAGATCATTTGAACAAACTATGCCATGAATATGGCCATAAGATTGATCATTTGGCTTGAAAGCCATGGATCTTCATATATGATAGCTCATTTCTGAGAACACTTTTTTTAAAGAATTGCCATATTTCAAGTTTATTATTTTTCCTGGTAACTTGGTCACATATAATGACACAATGCGAAGGTTTCCAATTTTTTGATTTTTTTTGAATTGTTCATGCCCATTTCAAAATGCGGTCAAAACGGCGGGCATGACCGTTCCTAGCTAGTGGTTAAATCTTGGAAAACTTTTGGTGTTTCTCTGATTAAATACATACTTATGTACCTAGAAATGATTTTTGAAAAAAATAAAGAGCAAACTATGAGGCAGCTGCAGTTCAAATTTGACCCGCTTCCTACTGAATCGGCGGAAATTTATCTTTTTCACTAGTGGTGGATCAAATCTTTTGACACCCAACCATTTGTTCAATTGTGCATTAAATATGGCCTAGTATTTTATAAAATTGATTTGGTCCAATTTTGCGACAATTATTTGCTAGGTTATTTACAAAAAAACTCATTTTGGGCACTTGAAAAATGGAAAATGAATTTGGCATGCTGCATCCTTGGCAGTGAGCAATTTACGGGGGAGGTGCTTGAAGTGGTAAAGTAATTTGCTGGAACCGGCAAGATGGGTTGTTGCTGGAACTGTTGATTCAGGATGCTTCATCCCCGGCGGTGAGCAGCCTCGGGAAGGTGCTAGAACTGGTGAATGCTACAACTAGAGCACGTTGGGGTGATGCCAACGTTGACGCGACAGACTACGGTTGTGCGCGATGGCGCAACAGCGGGATGGTCAACGATGTGTTCTATCTGATGGAGAACGAGCAAGATGGGGAAGAAAGTATAACGTGTGGGTGAATCAAATGGTTACACACCAAAACATCGTAGGGTCGCGAGGCGACCGACCCAAATTTAGGCCGATTGACCGGCGCCTAACAGCCGCGTTTTGGAAAATGGTATGGCCCAATATTGCAACACAGATTTGTAGGCATTTAAAAAAAATCAGAAATTTGGGTCCAAATTTTGGATTTTCGAGCGCGAGCCAGCCAGCCAATGAGAAGCGAGGAACCACCTCCACGTGGATCACCAAGTTGGACACGATCTGAGCCATCCATCACGCGCCCATCCAACGGTTGATCTTCTCCTGAAAAAACCAAAACCAAAACCCTAACCCACCTACCCACCCACCCTTTCTTTGTCCAGATCTGATCGAGACTGCCCCGCCTTCCTCTCCCTCGTCTCCCACCGACGCCATCCCCACCCACCACCACCACCCTCCCCACCCACCACCGCCGCCCCCACCCACCACCGATCCCCTCCCCTCGCCTTCATCCCCCATATCCACTAGGCCAGGCGCGGCCATGGCGTCCTCCCTCCTCCTTCTCTGTTAGGGTTAGGATTTCCACCTAACCCTCCCCCGATCTGGCAGCCACGTTGCTCCACCGGCGACCTCCCTGCCCGTCTCCGGTCTCCCGACCGGCGCTGCCCCCACCCTCGACGCCCTTCCCCCTGGGCGGCACCACACCCTCTTCCCCTCCCCCACCTTCTCTCTCTTCCCTTGGCCGCCGCACGACTATGGAGAACACGCGCCGCTGCCTCCTTCTCCCGGATCCAAATCGACGACGCCGGCTCTCACACCTTGCCGCCGCCACCGGGATGGGGATCTTCGACCTGCTTGACCAGGCCGACGGTGCCTCAGGTGACGAGGCCATCGCCCGCGTCGTCAAGAAGGTCGTCCCGCCCGACGACCCCGACAAGCCCACCAAGGCCAGCAAGAAGGCCGCCAAGGACAAGGCCAACGCCGCCGCCGCCTCCGACACCAACGACGGCCAGCCGCCCCAGCACCACCACCAGCAGCACTACCCCCAAGGTATCCAACACGCGCGCCCCGACCCCGCCCTCTCCTGATCTGTATGTTGGTCCCGATGGCTACTTTCGATTCCCTGATCGGCCTGGCGACTGCATTCTGGTGTATCGTAGCGTAGCGGGGGTGTTGGATTCGGGTTCTGACACTCTGGATCGGTTAAATCTTTGTAGGTTCTTGCGTCTGGTTCCTGATTGCTCTAGTTTTGGTGGAACCAAGGGGCTTGATTTCTAGCTTTAAGGTCTATATAATGCTTTCTCCGTAGAGATCGGTGGTGCTAGATCAGCCCATTCTCGCTGGGATGGAAGTGATCCAACCTTTATTTCACGTTTCCTGATTGTAAAATCATATTTAGTCATTAAAGGACCATGTTCTGATTATCATTTTGGTTAGGTCAACAATATGAATTCTGATTATCACTAGTCGACAACCCGTGCATCCACACGGGCTAGTGATTTTTAAATTATATAAATAGGAAAAATATAGAAACTTTGACGTGTGAAATGTATTAGAACTTGGAGAGCATACTTACCATCTCTCAACTAATCACTATGTATTGTGAATAAAAAAATATTTTAGAAATAAGAGATAATAAAATTGGAAACTGGAAAATAAAATATGAATTTTAAAGGAAATTTAGAATGAACTACATGCTCAATTGATGGAGCACAAAAGAGTAACAGATATTCGAGGTCATGAAAATTTCAAGCGAGTTAGTTTCATTGTACATATATTCGCCAGAAGAATGAAGGACATCAAAGAATGGTAACTTTTTCTCTCTTCAAGTTGAAGGGCGTGGATCATTGAAATTATTGGCTATGGATCAACATCATAATAAAATACTAATCCGATTACAATAGAAACAGTTCGACATATGTATATGTACATACACTACTCGAGGTATCCATCTTTATGGTGTGAAAGGGGAGTAGTTTACATAAATAGCAAGATCTAATACACATGTAGACAATATACCTTCTGGACCACTCGCTGGAGAGGCTTTAGAATGGCTAGCTCTTATCATGTTACCATTTTCTTTTCACTGGATCTATTTTGCATGGATAACACAAAGGTTACAAATAGAAAAATGACAGGAGAAAAAAAAACTATATATGCATGTTGCATGCGTGTATCAAAATTTGTGGAAACACGTGATTTAGTTGTGTGTACCATATGCATCTACTTTTGTGGCGTGACTCTTACATCCTAGTGATATTTGACTATGCGAATTTCACATGCAATGGCTTGACTGGAAAATGTTTCAGCGATTTTCTTTTATTTTTTGCGTGCATGGCTGCTTGAGCATATTTAGTTCAAATTTTGGATTTTCCCAATTAGGATTATTAAGAGAAATAAATCTTGTCCGAGAATGTGGCCTACAACACCTATAGCCATAGCAATGACAAAATTCAGAAAAAAAAATAGTGTCAGACATAAGGGGGCCTTACTAACGTCTAAGTATGAAAATTAGTGTATGAAATTTATGGGTAGATGAGGAAACGACCTAACCATGAAGGAGCTGCTTAGTGTCGACAACGATACACGCGAAAATTATTTCTTCTTTCTTGCCATATCTCTGTCCGTCCTTCTATATACAATCATAGGTCCATGCCAGGCCACTCGGGAGTTCTGTTTCTTCCGGACACCTGTTCTCTTCCGGTAAAGAGGGTCTTTCCGTTGATTGGTGCTGAAGGCTATGCCGCAAAACTCCACGTGTGCTGCTGCAGCCGCACACCAGTAACAATAGATGTGCCTCCATCAAAGACGCCGAACAGCATATATGTGCATGTCCGGTTCATTCATACCGAGCATGAAAATTTTGCACGAGTGCCTCCTTTGCATCACACTGGTACTGTGGAAACGTCTTAATAACATATAAATTTGGGATGATCTGATAGACCTAAGAAATACACAGTTCCAAAAGTGCTCGAGCAGTGTGAGCCTAATGTGAGAAGGACACGACCAAATCTCCTCTTGGGGCCATGGAAGAACAGGAGGGGACACACGGGGGGCTCAGTTTTTTTCGGATCGAATCTTCTCTTGAAGCCATGGAAGAAGAGAAGGAGATACGGCAGCCGATTTTTTTTGGATCGAACGGTGAGACATCGAGTATGGCGATCGAGTGGAAATAGAGGCTTTTTTTTCGAGCCTAGATTTGAAAGAGAGGAGCCGTGGGAGATTGGGAAAGTGTTCCCATCTGCTACCCCATCAAACGCGGTGGGGATATGGAGCAATACCTGCAGTTTTTTATTTGAACACGTGTAGGTTTCCTTTGTGGGGAGCAATACGTGCTGATTTTTTTTCCTTTGAACACACTTAGGTTTTTATTTATTTATTAACCTTAAGGGGAGTCGTGGGAGATTGGGAGAGTGTCCCCATCTGCTACTCCATCAAACGGCTGTGGGGATATGGAGCAATATGTGCAGGCTTTTTATTTGAACACGTGTAGGTTTTCTTTACGTGGAGCAATACGTGCAGTTTTTTCTTCCTTTGAACATGCTTAGTTTTTTTTAATTTATTACTAACCATACGTGTAGGATAGTTCAGGTTTCGTACTTTTTTTTAGAGTTCAGGTTTTGGTCCTTGTCACGTGTATGTTGGGCCTTTTTTTCACCGCGAGAGTAACGTAAATCATGGGGTTAAGATTGATCTATTATATAGATCAACGGTGTAATTAATTCTAATGATGTGGATTAATATTGAGACTCACATGGTGCCTTCAATTAGTAAATATAAGATTTTCAGTTTGATATGTTTCTTTTTTCAAATGCTTCTTTTAAAGGACCATGTTCAAATGACTAACCTGTGTTTTGTGCCCAGGCTATTTAACTTGTTTCTTGATTAAGGTGTTGATGGGCTGTAACTATTTGCCACTCTGAAGATAGAAAGTGTTGTTTCTTAAGGTGTTGATGGGCTGTAACTGTTTGTATCTGCAGCAGTATCCCAATTTCCAACTCTGTCCACTTCGGGTAAACGATTCAAAAACAAAAAAGCTAGGCCTACTTCTGACAAATTCTGGTCCATTTTCACCCTAGCTAGAGATAGATTGTTCATGGGAAATCACTTTATTTTCCAACGCACACACAACAAAACTATATGCAAGCAGAGGTAGATTGCTAAGGTCTGATGCAGATACACTTCCGATAATACAACTGCATGTTTTGAACCATTTCAATTTTGCAAATAATTAAACAACGTCTTAGTTTTAATGTGCAAAGAATGACCTCGGGCATTCATCAAGCTGTGCTACTATCACAAGATAGACTGCCTGTTCCATTCTTATGAGAATGTGCTACTACCACGCTGATTAGGATGAGTGTATCATGCATGCTTTTCTTATTCAACATGATATGTGTCTATATGGGTTGATGTACCAAATCAAGCTGGGTTTGTCCGCCCTCTTGAAGCATCTGTAGAATTGCTGTATAGGCTGTAGAGGGACATGCATGGGGCAAATTTGTTCTTGTTCCGAGTTAGATTGCCATTTATGCATAGTACCAGTTCGCCTGTGCAATCCCTTTCTTATTTATTTTCCTGAATGTCTTGAACTGTCGAACATTCTTCTTTAATTGTGTGATGTTATGTACTGTGGTACCTAAATGTTGGGATTAAATGATTAATTCAGCATGCTTATGAGGAATGTTGATTATTTTTGTGCATTAGCTTCTGCTGGGATTTTTTGGGTCGATTTGTACCCATTGGTCCATTATGGTGGTGATCCTCTTTATTTTATTGGCTGAATAAGCTTGATCTTGGAGTGATCGTGTATATTGGAACGTACAAGACTCATGTGGAATTAGTTAAGTTGGTATCAAATACATTTGTTGCATGCTCCATTAGTGGTTTATACTTGAAACCTGGCCTGTCATTTTTAGTAAATATTACATCATCAAAGTTGTTTTATGCATGCTGTTGGTAACTGTATACTCTCTCCTAACAGTTTTATTACTTGTTGTATGCAGGCTGATTGGAGCCTACAATCAGGCTATTTTTTTATTAAACGCCTATTTTTTTATATCAGGTGCTCCTTGAGCTGTCTAAGAACAAGCAGACCATCATTTCACCATCTTCGGCCGCCCCAGGGTATTTCATCTCTTTGGCCTCTTCCAGCACTGTCTTCTTTGTTCCTGACTATAAAAATTGATGCATGTGCCCTGTTCTAAAGTTGAAAATCATTTGCTTGTAGCTTGTACTGTCCATCTGTTGTGTTAACTTGCACTGTGCTGGTACTTATCATTTGCAAAATATATCTCAGTTTTCGCTATTATGAGAATGTCATATGCATTGTTTCCTGTTAAATCTAAAGTTTTGCAGCAATTTTTCATCGTTATGAAAATTTTATATTCACGGATTCACTTGATTATGTTTCTAACTTATCATAATTTATTATTTGCAGATGCTGGCCTTGAGTCTTCAGAAGTTGGGTGTACAGGAGGTCTAGGAAGAAGAATCCTGAAGAAAACCCAAACCCAGCAATGCATTTTAGCTCACTGGACTAGTTATCTGTATATTTAGTTCTATTTTAGCTGAATACCAGATTTGTACTGTTATCTCACTGTTACCAGATTTGTATTTTAGCTTAATACCAGATTTGTACTGTTACCAGCAATACGTTTTAGCTCACTGGACTAGTTATCCGTATATCCGTATGACTGTAATTTACTTTGCTTGGCTGTTGTATGAAATATTATGCCTTATTGGCTCTTTTTGAATCAAATTATCTAATTGCACAAATATAGAACTGACATGTGGTACAGAAAGAGTGATCCTGGTAATTGGTTCCCATTTGACTAGTGCGACTTACTTTAAAATGAAAAAGAAATAAAAGAAAACTGACAAGTGGGCTGGAAAAAGGCAGAGGCCCAAAAAAATGTATACTGTAAAAGACTGTGGCCCAAAAAAATAAATGGCTGTTGGGCTTGGCCCATGTAGCTGACCAAAAATGAAAGGAAAAAACAATAAATAGGCTGAATTAACAGGCTCGACCCATATAGACACGGAATTGGACCGGGCTGATTCTAATCAACGACCTTTTCATTTGGTCGCAATTTTGCCATGTCAGCTTGCCACATCGGATCCTACGTGGCCTGGGTAGACAACCAACGAGCAAAACAAAAGGTCCTTGGTTCAACTACCTTTTGTTTTGGTCGTTACCTTCTACGACCATATCACAGATAAGGTCGTTAACTTCCATTAAAGACGGTCATCTTTTGACCATCTGTTTTTGGTCACAAAAAGGTCGCAAATGAAAAACAACGACCATTCAGCGACTAATAGTGATGGTCGCAAGTTGACATATTTCTTGTAGTGCCTGATACTTCGAAAGAGATTGTCCATTTTGTACACGAAGTGCATCAAGTTTTTGCCGTAACCTTCTCAACTTTTTAGCACATGCTATGTGGGTGAAATGATTATACCATGCCAACTTTCAACCTTTTCAGAGTTCATTTTGTAGTGCTTTTCAATTTCAGGGTTGTTTAGCTAAAAAAAATCAGTAAATGCATGAAAAATAGCAAATGAAGTCAGAAATGGTTGAAAATTGATGACGTGGCTTTGAATGGTGCATACTGAACGCACAAAAAGTTTGGAGTTGAAATAAGTTTAAAAAAAGGTAATGCCTTTTTGTAACAGATGAGGTTTCGTCCGAAACCCTGATACTTCGAAAGAGGTTGTCCATTTTGTACATGAAGTGCATCTAGTTTTTGCTGTAACCCTCTCAACTTTCTAGCACATGCTATGTGGGTGAAATTATTATACCATGCCAACTTTCAACCTTTTTAGAGTTCATTTTGTAGTGATTTTCAATGTCAGGGTCGTTTAGCTGAAAAAATTCAGTAAATGCATGAAAAATAGCAAATGAAGTCAGAAAGGGTTAAAAATTGATGACATGGCTTTGAATGGTGCATACTGAACGCGCAAAAAGACTGGAGTTGAAATAAGTTTAAAAAAAATGTAATGCCTTTGTAACAGTTGAGTTTTCGTCCGAAACCCTGATACTTCTAAAGAGATTGTCCATTTTGTACATGAAGTGCATCCAGTTTCTACCGTAACCCTCTGAAATTTTTAGCATATGCTATGTTGGTGAAATGATTATACCGTGCCAACTTTCAACATTTTCAGAGTTCATTTGTAGTGCTTTTCAATTTCAGGGTCATTTAGCTCAAAAAAATCAGTAAGTGCATGAAAAAAAGCAAATGAAGTCAGAAAGGGTTGAAAATTGATGACGTGGCTTTGAATGGTGCATACTGAACGCATAAAAAGTCTGGAGTTGAAATAAGTTTAAAAAAATGGCTAGTCTTATAGAGCAGTGTAGGTGAGATGGAGCAGAGCAAAAGAGTGACATGTGCACTGGTGGGGGTCGCCGTGAGAAGTCCAGCGGACTCGAGGGAGCGCCGGTTCACCTCGAGGGTGGCTCCCAGCCCAGAGAGAAATTAATCACATGGGGGGAGTTGTCACGTCAATAGTTAAGGCTCGAGAGATGTAGAATGGTGCATACTGAACGCACAAAACACATAAGTACCCTAACTATTACAAAGATTCCCTCCGGTTTGTCCGAAGTGGGACTTTCCAGATATATAAGTCCGGAAACTCACTAGAGAAGAAAGTGATGACAGTGAAGCCCGGTCACATCCTAGAGTGGGATCTTTGGGTATAAAACTTTTTCTTCGCGTGTGTCCCTTTGCACCGTAACCATGGACAATCTTTATCATTTAACTGGATGCTCGGGTCAATATTCACTGTGAAGGGAGCAATTTCATGAAACTTTTCATAATCTTCTAACATGTCTGTCTTGTCCTCCACTCCCATGATGTTTCTTTTCCATGAAAGAACTATGTGGCGCTTTGGCTCATCGTATGATGTATTCGCTTCCTTATCTTTTCTTTTTCTCGGCTTGGTAGACATGTCCTTCACATAGAAAACCTGTGCCACTTCATTGGCTAGGACGAATGGTTCGTCTGCGTACGCAAGATTGTTGAGATCCGCTGTTGTCATTCCGTACTGCGGGTCTTCCTTTACCCCGCCTCCTGTCAGATTGACCCATTTGCACCGAAACAAAGGGACCTTCAAACCACGTCCATAGTCAAGTTCCCATATCTCCTCTATCTGACCATAATATGTGTCCTTTGGCCTATTGGTGTTTGCTGCATCAAAGCGGACACAACTGTTTTGGTTGGTGCTCTTTTTATCTTGGGCAATCGTGTAAAATGTATTCCCATTTATCTCGTACCCTTTGAAAGTCAATATATTCGAAGATGGTAACTGGGACAGCAAGTACATATCATCTTCAATAGCGTCGTCATGCATGAGACGTGTCTGCAACCAACCGACGAAAGTCCCCGTTTGTTCACGTGTAATCCAGTCATCAGACTGCTCCGGGTGTTTGGAGCGTAGAATATTCTTGTGTTACTCGATATACGGAGCCACCAAGTAGGAATTTTGTAGAACTGTGTAGTGTTCTTGCGCCCAAGAATGCCCGTCCGTATATATTATTGCTTTCGGTCCTAGCGTGCATTTTCCACCCAGTCTGCCCATATGCCGCGATTCAGGAACACCAATCGGCTTAAGGTCAGGAATAAAGTCAACACAAAACTCAATCACCTCCTCATTTTCATGGCCCTTGGAGATGCTTCCTTCTGGCCTAGCACGGTTATGAACATATTTCTTTAAGACTCCCATGAACCTGTCAAAGGGGAACATTTTGTGTAGAAATACAGGACCCAGAATGGCAATCTCTTCTACTAGGTGAACTAGGACGTGCGTCATGATATTGAAGAAGGATGGTGGGAACACCAACTCGAAACTGACAAGACATTGCACCAAATCATTCTCTAACCTTGGTATGATTTCTGGATCGATTACCTTCTGAGAGATTGCATTGAGGAATACACATAGCTTCACAATGGCTAATCGAACGTTTTTCGGTAGAAGACCCCTCAATGCAACCGGAAGCAGTTGCGTCATAATCACGTGGCAGTCATGAGACTTTAGGTTCTGGAAGTTTTTCTCTGCCGTATTTATTATTCCCTTATATTCAACGAGAAGCCAGACGGGACCTTCATACTGAGCAGGCATTCGAAGAAGATTTCCTTCTCTTCTTTGGTAAGAGCATAGCTGGCACGACCCTGATGTATGCCGTCTTTTCCGTGCATACATTGCTGGTCCTCCCATGCCTCCTGTGTATCTTTTGTCTTCCCATACACGCCCAAGAAGCCTAGCAGGTTCACGCAAAGATTCTTCGTCACGTGCATTACGTCGATTGCAGAGCGGACCTCTAGGTCCTTCCAATAGGGTAGGTCCCAAAATATAGATTTCTTCTTCCACATGGGTGCGCGTCTGTCAGCGTCATTCGGAACAGATTGTCCGCCAGGACCCTTTCCAAAGATTACTTTTAAATCCTTGACCATATCAAGTACATCATCACCAGTATGGTGGCGAGGTTTCTTCCGGTGATCTGCCTCACCTTTGAAATGCTTGCCTTTGTTTCTTACGGGATGCCTGCTCGGAAGAAATCGACGATGTCCCAGGTACACATTCTTCTTACATTTATCCAAATATATATTGTCGGTATCATCTAAACAGTACATGCATGCGCGGTATCCCTTGTTTGTCTGTCCTGAAAGGTTACTGAGAGCAGGCCAATCATTGATGGTCACAAACAGCAACGCATGTAGGTCAAATTCCTCATGTGTGTGCTCATCCCACGCACGTACACCTTTTTCATTCCACAACTCTAAGAGTTATTCAACTAATGGCCTTAGGTACACATCAATGTCGTTGCCG
The DNA here is from genome assembly GCA_011799875.1 of Thinopyrum elongatum. Taxonomy (NCBI): domain Eukaryota; kingdom Viridiplantae; phylum Streptophyta; class Magnoliopsida; order Poales; family Poaceae; genus Thinopyrum; species Thinopyrum elongatum. The sequence continues at coordinate 469,582,701 of CM022301.1, forward strand.
GGTTGCTTAGGGCCTTGGATGAGCATTGGCATCATAATGAACTTCCGCTTCATGCACAACCAAGGAGGAAGGTTATACATACATAGAGTCACAGGCCAGGTGCTATGATTGCTGCTCTGCTCCCCAAAAGGATTAATGCCATCTGCACTTAGACCAAACCATATGTTCCTTGCGTCATCTACAAAGTCCCCCCACTTTCTCTCGATTTTTCTCCACTGGGACCCGTCAGCGGGTACTCTCAACTTCCCGTCTTTCTTACGGTCTTCTGTGTGCCATCGCATCAACTTGGCATGCTCTTTGTTTTGGAACAAATGTTTCAATCGTGGTATTATAGGAGCATACCACATCACCTTGGCAGGAATCTTCTTCGTGGGCGCTCGCCCTCAACATCACCAGGGTCATCGCGGCTGATCTTATAGCGCAATGTACCGCATACCGGGCATGCATCCAAATTCTCGTACTCACTGCGGTAGAGGACGCAGTCATTAGGGCATGCATGTATCTTCTGCACCTCTAATCCTAGAGGGCAGACAGCCTTCTTTGCTTCGTACGTACTGTCGTGCAATTTGTTGTCCTTTGGAAGCATCCTCTTTAACATTATCAGCAACTTTTCAAATCCCTTGTCAGAAACACCATTCTCTACCTTCCATTGCAACAATTCCAATGTGGTGCCTAGCTTTTTCTTGTCATCTTCGCAATTTGGGTACAACAATTTCTTGTGATCCTCTATCATCCGCTGCAACTTCAGCCTCTCCTTTTCACTTGCACAGTTTCTCTTTGCATCGGCAATGACCTGACCAAGATCATCAGCGGGCTCATCTGATGCCTCTTCTTCAGCTTCTTCCCTCATTGCCGGCTCAGCTTCTTCCCCCATTAATGTTGTACCTTCGTATTCAGGGAACCCATGGCCAGGATAGCTGTCGTCATCCTCTTCTTCTTCATTATCTTCCATTAGGACCCCTCTTTCTCCGTGCTTGGTCCAACAATTATAGCCGCACATGAAACCGGACTCAAACAGGTGGACGTGAATGGTTCTTGCGTTAGAGTAATTTTGATCATTGTTACAGTTAGCACATGGACAACACATAAAACCATCCGCCCGCTTGTTTGCCTCAACCGCAAGCAGAAAAGTATGCACGCCATTAATGAACTGGGGAGATCATCGGTCATCGTACATCCATTGCCGGCTCATCTTCATTACACAACACCAAAAAGACCAAATTAATACAAGTTCATACACACTTATTCTCATAAAACAACATACAAACTCTCTAGCTAAAGCATTTAAATGCAACAACAAATGCGATCAAGATCGCAACTAAGGTAACAATTGATCCAATAACATAATGATACCAAGCCTCACTATTAATGGCATACTTTCTAATCTTTCTAATCTTCAAGTCCATTGCATCCATCTTGATCTTGTGATCATCGACGACATCGGCAACATGCAACTCCAATTCCATCTTCTCCTCCTTAATTATTTTTAATTTTTCTTCAAATAATTGTTTTCTTTTTCAACTAAATTTAACCTCTCGACAAGAGGGTCGGTTGGAATTTCTGGTTAACATAACTCCTAGATAAAAATATCTATGTCAACTTGATGGGCATGATTTTTCATAAACACGAAATGCAACAAATAGTTATAAAAGAGAATATACCACATCCGAATCATAAACCGGACGAGGGCCGACGGGGACGGATATCAAAACCATGCCACTATGTATAACAAACAACGTACGGGTAAGAAAATTATACAAGTAACTATCTAAGTCACACAAACATGATTTTTTTTATAAAAAGGATAAGAACAAGAGGCTCACCAAGGTGGTGCCGGCAATGGGACGGTGCGGGCGATCGACAGTGGTTAGGACGGGGGCGGGAAGGCACTAAGTAAACCACACCCACATATGCAAACTAAGAAGTTAAATTGAGCTCAAATTGCAAATAAATCAAATAAACTACCACATATAAATACTCCCAAACTAAAACCCACAAATCACTATACTTATAGAGCATTGCAAGAGCTAATCTAGCAATGAGAGCTGAAAGGACAAAGTTGCTAACCTTTGTGAACACTTGGATGGATGAGGTGCCTTCAAATCTAAACAAATTTTGGCAAAAATGGAGGATGAGCTCGAGCAAGAGGGGAAGAACAGAGGAGAGGAAAGGGGAAGAACAGAGAGCTCGCGGGCTGGCCGAAGGGTTTATATAGGAGCATCTTTAGTCCCGGTTCGTGACACAAACAGGGACTAAAGGTTAGCCTCTAGTCCCGGTTTGTGTCACGAACCGGGACTAAAGGTGCTAGTGTAGCCCTAGCCTGACACCAGCCTGCCACCACCCCTTTAGTCCCGGTTCGTGTCACGAACCGGTACTAGAGGTTCAACACGAACCGGGACTAATGATTCCCGCCCCCCTAGCCATTGGAACCGGCACTAATGGTCACATTAGTACCGGTCCGTTTACAAACCGGGACTAATGTGGCTCATGTAAAGTAGTTTTTCTACTAGTGTGGAGAGCCTTCAGCTTTTCTTCCTTGGCATCTTTGCAATGGACACGGATGAGTGAGAGTGCCACATTGGCCCCACAGCGGGCGGCAGACTTCTTCCATGCTTGCACTCGACCAGGGATCTCATCGAATCAAGTCATCATTGACTCGAGATCATTCTGAAGTGTATCCTCAGGCCACAATTCTTTGTCTATCTTCGCCAGCGCTGCCCTCAGACGAGTGATGTACCCCCGTACATCATTGAGATGAGCTTCAAGTCGTAGCATGTTAAGAGCCACTGCATCCTTGACGAGTGACTTGGTGGGATCCAGATCCGTCTCGATCCGGTCAGTCTCCAGCTCAAAGTTCTGACAGAATTCTGTACAAAGAGGAAGGAAACGATTGGTTATGCCATTGCTCTCACGATTCACAGAAATTTACTCGAGCAAAGAGAGGTACCTTCGAGCATGCCATACATCTTCTTCACAAAGCCTCCCAGATACTTCTCCAGCGCGTCCCTCCTCTGGGTGAGCTGGTCCACTTTATCGTTCAGAGCGGTCTTCTCCAAATCAAAGGCACTCGCCTGATCCTCAATTTTCTTGGCCCACTCGGCTCGCTCTTTCTTGAGCTAGGCGGCCTCCTTCTTCGCCTCTTCAATAACAGTCTTCAGAGATGCATTTTCCTCCTCCAGCTTTCCGACTGAAGCTAACTTTGCCTCAGCGGCCTCGGTCTTCTCCCTGGCCACCTTCTGCGCTCCCGCAAGTGCTTTATCCTTATCTTCCAGAGCTTGCTTCATGGTGTCCAAAGAAATAACATTCCTGAGTCGCGCTTGAAGCTGACGGTTCTCATGACACACATCTGTTCGAGTGAAATTACTCGGTTCAAAGGACAGAAACAAAGAACAACGATGCACTCAGTTGACAAGATTTACCTCCCATGGTCTTCGCTTTTGTCTGAGCACGATCCAAGTTCCTTTTCGCATGTTCCAAGTCCAGTTGGAGTTGGATCTTCTCCTTCTCCAAGGCAGTGTACTGGGTTCCAAGCTCGCAAGTTTTCTGAGATCAACAAAGAAACAATTCAGTCAACAACAAAAAAGATTCTTAAATATTCCTCTACTTCCGAGTGGAGAAGAGCAAATCCAGTTGCTACAAGGAAACTTATTCTAAGACCCAGTGGGTGCCCTCAGCGTGCCCCCACTGGATTCATTTCCACTCGGCCTCAGCCTGACAGGCCCAAGTGAAGAGCTACAAACAAACATAATCTAAGACCCCCACCGAATCAAACATTCGACAGTGGTCTCGGGGACTACACCCAGTGGGTGCACTCTGCGTGCCCCCACTAGATCCGTTTCCACTCGGCTCAGCCTGACTGCTCCGAGTGAAGAACTACGAGCAAATGAGTACTGGCATCATAAGTCAAAAACACCCAGTGGGTGTACAGAGTTAAGATGGACAGAAAGTAATCCAATCAGAAATCAACTTACAATCGCACTTACTCGGACATTCGCCTGGAGAGCTGTACTGGCATCATAAGCCAGCTTGCTGGCTTCATACGTCTCCTTCAGACGCTGCATCATCAGATCAGCTTGAATCATGGACTCTTTGTGTGGCGCCCCCGACTCAATCGTACACTAATCATACACGCAAACGTGTACGATCAAGCACAGGGACTCACGGGAAGATATCACAACACAACTCTAACACAATTTAAACGGAGGTCCACAATATTACAGACCAGGGATCCGAAGAGCCGAATACATAAGTCAGTCATACAAATCTTATCTGAGTACAGACATAGTTAGACAAGTTTTGCCTTAAGAAGGCTAGCACAAACAACAACACTAGATCGAAAGGCGTTGGCCTCCTGCCTGGGATCCTCCGATCCTACTCCTGGTCAGCTGGCTCGATCCAGTAGGAAGTACCCTCTGGACCCTCCTGGTAGTAAGCTCCGGTGGTGGCATCTGGCTCTTGGACTCCATCGTCTGATGTATCATCAATGTGGGGTATGTGGGGAAAAGAGAAAGTAAAGCAACCGTGAGTACTCATCCGAAGTACTCAGCAAGCAAGGATCTATACTACATATGCAACATTATCAATGGAGAAAGGCTGTATAAGTGGACAGGGCTGCAGAAATGCCAGAATAGAGAGAAGGCCTAGTCCTATGGAAGACTAGCATCTTCAAACATCTTCTCGAGGCCATCATCTTGCAGCAGTAGAAGAGAGTAGAATAGCATTTTATTTAGCAAACATGTTGAAGTACAGCTTAAAGATCCTTCCTCGACTCCCAAGCGAGAAAGCGATCCCGAAGCTTCAATTAAGTAACAAGTATCCAGTTTAAGTAGTAGATCGGGATACACAAACTGAGCGTCCTTTACCGTAGGACCGGCTATCGATAGAAGATTCATCCCTGCAGGGGTGCACTACTGTTACCCAACACGCTCGATCAACTCTGGCCGGACACACCTGCTGAGTAATGCCCGTCCTCGGAAGATCAACACAAAGCAGCGCTCTACCTAGGCTCGGCAGAGAGGTCAGCACGCCGGACTAACCTATGCACCCAGAGGTCTCAGGCCATCGCCCTGGGCACCCTGCGCGTTGCGAGACTGGCCGGGGTGCAGGCGCGACACTGAACTCGTCAGTGAAGTATCGAGCCCAATCCCGACAATCAGCCCGCACGGTGAATCGTGACGTCAGACGAGCTTTCGGAGAAACGTACTTCGCAGAGGGTCCCATAACCATTATCCCGCGTGGTGGTAGTGCGTATAGGGCACGTCGACCCACTCAGATCACACACCCAAATCCAATAGGCTCAATTAGTATCACGTGGAGACAATCAGAGTCTCTGATGCTCCGCCACAATGTCACACTCGAGTGCCCTTCCGGCGCACCCGACAATCATAGATCCCCAGCGGGTACCCACCAGGGTGGACCCGCCAGTAACAAGGGTCAAAGTAACCGTGTGGTCATAACATCAAGGGGGAAACCCGAGGAATCACCCTCGGCGGATTCCACTCGACGAAATCATCAGGGTGAACGTATGAGGTATCACCCTCGAGGTTCACACTGAGGGGTCGCATGACAGAGTCGTATAGGAAGTGGAGAAGGAGGAATCACCCTTGATGACCACGACCGAACAGCTACACTGCAGAGTATTCATCAGGAGTGCGTTACGAGGTATCACCCTCGGCACTCGATAGTTACTACGCAGAGTCGTACAACTAAGGGGGTGTGAAGTGAGGTGTCGGTCTCTGGTCAACGATCACGTTGATCGAGTTATCAATGATCAAGCAGTGGCAACAAGGATAAGGTGGTGGGGTCACTGATGGTTCACTACCAACCTATACTAAACAGTTTATCATAGGCAGGTAAGGTAGCAATGAACAGGTTACAACAGCAGGCTATGCATCAGAATAGGAGCATACATTAACAGTAGCAGAATCTAATGCAAGCAGGAGAATAGAATGGGCGATATCTGGAATGCTCAAGGGGGGGGGGGCTTGCCTGGTTGCTCTGGCAAGAGAGAGGGGTCATCAACGGGCTGCTCATCGGTAGAGTAGTCGTACCCGGGTGCAGCGTCGTCGGTCTCAGCGTCTATCGAGAGAGAGAAGGAGGGGGGAGAGAAACAATAAATTCACGGCAATAATGCAAACAACATGTATGACATGCCTAAATGATATGCCGGGGTGTTCTACTGCCTAACTAAATGATTTAGTTAATTTAGGAATTTATTCGGATTTATTTAATTAAAGTTGGGCACATTCATTTATCGAAATCGGTCTAAAAGTTCAACGTTCATATAGCTACGGGCGTCTGACAGGAATACAAAGGGCGTATTTAGATTCGTATCGTCGTTCTGAGCAACTTTCATGTATAAAGTATTTTCATCGGAGTTACGGTTTATTTAATATGATTTTCTAAAGTTTTATTCATTTCTGAATTTATTTTAATTATTTAATTTCGAATTATCCAGAATAGTAAATGATGATGTCAGCATGACATCATGCTGATGTCAGCAAGTCAACAGTGCTGTTGACTGGGTCAACTATGTGTGGGTCCCGCACGTTATACACGGATTAGTTTAATTAGGGTTTTAATTAATCTAATTACTATTTAATTAAACTAACTACTTAATTAGACTAATTAAACAGGATTAATTAAGTTAATTAATTCACTAATTAATTAATTATTAATTTTATTAATTCATTTTATTATTTTCCTTTTCATTTTTTTTAAACGTTCGAGGGGCTGGGGCCCCCATGTCATTGGCCCTAGGGGCCAAACGGGCGCGGGCGACGGGCGTTGGGCGCTAGCCCGATACGGCGCAGCAGGCGCGGGCGTTGGGGCGCGGCCAGGGGCGAGCCCGGGCGCTGGCCACGGGCGCGCGCGCCGGCGTGGGGAGCAGCGAGGCGAGGCCCGCAGCGGAGCGAGCGCGCGTGAGCGGCGGAGCGGGGGAGCGGTCCGGGGAAGGACAAGGCCGACGCGGGCAGCGAGCAGTGTAGACGCGCGTGCGCACGCGGTGGCGGGGCAGCAGCAGCTGCTGACGGCGAGCCAAGGCGCGGCGAGGCAGGCGTGGAGGCGGGCGCATGCGGGAGGGAGGCGGAGCACGGCGACAGCAGCAGCGCGGCGGAGGCGCGGTCCGGCGCGGTCGCGCCCATGCGGATGCGCGGCGAGGCGAGCGGAAGTGGTGAGCGCGGCCGGAGCGCGAGCAGGAGAGGTGGGCGCGGGGGAGTGCGCGTGCGTGCGCACGGGGCAGGGGAGGGGGAGGCCTGGGGCCACACCGTGATTCGTAGGGACGGGGCAGCGGGGTCGGGGTAGTCGACGGGGACGACGGCGGAGAGGAAGCAGGCCGGCGAGGGAGGTCCGGCGAGGGGGAGGCGGCGAGCGACGACGGGCGACGGCGTGGAGCGTCGATGGGGACGAGGGCGAGGCGGCGGCGTCGCTGGCGCGGGGCGACGGGCCCGATCCAGAACTGGATCGGGGGGAGGAGGGGGGGAATCGAGGGAGCGGGGTGGGGGTTAGGGTTTCGGGGGGTCCCTGGGAGGGGCCATATAGGCCAGTGGGGAGTCGGCCGGCCGGCTGGGCCATGGCCCAGTTGGGCCGGGGGGAGGGGGGTCCTTTTTCTCTTTTTCTTTTCTATTCTGTTTTTCTTTTTCTTTATTCTCTTTTCTCAATTTAGTAAATAGTTATGCCACATATTGAATTTTGTAAAACATAGGAATTGCTCCAACAAATACTAGGCATTACCTACCACTACCAAAAATTGGTTTGGAGTCAACTTGAGTTCACATAATTTTTATAATAATTAAAATGCATTATTCCTTACTGTTTTGATAATGTTTGAGCCACCTAATTATTTTATTATTTGTTGGTTACAATTTTAGACTAGCCTCTGCAATATTTGTTATTTACTCAACATTTTAGTTTTTATGTTGGACAACTTTTATATTTCACTTTCATTTAAATTTGAAGTTGACTTAGGAGTTGAAATGCAATATGATGCTAATGATGATTATGCACTGTTAAGCTTGCTGACATGTCATCATCAAAAGTGATTACTGTAGCTAATGACAGGGGGTGTTACAACTCTCCTCATCTATTAAGAATTCTCGTCCCGAGAATTAAGAGGAAGACTGAAAGAAAGTGGGGTATTCTTCACGAAGACGATCCTCGCGTTCCCAAGTGGCCTCATCTTCAGAATGATTTGACCACTAAACCTTGAGGAATTTGATTGACTTTTGACGAGTCCGACGTTTAGCTTCATCAAGAACACGGATGGGATATTCTGGATAAGACAGATCTTCCCGTAATTCAAGCACTTCATGATCCACAACTCGAATCGGATCCTTGAAGCAGCGACGGAGTTGAGATACATGAAAGACATCATGTACTTGAGAAAGATTAGGGGGCAACTGCAATTGATATGCCACTTCTCCTGGACGGGCAAGAATACGGAACCGGCCAATGTAGCGAGGAGCTAACTTGCCTTTGATTCCGAACCTATGAGTGCCTTTCAACGGAGTGACGCGGAGGTAAGCTTGCTCTCCAGGTTGATAGACCATTTCCTGGTGCTTTCGGTCATAGTTGCTTTTCTGACGAGACTGAGTAGCTTTCAAATGTTCACGGACAATGCGGACTTGGTCTTCTGCTTGCTGAATAATGTCTGGTCCGACGAGTGAGTGTTCCCCAGTTTCTGACCAATTCAGAGGGGTTCGACACTTACGACCGTATAGAACTTCAAACGGTGCCATCTTCAGACTAGCTTGATAGCTATTGTTGTAAGAGAATTCGGCATACGGGAGAGATTCCTCCCATTTCTTACCGAAGGAGATGACACAAGCTCGACGCAAATCTTCGAGCACTTGATTAACTCGTTCAACTTGACCCTGTGACTGAGGGTGAAAAGTCGTGCTGAAAGACAGATGTGTTCCCATAGCTTCTTGGAAACTATTCCAGAATCTGGAGGTGAAGAGGCTGCCACGACCAGAACTGATCTCCAACGGAACACCATGGAGTGACACAATTCGGGAAACATACAAGTCTGCTAACTGGCTAGCAGTGATTGTCTCTTTAATTGGCAGAAAGTGAGCAACCTTGGAGAATCGGTCAATAACGACAAATATAGCATCATGACCCTTCTGGGATTTGGGAAAACCAGTAATGAAATCCATTTGGACCTTGTCCCATTTCCATTCAGGAATTGCAAGGGGTTGCAGAGTTCCAGCGGGCCTTTGATGTTGAGCTTTAACGCGGCGGCAAACGTCACACTCAGAAACATAACGAGCAATATCTCGCTTCATATTAGGCCACCAGTATCTCTGACAAATGTCACGGTACATCATTGTGCTACCAGGATGAATTGACAGAGGAGTGTCATGAGCTTCCATCATAACGTGTTCTCTCTCATCTTTGAACTTAGGTACGAAGAGACGGTGTTGGAAAAATAGGATCCCATCATTATCAAGATGGAACTCCGACGGTTTTCCTTTTTCAAGGTATCGCTTGATCCTTTCAACTTTAGAGTCATACCGTTGCATAGTTTTGATGCTGTGTTCTAAATCTGGTTCAACAACGAGGGTTTTGAGATAACCCTGCGGAACAATATGGAGGTTCAATTTACGAAACTCTTCATAAAGAAGAGGTTGTGATTCCTGAACCATATGGTTGCTGCAATAAGCCTTACGGCTCAAAGCATCGGCCATTACGTTTGCCTTGCCAGGGGTGTATGAGATATTCATATCATAATCGGCAATTGTTTCGAGCCATCTTTGTTGACGAAGTTTCAGATCCGGTTGGGTATATAAATACTTCAAACTTTGATGACCCGTATATATCTCACAATGGTTACCGAGAAGGTAATGTCGCCATAGCTTCAGGGCATAAATAACTACAGAAAGTTCGAGATCGTGCACTGGGTAATTTTCTTCGTGAGGACGCAATTGTCGGGAGGCATAAGCAATTACCTTGCGTTCTTGCATTAGGACACAGCCTAATCCTTGACGGGAGGCATCACAGTATATCACGAAATCCTTTTGGGAATCCGGGGGTGCTAATACTGAAGCAGATGTCAATTTATCTTTTAGTGTCTGAAAGCTTTCTTGACATTTTTCTGCCCACTCAAATTTAACACCTTTGTGAAGCAGATTTGTCAATGGTTTAGCAATCTTGGAAAAGTTCTCAACGAATCGACGGCAATAACTAGCAAGTCCGAGAAAACTTCTGACTTGCTTGACATTCTTCGGGGGAGTCCAGTCAAGAATAGCCTGAACTCGTTCGGGGTTAACAGCAATTCCATCCTTGGAAATCACATGACCAAGGTAAGTTACTTCAGAAAGCCAAAATTCACATTTGGAATACTTGGCATACAACTGGTGTTCTCGGAGCCTTTCTAGTACCAAACGAAGGTGTTCAGCATGTTCTTCTTTATTCTTAGAATAAACCAGAATATCATCCAAATAAACCATGACGAATTTGTCGAGGTAATCCATGAATATATAATTCATCAGACGGGAGAAAGTTGCTGGAGCATTCGTTAGGCCAAATGACATGACGGCGTATTCATAGGAGCCATAACGAGTGACGAATGCAGTCTTGGGAATATCCTCTTCACGGACACAGATCTGGTGATAACCCAACCTCAGGTCGAGTTTAGAGAACACCGATGATCCAGCGAGTTGATCATAAAGATCATTGATCCGCGGCAGTGGGTATTTATTCTGGATTGTGGCTTGGTTAATGGGCCGATAATCCTGAACCAAACGGTTAGTTCCATCCTTCTTCTTAACGAAGAGTGAAGGTGCTCCCCAAGCGGAGGAACTGGGGCGGATGAAACCACTTTTAAGCGACTTGTCGATTTCTTCCTTAAGCTCGAGTAGGTGATGCGGAGGCATCTTATAAGGTCGATTGGCAATAGGGACGGTGCCAGGCTTCAAGTCGATGACGAACTCGACAGCTCTAGCCGGGGGTATTCTTGGAAGTTCTTCTGGAAAGACGTCTGGAAAATCTCGAACGACAGGAACGTTCTCGATCCCTTCCAGAGGTGAGGCGTTCAAAGCATTCAGAGCATATATCTGAGCTTCGGCGTCCCGAGTAATGCGGGCGGTATAGTTCACTATCTCATCGGTGGGGTGAAGAAGTTGGACGACTTTAGTGGCACAATTGATCGAAGCAATGTGCGCTTTCAACCAATCCATTCCGAGGATGAGGTCTATGGTGGAAGATTTCAAGACGATGGGTGAGGCAAGGAATTCCATCCCTTTAATTTCGACGGTAACGTCAGGTGCTATCACGTCAGCATGACAATGAGAAGTATAATACAACTCGGAGAGAAAGGTTAAACAAAACAATGGAAAGGAAAATGATTATCAGACTAATCAGATCAATGACAGGGAAATCGCACAGATATCCAGCTCTCCGGGTAGACGGAATTTACGAGATCCTAAGTGTCGGCGTTAGTAAAATTTATTTGACCCGAATAGAAGAGAGATCAGAGTCCCAGAGTATAGACGAGGAATAAAATATCCTAATACCACCCAGTTGGCGACGTGGGCCCGTAAGCCACAGGTCCCAGGATCGAAACCTGGCTCTGATACCAACTTGTGGCGCCCCCGACTCAATCGTACACTAATCATACACGCAGACGTGTACGATCAAGCACAAGGACTCACGGGAAGATATCACAACACAACTCTAACACAATTTAAATGGAGGTCCACAATATTACAGACCAGGGATCCGAAGATCCAAATACATAAGTCAGTCATACAAATCTTATCTGAGTACAGACATAGTTAGACAAGTTTTGCCTTAAGAAGGCTAGCACAAACAACGACACTAGATCGAAAGGCGTTGGCCTCCTGCCTGGGAGCCTCCGATCCTACTCCTGGTCAGCTGGCTCGATCCAGTAGTAAGTACCCTCTTGACCCTCCTGGTAGTAAGCTCCGGTGGTGGCATCTGGCTCCTGGACTCCATCGTCTGATGTATCATCAATATGGGGTATGTGGGGAAAAGAGAAAGTAAAGCAACCGTGAGTACTCATCCGAAGTACTCAGCAAGCAAAGATCTATACTACATATGCAACATTACCAATGGAGAAAGGCTGTATAAGTGGACTGGGCTGCAGAAATGCCAGAATAGAGAGAAGGCCTAGTCCTATCGAAGACTAGCATCTTCAAACATCTTCTCGAAGCAAAATATAATGCAAGCAGGAGAATAGAATGGGCGATATCTGGAATGCTCAAGGGGGGGCTTGCCTGATTGCTCTGGCAAGAGAGAGGGGTCGTCAACGGGCTGCTCGTCGGTAGAGTAGTCGTACCCGGGTGCAGCGTCGTCGGTCTCAGCATCTATCGAGAGAGAGAAGGAGGGGGGAGAGAAACAATAATTTCACGGCAATAATGCAAACAACATGTATGACATGCCTAAATGATATGTCGGGGTGTTCTACTGCCTAACTAAATGATTTAGTTAATTTAGGAATTTATTCGGATTTATTTAATTAAAGTTGGGCACTATTCATTTATCGAAATCGGTCTAAAAGTTCAACGTTCATATAGCTACGGGCGTCTGACAGGAATACGGAGGACGTATTCAGATTCGTATCGTCGTTTTGAGCAACTTTCATGTATAAAGTATTTTCATCGGAGTTACGGTTTATTTAATATGATTTTCTAAAGTTTTATTCATTTCTGAATTTATTTTAATTATTTAATTTTGAATTATCGAGAATAGTAAATGATGATGTCAGCATGACATCATGCTGATGTCAGCAGTCAACAGTGCGGTTGACTGGGTCAACTATGTGTGGGTCCCGCACGTCATACACTGATTAGTTTAATTAGGGTTTTAATTAATCTAATTACAGTTTAATTAAACTAACTACTTAATTAGACTAATTAAATAGGATTAATTAAGTTAATTAATTCACTAATTAATTAATTATTAATTAATTAATTATTAATTTTAATAATTCATTTTATTATTTTCCTGTTCACTTTTTGAAACGTTCGAGGGGCTGGGGCCCCCATGTCATTGGCCCTAGGGGCCAAACGGGCGCGGGCGACGGGCGCTGGGCGCCAGCCTGATACGGCGTAGCGGGCGCCGGCATGCGGGCGCTGCGAGGGGCGAGCCCGGGCGCTGGCCACGGGCGCGTGCGCCGGCGTGGGGAGCGGCGAGGCGAGGCCCGCAGCGGAGCGAGCGGGCGTGAGCGGCGGAGCGGGGGGAGCGGTCCGGGGAAGGACGAGGCCGACGCGGGCAGCGAGCAGTGGAGACGCGCGTGTGCGCGCGCGGTGGCGGGGCAGCAGCAGTTGCTGACGGCGAGCCAAGGCGCGGCGAGGCAGGCGCGGAGGCGGGCGCATGCGGGAGGGAGGCGGAACACGGCGATAGCAGCAGCGCGGTGGAGGCGCGGACGTGGTGAGCGCGGCCGGAGCGCGAGCAGCAGAGGTGGGCGCGGGGGAGTGCGCGTGCGTGCGCACGGGGCAGGGGAGGGGAGGCCTAGGGCCTCACCGTGATTCGTAGGGACTGGACAGCGGGGATCGGGGTGGTCGACGGGGACGACGGCGGAGAGGAAGCAGGCCGGCGAGGGAGGTCCGGCGAGGGGGAGGTGGCGAGCGACGACGGGCGACGGCGTCGAGCGTCGATGGGGACGAGGGCGAGGCGGCGGCGTCGCTGGCGCGGGGCGATGGGCCCGATCCAGAACTGGATCGGGGGGAGGAGGGGGGAGTGAGGGAGCGGGGTGGGGGTTAGGGTTTCGGGGGGTCCCTGGGAGGGGCCATATAGGCCAGTGTGGAGTGGGCCGGCCGGCTGGGCCATGTCCCAGTTGGGCCGGGGGGAGGGGGGGGTCCTTTTTCTATTTTTCTTTTCTGTTCTGTTTTTCTTTTTCTTTATTCTCTTTTCTCAGTTTAGTAAATAGTTAGGCCACATATTGAATTTTGTAAAACATAGGAATTGCTCCAACAAATACTAGGCATTACCTACCACTACCAAAAATTGGTTTGGAGTCAACTTGAGTTCACATAATTTTTATAATAATTAAAATGCATTATTCCTTACTGTTTTGATAATGTTTGAGCCACCTAATTATTTTATTATTTGTTGGTTACAATTTTAGACTAGCCTCTGCAATATTTGTTATTTACTGAACATTTTAGTTTTTATGTTGGACAACTTTTATATTTCACTTTCATTTAAATTTGAAGTTGACTTAGGAGTTGAAATGCAATATGATGCTAATGATGATTATGCACTGTTAAGCTTGCTGACATGCCATCATCAAAAGTGATTACTGTAGCTAATAACAGGGGGTGTTACACTTTGCTAGCCCCAGTTTGGTCCTTCGGAGCATGATGGAAAGTGAAGACATGAGGCGGGGGAGTCGGTGACGCAGCCGGAGGGATCAACACTTGAGGCTGTTCAGTCGGTCCAGAAGCTGGAGGAATCGACACCAAAGGTAAAGCAGTCGACAGAGGAGCAGCAAAGGTAGCACCAGCTCGAGACGAACCACCTTGCTCCTGAGATACAGCTACAGGCGGCGCACGAGGTGTTTGGCCCGACGGCACTCTCCGAGTGAAGCTGCGGGAGACGGTCGAGGTTCTACCCTCTCCTCCTGTGTCCCTCTGGGGCTCGTCTTAGTCATCGTCCGCAAGGTGGATGATGTTCGTTTGCTCTGCAGTTACTCAACAACAACAACTCAGTCGACCGACGAATCGATTAGTGGGACAGAGCGGAGTGAAAACCAGTCATACCTGGTCGGGAAGTGATCGCGCCAGCAGTATCCATCTCCGCATGTTCCTTATCGATCTGCATGGGCGATGTCACAGAAGTAGCAGCTCTGGCATACAAGTGTCACTTGATCATTAAAAGAATGAAGATCTGCAAACAGTAAGAAATATGGAAGGAACACTTACGTCGAGGCAATAGGCATGGTGACCTTTATTCTGGGTACAGCCTTCCGAGGCTTCCGTGGGGCGACCTTAAGCTGCTTCGCAGTCTTCTCAGTCAGATTTGGCGTCGCCGTCCGAGTGCGCTTCGGGTTTCTGACACTCAACGCCAAGGCCTTGCCTTGGGCAGCAGTCGGATCTTGGTTCGCTTTGGTTTGACATTCGGTGCACGGAGGAGACTCGACTTCTTCACTGTCTTCTGAGTCGTCGCTGCTACCCTCAGTGTCTTCGGCATAGATGTCCGCAACACTTCCACCCTCACTCTCCGCACCTTCGACAAGCTGTTCTCCGTTCGGCACAGGCGAAATCATCTTTTGTGAACTCCCGTGAAGTACAAAAATCAAATTCAGTCGGCTTATCAATCCAGTCTGATGTGAGAAACAAAAGAGAAAACACTCGACAAAGTCACGCCTCACCTCCCTTGGTAGGTGCTCGGTGTTGAAGGGCAAGATCCACCTGGATCCACGAGGGTTGTTGCGAGCCCCGGTGATGCTGCTTAGCCATTGCTTCACGGTCTCATCCTTGACCTCCTCAGGATGGATCCTAGTCGAGTCGTCTGGGCCCGTATACAGCCACATGGGATGGTCATGTGCTTGCAGAGGCTGAATCCGTCGACTGAGGAACACCTCCAACAAATCTAAGCCTGTCACCCCGCCTCGGATTAACTCAACTACAGATTCTACCAAGACCGCCATTTCAGCTTTCTCCTCTTCGTCCACGACCAATGAGCGGGGAGCATTGATCCTTGGCGACGTATAAGGAGGAAGGCCAGTCCACATACCAGGGGATGAAACATCATTGCAGTAAAACCAGGTCGACTGCCAACCTCTCACAGACTCGGGAAAGGACATTGCGGGGAACGCACTTCTGCCTCTCATCTGGACACCTAAAGTGCCACACAGCTAAATCACATGGGTCCTTTCGTCACTCGGATTGGCTTTCTTGACCGACTGAGAACGACACGTGAAGATGTGCTTGAACAATCCCCAGTGTGGATGGCAACCCAAGAAATTCTCACACACGGAGATAGAAGCAGCAAGATATGATATGGCATTCGGGGGAAGGTGGTGGAGTTGTGCACCGAAGAAATTCAGAAATCCTCGAAAAAATGGATGGGGAGGCAAGGAGAAACCTCTCTCCATGTGGGTGAGGAGGAGGAGCCGCTCTCCAGGGTGCGGTGCAGGCTCGATCTCCCCTCCCTCCGGCAGGCTCCAGGACCCTGGGACCAGCAGGCCGTCAGCGGTGAGCCCGTCGAGGTCCTCCGTCGTGACCGTCGAAGAAAACCAGTCACCCTAGATCTAGCCCGGCGGCAGCGCGGCCCGGGAACTCGACGCCTTCTTCCCCTTGGACGCCTTCTTGGCACGCTCCAGCTTCGCCGTCTTGTACTTCGCCATCTTCATGGTGGTCGTCGGTGCCGAGCGGGATGGCACAGCGCGCAGGCGAAAGTGGTGGAGAGGTGAAGAGAAAGGGGGAAAAGAAGAGAACACTGTTTCACCCCTTGGCCGCATCGCCCTTTATAACTCCGCAACCGAGTCACTGACCCGTGGGCCAGCGAGATCTCAGCACATCCCGCAACCAGAGAACTGCGCTGTACGTGGCGAAGAAGGGGGAGCGAAAATCAAGGAGTGCCGCCCCACTTGCCCCACTTACCGCGCCGTTGCTGATCCTCGCGCTTCTCCAAATTTTAGAATCCCGTGAAATCTGCGATCTGGCGAAATGATTGATTGTGTCAAAGGACTACTTTGTTCATTTGGGTCTGACTAGATGTTCGGGATCACTCGGTCGCACATCGAGCCGGAATCGATCGAGGCGATTGACAAGGGATTGAACAGCGCAGGTATCTACAGATCTCTAAAACCGCTTCTGAGGCATTAAGATTGGTTAGAACCCGCTTCGACCCTTTTTCGCTCGAACCCCGATCCATTCAGGGGCTAATGACGAGGACATGTACCTAGGATAGGGTCCTAGGCCTGACCTACATACCCTACCCAAAGGCACCACATACAAGAATCCAAGGCCCACAAGGTTATGAAAGAGTCGCCGACTGAGACCACCTCGCAACTTACAAGTCACTCGGAAGGGATTTACTCGGTGGCTTCACCAACACTCGACTGTCTCTACTCACTCGGGGAACTAAGCTTCACTCGACCACAGAAGACCTAAAGTCACCCTGAATCCGCAAAGGCCAATCGATCCGTTCGCCACCATAAACATCACCTAATAGGGGCGTTACCAGTAACGCCCGTATCCTTTACTTCTCCATTGAACCCTTGGGTAACGGGGCATTCATGAGGGGCCAGCAGACTCTATATAAGCCGCCCCTCTGCTCCTGCACAAGGGTTCGCACCCCCTGTAACACAAGACACCAAATAACAAAGCTCCTGCATCACCAAGACATAGGGTCTTTACCTCTTCCGAGGGGGGCCTGAACTCGTAAATCCGAGTGTACAACATCGCCATAGCTAGGCTCTGCCCTCCTATATGTACCCCTATCCTCTACTGTCCAATCTTTTCCCACGACAGCAGGAAACGTCGGCGTGGGTTGCTTTTGTTCTGGTCTTGCTGCTCATAGTTGTACCCTTTTTCGGCTACTAGGACTTTAGTCCATCTGTCGTTGAGGGTGTCTTGTTCGGCTTTTAGCTGTTTCTGCTTCTTCTTCAGGCTTCATGCAGTGGCTATAAGTTGCCGCTTGCACCGTTCTTGATCCAGCAGGTCCTTAGGGACGATGAAATCTTCGTCTCTGAGGCTGACCTCCTCTTCGGAGAGAGGGAGGTAGTTACTATCCTCGAAGTCATTGAGGTCCTCGGGGTTGTAATGATCCTCGTGTCCCTCTGAGTCATCGAGCTGTTGCTCGGGGGCAACAGGGTCGCCGAGGACTTCCATATTGTCCGGGGAATCGTTTTCCCTGGTGCCCGTGTTGCTTTCCCTGTGCCTGCGCCCTTTGGATCGTCTGTGCTGTCGTCGGTGTTTAGGCGGTTCCTCGCCTGGCTTATTGCAATCTCTGGGGGTGTCGTTGCCATTATTGGTACCATTGCCCTTATCCTTGGGGGTGTCCACCATATAGACATCATAGGTGGAGGTGGCCATCCACCGTCCAGGGGTGGGAGGGGCAGTAGCAGTACGGGCCATGGCGTTGACATCTTCATCCATGTCGTCGGCCTCCTCGGAAGCTTAGTCCAGCATGTCCGTTAAGTCTTCAACAGTGGCTACTAAGTGGGTGGTGGGTGGGACGTAAAATTTCCCATTGCCCGCCTTAAGACCAATACGAGCATAGGTCGGGGACGGGTAATCCGTGATGTTCGTCATGTGGATCCGATCTAGCATCTTGCTTAATAGGGAGAGACGAGCCGGATTGGCACCCGAGATTTCTTCGTAGCCGACCTCCGATATGGTGGTGTGAGGGGCGACTCCGGCCAGGGCTGACTCCTGCTGGTCTTCGGACACCGCAGTCATATCCGGGCTTGAAGCCGTATTCGAGGTAAGGGCCGACCAAGGGGTAGGGTCGAAAAGAGAATCCAAAGTCAAGGATTCAGAGATTTCGGGCTTCTCAGGCAAGGCTGAGAAACTGGTGAAGGTCAGATCGCCCCGAGCATCAGCGACATACTCTAGGTTGCCGAACCTGATCTGGTGCCCAGGGGCAAAGCTGTCGACCTAGTTGAGGTGACCGGCCGAGTTGGCATGCAAAACGATGCCGCCGAACGCGGAGAGCTGTCCGGGAATGAAGATGTCCCCGGTGCGGATGCTCTCTTCCATGACTGGGCGAGCCATCGATCCTTCGGCGATCCAACAGTGGAACTCTCAATGAAAGCACCAATGTCGTTGTCAAAACCGGTGGATCTCGGGTAGGGGGTCCCGAGCTATAGATCTTGGATCAATGGGGAACAGGAGACGAATGGGACAATGTTTACCAAGGTTCGGGCCCTCTCGAAGAGCTAAAACCCTACGTCCTGCTTGATTATATTGAAGTGTATATGATGGTTCCAGACGCGATCTACCACGAGATCAAATGAACTAAACCCTAGGTGAGTAGGATGATGGTTCTTCTTCTAGCCTCTAAGGACTAAACCCATGGTTTATATAGACACCTGGGGTACTAGGATTACACATGATCGGTTACAACAAGGGGATAAACATGCCGATTCTTCAATCTTGACTTGGAGGACACACCAATCTTCGAAGGATTCTTGTCTGGACACGGAGTCGCCATGTACCTCGGCCTACTTCTAGTTGCAGAACAGCCCACCTGTCCGGCTCATAAGAGACAGGCTGGCAGCCCAAGGACCCCTTAGTCCAGGACTCCCTCATCCGCCTCGACTGTCGCCGCTTTTCCGCCATCACGTCCATGGCCAGAAAAGCCACCAACAGTATACCGTCTACATGGAGACATTACGCTATAGGGTTCAAGATCTGTAACACCCCCAGTGGTTAACTACAGTAATCCCATTTTGATTATGCCACGTCAGCATGATTAACAGTGTCTGATCATCATTTGCATCATAATGCATTTCAGCTTCTAACTCAAAATCCAAATTTAAATGAAAGTGAGAAATAAAAGTTGTTCAAACTGGAAAACTAAAATGTGCCTCATGTTGCAAATATTCCCATAGCATTTATAAAAATGATTGCAACATTAGTTGGAATTGTAAAAGGACTCGAACAACTAGAAACAGCAGCAACATAGCACTATTCAATCCTTTTTCAATTTAAATAAAATCTAAACAAAAAGATATGGACCCCAAACCAATTTCTAGCAGTGACAAATAATACACTGTAAATAATGGAGCAAGTCTCATATTTTACAAAAGTCTTTTGGACTAAAAATAAAAGACAAAACAGAAAAAGGAATAAAGAAAAACAGAAAAAGAACAAAAGAAAATAAAGCCCCCCCCTCGCTGGGCCTCGGCCCAGCTGGCCACTGGGCTAGCCAGGCCGGCCCAGCCGGCGCCCACTCCCCTCCCCCATATCTCCCACCCCCACCCGAAACCCTAGCCGCTACCCCCACCCCCTCGCTCATTCCCCCCCCCCGATCCAGAAATTCTGGATCGGGATCGACCCCCCCGCCCGTCGCGGGCGCCGTCCCCGACCGCCTCCCGCGCCGATCTGCCATCGCCGTCACCCACTCCCCCCCACTCGATCCCCTTTTCCCCTGGATCGGATCAGGGCAGAGGCGCCCGATCCCGACCGCCGCCGCGCGGCCCTGACGCCGGCGCCGCCCCCGCTCCGTCGCCGCCTTCTCCTCGCCTCGCCCGTCGGCCTCCTCGTCTCCTCCCCGAAGCGTGACCCGGACGAACGCGTGCCCGGAGCCACCCCGACGCCCTGACACCACGCCGCCGCCCGAGGACCTCGCCGCCGTCGCTTCCTCGCTCCCTCTCACCGGACGCCATCAAGCCTCGCCGCCCCCCCCCCCCCCGTTCCTCTACGGCCGTGAGCCCCTCTCCTTCAATCCTCTCTCTGCAGCTCGAACGCGCCCCGCTCCCGCAGCGCACCGCCCCACTCGCCGAAACCCGTCCTGGCGCCGCGTTGCCTTGCTCTGCCACATCCAGCCGCGCGCCCCCCGACCGTGCTGCTGCTGCTGTGCGCGCGCTCGCCCGTCATCCATGTGCCTTGCCGCACACCGCGCCACGCCGCGCTTCCCCTCGTCCGCCGCGACCTCACCCCCCCTCACCCGGCTGCAGCTGCTCGTCTTTCGCCGGCGCCTTCCCGCGCCTCCACCCGCTCCGGCCACCGCGCCGTCGCCCGCGCGCGCCCCCTAGGCGAGCGCCCGTGCGCCGTGCCGGGTGGCCCGGACTTGTCCGGCCCCACGCAGCGCGCCCGCGGACATGTCCGCCCCTGGGCCACTGACCCCAGGGCCCCACCCCGAAACGTTTTTTTTTGAAAAATTAAAAATTATAATTAATAAAATAATTAATTAATTAATTAGTTAATTAATTAAGTTAATTAACCCTGTTTAGTTAGTCTAATTTAATTAATTAGTTTAATTAAATGTTAATTAATTAGTTAATCACTAATTAGCCTAATATGAGTATGACAGGTGGGACCCACTGGTCCTGACGTCATGCTGACGTCATGCTGACGTCAGCAAGACACTGTTTCGGATAATGTTAATTTAAATAATTAATTAAATTCCAGAAATTAATAAAAACTTTGAAAATCATATAAAATAATCCGTAGCTCCATGAAAATACTTTGTACATGAAAGTTGCTCAGAACGACGAGACGAATCGAATACGCGGTCCGTCGCCCGTCACGCGTCCCTAACTATCCGAACTTGCAACCGTTCCCCTCTATCCTCTGTCGATAATTCCAAAGACCCGGGAAATATCGTCAGTATTCTCCCGCTCCGTCTGTTACGTGTGATGCTGCGTTAGACTACCCCTAGCACCGTGTATCGTATTTGTCATGCTCATGTTTGCTATATATTTATACTGTTTTCCTCCCCCTCTTCTCTCTCGATAGCCCCCGACCCTGACGTCGTCCCGAGACCGACGCAGCTCCGGATCCGAAGACACCATAGACGACCTTGCCCTTGCCGCGAGCAACCAGGCAAGCCCTCCCTGAGCATACCGATATCGCCCATTCTAATTTCTCATGCTTGCATTAGAATTACTTCTGTGCTGCTTTACCTATTTGATGCATAGCCTGTTCATTGTAACCTGCTGTTGATAATTACCTACATATCCTAAACTGTTTAGTCTAAGCTGGGTAGAGACCTATCAGTGACCCCACTTATCCCGACTGCCGCCGTGGATCGTCAGAGACACCGATCAACGGGATTGAAGACAGGCCCCGACACCGCACATCACCCCCCTTAGTTGTAACGACACTGCAGCGTTACTATCGAGTGCCGAGGGTGAAACCTCTTGTAGCACTCTGATGTTAACTCTGTAGAGTAGCTATTCGGTCGTGGTCATCGAGGGTGATCTCCTCACCGCTTCCGATAACGACGCTGTCCTACAACGCTCAAGTGTGGACCCAGTGAGGGTGATCCCTCCTAGTTCACCTTGTGGATACATCGAGTGGGAATTCAATGAGGGGTGATACCTCGGATTCCCTGATGTTATGGACACACGGATACATGGACCTTACATTGTTACTTGGAAAGGCGGGTCGACCCTGAGGGTACCCGCGTCTGATGTGAAGGCGGGTTGCCAGAGTGTGTGCCCGAGTGGTGAATACGAGGGGGCCGGGGGATTCTTAACCCTTGCCGCAAGTCCTCGAGACGGGGGACGGGGTCACATCTTTCGTGAGTCTCTGCTCGTTACCGCAAGCCCCTAGTCCTAACGATTTGGAATTTGATCTGAGCAGGCCTTGGTCTGATAGCAACCATAACATCGTGGGCATAGTATGGGGTTCTGCATCGTAGCCTCAGCCGAAAGCTCTGTCAGACGTCAGTTCAGCATGGCGGCACGGACGGACCGGCGCCCTCCTGGTGCCAGGCTTCTCCCTGCGCGCAACGACTCGGAGTGCACAGGGCGATGGCCCAAGACCTCTGAGCGCTTAGGATGTAGACCGACGGGGACCTCTCTGCTGAGTATAGGTAGGGTTGCGATGTGTGTTTGGCCGAGGCCGGGCATGAAAAGAAAGTGTGTCCGGCCGGAGTTAACGAGCGTTGTGGGTAAGTTGGTGCACCTGAGGGAAGAACATTTCTATCGATAGCCGGTCCTACGGTAAAGGACAATCGGAGTTGTATCCTGATGATACAATTTAGAACTGGATACCTGTGATGAGACCTGTATATATGGCTCTGGGATTGCTTCTCGCAGGGAGTCGAGAAGGGATCTCCGGACGAGGTTTGAAGAAGTTATGGCTCTGGGATTGCTTTCTCGCAGGGAGTCGAGAAAGGATCTTGGGTGAGGGTGATATTATTACTGCTACATTATATGGTATTGTTCTACTCTCTTCTACTGCTGCAAGACCGCTGAAGATGCTAGTCTTCGATAGGACTAGGCCTTCTCTCTATTCTGGCATTTCTGCAGCCCAGTCCACATATACAGCCTCCCCTTGATAATGTTGCATATGTAGTGTAGATCCTGTTGCTGTGAGTACTTCTGAGTACTACGGTTGCTTTGTTTTCCTTTTTCTCCCCATATCAGTTTGACGTGACCAGAGGACGGAGCCCCCTGAGACCGATGCCCCGACGATCGTTACTACTACTACCCAGAGGATGGATACTACTACGAGTTGACTGTCGACCAGGAGTAGGTTCGGAGGTTCCAGGCAGGAGGCCTGCGCCTTCGATCGTAGTGTTTATTTTGCCCCGCTTTCTAAAGGCCTTTCTGTTTCTCTTCATACTGTACTCAGATAACTGATGCTTCCGCTGACGCTTGTATGCCATCGAGCTATGTATTCGAGCCCTCGAGGCCCTGGCTTGTAATATAAAGCTTGTATGACTTTATTTATGTTTTAGAGTTGTGTTGTGATATCTTCGTGAGTCCTTAGGCTTGATCGTGTGCATTTGCGTGTATGAATAGTGCGACGATCGGGCCGGGGGCGTCACAAGTTGGATCAGAGCCGACTGCCTGTAGGAATCCCCCTTTCCACTCCTTGGCCGAAGTTGAGTCTAGTAACCGAAACTGTTTTACTAACTTGGCTGTGTGGCTTACGGGCCCAGTCGCCAATTGGGAGGTATTAGTATCTTTTATCCTCATCTTTACTCTGGGACTCTGACCTCTTCCTTTCGGGTTAACTAAAGTTTACTAACGCCGACACTTAGGATCTCGTAATCTCGTCCACCCGGAGAGCTGGATATCTGTGCGATTTCCCTGACTGATCTGATTAGTCTGATAATCATTTTCCTTTCCATTGTTTTGTCTAACCTTTCTCTCCGAGATCGGTTATACTTCTCCTTGTCTTTTGACAATCATGAGTTCCCTCTGTTTCAGATGGATCGTTTGTTTCACCACACCCTGCGACAGCAGTACCAGCTGTTCGAGCAGGGATACATACGAGTACATCTTTTCCACTGGGGCAGATGTCAATCCGTTACAATGCCCCAGTACTATCTCCTCCAGATACCCGCAAAGACTTTGTGATCTATTGTGATGATGCATCCGTGAAGGATTAGGCGTGTGTCCTAATGCAAGAGCGTAAAGTGATTGCTTATGGCTTGTCAGTTGCGCCCACATGAAGAGAATTATCCGTACAGTACAGATCTAGAAACTGCTGTCATCTATGCACTGCATTGTGGCGACATTATCTCCTCGGTAATCGTTGCGAGATCTACACGGATCATAAAAGTTTGAAGTACTTGTTCACTCAACCATCTCAACCTCCGTCAGCAAAGATGGATGGAGACCATTGCGGACTATGATTTGGGTATTTCTATACCCCTGGCAAGGCAACGTGATGGCTGATGCCTTAAGCGCAAGTCCTATTGGACAACCTATGGTTAGGCGAGCTCAACCGTCTTTCGAAGAACTGTGCAAGCTGAATCTGCTATTGTTCCACAGGGATCTCTTAATAACCTTGTGATACAACCAGATCTTGAGATAGCTGTTAAGAATGCGCAAGCTAAAGATGCTGAAATTGATCTGATGAAGAAAGACCTTCAACTTGTAAAGTAAAGGGATTTCTCGCTGTCTGAAGATGGAACCTTGTATTTCAGAGACCGCATTGTCGTACCTCGCTTCGAGCTATGACTGACAAAGTCATGAAGGAGGCACATGATACCCCGTGTCTATTATGGGTAGCACCAAGATGTATCGTATCTCGTTCAAAGGTACTGGTGGTCCAGAATGAAGGAAGCAAGACATTGCTCGTTATGTTGCTGAAGTGTGATGTGTGTCGTCGCGTTAAAGCAGAACATCAGAAGCCTGCTGGAATTCTGCAAACGTTACCTATTCCTTTATGGAAATGGGATAAGGTTCAGATGGATTTCATTACAGGACTTCCCAGGTCACAGAAGGGTCACGATGCTATCTTGCGTCGTCGACCAACTCTCCAAAGTTGCACACTTCCTGCCTGTCAAGAGACGATCACTGCTAGTCAGTTAGCAGAGTTTATATCTCCAGAATTGTTCAATCCATGGGATCCCGAAAGAGATCAGTTCAGACTGGCAGCATATTCACTGGTCATTTCTGGGAAAGTTTTCAAAAGACTATGGGAACTCATATCACTGGAGTTCAGCTTATCATCCTCAACCCAAGGCCAAGTCGAAAAGAGTCAACCAATGGCTTGAAGACATGCTACGAGCTTGTGTTGTTTCTTTCGGCAAGAAGTGGGAAGAATCTCTTCCATAGCCGAGTTCTCCTATAACAACAGCTATCAAGCCAGCTTGAAAATGGCCCCCTTTGAAGTTCTCTATGGACGTAAGTGTCGAACCCTCTGAATTGGTCAGAAACTGGGGAACGAACGTCGTGGGTCCAGATATTATTCAACACGCCGAAGAACAAGTGCCGAATTGTCCGGGAAATCTCAAGGCGGCTCAGGACCGCCAGAAGAGCAACTATGATCGCAAACGATGGGGTTTGACTTATCAACCTGGTGATCGAGCTTATCTTCGTGTCACACCTAGAGAGGCACTCACCGTTTTGGAATCAAGGGCAAGGTAGCTCCGCGCTACATTGGTCCTTTCCGCATGTTGCAAGACGTGGTAAAGTGGCGTATAAATTGGAATTGCCGCCGCAATTCTCTCATATCCACGACGTCTTCATGGTGCGCAACTTCGTAAATGCTTCAAGGAATCTCCGCACCGATCTGTGGATCACGAGATGCTTGAATTGCAAGATGATCTATCTTATAAGGAGCATCCGATCCGCATTCTCGATGAAGCTGAACGTCGAACCCGTCAGAAGGTTACCAAGTTCCTCAAAGTGCAGTGGTCAAACCATACTGAAGATGAAGCCACTTGGGAATGCGAGGATAATCTTCGTGCGGAATACCCCGAACTTTTTCCTTCTACTTCTTAATTCTCGGGACGAGAATTCTTGTTAGTAGAGGAGATTGTAACACCCCAGTGGTTAACTACAGTAATCCCATTTTGATTATGCCACGTCAGCATGATTAACAGTGTATGATCATATTGCATCATAATGCATTTCAGCTTCTAACTCAAATCCAAATTTAAATGAAAGTGGGAAATAAAAGTTGTTCAAAAATGGAAAACAAATGTGCCTCATGTTGCAAATATTCCCTAGCATTATAAAAATGATTGCAACATTAGTTGGAATTGTAAAAGGACTCGAACAAACTAGAAACAGCAGCAACATAGCACTATTCAATCCTTTTTCAATTTAAATAAAATCCAAACAAAAAGATATGGACCCCAAACCAATTTCTAGCAGTGACAAATAATACAGTGTAAATAATGGAGCAAGTCTCATATTTTACAAAGTCTTTTGGACTAAAATAAAAGAAAAAACAGAAAAAGGAATAAAGAAAAACAGAAAAAGAACAAAAGAAAATAAAGCCCCCCCCCCTCGCTGGGCTCGGCCCAGCTGGCCACTGGGCTAGCCAGGCCGGCCCAGCCGGCGCCACATCCCCTCCCCCATATCTCCCACCCCCCACCCGAAACCCTAGCCGCTACCCCCACCCCCTCGCTCATTCCCCCCCCCCCCGATCCAGAAATTCTAGATCGGGATCGACCCCCGTCGCCGTGCGGCCGGCCGTCCCGACGCCTCCTCCCGCGCCGATATCGCCATCGCTGTCAACCCACTCCCCCCCCCCACTCGATCCCTTTTCCCTGGATCGGATCGGGGCAGAGGGCCCCGATCCGACCCCGCCGCCGCGGCCCTGACGCGGCGCCGCCCCGCTCCGTCGCCGCTCTCCTGCCTCGCCCGTCGGGCGCTCCTCGTCTCCCCCGATGCGTGACCCGGAGACTCGCGGCGCCCGGAGCCACCCCGACGCCCTCCCGACACCACGCCGCCGCCCGAGGACCTACGCCGCGTCGCTTCCTCGCCTCCCCTCCTACGGACGCCCATCCAAGCCTCGCGCCCCCCCCCCCCGTTCCTCTACGCGGCCGTGAGCCCCTCTCCTTCACTCCTCTCCTCTGCAGCTCGAACGCGCCCCGCTCCCCGCAGCTGCACCGCCACTCGCCGAACCCCGTCCTGGCGCCGCGTTGCCTCTGCTCTGCCACATCCAGCCGCGCGCCGACCCGTGCTGCTGCTGCTCGCTGCGCGCGCTCGCCCGTCCATCCCCCATGTGCCTTGCCGCACATCCGCGCCACGCCGCGCTTCCCCTCGTCCGCCGCGACCTCACCCCCCCCTCACCCGCGCTGCAGCTGCTCGTCTTTCGCCGGCGCCTTCCCGCGCCTCCACCCGCTCCGGCCACCGCGCCGTCGCCCGCGCCGCGCCCCCCTAGGCGAGCGCCCGTGCGCCCGTGCCCGTGGTGGCCCGGACTTGTCCGGCCCCACGCAGCCGCGCCGCGGACATGTCCGCCCCTGGGCCACTGACCCCAGGGCCCCACCCCGAAACGTTTTTTTTTGAAAAATTAAAAATTATAATTAATAAAAATAATTAATTAATTAATTAGTTAATTAATTAAGTTAATTAACCCTGTTTAGATTAGTCTAATTTAATTAATTAGTTTAATTAAATGTTAATTAATTAGTTAATCACTAATTAGCCTAATATGAGTATGACAGGTGGGACCCACTGGTCCTGACGTCATGCTGACGTCATGCTGACGTCAGCAAGACACTGTTTCGGATAATGTTAATTTAAATAATTAATTAAATTCCAGAAATTAATAAAAACTTTAGAAAATCATATAAAATAATCCGTAGCTCAGATGAAAATACTTTGTACATGAAAGTTGCTCAGAACGACGAGACGAATCTGAATACGCGGTCCGTTCGCCCGTCACGCGTCCCTAACTATCCGAACTTGCAACCGTTCCCCTCTTATCCTCTGTCCGATAATTCCAAAGACCCGGGAAATATCGTCAGATATTCTCCCGCTCCGTCTGTTACGTGTGATGCTGCGTTAGACTACCCCTAGCACCGTGTATCGTATTTGTCATGCTCATGTTTGCTATATATTTATACTGTTTCCTCCCCCTCTTCTCTCTCGATAGCCCCCGACCCTGACGTCGTCCCCGAGACCGACGCAGCTCCGGATCCTGAAGACACCATAGACGACCTTGCCCTTGCCGCCGAGCAACCAGGCAAGCCCCTCCCTTGAGCATACCGATATCGCCCATTCTAATTTCTCATGCTTGCATTAGAATTACTTCTGCTGCTGCTTTACCTATTCTGATGCATAGCCTGTTCATTGTAACCTGCTGTTGATAATTACCTACATATCCTAAACTGTTTAGTCTAAGCTGGGTAGAGACCTATCAGTGACCCCACTTATCCCGACTGCCGCGCTGGATCGTCAGAAGACCCGATCAACGGGATTGAAGACCAGGCCCCGACACCGCACATCACCCCCCTTAGTTGTAACGACACTGCAGCGTTACTATCGAGTGCCGAGGGTGAAACCTCTTGTAGCACTTCTGATGTTAACTCTGTAGAGTAGCTATTCGGTCGTGGTCATCGAGGGTGATTCCTCCTTCACCGCTTCCGATAACGACGCTGTCCTACAACGCCTCAAGTGTGGACCCAGTGAGGGTGATCCCTCCTAGTTCACCTTGATGGATACATCGAGTGGGAATTCAATGAGGGTGATACCTCGGATTCCCTGATGTTATGGACACACGGATACATGGACCTTACATTGTTACTTGGAAAGGCGGGTCGACCCTGAGGGGTACCCGCGTCTGATGTGAAGGCGGGTTGCCAGTGTGGTGCCCGAGTGGTGAATACGAGGCGCGGCCGGGCATTCTTAACCCTTGCCGCAAGTCCTCGAGACGGGGCGACGGGGTCACATCTTTCGTGAGTCTCTGCTCGTTACCGCAAGCCCCTAGTCCTAACGATTTGGATATTTGATCTGAGCAGGCCTCTGGTCTGATAGCACTAACCATCACGTGGGCATAGTATGGGCGTTCTGCATCGTAGCATCAGCCGAAAGCTCTGTCAGACGTCCAGTTCAGCATGGCGGCACGGACGGACCGGCGCCCTCCTGGTGCCAGGCTTCTCCCTGCGCGCAACGACTCGGAGTGCACAGGGCGATGGCCCAAGACCTCTGAGCGCTTAGGATGTAGACCGACGGGGACCTCTCTGCTGAGCTATAGGTAGGGTTGCGATGTGTCGTTTGGCCGAGGCCGGGCATGACCCAGGAAAGTGTGTCCGGCCGGAGTTAATCGAGCGTGTTGGGTAAGTTGGTGCACCCCTGCAGGGAAGAACATTTCTATCGATAGCCGGTCCTACGGTAAAGGACACTCGGAGTTGTATCCTGATTGATACAATTTAGAACTGGATACCTGTGATGAGACCTGTATATATGGCTCTGGGATTGCTTCTCGCAGGGAGTCGAGAAGGGATCTCCGGACGAGGTTTGAAGACGTTATGGCTCTGGGATTGCTTTCTCGCAGGGAGTCGAGAAAGGATCTCTGGGTGAGGTTGATATTATTACTGCTACATTATATGGTATTGTTCTACTCTCTTCTACTGCTGCAAGACCGCTGAAGATGCTAGTCTTCGATAGGACTAGGCCTTCTCTCTATTCTGGCATTTCTGCAGCCCAGTCCACATATACAGCCTCCCCTTGATAATGTTGCATATGTAGTGTAGATCCTTGCTTGCTGAGTACTTCTGAGTACTCACGGTTGCTTTGTTTTCCTTTTTCTCCCCATATCAGTTTGACGTGACCAGAGGACGGAGCCCCCTGAGACCGATGCCCCGACGATCGTTACTACTACTACCCAGAGGATGGATACTACTACGAGTTGACTGTCGACCAGGAGTAGGTTCGGAGGTTCCAGGCAGGAGGCCTGCGCCTTTCGATCGTAGTGTTTTATTTTGCCCCGCTTTTCTAAAGGCCTTTCTGTTTCTCTTTCATATCTGTACTCAGATAACTGATGCTTCCGCTGACGCTTGTATGCCATCGAGCTATGTATTCGAGCCCTCGAGGCCCTGGCTTGTAATATAAAGCTTGTATGACTTTATTTATGTTTTAGAGTTGTGTTGTGATATCTTCCCGTGAGTCCTTAGGCTTGATCGTGTGCATTTGCGTGTATGAATAGTGCACGATCGGGCCGGGGGCGTCACAAGTTGGTATCAGAGCCGACTGCCTGTAGGAATCCCCCTTTCCAACTCCTTGGCCGAAGTTGAGTCTAGTAACCGAAAACTGTTTTACTAACTTGGCTGTGTGGCTTACGGGCCCACGTCGCCAATTGGGAGGTATTAGTATCTTTTATTCCTCATCTTTACTCTGGGACTCTGACCTCTCTTCCTTTCGGGTTAACTAAAGTTTACTAACGCCGACACTTAGGATCTCGTAATTCTCGTCCACCCGGAGAGCTGGATATCTGTGCGATTTCCCTGACATTGATCTGATTAGTCTGATAATCATTTTCCTTTCCATTGTTTTGTCTAACCTTTCTCTCCGAGATCGGTTATACTTCTCCTTGTCTTTTGACAATCATGAGTTCCCTCTGTTTCAGATGGATCGTTTGTTTCCACCACACCCTGCGACGCAGCTACCAGCTGTTCGAGCAGGGATACATCCAGAGTACATTCTTTATCCACTGGGGCAGATGTCAATCCGTTACAATGCCCCAGTACTATCTCCTCCAGATACCCGCAAAGACTTTGTGATCTATTGTGATGCATCCCGTGAAGGATTAGGCTGTGTCCTAATGCAAGAGCGTAAAGTGATTGCTTATGGCTCTCGTCAGTTGCGCCCACATGAAGAGAATTATCCGGTACATGATCTAGAACTAGCTGCTGTCATCTATGCACTGCAGTTGTGGCGACATTATCTCCTCGGTAATCGTTGCGAGATCTACACGGATCATAAAAGTCTGAAGTACTTGTTCACTCAACCATCTCTAAACCTCCGTCAGCAAAGATGGATGGAGACCATTGCGGACTATGATTTGGGTATTTCCTATACCCCTGGCAAGGCTAACGTGATGGCTGATGCCTTAAGCCGCAAGTCCTATTGCGACAACCTCATGGTTAGGCGAGCTCAACCTCGTCTTTTCGAAGAACTGTGCAAGCTGAATCTGCTTATTGTTCCACAGGGATCTCTTAATAACCTTGTGATACAACCAGATCTTGAGATAGCTGTTAAGAATGCGCAAGCTAAAGATGCTGAAATTGATCTGATGAAGAAAGACCTTCACCTTGTAAAGTACAGGGATTTCTCGCTGTCTGAAGATGGAACCTTGTATTTCAGAGACCGCATTGTCGTACCTCGCTTCGAGCTTATGACTGACAAAGTCATGAAGGAGGCACATGATACCCCGTTGTCTATTCATCCGGGTAGCACCAAGATGTATCGTGATCTCCGTCAAAGGTACTGGTGGTCCAGAATGAAGCAAGACATTGCTCGTTATGTTGCTGAATGTGATGTGTGTCGTCGCGTTAAAGCAGAACATCAGAAGCCTGCTGGAATTCTGCAACCGTTACCTATTCCTTTATGGAAATGGGATAAGGTTCAGATGGATTTCATTACAGGACTTCCCAGGTCACAGAAGGGTCACGATGCTATTCTTGTCGTCGTCGACCAACTCTCCAAAGTTGCACACTTCCTGCCTGTCAAGGAGACGATCACTGCTAGTCAGTTAGCAGAGTTATATATCTCCAGAATTGTTTCACTCCATGGTATCCCGAAAGAGATCAGTTCAGACCGTGGCAGCATATTCACTGGTCATTTCTGGGAAAGTTTTCAAAAGACTATGGGAACTCATATCACCTGGAGTTCAGCTTATCATCCTCAATCCCAAGGCCAAGTCGAACGAGTCAACCAAGTGCTTGAAGACATGCTACGAGCTTGTGTTGTTTCTTTCGGCAAGAAGTGGGAAGAATCTCTTCCATATGCCGAGTTCTCCTATAACAACAGCTATCAAGCCAGCTTGAAAATGGCCCCCTTTGAAGTTCTCTATGGACGTAAGTGTCGAACCCCTCTGAATTGGTCAGAAACTGGGGAACGACCGCTCGTGGGTCCAGATATTATTCAACACGCCGAAGAACAAGTCCGAATTGTCCGGGAAAATCTCAAGGCGGCTCAGGACCGCCAGAAGAGCAACTATGATCGCAAACGATGGGGTTTGACTTATCAACCTGGTGATCGAGCTTATCTTCGTGTCACACCTATGAAGGGCACTCACCGTTTTGGAATCAAGGGCAAGTTAGCTCCGCGCTACATTGGTCCTTTCCGCATTGTTGCAAGACGTGGTAAAGTGGCGTATAAATTGGAATTGCCGCCGCAATTCTCTCATATCCACGACGTCTTCCATGTGTCGCAACTTCGTAAATGCTTCAAGGAATCTCCGCACCGATCTGTGGATCACGAGATGCTTGAATTGCAAGATGATCTATCTTATAAGGAGCATCCGATCCGCATTCTCGATGAAGCTGAACGTCGAACCCGTCAGAAGGTTACCAAGTTCCTCAAAGTGCAGTGGTCAAACCATACTGAAGATGAAGCCACTTGGGAATGCGAGGATAATCTTCGTGCGGAATACCCCGAACTTTTTCCTTCTACTTCTTAATTCTCGGGACGAGAATTCTTGTTAGTAGAGGAGATTTGTAACACCCCCAGTGGTTAACTACAGTAATCCCATTTTGATTATGCCACGTCAGCATGATTAACAGTGTCTGATCATCATTTGCATCATAATGCATTTCAGCTTCTAACTCAAAATCCAAATTTAAATGAAAGTGGGAAATAAAAGTTGTTCAAACTGGAAAACTAAAATGTGCCTCATGTTGCAAATATTCCCATAGCATTTATAAAAATGATTGCAACATTAGTTGGAATTGTAAAAGGACTCGAACAACTAGAAACAGCAGCAACATAGCACTATTCAATCCTTTTTCAATTTAAATAAAATCCAAACAAAAAGATATGGACCCCAAACCAATTTCTAGCAGTGACAAATAATACAGTGTAAATAATGGAGCAAGTCTCATATTTTACAAAAGTCTTTTGGACTAAAAATAAAAGAAAAAACAGAAAAAGGAATAAAGAAAAACAGAAAAAGAACAAAAGAAAAGAAAGCCCCCCCCCCTCGCTGGGCCTCGGCCCAGCTGGCCACTGGGCTAGCCAGGCCGGCCCAGCCGGGCGCCACTCCCCTCCCCCATATCTCCCACCCCCACCCGAAACCCTAGCCGCTACCCCCACCCCCTCGCTCATTCCCCCCCCCCCCCGATCCAGAAATTCTAGATCGGGATCGACCCCCCCGTCGCCCGTCGCCGGCCGGCCGTCCCCGACCGCCTCCCCGCGCCGATCTGCCATCGCCTGTCACCCCACTCCCCCCCCCACTCGATCCCCTTTTCCCCTGGATCGGATCGGGGCAGAGGCGCCCCGATCCCGACCCCGCCGCCGCGCGGCCCTGACGCCGGCGCCGCCCCCCGCTCCGTCGCCGCCTTCTCCTGCCCGCCCGTCGCCGCCTCCTCGTCTCTCCCCGATGCGTGACCCGGACGACTCGCGTCGCCGGAGCCACACCCGACGCCCTCGACAACCACGCCGCCCGCCGAGGACCTCGCCGCCGTCGCTTCCTCGCCTCCCTCCTCACCGGACGCCATCAAGCCTCGCCGCCCCCCCCCCCGTTCCTATACGCGGCCGTGAGCCCCTCTCCTTCACTCTCTCCTGTGCAGCTCGAACGGCCCGCTCCCCGCAGCTGCACCGCCACTGCCGAACCCCGTCCTGGCCGCGCGTTGCCTCTGCTCTGGCACATCCAGCCGCGCGCCGACCGTGCTGACTGCTGCTCGCTCTCCCGCGCGCGCTTCCGCCCGTCCATCCCCCATGAGGGGCTTTCGCCAAGTCCATCCCCCATGTGCCTTGCCGCACATCCGCGCCACGCCGCGCTTCCCCTCGTCCGCCGCGACCTCACCCCCCCCTCACCCGCGCTGCAGCTGCTCGTCGTTCGCCGGCGCCTTCCCGCGCCTCCACCCGCTCCGGCCACCGCGCCGTCGCCCGCGCCGCGCCCCCCTAGGCGAGCGCCCGTGCGCCCGTGCCCGTGGTGGCCCGGACTTGTCCGGCCCCACGCAGCCGCGCCGCGGACATGTCCGCCCCTGGGCCACTGACCCCAGGGCCCCACCCCGAAACGTTTTTTTTTGAAAAATTAAAAATTATAATTAATAAAAATAATTAATTAATTAATTAGTTAATTAATTAAGTTAATTAACCCTGTTTAGATTAGTCTAATTTAATTAATTAGTTTAATTAAATGTTAATTAATTAGTTAATCACTAATTAGCCTAATGTGAGTATGACAGGTGGGACCCACTGGTCCTGACGTCATGCTGACGTCAGCAAGACACTGTTTCGGATAATGTTAATTTAGATAATTAATTAAATTCCAGAAATTAATAAAAACTTTAGAAAATCATATAAAATAATCCGTAGCTCAGATGAAAATACTTTGTACATGAAAGTTGCTCAGAACGACGAGACGAATCTGAATACGCGGTCCGTTCGCCCGTCACGCGTCCCTAACTATCCGAACTTGCAACCGTTCTCCTCTTATCCTCTGTCCGATAATTCCAAAGACCCGGGAAATATCGTCAGATATTCTCCCGCTCCGTCTGTTACGTGTGATGCTGCGTTAGACTACCCCTAGCACCGTGTATCGTATTTGTCATGCTCATGTTTGCTATATATTTATACTGTTTTCTCCCCCTCTTCTCTCTCGATAGCCCCCGACCCTGACGTCGTCCCCGAGACCGACGCAGCTCCGGATCCCGAAGACACCATAGACGACCTTGCCCTTGCCGCCGAGCAACCAGGCAAGCCCCTCCCTTGAGCATACCGATATCGCCCATTCTAATTTCTCATGCTCGCATTAGAATTACTTCTGCTGCTGCTTTACCTATTCTGATGCATAGCCTGTTCATTGTAACCTGCTGTTGATAATTACCTACATATCCTAAACTGTTTAGTCTAAGCTGGGTAGAGACCTATCAGTGACCCCACTTATCCCGACTGCCGCGCTGGATCGTCAGAAGACCCGATCAACGGGATTGAAGACCAGGCCCCGACACCGCACATCACCCCCCTTAGTTGTAACGACACTGCAGCGTTACTATCGAGTGCCGAGGGTGAAACCTCTTGTAGCACTTCTGATGTTAACTCTGTAGAGTAGCTATTCGGTCGTGGTCATCGAGGGTGATTCCTCCTTCACCGCTTCCGATAACGACGCTGTCCTACAACGCCTCAAGTGTGGACCCAGTGAGGGTGATCCCTCCTAGTTCACCTTGATGGATACATCGAGTGGGAATTCAATGAGGGTGATACCTCGGATTCCCTGATGTTATGGACACACGGATACTTGGACCTTACATTGTTACTTGGAAAGGCGGGTCGACCCTGAGGGGTACCCGCGTCTGATGTGAAGGCGGGTTGCCAGTGTGGTGCCCGAGTGGTGAATACGAGACGCGGCCGGGCATTCTTAACCCTTGCCGCAAGTCCTCGAGACGGGGCGACGGGGTCACATCTTTCGTGAGTCTCTGCTCGTTACCGCAAGCCCCTAGTCCTAACGATTTGGATATTTGATCTGAGCAGGCCTCTGGTCTGATAGCACTAACCATCACGTGGGCATAGTATGGGCGTTCTGCATCGTAGCATCAGCCGAAAGCTCTGTCAGACGTCCAGTTCAGCATGGCGGCACGGACGGACCGGCGCCCTCCTGGTGCCAGGCTTCTCCCTGCGCGCAACGACTCGGAGTGCACAGGGCGATGGCCCAAGACCTCTGAGCGCTTAGGATGTAGACCGACGGGGACCTCTCTGCTGAGCTATAGGTAGGGTTGCGATGTGTCGTTTGGCCGAGGCCGGGCATGACCCAGGAAAGTGTGTCCGGCCGGAGTTAATCGAGCGTGTTGGGTAAGTTGGTGCACCCCTGCAGGGAAGAACATTTCTATCGATAGCCGGTCCTACGGTAAAGGACACTCGGAGTTGTATCCTGATTGATACAATTTAGAACTGGATACCTGTGATGAGACCTGTATGTATGGCTCTGGGATTGCTTCTCGCAGGGAGTCGAGAAGGGATCTCAGGACGAGGTTTGAAGACGTTATGGCTCTGGGATTGCTTTCTCGCAGGGAGTCGAGAAAGGATCTCTGGGTGAGGTTGATATTATTACTGCTACATTATATGGTATTGTTCTACTCTCTTCTACTGCTGCAAGACCGCTGAAGATGCTAGTCTTCGATAGGACTAGGCCTTCTCTCTATTCTGGCATTTCTGCAGCCCAGTCCACATATACAGCCTCCCCTTGATAATGTTGCATATGTAGTGTAGATCCTTGCTTGCTGAGTACTTCTGAGTACTCACGGTTGCTTTGTTTTCCTTTTTCTCCCCATATCAGTTTGACGTGACCAGAGGACGGAGCCCCCTGAGACCGATGCCCCGACGATCGTTACTACTACTACCCAGAGGATGGATACTACTACGAGTTGACTGTCGACCAGGAGTAGGTTCGGAGGTTCCAGGCAGGAGGCCTGCGCCTTTCGATCGTAGTGTTTTATTTTGCCCCGCCTTTCTAAAGGCCTTTCTGTTTCTCTTTCATATCTGTACTCAGATAACTGATGCTTCCGCTGACGCTTGTATGCCATCGAGCTATGTATTCGAGCCCTCGAGGCCCTGGCTTGTAATATAAAGCTTGTATGACTTTATTTATGTTTTAGAGTTGTGTTGTGATATCTTCCCGTGAGTCCTTAGGCTTGATCGTGTGCATTTGCATGTATGAATAGTGCACGATCGGGCCGGGGGCGTCACAGGATCTTAATTAGATAATTTCCAAAATAAATTATGCTTTAGGGTTTCAACTTCAGCAACTTTAGGCCCTCTCAGTTAATGGACTCGAATAGCACTTTCTCTTACCGGGAGGTGTCCGATTATTTGGAACATTGCTAAATATGACAAGTGCCAATGATATTTAATTTTCTTACATATGAGAAGTGCATGGGCTTCATGTTATTCATAGGGATTTGAAAAAGAGTGACAAAGTTTTTGCGAAACGTTGCTTCATTTCCGTTATGCCAAATTTCTGTCACTCAATATGTTAACTTTTTAAGCAAAGTTCATACCGAGTTTCCTTTCTGTCACTCAATATGTGTGGCATTGTAATATGTCACATTGTTCAATATTACTTTCGTAAGCTTAGCTATGTCAATATAGTTTAATTTTCTTACACATGTGTGGAATTGAGTGGAATTTTCGTACATATTACAAGTGCATGGGCCTAGCATGTTATTAGGGATTTGAAAAATAATAGCAATGTTTGAGCGAAACATTGATTCGTTTTCGTTTCGCCAAATTTCTGTCACTAAATATGTTAACTTTTAATGTAAAGTTCATGCCGAATTTCATTTGCTATGACAATGTTGTTTAATATCCATACATATGACAAGTGCATCAGCTTAGCATGTTATTCACAGGGATATGAAAATGTGTGCTAACATTTTGATGAAACGTCGATTAACTTTCATTTCATCAAATTTCTGGTACTCAATATGTTAAATATTCAGCAACGATCATGCCAAATTTTCTCGTACCCTTCTTAGTCAGTTCCCCTTCTCAATAATACTTTAATAAGCTAGTATCCTTGTCAACCATTTACAATTGATAAGTGCTCCATAATGATTATTAGGGATCATGAGGCGTAAGATCTGCCATATCTGCAAATGTCCATACGGACAGTATGGAAACTACAGTACAGTTCGGGCTCTTCTTGAAGAAGGGATTTAAAAAATCAGTGGTAACGGTCGACTTCAGTTAGTATTCAATTCTAACCATTTATATAATTCTTTTGCTGACTTTATGGTTAATCAACTATTGCATAGTGTATCTCATGCAACGTAAGGGTTGACTTGAACAATTTTTGCGGTAACGGTATGTACTTTGAGGATGATGAGAATCGCACATTCGAACTGGGTGTGAATAAACTATAGGATAGAACCATCATATATGGCGATGGATGGAAGCAATACATTGCATAGAATAATTTCATCGGAGGAGAGTACTTAGCCTTTTCCATGAAAGGAGCCGTCAACAAGTTAAGGACAATCTATTTCTCCAACAACCATGACGATGTTGACGAAGACGATGACGATGACCAAGATCATGAAGATAGCCAACGTGACCAGGATGATGGAAACAACCAAGATGACGAGGACAACCATGAAGATGAGGACAACCAGGGTGATGACGATAGCCAGAATGACGAGGATGAGCAAGATGATGAGGATGGTCCATTCCATTCTGCATTTTTTTCTCAATGAATGAAGAAGCTTACTCAGGATGAGACCATGAATGTCATCGCGATGTTACCATCTAATGTGGCCTTCTTGGGGGAGCCATTTGTGCACCTTTTAACTAAAACCAACGTCATAAAAAAATCTGGTGAGATGTTTTGTATTCTTTCATCTTACTTTTGTTCATAACCAAGTATGGTGACATGTCTAACATTGCGTGCTCTCCATTTGCTCTTAATGATTTTGGGGGGGGGGGGGATTCAAAGGTTACCCATAGAGATGTTTTCCGGAGTGGACATCCCCTTCGTCGGCAACACTGGAGTACGCCATGGACCAACAGGGCGTGGCACCAACGTTCAGTACAAGACGGAATTAGACAGGCACATATCCTTCTATGA
Organism: Thinopyrum elongatum; assembly: GCA_011799875.1. NCBI lineage: Eukaryota > Viridiplantae > Streptophyta > Magnoliopsida > Poales > Poaceae > Thinopyrum > Thinopyrum elongatum. Next base: position 469,621,259 of record CM022301.1, read on the forward strand.
GTCCAGCTGGTGGGAGTTAATGACAGGAAAGAGAGAACTAAGGGTGGACAAAACATGTGATAATCAGCATAAAGAAGAGCAACCGCAATGACTTGCAGATGACGGTGGTCGTTAACCATGTTTAGAAACAAGGTCTAAATCATGAGTATATTAGCTGATGAACTGTTAGTTAGTATGTTAAGATGGATGTGATATATTGATGTTTGGTTCTTAAGTCGAACAAATTTGAAGTGTTACTTAATTAGTTTGTCGTTTGTTTTCAAAATGAATTAAGTCTAGTTTGATTATATTGAGAATCATATCACAACGTGAATTAACTATTTGGAAGTAATATTTTTTCAACTCGCAATGCCAACAATTGGTGTCCTCTTTCGAACCTAACCCTGCAGTGGCGGGCGCTAAGGAACAACCACCACTGCTAACATGGCATATGTGGCGGGCAACTGCAGCGACCTGTGGCAGGTAGTAAATAATACCCGACACTAGAAGTATTGTACCAGTGACGGGCGCGCGCCCACCACTGATGCCACATTAGCAGTGGCGGGAGGTCAGTGGCGGGCGGCCCTGAGAGCCTGGCCCACCGCTGCTAGGCATTTTCATGCAGTAATTGGTTATTAGTGAGAGTTTATTAGCTTATAATTGAACTTGTATTGCATAACTACATAGGTGTACTTATACATAGATATTTTTTTAAAGAATGACTAGTTGGAAAAACAATGTTGTAGAGAACTATATTGATAACCTTGGTATTTTAACAATTACTGCTTACCTGAGTTACTCTTCAGGAGCAATCCAAAGAGCAGCGTCGCATACGGGGCAGGATTCGATCTCCTCCGCATCTATTTTTTTCATGATACACTCCAGGCAAACTGCTTATACAAACATATGGTCACAAGAGGAACTCCACAGGCAGGCAGGCAATTAAGTTTCATATAGAGATTTGAAAGAACAAAATTTAACGTGATCGATAAATGAAAACAATATTAAGAATAATTTAGTTAGTAGCAACGACAATGCAATAACACTAGATACTTGACTTGCATCTGGATTGAGAGCGCAAGTAGTGGCGCAGCAGTAGCGCCAGGCTTATGGATCAAGTGGCGTAGCCACATTTTATTCCTCCTGGACTCTACAGCATGTGGTGCAGCCACTTTTTCAAAGACAAAAGTAGTGCCGCCACATTATGTTTAAGAATGTGAAGCGCAGCTATACCAAAAACACAAACTAAAAATATATACTTCCTGAACACAAATCACAACTCTCTCCAAACATTACTACTCCACCCAACCTCTAAACTCGTGCAAAATGGGAAAAGGGAAGCAGACTGCATGCGCGCGACTGAATGATTACAAATGAAATGGACACAACATATCCGAATGGACTGCTGCGTGAGAGTACGGGCGAAGAAACTACGGCCGATCAGGAGCACGCGCCGATGACTGCTCGCGTGCTTGTTTCCCCTCTACCCTACCTCTAAACTCCATCTTCTCTGCCATGGCCCGCCACCCATCCCTAAAGACACCGTGGCGTGTCTCAGTCCCAGCGTCATGTTGTATTGTAATTGTACGTGGCCAACTGCAGGCTGGCAGTGGGGCTGGCTCACGATGACATCGGCGCGACCTTTGACGCCTTCGGGCAAGTCGTCGGAGTTAGCACCACCGCTGCGGAGCGCGCGTCATCTCTGAGTCCACGAGGAATCATTGCCCTTCTCATGATCCTTCTCATAAAATCGCCACTGTCAAAACTGTCAGAACACTGTAATATATTGGTCCCTCGTTACTGATTGAAGATGCACGGAATCCCATAAAATGTCAAAACACTAATATATTGGTTCCTCGTTCCGGACTCACCGCCATCCCGGCGGTCTGCTCCATCCACTGTCTCCTCGCTGTCGCTAGCCTTGACGCCCTTCTCTTCTGCAACAAATCAGGAACAAATTTTTTTTTTTAGGGTAAAATGGCAGGTGCTCTGCCTTTGCATTATAGATTAGGGATGTACAAGGAGAAACAAGTTGGAGAGAGAGGACAGGTGAAAGGGTCAAAAGGAAAACAAGGTGCAGTCGCCCCAGGCGCTGCCTATACATGCTTGATCAGCTAAGGTTCTCCTACATTCAGTCTAATCAGCTGCAGGTCATTGATCAGGCCACCTACAACAGAGGCTGGGCAAGATGCCGTATTAGTGAAGATTCGCCTGTTCCTCTCATTCCAAATGTGCCATGCGAAGTATGCTCCCGTAACAGCCGTCTGCTTGGCCCGTCGGCGAGGTGTTGCCACCATTTGTCAATTGAGTGGAAGGAGTTGATGGTTACATGGCGGGTAGCAGGAATCGAAGTACCAAGCTTGTACCACACTTCAGCAGCGAAAGGGCATTGACAGAAGAGGTGAGCCGCAGATTCTATAATCTGATCACAGAGGGAGCATTTGTCATCATGCTGGCTGCCCCGGTCGCGGAGTCTGTCGGCAGTTGGCAGTCTATTCTGAATCAGCAGCCAAGTAAAGAAGCGTACTTTTCCTTCCATCTTGAGTTTCCATATGGCATTCAGGTAGGGCTTGTTGATTGTCCCAATGTGTTGACAGATATAGGCAGACTTGGCGGAGTAAGAGCCTGAAGCCGGCCAGTTCCATGAGATGGAGTCAGGCACTTGGTTGAGCTGAACCCGCTGAAGTTTGTTCCAAAGAGCAACGAAGGATTCAATCTCTTCAGGAGAGCTGATGCGTTGTAGTCCCTTCATCCATTTGTCCTCCGAGAGGGCAGCCGCAACCGTCAAGTTCTTTCTTATTGCCAACCGGAAAAGCTTTGGGGCAAGGTCAATCGGAGCTGAACCGAAGAGCCATTTGCTGGTCCAAAAAGTGGCAAGCTTCCCGTCTCCCAAAGTAACAGAGGTGGAAGCACGGAACAGACTCATGTCATCCGCTGAGCAGGGCAGAGGGGTATTGCTCCAAGGCCGAGATGGGTTTTTCCAGGCATACCAAGGCCATCTTAGGCATAGGGCACGGCTGTAGGCTCCCAGATTTTTAATGCCAAGCCCCCCCATATGTTTTGGAGTGCAAACTTGCTTCCAATTGACAGCACAGTGCCCTCCTTTGGCTTCTTCATCACCTCTCCATAAGAAGCTACGACGAATCTTGTCAATGCGCTTGATAATCCACTTGGAAGGTGCAAAGAGGGTGAGATAGTAGGTAGTGATTGAGGTTAGCACGGAGTTGATGAGCGTCAGTCTACCCGCCTTGTTTAGGAGTTTTCCTTTCCATCCCGCAAGCTTGGCAGCAATCTTGTCGATTAGTAGCTGAAAATCAAATCTTCTGAGCTTTCTTGTGCTAAGAGGCAGACCGAGGTATCTGCAGGGGAACGAGCTGATCTCCCCCTCGAAAACATCAAGCACCTCTTGAATGACGCTTTCAGCACAACAGATAGGGTAAGCTGAGGATTTACTGAAGTTGGTCTGCAGTCCGGAGATGCGGCCAAAGGAAGCAAGGATGGCCTGTAGCGCCTCAATTTCAGTCTTGATTGGGTTGAGGAACAGCGCTGCGTCATCGGCGTACAGGCTGATGCGAAGGCAAGCATGTCGAAGTGGGATGGGACTCAAGATGCCTGCTTCCGTTGCTTTCTCCAGAATTTTCTGCAAGGGTTCAATGGCAAGCAGGAAGAGCAGTGGAGAGAATGGGTCGCCTTGACGTAGACCTTGTTTGTGAAAGAAAGGTGCGCCCGGCGAGCCATTGAGGATGACGCGCGAGGAAGAAGATGCCAGGGAGATCGCCACCAGGTCCCGAGTGCGCTGACTGAATCCATATTGAGCAAGGACAGAGAGGAGGTAGTTCCAGTTTACCGAATCAAATGCTTTCGCTATATCTAGCTTCAGGAAAATTGAAGGTTTCTTCTCACGGTGCAGCTGTTGGATGATAGCCTGGACATAGAGGAAATTCTCTTGGATGCAACGGCCTTTGAGAAATGCACTTTGACTATGGGAGATGAGGTTGTCTAGCTCTGGGGCAAATCGTGTGGCCAGCAACTTCCCAAGAATTTTGGCGACACTGTGGGTTAGGCTGATTGGTCTGAAATCCGAGGGCCGAAGAGCTGCATCTTTTTTTGGGATTAGCACTATGAATGCCGAGTTCAGCAGGCTCCAGGTTTTCCCATCAAGCGCGGATAGTTGGTTCAGGGCATTGAGCAAATCCATCTTGATGATGTGCCAGCACTTTCTGAAGAAGAGGCCAATGAAACCGTCAGGTCCCGGTGCTTTTTCAGTGGCCATGTTGTTGATTGCTGCCTGCAGTTCATCTAGATCAAAGGGGCGGTCGAGGTGGCTCAGATTGGCGCGGGGGAGGCCGAGGTAGTCCCAATTCAGCGCATGACTAGGGTTGCTGCTAGAACCCAGCAAGCCGGTGAAGTGTCGCAACAGGATCCCTGCTTTGTCATTGTGATCGCTAGCAACAGTACCATCATCCTTGTGAAGATATGGGATGTGGTTTTTTCGTCTTCGGCCATTGGCACGGATGAAAAACAACTTTGTGGTGGCATCTCCAGCCCTGATCCCGACTAGTCGGGATTTTTGCCGCCACTTGATCCTGTCAATTGCAGCAAGAGCAAGTAATCTTGCCTTGAGGAAGGCTCGGAATTTGAACTCGTCAGGCGAGAGTCTGCGGCTTTCTTGAGCAACATCTAACTGAAAAATTACTTCGGAAGCGATTGCAGAGCTTAGCTTTCTTTGAATGTGCAAATCTTTGCTCCATAACCGAAGGGCCCTTGCTGTTCTTGCTAGCTTGGTGTGCAGAATTCTCATGCAATCTCTGGAGACAGTGGGTTTCAGCCAAGCGTCATGCACAGTTTGCTCAAATGAGGGTGCCGAGACCCACCAGGATTCAAAGCGAAACCCCTTGAAATGGTGCGAAGAGAATTTCTTCATGAGTAGAGGGCAATGGTCAGAGATTTCAGTTGATCCCGCCAGCAGCTGAAAATTGGGGAAATTGGTTTCCCATTCCTCGGTAAACAGGACCTTGTCGATCTTGGAGTGGGTGGTGTTGATTCTTTCATTTGACCAGGTGAAGCGACGACCTTTGAGAGGCAGCTCTTTAAGTTGGAGATCATCAATGGCTGCTCTAAAAGTCCGAAGCAAGCGGAGGTTGACATTTTGATTGCTCTTCTCATCGGCACGGCTGATGAGATTGAAATCCCCCATGACGATCCATTCCGGAGGGCAGCGGGGTTTCAGGTTTCGGATTTCACTCAAGAAGGCTAGCTTTGCCACATCATCTTGCGGTCCATAAACTCCTGTAACCATCCAGCTGAAGTTGCAAGAGAGGTCAGTGACAACAGCTGAAACCGAGTAGACACCATTGAGCAGCGGTTGTGGGTGTAAGGCGAAGTGGTCAGATGAGGCTGCGATTAACACGCCTCCCCGAGTTCCATCAGCTGGCAGAAAGCAAAAATTGTCCACAAATCGGTTGCCCAAGGTTTCTGCAATAATTGTGTTTGTTACAGTGGCAAGCTTGGTTTCTTGCAAGCAGACCAAGGTACATCGATGGGCAGCCACAAAGTTAGCAACAATTCTTCTCCTAGCCGGGTTGTTCAGTCCTCTAACATTCCAGCTTAGAAAGGAGCATTCCATAAGGAAACTAAAAAGCAACAGCAGCTACTGGTAGACAGACTAACAGATTACAGCACCGCAACATCGTTGGCCGGCAGAGGGGGGTCTGGCGCCTTCCCTTCTCTTCCCTTCTTGTTGTTGGCCTGGACCAGGGCGGTGACCGCAGAGATGAAGTCTCCTGATAGCGGCTTCTTGTATAGATCTTTGTAGCGTTGGATGTCATCTTCCTTGGGGGTGGAATCAGCCGGGATCTGCCCAGTCTTCTTGAGGAGGACAATCTGCACCTTCTCTAGGGTGGGCATCCCATGGGTGGGCTTGGAGGCGAGCCGCCCGCTGCGCCGCTGGGATTGCGAGTCAGTTGGGGGCGCCGATGCCGGGCACTGCAGCACAGTGGCGGCAGAGCGTGGCTGGAGCAGAGGGGGAGGAAGCAGGGGGGTGGGGGCCGGCGTGGTGAAGGAGGTGAGGAAGCTGCTCAGCTGGCTCTCTGGGCTGATTTGGGGGCGTGGTCTGGATTCCACGATGCTGTTGGCTGCTGTCTCAGGGCTCCTGTCGTCATTGCTCATTAGAGCGGCAAGGGCACAGGAGAGGGCCGGGCTTGTGGATGGACTGAAGGCCCATCTTCTTGGGCGGTGTCTTCGAACGAGATGAGCGGCCCAGGGTGGAGTGCCAAGCCAGCAGTTGATTGGTCAGCGATGGCCCCAATCCCTGGAACTCCTGTAGCCCCTCCCGCATGCAGCTGCGAGGAGCCGTCCTCTTCTTCGGGAGTGGCCCTGCCCTCCTCGTCTGCGGTGGCCCCGACTGCTGCGTCTTCCTCCTCATCTGCAGCGGTTGCTTGGCCGCAAGTGGCTGGAGCTGGGGTCAGCGCCAGTTCGCCTGTCCCAGCAGAGCATGGGCTGGGGACAAACATGGGGAGGGGGCCTGGCGCCTGGGTGTGGCTAGAAAGTTGGGATTCAGGTTCCACAACAGTCGATGTGCCCACCTGCATGGCCGTGCACGCGTCTGACCAAGCAGAGGGGAGACACGGGTCACCGCGTGCGTCCTTTCCGTCAGGATGAACGGCGTCAGGAGAGGCCTGGGGACGTCCGTCTGCTCTGTCGGCAGAGTGGACACCACCAAGCGCATCTTCTTGTTGGTTGCCGACGCCGTCAACTTGCTGGTGATGCCGGCCGTTGCGCTGGTGGCCGCGGCCATGGCCCGAAGAGGAGCTGCTAGCGCCGCCCAGGGATGGCTGACGGTCCCATCCCGAGCGGCGGCCGTCTCGGTGACCGCCATGTCCAGCGTATCCGCCTTGCCCTCCATGTCCGCCATGCCCGTCCCTGTCGTCCCGGTCGTTGAAGTGAAGTCTCGAGTGCACCGATCCTCTTGGTGGCGGCGGCGGGAAGATGCCGTCTTCATAATGGATGTTCCAGCGATAGAACCACTTGGTGCAGCCATCGTTGTCCATCGAGACCTCGGAGGGGAGGCCGCGAATGTCGTTGTTGTTGCTGTAGCTGCTGTCGGGGCTGAGAGTGTTGTCAACGGAGTAGTCGTGGACGCGGTCAAGGTGGATGAGGATCGGGTATGCCAGCATTGAGACAGGGTCGGACCGCATCCTGGCCGGGGCGACGTCGTCGAGGAACTGCCGGTGGTAGTCTGGGGTAGACTAGTTCGTTGGCTCCTCCACCGTGAGGATGCCCCGCCTTGCTATCTTGGCCATGTCCTTGACCCAGACCCAGGCGCAGCAGCACTCCGACTCCTCGTCGTTGAAGATGCCGCTCTCGATGTGGTCGATGATCGATGGCACGGGAAAGAGTTGCTTCACGTCGTCCACAGTCCAGGTGTGTCGAGGCGCCCCCTCGAGACACACCCGAGCCTTGTAGAGCAGCTTCACCGACGTAGCTCCAACACGACGAGACCACGCCGTGAGCCTCAGGACCGCGCCGCCGATACGGAGTCCGGAGGGGTCACGCAGCGCCACACCTCGCATGCACTGGTCCGTGAACCGGATCAAGAAGTCCCCCGGCGAGAAGGTCGAGACATGCATCCGGGTGCGCTCGATGCCGAACTGCATGGAGGCAGCCACCGAGACATCCTGCACGGTGAACTTGGGCCTGTTGCCAAGGACAGTGGCGATGACGGCATGACGCTCAAAGTCGCGCTCAGCGTTGGCGATGGCGGGGCTCCAGGCGATGGTGGCCTCGACCAAGGCGGGGCGCAGGCTCGCGTCACCGGCGGGCTGCTCCATTGGCCTGGGGCGCAGCGGGAGGGGAGGAGCGGGAGGTGCCGGCTTAGTTGCAGCAGATGGTGAGGGGGCGGAGGGTGGCGCAGGAGCGGTGGTGAGGCGAGGGGCGGTGACCGAGCGCTGGGGGCATCGGGCGTCCGGATTCTCCGTGCACGAACGAGCAACGTGCCCTGAGCAAGAGCACAGGAGGCACTTGGGGCGGTTGGTGCAGGAGGCTACTCGGTGATGAGGGGAGAGGCACCGGAAACAGCATCCCGCAGCTCGCGTTTTAAAGAGCTGCTGGATCCTGGTAAGGGGCTTGGTCGGGGCGGAGCGCCGCTCTTCAATGCGCTGCTGCCGGGGTCGCTCCTCACGCCACCAGTATGGGCGCCGGACAGGCTGCCAGCCCGGCTCGCCATGAATGCGATAGCCGTTGCGTTGCCCGTTGGTGGTAGCAGTAGCAGGGGCGGCAGTGCCAATAATGATGGAGCGGATCTGAGGGGGAGCCGGCGCACTTGAAAGCACTGCAGCGACCGGCGTGGAGAGCAGGGCGTCGCGGAAGGAGGCGGGGCAGCGAACTGCTGACGGAGGAGGGGGTCCTGGGGGTGGTGGTGGGAGGGGATGGCCGGATCTGGGTGGTGGTGGCGGTAGGGGCGGCGAGGAGCCGGCCATGGGGAACGGCTATCGTGCGCCTACCAGGACGCAGCACAATCAGGAACAAATTAAAGCTGCCGCTGGATGTATTTCCATTTTGTGGGAAGCATGTGTCGACGCTAGCTGGTGAGTAGCGGGGTTTTGGCACCGTCAACGGGACGCTATTGACCTGGGGCCACCCAGTGCAGGTTTGCTCCCATTCGCACATGTCCATCGGGCAGTTTCTAATTGCTCACGTCACCTTACCATTTACTCACATTGGACAGTATAGGGTTCCTCTGTCATCCTAACCCAGCAGCCAACACTCTCTCCTCAGAAGCTTCCCCCCGTCCTGCTCCGATCCCGATCGAGCTCCACCACCAATCCTAATTCTCCTCACGGCCGGACTAGCAGCCGTCTCTGCCAAAGGAGATGGAGGCCGGCGGTAGTTGTAGGTGTTCGACTACGAGGAAGACGAAATCAGCCGAGGGCGACGGCTATCCGGCTCCGGCGCCGGCGGCAGCGGCCGATCCCAGAGCCGCTGAACACGATGGAGGCTGAGGCGGACGAGATCTCCACCACATCAGAAACCTCAGCGACCTCCCTGATGACATGCTCCAGAAGATAATTTTGGTCCTCCCCATGAAGCAATGCGGTCGCTCCGGAAGATAATTTTGGTCCTCCCCATGAAGCAACGAGGCGAATCAGAAATACATGGCATCGGGCGATGGAATCAAGGGCACTGGCCGGCCGGGGGAAGGGAGTAGCGCGGCGGATCTCCGACGAGTCACGGGGGGTTTGGGGGGACCGCGGAGTAGCAAGATCTTTCCTTTTCTTGGTAGAAAACTAGAAATAGAAGAGTGTGAGGCGATTGCGTGTTGGCGGCGCCGGGTGCGCATTGCTTGACGGGTCTAGATCTCTGGGCACTTTTTCTACAATGAACGATCTATGTGCGATTTGTATTTGGACCCGTCTTCCTGTGTTGTTTTTCTTTTTAAATCTACTTCTTTTTCTTTCCTGAACCAGGCCATTCCAGTTTTCATTGCTTTTATATCGTAGATCAATATTCATCTTTTGTGCGGATAAGTATCAGTTCTTACAAAGCAACAGGCGGTAAGAGGGAAGCGTGTTCAGATAGGACCGAGACCGTTGTGTAGGTGAAGTGCGTGGGAAAGAGAGAAGTGAGTTTGTGGGAAAACCATTCCGTATGTGAAGTTACGTGGGAAATGGGGGACTGAGCCGGATGATACCGTTATGCATGCGAATTACGCGGAAAAGAGAGAAGCGAGTTCGATGGACCGTTGCGCGTGTGAATACGCGGGAAAGGGAGAACCGACTCTGACGAAATCGTTTTGTATGTGAATTCTTCGGTTTATTTTCTGACAGGCGAGAGAAGCGCAAAACCTCATCTGTAGCAAACCTGGAGACACCATGATATTTATTGCAATTAATGAGTACCAAAAATACATCCATCTTTTTAAAGCAATTACATAATGTGACAGCTCATGACAACCTATTCTAATAATTAATTAATGATATTGATGATGAATATTTTGTGCCGAGGTAAATAATAATTTCTGACAAAGCAAATGGTAGGAATGCCATATTTTGCACAAGTAGCGAATTAGGCAGAAAAGAGAGAAGTAAGTTTGGGCAAGACTATCGTGCATATGAAGCGCGTGTAAGTGAAGTACACCTAGAAAAAGAGGAGAGACGTCAGGCGAGACTGTTGTGTAAGCATGGGACATTAGCACACAATTGTAACTAATGCATGCCAAATATAGATCCAAACACATTAAAATCAGTAGAACCAGTGTGACTTTATAAAGTGGTACTCATTTAATGAAGTGCCTCATTTACTTGGCGTAACTTCACTGGGCGAAAGAAAGAAAATGAATAGGAGCATTGTGCATGGACAATAAGGAGGGACCCCACTCGCTAGCAGTGAGATCAATGAATCGAAGTTAGCTTTGGTGAAGATTTTAAGGTCAAGAAAATTTGTAGGTACCAATGTAAGTTTATTTAACCAAAACAATGTAATTTAACAACTAAAAACATGAAAAGGCATAAAATGTCTTGCAATATTTTTTTGGGTACTATCCTCAAGAAGAAAGTGGCCACAGGAGGCAGCCGCGGTCGCATCCATGGTCCTGGTCGTGGTCATTGAGCCGGACACAGATGGCGACCAAGCTCTGTAGGTAAATCAGCGCAGGCTGCTTCGTCCTCACAAGGCAACCGGTGTTGGCTCCCTCTTCTCCGGTACCTAACATGTACCTATTCGCAACACCACCACCTTCTCGTGGTTGATGGTGATCTTCAAGTTCAAAGTAGTTTGGATGACGAAAGTGATGGAATTTTTGATCTGGACAAATTCCCACACATTGGAAAGGCTCAAGAGTTCGAATGAAAAAAATGGTGGCTCTTCTGCAATCAGAATGTCACATCAAACGCCACCACCACTACAGGAAAAAATATTAAGTCGAGTGTACAAACCAATCGGCAAAGGTTGAATTCTCCACGGCAACAACTACATCGGGTGTCACACTCGGCGAAATGGACTCGGCCTACATCTTGTCGGCATACGAACGTAAGCCAAGTGCCTTTTGTCAGGGCCTCAGCAAACATATAAGAAGAGGTGAAATTAGCAACCCAAGGCAAAAACACGAGCTCCATGGAGCTCGAGCTCTGTTTTGCATCTTTTATAACACTAGTAGAAAACAGGGCTTTGGTCCAGGCCTGGCAAGCCCAATAGTCCCGGTTCAGTGATGAACCGGGACCCATGGGGGCATACGTCCCGGTTCGTGCGTCCAGGGGGCCGGCCGGGCCTCGTGGGGCATTGGTCCCGGTTCGTCTGGACCCTTTGGTCCCGGTTCCAGACACGAACCGGGCCCAATGGGCCTCGCTCCTGGCCCACATCCATTGGTCCCGGTTCATGGCTGGAACCGGGACCAAAGGAGGTCATTTAGTCCCGGTTCCAGCCACCAACAGGGACCAATGAGGTGCCTCTATATACCCCTCGCCCGCAAGCAGAGCACTCCACTGCTCTGTTTTTCCTGGCCGGCTATGGGAGGGCTTTGTGGTGCTCTAGCTCACCTCCTATGCACATGAGGTGTTCGATGAAATGTCCGAGCCACACTACTTGAGCTTTCTTCTCTCCAAGCTCGACCTTCAAGCTCCATTTTCCTCAAGATTTGTCTAGATTTAGCGGTCCGTCACGTCCCGTCCCCGTCTTCACCGCCGTTGATCGCCCGCGCCGATCTCGTCGCCGGCACCACCGTGATGAGCCTCTTGTTCTTATCTTCTTTCTAAAAGAGAAAAATTCTTACTTGTATGATTTAGATAGATACTTGTATAATTTTCTTACTTTTATTATTGTTTGTTATTATATAGTGCGATGGTTTTGGTATCCGCCCCCGTCGGCCCTCGTCCTGTCTATGATTCGGATGTGGTATATATTATATTTTATAACTATTTGGTTCATTTATTGTTTATGACAATTATGCCGACCAACGTGACATAGATTTTTTTATCTAGGAGGTATGTGAACCGGAAATTCCAACCGACCCTATTGTCGAGAGGTTAAATTTAGTTGAAGAAGAAAACAATTACTTGAAGGAAAAATTAAAAAAAATTGAGGAGTAGAAGATGATATTGGAGTTGCATGTTGCGGATGTCGTCGATGATCACAAGATCAAGATGGATGCAATGCGCTTCAAGATTAGAAAGTATAGAAAATATGCAATTCATACCGAGGCTTGGTATCATTATGCCGTTGGATCAATTGTTACCTTGGTTGCGATTATGATCGCATTTGTTGATGCATTGAAATGTTTTACATAGTTTCAATGTATGGTTTAATTAGATGCTCTGGAGAGCTATATGTTATTCAATGAGAACTATGTATGTACTTTGGTTTTAATGTGATGATGAACTTCTATTAATTTGGTCACTTATCTATTCATGATGTTCTGTAATGGTTTTTGACACACTTAATTATATATAATGCATGCAGATGAACCGGCAATGGATGTACGGTGACAGACGCACCTCCAAGTACATTAAGGGCGTGCATAATTTTCTCGAAGTGGCTGAGACAAACAAGCAGAATGGTTTTATGTGTTGTCCATGCCGTATATGTGGGAATACGAAGTCTTACTCTGACCGAAAAATCCTTCACACCCACCTGCTTTATAAGGGTTTCATGCCACACTATAATGTTTGGACCAAGCACGGAGAAAGAGGGGTTATGATGGAAGACAACGAAGAAGAAGAGGATGATGACAACTATGTGCCCCCTGAATACGGTGATGCTGCAACGGGGGAAGCTGAAGATCAAGAGGAACTAGACGATGTGCCCGATGATGATCTCCACCGGGTCATTGTTGATGCAAAGAGACAGTGCGAAAGTGAAAAGGAGAAGCTGAAGTTCGATCGCATGTTAGAGGATCACCAAAAAGGGTTGTACCCCAATTGCGAAGATGGAAACACAAAGCTTGGTACCGTACTGGAATTGCTGTAGTGGAAGGCAGAGAATGCTGTGCCTGACAAAGGATTTGAGAAGCTACTGAAAATATTGAAGAAGAAGCTTCCAAAGGATAACGAATTGCCCGACAGTACGTACGCAGCAAAGAAGGTCGTATGCCCTCTAGGATTGGAGGTGCAGAAGATACATGCATGCCCTAATGACTGCATCCTGTACCGCGGTGCGTACGAGGATTTGAACGCATGCCCGGTATGCATTGCGGTATAAGATCAGACGAGATGACCCTGGTGATGTTGACGGCGAGCCCCCCAGGAAGAGGGTTCCTGCGAAGGTGATGTGGTATGCTCCTATAATACCACAGCTGAAACGTCTGTTCAGAAACAAAGAGCATGTCAAGTTGATGCGATGGCACAGAGAGGACCGTAAGAAAGACGGGAAGTTGAGAGCACCCGCTGATGGGTCGTAGTGGAGAAAAATTGAGAGAAAGTACTGGGAGGAGTTTGTAGGTGACGCAAGGAACATATAGTTTGGTTTAAGCGCGGATGACATTAATCCTTTTGGGGAGCAGAGCAGCAATCACAACACCTTGCCCGTGACTCTATGTATCTATAACCTTCCTCCTTGGCTGTGCATGAAGCGGAAGTTCATTATGATGCCAGTACTCATCCAAGGCCCTAAGCAACCCGGCAACGACATTGATGTGTACCTAAGGCCATTAGTTGAAGAACTTTTACAGCTGTGGAATGGAAACGGTGTACGTGTGTGGGATGAGCACAGACAGGAGGAATTTGACCTGCATGCATTGCTGTTTGTAACCATCAATGATTGGCCTGCTCTCAGTAACTTTTCAGGACAGACAAACAAGGGATACCACGCATGCACGCACAGTTTAGCTGACACCGAAAGTATATACCTGGACAAATGCAGGAAGAATGTGTATCTGGGGCATCGTCGATTTCTTCCGACCAACCATCAATGTTGAAAGAAAGGCAAGCATTTCAAAGACAAGGCAGATCACCGGAAGAAGCCCGCCATGCGTACCGGTGTTCACGTACTTGCTATGGTCAATGATTTACACGTAATCTTTGGAAAGGGTCCCGGCGGACTATCTGTTCCGAATGATGCTGAGGGACGCGCACCCATGTGGAAGAAGAAATCTATATTTTGGGATCTACCCTACTGGAAAGACCTAGAGGTCCGCTCTTGAATCGATGTGATGCATGTGACAAAGAACCTTTCCGTGAACCTGCTAGGCTTCTTCGGCGTGTATGGGAAGACAAAAGATACACCGGAGGCACGGGAGGACCTGCAATGTTTGCACGAAAAAGATGGCATGCCTCCAAAGCAGTATGAAGGTCCTGCCAGCTACGCTCTTACCAAAGAAGAGAAGGAAATCTTTTTTGAATGCCTGCTCAGTACGAAGGTCCCGTCTGGCTTCTTGTCGAATATAAAGGGAATAATAAATATGGCAGAGAAAAAGTTCCAGAACCTAAAGTCTCATGACTGCCACGTGATTATGACGCAACTGCTTCCGGTTGCATTGAGGGGGCTTCTACCGGAAAACGTTCGACTAGCCATTGTGAAGCTATGTGCATTCCTCAATGCAATCTCTCAGAAGGTGATCGATCCACAAATCCTACCAAGGCTAAGGAGTGATGTGGCGCAATGTCTTGTTAGTTTCGAGCTGGTGTTCCCACCATCCTTCTTCAATATCATGACGCACGTCCTAGTTCATCTAGTCGATGAGATTGTTATTCTGGGCCCTGTATTTCTACACAATATGTTCCCCTTTGAGAGGTTTATGGGAGTCCTAAAGAAATATGTCCGTAACCGCGCTAGGCCAGAAGGAAGCATCTCCATGGGTCATCAAACAGAGGATGTCATTGGGTTTTGTGTTGACTTCATTCCTGGCCTTAAGAAGATTGGCCTCCCTTAATCACGGTACGAGGGGAGACTGACTGGAAAAGGCGCGCTAGGAGGGGACTGAATAATATGTAGGGACGGGCAGTCTTGGTCTCAAGCACACTACACAGTTCTATAGAACTCTACCTTGGTGACCCCGTATGTCGATGAACACAAGAACATTCTGCGCTCCAAACACCCGGAGCAGTGTGACGACTGGATTACATGTGAACACATCAGGACTTTCGGCAGTTGGTTGGAAACACGTCTCAGAGGTGACAACACTGTTTCTGATGAGCTGTACTCGTTGTCCAGGGGACCATCTTCGACTGTATTGACTTACAAATGATACGAGATAAATGGGAATACATTTTACACATCGCCCAAGATCAAAAGAGCACCAACCAAAACAGCGGTATCCGCTTTGATGCAGCAACCAAGAGGGGAAAGGACACATATTATGGTTACATAGTGGACATATGGGAACTTGACTACGGACATGATTTTAAGGTCCCTTTGTTTAAGTGCAAATGGGTCAATATGTCAGGAGGCGGGGTACAGGTAGACCCACAGTACGGAATGACAACAGTGGATCTGAACAATCTTGAGTACACATACGAACCATTCGTCCTAGCCAATGATGTGGCGCAGGTTTTCTATGTGAAAGACATGTCTACCAAACCGAGAAAAAGAAAAGATAAGGAAGCGAATACATCATACGATGAGCCAAAGCGCCACATAGTTCTTTCAGGAAAAAGAGACATCGTGGGATTGGAGGGCAAGACAGACATGTCTGAAGATTATGAAAAGTTTCATGAAATTCCTCCCTTCAAAGTCAAGGCTGACACAAGCACCCTGTTAAGCGATGAAGAATATCCATGGTTACGGCGCAATAAGCAAAGGACACAAGCGAAGAAAAATTGAAGACTTTCTCTCCACAACTATTATGATGATGCCTTTGATCTAGAATTTCACTGCAGTTACATGTGAAGAAATGAAATGCCTTTTGTAACAGACGAGTTTCCGGAAACCCTGATACTTCGAAACAGATTGTCCGTTTTGTACACGAAGTGCATCCAGTTTTTGCCGTAACCCTCTCAACTTTTTAGCACATGCTATGTGGGTAAAATGATGATACCATGCCAATTTTCAACCTCTTCAGAGTTCATTTGAAGTGCTTTTCAATTTCAGGGTCGTATAGCTCAAAAAAATCAGTAAATGCATGAAAAATAACAAATGAAGTTAGAAAGGGTTGAAAATTGATGATGTGGCTTTGAATGGTGCATTCTGAATACACAAAAAGTCTGGAGTTCAAATAAGTTCAAAAAAATTAAATCCCTTTGTAACAGACGAGTTTCCGTATGAAACCCTGATACTTCGAAAGAGATTGTCCGTTTTGTACACGAAGTGCATCCAGATTTTACCGTAACCATCTCAACTTTTTAGCACATGCTATGTCGGTGAAATGATGATACCATGCCAACTTTCAACCTTTTCAGAGTTCATTTGTAGTGCTTTTCAATTTCAGGGTCATATAGCTCAAAAAAATCAGTAAATGCATGAAAAATAACAAATGGAGTCAGAAAGGGTTGAAATTGATGATGTGGCTTTGAATGGTGCATTTTGAACACACAAAAAGTCTGGAGTTCAAATAAGTTCAAAAAAATGAAATCCCTTCGTAACAGACGAGTTTCCGTATGAAACCCTGATACTTCAAAAGAGATTGCACGTTTTGTACACGAAGTTTATCCAGTTTTTGCCATAACCCTCTCAACTTTTTAGCACATGCTATGTGGGTGAAATTATGATACCAAGCCAACTTTCAACCTTTTCAGAGTTCATTTGTAGTGCTTTTCAATTTCAGGGTCATATAGCTAAAAAAAAACAGTAAATGCATGAAAAATAACAAATGAAGTCAGAAAGGGTTGAAAATTGATGATGTGGCTTTGAATGGTGCATTTTGAACACACAAAAAGTCTGGAGTTCAAATAAGTTCAAAAAAATGAAATCCCTTTGTAACACATGAGTTTTCGTTTGAAACCCTGATACTTCGAAAGAGATTGTCCGTTTTGTACACGAAGTGCATCCAGTTTTTGTCGTAACCCTCTCAACTTTTTAGCACATGCTATGTGGGTGAAATGATGATACCATGCCAAGTTTCAACCTTTTCAGAGTTCATTTCAAGATACACCGAGGCACGGGAGGACCTGCAATGTTTGCACGAAAAAGATGGCATGCCTCCAAAGCAGTATGAAGGTCCTGCCAGCTACGCTCTTACAAAGAAGAAGGAAATCTTTTTTGAATGCCTGCTCAGTACGAAGGTCCCGTCTGGCTTCTTGTCGAATATAAAGGGAATAATAAATATGGCAGAGAAAAAGTTCCAGAACCTAAAGTCTCATGACTGCCACGTGATTATGACGCAACTGCTTCCGTGTTGCATTGAGGGGGCTTCTACTACCGGAAAACGTTCGACTAGCCTTGTGAAGCTATTGCATCGTCCCCGTCTTCACCGCCGTTGATCGCCCGCGCCGATCTCGTCGCCGCCACCACCACGTGATGAGCCTCTTGTTCTTATCTTCTTTCTAAAGAGAAAAATTCTTACTTGTATGATTTAGATAGATACTTGTATAATTTTCTTACTTTTATTATTGTTTGTTATTATATAGTGCGATGGTTTTGGTATCCGCCCCCGCGCGGCCCTCGTCCTGTCTATGATCGGATGTGGTATATATTATATTTTATAACTTTTGGTTCATTTATTGTTTATGACAATTATGCCGACCACGTGACATAGATTTTTTTATCTAGGAGGTATGTGAACCGGAAATTCCAACCGACCCTATTGTCGAGAGGTTAAATTTAGTTGAAGAAGAAAACAATTACTTGAAGGAAAAAAAAAAAAATTGAGGAGTAGAAGAGATATTGGAGTTGCATGTTGCGGATGTCGTCGATGATCACAAGATCAAGATGGATGCAATGCGCTCAAGATTAGAAAGTATAGAAAATATGCAATTCATACCGAGGCTTGGTATCATTATGCCGTTGGATCAATTGTTACCTTGGTTGCGATTATGATCGCATTTGTTGATGCATTGAAATGTTTTACATAGTTTCAATGTATGGTTTAATTAGATGCTCTGGAGAGCTATATGTTATTCAATGAGAACTATGTATGTACTTTGGTTTTAATGTGATGATGAACTTCTATTAATTTGGTCACTTATCTATTCATGATGTTCTGTAATGGTTTTTGACACACTTAATTATATATAATGCATGCAGATGAACCGGCAATGGTGTACGGTGACAGACGCACCTCCAAGTACATTAAGGGCGTGCATAATTTTCTCGAAGTGGCTGAGACAAACAAGCGAATGGTTTTATGTGTTGTCCATGCCGTATATGTGGGAATACGAAGTCTTACTCTGACCGAAAAATCCTTCACACCCACCTGCTTTATAGGGTTTCATGCCACACTATAATGTTTGGACCAAGCACGAGAAAGAGGGGTTTGATGGAAGACACAACGAAGAAGAAGAGGATGATGACAACTATGTGCCCCCTGAATACGGTGATGCTGCAACGGGAAGCTGAAGATCAAGAGGAACTAGACGATGTGCCCGATGATGATCTCCACCGGGTCATTGTGATGCAAAGAGACAGTGCGAAAGTGAAAAGGAGAAGCGGAAGTTCGATCGCATGTTAGAGGATCACCAAAAAGGGTTGTACCCCAATTGCGAAGATGGAAACACAAAGCTTGGTACCGTACTGGAATTGCTGTAGTGGAAGGCAGAGAATGCTGTGCTGACAAAGGATTTGAGACTAGAAATATTGAAGAAGAAGCTTCCAAAGGATCGAATTGCCCGACAGTACGTACGCAGCAAAGAAGGTCGTATGCCCTCTAGGATTGGAGGTGCAGAAGATACATGCATGCCCTAATGACTGCATCCTGTACCGCGTGCGTACGAGGATTTGAACCATGCCCGGTATGCATTGCGGTATAAGATCAGACGAGATGACCCTGTGATGTTGACGGCGAGCCCCCCGGAAGAGGGTTCCTGCGAAGGTGATGTGGTATGCTCCTATATACCACAGCTGAAACGTCTGTTCAGAAACAAAGAGCAGTCAAGTGATGCGATGGCACAGAGAGGACCGTAAGAAGACGGGAATTGAGAGCACCCGCTGATGGGTCTTAGTGGAGAAAAATTGAGAGAAAGTACTGGGAGGAGTTTGTAGGTGACGCAAGGAACATATAGTTTGGTTTAAGCGCGGATGACATTAATCCTTTTGGGGAGCAGAGCAGCAATCAAAACACCTTGCCCGTGACTCTAGTATCTATAACCTTCCTCCTTGGCTGTGCATGAAGCAAGTTCATTATGATGCCATTACTCATCCAAGGCCCTAAGCAACCCGGCAACGACATTGATGTGTACCTAAGGCCATTAGTTGAAGAACTTTTACGCTGTGGAATGGAAAGGTGTACGTGTGTGGGATGAGCACAGACAGGAGGAATTTGACCTGCATGCATTGCTGTTTGTAACCACAATGATGGCCTGCTCTCAGTAACTTTTCAGGACGACAACAAGGGATACCACGCATGCACGCACAGTTTAGCTGACACCGAAAGTATATACCTGGACAAATGCAGGAAGAATGTGTATCTGGGGCATCGTCGATTTCTTCCGACCAACCCTCAATGTTGAAAAAGGCAGCAGCTTCAAAGACAGGGCAGATCACCGGAAGAAGCCCGCCATGCGTACCGGTGTTCACGTACTTGCTATGGTCAATGATTTACACGTAATCTTTGGAAAGGGTCCCGGCGACTATCTGTTCCGAATGATGCTGAGGGACGCGCACCCATGTGGAAGAAGAATCTATATTTTGGGATCTACCCTACTGGAAGACCTAGAGGTCCGCTCTTGAATCGATGGATGCATGTGACAAAGAACCTTCCGTGAACCTGCTAGGCTTCTTCGGCGTGTATGGGAAGACAAGATACACCGAGGCACGGGAGGACCTGCAATGTTTGCACGAAAAGATGGCATGCCTCCAAAGCAGTATGAAGGTCCTGCCAGCTACGCTCTTACCAAAGAAAGAAGGAAATCTTTTTTGAATGCCTGCTCAGTACGAAGGTCCCGTCTGGCTTCTTGTCGAATATAAGGGAATAATAAATATGGCAGAGAAAAAGTTCCAGAACCTAAAGTCTCATGACTGCCCAGTGATTATGACGCAACTGCTTCCGGTTGCATTGAGGGGGCTTCTACCGGAAAACGTTCGACTAGCCTTGTGAAGCTATGTGCATCCTCAATGCAATCTCTCAGAAGGTGATCGATCCACAAATCCTACCAAGCTAAGGAGTGTGTGGCGCAATGTCTTGTTAGTTTCGAGCTGGTGTTCCCACCATCCTTCTTCAATATCATGACGCACGTCCTAGTTCATCAGTCGATGAGATTGTTATTCTGGGCCCTGTATTTCTACACAATATGTTCCCCTTTGAGAGGTTTATGGAGTCCTAAAGAAATAGTCCGTAACCGCGCTAGGCCAGAAGGAAGCATCTCCATGGGTTCATCAAACAGAGGATGTCATTGGGTTTTGTGTTGACCTTCATTCCTGGCCTTAAGAAGATTGGCCTCCCTTAATCACGGTACGAGGGGAGACTGACTGGAAAAGGCGCGCTAGGAGGGGACTGAATAATATGTAGGGACGGGCAGTCTTGGTCTCAAGCACACTACACAGTTCTATAGACTCTACCTGGGTGACCCCGTATGTCGATGAACACAAGAACATTCTGCGCTCCAAACACCCCGAGCAGTGTGACGACTGGATTACATGTGAACACATCAGGACTTTCGGCAGTTGGTTGGAAACACGTCTCAGAGGTGACAACACTGTTTCTGATGAGCTGTACTCGTTGTCCAGGGGACCATCTTCGACTGTATTGACTTACAAATGATACGAGATAAATGGGAATACATTTACACATCGCCCAAGATCAAAGAGAACCAACCAAAACAGCGGTATCCGCTTTGATGCAGCAACCAAGAGGGAAAGGACACATATTATGGTTACATATGGACTATGGGAACTTGACTACGGACATGATTTTAAGGTCCCTTTGTTTAAGTGCAATGGGTCAATATGTCAGAGGGCGGGACGTAGACCCACAGTACGGAATGACAACAGTGGATCGGAACAATCTTGAGTACACATACGAACCATTCGTCCTAGCCAATGATGTGGCGCAGGTTTTCTATGTGAAAGACATGTCTACCAAACCGAGAAAAAGAAAAGAAGGAAGCGAATACATCATACGATGAGCCAAAGCGCCACATAGTTCTTTCAGGAAAAAGAGACATCGTGGGATTGGAGGGCAGAACAGACATGTCTGAAGATTATAAAAGTTTTCATGAATTTCCTCCTTCAAAGTCAAGGCTGACACAAGCCACCCGTTAAGCGATGAAGAATATCCTGGTTACGAGCGCAATAAGCAAAGGACAACAAGCGAAGAAAATTGAAGACTTTCTCTCCACAACTATTATGATGATGCCTTGGATCTAGAATTTCACTGCAGTTAAGTGAAGAAATGAATTGCCTTTTGTAACAGACGAGTTTCCGGAACCCTGATACTTCGAAACAGATTGTCCGTTTTGTACACGAAGTGCATCCAGTTTTGCCGTAACCCTCTCAACTTTTTAGCACATGCTATGTGGGTAAATGATGATACCATGCCAATTTTCAACCTCTTCAGAGTTCATTTGAAGTGCTTTTCAATTTCAGGGTCGTATAGCTCAAAAAATCAGTAAATGCATGAAAAATAACAAATGAAGTTAGAAAGGGTTGAAAATGGATGATGTGGCTTTGAATGGTGCATTCTGAATACACAAAAAGTCTGGAGTTCAAATAAGTTCAAAAAATTAAATCCCTTTGTAACAGACGAGTTTCCGTATGAACCCTGATACTTCAAAGATTGTCCGTTTTGTACATGAAGTGCATCCAGTTTTTGCCGTAACCCTCTCAACTTTTTAGCACATGCTATGTGGGTGAAATGATGATACCATGCCAACTTTCAACCTTTTCAGAGTTCATTTGAAGTGCTTTTCAATATCAGGGTCATATAGCTAAAAAATCAGTAAATGCATGAAAAATAACAAATGAAGTCAGAAAGGGTTGAAAATTGATGAGGTGGCATTGAATGGTGCATTTTGAACACACAAAAAGTCTGGAGTTCAAATAAGTTCAAAAAAATGAAATCCCTTTGTAACAGACAAGTTTCCGTATGAAACCCTGATACTTCGAAAGAGATTGTATGTTTTGTACACGAAGTGCATCCAGTTTTTGCCGTAACCCTCTCAAATTTTTAGCACATGCTATGTCGGTGAAATGATGATACCATGCCAACTTTCAACCTTTTCAGAGTTCATTTGTAGTGCTTTTCAATTTCAGGGTCATATAGCTCAAAAAAATCAGTAAATGCATGAAAAATAACAAATGAAGTCAGAAAAGGTTGAAAATGGATGATGTGGCTTTGAATGGTGCATTTTGAACACACAAAAAGTCTGGAGTTCAAATAAGTTCAAAAAAATGAAATCCCTTTGTAACAGACGAGTTTTCGTTCGAAACCCTGATACTTCGTAAGAGATTGCCCGTTTTGTACACGAAGTGCATCCAGTTTTTGCCGTAACCCTCTCAAATTTTTAGCACATGCTATGTGGGTGAAATGATGATACCATGCCAACTTTCAACCTTTTCAGAGTTCATTTGTAGTGCTTTTCAATTTCAGGGTCATTTAGCGCAAAAAGAATGAACTTAAAATAATCAATTAAAATATTCTGTTATGATCAACTAAAACAAACTATAATATTCTTCAATAGCAAAAATAATCAACTAAAAAGCTTTAAAAAAACTCTAATAGCAAAAGGAATCAACTAAAAAGCTTTTATAAACCTCTAGTATTTTTTAAACTAAAATTATATAAAATTTATGCAACTAAAATTATCAAAGTAGTTTCTGTTCAAAACATTAATGGCAAAAGGAATTTTCATAAAGAATTTTTTTGTTAGAAACTTTAATAGCAAACTAAAATAACAAAATCTGTTCTTGATTAAAACAGACATTTAAAATAACCTAAAAATTACCAAATTTAATATAATGATAAAACACAGTAATATTAAATAGCAGGAAAAATAATCACTCAAAAATATATTTTTATAGTAAAGTTATTCACAAACTAGTGATTCACACAAATTTAAAAGAATTCAAATTTAAACTATTCAAATTAGAAAACTAATGGCACTAACAGAAAGTTTATAATTTTTATTACCTAAAAACAAAAAGAATCACTGAAAAACAGTAAGTATTTAGCTGTAAGTAGAAACAAAATAAAATAAATAAAGCAAAAAAATTGGAAAAAATTAAAAAAATGCCAGCTACTGGGCCACCACGGCCTGAATACGACTAGAAACCCAACCAGTTTGTTGGGCCAGGATTCAGGCCCGCAGCAGGCCTAATTGGCCCACAGGCAAGGAGTGACAAATTAGGCCCGAAAGCCTGCAGTTGAGAGGAGGTCGAGAGGGTGGGCGCAACAGCGCTTATAAACCACTCTCGAGCACTCTCAGCTAGCGAGGTGGGACTAAACATCCCACCGCACCACGCCAGCACAAGGCCTTTGGTCCCGGTTGGTAGCACCAACCGGGACGAAAGGGGTGCATTTGTACCGCTTCGTGGAACCAACCGGGACCAATGCCCCCCTTTAGTCCCGTTTGGTGCCACCAACCGGGACCAAAGGTCCCTGTTTCCCGCCCTTTGGGCTGCTGAAAATTGACCTTTGGTCCCGGTTGGTGGCACCAACCGAGACTAAACGGGGGAATTGGTCCCGGTTGGTACCACGAACTGGGACCAATGCTCTACGTATATAAGGTAGCACTTAGGAATTTTCAGTTCTCATCTCGCATTAGCCCTCGACGACGCCGATGACATCGACGCCGCCAGGCTGCCCCGACGCCGCCCGCCGCCCCCGCCGTCGCCGTCGCCGAGGCTCGCCCCCGCCGGCGCCGTCGCCGCGGGGCAGCACCACTCCGGCGCCCACGACCCCTTCATCCCCGACGCCATTCGTCTGCCGCCAAACCGATTCCGGTCGGCGACCTCGAGCCCTCCCCGAGCCCGGCCGCTGCCGTTCCCTACGACCGTGCTGTGAGCCCCTGCCTCCTCCCCTTTCCTTCTCATCGCCATCCCCGACCTCGCCGTCGCCGACCACCGGCCTGTTTTTCATTTTTTTGTTACGATGTATGTATTTATGTTCTCTGTATATGCTGTATAATGCTCTTTTTTGCATTTTTTGGTTAAGATTGTAGAATATGAACATTTTGAATATGGATGTATGTTCATATGCAAAGAAAAAGGTCTATTTTTTTGGTCATATGTATGTTCAGATGCTCATTTAAGAAAATGTTCATATGCTCATTTAAGAAAATGTTCATATGTTAGATTTAAGAAAAAAAGTAAATGTATGTATGTTCATATGCAAGGAATATGCAAAGATTTTTTTTTGGATGAAATGAGATGAGATGAGATGCATGAGATGTTTTGTGGAGACGAGATGAGATGTTTGTGGAATTTTTTTTCATAGAAATTAGTGTGATATTTTTGTTCATGATGATCTTGCTCGATGAATGTTCTATGTTAAAACTCATATTAAGTTTGTTCGATGATGATTTTTTTTGTTCATAGAAATTTACGAAGTTAAAATGTTCTCGTGTTGGGGGGGAGGAGTCCTCAAAACATATCAAGTGCACTTTATAAATTCATACATTGAGGATCGCCGAGGGGTCGAGGGTCAAGGGTCGTCGAGGGGTCGAGGGTCGAGGGTCGAGATTTATCGAGATATATATTCTTCTATATGTCACGTTGTGTGTCAAAGTATTGAAGAAATCCATGGCTTCATCATTAGCCGGAAGTAATAGGCGTATGATGCTACGAAGCTCTTCAAAGTTGTTTTGGAACGGAGTTCCGGATAGAATAATTCGCTTTTTGGTACGAATTTCAGCAAAGGCCTTCCAAGAAGCGATATTCGGAAGGCTCTTGCTGAACTTCGTACCAAAAAACTAATTATCCTATCCGGGACTCTCCGTTCCAAAACAATTTTGGAGAGCTTCGTACCATTATGCCCCTGTTACTTCCGGCTAATGATGAAGCCAAGGTTTTCTTGAATCCTTTGACACTGACAACGTGACATATAGAAGGGTAGATGAGATCAGGAAAAATATGGACCATTTTCTGCACATCCAGAATGGCACCATTTTGTTAAATCCCTTGTTTGACATTCATGAGAGAGGCGGTCCGGACGTCGGATATTCATGAGAGAACTCCAGTAACTCTTCAACATGAGGGGGGATGTCGATCAACCACCTCTCGCCCGACCAAACCCTAGAAGCGTCGAGGCCACCACAAACCCTAGAAGCGTTGCCAAGGCCACCCCAAACCCTTGAAGCGTCGAGGCCACCCAAATTTACCAAGTTAAAAGAGCGTTGTCGAGGCCACCCCAAACCCTAGAAGAATTGTCGAGGCCATCCCAAACCGTAGAAGCGTCGAGGCCACTAATTAATATTCCTTTGTTGTGATTAGCTAGCTAGGTCTATGTTTGCCACTAATATATCCATCTCTCATGTTTGTATATTAATTGCCATGTTGTAATATTTGTAGAAACTATGGATCAACAAAGAGACTTCGAAACAGAAGAGTTGTTGGGGGACATCATCCTCGGCGTAGGTGATGTCTTGTCGTATCTCAACGACACCGATTGTCTGGAAGGAGAGGGTGAAGGCTCCGGTGATCGAACAATGGAGGAGGAAGGACATGATCATGATGGCTCCGGTGACTGAATGCCGGAGGAAGAAGGAGACCATGATGATGGCTTCGGTGATTGAACGGAGGAGGGAGCTGTTGCAAAGTCCGGCGAGGTATATATATTAATTAAGCATGTGCTGACTAGCTAATTGATGCATTAATTGTTTTGGTATGTACATATATTAACTCTTCTTTCTTCTTTTAAAGCTCTCCGGATCGAGCCAAACTTCGGTAACGAGACGAGGCCCGAAGAAAAGGTTGCGTCAGGATGAAAGGTTCACGATCACAACAATCGTGAACGATGGCCAACCGATTGAACCGAGGCGGACCAAGAATGCATTTTCTGCTCAGTGCGGAGCTATTGTTAGGGACAGCATCCCGATCAGCATCCAGCTATGGAATAAGCCTAAGAACGAAGACCCTCAAGTTTGTTATGTCACCGATAGACAGAAAGATGATCTTTGGACCTCGCTGAAGGCAAATTTCACCCTACCACCAGAGGAGGATCCGGATAAGCCAGTTATAGAGCCATTGGTCAAGGCTTGTGCTCTTAAGAAGATGGCAGATCTATTCAGGAGGTGAAAGAATGATTTGACACTACTAGAAAAAGGGCTATAACTAATATAGACATTAGTGGCGCACTATGTATGTGGTGCGCCACTGCCAAATAGCAGTGGCGCACCACACATGGGTGCGCCACTAATGTTTATATTACTAATGGCGCACCTTGTGTGTGGTGCGCCACCGCTAAGTTTCTCCTGGGCACACCCCCCTTCCCAGACTTACCAGTGGCGCACCGTGGTTTGGTGCGCCATTACTAGTTTTAACTAGTAATGGCGCACCACACCCACGGTGCGCCACTACTAACAATTTTTTTTTCAATTTTTTTTTTCAAAACTAGTAATGGCGCACCACACACCAGGTGCGCCATTAGTAACCCTGGTTACCAATGGCGCATTCTTAGGAGGTGCGCCATTGGTAACCTGAGAGCAGCTAGATATTTTTGACAGCCACCTACCACACTCACTTTCCCCACTTCATTCTCTCCACCTCTACCAAGCTTGGTCTCGGCTGCCTCTTCCTCCTCACCTCATTTGCACCATAGATTCACCCAAATTAAGTGGTTATATTTCCTTTTTTTGATAGGTAAGTAAGGGGAAAGCTTTCTTTATGTTCTAGATCTACTTTTTTCTCCCTCCAACAACGTACGCACTTTTTATGGCCTAGATCTACGTATGTTTGTGGTGTTGCATATGTTTGTGTTTGCAGGTACCGGTATTTGAAATGCGATAGTTGCCAATATTTTGCCGGCATGTTGATTCATTTCCGTTTCGGCGAGAATTTGGCACTATGCATTCTTTTTGGTCCTATTTTTAGGCAAAGTCATGCCAAATTTTTTTTTGGTTCTAAAATATCGTTTTGCTCTACCCCGTAGGCGACCATGGTCCGCACGATGACCGAAGGCATCATGAATAGGTTTTTGAGCTCCGCGAAGGCCGAGATGCTTCAAAAGAACGAGACGGAGATAAGATGTCCGTGTCGAAGATGCAAGCTGAAGAGCCTTATGGACCCGGATTCTAGACAGGTGCGGGACCACCTGCTCTTGCGTGGTTTCATGGATGGCTATCGGTGGCAAGGTGATGATGATGATTATGAAGTCGTCCATGGGGGCCGGTCAAGAAATAAGGAAGGGCAGCAAGACAATAGCGGCGAGGGCGGGCGAGAAGACGAAGAATCTCCAGGACATGATCACGAAGTAGATGCAGGACACAGTCATCATGTAGAAGATGCCAGACATGATGATGAGGAAGATCAAGACAAAGGGCATGATCATGAAGATGAAGATGCCGGAGCAGACGACGAAGGACCATCGATGGGCTGGGTGCAGGACCCTCATATTCAAGAGTTGCTTCTCAAGCAGACGGGTAACGCAAGAGCTGTCGCCCGAGAGAAAGCCAAGCTGGATCAACTGGAGATAGACGCGGTTACTCCATTGTATGAAGGATGCAGGCCCGAGGATACCCGCCTGAAAGTAACGCTCATGGCTCTGGAGATGAAGGTAAAATACAGAATGACCGACGCATGCTTCGACGAGAACATGTCATTCTGGCACGAATGTCTTCCCAAGGGGAACAAGTGCCCGACCAGTTTCGAGGAGGCGAAGAAAATCGTGTGTCCTCTGGATTTACCGCACGTGAAATACCATGTGTGCATGAACAATTGCATCATTTATCGGGACGAGCACGCGGAGTCTACCATATGTCCGGTGTGCGGCGTCACTCGATACAAGAAGAGGAAGAAAGCTCCTCGAAAAGTGGTGTGGTACTTTCCGATCACTCCTCGTCTGCAGCGGTATTTCGCGGACCCTAAGCTAGCAAAGCTCCTGCGTTGGCACGCGGATAGGGAGGAGAAGAAGCGAGAAGATGACGCAAATGATCCGGAGATAAATAAAAAAGACAAGATGCTGAGTCACCCTAAGGATGCGAGCCAGTGGCAAGCGTTGAACTTCGAAGACCCAGAATTTGGGAACGATCCAAGGAACATCGTGCTGGGCGCGAGCACCGATGGAGTCAATCCGTTTGGCAGCCAGAGAAGCACACATAGCACCTGGCCTGTGTTTGTGTGGATGTACAACCTTCCCCCCTGGTTGTGCATGAAGAGGAAGTACATTCACATGAGTATGCTAATTGAAGGGCCGAAACAACCAGGGAACGACATCAATCTGTATCTGGGGCTGCTGAAAGAGGAGCTAGACACGCTGTGGAAAACGCCAGCCAATACGTGGGACGCCGCAGAGAAAGAATATTTCCCTATGAGAGCCGCACTGCTCACGATGGTGCACGACTATCTCGGTTACGGATATCTCGCGGGGCAGGTGGTCCACGGATTTTCTGGATGCGTCAGGTGCATGGATGACACAACGTATCGCCAGCTAGATAGAGATCCCGGGTCTTCGAAAACCGTGTTCATGGGACATCGAAGGTGGCTTCGCGACGATGACCCGTGGAGAAAACGCAAGGATCTGTTCGATGGTGAAACCGAACCCCGAAGACGCCCGCGTACGAGGAGCGGCGAGGAAATAGACGAGCTGTTCAAAAATTGGAAAGATTGCCCACTGCCGGGAAAGAAGCAAAAGGCGCCAGAGCCGGGAAAGAAGCGAAAGGCGCCAGAGCCGCTGCTGAAGGTATGGAAAACGAGGTCTGTTTTCTGGGACTTGCCGTACTGGAATGTTGGGGAACGTAGCAGAATTTTAAAATTTTCTACGCATCACCAAGATCAATCTATGGAGTCATCTAGCAACGATTGAGAGGGGAGTGTATCTACATACCCCTGTAGATCGCGAGCGGAAGCGTTCAAGAGAACGGGGTTGATGGAGTCGTACTCGTCGTGATCCAAATCACCGATGACCGAGCGCCGAACGGACGGCACCTCCGCGTTCAACACACGTACGGAGCAGAGACGTCTCCTCCTTCTTGATCCAGCAAGGGGGGAGGAGAGTTTGATGGAGATCCAGCAGCACGACGGTGTGGTGGTGGAAGCAGCGGGATTTCAGCAGGGCTTCGCCAAGCGCTACTGGAGGAGGAAGAGGTGTCACGGGAGGGAGAGGGAGGCGCCAGGGGCTGAGCTGTTTCTCCCATGCACCTCCCCACTATATATAGGGGTGGAGGGGGCTGGTTTCTTGCCCTCCAAGTCCATTGGGGCGTTGGCAAAGGTGGAAGGAAAGAAATCCCATCCTTTCCCTTCCCCACCGATTGTTATCCCCCTTTTTTAGGGATCTTGATCTTATCCCTTCGGGATATGATCTTATTCCTTCTAAGGGGGAATCTTGGTGCGCCTTGACTAGGGGTGTGGGGCCTTGCCCCCACTACCCACGTTCATGTGGGTCCCCCCATGCAGGTGGGCCCCACTCCGGAACCTTCTAGAACCTTCTCGGTACAATACCGAAAAATCCCGAACACTTTCCGGTGGCCAAAATAGGACTTCCCATATATAAATCTTTACCTCCGGACCATTCCGGAACTCCTCGTGACGTCCAGGATCTCATCCGAGACTCCGAACAACCTTCGGGTTACCGCATACTAATATCTCTATAACCCTAGCGTCACCGAACCTTAAGTGTGTAGACCCTACGGGTTCGGGAGACACGCAGACATGACCGAGACGACTCTCCGGTCAATAACCAACAGCGGGATCTGGATACCCATGTTGGCTCCCACATTCTCCTCGATGATCTCATCGGATGAACCACGATGTCGAGGATTCAATCAATCCCGTACGCAATTCCCTTTGTCTATCGGTACGATACTTGCCCGAGATTCGATCGTCGGTATCTCGATACCTTGTTCAATCTCGTTACCGGCAAGTCTCTTTACTCGTTTCCGTAACACATCATCCCGTGAACAACTCCTTGATCACATTGAGCTCATTATGATGATGTCCTACCGAGTGGGCCCAGAGGTACCTCTCCGTTACATGGAGTGACAAATCCCAGTCTCGATTCGTGCCAACCCAACAGATACGTTCGGAGATACCCGTAGTGCACCTTTATAGCCACCCAGTTACGTTGTGACGTTTGGTGCACCCAAAGCACTCCTACGGTATCCGGGAGTTGCACAATCTCATGGTCTAAGGAAAAGTTACTTGACATTGGAAAAGCTTTAGCAAACGAACTACACGATCTAGTGCTAGGCTTAGGATTGGGTCTTGTCCATCACATCATTCTCCTAATGATGTGATCCCGTTATCAATGACATCCAATGTCCATGGTCAGGAAACCGTAACCATCTATTGATCAACGAGCTAGTCAACTAGAGGCTTACTAGGGACATGTTGTGGTCTATTTATTCACACATGTATTACGATTTCCGGATAACACAATTATAGCATGAATAACAGACAATTATCATGAACAAGGAAATATAATAATAACCATTTTATTATTGCCTCTAGGGCATATTTCCAACAGTCTCCCACTTGCACTAGAGTCAATAATCTAGTTACATTGTGATGAATCGAACACCCATAGAGTACTGGTGTTGATCATGTTTTGCTCGTGAAAGAGGTTTAGTCAACGGATCTGCTACATTCAAATCCGTGTGCACTTTACAAATATCTATGTCTCCATCTTGAACATGTTCACGTATGGAGTTGAAGCGACGCTTGATATGCCTGGTCCTTTTGTGAAACCTGGGCTCCTTGGCAAGGGCAATAGCTCCAGTGTTGTCACAGAAGAGAGCCATTGGACCCGACACATTTGGAATGACTCCTAGGTCGGTGATGAACTCCTTCATCCATACTGCTTCGTGTGCTGCCTCCGAGGCTGCTATGTACTCCGCTTCGCATGTAGAACCCGCCACGACGCTTTGCTTGCAACTGCACCAGCTTACCGCTCCACCATTCAAAATATACACGTATCCGGTTTGTGACTTGGAGTCATCCGGATCTGTGTCGAAGCTAGCGTCGACGTACCCTTTACGACGAGCTCTTCGTCACCTCCATATACGAGAAACATATCCTTAGTCCTTTTCAGGTACTTCAGGATGTTCTTGACCGCTGTCCAGTGTTCCTTGCCGGGATTACTTTGGTACCTACCTACCAAACTTACAGCAAGGTTTACATCAGGTCTGGTACACAGCATGGCATACATAATAGACCCTATGGCTGAGGCATAGGGGATGACACTCATCTCTTCTATATCTTTTGCCGTGGTCGGGCATTGAGCCGAGCTCAATTTCACACCTTGCAATACAGGCAAGAACCCCTTCTTGGACTGATCCATATTGAACTTCTTCAATATCTTATCAAGGTATGTGCTTTGCGAAAGACCTATGAGGCGTCTCGATCTATCTCTATAGATCTTGATGCCTAATATATAAGCAGCTTCTCCAAGGTCCTTCATTGAAAAACACTTATTCAAGTAGGCCTTTATACTTTCCAAGAATTCTATATCATTTCCCATCAGCAGTATGTCATCCACATATAATATGAGAAATGCTACAGAGCTCCCACTCACTTTCTTGCAAACACAGGCTTCTCCATAAGTCTGTGTGAACCCAAACGCTTTGATCATCTCATCAAAGCGAATGTTCCAACTCCGAGATGCTTGCACCAGCCCATAGATTGAGCGCTGGAGCTTGCATACCTTGTCAGCATTCTCAGGGTCGACAAAACCTTCCGGTTGTATCATATACAACTCTTCCTTAAGAAAACCATTAAGGAATGCCGTTTTGACGTCCATTTGCCATATCTCATAATCATAGTATGCGGCAATTGCTAACATGATTCTGATGGATTTCAGCTTCGCTACGGGTGAGAAAGTCTCATCGTAGTCAACCCCTTGAACTTGTCGATAACCCTTAGCGACAAGCCGAGCCTTATAGATGGTCACATTATCATCCGCGTCAGTCTTCTTCTTAAAGATCCATTTATTTTCTATGGCTTGCCGATCATCGGGCAAGTCAGTCAAAGTCCATACTTCGTTTTCATACATGGATCCTATCTCGGATTTCATGGCTTCAAGCCATTTGTCGGAATCCGGGCCCGCCATCGCTTCTTCATAGTTCGACGGTTCACTGTTGTCTAATAACATGATTTCCAGAACAGGATTGCCATACCACTCTGGTGCGGAACGTGTCCTCGTGGACCTTCGAAGTTCAGTGGTAGCTTGATCATGATCATTATCAATAACTTCCTCTCTAGCCGGTGTAGGCTCCACAGAAACATTTTCCTGTGCTGCGCTACTCTCCGGTTCGAGGGTCATCTCATCAAGCTCCACTTTCCTCCCACTTACTTCTTTCGAGAGAAACTCTTTCTCTAGAAAGGATCCATTCCTGGCAACAAAGATCTTGCCCTCGGATCTTAGGTAGAAGGTATACCCAATAGTTTCCTTAGGGTATCCTATGAATACGCATTTTTCCGACTTGGGTTCGAGCTTCTCTGGTTGAAGTTTCTTCACATAAGCATCGCATCCCCAAACTTTCAGAAACGACAGCTTAGGTTTCTTCCCAAACCATAATTCATACGGTGTCGTCTCAACGGATTTTGACGGTGCCCTATTTAAAGTGAATGCGGCAGTCTCTAAAGCATAACCCCAAAAGGATAGCGGTAAATCGGTAAGAGACATCATAGATCGCACCATATCCAATAGAGTGCGATTACGACGTTCGGACACACCATTACGCTGAGATGTTCCAGGCGGCGTGAGTTGTGAAACAATTCCACATTTCCTTAAGTGCGTGCCAAATTCATGACTCAAATATTCTCCTCCACGATCTGATCGTAAGAACTTTATTTTCTTGTCACGTTGATTCTCAACCTCACTCTGAAATTCCTTGAACTTTTCAAAGGTCTCAGACTTGTGCTTCATCAAGTAGACATACCCATATCTACTCAAATCATCGGTGAGGGTGAGAACATAACGATAACCACCGCGAGCCTCAACACTCATTGGACCACACACATCAGTATGTATGATCTCCAATAAGTTGGTTGCTCGCTCCATTGTTCCGGAGAACGGAGTCTTGGTCATCTTGCCCAAGAGGCATGGTTCGCATCTGTCAAATGATTCATAATCAAGAGACTCCAAAAGTCCATCTGCATGGAGTTTCTTCATGTGTTTAACACCGATATGACCAAGGCGGCAGTGCCACAAGTATGTGGGACTATCGTTATCAACCTTGCATTTCTTGGCATTCACATTATAAACATGTGTAACATCACGTTCGAGATTCAATAAAAATAAACCATTCACCAGCGGGGCATGACCATAAAACATATCTCTCATATAAATAGAACAACCATTATTCTCAGATTTAAATAAGTAGCCATCTCGCATTAAGCGAGATCCAGATACAATGTTCATGCTCAAAGCTGGTACTAAATAACAATTATTGAGGTTTAAAACTAATCCCGTAGGTAGATGCAGAGGTAGCGTGCCGACGGCGATCACATCGACCTTGGAACCATTCCCGACGCGCATCGTCACCTCGTCCTTTGCCAGTCTACGCTGATTCCGCAGTTCCTGCTTTGAGTTACAAATATGAGCAACCGCACCGGTATCAAATACCCAGGAACTACTACGAGTGCTGGTAAGGTACACATCAATTACATGTATATCATATATACCTTTGGTATTGCCGGCCTTCTTGTCCGCCAAGTACTTGGGGCAGTTTCGCTTCCAGTGACCGTTTCCCTTGCAATAAAAGCACTCAGTCTCAGGCTTGGGTCCATTCTTCGACTTCTTCCCGGCAGCTGGCTTACCGGGCGTGGAAACTCCCTTGCCGTCCTTCTTGAAGTTCTTCTTACCCTTGCCCTTCTTGAACTTAGTGGTTTTATTCACCATCAACACTTGATGTTCCTTTCTGATCTCTGTCTCCGCTCACTTCAGCATCGCATATACCTCAGGAATGGTCTTTTCCATCCCCTGCATGTTGAAGTTCATCACGAAGCTCTTGTAGCTAGGTGGAAGCGACTGAAGGATTCTGTCAACGACCGCGTCATCCGGGAGATTAACTCCCAGCTGAGACAAGCGGCTGTGCAACCCAGACATTTTGAGTATGTGCTCGCTGACAGAACTATTTTCCTCCATCTTACAGCTGTAGAACTTATCGGAGACTTCATATCTCTCGATCCGGGCATGAGCTTGGAAAACCATTTTCAGCTCTTCGAACATCTCATATGCTCCGTGATGCTCAAAACGCTTTTGGAGCCCCGGTTCTAAGCTGAAGAGCATGCCGCACTGAACGAAGGAGTAATCATCGGTGCGTGTCTGCCAAACGTTCAAATCGTCTGGCAGTGCTGGGAGAGCAGGTGGGTCACCTAACGGTGCTTCAAGGACATATGATTTCTTGGCAGCTATGAGGATAATCCTCAGGTTACGGACCCAGTCCGCATAGTTGCTACCATCGTCTTTCATCTTGTTTTTCTCTAGGAACGCGTTGAAGTTGAGGGTAACATTAGCGTTGGCCATTTGATCTACAAGATAGATATGTAACATTTAGACTAAGTTCATGACAATTAAGTTCATCTAATCAAATTATGTAATGAACTCCCACTCAGATAGACATCCCTCTCGTCATCTAAGTGATTACATGATCCGAATCGACTAGGCCGTGTCCGATCATCACGTGAGACGGACTAGTCATCAACGGTGAACATCCCCATGTTGATCGTATCTTCCCATATATAAATCTTTAACTCCGGACCATTCCGGAACTCCTCGTGACGTCCAGGATCTCATCCGAGACTCCGAACAACCTTCGGGTTACCGCATACTAATATCTCTATAACCCTAGCGTCACCGAACCTTAAGTGTGTAGACCCTACGGGTTCGGGAGACACGCAGACATGACCGAGACGACTCTCCGGTCAATAACCAACAGCGGGATCTGGATACCCATGTTGGCTCCCACATGCTCCTCGATGATCTCATCGGATGAACCACGATGTCGAGGATTCAATCAATCCCGTACGCAATTCCCTTTGTCTATCGGTACGATACTTGCCCGAGATTCGATCGTCGGTATCTCGATACCTTGTTCAATCTCATTACCGGCAAGTCTCTTTACTCGTTTCTGTAACACATCATCCCGTGAACAACTCCTTGATCACATTGAGCTCATTATGATGATGTCCTACCGAGTGGGCCCAGAGGTACCTCTCCGTTACATGGAGTGACAAATCCCAGTCTCGATTCGTGCCAACCCAACAGATACTTTCGGAGATACCCGTAGTGCACCTTTATAGCCACCCAGTTACGTTGTGACGTTTGGTGCACCCAAAGCACTCCTACGGTATCCGGGAGTTGCACAATCTCATGGTCTAAGGAAAAGTTACTTGACATTGAAAAAGCTTTAGCAAACGAACTACACGATCTAGTGCTAGGCTTAGGATTGGGTCTTGTCCATCACATCATTCTCCTAATGATGTGATCCCGTTATCAATGACATCCAATGTCCATGGTCAGGAAACCGTAACCATCTATTGATCAACGAGCTAGTCAACTAGAGGCTTACTAGGGACATGTTGTGGTCTATGTATTCACACATGTATTACGATTTCCGGATAACACAATTATAGCATGAATAACAGACAATTATCATGAACAAGGAAATATAATAATAACCATTTTATTATTGCCTCTAGGGCATATTTCCAACATGGAAGATCCACCGTGTGCCTCACAGCCTTGATGTCATGCATATCACGAAGAACATGTGCGAGAGTCTGCTTGGTACCCTGCTCAACATGCCAGAGAGGACCAAAGATGGGCCGAAAGCAAGGGCAGACTTGAAATCAATGGGCATCAGGGAGGAGCTTCACGCTAGTGATGATGATGATGAGGCGAAGCAGGACACAGAAAGTCGTCGCAAAGGCAAAAAGGCCAAGAAGACCGGAAATGACTACCCTCCCGCGTGCTTCACTCTAAGTCATGAGGAGATCGAGCAGTTTTTCACCTGCCTCATAGGAGTAAAACTTCCTTACGGTTACGCGGGGAAGATAAGCAGATACCTAGACCCAGCGAAGCAGAAGTTCAGCGGGATGAAGTCTCACGACTGTCACGTGCTGATGACGCAGATACTTCCAGTTGCAATCCGTGGGATCATGGACGCGCACGTCCGTGAAACGCTATTTGGCCTATGCAACTTTTTCGACGTCATCTCTCGGAAGTCGGTTGGCGTGAGGCAACTCAGAAGGCTACAGGAAGAGATCGTGGTGATACTATGCGAGCTTGAGATGTACTTCCCGCCCGCATTCTTCGACGTTATGGTGCATCTGCTGGTCCATATCATGGAGGATATCATCCAACTCGGGCCGACGTTCCTGCACAGCATGATGCCGTTCGAAAGGATGAATGGTGTCATCAAAGGATACGTTCGCAACATGTCACGTCCAGAGGGAAGCATAGCCAGGGGCTTTCTGACCGAAGAGTGCATCTCCTACTGCACGAATTATCTAGGCATCGAGAACCCCGTTGGTCTGCCCGTCAACAGGCAACTCGGCAGGCTCGCTGGATGGGGTCACCGTGAGGGTCGCCGCGAAATGCATGTCGACTTCGAGGGTCGACTTGCCGACTTTGAAAGAGCAAACCTAGTCGCGCTACAACACATAGACGTGGTCGATCCTTGGGTGGTAGAGCACAAAACCTTTATTGAGAAGACGTACAATGACCGAGGCCAACAGAGGACGGACGGAGATATAATCAAATAGCACAACTCATGTTTCACGCGTTGGTTCAAGCAGAAGCTTCTGTCGTACCCTTTAGATGAGGATTCTTCCGCGGAAGAACAATTCATATTCGCCTTGTCACAGGGCGCCGAGCACAACCTGATGACCTATGAGGCATATGATATCAACGGCTACACATTCTACACCGAGGACAAGGACATGAAGAGCGATGGTTATCAGAACTCTGGGGTAACGATGGAATCCTACACCGGTAACGACAAGGACAGATACTACGGAAGGATCGAGGAGATCTGGGAGCTGAGCTACGCCGGAGAGAAGGTCCCGATGTTCCGTGTCAGATGGGCCAAGAGCGTCCTAAAAGAAGACCGGTATTTCACCACCATGATTATACCCGAAGCCAAATCCAAGACCGCGGGCACAAACGTCACCGCGAAAAATGAGCCATGGGTACTGGCTTCCCAAGTGGACCAATGCTTCTTCATTACCGACCCGTCAAAGCCCAGTCGTGTTGTCGTGAGGAGAGGCAAAAGGAACATCATCGGAATGGATGGAGTCGCCAATGAGCAAGACTTCGACAAGTACGGCGACCCGAAGATGGAAGATGACGACGACGATGAAGTACCATACACCACAAGAAGAAGCAGGACAACCCTACCTAAAGGACGTCCGTTCAAGAGAAGAACTCCATTTGCGAAAAAGAAGGGCAAGAAGATTGTGAAAAGATAGCTAAGATCGAATCACGACGTGTCGGCCACGTGTGTGTGTGTCAGTGGCAAGCTCAATTATTACATGCAACTAAATTATTACATGTATCACTTGATTTCAACCATGTCATCTAATTCTAAATCTTTGCACAATGATTTTATCACTCCATTTGCATTTTTCTTTTCTTTTATCTCAAATCTTAAATTATTACATG
Source organism: Thinopyrum elongatum (assembly GCA_011799875.1). Lineage (NCBI taxonomy): Eukaryota > Viridiplantae > Streptophyta > Magnoliopsida > Poales > Poaceae > Thinopyrum > Thinopyrum elongatum. The sequence continues at coordinate 469,659,009 of CM022301.1, forward strand.
CAACTAAAAATCCAAAAAAATAAAAAAAAAGTTAGTAATGGCGCACCAGGAGAAGGTGCGCCATTGCTATCACGGTGTTTACGGTGCACCCCTAAAAGGTGCGCCATTGATATACCCCTTTTTATGGCGCACCCCTAAAAGGTGCGCCATTGCTAACCCAACCGGCTAGCCGCGGCCCAGCCCAACTACTAGCTTCAGTAGTGCTACCTCCCCACCCTCCCAAGAAGAGGGCAGCCCGAGAGAGCAGATCCCGGCGAGGCGGCGGCGACACCGCTAGAGAAGAAGACGTCCGCGACAGCCGGCGACCGCATCGGCATCCCCGTCTCCTTCCCCACCCCACACCACCCCACCCGTGAGGCTCGCTCTCCCTCCCGCCACTTCGCCGAAACCCTAGTAGTGCTAGCCGTCGACATCCAGATCTCGTCTCCGCTCTCCGCTCACCGGCCGGCCGGCCGACTGCCGTGGTACGGATGCTCCTTTTTGTTTCTGTATATCTCTTCCATCCCCCTTCCTTTCCTTTGATTCATTCTAGTAAACTTGGTGCTACCTCCATCATCCCTTCTTTGAGTTTACTAATTTCTTGTTGCCTGCTAGTACTCCCAAGATAACTAGTCGGTCTTGTGCCTGCGACATGGCCCAGATCAAATCAGGCTAACTATCATTCTGTTACTGTACACCCATGACCCATCAGTGTCGGTAAAGAAAGTCAGATTAGGATAATCAGAAAAATATTACTAGCTAGTACTAGCATCTGTGATAAAAACTATAAATTCGAATTTCAGACATATTATCCGGATTAGATGTTCAATTTTATCTCTGTATGTGCTAGCTAGTACCAAATCAAATGTTAAGGAAAGGCTGTTACTGTTAAGATTCAACCATGTGTGATGTAAGTAAATCTAAGAGGAATATAATCCTGCTGGAAAAACAAGACCTCCTGAGAGAAGGCTGGAGTTTGAAGAGTCTGATGCGGCTCCTTTTGACATCTCTTGCTGGGGTTTGGGTCTAAGATTCTTGTTGAAATTCAGCTTAATTATTTATTGCTTTCGAGGAATCGGAGCACAAATGAGTGTTCAAAATAACCGACTACAGATTGACGCTTGGTGATCAGCCATTCTCAAGTCAAACTTTGAATTGGAGAACTGCCGTTAGCAACAAGAGAGCTTAATTGTAGTAAGGACATGCCAAATTTGAACACTTCTTTGCGCTGCAATTTTAGGCTTACGTGCTGTCTACTTTGAACTCACTGATGAATGTGATCTTCGTTCTCTTGTTCTATATAATATCATTTGCATCATCTGGTATGGTGGACCCGTAAATAATGACATTTGCTCTTATCCAGGGGGTACTGCACATAGTACATAACTGCAGATGGAATGTTGGTTAATTTCCGTTTCTCTGGACAGTAGATCAAAGATAAATAGTTACCCCTTTCTCCTGAAATGTTGATTAATTTTCGTTTCGGTTGAGAATGGGGCACTCCTAGGTCAAGAAAATTAGCAAAGGTCATGCCAAATTTTCTTGACCTAGAAGGTGCCCGATTCATGTTGACGTCTGAATACAAACACAGTTTTTGCTTAGTTTAACTAGTACATGGCCCCTGGTTTCAACCTTGTTATTACCCAGCCGCTGCTGGCTCAGCAATGTGACGAACACCTAGGCGTCCTCACTTGCGTACGTGGCAAAATGCTTTCGCCACCGTCTTACAATTAATCATTCTAGCCGTTTTCCCTATTTAGAGTGAACATGGCCGACAACGATGAGGCCGGCGGTTCGGGCAAGTCATTCTGGGAGCTGTCCCAGGAGATGGAGGAAGAACCTCACCGCTATGAGGACGCCGCGGAAGACACCGATCCCGAGTACACAACCCCTAGTGGCGTCGGGGATGACATCACTGATGGTGCCGCCGGGGATGCCACCACTGATGATGGCAGCGCACGCACAGATGGCAGCCAACCGAAGAGGCAACGGAAGGACCGGCGCCCGAACGTGCTCGGCACCGTCAAGGAGGAATTTACTGAAGTGTCCTCCAGTGGGCATCCAACGGCGCCCAAAGAATTAGTCAGTGGGTACGCGGGACAACTCGGGTGCATTCTCCGGAGCACCATCTCGATCAACACCGAGAACCTAAGGCATCGTGACCGAGGAAATTTGCGCAACCTCCTCTTCACGAAGCTGCACGAACGATACAAGTTCCCCGGTGACTTCGCAAACACACACGCCTCTCAGGGAATAAAGTGAGTAGTGCCGCCCTCACGAAGATGAGCACGGCCCTGGCTACTTGGAGAGCCGCGGTGAAGAGAAGGATTCTAAGTGGTGATAGTTATGAGAAGATCAAGGAGACAAATCCTTCGATCAGTGAAGCTGACTACCTGGAGTTCAAGATCAAGTGCGAGAGCAACACATCCGCGGAATCAAGTCAGTGGGGGAAAGATATGGGGGACTTGAACTTAGGGGTCCACAAACTCGGTCCCGGCGGTTACAGAGTGGCGGAACCTATATGGGACAAGGAGGACGCGGAGCGTGCCGAGCAAGGCCTACCGCCCCTCTTCGATAAATACCATGAAAAGCAGACCACGAACTATGTCAGGGCCCGGTACAAGGTGGACCCGGTAACAAAGGAGCTTACCACGGATCCGAAGGTGAAGGCGCTTGAGCTTGTTCTGGTAAGGGATACACCCCCGCGTAATTAGCTCCATATGGTTGAATTCTAATTAATGAAGCCAAATTTCTAAATGGTTCACGTTCCTTCCGTAGGAAACTGAAAGCAGTAGCGCGGGGTCTCAGAGCTCCCCATCTGCCCCTTGGGACACCACTTTAAATAGGGCGTTGAACGTAATGAAACACAAGGATAAGTTCAGTAAGCCGTCGTCAGCTGGTCGTGTGGCCGGCAAAGGCTTGTCCACGAAATGGTCGGAATACTATAAGGCTGGGCGAAAGGAGAGAAAGACCAGCTCGGAAAGCCAGGAGTGCGAGGTTAAAGAACTCAAGGCACAAGTGGCGCGGATTACGGAGATAGTCCAAGAGCAAGTGCGAGACCAACTGGGAGCGACGATCACCGCCATTATGCCTACCTTACTTGAGGGGCTGCAGGCGTGGATTGCGGGCGGCCAACAGGGGCCGCCCCCGATTCCCAGCTTCACGGGCAGCAACTCGCACAACGCGCCGGCATTGGTGTCTCCAGCGGAGGCGACATTGGTGTCTCCGGCGTCGGCGCCGGCATTGGAGCTTAATGCACCCGGGTGTGGGAAGAATACGCCGGCCGGCACCTCGGCAGCAAGCGGCCCCTCCGTCACTTGCACGCCCACCGTTGGCGGTGCCTCGACATTAGCCGAGCTCAACGCCATCACGGTAACTAAGCCTCGGCCGATGACTTCATCTCCTTGCCTTTGACTGGGCATCCCTGACGCCCTACATGTTTTCGCAGGGCGCCGCCGACGTTCCATGCACTCTCCTACACTTCGTGGATGGTGAGTTGATCGATGTCGCCAAGGCCAAAATCGTCCAACCGGGCAACCGCGTGTTCCACGGTAATCCGATGCCACCCACCGTGTATAGGGTTCAACTGGTTCGGGTGCTGCGGGACTGCGACGACTTGTTACCTCCGTTTCGACCCCCTGGGGCTGACGAAGATGATGTGATGACCCTCAGCGCCTGCTTAATCTGGCCCATGCTTTGGCCGAAGAGCCAGATTCATTTGGGGGCGGGGGACACCACCCCACAGACAACACCGCCAGTCGTGCCGGCGCCAACCCATGGCAAGACCGCCGCAACGCTACCGCCGTCAGCTGATCCGGACATGCATATGGCACAGGATCCTGACGACGACGACGGTACATTTTCCAACGTCGATAAGTACTTCAACGAACATGGGTACGGTGACGAATTCTTGGGGCCTCCTTCTCAAGAACCCAACCCTGCAAAAGACGATCGCGATCTAGCTGGTACCGCGGAGAAACCCAAATGCAACAGGCGTCGTCTGGCGTTCAGTTCTCAGGAGACGCCTCCAGCTGCCGCCTTCACCGAGACTCAAATAGCCGAGGTGCAAAATATTATCAGCCCCAACACACTCAAGAAGGTGGTCTCTAAGCAGAACTCGATCCCATTACAGCAGAAGAAGCAGAAGGGACGGAAAAGAAAAAATAACAAGGGTGCGAGCCAGCCGGCACCGAGTACGATCCGTGCTCAGGACGGGCCACCAATACCTAAGGATATCTCGAGGAGGGTGCATGTGGTGGGTAGGCCGATGCTACCGACTAATCTGCTCAATGCTGCAACCGGTGCTATGCGGAGTCTACATGACAGTGTTCTTTCTATGGAGAAGCGGCGTCTCTCCGAGAATGATGTGGCATACCCGGTTTTCGTGGCCAAGGTGCGAGAGGGCAAGGGCTTTGTCGATAGCACCATCGGGCGTATGATCGTCCTGCGGTTTGATGACATCTTCGCTATGTTTAACCTTCATCCGCTGCACTACACCTTCATTCGGCTATTTTCGCTCAGTATGGAGATGCGGATCATTAGAGAAAAGACCCCGGACATCGTGATAGTCGACCCCTTCTACATGCGTGCCAAGATCTTGGGCAGCGCTGGGGACCGGCAAGTCGCGAGTTCATACCTCGAAGGCGTCATTCTGGCGAACCCAGATAAGGATAACTTCCTCGTGCCTTACTTTTCTGAGTAAGTCATCCCCTCACCGCCCCGTAACATATGATTTCTTAGATTTTGATCGTTCTTTTTTTTTCTAACATTCCGTGTTTTGTGCAGTGACACATATTGCACACTCATCCTCTTTAGCCCGAAATATTCCATGGCCACGTATTTCGACTCGGACCGTCAGTCGAAGAAAGACTACACAAATATGAAGAAAGTTCTTGATGATGCTCTCCCCGGCTACGCCAAATCTGGAGGCACCTTTAGGAGGACAATTTGTAGGTATGGTAAGCACGTGTTCACCCACGTAACGACGTTCCCCTGCGTCAAGCAGCAGCCTGGCAGTCAGAAGGATGCCTACTACGCCCTCCATCACATGCGGGCGATCGTACGGGACCATAATCACCTTATGCTACCAAATAATATCAAAGATTGGGCCGCACACTTGTTGGCAATCCAGGACGAGGACATCAGACAAGAATTCTTTCGCATCCAGTCGAAGTTTGTGGAAATCATCTATCAAGATGTCCTTCGTACCTCGGGGCAGTTCTACCTCAAATATCAACCGTCCAACAGTGAAATAGAAACAACGATACAAATGCAGGCTGACAACGTCCGCACATTCATGACCATCACGAAAGACGGCGGCTTCATCCACGCTCCGGTCCCTTAGTCGAGTCGAAAGTATTGATGCAATACTTTGTAGTTCTGAAATATCGATTAGCTCATGTTGTAATTAAACTTTAATGAACTTGTATGTCTCTTTAGTTTGGACAGTCGTTCAACTTATATGTAATCGATGCTATTTATTAGTAGGACCATGAATCGTGCTATTAATGTGTTGCTTTTCTCTTCCGATCCTTTTGTTGCATACTTATATATTATCTGTGAATTGCTACTAACGTTTTGTTTGTCTAGTGCATAGAGATGCCGTCGTATGTCGTGTACAAGGGTAAGGTTCCCGGAGTCTACGACGACTGGGAGGAGTGTCAGAGACAGGTTCACCGTTTCAGCGGTAACAGTTACAAAGGGTACAGCACTAGGGTGAAGGCGGAAGCTAGATACGCGCGCTATCTAGCGGGAGAGAGGAGGGAGCGGAGGAGGAACCGGATGAAGACCAGTTTCATCGTGATGATGCTCATCGTGACCACAGCTCTCTTCTATGTGATGGTAGTTTAGATGATCGATATCGACTTTGTAATGTGACGACAAACTCGGCTAATATGATGAACTTTGCTAATGTCTCGAGACCTAAACTTGGCTAATGTTTGAACTTTGTTCGCTATTTCGAATTTGAAGAGTAATATGATATATTCTATTGTGTGATGTTTATATTCTGTGTTGTAACGTATTTTGTAACCTGTGCAAATATCAGAAAAGCAAAAAATAATAATTCCTAATATTCATAGTAGTGGCGCACCATATTGAGCATTAGTGGCGCCCCAAGGCTAAATACCAGTGGCACATTATGGGGCATAGTAATGGCGCACTTGGGGCCATACGGGAAGGTAAATATGGCCCCCTAGGAGGCATAGTAATGGCGCACTGTTGGACATAGTAATGGCGCACTATGTGGTGCGCCACTATTATCTGGGATACTAATGGCACACCAGAGGTGCGCCATTACTATTTGTTACTAGTGGCGTGTTAATAGTGGCGCACCTATGGTGCGCCATTAATAGCAAAAACTGGTGCGCCACTAACAGCCTTTTTTCTAGTAGTGTGAAATCAACGTTTGTCGACAAATGGAAGACTCCAGAATTCACCGGCCGATTTGAGAAGATAAGAGATCACTGGCCCGCATTTGTGGCCTACAAGACATCGGACAAAAGTAAGAAGATGTCAGAGACAAATAAGATAAATGCTGCAAAGAAGAAGTTTCACCATCGCACGGGGTCAGGTGGCTACCTCAAAGCCCGGCCGCTATGGGACAAAGCTGAGAATGACCTGCTTGCTAAAGGGGTCGAACCAGAGACATTGAACTGGCCAGACCGTTCAAGGACTTGGTTCTTCGGGGTTGGGGGAACCTTGGACCCTGAAACAGGGAAGTGCGTTTGGACGGACGAGCAACTTGCAATACCCATCAAGAAGCTTCAGAAGTGTATTGCCGCAGCGCAGCAAGGGACGTTTATTCCCGACAGAGAGAATGACGAGCTGACCGAGGCCCTCAGGAATCCTGAGGACCCTGGACGAACACGAGGCACGCCAGGCTCCGTTGCGTGGAAGGTTGGGTTTCCCGGCGCAGGCGGTTACAAAACCCGGGAGAGGAAGAGGAAACTGGAGCAGAGCGAACTGCAGAAGCTGAATGCAAGGGTACAAAAGCTAGAGGAACAAGTTGAGAGCCAGCGAGGTGCTGGAGCTACCCCGCCATCTCAGCGGAGAAGCAGCGTGGCTTCCACCGAGCTTGTTCAGCAGCCTGACTTCACGGCTCCTAGTTACCCCGTGGATGCTATCACGGAGGCTCAGCATTGCCAGCTTATGATGCAATGGCAGCACCTCAAAGTCAAGGCGGCTGTCGGCTCTGTTGCACCTCTTGAACCCGACGCAACTTTTCACTGCCGTCCGATTCCACAAGGCTATGTTGTTGTGATGGTGGATGAAGTAACGGAAGAATTTGAGGAGCTCGAGCTTGACCACCCTACAGGTGAAGGGGATACTCAGGTGGGTCTTTCTCTGAAGACTCCATGTCGATGGCAGAAGGAGCACATCAAGCTTCCGAACTGGACGCCTCTGCCTCCTCCACCTCCTCCTCCTCTGGCGAGTGATCAGGGCACTCTGCCTCCTTCTCCGGCTGCTCCGGCGCGTGAGGCCACTCCGCCTCCTCCGGCGCGTCCGAGCAGTCCGCCTCCTCCTCCGCCTCGTCAACAACGGCGGAAGACAGACGCTGCCGCTCCGGCTCCTCCGGCGCGTCGGAGCACTCTGCCTCCTTCTCCGCCTCGTAAGCAATGGCGGAAGAGAGGCGCTGCCACTCCGGCGGCTAGCAGTACAAGCAGAGGCGGGAGGCAATTCAGATACAGTCCATCTCTCAAGCCTCTGAAAAAGTTACCATATGAGAGGACGGACAAGGAAAACGAGGACATCTCTCGTGCCCAAGTGAGGGACTTTTTTGCAAAGAAACCTCCACCTCTGGAGGAGAAGATAGATCCGGTGAAAGCGAAGCGCACTCTCGATGCCCTGAAGTGACCACCACCGTCTCCGCCGCAAACCAACTATGAGCACACTATTGAAAGGACATATCAGGAAGCGGAGCAGTCGGGAAGTACTTGCAGTGATCGAAGGTTAGCAGAACGAGGAAGTGGGAAAAAAATTCCCCAGCCCGGCGAACAAGCGAACCAATCGTGCCCCCCGCTCAAGGTGTCTATTGATATCGTCGCTAATCATCTGGGGATGGTGCCCGGTACCAATCCTGCAGATTACCTGCCCGACGATGCACATTTTGATATAATGGAGGTGGACGAACACAAATACCGGCACGGGAAGCCTCTCGTCAAACCTGGTCATCCTCCTCTAACAACGATGATGCGAAGATTCCATGAGTGGTACATGGACACCTGCAGCGAGTCTGGGAAGGATACTTTGACGCTGAGAGTTAAAGAGGAGCACGACCTCGTTAGAATTGATCTGTTGTCTGTTCCATTTGAGGAGTTCTTCCAGTTTTTCAATCAAAAGTCCCTTGATAAAATAATCGTCACTTGCTACTGTCTGTAAGTACTACTTCTGTAATTAAGTCTTTATATATAGCTCAGCTCTTTCATTGCATGTATATATAAGTATCCTCACTATATTATGCAGATTGAAGATCGTCGAATGCAGAAAAGCACAAATCTATGATATTGGGTTCATTAACACAAATCTCATAGATGAATGGACGGTTAAATATAATGCCAAAGAAACCGAGGCCAACTTGCTACAATCGTTGCTTCGAAATCAAAACAAAGATAAAATACTCTTTCCTTATAACTTCAAGTGAGTGTTACTGTCTTGTGCATATTCGGTTTCCCTTATTACTCGAGGTTATAGTAATGTAATTGATGAGTTATGCATGCGTGTGCAGCTTCCACTTTATTCTCCTAGAGATTAAGCTTGAGCAGGGACTAGTAACCGTCTTAGACTCGAGACGAAAAGATCCCAAGGAGTATGCGGCCATGACTAAAATGCTCGAGAAGTAAGTTCAATCGATCGTTATCGCACCATATCGGCAACTTTGTTCATTTCCTGATATCAAGTAATTGTTTTCTTTGTCTGGTAGGGTTTGGAAAGAGTTCACCACAGAAGCTCCGGGACTGCCGGGGGAGCTCCGATTTACACACCCGAAAGTAAGTACTACTAGCTAGTTCCGCGCATCTCCCTTTGATTCTAGCTAGTTTCATCAATATCATTTAGCATGCTTGCTTATCAGTTTGATTGACCTCTATTTCTTGTAAAGTGGTTGTGGCAGGAATGCGGGAATGATTTTTGTGGATACTACGTTTGCGAGTTCATCCGCCACACGACCTGTGAGCGGGGCTACTCTGAAAAACAATATGAAGTGCGTAAGCAATAATATTCACAATTTTATTTTATTACCATCATTTGTGTTGAGTTTCATTCATATATATGTATTGACCCCCTTCTTCAAATTATATGTGGCAGATGCGGGATGAACTCCTACCACAAGATCGCATAAAAGCAATTCAAGAGGAATTGGCGGGATTCTTTCTTGACCACGTCATCAATAAAGCCGGAGAATACCATGTGGATATTGACATCATATGTTAGGGATTGTAAGAGATCTTATATTGTATATATGTAGCTAGTAGCGTTGGATAGATATACGAAAACTTGTTGTTCGACCAATCTCTCGGAGAAGGAGGAGGTCGATCACTTCTCTCTGTATATATATGTTCATGACGATCTTGTATACTTAATGGTTTCCTTGATTTCCTTACTAGCTAGCGTGTCGCGAGTTCTCTCTATACGTATAGTACGTAGCGTCGACCAAGCACGGAGATAAGAGAGGTCACTTCTCTCTATTAGCTAGCTAACACAATATATGAAACCCCTAAACTAACCCTACAAAACCCACAACCCCCCCCCCCCCTTTCAAAACAAAAAAAACAAAAACCCCAGCCCCTGAACTGCTGACGCGTGGATGCTTTTTGGTCCCGGTTGGTGCTACCAACCAGGACAAAAGGCCCTCCTGCCTGGGCAAGCCGCAGCGGCCACGTGGAGCCCCATCTGTCCCAGTTTGTAGACGAACCGGACTAAAGGTATTGTGCTTTAGTCCCAACCCTTTAGTCTCGGTTCCAGAACCAGGGCAAATGAGCCTCTGGAACTGGGACAAATGGGCCTTTTTCTACTAGTGTAAATTATTAAGTAGCAACAATGCAATAAGATTAAATACTTGACTTGCATCCCAAGGAGAGTGCAACCAAGAAGTGGTGATGCAGTAGTAGTGACAGGCTTATCGGTCAAGTGGTTCGACATATGGTGATCATCCTCCTAGCCTCTACATCATGTGGTGCTGCCACTTCCTAAAAAAAAAGTTGTGTGGTCACATTTTATTTAAGTATGTGGTGCAACCACATTTTATTTAAGAATGTGGTTTCCTCCGGCAGCCATCGCAGAGAAAGTGTGCACGTTGTAGGAAGCCCCAGCACCAGCCAAAACGGCTGGTGAGCTATAGCATGTGGGCACCGTGACGCGACATGGGTGCGCGTCATCGTCTGCTGGTTCCACGAGCCCGCCACTCACGACCACCTCTATAGGCGCGTTCTACACATATACTCGATGGCTGCCTCGATGAGGTCTCTGTTGCATCTCCTCAGCCCGTATCAGATGGATTTGTGGAGGAGGAGATTCAGTTCAACAAGAGGAATGCCGATGGGGTCTAAGTAATTGAGTTAGAGATAATGATAATGTCGTCTCATTCCCACCGACCCAGATCCTGGGACTACCCTCAAGAAGAAAGTGGCCACGGGAGGATACCGCGATCCCGCCCGTGGTCCTGATCGTGGTCATGGGTGCGAACGCCGACACCGACCAAGCTCTGTAGTTAAGTTGGCGCAGGCTACTTCGTCCTACAAGACAACGAGTGCTGGCTAATAGAGCCCTGTTGTCCGGTCCGTAAGAGGCTGCCGTTCATTGCGCCACCACCTTCTCCAGCAGCTGACGGCCATCTGAAGGTTCAAAGTAGTTCAGAGGATGAAAGTGATGGAAATTTGGAACTGAACGAATTCCCACGCATTCAAAAGGCTCAAGAATTCACACGAAAACAACAGCGACTCTTCTAGGATCAGGAAATCGCATCAAACGCCACCACCACTACAGGAAAACATATTAAGCAGGGTGTGCAAACCACCCGAGAAAGGCTGAATTCACCTCGGCAACACCTACGCTGGGTGTGATAATCGGCGAAACTCACTCGTCATACATCCTGTCGGCATACAGACGTAAGCCATGTGCCTTTCTTTGGGGCCTCGGCAAACATAAAAGAATAGGTGAAATCAGCAACCCATGACAAAAAAAGAGAGCTCCATGGAGCTCGAGCTCTATTTTGCGACTTCGGTAAATTAGCAAGTAGCAACAATACAATAAGAGTAGATACTTGACTTGCATCCTGATTGAGAGCACAACCAAGAAGTGGTGATGCAGTAGTAGTGCCAGGCTTATCGGTCAAGTGGTATAATAAAATTATCCCACCCCAGCTGACCCCGATCAGTGCTTTTGCAACTCCAAGGTTTTCTGACAAACATGGTCCATCTCCTCAGCCCGTGTCAGATGGATTCATGGAGGAGGAGATTCCATTCAAGAAGAGGAATGCCGATGGGGTCGACGTAATCGAGAGGTAGCAATGATGATAATGTCGTCACAGTCCCACCGGCCCAGATCTTGGGGACTATCCTCAAGAAGAAAGTGCCCACAAGTGGATGCCGCGATAACGCCCGTGGTCCCGTTCATGATAATGGATGCGGACGTGGACGCCGACCAAGCTCCGTAGTTAAGTCGGCATAGGATACTTCATAATCACAAGACAACCGGTTTTGGCTGATAGCGCCCTCTTCTCTAGTGCCTAAGAGGTGCCTGTTCATATTGTCACGCCCATCTCTAGCGACTGACAGCCATCTTCAAGTTCAAAGTAGTTCAGAGGATGAAAATGATGGAACTTTGGAACAGGACGAATTCCCACGCATTCAAAAGGCTCGGGAATTCACACGGAAACAGTGGTGGCTCTTCTGGGATCAGGAAGTCGTATCAAATGCCACCACCACTACAGAAAAACATATTAAGTTGAGTGTGCAAATCACCCGGCGAAGACTGAATTCACCTCGGCAACAGCTACGCCGGGTCAGACACTCTCGGAAATGAACTCGGTCTACATTCTGTCAGCATACGGACGTAAGCCGAATGCCTTTCGTTGGGGCCTCAGCAAACATATAAGAATAGGTGAAACCAGCAACCCACGGCAAAAAAAATAGCTCCATGGAGCTCGATCTGTGTTTTGCATCTTCGGTAAATTCGCATGTAGCAACAATACAATAAGAGTAGATAGTTGACTTGCATCCTGACTGAGAGCGCAACCAAGAAGTGGTGATGCAGTAGTCATTGTCGAGGCCTCTACAGCATGTGTTGATCATCCTCCTGGCCTCTACAGCGTATGGTGCAGCCACTTCGTCAAAAAAGTGCTGTAGTCACACTTTATTTAAGAATGTGATGCATCCACATTGTATTTAAGCATGTGTCTTCCTCTGGCGGCCACCGCGGTGTGCACGTTGTAGGAAGCCCTAGTGCCTTCATACCGCTTGTGAGATGCAATGTGTGGCCACTATGACGCGACATGGAAGACACATATAAAGGTGAAAGGCTTTAAGCTTGCACTGATTATCGACTACAGAGAAGACGGGTGGCATGTACTGCTGCGTAAGAGCATGGGCGAAGAAACTACAGCATACCAAGAGCCCTTATGGCCACCTCTACGGGCACGTCCTGCACATACACTTCTCGGTGGCCACCCCCCCCCCCCCCCCCCCCGGTGGCCCTATCGTCGTCGGAGCTCGGTGTCCATAACATTCACTTGGTCGATGAAGAGGAATTCGTTCAGAAAATTGTGCGGGATGCCTGCCTCTACGTGTTCACATGCGTTCACTTCCAACCATGGGCACGCTCCATGGATGCGGCACGGGTTTTTTCTGGAGTAGCTCCGGCACAAGCGACTACCAAAGAGCAAACACCATCAAAATTCTAGGCCGCAAGGTGGAATCACGCATGTGGAGAACCACGGAACATGTCGTGCTGTCTGAGATCCACAAGACACAAAGACAGGCAGCTCCTGTTGGGGCTACTGATCAATGGTTCACCACCATATGTCCCATGACGCGGCTCCCCAGGTACCACATGAAGAACAACATATAATGGAGAAGGTGGTGTTCGAGAATAAATATTTTCCTTTCAAGAAGAGGAAATAGGTTGCCTTCGCTTTCGTTAACAATAATAAAATTATCCCCCAGCAGCGGATCTCGATTAGTGCTTCTCCAACTCCAAGGATTTCTGACAGACATGGATCCATCTCCTGAGCCCACATCGGATGGATTCATGGAGGAGGATATTCCGTTCAAGTAGATGAATGCTGATGTGGTTGAACTTGAAGTAATCGATGTTAGTGATGATGATAGATTGTCCCAGTCTGACCGACCCAGATCTTGTGGACTATCCTCAAGAAGAAAGTTTAGCCATGGGAGGCATCGCGGCCGTGGTCCTCGTCCTGGTCGTGGACGTGGAAGCAGACACCTACCAAGCTCTATAGGTAAGTCAGTGTAGTGCTTCGTCCTCACAAGGAAACCGGCGTTGGCTGATAGCGCTCTCTTCTCCAGTGCCTAATAGGCTCCTGTTCACAGGGCCATCACCTTCTCGAGTGGCTGACGGCCATCTTAAAGTTCAAAGTAGTTTGGAGGATGAAAGTTTGGAAGAAGACGAATTGCCACACATTCAAAAGGCTCCGAAATTCACACGGAAACGGTGGCGGCCCTTCTGGGACCAGGAAGTCGCATCAAACGCCATCACCACTACCGGAAAACATATTAATCCAAGTGTGCAATCATCCCGGCGAAGGCTGAATTCACCTCGGCAACAGCTACGCCGGGTGTGACACTCGGCAAAATGCACTCATCCTACATCCTATCGGCATACGGATGTAAGCCGAGTGCCTTTTGTCGGGGCCTCGGCAAACATACAAGTAGAGGTGAAATCAGCATCTCAAGACAAAAAACGAGCTCCATGGAGTGGAGCTCTGGCTGTATTATGCATCTTCGGTAAATTAGCAAGTAGCAAAACTATAATAAGAGTACATACTTGACTTGAATCCCGATTGAGAGCGCAGCCAAGAAGTGGTGATGCAGTAGGGGTGCTCCAGGCTCGATCAAAGCATGCAGCATGTGGTGATCATCCTTCTACCTCTACAGCATGTGGTGTAACCACTTTGTAAAAAAAGTGGTGTAGTCGCATTATATTTAAGAATGTGGTGCATCCACATTTTATTTAAGCATGTGGTTTCTTCCGGCGGCCACCGCACAAAAAGTGTGCACCTCGCAGGAAATCCCAGTGCCTTGCCAAACAACTGGTGCTCTGCAGCGTGTGGCCACGGTGACGGGACATGGAAGACACCCATAAAGGCGAAAGGCTTCAAGTTTGCGAACAGAAGACACTCATAAGAATGCGAACAGAAGTGAAATACTTCCCCAACCAAACAGCCACTAATTGCGCCCTATATTAGTTTTGAATATCATTTATCACTGCAAATCTGTAGTCAATGTAAGATCTTGAACCCCCGCAAAAAAAAAAATATGTAAGATCTTGAACCAATGTAAGATCTTGAACTGATATACATATCTCTCCTAGCTATTTCCTTTGTGTATAGTATTAATTGTTTATACATCCAATCAAGCAGATGCATGAAGAGCACGGACTCTCATGTTGGTAAGGAACACAGTTCATGTTGTCGTATTTTGGGCTAGGAAACATGGTTCATATTGCTTGGTCGATAAGATCATGTTGATATACTAATTACTTATGGCAGGCTGCCCCCTCGTAATTAATTGCAATAATTTGTTGCTACTTATTCCCTCAACCTTTGGCTATATATGTTCGTATACAGAAATGGAAAATCATATAGCCACAGCCCAAACTACAAAAATATAAGAGAAAGAATGGTCAACGCGTCCCAATCTGAGAGAACAACCGGGCAGAAGATCCCCTGGACGAAAGCCTTCCAGTGGTGATTCATCTCGAAATGGGAGAGGCGTATGACTCACCAACCAACTAGTCCACGAACACAAAGGACGAGGTGATTCACGAGAGCAAGGGAGAGGGAGAAGAACCAACGAGCAAGTACTTGTCCAATAACCTCATGAAAAAGCCAAGAAAAATGCATTGGAAGGAGGTTGATGTTCCCATCTGGTTGAAGGAACTCGAATCATACAAGAACGGGGAGTGGAAGGTCCTCGTCAATAAAAGAGAAAACGGCATGACAGACTGGGTAAGTTGTTCTTCGATCCAAATCTGGGCAAGAATAGCGAACTAATTTATCTGTCCATTATATTTGATTGATCTTAGACGTACATAGCTATAGGGTATGTGTATATATACTTCCCCTGCATTTTGCAGAAAAAAATATACTTCCCCTGCAAGGTACGAGTGTGGTCATAAAATTCACATAGGTAGGCAGGTGAGATCCGTTTCCATGGACGGGTCGCTCATGGGCACACGGCCGTATTTTTTCTCCGCGGCAGCGCACCCTGGATGCTAGCTACCTATAGTGCCGACCAGCGATCCTGTCCGTGTCGGTATTACACCTCCGCTGCCATAAATGAAGGGTAATCATCTATTGATCCACTGTGGTTGAATCGAGAAGATAAAACCATCTACTGGACGAGGTGTTTCTCCGGTAAAAGTTTCAATTTCCTTGCTAAAGAAACTGTGTGCATGTGCTCATACAGTATATATATACAACAGTAATTAGAAGGTGCTCTGGTTCAGTGAGGTTGTAATTTCTCCTCGCAGTCATAGTTCACATGCACTTCCATCGGTTCCTCCTGCTTATATATCCACATAGAATATTTTTACAAGTGACATTGATGTTATTTATGTGATTTGTCCAACAGACAAACAAAATCATCGTGTGGTTCTGAAAAAAAATAATCTCATGTGACATAAACCTAGATGATCCGGTTCAGCCACAAACTGATCTCAACCAATAAATTTTAAGTACATACTGTAATTTCTAATTCATACCTTATTACGGTGTTACGTCAACGATAAATTGGAGCTTAACCTTGACCAATGGCTTCTTCTATTTTATCAAACCGATCAACCCCTTTTAACTGCATTGAAAAAGATAATAGCAAAAGTTCTATTTCCATTTACAATAGACAAATAGCACGACAAAGTTGCTTCTACCGGGTTCCGCGAGCCCTCTGCCGCGATGTCCGCGCTCCACGGCGCCACCTCTACGGGTGTGCATTGCACATATGCTACTCAGAGCCCGCCTCGGCAAGGCCCCGGCTGTCGTCTCCGTTCCCCCGGTGGCCCTCTCGTCGTCGTAGCTCGGTATCCCGGACTTCATGGAGGCACTACTAGGGAAAAGGCTATAGGTAGATATTTAGTAGTAGCGATTAGTGACAGACCAGCGCTACTGTTAAGTAGCAGTAGCGCGGGCGTAAGACCGTTGCTACAGGTATATGTTAGTAGTAGCGCATGGTTCCCCAATAACCGCTGCTGCTAAGCGGGCCCCCAGGTACCCATGGTCGATCATTAGTAGCAGCGCGAGCTCTACGCCATGCGCTACAACAAATCATATCGCTAGCACGGGCCATTGGCCCCACGCTGCTACTACGCTTACACGGACTAGCTGGTGGGCCTCAATTAGCAGCAGCGCTGGGCCTCTTGCCCCCGCTGCAGGTACTTCCATTAGCAGCAGCGTGATACGTCTCCAACGTATCTATAATTTTTTATTGTTCCATACTATTATAGTATCAATCTTGGATGTTTTATATGAAATTATATATCATTTTTTTGGGACTAACCTATTAACCTAGTGCCCAGTGCCAGTTGCTGATTTTTGCCTATTTTCGGCTTTTCAGGAAAGCAAATATCAAACAGAGTCCAAATGGAGAAAAAAATTGGATTAACTTTTCCGGACAGAAGAGACCCTGAAAGGTTCGGGAGAAGACCCGAAGAGCCACAAGAGGGCGACAAGCTCGGGAGGCGCGCCCCCAGGCTTTTGGGCCCCTCGTGGCCCCTCTTGACCTAATTCCACCTCTATAAATTCTCAAATATCCCCCTGACATCAGAGAGTCACCTAAAATACTTTTTCGATGGCCGCAAGTTTCTGTTCCCACGAGATCCCATCTGGAGGCCTTCTTTGGTACTCCGCCGGAGGGGGAATCGATCACGGAGGGGCTCAACATCAACCTTGCTACCCTTCCGATGATGCGTGAGTAGTTCACCTCAGACCTACGGGTCTATAGCTAGTAGCTAGATGGCTTCTTTTCTCTCCTTGATCTTCCATACAATGTTGTCCTCGATGTTCTTGGTGATCTATTCGATGTAATGACTTTTTGCGATGTGTTTATTGGGATATGATGAATTGTGAGTTTATGATCAGATTTATCCATGAATATTATTTGAGTTTTCTTTGAACTCTTTTATGCATAATTGTTATAACTTTGTATTTCTCTCCGATCTATTGATTTGGTTTGGCCAAATAGGTTATTTTTTCTTGCAATGGAAGAGGTGCTTTGTGATGGGTTCGATCTTGCGGTGCTCAATCCCAGTGATAGAAGGGGACATGACACATATTTGTATCGTAGCCATTAAGAATAAAAAGATAGGGTTTATTCATACGTGAGTTTTCTTTGTCTACAACATATCATGTTGCTTAAGGCCTTACTCCGTTCTTTATGAACTTAATACTCTAGATGCATTCAGGAGAGCGGTCGATGTGTGAAGTAATAGTAATAGATGCAGAATCGTTCCGGTCTACTTGTCTCGGACGTGATGCCTATATACATAATCATTGCCTTGGATATCATCATGATTATTTGCTTTTCTATCAATTACCCAACAGTAATTTGTTTAACCATCATATGCTATTCTCAAGAGAGAAGCCTCTTTTGAAAACTATGGCCCCCGGCTCTATTTTCTATCATATATTAAAACTAAAAATACCTTGCTACAATTTTCTTTTATTTATTTTATTTTCTATTTTTGTTCGATCTATCTATCACCACACAATTTAATCTTGCATGTAACCGCCGAGGGATTGACAACCCCTTGTTCGTGTTGGGTGCAAGGATTTGTTATCTTGTGTCTTGGTACTGCTAACGAGGTGTTGCGTGGTTCTCCTACTGAATTGATAACCTTAGTTCCTAACTGAGGGAAATATTTATCTCTACTGTACTGCATCATCCTCTCCTCTTCGAGGAAATCACAACGCAGCTCACAAGTAGCATAGCATCTGTCTTCAACCCACGCTACTGCTAACGGCCCCATTTGCAGTAGTGCCTGTCACTCTCATTCTCCATTCTTCACACTCTCACTCACTCTCCCTGCTCCGGCGACCTCCCTCCCCCATCCCAGCTGGCCCTCTCCCGCGCGTCCGCCCACCCCAGTCCCGGCCCTCCCCACGCGGCCGCCGTCCCCCGTATCGGCCCTGCCCGCGCGGCCTCCCTCCCCCATCCAGGCCCTCCCATGCGTGGCCGCCCGCCGCCATGCCCCGCTGCCTCTCTCCGTCGTCCTCAACCCCCTCTGCCGTTCCAAGTCCCCTCTGCCGTCCTCAACCCCCTCTGCCGTTCCAAGTCCCCTCTGCCGCAGGTAGCATCCCTCCTCCGCCTCTCTTCTTCTTTCTTTTAATTTCTAGGGTTCATATATATGTTCTAAGGCAGCAAAGATTTTTCTTTAGTATTTTTTTGCCAATATTGGATGATAATTGGTAGACATGGCATTGTATAGTCCAATTCTTATTTAGTTTTATTTAGGCTAATTTTTCTTTAGTATTTTTTGCTATATTTAATGTTATTATATTTAAGATTATTTTTTTATTTTGCTATATTTAGGATCATTTAATTCCTGTTCTGGCAAATTTCAGACGCTCGATATGTCATGTGTTTAGAAATGGTCATGCCAAAATTTTCCGTGATTTTTGGCATGACTAGTGCTAGAAAGTAAGACATATCAAGCGCCCGTGATTTGCCGGAACAGGAATTAAATGACATTCCGGCAAAACATAGACCATTTTTTATGTCATTACTCCATATATGCAACGGGTTGGCTTTCAGTCAATTGGGGCTCCTAGTGTGACTTTCAGAGAGGAAGAATCCCGACCGTTGTCATATGGGTTGCTTCTTGTTCTTTCGCATGTGTTAGACGTTTTAATGTAATGCACTTTCGAAAGAAAGGAGGAGCAACCATCACCAACGGTCGAAATATCTGTGAGGGAGTGTCCACCATATACTGTCGAAATATTAGAGAGGAAGAATCCCGACTGTTGTCGTGGGTGTCGTTTCCTCTCCTTCTTCTCGTGATATGCCTTGGTAATGCACAAGAGAAGGAGGGGAAGCGACCATCACCGACAGGGGAAATATCTATGAGGGAGTGTCCATCATATATTGTCGAAATATCAGAGAGGAAGAATCCCGACTGTTGTCGTGGGGGTCACTTCTCATTCATTCCCATGTGCTAGAAATTTTGGTGTAATGCACTCAGGAACAAAGGGAGGACCGACCATCACCGACAGTCGAATATATCAAAGAGGGATTGCACACCATCTACACCACGTGAGATGAGAGTTTTCAACGAAGACATGACAGACCGATAGTCAACCTATGCTAAGTAGTGATATGTGTGTTGAGTTCCTGCTAATTGCAGTCAATTTAAAATCTTTAAATTATGAACACAGGAAATGTCTGACGATGATAGGATCCCTCAGTGCGATTACTGCGGCGATGACCGGGTTATGTGCGACAGGCCTCACCTGAAAAACGATAGGTTCTTCACCATCAAGCTGGATGAGACATGTGATGTTTTTACGGTAAATAATGATGACAAGTATTTTTTTCATAATTAATCATGACTTGTGCTTCTTTGCTTTAAGGTGTAATTTCTGTTTTTTACAATTCGACTAGTGCATCCCCTGCCATGCAAGACGATATGTCTTGGAGAAGCTCGGTTTCCAAGATAGTGAGGATATGGAGACGACGAGAGCTCACCTTAGGAATAAACATGGTTACACTTTTCGGGTTAAGCTCTGCAATGCAGTTAATCACTCACATTTTGGTAGCTCAAATTCGGGAGCTCTATGAAAGGCCTATCTATTTCAGGAGAATATGCAAATAACCCTCGATATTCTTCCTGAAGATGATACTGAAGATAATATCGACATTTGGGTGGATGTGGATATGCTTCAAGTTCTACCTCTATATGAGTTTGTCAAACAAATTTGTTAAGTAATTTATATTGTTTATTTAAAAATATTTGGCCTTCAGCCCTACCAAACCTGTTTATTTATAATTGACAACTTATTTCCTTTCTCCAAGAAATACTCGGAAGGCTGTAGACAAGACGTATTGCAGTTATGGCTGTGAGCTAACTTGTGAGGAGAAAGGATCTCTTGTCTCACTTATAAATGATGTTGAGACTTTTAAGACCAATTATCAAATTAGCCAAAATTATAGTGGATACATGCCACTAGTCAACGAGTTGCATGATGGGAACTTCATTCCAAAAAACATAGTATGATTTTGTTACCTATGGTTGCATACATTCTTCTTAAGTAAACTACATTACTAACTATATATGTTACTATTATGTTCTTGAACAGAAGCTCCCTAAGGAGGTTGTGCTTGACATGATGTATACCAAAGGTCATATGCATATGGTTAGCTTACGACTGACTCTGTCGACGGCTTACCACAGTGCATACTTTATTTCTCTAAAAGATGAAAGGCTCGATATTAAAGAATGGAGCAAAGTAATGAATACGCGCAGGCAACCAATTGGAGACAACATGAATGTACGCAAGCCACAAGTTGGAGACAGGTGGATGTCTATTCTCCATTATGGAGATGGAGTGGTTTACCTATTGTATGCTATTTTACCTAAGAGAGAGGAGTAGGTCCTAGGTAGTTATTTACCTTAGGATGACTACCCTTAGCTACTGTTGGTTAACCTGTCATCTGTGTTGTATTGATGGTCAGTTATTATATGACTACGGATGATGATCGAGTTGTTATATGACTACGATGATCATGATGACGCGGTCATACTACTTCTCATGTGCTAAAATAATGACGAGCACAGGCGGATCTCTTGGTAGGGCGAGGTTGGGCGCTCGCCCTACCTTGATTTCCAACTATTCTTTACGTATATGTATAGATCGATCGCCAAAAAAATTTATTGGGCCTTATGCAAGTCACGTACAATATTGGGCCATATGCAAGTCACGCATAGTCACCGATCCTCTCTTCCCGTCGACAATGCTCGATCCAGAGGAACTAGTTCCTTCGTTCGTTCGTCCATGCTTCAGTCCATGGGTGGACACGAATTGGCGATGACGAATCCTTGCAGGAGCGGCAGCCAGGCAGTCAACTGGCAGGAGCCGCATGCGGGGAGGATGATCTGATTTTTTTTCTAGTACATTAATATCGTGGCGTTCTGCTGTCGCCCTAGCCCACTCGGTTGCTAGGGACGGAAGTGTATGTCAAGCCAACTTTTCAATCTCTCTCCAAGTATCACTCAAAAGTATCACAAGTGATGCATACATCGGTTTTCTCTAATTCCTGGTTCACGAAGATGTAATCTGTATTCGTAGGGTTAATTTCCAATATTATGTACATGTCACAGCCCTAGCTTTAGCCTAGCTTGTGGACTAGCCTTGGTTGTTGCATCATGTTTAAATTTTGCTTAAACTTGAAATAGGGATGTTCCAACCCTAGCACCAAATGAAATCCAACTAGGATCAAAATAAAATATTTTCAATGAACCCAAAACGCCCTTCACAAAAGTTCATCATTTTTTAATTGGTCTAGAACCTCTGCCAAAAATGGTGCACATTTTTCTAGGACACTTTGGATTTTTGAATTAAATCTTAAAGTATTTGCACTTGGACATTTAAATCCTATAAATATTTTTAAATGTCCAAATAATCTTGAAAGCATTTGATGGCTGTTGGAAAAAATTCAAATAGTGCCCACAATTATTTTCAGGATTTTACAAAATGGTTTAGTATTTTTACTAAATCAAAACAAAGCAAAATAAATAGAAAACTAAAAGAGAGAGAGAGAGAGAGAGAGAGAGAGAGAGAGAGAGAAAAGGGCCCAGACCCAATTATCTCACTGGGCCGGCCCACCTGGCCCGAGCCAGTCACCCCCTACCTCTGCCAGTAGGCAGAGGAGGGACAGTGCACGCGCGCCGACCGCGCCACGCACCTCCCTTCCTGCATGCGTCCCCCCAGGCCAGCGCGACGCCTTGAAGGGCCTCCTCGGCGCTGCCCCGGGCCCCTGGATACCCACTCTCCCCCCTTTGCCTTCTCCCTCGCCTCTCCCCGCCATGGCCGACGTTGCCGCGCCGCCGTAAAACTCGCACCCACCGCCGCTCCCTCACCTCCTTGACGTGTCCGCGAGATCCGCCTCGACGCCCTCGTCCTCCTTGACGTGCCACACACCGCCGGACGCCCTGCACCGCCCTCACCGAGCCTTCTTCGACCTCTCGCCACCGGAGATCGCCCTCGCCGCCCCGCTCAGCTCCGGCTTCCTGCGAGCTCGCCGCCTGCGTTACCGAGACCGCCGTGAGCCACTGACTCTTCTCCCTCCCTCCGTTTTTGACCTCTAACGCCGCAGCCGCCACACCGCACTCACCCGCATGCGCCGCCGCCTGTGCTCGCCGCCAACGCGCCCCCGGCCATCTAATGGCCCGGCCGTTGAGCCCAACGTGCTCTCCGCGCCGCGTAGAGCCCGTAGGTGCTAAGCCCGGTTCGCCTAGCCCGCCTTAGCCTCGACCCTGAGCTCACCCGAGCTCCGGCAGCCGCTGTGGTCGATGCCGGCGACAACTCCGGCCACCACAAGCCCAACAACCACCAGCACTCGAGGCGGACGAGCATCCGCAGCATGTAGATGCCCTCCGCCGGCCATTTGGTCGCCGGGAGAGGAATCCCGAGCCCTCCGCCGCGTTTGGTCATCGCCGGTGGCTAAACGCTGGTGGTTTAGCCCAGGTTGACCAGGGATTTGACCCCCTGGATCACTGACATGTGGGCCCAGCCCCTGTTAATCACGTAGGTTAGGATTAATTAAGTTAAGTTTAGCCACAAAGCCACTGACATGCGGGACCCACTGGTCAGTTTGACCTGGGCTGCCCCCGTTGACTCGCTGACGTCGTGCTGACACAGTGCTGATGCATTATTCCTTTTTTGGAATTAGTTTAATTTCTAAATAATCAGAAAATCCAAAAAAAGGCCTAAACTTAAAAAATTCATAGTAATTCAACGGTAGCTCAGAATGAAATACTTTATATATGAAAAATTATCAGAAAAATCCAAAAAATCTGTTTATGGCATTTTCATGCATGTTTGAACAACTTATACGTACTGAGCAGGTCAAATAAATTAAAGGGCATTTTAAATGCTTCATTTGGAGTTTGAATTTGAATCTTTATTTCAAATGAACTTCAACTAACATGGTAGCCTTTTGCATTAGTTCAAACACTAGCATATTGGCATGTCATGACCATGCATCATAGTGTTGCATTGCATTGATTGTGTTCCCTCTTGTTTGCCGGTGTTGTCCCCTCTCAGTAGACGTTGTTCCGAAGATGTGATCGATGATACCGATGAAGACACAATGCTATCTTTAGAAGTGCCAGGCAAGCAACCCCCCTTTGAACATTCCGATACAATCCCACTCTCTTGCTCTTGCTCTCTTTTACTGCATTAGGACAACAACGATTCAACTGTTACATATTGCGGTAGTTGAACCCATTCCTCTGCATGACGTGTCTTTGCCACAGTAAATAGTTGAAACCCACTAGCATGAGTAGGAGTTGTTTGAGCCATGATGTGCCTACTCATTCATGCTTGCTTGTTATGTCTGCTATGCTTAGAGTTGAGTTAGGTCTGATTCATCTGGGATGGATTGGAATGGACACTACAGGAATCAGCTTCTTTGCCGTCTGCCATGGCAGATGACAAAGGAGCGGAAAGTGGACGGCAAACCTCTTTGCCGTCTGCCACTGACGGCAAAGGTGCCCGGCAAAGAAAGCTACGGTAAATAGGTTCTTTGTCGTCTGCTTTCTCAAAGGGGACGGCAAAGACCCTTTGCCATCGGTGGCAGACGGTAAAGAATGTGGACGGTAAATAACATGCGTTAGCCACGTTAGGTGGCTAACGGAAGGCTTTGCCGTCTGCCAGCAGAAGGCAAACATGCCCTCCCCTTTGTCGTCTGCCTTGTGACATCAGCAGACCCAGCTCTTTGCCGTCTGTCACGGACGGCAAACCTCTCCAGCCTTTGCCGTCTGCCACGGACGGCAAAGTGACCAAATGGGTTAGCTCCCAGGTTGCACAGGTTGCTGCCACATGGCCTCTTTGCCGTCTGTGGCGGACAGCAAAGGCCCCTTTACCGTCAGCGGCTGACGGCAAAGAGCTGCATTGCCTCTTTTTGTTCTGTTTTTTCTTATGTGCAACCATTTTCACAGCAAATATATGATATTTCACAGCAAACATACATATATTTCACACCAAACATATGAGATATCGAACACATAGATAGCAAGTTCCACATCATATGACATATCCAAATACATAGCAAGTTCAACATACATAGTTCATCCATACATATTACAAGTTCCACAACCCAAGTTCCACATTGTTCGAAAATGAAAGCAGAAAGGGAAAACAAGCCCTTCATCAGTGCAAAGCTTCCGTGAAGTTAATGAAATGTGCAAAATGGGAAACAAAAAACTTAGAAGAAGAAGAAGAAGAAGAAGAAGAAGAAAATGAAGAAGAAGAAGAAGTATATGATATTTATGAGCTAACTTAGGTAAAAATGATATTTATGAGCTAACTTGGGCAAAATGGATTATTTTGGAGCTAACTTAGCTAAAATGGGTCATTTTGGAGATAATCTAGGTAAAAATGACATTTATGAGCTAACCTAGCTAAAATGGATCATTTTGGAGCTAACCTAGCTAAAATGGATCATTTTGGAGCTAACCTAGCTAAAATGGATCATTTTGGAACTAACGTAGGTAAAATGGATCATTTTGGAGCTAACCTAGGTAAAATGAATCATTTTGGAGCTAACCTAGGTAAAATGGATCATTTTGGAGCTAACTTAGGTAAAATGGATCATTATTGAGCTAACCTAGGTAATTATGCCATTTTTGAGTTAACTAAGCATATTATGCCATTTTGACATAAGTAAGCTAAGTATAGGTATTTATTGAGCTAACCTAGGTAACTATGCATATTAGAGCTAACTTAGGTCATTTTGGAGCAAACTTAGGTAAAATTGATCATTTTGGAGCTAATTAAGCTTATTATGTCATTTTCGAGGAAAATAAACTAAGTACATGACATATATGAGGTTACCAAGGTTGTTATGCCATTTCAAACCTAAGTAAGCTAACTATGCCATTTTTGACATAAGTAAGCTAAGTGTATGTCATTATTGAGCAAACCTAGGTAACTAAGCATATTAGAGATAACTTAGCATATTAGAGCTAACTTAGGTCGTTTTGGAGGAAACAAGGCTAAGTATAGATCATTTTAGAGCTAACTAAGGTAAAATGGATCATTTTGGAGCTAAGTAAGCTTATTATGTCATTTTGGAGGAAAATAAGCTAAGTCTAGGTCATTATGGTAAGCATATTGGAGGATATAAAGCTAAGTCTAGGTTATTTTGCATTTGTTAAGCAAAACACTAGAGAAAACTTGCCGTCATCACGAAGGTGAAGCACCGGCGTGGCTCGTGCTGCTACCACCTGGAGAAGGATCGTGTGATGCTTGTCTGGAGGTACGCTACACCAAAGATCATTTGCAATGTCTCGTTAGCATGACGACACTCAAATGTTAAGACTAGTAACTAATGACCATTCAAATTAAACTCACCGTGGTCCCCGGAGCAATCTCTGGCATCGGTGGAGGGGTCTGACCGGCCTTCTGGCACACAGACTGCACATTTGGTTTTGACGGGTCAGTCATACTAGTTAGTAATGAAACAAACATTACGTGATTTGGCTAATATGCAAAAGAAACTTACCACGAGGAGCTCGTACATGGCCCGGTTCTGCATGTCATTCCGTGCCCTCTCCTCCTCCAACATCCTTGCCGTCTTCTCCTCCAACTCCCGCTGCTTCTCCTTCGCCTGCCGGTCCCTCTCCACCATAAGCGCCTGGGTTCTATCTCTCTCACTCTTAAGAGCAGCCTGCAACACCACTCCTCGTTAGCATTGTAATCATCGATGGCCGCACACACAATGTAATGGAGAAAATATACCTCGAAGGCGAGCTCGACTGGCCGTTGACGAGGCCTCATCTCAGGAGCGGAGCTCGACTGGCACGCCTTGATCTCTGGGAGAGTGCGAGGATAATGGATAAGTCCATCTCCAATGGCTATCGAGCCATGGGACCTCCCGCCACCAGATATCATCACCAGCTCTGGATCAAACTACTGGCTCGGGTTAAAGTCCTCCCCTGTCCTCGCCTTCCCCTCATCTTTGTACCTCACGAGTTTGTTGTGGGAGGAGATGTTGGTGAAGTTCTTTGGATTATCGAGGTCAGATGGCTCGAATGCCTTGACCTTCTTGTACGAGCCATTATGGGCCATGGCACAGAGGTCATACACCTCTGGCACCTCCGCCTTATTGTGTTTTGCCTGAAAGAGAGGAACAGAGTAAATTAGTAATTAAAGGTCCCAAGCTAGCATGAAGAATGAATTGCATGAATCACGAAGCAAAGCACATACCCAGTTCCGCCCGAACTGAAATAAGTTGGCATTGCCTTGATGGTGTGGCACACCATCCATTTGGGCACGCTTGTCCTTGGCATTGTTGTGTTGGGCATGCCATTCGTTTGAGTACCACTCATCGACCAACACCTCCCAACAATCCATCTGATCCGTACACCATCTCGGGGGCACCTAAGTTAGTAAAGAGAAACGTACTTGAGCGCTACGCCTACGAATCAAATCAAGGAAACTAAGTACAAGGACTTAAGAATAGGTAATTACCGCCATGTACTGCACCTTCTTCAGAAACTTATCGCGGCATGCCGACTTGGGCTTCTTAATACCGCGCGAGGCGTAGTAGCCTCGAACAGCCTGCATCCGAGCCTCATGCCGTAAGTTTTTTACTAGGCGCCTGCACTCGGCATCGATAACCTTTGCCGCGGCCTCCTCGTATCCCTCCTCACACATGTAGAAGGTCTGCAATCAAACGAGACAATATTGATTAGTACAATAACTAGCTATTTAAAGATTTTTAATTGTGTAAAGGATAAATTACCCAAAACTTTCTGATCACCATCTCTGCCCTCGTGTGGCATAAGACACTGTGGATCATCTCCTCTGGTGGGGCCGGGGCAGCCAAGTAGCGCTCCCGTTCAATCCTAGGTCTAGAACCTAACCCTCACCGGGCAACGTGACAAACCCCAGGAAGTTTTGCCGGCAAAGCACACCAAGGACGGTGTTGGGCCTGTGCACAACATCAGCGTGTTGCCAACCCCTGCAGTATGACAAGACCAACGCATTAGATATTTGAAGAAACGTGAAGGCAAATGGTACAAAAAGAGTAAATGCACTTACCTCTCCCCATCAGGGAAAATCAACCACCTCTGCTCGCGGGTCGCCGGCATGGGCGGGAGCCGTGTACAACCACGCTGGTAGACGGTGGCCCCCTCGAACACCTCGCCCTCGCTAACAGTCGGATCCCTATCACCAGCAGCATGGCCACTTGGCCCTCAGGCGGATCCGGCCAGGTACCCCATCCGGACGTCTCCTGGGACGTACCCTGGTACGGAGTCTCATGGGCCGAAGGCCCGTCGACCCGAGGCTCGTGGACCGGAGTTCGCGTAGCCTCCTCCTCAGACGTGTCCACCCTAGCAGTCCTGTGCTTGGGTGAATCAGCTAGGGTTGACGGCGAGGAAGGCGTAGGAGCCTGCCTAGCTCACCCACGACCACGTCCTCCCCGACCTCCTCTCTTCTTCCCTCCCCGACCTCCTCCCCCGGTGGGCAACGATGCCGACGAAGAAGCGCCCACTGGTGTCTTCATACTGTCGACCAACGCTCTCCGGAGAGTCTGGGGTGGAATGGAAGTACCCCTCCCACCACGCGCCGACGAAGAGGGAACCTCGGAGCATTCCTTACCCGCGCCCACCATCTTTCAACACCTGCCATGACATAGAGTAAACGAAATTAGTACAACATAAATTTTTTTAATACTGACAAGAATAATAATATGCATATAACTTAAGTGTATCATCATCAAATACAACATAAAAAGATTGAATACCTAACATGAACTCGACCCCTCGGCGATCCTTAACCGTCGACCCCTCGACCCTCGAACCATCGACGACCCACGACCCCTCGGCGACCCTCGACCCCTCAGAGATCTTCGACTTCTCGACCCTTCGGCGACCGTTGACCCCTCGGCGACCATCGACCTCTCGACCCTGGACCCTTGGCAATCCTCGACCCTCGACCCTCGACCCCTCGGCGGTCCTGTCGAACACCTTCACTGTGAGCATGGTGCGGCTGTTGTCGTAACTTAAGATGCGGACGTGCCCGAGCTGAAGGTCATCAGCCCGGGCGAACTGCTTCCATCCGTTCTTCGCGCACTGATGGAAGAAGTTCACCCGCGCTGATGACGTTCAGCTTGGGGACGTCTGCATCTTAAGCTACGACACCAGTCGGTCAGCACTCGAACCGGAAGATCCTCTACCATCGACCCCTCGACCCGCGACTTCTTACCCCTCGACCCCTCGACCCCTCGGCGACAGTCGACTCCTCGACCCTCGACCCCTCGGCAAAATCCTCGACCCTCGACCCTCGACCCCTCGGCGGTCCTGTCCAACACCTTCACTGTGAACATGGTGCGGCTATTGTCATAGCTTAAGATGCGGACGTGCTCGAGCTGAAGGTCATCAGCGCGGGCGAACTGCTTCCATCCGTTCTTTGCGCATGGATGGAAGAAGTTCACCCGCGCTCATGACCTTCAGCTCGGGGACGTCCGCATCTTAAGCTACGACACCAGTCGGACAACACTCGGACCGGAAGATCCTCGACCATCGACCACTCGACCCTCGACCCCTCTTCCCTCGACCCCTCGGCGACCCTCGACCCCTCGAACCTTGACCCCTCGGCAATCCTCGACCCTCGACCGTCGACCCCTCGGCGGTCCTGTCGAGCACCTTCAATGTGAGCATGGTGCTGCTGTTGTCGTAGCTTAAGATGCGGACCTTCCTGAGCTGAAGGTCATCAGCGCGGGCGAACTGCTTCCATCCATTCTTCCCGCACGGATGGAAGCAGTTTACCCGCACTCATGACCTTCAGCTCGGGGACGTCCGCATCTTAAGCTACGACACCAGTCGGTCAGCACTCGGACCGGAAGATCCTCGACCATCGACCCCTCGCCCCTCGACCCCTCGACCCTCGACCTTCTTTTCTTTCTTTTTCTACGTTTTCTACTTCTTTTTTCATCTTTCTTCTTCTTCTTATAATTATCTAAACCTAAACTAAGCTAGCTCCAACCTAAACTAAACACTAGTTAACCTAAACATAAACAGTAAAAAACAAAAAAAAAGAAACAAAACTCACCTTGAGGGCCGGTGGAGGAGGGCTGGCGCGGTGGTGGAGGAGGGCAGGCGCAGGGGGAGGAAGGCCGCGGGGAGGGGGCGGTTCCGCAGCCTGCTCCGGCGGTGGGGGGCCGCGGGGAGGCAGCGCGGCTCTGAGGTCATCGGGGGAGGGAAGGGCGCAGGGTCCGGGGAGCGGGGCGGCGGGTGAGGTCATCGAGGAGGGGTGGCGGGTGAGGTCGTCGGGGGAGGGGGGCGGCGCCGCGGCCTGCTCCGGCCGTGGGGCGTCGCGGTGAGGCGCCGTGGCTCCGAGGTCATCGGGGGAGGGGAGGGCGCAGGGTCTGGGGAGCGGGGCGGTGGGTGAGATCGTCGAGGGAGAGGCGATGACGGGTGAGGTCGTCGTGGAGGGGCGGCGGGTGACGTCGTCGGGGGAGGGGCGGCGGCGGGTGAGATCATCGGGGAAGGGGCGGCGGCGGGTGAGGTCATGGGGAGGAGAGAGAGGGGTTTGGGTCGGGGGGGGCACGGCCATTAGTTAGGCAAATTCTTTGCCGTCCGCTAGCGGACGACAAAGATAGGAAAGCTGACGGCAAAGATATGTCGGACGACAAAGATTTGACATAGCCAGCTCCACGCCAAGTGGGGCCCAGCTAGTCTCTTTGCCGTCTGCCTTTGGGCCCGTTGTCGTCCGCTGGCTGACGGCAAAGAACTGATAGATGGCAAACTGTATCTTTGCCATCTGCTTGTTCTTTGCCGTCTATTTTTTGGAAGCGGACGGCACAGACCTTCTTTGCCGTCCGCTAGCGGACGACAAAGAACTAGCAGACGGCAAATTCCCTGATTCCTGTAGTGGGAGGTGAACATGTCCTACTGTTGGGAGCTAAGTGTGTGAACACGATTTGGTAAAGGTAGCGATGAGAGGCCATGTAGGAGTACATGGTGGGTTGTCTCATTGAAACCGTCCTCAGGAACTGAGTCCCGTGTTTCTGATCCAAGAAAGTTACTACCACACATTGGGATACTTAATTGACTCTCTCGACTTATTAATCACCTTGATCTCTGTCCAGGAGTTGCAAGTAGTTTCTGGTGTTTGTAGTATGCTGGAGGCCGTGCGCAGCGCTGACCTTAGGGGTGGGCTGTGATGCGGTAGGCAAGTGGCCCGGTGTACCGAGGCACCCGTTTGGTGGGTTCGGGAACCCTGCACACATCGTTCGGGGCCGTAGTGGAAACCCCGGCCGGACTTCCTTGCGGATGGAACTCAAATAGGCGATAAACCTGGACTAGAGACTTGTGTGGTTAGTCAGGTCGTGGCCGACACCCTCGCTGGGCTTCCGCTTGAAGGTTGCCGAGTACATGTCGTGTAAACGGCGATAAGTGGTGGGAGCGTGTGTGAAGAAGTACACCCCTGCAAGGTTATCAATGATCCATTCAAATAGCCGCGTCCGTGGATATGGAGTACTTGGAACGCTTACATTGTTCATAGATAACTTGAAGTGGATACTCTAAAATGCGCTAGATAAGCGTGAGTGCTATGGATCCATAGTGGTGTATTGATATGGTGAATATGTCGACTCGTGTGCGCTTTCTCACCTTAAAGAAAACACTGGTAGTCGTAGTACAGTATAGCCACTAAGTCAAAGCTGGCTTGCTGCATTTAAACTCCACCACCACATTGTTGATACTGATGCATATGTAGCTAATTCTTATGTAAGTCTTGCTGATTAGATTTGTACTCATGGTTGCTTAATTTATGTTTTTGCACAGAGACTTCAGTCTCACTAGTAGTGTCACGTGGGCTTCGACGATTAGCTTGGGAATCCCAGACAGAGGTCTGGTTTCTATGGAGGGTCTTCTAGATAGTGTAGGAGATATGCCCTAGAGGCAATAATAAATGTTATTGATTATCTCCCTGTTCATAATTAGGTTTATGTTCCATGCTATAACTGCTATGGTTCTCGAGTCTACAAATAAAACGAGGCTCGGAGGAAGACTCATATGCACGTGTGGAATAATAAATGATAAAATGTATTCCTAGTCTGGCCTCTAAGACTAGCTCAAGTGTTGCATGATGGTTCTGTTTTCCTGATCATGGGCATGTCTATGCCAGCAACTTTGAGGGCACAATGTTAGAAGAACATTTGTGTTGAATCGACCCGAATTGATGTTATGCTATGAGTTACATTCGTCACAAGTTAATGGTTAATAACACAGAGATGGTTAACGTTTGCATGATTCCTTAGACCATTAGAGTATCGAGTTTCTTCATGCTTGCTTCATGAACTTTGGGGTTTGTTAAACGTCATCCGTAAATGGGTGGCTATTACGGCGGCTTACGGGTTCATGGAAAAGTGTGTCAAGTAACTTGATAGCTCAAGATTGGGATTTGCTCCTCCGGCGATGGAGAGATATCTCTGGGCCCTCTCGGTGTTACGGTATCCATCATCGTCTGGCCAGACACAATGTGATTTGATCACAGGGATGCCGGAACACGGTAACGAGAAAAGAGAACAATACCGGTAACGAGGTAACTAGCATAGTGGACAAGCTGTTGATCCACGGGAATGCCAACATGTCTCACCTCGGGTATTTGTAACATATCGCGAAGCAACAGGAATAGCACACGGCAACTGGAGGTTCACTCGAATATTCATTCGTGTGGGTATAGGGGTCAATATGGGTGTCCACGGCTCCGATGCTGATCATTGATCGGAAAGTGTTCCGATCATGTCTATACTTCACCGAACCTATAGGGTCACACGCTTAAGGGTCATCTATCTGTTGAACGCTAGACAGGGAGTCTGAGAGAAAGTCACCGAAAATGTTTCGGAGACAACGGAAGAGTTCCGAGAGAGAGAACACCGAAAGAGTTTCGGTAAAACCGAAAAGTTGTTTCGGAATATATTATTTGGTCAAAAAGGGTTTCGGCACCGCCTGGAAATTT
Source organism: Thinopyrum elongatum (assembly GCA_011799875.1). NCBI lineage: Eukaryota > Viridiplantae > Streptophyta > Magnoliopsida > Poales > Poaceae > Thinopyrum > Thinopyrum elongatum. The sequence goes on from CM022301.1 coordinate 469,691,404, forward strand.
TCAGAGGATGCCAGAATTGGTCTGGGAACTTCTGGGAATTTTCGGAGAGAAAAACCGGAAATGTTCCGAAACTGCCGTAACCGTTGTTAATGCTTTCCGCTGATGAAAACCACCGCACCGAAAATGTTTCGGATCATGCCCAGAATAATTTTAGAGGGTGCCGGAAATGTTCTGGGACCTTCTGGAATTTTTCAGAAAAAGTTTCGCGGAAAACATCTTGTCTCGGCGCGAGGGGACAAGATCCCACGAATCGGGGTTGCATGTTTGGTGGCTTTTTGTCTAGGGAGCATGCATGTTTCATGGAGACATGTTGGTGGCTTGTTGGGGGGGCCCCCCCCCATGGGGAGACAAGGTGTGGGCCGGCCCAAGGGCTGCCATGGTGGTGTCCCCTTGGTGCCCCCCTTGTGTTACCATTATGCCCTTTCATGTGTGACATGAAGCTTGGGTATTTTGGTATTTCAACATCCCACCCCACCCCTTGCCTTGGCCTATAAAAGGAGGAGAAGGGGCTGCCATTCTCCCCATCCCTTGCTCTCATACACATGCCAAGATGTTATCTGGCTTCTCTCTCCCTCCCACGAAAAGAGTTTCGTAGAGCCGAAAGGCTGTCTGGGTTCCGGCAGGAACTAGTTCTGGACGGCGAAGCCCTGCCGGATAGGTGACACCGTATGTGTGCAACTCTGTAGAGAGGTCGTAGTTTCGATCTTAGTGCCCGAGGGGCTGTTCGAGAGTGCCTCCCGAAGGGCTGTCCAAGTGACGGTCCGAGTTCTGTGAGTCCTCCCGAAGGGCTGTCCGAGTGACCGTTTGGGTTTCGAAGGTCCTCCCGAAGGGCTGTCCACGACATCGTCCGGTGGACTGTTCGACCGCCTCCCGGAGGGCTGTCCGAAGGGAAGACGAGGGTATACATCCTCGCGGTTGGGAGGTTGGGAGGTTTCGGTGATTCAGCAGATAGATGACCCTTAAGCGTGTGACCCTATAGGTTCGGTGAAGTATAGACATGACACGGAACACCTTCCGATCAATGATCAACATCGGAGCCGTGGACACCCATATTGACCCCTATACCCACACGAATGAATATTCGAGTGAACCTCCAGTTGCCGTGTGCTATTCCTGTTGCTTCACGATATGTTACAAATACCCGAGGTTAGACATGTAGGCATTTCCGTGGATCAACAACTTGTCCACTATGCCAGTTACCTCGTTACCGGTATTGTTCTCTTTTCTCGTTACCGTGTTCCGGCATCCCTGTGATCAAATCACAAAGTGTCTGGCCAGACGATGATGGATACCGTAACACCGAGAGGGCCCAGAGATATCTCTCCATCGTCGGATGAGCAAATCCCAATCTCGAGCTATCAAGTTACTTGACACACTTTTCCATGAACCCGTAAGCCGCCGTAATAGCCACCCATTTACGGATGACGTTTAACAAACCCCAAAGTTCATGAAGCAAGTATGAAGAAACTCGACACTCTCATGGTCTAAGGAATTTTGCAAACATTAACCATCTCTGTGTTATTAACCATTAATATGTGACGAATGTAACTCATAGCATAACATCAATTTGGGTCGATTCAACACAAATGTTCTTCTAACACTGTGCCCTCAAAATTGCTGGCATAGACATGCCCATGATCAGGAAAACAGAACCATCATGCAATACTTGAGCTAGTCTTAGAGGCCAGACTAGGAATACATATTACCGTTTATTATTCCACACATGCATATGAGTCTTCCTCCGAGCCTCGTTTTATTTGCAGACTCGAGAACCATAGCAGTTATAGCATGGAACATAAACCTAATTATGAACAGGGAGATAATCAATAACATTTATTATTGCCTCTAGGGCATATCTCCTACAGGGGGCACACCCCGGAGCCGCGTGCCGGGTGCTTGCGCCCGCCACCATGCTTCCACAAGCGTAGGAGGGCCCACTGTAGGAGATATGCCCTAGAGGCAATAATAAATGTTATTATTTATCTCCGTGTTCATAATTAGGTTTATGTTCCATGCTATAACTGCTGTGGTTCCCGAGCCCGTATATCCATAAAGGCTCTGGGGAAAACCCATGTGCACGTGTGGAATAATAAACGGTAAAATGTATTCCTAGTCATGCCTCTAAGACTAGCTCAAGTGTTGCATGATGATTATGTTTTCCCAATCATAGGCATGTCTATGCCAGCAACTTTGAGGGCACAAATGTTAGAAGAACATTTGTGTTGAATCGACCCGATTGATGTTATGCTATGAGATACATTCGTCACAAGTTAATGGTTAATAACGCAGAGATGGTTAATGTTTGCATAATTCCTTAGACCATGAGAGTATCGAGTTTCTTCATGCTTGCTTCATGAACTTTGGGGTTTGTTAAACGTCATCCGTAAATGGGTGGCTATTACGGCGGCTTACGGGTTCATGGAAAAGTATGTCAAGTAACTTGATAGCTCAAGATTGGGATTTGCTCCTCCGGCGATGGAGAGATATCTCTGGGCCCTCTCGGTGTTACGGTATCCATCATCGTCTGGTCAGACACTTTGTGATTTGATCACGGGGATGCCGGAACACGGTAACGAGAAAAGAGAACAATACCGGTAACGAGGTAACTAGCATAGTGGACAAGTTGTTGATCCACGGGAATGCCAACATGTCTCACCTTGGGTATTTGTAACATATCGCGAAGCAACAGGAATAGCACACGGCAACTGGAGGTTCACTCGAATATTCATTCGTGTGGGTATAGGGGTCAATATGGGTGTCCACGGCTCCGATGCTGATCATTGATCGGAAAGTGTTCCGGTCATGTCTATACTTCACCGAACCTATAGGGTCACACGCTTAAGGGTCATCTATCTGCTGAATACTAGACAAGGAGTCCGAGAGAAAGTCACTGGAAAAGTTTCAGAGACAACGAAAAAGTTCCGGAGAGAACACCGAAAAAGTTTCGGTAAAACCGAAAAGTTGTTTCGGATAAAACCATTGATCCAAAAAGGTTTCGGCAAGCACCGGGAATGTTTTGGAGGTTGCCAGATTGGTCTGGTAATTTCTGGAATTTTTCTGGAGAAAAAACCAAAAACAAGTTTCGGAGCTGCCGGAGTTGTTTACCGGGTAAACAAAGATGGTTTTAAATTAAACCACCATACTGGAAATGTTCCAGAGCGCATCCAGATAATTTTAGAGGGTGCCGGAAATGTTCTGGGACCTTCCGGAATTTTTTAGAAATAATAGTCACGGAAAACATCTTGTTCCAGCGTGAGGGGACAAGATCCCACGGATCCTGGGGGCTGTTTTTGGGCTGTTTTTGCGGGCGCCCCCTTTAGGGGGCAGCCCCTTTTGGCTGGACAAAATGTTGGGGGGCCCCCCATGGTGGGGGGCAGCCCCCACAAATGGTGGAGAGTGTTGGGAGGAAGGTGGGGCCCCTTGGGGGAACACCATGGACAAGGGAACATGTTTTCTCCATGTTTGGTGGGAACATGTTTTCCTTGTTTGGTGGGTGCATGTTTAGTGGGCTGAATTTCAGCCCCCTCCACCCCTTCCACCACTATATAAGGAGGAGAAGAGGTGCTCTCCAACTGCACTCCAACTCTCTCACACAAGCCATGCATGATTTGGCATTCTTTCTCCCTCCCACGAAATAGTTTCGTAGTGCCGAAAGGCTGTCTGGGTTCCGGTGGGAACTAGTTCTGGACAGCGAAGCCCTGCCGGATAGATGACACCGTATGTGTGCAACTCTGTAGAGAGGTCGTAGTTTCGTCCTTTTGCCCGAGGGGCTGTTCGAGTGTCCTCCCAAAGGGCTGTCCGAGTAATCGTCCGAGTTTCGAGGGTCCTCCCGAAGGGCTGTCCGTGACACCGTCCGAGGGATTGTCCGACCGCCTCCCGGAGGGCTATTCGAGGGGCAGATGAGGGAGTACATCCTCGCGGTTGGGAGGTTGTAAATCCTAGCTGCGGGGATCTGCACCGACGATCGTCATCGACTCTACTTCCGCTGCGCTACTAGTCGGTAACGAAAATGATCAAACCTTGTATGCAGTCTCCATAGTGTTCCTGGGCTGGTGCGTAGGTCGGAAATTTTTTGTTTTCTGCTGCGTTACCCTGCAGTGGCATCATGAGCCGTGCTATGCGTAGATGCAGGTTGCGATCTAGAATACATGAGATGTATGGGTGTTGCACAATATAATTAGGTAGTAGATGAGTTCTATTACTGAAAATTATTTATGCGGGTAGCAGATGAAATCTGTTACCCGATGTTCTTGTTACTTCCCTTGAATTTGCGTAGTCCTGATCTTGACAGCATTGTGGAATCTCACAAAGTTCTGGCAATCCACGATCCTTTCATGCTGCTCCTGAGTATGCTGATTGACAGATCAACGAAGTGCTAACAGTTCTTTGGGTTCCACTTTAGTTAAAGAAAGATGGATGTTTCGCAGGCGAAAGGGCAATGCAGATATGATCTGCACGGGGGTCATGCGTATGACGAAGTTTAGTATGGGGCTCGAGATTTTATTATCTCTGTTTTCATATACCCTGGAAAGTTAATCTAGCGACTTGAATTATCATACTTGATGATGGACGTTGGTAGCTTCGGTTTGTTTCGAAACCTTAGAACCCACGTAAAACAAGTTTTTGCATGAACCGATTAGAGGCGTCTAACTTGGTTTTGCAGGAGGGTTTGCATGTGCATATGATGTGGTATAGCAGTGCTCATAATAATTTGATTATGTATGAGATGACTATGATGTAAATTGATTAACATGACCTGCGTGTCATGATTTGGCATGATGGCTGGAGCCATATGATTGCACTTTAAATGACCTGTGTGTCAACCTTGTTGTAATGCATTATTTTATTAGCTATAGAGATAGCAATATTATCTGGTGCGTCGACAAGGTGGTGGCAATCTTCGCAAAGGTAAACACCGACGCGAATGCCGAAGACGAAGAAATACAAGACTTCTCCGTCAGAAAGGGCTATACCATATCATTCTATTATGAATTGCCTGAGATGTTTATCCCTTATGATGCACCCTTCTTGATTGCGCGGTATTCGCTTTTTATTAGGGTGATCTCTCACAAAATATCAAGTAGTTAGTGTTCTCCCAAGTGTAGCACCGTCACGGCACCTAACTTTTCGGGGCATCGCAGGATCTCCCTGGGTGCGAACGATTAGGGATGTGTGAGGCGGGTGAGTTGAGACCTCGCAGCGAGATCACTTGGTTGTCTTGACGTTCTGGAAGGATCTCCCTTAGCTCGGAACACGCCCATCGAAAGATGAACAAGAGTCACATAGAGATGTGATCGGCAAGTTTGCCTACCGATTGAAGTTCGCGCCATCAGTGTTCATCTCGTTCAATGGCGTTGAATGGAAATGCGGGTCTTGAATCACTCACAATCAATTATGAGAGATATTGATTTGAGTGGGAGCGCACTGTTGAATTAACTTGTTTAATTCTCAGTGCAATTAATTGTGGACACTGTCTAAGTGTTATATGCATAATAGTTGTAGAATAATGGCTCACATTTCCACCTTCCCTATTTAAAATTGAATAGTTGTTAAATATCTGGTTAAAACTTTACGGTTGGTAACGTAATGTGAGGATTGTCCTCAAGAGTGCCGAGAAGGACTTTGTCCTATCGCATACTTTGGTATTCTCTCGCTTATGCTATGGATCATGTGACTCCCGTCCTTCGATCCAAAAGCTAGAATTCCGTTTCAGTCAAGTGCAATACATTTGCTTCCATGAGACCTGAACTTCGAAAGTTTGGATAGTTATGTGATATTCATGGATTCTGAAAATCATTTTCAGAGACAGACAACGGCTAAAAGATATGAGATATCCAAAGCAATGTTTGTTTGCAACCTATTAGTAAAGGAGTTTACTATGCATTAGACTGATAAGAGAGGGATCCAGAAGAACGCCTATCATATGATGAAAGGTGAATAAAACAACAACTTAAAGAGAAAGGAAGTGTCTGAAGGATGTTAGTGTGACTTACACACCTAGGAAGTCCGGGGCTAACGCCACTCTTAAGTTCGGTGCTTCTTCTGAGAGTAGGAGAAATACTAAAAGTTAAATTGTTAGAAGTATAATGGCAAAAAGGAAAGAAGACTGGAATATCCAGCTCATGTATGAATGTCATACAAGTTTTTGATGTATAGAAGGCTGGTCAAAGATATAGTTCTTGGGAATTATGGTTAAACATGTTAATCACTAATTTTTGGGTATTGTGAGTTAATCACAAAGATACCCGCTCGATTGCATTCTGTTGCAACTCGATGTAAGAACTACTATGGCCTGAAAGACTAGCCAGAAATGAGTTTTAGGTATACACAGGGAACATAGTAAATGTTACTATACCTTCCATCGGTGTATTACCGTCTGTATTTATTTTTATAATTCATTTGGAGTTTCACAAACTCTAGCCCATTGCATAAGGTATCTTGCAAGAAGGTTGTTTATAAGAGAACTTTTGATGTTCGATGTTATGAATAACATAAGGGCCATACTTTCATTATGAATGAGATGTATGTTATGAATATTGATAATAATACATTACCTCTGGGTTTACTTTCATAATTCATTTTAGAGTTTCATACACTCTAGCCCATTGCGCAATGTTTGTTGCAAAAGAGTTGTTCATAAAAACAACAATTGTTGTTCAGTATTATGAATAACATGAAGGGCCATGCTTCCATCCTAGATGGGATGTATGTTATGAATATTGATGGTAATATGATACATCCATAACACTGACGCTAAATGTCGCAAGACTAAAAGAATACCACACAAGTGTGGCACTGCATTTGGTCACATTGGAGAAACCCGCATGGATAAATTCCATTATGATGGATTTTGAAGTCGTTTGATTTTGAATCATCTGACACTTGCAACTTTCCTCCGAAAAGAGAAGTGACTGAAATACCGTTCACAGGCCATAAGGAACGGACAACAAACTTATTGGTGATCATACATTTGATGTGTGTAGTCCGATAAAGGTTGTTGCAAGTAGTGGATTTATCTATCTTCAGAAATGACTCAAGTAGATATGTGGATATTTACTTGATGAGACGTAAGTCTGGATCTTTTGAAATCATTTGAAAGGTTTTCAAATATGAAGTAGAAGTTATTGTAACAAGAAAATTATGTTTCTACAATTCGATTGCAGAAAGAAATATTTGAGTTACAAGTTTAGCGAATGTCTGATGAGTTGTGAAAGGGGTTTCATAACTTGCACCTCCCGGAACACCACTGCAAGTGGAAAGTCCGTGAAGATGTAATCGAACCATTTATGATATGGTGAGATCAAAGATGACATAAATAAATTTTGCATTATCCCTTTTAAAAGTGATGCTTTAGAGACTGCGGCTTTTACACTGAAAAGAGCTTCATCAGGTCTGTTGAAATGACGCAATGGTATGGTACGCCCAACCATGTTATATCTTTTCTTAACATTTGGAATATGGGGCTTGTGTAAAAGGTTACAAACCTATTCCAAATCAGACAAGTGCTACTTTGTAGGTTATCCCAAGTCATTGGGTATTCCCCCACCACTATACCGAGGCAAAGGTTTTCGTCACAAAACGGTATGCCTTTAAAGAGAATAGTTCTTACAAAAGGTGAGTGGGAGGACAGTGCAACTCGACGAGATAACCAGTATCTTCGTCATCAGGGTCAAAGGAAAGAGACCTTGGAAGTAATTCCAGAGTTTCCTACTGCGACTGATACGGAAGTCTCTACAATAAAATGTATGGACTTCGGTCGAACTTGCAGCTGAACCACGTAGGCAAGGCTCGTGCAAACCTCTCAGGTGCGCAAACGAGATATTGTTGTTAGACAACAATATACCTACGATACACAAGGAAGCGTTGATGGGCCCTGACTCCGGAATTGGCTAAATGCCAATGCAACCCGAGTTAGTTTCCACATAAGTGATTCAAGATTAAAACCTTGATACACCTTTCGGAAGACTTAGAGTCTAACGAATATTTATGGAACTTAAAACTGATACGGATAAAAATGTTTTATCCATAAAGCTCGACTTGTTGCAATAACAAGTTCAAAGAGTTGACTACGATGAGATTGTCTCACCGAAGCGATGCTTAAAGTCGGTTCGGGTTGAACTAGCAATTAATACATGTTTCAATCATGAGATATGAAACATGGATGACAAAAGGATTTCCATTTGATGGAAATAAAAGCTAGGACTTGTATGTGATATAGTCCAAAGTAATTTGTCGATCCAGAAGATGCTAGTAGGTATGCAAACTTCAGAGTTCCAGCGATGGACAGAAGAGAGCAAAATGGAGTCGGAATCTTCGTGTTTTGATGAAATGGTCAAAGGGGTTTGACTTCATCAATGGGTAACGAAGATGCTTGTAATTCAAGAAAGTAAGTGGGAGCATAATAATATTTCTAAAAACCTTGTGTGCTTGACACATTGGTAATTGGAAATAAATTTCTTGACACGAATTAGGACTTCGTTTGAAAATAGTTTTTTGATGAAGTGCTTAGGCTAAATAGCCTCAATATTAGGCATGATGATCTATGGAGATAGATTTACCTAATGGGGCTAAGCAATGAATACATATTGACAAGGTGCTAAAACCTTTTAGCATTTAAAACACCATGGAGTGATTCTTGCCGAAGTCACATGGAAAGAGTTTTTACAAGACTCGGTGTCTCAAAACACTGATGAGTAAAATACATGATGGAGATACCACACACCTTCATGTTTGGATTAATCATGTATTCCATGGTTTGTAAAACAACTAGATATGTCCAATACTCCCAAGGTGTTGCGAGTATGGATACCAAGGTGATCAAAAGTACTGATCATGGGACAAAGGGTCATCGAGTACTATAGTAGCACTGATGACATGTTTTCTCGCAAGCGGAGATCATGAAGAGTTCGTTGTAAAAGGTTACATCGATACAGTCTTCATCCATGCTCCAAGCGATTTTCAATTTAAATTAAGGGTTTTGTGTAACACACAATATGGTGGCACAGTTAGTTGGAAAATGTTCCAAACAAGTTACTGTGGCGAATTCTATAACAGAGGCGAAGTATGTTGCCGCCTTTAAAGTGACAAAGAAGATGTTGAATCATATAGTTCATTCATGAACTTAGTATGGTTCCAAGATGGCTTTTGTCAATGGGACACTACTGCAAGTAGTTGCTCCATAACTCAGTCTGAGGAATCCAGGTTCGACCTGTGATTCACATACATACCAAGCCAAGTCCACACAAAGTATGAATTTTGTGAAAGCATGAAAACGCGAGGATATGCAAAGATACACACGGAGCTGAAGTCCTCAGATCCGTTGGACATTCAGGCTATACCACAAGCGAAGCATATTTACACCAGTGTGCCACAGGTGTAAAGTGCATTAGCATTGACTAGATTATTGACTCTAGTGCAAGTGGGAGTCTGTAGGAGATATGCCCTAGAGGCAATAATAAATGTTATTGATTATCTCCCTGTTCATAATTAGGTTTATGTTCCATGCTATAACTGCTATGTTCTCGAGTCTACAAATAAAACGAGGCTCGGAGGAAGACTCATATGCACGTGTGGAATAATAAATGATAAAATGTATTCCTTGTCTGGCCTCTAAGACTAGCTCAAGTGTTGCATGATGGTTCTGTTTTCCTGATCATGGGCATGTCTATGCCAGCAACTTTGAGGGCACAATGTTAGAAGAACATTTATGTTGAATCGACCCGAATTGATGTTATGCTATGAGTTACATTCGTCACAAGTTAATGGTTAATAACACAGAGATGGTTAACATTTGCATGATTCCTTAGACCATGAGAGTATCGAGTTTCTTCATGCTTGCTTCATGAACTTTGGGGTTTGTTAAACGTCATCCGTAAATGGGTGGCTATTACGGCGGCTTACGGGTTCATGGAAAAGTGTGTCAAGTAACTTGATAGCTCAAGATTGGGATTTGCTCCTCCAGCGATGGAGAGATATCTCTGGGCCCTCTCGGTGTTACGGTATCCATCATCGTCTGGCCAGACACAATGTGATTTGATCACAGGGATGCCGGAACACGGTAACGAGAAAAGAGAACAATACCGGTAACGAGGTAACTAGCATAGTGGACAAGCTGTTGATCCACGGGAATGCCAACATGTCTCACCTCGGGTATTTGTAACATATCGCGAAGCAACAGGAATAGCACACGGCAACTGGAGGTTCACTCGAATATTCATTCGTGTGGGTATAGGGGTCCATATGGGTGTCCACGGCTCCGATGCTGATCATTGATCGGAAAGTGTTCCGGTCATGTCTATACTTCACCGAACCTATAGGGTCACACGCTTAAGGGTCATCTATCTGCTGAATACTAGACAAGGAGTCCGAGAGAAAGTCACTGGAAAAGTTTCAGAGACAACGAAAAAGTTCCGGAGAGAACACCGAAAAAGTTTCGGTAAAACCGAAAAGTTGTTTCGGATAAAACCATTGATCCAAAAAGGTTTTGGCAAGCACCGGGAATGTTTTGGAGGTTGCCAGATTGGTCTGGTAATTTCTGAAATTTTTCTGGAGAAAAAACCGAAAACAAGTTTTGGAGCTGCCGGAGTTGTTTACCGGGTAAACAAAGATGGTTTTAAATTAAACCACCATACTGGAAATGTTCCAGAGCACGTCCAGATAATTTTAGAGGGTGCCGGAAATGTTCTGGGACCTTTCGGAATTTTTTAGAAATAATAGTCGCGGAAAACATCTTGTCCCAGCGTGAGGGGACAAGATCCCACGGATCGTGGGGGCTGTTTTTGGGGGCGCCCCCTTTAGGGGGCAGCCCCTTGTGGCTGGACAAAGTGTTGGGGGGGCCCCCCATGGTGGGGGGCAGCCCCCACAAATGGTGGAGAGTGTTGGGAGCAAGGTGGGGCCCCTTGGGGGAACACCATGGACAAGGGAACATGTTTTCTCCATGTTTGGTGGGAACATGTTTTCCTTGTTTGGTGGGTGCATGTTTAGTGGGCTGAATTTCAGCCCCCTCCACCCCTTCCACCACTATATAAGGAGGAGAAGAGGTGCTCTCCAACTGCACTCCAACTCTCTCACACAAGCCATGCATGATCTGGCACTCTTTCTCCCTCCCACGAAATAGTTTCGTAGTGCCGAAAGGCTGTCTGGGTTCCTGTGGGAACTAGTTCTGGACGGCGATGCCCTGCCGGATAGATGACACCGTATGTGTGCAACTCTGTAGAGAGGTTGTAGTTTCGTCCTTTTGCCCGAGGGGTTGTTCGAGTGTCCTCCCGAAGGGCTGTCCGAGTAATCGTCCGAGTTTCGAGGGTCCTCCCGAAGGGCTGTCCGTGACACCGTCCGAGGGATTGTCCGACCGCCTCCCGGAGGGCTATTCGAGGGGCAGATGAGGGAGTACATCGTCGCGGTTGGGAGGTTGTAAATCCTAGCTGCGGGGATCTGCACCGACGATCGTCATCGACTCTACTTCCGCTGCGCTACGAGTCGGTAACGAAAATGATCAAACCTTGTATGCAGTCTCCATAGTGTTCCTGGGCTGGTGCGTAGGTTGGAAATTTTTTGTTTTCTGCTGCGTTACCCTACAGTGGCATCATGAGCCGTGCTATGCGTAGATGCAGGTTGCGATCTAGAATACATGAGATGTATGGGTGTTGCACAATATAATTAGGTAGTAGATGAGTTCTATTACTGAAAATTATTTGTGCGGGTAGCAGATGAAATCTGTTACCCGATGTTCTTGTTACTTCCCTTGAATTTGCGTAGTCCTGATCTTGACAGCATTGTGGAATCTCACAAAGTTCTGGCAATCCGCGATCCTTTCATGCTGCTCCTGAGTATGCTGATTGACAGATCAACGAAGTGCTAACAGTTCTTTGGGTTCCACTTTAGTTAAAGAAAGATGGATGTTTCGCAGGCGAAAGGGCAATGCTGATATGATCTGCACGGGGGTCATGCGTATGACGAAGTTTAGTATGGGGCTCGAGATTTTATTATCTCGGTTTTCATATACCCTGGAAAGTTAATCTAGCGACTTGAATTATCATACTTGATGATGGACGTTGGTAGCTTCGGTTTGTTTCGAAACCTTAGAACCCACGTAAAACAAGTTTTTGCATGAACCGATTAGAGGCGTCTAACTTGGTTTTGCAGGAGGGTTTGCATGTGCATATGATGTGGTATAGCAGTGCTCATAATAATTTGATTATGTATGAGATGACTATGATGTAAATTGATTAACATGACCTGCGTGTCATGATTTGGCATGATGGCTGGAGCCATATGATTGCACTTTAAATGACCTGTGTGTCAACCTTGTTGTAATGCATTATTTTATTAGCTATAGAGATAGCAATATTATCTGGTGCGTCGACAAGGTGGTGGCAATCTTCGCAAAGGTAAACACCGACGCGAATGCCGAAGATGAAGAAATACAAGACTTCTCCGTCAGAAAGGGCTATACCATATCATGCTATTATGAATTGCCTGAGATGTTTATCCCTTATGATGCACCCTTCTTGATTGCGCGGTAGTCGCTTTTTATTAGGGTGATCTCTCACAAAATATCAAGTAGTTAGTGTTCTCCCAAGTGTAGCACCGTCACGGCACCTAACTTTTCGGGGCATCGCAGGATCTCCCTGGGTGCGAACGATTAGGGATGTGTGAGGCGGGTGAGTTGAGACCTCGCAGCGAGATCACTTGGTTGTCTTGACGTTCTGGAAGGATCTCCCTGAGCTCGGAACACGCCCATCGAAAGATGAACAAGAGTCACATAGAGATGTGATCGGCAAGTTTGCCTACCGATTGAAGTTCGCGCCATCAGTGTTCATCTCGTTCAATGGTGTTGAATGGAAATGCGGGTCTTGAATCACTCACAATCAATTATGAGAGATATTGATTTGAGTGGGAGCGCACTGTTGAATTAACTTGTTTAATTCTCAGTGCAATTAATTGTGGACACTGTCTAAGTGTTATAAACATAATAGTTGTAGAATAATGGCTCACATTTCCACCTTCCCTATTTAAAATTGAATAGTTGTTAAATATCTGGTTAAAACTTTACGGTTGGTAACGTAATGTGAGGATTGTCCTCAAGAGTGCCGAGAAGGACTTTGTCCTATCGCATACTTTGGTATTCTCTCGCTTATGCTATGGATCATGTGACTCCCGTCCTTCGATCCAAAAGCTAGAATTCCGTTTCAGTCAAGTGCAATACATTTGCTTCCATGAGACCTGAACTTTGAAAGTTTGGATAGTTATGTGATATTTATGGAATCTGAAAATCATTTTCAGAGACAGACAAAGGCTAAAAGATATGAGATATCCAAAGCAATGTTTGTTTGCAAACTATTAGTAAAGGAGTTTACTATGCATTAGACTGATAAGAGAGGGATCCAGAAGAACGCCTGTCATATGATGAAAGGTGAATAAAACAACAACTTCAAGAGAAAGGAAGTGTCTGAAGGATGTTAGTGTGACTTACACACCTAGGAAGTCCGGGGCTAATGCCACTCTTAAGTTCGGTGCTTCTTCTGAGAGTAGGAGAAATACTAAAAGTTAAACTGTTAGAAGTATAATGGCAAAAAGGAAAGAAGACTGGAATATCCAGCTCATGTATGAATGTCATACAAGTTTTTGATGTATAGAATGCTGGTCAAAGATATAATTCTTGGGAATTATGGTTAAACATGTTAATCACTAATTTTTGGGTATTGTGAGTTAATCACAAAGATACCCGCTCGATTGCATTCTGTTGCAACTCGATGTAAGAACTACTATGGCCTGAAAGACTAGCCAGAAATGAGTTTTAGGTATACACAGGGAACATAGTAAATGTTACTATACCTTCCATCGGTGTATTACCGTCTGTATTTATTTTTATAATTCATTTGGAGTTTCACAAACTCTAGCCCATTGCATAAGGTATCTTGCAAGAAGGTTGTTTATAAGAGAACTTTTGATGTTCGATGTTATGAATAACATAAGGGCCATACTTTCATTATGAATGAGATGTATGTTATGAATATTGATAATAATACATTACCTCTGGGTTTACTTTCATAATTCATTTTAGAGTTTCATACACTCTAGCCCATTGCACAATGTTTGTTGCAAAAGAGTTGTTCATAAAAACAACAATTGTTGTTCAGTATTATGAATAACATGAAGGGCCATGCTTCCATCCTAGATGGGATGTATGTTATGAATATTTATGGTAATATGATACATCCATAACACTGACGCTAAATGTCGCAAGACTAAAAGAATACCACACAAGTGTGGCACTGCATTTGGTCACATTGGAGAAACCCGCATGGATAAATTCCATTATGATGGATTTTGAAGTCGTTTAATTTTGAATCATCTGACACTTGCAACTTTCCTCCGAAAAGAGAAGTGACTGAAATACCATTCACAGGCCATAAGGAACGGACAACAAACTTATTGGTGATCATACATTTGATGTGTGTAGTCCGATAAAGGTTGTTGCAAGTAGTGGATTTATCTATCTTCAGAAATGACTCAAGTAGATATGTGGATATTTACTTGATGAGATGTAAGTCTGGATCTTTTGAAATCATTTGAAAGGTTTTCAAATATGAAGTAGAAGTTATTGTAACAAGAAAATTATGTTTCTACAATTCGATTGCAGAAAGAAATATTTGAGTTACAAGTTTAGCGAATGTCTGATGAGTTGTGAAAGGGGTTTCATAACTTGCACCTCCCGGAACACCACTGCAAGTGGAAAGTCCGTGAAGATGTAATCGAACCATTTATGATATGGTGAGATCAAAGATGACATAAATAAATTTGGCATTATCCCTTTTAAAAGTGATGCTTTAGAGACTGCGGCTTTTACACTGAAAAGAGCTTCATCAGGTCTGTTGAAATGACGCAATGGTATGGTACGCCCAACCATGTTATATCTTTTCTTAACATTTGGAATATGGGGCTTGTGTAAAAGGTTACAAACCTATTCCAAATCAGACAAGTGCTACTTTGTAGGTTATCCCAAGTCATTGGGTATTCCCCCACCACTATACCGAGACAAAGGTTTTCGTCACAAAACGGTATGCCTTTAAAGAGAATAGTTCTTACAAAAGGTGAGTGGGAGGACAGTGCAACTCGACGAGATAACCAGTATCTTCGTCATCAGGTCAAAGGAAAGAGACCTTGGAAGTAATTCCAGAGTTTCCTACTGCGACTGATACGGAAGTCTCTACAATAAAATATATGGACTTCGGTCAAACTTGCAGCTGAACCACGTAGGCAAGGCTCGTGCAAACCTCTCAGGTGCGCAAACGAGATATTGTTGTTAGACAACAATATACCTACGATACACAAGGAAGCGTTGATGGGCCCTGACTCCGGAATTGGCTAAATGCCAATGCAACCCGAGTTAGTTTCCACATAAGTGATTCAAGATTAAAACCTTGATACACCTTTCGGAAGACTTAGAGTCTAACGAATATTTATGGAACTTAAAACTGATACGGATAAAAATGTTTTATCCATAAAGCTCGACTTGTTGCAATAACAAGTTCAAAGAGTTGACTACGATGAGATTGTCTCACCGTAGCGATGCTTAAAGTCGGTTCGGGTTGAACTAGCAATTAATACATATTTCAATCATGAGATATGAAACATGGATGACAAAAGGATTTCCATTTGATGGAAATAAAACCTAGGACTTGTATGTGATACAGTCCAAAGTAATTTGTCGATCCAGAGGATGCTAGTAGGTATGCAAACTTCAGAGTTCCAGCGATGGACAGAAGAGAGCAAAATGGAGTCCGAATCTTCGTGTTTTGATGAAATGGTCAAAGGGGTTTGACTTCATCAATGGGTAACGAAGATGCTTGTAATTCAAGAAAGTAAGTGGGAGCATAATAATATTTCTAAAAACCTTGTGTGCTTGACACATTGGTAATTGGAAATAAATTTCTTGACACGAATTAGGACTTCGTTTGAAAATAGTTTTTTGATGAAGTGCTTAGGCTAAATAGCCTCAATATTAGGCATGATGATCTATGGAGATAGATTTACCTAATGGGGCTAAGCAATGAATACATATTGACAAGGTGCTAAAACCTTTTAGCATTTAAAACACCAAGGAGTGATTCTTGCCGAAGTCACATGGAAAGAGTTTTTACAAGACTCGGTGTCTCAAAACACTGATGAGTAAAATACATGATGGAGATTCCACACACCTTCATGTTTGGATTAATCATGTATTCCATGGTTTGTAAAACAACTAGATATGTCCAATACTCCCAAGGTGTTGCGAGTATGGATACCAAGGTGATCAAAAGTACTGATCTTGGGACAAAGGGTCATCGAGTACTATAGTAGCACTGATGACATATTTTCTCGCAAGCGGAGATCATGAAGAGTTCGTTGTAAAAGGTTACATCGATACAGTCTTCATCCATGCTCCAAGCGATTTTCAATTTAAATTAAGGGTTTTGTGTAACACACAATGTGGTGGCACAGTTAGTTGGAAAATGTTCCAAACAAGTTACTGTGGCGAATTCTATAACAGAGGCGAAGTATGTTTCCACCTTTAAAGTGACAAAGAAGATGTTGAATCATATAGTTCATTCATGAACTTAGTATGGTTCCAAGATGGCTTTTGTCAATGGGACACTACTGCAAGTAGTTGCTCCATAACTCAGTCTGAGGAATCCAGGTTCGACCTGTGATTCACATACATACCAAGCCAAGTCCACACAAAATATGAATTTTGTGAAAGCGTGAAAACGCGAGGATATGCAAAGATACACACGGAGCTGAAGTCCTCAGATCCGTTGGACATTCAGGCTATACCACAAGCGAAGCATATTTACACCAGTGTGCCACAGGTGTAAAGTGCATTAGCATTGACTAGATTATTGACTCTAGTGCAAGTGGGAGTCTGTAGGAGATATGCCCTAGAGGCAATAATAAATGTTATTGATTATCTCCCTGTTCATAATTAGGTTTATGTTCCATGCTATAACTGCTATGTTCTCGAGTCTACAAATAAAACGAGGCTCGGAGGAAGACTCATATGCACGTGTGGAATAATAAATGATAAAATGTATTCCTAGTCTGGCCTCTAAGACTAGCTCAAGTGTTGCATGATGGTTCTGTTTTCCTGATCATGGGCATGTCTATGCCAGCAACTTTGAGGGCACAATGTTAGAAGAACATTTATGTTGAATCGACCCGAATTGATGTTATGCTATGAGTTACATTCGTCACAAGTTAATGGTTAATAACACAGAGATGGTTAACGTTTGCATGATTCCTTAGACCATGAGAGTATCGAGTTTCTTCATGCTTGCTTCATGAACTTTGGGGTTTGTTAAACGTCATCCGTAAATGGGTGGCTATTACGGCGGCTTACGGGTTCATGGAAAAGTGTGTCAAGTAACTTGATAGCTCAAGATTGGGATTTGCTCCTCCGGTGATGGAGAGATATCTCTGGGCCCTCTCGGTGTTACGGTATCCATCATCGTCTGGCCAGACACAATGTGATTTGATCACAGGGATGCCGGAACACGGTAACGAGAAAAGAGAACAATACCGGTAACGAGGTAACTAGCATAGTGGACAAGCTGTTGATCCACGGGAATGCTAACATGTCTCACCTCGGGTATTTGTAACATATCGCGAAGCAACAGGAATAGCACACGGCAACTGGAGGTTCACTCGAATATTCATTCGTGTGGGTATAGGGGTCAATATGGGTGTCCACGGCTCCGATGCTGATCATTGATCGGAAAGTGTTCCGGTCATGTCTATACTTCACCGAACCTATAGGGTCACACGCTTAAGGGTCATCTATCTGCTGAATACTAGACAAGGAGTCCGAGAGAAAGTCACTGGAAAAGTTTCAGGGACAACGAAAAAGTTCCGGAGAGAACACCGAAAAAGTTTCGGTAAAACCGAAAAGTTGTTTCGGATAAAACCATTGATCCAAAAAGGTTTCGGCAAGCACCGGGAATGTTTTGGAGGTTGCCAGATTGGTCTGGTAATTTCTGGAATTTTTCTGGAGAAAAAACCGAAAACAAGTTTTGGAGCTGCCGGAGTTGTTTACCGGGTAAACAAAGATGGTTTTAAATTAAACCACCATACTGGAAATGTTCCAGAGCGCGTCCAGATAATTTTAGAGGGTGCCGGAAATGTTCTGGGACCTTTCGGAATTTTTTAGAAATAATAGTCGCGGAAAACATCTTGTCCCAGCGTGAGGGGACAAGATCCCACGGATCGTGGGGGCTGTTTTTGGGGGCGCCCCCTTTAGGGGGCAGCCCCTTGTGGCTGGACAAAATGTTGGGGGGCCCCCCCATGGTGGGGGGCAGCTCCCACAAATGGTGGAGAGTGTTGGGAGGAAGGTGGGGCCCCTTGGGGGAACACCATGGACAAGGGAACATGTTTTCTCCATGTTTGGTGGGAACATGTTTACCTTGTTTGGTGGGTGCATGTTTAGTGGGCTGAATTTCAGCCCCCTCCACCCCTTCCACCACTATATAAGGAGGAGAAGAGGTGCTCTCCAACTGCACTCCAACTCTCTCAGACAAGCCATGCATGATCTGGCATTCTTTCTCCCTCCCACGAAATAGTTTCGTAGTGCCGAAAGGCTGTCTGGGTTCCGGTGGGAACTAGTTCTGGACGGCGAAGCCCTGCCGGATAGATGACACCGTATGTGTGCAACTCTGTAGAGAGGTCGTAGTTTCGTCCTTTTGTCTGAGGGGCTGTTCGAGTGTCCTCCCGAAGGGCTGTCCGAGTAATCGTCCGAGTTTCGAGGGTCCTCCCGAAGGGCTGTCCGTGACACCGTCCGAGGGATTGTCCGACCGCCTCCCGGAGGGCTATTCGAGGGGCAGATGAGGGAGTACATCCTCGCGGTTGGGAGGTTGTAAATCCTAGCTGCGGGGATCTGCACCGACGATCGTCATCAACTCTACTTCCGCTGCGCTACGAGTCGGTAACGAAAATGATCAAACCTTGTATGCAGTCTCCATAGTGTTCCTGGGCTGGTGCGTAGGTCGGAAATTTTTTGTTTTCTGCTGCGTTACCCTACAGATAGACAGGCTTACTAGCCTTCTCTCTTTTCAAATGTCTGTACTCTGACATGTTTATACTTCCGCTTGGCTTGTATGACTTTGGGTGAAGGGTCATGAGACCCGATGCTTGTAATAAATGCTATGATGGCTCTTCTGGGCATTTATCTATATGAGTTGTTGAGTTATGTTGTGATGCCATATTGTACAGCACATACTTGCCTGTTATGCGTACGTGTAACATGTATTGCTATGTGTGGGATCCGACACCTAGTTGTTTATTCTTGGTAGCATTTCTTATAGGGAAATGTCTCCTAGTGCTTCCACTGAGACATGGTAGTTCGCTACTGCTCTGGAACACTTAGGTTGGCCGGCATGTATTCTTCTTTGTTCCTGTGTCTGTTCCTTCGGGGACATGTCACGCGTTGTTCCTTTAAGTCGTTGTAGCTTGCTACGACTTGGGTTCATACGTTGATGACCGACACGTTCATTGCTGGGTTACGTATGCATGTCCCTGTATGTTTGTGCCACCTTGGGTTTACGACTAGTCATGTCAGACCGGGTTCTTTGTCATATGGATGCTAGCAACACAATCAAATACGTGAGCCAAAAGACGCAAACGGTCCTGGCCAAGGTAAAGCTACAGCCGTGGGAGCACCGTGCGTGAGGCCGCAAAGTGATATGATGTGTTACATGCTAGATCGGTGTGACTTAGGATCGGGGTCCTGACAGTATAATTGGATAAATGTGATTCTGATTTTTTGGGCGTCATTTTCAAGTTTACTGGTCATCATTAATTTCATGTTTGGTGTTTAATGCATTTTATTATTTAACTTCACATAATCAACTTGTCTTTCAAGTGGAATTTTCATTTTGGTAATTATTTTTACAGTCAGATGTTTTAATTGCCGAATTTGTTATTTTTATGGATAGCATTGCTCGATATGGTGTGTGTGTGTGTGATATATACATTTTTAGATGAATGTGTGTGTGATATACATGTGAACACAAGACATTTTATCATGGGTCCGCCTCATCTGAATTTTTTTCGTCCTCCGCCACTGAGTATAAGATAAGATAGCAACGAACGTGTATAAAAGGTGACGTGCGAAAACTGACAAATTATAACAAGATCTCGCTTTGACTCTTTATTGACCGGTAGATCTAGCTAGGTTGGAAGTCAAATAAGTTGCAGCAATGACTTCCTTTCACAATCTCACTGAATCTGTTTTCGGGGAAGCCAAGCCAACGCAAGTCACCCCCAAGTCATTCTCAGATCTCAGTTACTAGTTAGTCTTTTCATTTCCCCCCGATTTCTCCCCTAACTTGATTCCAGCTATTCTTTACCTATGCATATAGATCGATAGCCAAAAATTCTTATTGGGCGTTATGCAAGTCATATACAATATTGGGCCATATGCAAGTCACGCATAGTCACCGAACCTCTCTTCTCGTCCACAATGCTCGATCCAGAGGTACTAGTTCCTTCGTTCGTTCATCCATGCTTCAGTCCATGGGTGGACACGAATTGGCGACGACAAATCCTTGCAGGAGCAGCAGCCAGGGAGCCAATGGCAAGAGCCGCATGCGGGGATGATGATCTGATTTTTTTTCTAGTACATTAATATCGTAGCGTTCTGCTATCGCCCTAGCCCACATCGTCGCTAGGGGCGGAAGAGTATGTCAAGCCAACTTTTCAATCTCTCTCCAAGTATCACTCAAAAGTATCACAAGTGATGCTTGCCTCGGCTTTCTCTAATTCTTATTTCACGAAGATGTAAATGGTATTGGTAGGGTTAATTCCCAATATTATGTATAATTGGATGAATGTGATTCTGATTTACTGGGCGTGATTTTCAAGTTTACTGGTCATCATTGATTTCATTATTTGGTGTTTCATGCATTTTATTATTTAACTTCACGTAATCAACTTGTCTTTCAAGTGAAATTTTCATTTTGGTAATTATTTTAACAGTCAGATGTTTAAATTGCCGAATTTGTTATTTTTATGAGAGCATTGCTCGACATGGTCTGTGTGTGTGTGTGTGTGACATACATTTTTTAGATGAATGTATATGTGATATACATGTGGACACAAGACATTTTATCATGGGTCCGCCTCACCTCAAATTTTTTTCGTCCTCCGCCACTTATGACGAGTTATATATTATATATATGACTACAGATCCTGAGTTGATGTATGACTGCCGATGATGTTGAAGAGTTATTATTATGTGATTACGGATGATGAATTATTATATCATTGGGTGGAAGAAATACGGATTAGATTAAAGCGGATGGGTCCAAGTGAGCAAGTTGAATTAGTGGGATGATATGATGTTGGGACGGCACACAAATGTCGAATCTCATCCATAAAAAAAAATGTTGGTCCGTCGCACCCAATGCTATATATAATAGATACGTATTAATGGAAATAATACTAGCATTATTTTACAGCTCATAACCTCCGTTTATATATGCCTCAAAAAGGAGTGCCGTGCGTGTAACCCGTCTAGTTTTCGCTGCAGGCGCGCAGGGAAACAGTCAGGAGCCTCGCCATCCCGTCGCCGCAGGGAAACAGTGAGGTGCCTCCCAGTCTTGGAGCGGAGGGCAGTGCTGCGGCGTGAAGAATGGCTGTACGTCGTCGTTTCGCCCTTCTTTTTGTTTTTGTATGTATTTTTTATTTGACACGAGACCAACGCCGGCGCCGGCGCAGAGTCGTCGTCGTGGCCGAGCAGCTAGCTAGCTCGTCCCTGGCGCGTGCGGACGTCGTTGTTCTTCAAGTGGTCAGCTGGATCCACGGCCACGCTCACGACTGCTCAGGCGGTCGGGCACGGCCGGCCGGTATCGTTCTTGGTGGGACATGCATGATATCCAGATGGTTCCTCCTCTCTCGGATCAACAACACGGCGCTTAACAACTACTAGTATAATGCCCGTGCGCTTGTCACGGGTCTTTAAATATCTTTTGTAATTGCAAGTAATGTGTAGAAAGGACAACCTTCAACAATCAGAAAGTAATTAAAATCCACTTCACTTGCTATGCAATTTGATGATGTATACATAGAGAGCAAATCCAAAGAATTAGCTTCGGGATAGGGGAGGCTTGCCCCCGATCAAATTCGGAGTAAAAGATGGGAGGCTTGCCCACTTTTGGCTTGATCACTGGATAGGGGAGGGGTCCCTTAGACACAGATTCCCATGACTCTTTGTCATTAGGCACAATCCAAGAGCAGTGGAGGTCAAGGTGGATGACAGATGGACTCCGTTGTTCTAGCAATCGTTTGGGCCCTTGGAAGTGGCGGATTGGGACCTCCTCTAGGATGAGCTAGCCGGAGTGAGGTTAACCAACGGGGACGACAACATTTCTTGGAAGTTGGAACCTTTGGGCCAATTTTCCATACGATCCCTATACAGAGAAATTTTTAAGACGGATACACAAGGTGGGGTGATGGATATCTAGAAGATGAAGATTCCTTCCAAAATAAATAAAAACTGTTTAGCAAGTTGCTAGGAACCGAATTTTTAGTGATGATCAAGTGATCAAAGGGAAAGGGACGGGAGACAGCAAGTGTACTTGTTGTGGCCAAGATGGAACTTGCGAACATGTCCTATTTAGATGCATCATTGCAAGGTTTATTTGGAGTGTCATTAGGGAGACCACAGGTGTATCTGAACTGCACGCGGGGGGGGGGTGGTGTGTGGTGGGGGGGTGGGGGGGTGGGGGGGTTGCTAATTTACAACATCTTCTTATGGGCAGGGCCGACTCTATGTTTCAGAAGGCCCTAGGGCGAACTCGGCAACATGGGCCCCTAAGTCTTAAGACCGTATATATGTGTGTATGTGTGTGCGTGATACATAAACAAATATATCTAACTCAATTTTCATAATATTAAGGGTAAACTTTCAAACATACATTTTTAGTTTGAGATGACTATAATAATTGTTGGACACTTGGACAATGCCATATTACGACAGAAAGACTAAGGGAATTGGGCCCACATCGTTCTTTTTCCCCTAACTATTTTATTTGCCGGGCTATATTATCAGATCATGGGCTCCAAGGCCTGCTCCTTGGGCCATTGCCACTCTAGCCATACACCAGGGCCGGCCCAGCTTATGGGGAACCATGGACGAGATAGATGAATAGTTTGGATTGGTTTTGCGTCGCCGTCTAAGGCGTCACCGTCCACCCTCTCCCAGCCACGGCTTCGCCGGCATCCTTCTCTCCCCGACAACTGCTCGCGCGGCTGCGAGGAGGAGGGACGACACCCTCGTCGTCAGGCCCGGACATCTACCCCAACCGAGCCGCGCCGAGCATAGTCGGGCTGCCGCGCCGTCGATCCCCATGACGAGCCCATCCGAGGTCGATTCCTGTTGCCAAGGAGTTCACACCGTCATGCCGAGGGCGACCACCACGCCGGCGCGACCTGCTGCTCATTATAGAGCCGCCACATTCTCCGAGTACGGCGGCCACCACCAGAGGATTGATGCCACTGATTGTCAGGTTTTCCCTGCCTATTCCACCCATCGTACTCGTCTGCTACTGCTGGCCTGCTGCCAACACAACTGCCCTTCTTCTCGATTAGTTTTATGGATGATATTCCAGTCCTAGTGAAGCAATGGATATAATCTGCTTATACTCTCCAATAATTGAGAAATTGGAGCTAATTATTTTGTGTGGCACAACATGTCTAACATTAGCATTCATTGTATACATTGTGTACCCGGTATATCAAATGTTGATCACATGAGCAGTTGACTAAACGTGTTTTTACAAAGGCTATAAACTGATTTAGTGCTCAATTGTGATGTAAACTGAATCCGAAACAACCTTATCAGTGTCCCTATAGTATTTGATTGTTTGTTTTCAGAGGAATTGGTTTTTTTCAATGTCTTGCAAAATTGTGCTCCAAAATACTCTTCAGAGTTTAGAGCTAACAAAATGCTTCTTTTTTGGTTAAAATCATCAGCCCCTGCGCGTATAGTCTTGCAAAGCATATGGATGGGCGATGGCAGTGGGCGATTTCCCCTGGTGTCTCTCCACCCAGATGTCACATGCAGTTGTAAGTTGTCAATTTTCCCCTGCTTTAATATCACTTTATTGTTGGTGCAGTGCAATGTTGCTATTTCATCTATAGTTGAATGGTCGTGGGGAAAAAACATAGCATCGTACCTTGTATTGGCAAATAATATGTCCATTTATTTTTCATATTTAGTGGCCACATGTAGGAGATATGCCCTAGAGGCAGTAATATCAGTTATTTTGTATCTCCTGGTTTGTAATGAAAGTTTATGATTCCATGCTATAACTGCAATGATTCTCGAGTCTACAATAAAATGAGGCTTGGAGGGAAACTCATGTGCACGTGTGGGATAATAAACGGAAAAATGTATTCCTGGTCAAGCCTCTTTGACTGGCTCGAGTATTGCATGATGATCCTGTTTTCCTGATCATGGGCATGTCTATGCCGGCAATTTTGAGGGCACAAATTGTTGGTAGAACACTTGTGTTGAATCGACCCATTTTGATGTTATGCTATGAGATGCATTCGTCACAAGTTAATGGTTTATAACACAGAGAAGTTAATGTTTGCATAATTCCTTAGACCATGAGAGTATCGAGTTCCTTCATACTTGCTTCGTGAACTTTGGGGTTTGTTAAACGTTCATCCGAACTGGGTGGCTATTACGGCGGCTTACGGGTTCACGGAAAAGTATGGCAAGTAACGAGATAGCTCAAGATTGGGATTTGCTCCTCCGACGATGGAGAGATATACTCGGGCCCTCTCGGTGTTACGGTATCCATCATCGTCTGGCCAGACACCTTGTGATTTGATCACTGGGATGCCGGAACACGGAAACGAGAAAAGAGAACAAAACCGGTAACGAGGTAACTTGCATGATGGACAAATTGTTGATCCACAGGAATGCAATAAATCTCACCTTGGGTGTTTGTGACATATCGCGAAGCAACAAGAATAGCACACGGCAACTGGAGGTTCACTCGAATATTCATTCGTGTGGGTATAGGGGTCGATATGGGTGTCCACGGCTCCGATGTTGATCATTGATCGGAAGGGGTTCCAGGTCATGTCTATACTTCACCGAACCTATAGGGTCACACGTTTAAGGGTCATCTATCTGCTGAATACTAGACAGGGAGTCTGAGAGAAAGTTTCTGGAAAAAGTTTTTTTCGGAGACAGCGGAAAAGTTCCGACGAGAGAGGTCACCGGATGAGTTTCGGTGATACTGAAAAGTTGTTTCAGAGGATACCATAAAGTCAAATTGGTTTTGGCACATGCCTGATAATTCTTAGAGGGTGCCAGAATCATTCTGGAAACTTTTGGGAATTTTCTGGAAGAAAAACCGGAAATGTTTCGGAGCTGCCGGAACCACTTCAGATGCTTTTCGCAGATGAAAATCACTAATCTGGAATTGTTCCAGAACGCCTTGAAAATTATTATGGTGGGTACTGGAAATGTTCTAAGCCCACATAAATATTTTCAGTTCGAACGGACGCTGAAAAATGTCGTCGTGAATAGTGAAAGTGCTTTTTGGGTTACTTTTTGGTAAGCCACTTGTTTGGGCTTTATCCCAAAATATCTAGGGATGACATGGATGGATTGGGAGGCCCTCATGGGGGCCCCCCAAGGGGTGTGGCCGGCCAAGTAGGTGGCTCCTCCTTGGAGCCCCTCTTGTTCCTTGTTTTCACCCTTAAACCCTTGGTGGAAGGACTTCATTCATGTGCTTTTGCGTTTTATTGTAAAACCACCCTACCCCTTGGGATTTCCTATAAATAGAGGTGGAGGGGCAGCCCTCCACACTCATCCCTTGCTCTCATACACATGCCATGCATTATCTGGCTTCTTCTCTCCCTCCCATGAAAAGAGTTTCGTAGAGCCGAAAGGCTCTCTGGGTTCCGGCAGGAACTAGTTCTGGACGGCGAAGCCCTGCCGGATAGCTGACACCGTATGTGTGCAACCCCATAGAGAGGTCGTAGTTTCGGTCTTTTGCCCGAGGGGCTGTTCGAGAGTCCTCCCGAAGGGCTGTCCGAGTCTCCGTTTGAGTTTCGAGGGTCCTCCCGAAGGGCTGTCCGCGACATCGTCCGGGGGACTGTCCGACCGCCTCCCGAAGGGCTGTCCGACGAGGGAGTACATCCTCACGGTTGGGAGGTTGTAAATCCTAGCTGCGGGGATCTGCACCAACGATCTCCACCGACTCTTCTTCCGCTGCGCTTCGAGTTGGTACGGATCAGATCAAACCTTGTATGCAGTCTCCATAGTGGTCCTGGGCGTGCTCGCTACCGAAAATTTTCGTTTTCTGTCGCGTTACCCAACAGTGGCATCAAGAGCCGTGCTATGCATAGATGCAGGTTACGATCTAGAATACATGGAGATGTATGGGTATTGCATAATATAATTTTGGAGTAGATGAGATCTATTGCTGAAAATTATTTATGTGGGTGACAGATGAAATCTGTTACCCGACATTCTTGTTGCTTCCCTGGAATTTGCGTTTGCTCAATCTCGAGACAGCATGGTGGAATTTGACAAAGTTCTGGCAATCCGTGATCCTGATTGATCATGGAAGTGCTATCAGTTCTTTGGGTTCTGCCATAGTCAAAAGAAAGATGAAATTCGCAGATGAATGGGCATTGCAGATATGATCTGCACGGGGGTCATGCGTATGACGAAGTTTAGTATGGGGCTCGAGATTTAATTATCTCGTGTTTCATACACCCCGAGATGTTAATCTAGCAACTTGAATAATCATACTTGATGATAAAACGTTGGTAGCTGCGGTTTAAGTCAAAACCTTAGAAGCCACGTAAAATAAAATTTTGCATAAACCGATTAGAGGCGTCTAACTTGGTTTTGCAGGATGGTTTGCATGTGATGTGGTATAGCAATGCTCATATTCAATTTGATTATGTATGAGATGACTATATGATGTAATTAACATGACCTGCGTGTCATGATTTGGCATGCTGGCTGGAGCCATATGATTGCACTTTAATGACCTGCGTGTCAACCTTAAGTAATGCATTTATTTTATCCTGCTATGGAGATAGCAATATTATCTGGTGCATCAACAAGGTGGTGGCAATCTGTGCGAAGGTGAACACCGACGCGAATGCCGAAGACGAAGAAATGAAAGACTTCTCCGTCAGAAGGGGCTATACTGTAGGGTAACGCAGCAGAAAACAAAAAATTTCCGACCTACGCACCAGCCCAGGACCACTATGGAGACTGCATACAAGGTTTGATCATTTTCGTTACCGACTCGTAGCGCAGCGGAAGTAGAGTCGATGACGATCGGCGGTGCAGATCCCCGCAGCTAGGATTTACAACCTCCCAACCGCGAGGATGTATACCCTCGTCTTCCCTTCGGACAGCCCTCCGGGAGGCGGTCGAACAGCCCCACGGACGATGTCGCGGACAGCCCTTCGGGAGGACCTTCGAAACTCGAACGGTCACTCGGACAGCCCTTCGGGAGGACTCACAGAACTCGGGCCGTCACTTGGACAACCCTTCGGGAGGCACTCACGAACAGCCCCTCGGGCACTAAGATCGAAACTACGACCTCTCTACAGAGTTGCACACATACGGTGTCATCTATCCGGCAGGGCTTCGCCGTCCAGAACTAGTTCCCACCGGAACCCAGACAGCCTTTCGGCTCTACGAAACTCTTTTCGTGGGAGGGAGAGAGAAGCCAGATCATTGCAATGGCATGTATGTGAGAAGGGATGAGGTTTGGGCAGCCCCCTCACCTCCTATTTATAGGAAAACCCAAGGGGTAGTGTGCCTCCCAAATTACCAAAAACTCCCATGCAAAAGTCTTCACATGAGGGTAATATGGGCAAAATGGGATGCCATGTGGAGCTCCAAAGAGCTCCACCCCCCTTGGCCGGCCACCCCCTTGGGGGTCCCCCATGAGGTGCTCTCATGGCCTCCAAAGTCCTTCTAGAAGCCTTTAGCAAAAGCCCTAAAAGGTGGCTTTCCAAAAATACCCCAAAAAGCACTTTCACTATTCACGACGACATTTTTCAGCGTCCGTTCGAACTAAAAATATTTATGTGGGCTTAGAACATTTCCAGTACCCACTAAAATAATTTTCAACGTGTTCTGGAACAATTCCAGTTTAGTGTTTTCATCTGCGAAAAGCATCTGAAGCGGTTCCGGCAGCCTCGGAACATTTCCGGTTTTTCTTCCAGAAAATTCTCAGAAGTTTCCAGAATGATTCTGGCATCCTCCAAGAATTATCAGGCATGTGCCGAAACCATTTTGACTTAATGGTATCCCCTGAAACAACTTTTCAGTTTCACCGGAACTCATCCGGTGACCTCTCTCTGCGGAACTTTTCCGCTGTCCGAAACTTTTCGGTGTCCGAAACTTTTTCGGTGATTTTCTCTCAGACTCCCTGTCTAGTATTCAGCAGATAGATGACCCTTAAGCGTGTGACCCTATAGGTTCGGTGAAGTATAGACATGACACGGAACCCCTTCCGATCAATGATCAACATCGGAGCCGTGGACACCCATATTGATCCCTATACCCACACGAATGAATATTCGAGTGAACCTCCAGTTGCCGTGTGCTATTCCTGTTGCTTCGCGATATGTTACAAATACCCGAGGCGAGACATGTTGGCATTCCCGTGGATCAACAACTTGTCCACTATGCTAGTTACCTCGTTACCGGTATTGTTCTCTTTTCTCGTTACTGTGTTCCGGCATCCCTGTGATCAAATCACCCTGTGTCTGGCCAGACGATGATGGATACCGTAACACCGAGAGGGCCCAGAGATATCTCTCCATCGTCGGAGGAGCAAATCCCAATCTTGAGCTATCAAGTTACTTGACATACTTTCCCATGAACCTGTAAGCCGCCGTAATAGCCATCCAGTTACGGATGACGTTTAACAAACCCCAAAGTTCATGAATCAAGCATGAAGAAACTCGATACTCTCATGGTCTGAGGAATTATGCAAACGTTAACCATCTCTGTGTTATTAACCATTAACTTGTGACGAAAGAATCTCATAGCATAACATCAATTTGGGTCGATTCAACACAAATGTTCTGCTAACAATTGTGCCCTCAAAATTGCCGGCATAGTCATGCCCATGATCAGGAAAACAGGATCATCATGCAATACTTGAGCCAGTCATAGAGGCTTGACTAGGAATACATTTTACCGTTTATTATCCCACACGTGCACATGAGTTTCCCTCCAAGCCTCGTTTTATTTGTAGACTCGAGAATCATTGCAGTTATAGCATGGAACATAAACCTAATTATGAACAGGGAGATAATCAATAACATTTATTATTGCCTCTAGGGCATGTAGGGTAACGCAGCAGAAAACAAAAATTTTCCGACCTACGCACCAGCCCAGGACCACTATGGAGACTGCATACAAGGTTTGATCATTTTCGTTACCGACCCGTAGCGCAGCGAAAGTAGAGTCGATGACGATCGGTGGTGCAGATCCCCGCAGCTAGGATTTACAACCTCCCAACCGCGAGGATGTATACCCTCGTCTTCCCTTCGGACAGCCCTCCGGGAGGCAGTCGAACAGTCCCCCGGACGGTGTCGCGGACAGCCCTTCGGGAGGACCTTCGAAACTCGAACGGTCACTCGGACAGCCCTTCGGGAGGACTCACAGAACTCGGACCGTCACTTGGACAGCCCTTCGGGAGGCACTCACGAACAGCCCCTCGGGCACTAAGATCGAAACTACGAACTCTCTACAGAGTTGCACACATACGGTGTCAACTATCCGGCAGGGCTTCGCCGTCCAGAACTAGTTCCCACCGGAACCCAGACAGCCTTTCGGCTCTACGAAACTCTTTTCGTGGGAGGGAGAGAGAAGCCAGATCATTGCATGGCACTTGTATGTGAGAAGGAGTGAGTCTTTAGGCAGCCCCCTCCACCCCTATTTATAGGCCAAGCCCAAGGGTGGCTTCTCCAAGAAGCCAAGGGGAAAAATACCAAAGGACCCTCAAGGTGGCTTCTCCAAGAAGCCATCCAAAAAGCACTTTCACTATTCACGACGACATTTTTCAGCGTCCGTTCAAACTGAAAATATTTATGTGGGCTTAGTACATTTCCAGTACCCACTAAAATAATTTTCAATGCGTTCTGGAACAATTCCAGTTTAGTGATTTCATCTGCGAAAAGCATCTGAAGCGGTTCCGGCAGCCCCGGAACATTTCCGGTTTTTCTTCCAGAAAATTCCCAGAAGTTTCCAGAATGATTCTGGCATCCTCCAAGAATTATCAGGCATGTGCCGAAACCATTTTGACTTAATGGTATCCCCTGAAACAACTTTTCAGTTTCACCGGAACTCATCCGGTGACCTCTCTCTGCGGAACTTTTCCGCTGTCCGAAACTTTTCGGTGTCCGCAACTTTTTCGGTGATTTTCTCTCAGACTCCCTGTCTAGTATTCAGCAGATAGATGACCCTTAAGCGTGTGACCCTATAGGTTCGGTGAAGTATAGACATGACACGGAACCCCTTCCGATCAATGATCAACATCGGAGCCGTGGACACCCATATTGACCCCTATACCCACACGAATGAATATTCGAGTGAACCTCCAGTTGCCGTGTGCTATTCCTGTTGCTTCGCGATATGTTACAAATACCCGAGGTGAGACATGTAGGCATTCCCGTGGATCAACAACTTGTCCACTATGCTAGTTACCTCGTTACCGGTATTGTTCTCTTTTCTCATTACCGTGTTCCGGCATCCCCGTGATCAAATCACATAGTGTCTGGCCAGACGATGATGGATACCGTAACACCGAGAGGGCCCAGAGATATCTCTCCATCGTCGGAGGAGCAAATCCCAATCTTGAGCTATCAAGTTACTTGACATACTTTCCCATGAACCCGTAAGCCGCCGTAATAGCCATCCATTTACGGATGACGTTTAACAAACCCCAAAGTTCATGAATCAAGCATGAAGAAACTCGATACTCTCATGGTCTGAGGAATCATGCAAACATTAACCATCTCTGTGTTATTAACCATAAACTTGTGACGAATGTATCTCATAGCATAACATCAATCGGGTCGATTCAACACAAATGTTCTTCTAACATTTGTGCCCTCAAAGTTGCTGGCATAGACATGCCTATGATTGGGAAAACATAATCATCATGCAACACCTGAGCTAGTCTTCGAGGCATGACTAGGAATACATTTTACCGTTTATTATTCCACACGTGCACATGGGTTTTCCCCAGAGCCTTTATGGATATACGGGCTCGGGAACCACAGCAGTTATAGCATGGAACATAAACCTAATTATGAACACGGAGATAAATAATAACATTTATTATTGCCTCTAGGGCATATCTCCTACAGACTCCCACTTGCACTAGAGTCAATAATCTAGTTAATGCTAATGCACTTTACACCTGTGGCACACCGGTGTAAATATGCTTCGCTTGTGGTATAGCCTGATGTCCAACGGATCTGACGACTTCAGCTCCATGTGTATCTTTGCATATCCTCACATTTTCACGCTTTCACAAAATTCATATTTTGTGTGGACTTGGCTTTGTATGTATGTGAATCACAGGTCGAACCTGGATTCCTCAGACTGAGTTACGGAGCAACTACCTGCAGTAGTGTCCCATTGCCAAAAGCCATCTTGGAACCATACTAAGTTCATGAATGAACTATATGATTCAACATCTTCTTTGTCGCTTTAAAAGCGGCAACATACTTCGCCCCTGTTATAGAATTCACCACAGTAACTTGTTTGGAACAATTTCCAACTACCGTGCCACCATATTGTGTATTGCACAAAACCCTTAACTTAAATCGAAAATCGCTTGGAGCATGGATGAAGACTGTATCGATGTAACCTTTTACAACGAACTCTTCATGATCTCTGCTTGCGAGAAAACATGTCATCAGTGCTACTATAGTACTCAATGACCCTTTTACACTGTTGTCCCATGATCAGTACTTTTGATCACTTTGGTATCTATACTCGCAACAACTTTGGGAGTATTGGACATATCTGGTTGTTTTTACATACCATGGAATACATGATTAATCCAAACACAAGAGTTTGTGGAATCTCCATCATGTATTTTGCTCATCAGTGTTTTGGGACACCGAGTCTTGCAAAAACTCTTTCCATGTGACTTCGGCAAGAATCACTCCTTGACGTTTTTAATGCTAAAAGGTTTTAGCATCTTGTCAATATGTATCTTTTCTCAGCCCTATTAGGTAAATCTATCTCCATAGATCATCATGCCTAATATAAAGGCTATTTAGCCCAAGCACTTCATTGAAAAACTATTTTCAAATGAAGTCCTAATTCGTGTCAAGAATTTTAAGTCCAATTAACAATGTGTCAAGCACACAAGGTTTTTAGAAATTTTATTATGCTCCCACTTACTTTCTTGAATCACAAGCATCTTCGTTACCCATTGATGAAGTCAAACCCTTTTGACCATTTCATCAAAACACGAAGATTCCAACTCCATTTTGCTCTCTTCTGTTCATCGCTGGAACTCTGAAGTTTGCAAACTTACTAGCATCCTCTGGATCGACAAATTACTTTGGACTGTATCACATACAAGTCCTAGGTTTTATTTCCATCAGATAGAAATCCTTTTGTCATCCATGTTTCATATCTCATGATTGAACTATGTCTTAATTGCTAGTTCAACCCGAACCGACTTTAAGCATCGCTACGGTGAGACAATCTCATCGTAGTCAACTCCTTGAACTTGTTATTTGCAACAAGTCGAGCTTTATGGATAAAACATTTTTATCCGTATCAGTTTTAAGTTCCATAAATATTCATTAGACTCTAAGTCTTCCGAAGGGTGTATCAAGGTTTTAATCTTGAATCACTTATATGGAAACTAACTCGGATTGTATTGGCATTTAGCCAATTATGGAGTCAGGGCCCATCAACGCTTCCTTGTGTATCGTAGGTATACTGTTGTCTAACAACAATATCTCGTTTGCGCACCTGAGAGGTTTGCACGAGCCTTGCCTACGTGGTTCAGCTGCAAGTTCGACCGAAGTCCATACATTTTATTGTAGAGACTTCCGTATCAGTTGCAGTAGGAAACTCTGGAATTACTTCCAAGGTCTCTTTCCTTTGATCTGATGACGAAGATACCGTTTATCTCGTCGAGTTGCACTATTCTCCCACTCACCTTTTTGAAAGAACCATTTTCTTCAAAAAGCATACCGTTCTTTGTGGCAAACCTATTTGCCTCGGTATAGTGAGGGAGGAATACCCAATTACTTGGGATAACCTACAAAGTAGCACTTGTCTGATTTGGAATAGGTTTGTAACCTTTTACACAAGCCCCATATTCCAAATGTTAAGAAAAGATATAACATGGTTGGGCGTACCATACCATGGCGTCATTTCAACAGACCTGATGGAGCTCTTTTCAGTGTAAAAGCCGCAGTCTCTAAAGCATCACTTTAAAAGGGATAATGGCAAATTTATTTATGTCATCTTTGATCTTACCATGTCATAAATGGTTCAATTACATCTTCACGGACTTTCCACTCACAGTGGTGTTCCGGGAGGTGTAAGTTATGAAACTCTTTTCACAACTCATCAGACATTCGCTAAACTTGTAACTCAAATATTTCTTTCTGCAATCGAATTGTAGAAACATAATTATCTTGTTACAATAACTTCTACTTCATATTTGAAAACCTTTCGAATGATTTCAAAAGATCCAGACTTACGTCTCATCAAGTAAATATCCACATATCTACTTGAGTCATTTCTGAAGATATATAAATCCACTACTTGCAACAACCTTTATCGTACTACACACATCAAATGTATGATCACCAATAAGTTTGTTGTCCGTTCCTTATGGCCCGTGACCGGTATTTCAGTCACTTCTCTTTTCGGAGGAAAGTTGCAAGTGTCAGATGATTCAAAATCAAACGACTTCAAAATCCATCATAATGGAATTTATCCATGCGGGTTTCTCCAATGTGACCAAATGCAGTGCCACACTTGTGTGGTATTCTTTTAGTCTTGCGACATTTAGCGTTAGTGTTATGGATGTATCATATTACCATCAATATTCATAACATACATCCCATCTAGGATGGAAGCATGGCCCTTCATGTTATTCATAATACTGAACAACAATTGTTGTTTTTATGAACAACTCTTTTGCAACAAACATTGTGCAATGGGCTAGAGTGTATGAAACTCTAAAATGAATTATGAAAGTAAACCCAGAGGTAATGTATTATTTATCAATATTCATAACATACATCTCATTCATAATGAAAGTATGGCCCTTATGTTATTCATAACATCGAACATCAAAAGTTCTCTTATAAACAACCTTCTTGCAAGATACCTTATGCAATCGGCTAGAGTTTGTGAAACTCTAAATGAATTATGAAAATAAATACATACGGTAATACACCGATGGAAGGTATAGTAACATTTACTATGTTCCCTGTGTATACCAAAACCTCATTCCTGGCTAGTCTTTCAGGCCATTGTAGTTCTTACATCGAGTTGCAACAGAATGCAATCGAGCGGGTACATTTGTGATTGTCTCACAATACCCAAGAATTAGTGATTAACATGTTTAACCATAATTCCCAAGAACTATATCTTTTACCAGCCTTCTATACATCAAAACTTGTTTGACATTCATACATGAGCTGGATATTCTAGTCTTCTTTCTTTTTGCCTTTATACTTCTAACAGTTTAACTTTCAGTATTTCTCCTACTCTCAGAAGAAGCACACAACTTAATAGTGGCGTTAGCCCCGGACTTCCTTGGTGTGTAAGTCACACTAACACCCTTCGGACACTTCCTTTCTCTTTAAGTTGTTGTTTTATTCACCTTTCATCATATGACAGGCGTTCTACTGGATCCCTCTCTTATCAGTCTAATGCATAGTAAACTCTTTTACTAATAGTTTGCAAACAAACATTGCTTTGGATATCTCATATCTTTTAGCCTTTGTCTGTCTCTGAAAATGATTTTCAGATTCCATGAATATCACATAACTATCCAAACTTTCGAAGTTCGGGTCTCATGGAAGCAAATGTATTGCACTTGACTGAAACGGAATTCTAGCTTTTGGATCGAAGGACGAGAGTCACATGATCCATAGCATAAGCGAAAAGAATACCGAAAGTATGCGATAGGACAAAGTCCTTCTCGGCACTCTTGAGGACAATCCTCACATTACGTTACCAACCGTAAAGTTTTAACCAGATATTTAACAGCTATTCAATTTTAACAGGGAAGGTGGAAATGCGAGCCATTATTCTACAACTATTATGCAAATCACACTTAGACAGTGTTCAAAATTAATTGCACTGAGAATTAAACAAGTTAATTCTACAGTGCGCTCCCACTCAAATCAATATCTCTCATAATTGATTGTGAGTGATTCAAGATCCATATTACAATTCAACGCCAAGGATGTGTCCATCTCAAGTGACGAGAATTGCAATCGGTAGGCCAACTTGCCAATCACATCTCTATGTGACTCTTGTTCATCTTTCGATGAGCGTGTTCCGAGCTCAGGACGCTCCTCCAGAACGTCAAGACAACCAAGTGATCTCACTGCGAGGTCTCAACTCACCCGCCTCACACTTCCCTAATCGTTCGCACCCATGTGTCCATGTGATGCCCCGAAAAGTTAGGTGCCGTGACGGTGCTACACTTGGGAGAACACTAACTACTTGATATTTTTGTGAGAGATCACCCTAATAAAAGCGACTACCGTGCAATCAAAAAGGGTGCATCATAAGGGATAAACATCTCAGGCAATTCATAATAGCATGATATGGTATAGCCCTTTCTGACGGAGAAGTCTTGTATTTCTTCGTCTTTGGCATTCGCGTCGGTGTTCACCTTCGTGAAGATTTCCACCACCTTGTCGATGCACCAGATAATATTGCTATCTCTATAGCTAATAAAATAATGCATTACAACAAGGTTGACACGCAGGTCATTTAAAGTGCAATCATATGGCTCCAGCCATCATGCCGAATCATGACACACAGGTCATGTTAATTAATTTACATCATATAGTCATCTCATACATAATCAAATTATTATGAGCACTGCTATACCACATCAAATGCACATGCAAACCCTCCTGCAAAACCAAGTTAGACGCCTCTAATCGGTTCATGCAAAAACTTGTTTTACGTGGCTTCTAAGGTTTCGAAACAAACCGAAGCTACCAACATCCATCATCAAGTATGATAATTCAAGTCGCTAGATTAACTTTCCAGGGTGTATGAAAACCGAGATAATAAAATCTCGAGCCCCATACTAAGCTTCGTCATACGCATGACCCCCGTGCAGATCATATCTGCATTGCCCTTTCGTCTGCAAAATTTCATCTTTCTTTTTAACTAAGGTGGAATTCAATGAACTGTTAGCACTTCGTTGATCAATCAGGATCGCGGATTGCCAGAACTTTGAAACTCCACCATACTGTTATCAAGATCAGAAATATGCAAATTCCAGGGAAGCAACAAGAACATCGGGTAACAGATTTCATCTGCTACCCGCACAAATAATTTTCAGTAATAGAACTCATCTACTACCTAATTATATTGTGCAACACCCATACATCTCTATGTATTCTAGATCGCAAACCTGCATCTACGCATAGCACGGCTCATGATGCCACTGTAGGGTAACGCAGCAGAAAACAAAAATTTTCCGACCTACGCACCAGCCCAGGACCACTATGGAGACTGCATACAAGGTTTGACCATTTTCGTTACCGACTCGTAGCGCAGCGGAAGTAGAGTCGATGACGATCGGCGGTGCAGATCCCCGCAGCTAGGATTTACAACCTCCCAACCGCGAGGATGTATACCCTCATCTTCCCTTCGGACAGCCCTCCGGGAGGCGGTCGAACAGCCCCCCGGACGATGTCGCGGACAGCCCTTCGGGAGGACCTTCGAAACTCGAACGGTCACTCGGACAGCCCTTCGGGAGGACTCACAGAACTCGGGCCGTCACTTGGACAGCCCTTCGGGAGGCACTCACGAACAGCCCCTCTGGCACTAAGATCGAAACTACGACCTCTCTACAGAGTTGCACACATACGGTGTCATCTATCCGGCAGGGCTTCGCCGTCCAGAACTAGTTCCCACCGGAACCCAGACAGCCTTTCGGCTCTACGAAACTCTTTTCCTGGGAGGGAGAGAGAAGCCAGATCATTGCAATGGCATGTATGTGAGAAGGGATGAGGTTTGGGCAGCCCCCTCACCTCCTATTTATAGGAAAACCCAAGGGGTAGTGTGCCTCCCAAATTACCAAAAACTCCCATGCAAAAGTCTTCACATGAGGGTAATATGGGCAAAATGGGATGCCATGTGGAGCTCCAAAGAGCTCCACCCCCCTTGGCCGGCCACCCCCTTGGGGGTCCCCCATGAGGTGCTCTCATGGCCCCCAAAGTCCTTCTAGAAGCCTTTAGCAAAAGCCCTAAAAGGTGGCTTTCCAAAAATACCCCAAAAAGCACTTTCACTATTCACGACGACATTTTTCAGCGTCCGTTCGAACTGAAAATATTTATGTGGGCTTAGAACATTTCCAGTACCCACTAAAATAATTTTCAACGTGTTCTGGAACAATTCCAGTTTAGTGATTTCATCTGCGAAAAGCATCTGAAGCGGTTCCGGCAGCCTCGGAACATTTCCGGTTTTTCTTCTAGAAAATTCTCAGAAGTTTCCAGAATGATTCTGGCATCCTCCAAGAATTATCAGGCATGTGCCGAAACCATTTTGACTTAATGGTATCCCCTAAAACAACTTTTCAGTTTCACCGGAACTCATCCGGTGACCTCTCTCTGCGGAACTTTTCCGCTGTCCGAAACTTTTCGGTGTCCGAAACTTTTTCGGTGATTTTCTCTCAGACTCCCTGTCTAGTATTCAGCAGATAGATGACCCTTAAGCGTGTGATCCTATAGGTTCGGTGAAGTATAGACATGACACGGAACCCCTTCCGATCAATGATCAACATCGGAGCCGTGGACACCCATATTGACCCCTATACCCACACGAATGAATATTCGAGTGAACCTCCAGTTGCCGTGTGCTATTCCTGTTGCTTCGCGATATGTTACAAATACCCGAGGTGAGACATGTAGGCATTCCCGTGGATCAACAACTTGTCCACTATGCTAGTTACCTCGTTACCGGTATTGTTCTCTTTTCTCGTTACCGTGTTCCGGCATCCCCGTGATCAAATCACATAGTGTCTGGCCAGACGATGATGGATACCGTAACACCGAGAGGGCCCAGAGATATCTCTCCATCGTCGGAGGAGCAAATCCCAATCTTGAGCTATCAAGTTACTTGACATACTTTCCCATGAACCCGTAAGCCGCCGAAATAGCCATCCATTTACGGATGACGTTTAACAAACCCCAAAGTTCATGAATCAAGCATGAAGAAACTCGATACTCTCATGGTCTGAGGAATCATGCAAACATTAACCATCTCTGTGTTATTAACCATAAACTTGTGACGAATGTATCTCATAGCATAACATCAATCGGGTCGATTCAACACAAATGTTCTTCTAACATTTGTGCCCTCAAAGTTGCTGGCATAGACATGCCTATGATTGGGAAAACATAATCATCATGCAACACCTGAGCTAGTCTTAGAGGCATGACTAGGAATACATTTTACCGTTTATTATTCCACACGTGCACATGGGTTTTCCCCAGAGCCTTTATGGATATACAGGCTCGGGAACCACAGTAGTTATAGCATGGAACATAAACCTAATTATGAACACGGAGATAAATAATAACATTTATTATTGCCTCTAGGGCATATCTCCTACATATACCATATCATGCTATTATGAATTGCCTGAGATGTTTATCCCTCTTGATGCACCCTTCTTGATTGCGCGGTAGTCGCTTTTTATTAGGGTGATCTCTCACTTCAAAATATCAAAGTAGTTAGTGTTCACCCAAGTGTAGCACCGTCTGTAATTCGTATCTTTTCGGGGTACGCCATGTCCACATGGGTACGAACGAATCGAGAGGAATGAGGCGGGTGAGGTCAGACCTCGCAGCAAGATCACTTGGTTGTCTTTGACGTTCAGGCAGGATCGTCCTGAGCTCGGAACACACCCATCGAAAGATGAACAAGAGTCACATGGAGATGTGATCGGCAAGTTTGCCTACCAATTGAAATTCTCGTCATCAGTGATGTCCACATCAATGGCGTTGAATCGAAGTGTGGGTCTTGTATCACTCATAATCAATTTTGAGAGATATTGATTTGAGTGGGAGCGCATTTTAGAATAAAATTGTTTATTCACTAGTGCTTTTTCATTATAAACAAAGTCTAAGTGAAAACTTGTGTTTTCCGTTGTAGATCAAATGGCTCGCAACACCGCGTTCAACTTAGGCCCGATGTTAGAGAAAGAGAAGTTAACTGCGACTGGAAACAACTATGCGGACTGGGTCCGCAACCTGAGGATTGTCCTCAGGAGCGCTAAGAAACTGTATGTGCTTGAAAATGCTCTTCCAGCTAAACCGGCGGCAGAGGCCCCGGAAGATGAACAAAATGTCTGGGCCACTAAGGATGATGATCACAACTTAGTGCAGTGCCTCATGCTAGCTTGCATGAGTACAGACCTTCAAAAACGTTTTGAACTCCATAAACCCCGTGATATGATACGGGAATTGGATGCTCTGTACAAGGAAAACGCAAAGTCTGAACGATTTGATATCATGAAGGCTTTGATGGATTGCAAGATGGCTGAGGGTAGTTCAGTTGGCGAACACGTGGTCAAAATGATTGGCTATGCTGAAAGGCTTAAAACCCTGGAATTTCCACTTCCACCTGGCCATACGATGGACATGTTGCTTTCTTCACTCCCCCCCGTCTTACGATGGTTTTGTATTAAACTACAACATGAGTGGGATGGAGAAGGAACCGGAAGAGGTGCTCGCCATGCTGAAAACTGCAGAAGGAGGACTGCGGAAAAATCGCAAGCAAGTGTTGCTTGTGAATAAAACCGACAGTTTCAAAAAGAAAAAAGGCAAGCCAAAGAAGGGCAAGGGCGCCGGTAAGACCGGATCCCAAAGCAACTCTAAGGGCGGAGCCAAGAATGAAACTGAGTGCTTCTACTGCAAGGGCACAGGACACTGGAAGAGAAACTGCAAGAAGTATCTGGAAGATAAGAAGTCCGGGAAAACCGAAAAAGGTATAATTGTTATACAAGTTAATGTCATTGATGTTTTGCTTGCTGGCGAAAATTCTAAGTCTTGGGTATTTGATACCGGATCGGTTGCTCACATTTGCAACTCGATACAGGGACTTCAGAAGGTGCGCAGGCTGGCAAAGAATGAGGTCGTGACGCGGGTCGGGAACGGCGCTGGGATCGCCGCGCAAGCCGTCGGCAGTATGCCTCTACGTCTCCCTTCGGGATTTATTTTGGAACTTAGTAACTGTTATCTTGTTCCGGCATTGTGTAGAAACATTATCTCCGGATCATGTTTAGTGCACGATGGGTATTCGTACAAGTCTGAGAACAATGGTTGTTCACTTTATTGTAAGGATATGTTTTATGGATTTGCACCCATTGTTGGGGGCCTTTTCATACTAAATCTTGAATGTGGAAATGATGTCTTTAACGTGAATGCTAAACGCCTTAAGAAGGATGCTACCACCACCACTTACTTGTGGCACTGTCGACTTGGCCACATCGGAAAGAAACGCATGCAAAAACTCCAGTCAAATGGAGTTTTACCGTCCTTTGATTTTGAATCATTCGACACATGTGAAGCTTGTCTGATGGGGAAAATGACCAAGACGCCATTCACGGGTCATCCTGAACGGGCGTGTGAATTATTGGAAATAATACATAGTGATGTATGTGGTCCAATGAACACGGCCGCACGGGGTGGGTATTTTTACTTCGTGACTTTTACTGATGACTTAAGTCGGTATGGCTATATCTACTTGATGAAGCATAAGTCGGAAACCTTTGAAAAGTTCAAAGAATTTCGGAATGAGGTAGAAAATCATCGTGACAAAAAGATTAAGTTTTTGCGGTCTGATCGCGGAGGCGAATATCTTAGTCATGAGTTTGGCCAACATCTAAGTGACCGTGAAATCGTTTCACAGCTTACGCCTCCCGGAACTCCACAGAGAAATGGAGTATCGGAACGACGTAACCGAACCTTGTTGGACATGGTAAGGTCGATGATGTCTCTTATAGATCTACCGATATCTTTTTGGGGTCACGCACTACTTACTGCAGCTCACACACTAAACAGAGCACCGTCTAAATCTGTTGAGACGACACCATACGAGTTATGGCATGGGAAGAAACCCAATTTGTCGCATCTCAAAGTTTGGGGTTGTGAAGCTTATGTAAAACGTTTACAACCAAGCAAACTCGATCCCAGATCAGACAAATGTAACTTTGTAGGTTATCCCAAGGAAACCGTTGGGTATTTCTTCTACCAACCCTCCGAGTGCAAAGTGTTTGTCGCTAAAAACGGAGTCTTTCTCGAGAAAGAGTTTCTCGCAAAAGAATTAAGTGGGAGGACAGTACAACTTGATGAGATTAGTGAATCTTCGGCAACTATTGATACGGCTAAGGAACCGGAAGAAATTCCGCTAATTATCCCTACAACCGAGCCGGAAGTTGTCGCATGCGATGCGGAGACTTCAGACAATGTTGTAACTGAACCACGCAGATCAGGTAGGGCTATCCAGCCACCTGAATGGTTTCATAACGAAATCTTCATTCTTGAAGACGATGAACCTGCGCACTACAAGGAAGCGATGGCGGGGCCCAGCTCAAAAGAATGGCACAAAGCCATGAGATCCGAAATGGAATCCATGTACGAAAACCAAGTTTGGAACTTGGAAGAACTTCCAGAAGGCGCAAAGCCGATTGGTTGTAAATGGATTTTCAAAAGAAAGACGGACGCGGATGGTAACATTACTATCCACAAAGCTAGACTTGTCGCGAAAGGGTTCACGCAAGTTCCAGGAGTGGACTACGACGAGACTTTCTCGCCCGTAGCTATGCTTAGGTCTGTTCGGATATTGCTAGCAATTGCTGCTTATTTCGACTATGAAATATGGCAGATGGATGTCAAAACGGCTTTCCTAAATGGAAACCTCAAAGAGGATGTATACATGATACAGCCGAAAGGTTTTGTCATTCATGAGGATGCTGGAAAGGTATGCAAACTTCAGAAAGCTATTTATGGTCTGAAGCAAGCATCAAGGAGCTGGAACATTCGTTTTGATGAAGTGGTCAAAGAGTTTGGCTTCATCAGGAATGACGAAGAATCTTGTGTTTACAAGAAGTTTAGTGGGAGCGCAAAAGCATTTCTAATCTTGTATGTGGATGACATATTATTGATTGGAAATGACATGAATTTTCTTAGCGAAATAAAAGAATCATTGAAGAAAAGGATTTCAATGAAAGACTTAGGCGAAGCAGCATATGTATTGGGCATCAGAATCTATAGAGATAGATCAAAACGCCTGATAGCGCTTAGCCAAAGCACGTACATTGACAAGGTGTTGAAAAGGTTCAACATGGAGAACTCCAAGAAAGGCCTACTCCCCATGTCACCTGGCACAGTGCTTTGCAAGAATCAGAGTCCTCGAACTCTCGATGAGCGAGTACAAATGAATGATGTTCCATATGCCTCGGCAGTTGGTTCTATTATGTATGCCATGCTATGTACAAGACCGGATGTTTCCTATGCGCTAAGTGTTAGCAGCCGGTACCAAAGTGATCCAGGATTGGAACACTGGGCCGCAGTCAAGGGTATTCTTAAGTACCTCAGACGGACCAAGGATTTACTCCTTGTGTACGGAGGTGATGAAGAGCTCATTGTAAGTGGTTACACTGATGCAGGCTTCATGATTGACCCAGATGACTTCAAATCTCAATCAGGCTATGTTTTCATGTTGAACGGTGGCGCAGTTGATTGGAAAAGTTCCAAACAAAAGACTGTGGCGGATTCTACGACGGAGGCGGAGTATGTTGCAGCTTCAGAAGCCTCCAAGGAGGCGGTATGGATCAAGCAATTTCTTGAAGACCTTGGTGTGGTTCCAAGTGCTCTGGACCCGGTGGAGATCTATTGTGATAATAGTGGCGCCGTGGCTCAGGCAAGGGAGCCAAGTTCGCACCATAAGACAAGACATATTCAACGCAAATATAAACTCATTTGACATCATGTCGAAGAGGGTTTAGTGAAAGTACGCAAAGTTCACACGGATCTGAATGTGTCAGACCCGATGACAAAGCCTCTACCACGAGCAAAGCATGAGCAACACCGGATAGCCATTGGTGTTAGGGAAGCCATGTAACTGGATTATGACTCTAGTGCAAGTGGGAGTCTGTAGGAGATATGCCCTAGAGGCAGTAATATCAGTTATTTTGTATCTCCTGGTTTGTAATGAAAGTTTATGATTCCATGCTATAACTGCAATGATTCTCGAGTCTACAATAAAACGAGGCTTGGAGGGAAACTCATGTGCACGTGTGGGATAATAAACGGAAAAATGTATTCCTGGTCAAGCCTCTTTGACTGGCTCGAGTATTGCATGATGATCCTGTTTTCCTGATCATGGGCATGTCTATGCCGGCAATTTTGAGGGCACAAATTGTTGGTAGAACACTTGTGTTGAATCGACCCATTTTGATGTTATGCTATGAGATGCATTCGTCACAAGTTAATGGTTTATAACACAGAGAAGTTAATGTTTGCATAATTCCTTAGACCATGAGAGTATCCAGTTCCTTCATACTTGCTTCGTGAACTTTGGGGTTTGTTAAACGTCATCCGTAACTGGGTGGCTATTACGGCGGCTTACGGGTTCACGGAAAAGTATGGCAAGTAACGAGATAGCTCAAGATTGGGATTTGCTCCTCCGACGATGGAGAGATATACTCGTGCCCTCTCGGTGTTACGGTATCCATCATCGTCTGGCCAGACACCTTGTGATTTGATCACTGGGATGCCGGAACACGGAAACGAGAAAAGAGAACAAAACCGGTAACGAGGTAACTTGCATGATGGACAAATTGTTGATCCACAGGAATGCAATAAATCTCACCTTGGGTGTTTGTGACATATCGCGAAGCAACAAGAATAGCACACGGCAACTGGAGGTTCACTCGAATATTCATTCGTGTGGGTATAGGGGTCGATATGGGTGTCCACGGCTCCGATGTTGATCATTGATCGGAAGGGGTTCCAGGTCATGTCTATACTTCACCGAACCTATAGGGTCACACGCTTAAGGGTCATCTATCTGCTGA
Organism: Thinopyrum elongatum; assembly: GCA_011799875.1. NCBI lineage: Eukaryota > Viridiplantae > Streptophyta > Magnoliopsida > Poales > Poaceae > Thinopyrum > Thinopyrum elongatum. The sequence goes on from CM022301.1 coordinate 469,735,767, forward strand.
ATACTAGACAGGGAGTCTGAGAGAAAGTTTCTGGAAAAAGTTTTTTTCGGAGACAGCGGAAAAGTTCCGACGAGAGAGGTCACCGGATGAGTTTCGGTGATACTGAAAAGTTGTTTCAGAGGATACCATAAAGTCAAATTGGTTTTGGCACATGCCTGATAATTCTTAGAGGGTGCCAGAATCATTCTGGAAACTTTTGGAAATTTTCTGGAAGAAAAACCGGAAATGTTTCGGAGCTGCCGGAACCACTTCAGATGCTTTTCGCAGATGAAAATCACTAATCTGGAATTGTTCCAGAACGCGTTGAAAATTATTATGGTGGGTACTGGAAATGTTCTAAGCCCACATAAATATTTTCAGTTCGAACGGACGCTGAAAAATGTCGTCGTGAATAGTGAAAGTGCTTTTTGGGTTAATTTTTGGAAAGCCACTTGTTTGGGCTTTATCCCAAAATATCTAGGGATGACATGGATGGATTGGGAGGCCCTCATGGGGGCCCCCCAAGGGGTGTGGCCGGCCAAGTAGGTGGCTCCTCCTTGGAGCTCCTCTTGTTCCTTGTTTTCACCCTTAAACCCTTGGTGGAAGGACTTCATTCATGTGCTTTTGGGTTTTATTGTAAAACCACCCTACCCCTTGGGATTTCCTATAAATAGAGGTGGAGGGGCAGCCCTCCACACTCATCCCTTGCTCTCATACACATGCCATGCATTATCTGGCTTCTTCTCTCCCTCCCATGAAAAGAGTTTCGTAGAGCCGAAAGGCTGTCTGGGTTCCGGCCGGAACTAGTTCTGGACGGCGAAGCCCTGCCGGATAGCTGACACCGTATGTGTGCAACCCCATAGAGAGGTCGTAGTTTCGGTCTTTTGCCCGAGGGGCTGTTCGAGAGTCCTCCCGAAGGGCTGTCCGAGTCTCTGTTTGAGTTTCGAGGGTCCTCCCGAAGGGCTGTCCGCGACATCGTCCGGGGGACTGTCCGACCGCCTCCCGAAGGGCTGTCCGACGAGGGAGTACATCCTCGCGGTTGGGAGGTTGTAAATCCTAGCTGCGGGGATCTGCACCAACGATCTCCACCGACTCTTCTTCCGCTGCGCTTCGAGTTGGTACGGATCAGATCAAACCTTGTATGCAGTCTCCATAGTGGTCCTGGGCGTGCTCGCTACCGAAATTTTTCATTTTCTGTCGCGTTACCCAACACCACATATAACCCTTTGGCAGCCAGTGTCCATCAGTTACTCTGCACATGTGTTTTCCGTTGAAAATAATTCAGAATGAAAGCCAAAAGCAACACAAATAGGTTCAACCTTTTGTAACCCTTGCTGTTTAAAAGATTGTAATAAAGCCAATCATCAAGAGTGCTTTTTTGTTCATCCGTGTCATAGAAATAATTTGCACCCTCTATTGTACAAGAGAAGACAAGCTTGCCAACTTTAGCTTGCAGTATCCAACCTGATCAGAGTAGTGAAAGCTCCTCCTTTCCTAAATCAATATATTCTTGTCAGACACCTCAATGAGATTAGTTAGTGAAGTCTTGACCTAGTCTACATAAATGAATGGCAGTGCTACCACAACATCTACAACATATAGCATCCGAGTTAGTAAAAACAAGTAGGAAACGAAATCTTAAAATCGACTACATAATCATGTGTACAGGGTGGAACACATTAGCCTCGCAAGTGCTGCCTAGGGTAATCTGAAATTCTCTTTTCTTGGTAGTAGTCTTAAACTCTAGTAAAGTAGTTACAAATTAGTGTGTGCACCCTACTTCTACTTGTGTCTTCCACACTGAAAATTTACCATCTGATATACATAGTTGTCACTGGTGGAGTTCCTCTTTGAAAGAAATGCCGATTTCTATTCAATAAAAAAATTCAGTATACCGAGCTTTGTTGGAAACTACATATCAGTGCATTAGCCAAACCTAAACAATGTTTATCCAAAGTCACTTAAAACACCTTGGTGACTGTAAAAAGTGTATCTCCAAGTCCAGAGACAAAGTGAACTTTTCTTCCAAGACAAGAAATTATGTTGTGTCCATGCTGGCAACTTCTATAAAAAGAATCGACTTCAGCTACCATCCCTCTCCTGATAGTAGCAGGTTCAAGAGCAGTATATCTGCAATAATATGCCACGTGAAAAAAGTTTGTTTAGAAGAATCAGTATCTAAACATATCTATAACTATACCACTTTGGGCGTGTACCAACTGACGTTAGTTTCAAAAAAAATTCCTTCGAATGGTAGTTTTCTGAAGACACACACATGCTCAACAGCTCAAGAACAAAAGAGTTCTTCGATTTCTTGACACATAGACTCCGTTGTGAAATGGAAATGGAAATAGCAGCATTTGGAAAAAGCTACTCCATCGGTTCCAAAATACTTGAAGTTATGGTTTGACCTATGTCAAACTTCTTTTAAGTTTGACCAACTCTATTAGAGATTACCATGCACAATTGCATGTAATTATTCAACACTGCACATAAATATATCATGTAATTAATGAGTCGGAAATTGAACTGAACTCAAAAATGCATATGCCCAGGAATTAATTCATGGTTCAGTGTTCATATAACTTTATCTGCAAGTACATATGTATAACTTTCATTTATAATCGCCTCCATATAGGACTGATAGAATAGCAATCTACAACTGAATTCTGCAAAGCATGATGAACAGGTAACTGACAAATATAGACTAGACACATGGAAACTTCAGTAACATAACATGGTGATTCATTAGAGATACGCATCAGAGATAATATCTTCCAAATGCACATATTTTATAAGAATGTCATTATATGTCTCAAGCATTTCGATACACAAATAACAATCAAACAACAAATAGTTTTCCACAGAAAATAGAGGTCATACTTGCAGGCATATTTAGTGGCTCTAGATATACACGGAAATTTCTGTAATTCGTAAATACTCCCTCCGTTCCCAAATATAAGTCTTTTTAGAGATTTCAATATGGACTACATACAGACGTATATAGACGTATTTTAGAGTGTAGATTCATTCATTTTGCTATGTATGTAATCCATATTAGAATTTTTTAAAGACTTATATTTAGGAACAGAGGGAGTATTTCTCAAATATCAGCAGGGCGTAACCATCAATGTTGAGCTTCCTTCAGTATGAGTCATTGACATGTAGAGTTAGAAAAGCAAGATAATACGGCATCCAAAAACATCTTACTCCTCGTGAAACCTTGCGGCAACATCCCATCTTGTCTTCTCCTTTCGCCATCGCCATCGAAATCAGTGCCTCAGCCACGGGTTTTGAACCGCCCCACGGCGTGCCAGAATACGCATCCGCAACCGTAGCAGGACCTCAAACCCCCTTGTGCCACGCTAACAACAGTGTCGGAAGAAGAAACCCATTGATATTCTCAGCGGGGCGACCTGCTGCACGAACAAGACACACGATACTTTAGCAGCAGAAGAGGAACAACAACATATTACCTTGGCTGGCGACGGAGAGAAGAACGGGTCTCGCCGAGCATGTGCCCTTGAGGATGCCCATCAATGATCGCCGCCGCGCCCCCTAAAGCACCAACTCCGCACTAAATCAGTCACCCCTAGCCGCTGCTCCACATCAAATCGGCAGGCTGCCGGGTGGCTGTGCTGCATGAGGGAGGCGACGGAAGGCAGGCGGCCGGGGACGGCACTACGTGAGGGCGAGGGCAGCTGATTAGGCAGGCGCCGAACCGTTGGGCGACAACGGCTGCTAGGAGAAGGGCAACATAGTAGCGGGACGTCCACAGAGGCACAGAGAAGGGGGGGGTCGGTTTCGTACCTTGAGGAGAAGACGACGCCGATGGATGATCTATTGCTTGCTGCCGCTGCGTGCTTTCTTCGTTGCTAGACCACTGTCGATCCTCGTCTTTGCTTCCGTCTACGCTGCTGCGTTTGCCCCGTCGTGCGGCGCTGCCGCCTATACGAGAGACAGGGAGAAATGACGGTTGATTCATGGTGAAAAAAGGAATGTAAATAGTGATAGGAATATAAAATTACACGATTTGGTGCGTAAGAGGAGTCCTTCTCATCTTTTAGGTGATTGAATGGTAATGTGGATAATAAGGAATATAAATTATGTGATTGAATCTTTCTTCTTTTTTGTGTGGGGGGAATTATGTGATTGAATCATCACTTGCCAAATCAGGAGATGGGAAAAATGGGTGGGGCGTGCGCTGGGGGAGACCTTCGATCGATGGGGTGGGGCGTACGAAGTGAAGAGAATAATTACCATATTCGAAATTTCCTGAGTTATGGCCTTACCATACCTGGATTGATTTATTATATCATATTTGAGATTTCTGAGTTTATAGCCTTACCATACGTGGATTAATTGTGATTGATTACCATAAATACGTTAGGTATTGCCGGCCAGACGAGAAAAGAGGAAAACCGGTGGGAGGGGTGGTGGTGGGAGGTGGGACGAAGAAAAACCAGACGAAAAAAAGCCAGACGAAAAAAAACTAGACGAAAGTGGTGGGACTATTCAACCAACTCGGGACGTCCACAGAGGCACAGAGAAGGGGGGGTCGGTTTCGTACCTTGAGGAGAAGACGACGCCGATGGATGATCTGTTGCTTGCTGCCGCTGCGTGCTTTCTTCATTGCTAGACCACTGTCGATCCTCCTCTTTGCTTCCGTCTGCGCCGCTGCGTTTGCCCCGTGGTGCGGCGCTGCCGGCTATACAAGAGATAGGGAGAAATGACGGTTGATTCATGGTGAAAAAAGGAATGTAAATAGTGATAGGAATATAAAATTACACGATTTGGTGCGTAAGGGGAGTCCTTCTCATCTTTTAGGTGATTGAATGGTAATGTAGATAATAAGGAATATAAATTACGAGATTGAATCTTTCTTCTTTTTTGTGGGGGGGGGGGGGGGGGGGGGGGGGGGGGTGGGGGGGGGGGGGGGGGGTGGGGGGGGGGGGGGGGGGGGGGGGGGGTGGGTTGGTGGGGGGGGTGGGGGGGGGGGGGGGGGGGGGGAATTACGTGATTGAATCATCACTTGCCAAATCGGGAGATGGGAAAAATGGGTGCGGCGTGCGCTGGGGGAGACCTTCGATCTATGGGGTGAGGCGTACGAAGTGAAGAGAATAATTACCATATTCGAAATTTCCTGAGTTATGGCCTTACCATACCTGGATTGATTTATTACTATAATTATCATATTTGAGATTTCTGAGTTTATAGCCTTACCATACGTGGATTAATTGTGATTGATTACCATAAATACGTTGGGTATTGCCGGCCAGACGAGAAAAGAGGAAAACCGGTGGGAGGGGTGGTGGTGGGAGGTGGGACGAAGAAAACCAGACGAAAAAAAACCAGACGAAAGTGGTGGGACTATTCAACCAACTCGTCCATTAGGAGTAGAGAATGGTGTCTACTCAGCGGCATCAGCCTATATGGCTTCCTTCTTCGGTGTGGAATTCACATATTATGCCAAGGCTCTGTGGTCAAGTGGGGCGCTCTCTAAGCTTGCGATCAATGTGTCGAAACCATTAATCATCTGTTGATCCTGCACAATGTGTGAACGAGCGGACAACAAAATGGCCCTCTGGCACGGCGGCACAAGTCCTTCTCAGTGGACGCATCGGTCTCCAATTCAAAGGCAAATGAGATTGTGGCCACCATCATCAGAAAAACCCAGCCACCATTCAAGAAAGCAGCTCGATCGCTAGCCATGAGCATCCTCTGGAGAATATGGATGGAAAGAAACGAATGCTCATTCAGAGAAAAGACGGCGTCAACCGACGATATCATCGCGGCTGTCAGGGGACATTTGGAGCTATGGCGCCAAGCACTGGCCAAGGACATGGCGGATCCGTTCGGGAAACCGCCGTACGAGATCGCCCGTAGTTGAACTTTTTTCTTTCATTTTTCTTCTTCGTTCATCCTTGATCCTCGGACCACCCTCCAACTTGTTTGTTTCATCGCCTGCTCCCTGCTGGATCTTTCGAAAAAAGAAAAACAGCATGCGGGTAGTAGCGAAATGTAGAGTTACCATAGTTACTTTTTCTGGAAAAAAAAGGCCTTCTGGGATTTCGCAGGGCGGCTCCGGTGCACAAGGCCACCGCCGATGGAGAGAAATACATGCAGCACGGGGATCGGGCGTCCGTGCGCAGCGGAGCGGGATGCCAGCGCGTGCGCAACAGACACGATAGAGGGAACGAGAACAAAGCGAAACTGTAGAAGACGGCGGGAGCGGCCGGGGTAGAGAGAGGGTAGAGAGAGTCAGAGAACTCACATGTGTGGCCGCACTGGCTGAAGGCGCTGGCCTCCTGGAATAGTATCCCTTGCAGAGCGGGCACGTCAAGAACACGGCGAGCGCCTCCCACGGCACGCAAGATACCCTCGGCGCCTTCCCCATATCTCCAATGCCCGCAACCATCTCCGCCACATCTTGCTCCTCGTCGACGCCCACGTTAGAACTCGGGGACTGGGAGGCGGAGAATCAGCAAAGCAGGGCGCAAGGCGATGGAATTGAGTGCCGGCAAGGGAGAAGTGACGCCGGAACTTTGGCAAGTCACGGGGGGTTTGGGGTTGGAGGGACCGAGGCGTAACAACGCCTTTCCTATTACGGGACTTCCCGTAGAAATAGAAGAGTGAGAGGTGGGGGTGCCTGTAGGTAGCCGGACCGGGGTGCCGAATTTTTTTTGGTCCACGGTACTTTTCCTTGTACATCTACACCGAGCATTTTTTTTTGATTGAGAAATCTACACCGAGCTATGTAAGATTTGTGTTCTAAACTGTCTTCCTGTTATGTTTTTAGAAGATTTTTTTTTCTTTTCAGAACCAGGTCATTCCAGTTTTCATTGCTTCCATGTTGTACATCTTTTGTGTGGGTGCTTGAATTCACACAAAGGAAGAGATGGTAAAGAGAGAAGCGAGTTAGCATGGGACCGAGACTGTGGTGTAGGTCGAGTGCGCGGCAATGAGAGAAGTGAGTTTAGGAAGAAACCGCTGCGTACGCGAAGTACGTGGAAAACGGGTAGCGCAGATGATATCGTTATGCATGCGAATTACGCGGGAAAGAGAGAAGTGAATTCGGTCGGACCGCTGCACATGTGAAATTCGGGGGAAAGGAAGAACCTACTCGGGCGAAACCGTTTTGTGCGTGAATTCTTTGGTTTAATTATTATTTTTGACAGGCGATGGAAGCGCAAAACCTCATACGTGGCAAACCGGGTGACACCATGCGTGCTATTTATTGCAATTAATGAGCATCAAAAATAGATCCAACTTTATAAATCAGTTACTTTATGTGACAGCTCGATCCACTCCACCAATAATTACTTTATGATATTAATGACTAATATTTGTTTGCGCGGACTAATATTGATTTCTGATAAAGCAAAAGGCAGGAAATATCGTTTTTTGCACGAGCAAGTAATGAATTATGCAGAAAAGAGAGAAGTAAGTTCGGGCAAGACCATTGTGCACGTGAAGTGTGTGCACTTGAAGTACGCTGAAAAAAGGAGGGGAGAGGTTGGGCAAGGCCATTGTGTAGCTATCAAACATAGCCATACAATTGTAAATTTATAATTAATAATGCAAGCAAAATATAGGCCCAAAGCGTGTTTAAATTGGTACAACTAGTAAATGTGCTCGTGCGTTGCAACGGGAAAAACAAAATGATTTTGCAATGAGAGAAAAAAGCACTTGATTTTACAGTTTCATATATTCTTTGTTTAGTACTTTAGTTACCCCTCTTTCGTGTACCGACCCCAATGCCAGGGCAGGAGGCCGGAGAGGCTTGCTGCAAGCCCACACCTGACACGACCAAACCTATTCTCAGCAATTCCGATCCACCGCAGCCTCTCACCCTGCAATGCCAAGATGCTGCCTTGTGGTGTAACCGTGGATTGGTATCTGCTTGTTACTTAAATTAGTAAAAAAAACAAGTATGCAATGTTGTCAACTTGTTGACGACTTTGCAATGTTGTCAACTTGTTGACGACTTTGTTCTAGGTGCTTGACATGAACTCGTCATGCCTTGTGTGACACTCCTGTCCAAAAATATTCAGTTTTATCGCCGTGAAGAAACACAAAGATGGAATTCTTTTTCTTTATAAACTGCATTCAGCACAAGACTACCAATAATTGCAAGTGTTTCATCCATACTGTACAAACAGGGGATCTAGTGAAATCAATTGGGCAAAGTACAAAGTACTTTTACGAACTAAAAGATGCACTTATATGGACAATATGAATGTATTAGGAGAATAAATATTCTGACAAAGAACTGTGGAGAAAAACAATGATGTCAAAACAACATTTTTTCCCGCTAGATCCATAATCGTAGAAAAACATCCAATTGATTGTATCATTACTTCAATGAACTAACTGGGAAGTAATATTACTTTAGAACTACATATATTCATGATGAAAGCCTATACAAACATTTTTGTGACCAAAACCAATAAAGCGTCAACATTTCCCAGATCCATAGACATAAGAACATAGTGGACTGATACCCACACACCTAATAATTTCCTGCACTTTAGTGTGGCATGTGCAAGATATTCAGCAGAAAGGATCATAAAGAGAGCTTAGCAATTCCACCTCTAGACAGTACAATCAGGTATTTAGCTTTAGCTTAATAACCGAACTGCAAGTGAAAACATGATACTCCTGATAATAGAAGAACATGTCGACCTATTTGTCTAGAACCAAGACAGAATTGTCACGGTGAACCGTGTACGCCAAAAGCCAGAGCTGGTGAGTGATGAAAACCAGCGGGCAGTTATGATCAATGTCACTAAATTAAATGGTCCAAATCTTTGTTGCAGTTATGATCAAAGCGGAGTTGCCTGCTTTCTACCAAGAAATTGTATCTTCATCAAATGTTTATGTCTTCCTTTCTTACTTGACAATCTAAATCTGAATACTACTTTCTTTTCCTGGATGTAGCTTCCACTGTAGTATATAGCTACCTTCCATGTCTTTTGTGAACCCAGTTTGTAGTGTGCCACTCTGAAGCTGAATTCGTCCTGGGTGTATCATGCACATGTGTCTTCTTGTCGTATATTCTCAAGTCTCAACTACAGATTCTCAAAGGCTTTGGACACCACTTCGACCCAAGGTGATTTCATCGCCAAAATGCATTCAATCCCACTTCACAATCAGATGAGCTTGACATGCAAACATATATTGATCCAGTTCCTAGTAGTTGTTTGTTTTGGTAAGATCTCCATAATCCGGCTTTAACCACCAATATTTTACTTGAATATATTAATTGAAATGTCATAAAACTATATACTGTGAAATCATGTTGAAGATAAAAGTTCGTATAGGATTTTTAAGTATCCAATCTTAATATCTTTATAGGTATACTGGTAGGTCAAATTTGTAAGTTCTTGTCTCCAAAATGATAATTTTACTGAGGTCTGAAAAATCCATTAATAATTCGATTATGTTACTGTAAGTAGGAGGGAGCCTATGAGTTCCATAACCATTTTTGGGAAAACAGGTTATATTTACAATGTATGTGTTCCGCCTCATTTTAATTTAGCATACATATGAGAAAAGGCTAATAAGGTTGCTGGAGTTGTGGTTATAAAACTGCATCCAGCACAAGACTATTTTTTTTCCAAGATGTTTCAATGCACCTTTTCATCCATACTGTACAAACAGGAGATCTACTAAAATCAATTGGCCAAAGTACATATGCACTTTATAAAATGGACAGTATAACTATATTAGGAGAATAAAGATGTAGGCACTGAACTATGGAGAAAAACAATCTTGACTAAATATCAAGAACTATTTGTGTGGACAAATACAGTGGAATTCTGTACAGCAAACCAAGTTTGACTCAAATCAAGTGATTGGATGTATCACTCCTGCATCTTTTCACTCTCCTGCTCAACCATTAGCCTTACATATTCTCTCCAACCTAAATAAACAAATTAGGAGATTGTTAGTCACTAACAATATTAAGAAAATTGACAGTAATTAAAACAATCAACAAGTGTATTCTGAAATTCCGATCCCTACAAAGATGGAGAGCAAACACGTAGCACTACATCTCAAATATCAAACCTCTCATGTCTCAACGCCTGAGCTCCTCCCGAGGAGAGCCGCTGCCGCTGTGCGCCACGTCTCCTGCGGTCCTGCCCGAGCCATTCGCCTGCATCCGTGAGTGCGCGCATGTACCCACGACCCTGCCGCCCTAAGCAACTCCCATGACAGTCGAGCTCCGTGGAATTGTACAGGCAAGTAGCTTAACAACACCGATGAGACTGAATGTGCAAACTACAGGAGCAACGATATACAAGGATATTACCGTGAGAGGCGACTGTCCACCAATTCAACTCTAGTGTTAATAATTGTCACCCGTAGGAAATAAAGCATCCTCTTTAACAGTTTGTTGCGTCATTTGTAGAAGTCAAAGTCTGTCTAAGGCTTTTGGATGTTGGTTCGGTAACCCTTCTCGAATTCCTTGGAAGGATAACATACCGAATTTTGCGGACAGCCTGCATGCCAACTTCCTGGCAAATAGCAGCAATTTGAAAAAGAATGACACAGTGAATAACACAAAGGAGGGGGCAGAAAAAGGGTGCCTAATTTACACAAGCAATTACATAATATGTCATAATCAGGCGTTGCTACTGCTATTATAGGTGTCAATATATATGAAACAAATGTATGGTGAGCAGAAGGTACATTTACTATGATAAACTTTTAAGAGTAAAGGATTTAAAGAATCATTATCATTTTCTAATTAAGCTGACCCAATGAAATTTCTTCTACTGAAGTAGTACAAGTGAAAAAGAATGTTCAGCATAACGAAAAGGCACTCACATCAGCAACACTGATTTTATTCGGTCTGAAGACATAATCTTCCAAACCAACTCACATCAGCAGCACTGGTTTTATCCGGTCTAGAGACATAATCTTCCAAATCAACTCACATCTTAAAGCTCCCTTTATAAAAAAAATCAACTCACATCGGCTGCACTGATTTTATCTGGTCAGGAGATATAATCTTCCAAATCAACCTCGTCACTCAAGTTCATCTTAATTAACAGTAAAAACCTGAAAGAAAGGATGTCATCCTAATTATCAGATGCAAACAAAACATAATCTCAAAGAAGATGAAGAAACTAAGATTTCAATAGACTGGAGCCACCACGATGCTCCTGTTCGCTGGAGTGGTGGAGGTCGGATCCCATCGAAGGCGTGATGGTGGTGGACCATGACGAGCACGGGTCGGTGGGCTCGGTCCTTGGGGCAGCGCACAACCTAACATCTCAACGCCCGAGCTCCAGCTGAGGAGAGCCACCGTCGCCGTCGTCCACCACGTCTCCTGCCGGAGCCGTTCGCCTCCATCCGCAAGTGTGCGCATGCACCCGCGCGCGACCCCGCTGCTCTCTCCTTTTCCTACTTCTGCTCTCCCCTTTCTGAATTCTCTCGCAGGGAAGCAACTCCCATGGCACTGGAGCTCCGCCGTGAGCTCCTCGCGTCGCCAGCCGACGGATCTGACCTCCCCCTCAATGGATCCGGTCCGCGACGAGCCCCAAGCCGCCCTTCCTGTGCACTCCTCCGCCTCGCCGCATCTTCACCTTAGTTCCTCATCTCCATGGATCCCCTTTTCCCTGGTATAGGTTTTTTTGGCACGGGAGCTGGAGGTTAGCGATTGAAACATAACATTTTCTGAGATGCACACTTAAAAGAAAGACTGCGGGTTGAATAGCAAATACTATAGGGGCCTTTTTGCAAACATACCGTGACGGTGAACCCGACAGACTCAACCCGTGCTTTATTATTAGGGAAAGATTAGTATGAGTTTATAATAGTATATCTGTTTAAGGCGAAAGATGTACTTGTTTAATGAGGTGCCCGATGTCCATTACACAACTTTATTCTTGTAGACTCTATTGGGCCTTCAGGCGCAAAGTTTTGTAGGACAGCAGCAAATTTTTCTCAAGTGGATGACCTAAGATTTATCAATCCGTGGGAAGTGTAGGATGAAAATATTCTCTCTCAAACAACCCTACAATAAAATAGAAGAAATCTCTTGTGTCCCCAACACACCCAATACAATGAAAAATTTTATAGGTGCACTAGTTCGGCGAAGAGATGGTGATACAAGTGTAGTATGGGTAGTAGATATAGGTTTTTGTAATCTGAAATAATAAAAATAGTAAGGTAACAAGTGATAAAAGTGAGCACAAAGGGTATTGCAATGCTTGAAAACAAGACCTAGGGTTCATACAGTCACTAGTGCAATCTCTCAACAGTACGAACATAATTGAATCATATAATACTCCCTCAAAGAATCACTACAAAGTTTCTATTTCTATAGAAGAAAGTAGGATAAAAACGCGTATCAACCTTTATTCCTAGATTACCAAAATGTCACCACGGGAATCCGCAAGTTGATTATCAAAACATACATCAAGCGATCTCAATAGATTAACCCATGGTCACCACGAGTAACCATAAGCAAGACACACAACAAGCGATCTAGTTCCAAAGTATTCAATGTGATAACAAAGAAACTTCAAAGAGCAAGACTCAATTCATCACAAAAGAGATAGAGGGGAAGAACACCATATGATCCAACTATATTAATAAAGCTACTGGTACGTACCCTCAGCCCCGTGGGTGAACTACTCTCTTCTCGTCATGGAGGCAGCTAGCGAAATTTGATGAAGATGGTCTCCAGTGATGACTTCCCCCTTCGATAGGGTGCCAAAACAAGGCTCCGGATGACATCGCTTCGGAACAGAGGCTTGTGGCAGCGAAAAAACTCATCTAGGTCAACTTCCGGGGGTTTATGCATTTATAGGAATTTTCAGCGTTGGATTCACGTCAGGAGGGTCCCGATGGGGGTGCGCCCCTTGAGCTTGTGGGGCCCCTGGGCAACTTCTGGTCCTTCTCCGAAGCTTCGAGGGTCTCTTCTCGTCCATATAAAACCACCGTAAATTTTTATCGTGTTTCGTATTGTTTTTCGATGAAACAAAGAAATAGCCAAAACATTATTATAAAAGTGCACCAAAAGCAAATAAAATTATAATAAACATGGCATGAATACTTTATAAATTATAGATACGTTGGAGATGTATCAGTGCCCCATTTACTCGGTGCAAGCTCAATGGAGCGGGTCTTCTTCCGACGGGCAGTGACTCTATATTCAAATTTCTAGCCATTTTGGAGCACTGGCACCTGCTCTATAGACAGCGGGATAGAGATCAGTTATGCGGCATAATGGACATGCTGATTGCAGCAGGATGCAGCCTTGCTTCACCTCCTAGCCGTTGATTTACTGGCCACTTGGTGTCGTCTTTTACTTTTCATCTTTTTATTAGGGCATGGTTGTATTTTTGCCCCAGCATACTTATGTTTGTGTTTTCTGTACTTGAACTTATTGCATGGTTGTGGTTGTTTCCTTTATCTATAAAGCGTGGAGAAAACTTGTTTCGAGAGCAATCTATGCTACGATTATGAGGATGTTAAGTAAAGTATGAGAGGCCTCTATCATTGTTGACAAAGAAACTTGAAGATTAAAGCGGAACTCACTTAATTTTGTAAAAATTCTTTTCTAGCCGAGGCAACATTTTAGCTTCTACCCTACAAAACAATTTTGATTTTGATGTGAACACGGTCCATCTTAATCAATACAAATATTGAATATGGTGCAATCTTACTTGTTCGGTGAACTCACTAGTGAAAATCGGGTAGTTACTCCATCATGCAAGTCTGCTTCTGGGCTTTCCCTCAGACTATCCTCTGTGTATGTTTCATTTTTGTGACTTTCCCTCAGACAAGAACTTGATTTATGCAACTTCTTCACGCTTGTGACGACTAAACTCCATAAGGGCTTATGAAGTTCTTCCTCGTCAATCATCTTGCGATTCTTTCCTTCTTAAGAAATATCTGTACTATTCTGTTTGGGATGAAAATATGTGCTCATAATACTTTAATACTACCTTCTTTTTATTTGCAGATGTTGTTATCTCGCTTGATTTTGGCGCCGAGGCCTTCTCAGTCTTCTGCTCATGGTCTTCAGATTTATTTGGCAATTTATCGACATAAAACAAATGGGACGTGATAATCCTTCTTGCAACTTTGGTTCTCCGTCCACTCATAGTAGGTTGTGCTGCTATCTTTTGGGTTTGATCCAAGGAAGAAATGGACCTCTCTTTTATCTTTGCTGGCAATGTAATAGTTGGAGCGTCAGAAGCATCAACTTCTGTCTCGGGTGGAAACACCTCTTGTCCCTGATAGCATGAATTTTTCATCAGCCCTTGAAACAAGAAAACAATCAATCATGTTAGATAGCGGCATATAGTAGAGTACCTGAATTGGGATCGTAGGAAAATAAAGAATAGGTGGCTGGAATTCTAATCTTTTGCTTCACAAAACAAGAATCTACATGTAGCTGGCAGTTTACAACTTATGCAAGATTTATACAATTGTAATTATAAGCTAGTAAACTCTCACCACTGATAACCAGAAGAAACTATTTTTTATTCAGGTGCGTGTAGAGATATTAACAGTACACGCACTCTTATTCCAAACAAAAATGTTAAGTGCATTTTTTCTGTTATATTAGGGTCGTACATATACTCTTATTTTTCACAAAAATGTTATGTGCATTTTACTGCTATACAAGGGTCCAAATGAGCAAATTGCTGCTGCACCTATTAATAAAGAGAGAATTCCTTATTTAACACCGTCTTAAAATTTGTTGCCTTATTTGACACTGAAAAACTTTCTCTTCCTTATTTAACACCGAGTCTAAATTTTATGCCATTTATGACACTATCATCCATTTTGAGCCTTAATGATGTTAAATGACACATGAAAAGACCTATTTACCCCTCATGTGATATATGATCAAAATTTTACGTGTATGTGTGTATCCGGCCGACTCGTTTTGTGCCTCGGTCCCAACCTTGATGGTGTTGTAGCCAAGTTCTTTCCGGCGTACAGGCGTACGAGGCTAGCTCGAGTTTTTTCCAAGCTAATGGGTTCCGCCAAGACGTAGATGGTAATGTGCACGTACACACCAAGAAACAAGCAGGCAGACAGGTGGGTTGATTCTAGTTGGACGTGTACTCCTATACATACTGCTAGCTAAGCAGCCGATCTCTCGCTTGATTGATTCTATGTTGGCTGGCTAGCTAACCAAGCTAGCGATATTATCACGGCGACAACACAAACACACGAGGCGGTTGATGACATGATCGTGTCGGTCCTGTTTATTTTCTTTTGTTCAATATATCAACTCTATTAACTTACTGATTTGTTGTATACTACTACCGATTGTGTACAGGCACTAACTATTTTCACAAAAAAAATGTACAAGCAGTGACACAATATTAACCACATCCAGACAGAGTCAGCATGATGAAGCTAAACTACCACATAACAATTTTAATCACAAACCACATTGGGGGCAAATAGGTCTTTTCAGATGCTGTTAAGACTTAAAATGGATAAAAGTGTCGTAAAAGGCATAAAATTTAGGCACGATGTCAGAGAGGGAAGAAAATGTTTTTCGGTGTCAAATAGGGAAACAACATTTAAAAGAGTGTCATATAAGGAATTTTCTCATTAATAAATGGTGTGTGTGAACATCATATTTACTGAAAGGTACAAATTAAAAAATGTAATAACATAATGAAAATATATTTGAACTCCTACCACTTTAAGGATCAAACTAAGAAGATCAAGCTACATGTGTTGATATGTTTACTTGTCGGAATTGCAACAGTTCTATCCAATAATGTGAATTTTATTAGTGTGAATTTATAATAGTATATCTCTTTCTAGCAAAAGTTGTACTCGTTTAACGAGGTGCCTCATTTAATTGGTGCAACCTCACTGGTGAAATGAAAGAAAGGAAAGTGAAGTATAGCACATGGAGGAAAACAACACGCCTCAACTCGCTAGAGATATACCAGCATGGAAGACATATTACACACGGGATCATCCATCAGGTCCTTTGGTGTTACACAAAATCTATGTATTTTGTACACGATCGCGGCGGCTGATTACTGCAACAACCACTTCCTTTGTACGAGTCAAAATAAAAGCCATTTCCTCTGTACGAACTTGACAACCGCATCAGGGAAACCCAGATTAGTTCGATGACCTAGCTATTCTCTAGAACCTCAACCTGGTAAACCAAGGCTCTAGACTCGGTCCAATGGCGCACATGCTGAATGCGAAGAGTGAGTGGATATTACAAACATGCACATGTGAGAAATAGCCAACTAGAATTGTTTTTCTGTTTCATTTTCAACCCTTTTCTTTAATTCCCTTTTTTTAGCTTTCTCAAATTTTCCGTTCAGAACAAGGTTATTCCACTATTCATCACTTTCATAATGTATGGAAAAATTCGTTTTTGATAAGTAATGAATTCTTACAAAGCAAGAGATAGGAAAGAGATAATCTGATTCCGGTGAGACAGGGACCTTTGCGTATGTGAAGTGCACGGGAAAGAGAGAAGTGAGTTGAGGTAAGACGTTATGTATGTGAAGAAAAGAGGAAGCGAGTTCGGACGATGCTGCTGTGCATGTGAATTACCCGGGAGATGGAGACGTGAGTTCGGAGGAGACCTTTGTGCATGTTAATTATGCGGGAAAGAGAAAAAAAATTCGGGGCGAGACCGTTGTATACGTGCACTAACGGGGGGGGGGCGGGGGTGAGCGAGTTCGGGGAAAAGCATTGTGCACGTGAAATACGCTGGGAAGGAAAAGCGAATTCAGGTGAGACAATTGTCTATGTGAAGTACATGGGAGAGAGGTAATTGAGTTTGGACGAGACAGTTGTGTATGTAAATTGGGCGGGAAAGCAAGAAATAAGTTCGGGCGAGATTGTTGTGTACGTGTGACAGGGGGAAGCTAGTTCTGAGGAGGCCATTGTGCATGTGAAATGCACAGCACAACGGGGCATGGATTTGGGTGAGTCCATTGTATATGTGAAGTACGTCCAATGTCAGAGCTATGTAAATGTCAGGGGACTACCGGTCAGCTTTAATATAATTGTGATCGGATTACTTACTTGGAGGCTTAGAATTGAACAAAAAAATTCTTTTGCCCCTATAAATCCTCATGACTTGCCTTTTGCACCCCAAAATGTATATCTATCTCTGCTAATGAGTGTGCCGGAAAGGGGGAAGCGAGTTCAGAAGAGACCATTATGCATGTTGATATTACGCGGGAAAGGGAGGAGCAAGTTCGGCTGAGACTGTTGTGTACATGGTCTCCATTTTATTTTCTAACAGATAGAGAAGTACATAACCCCATTGTTGACGAATATAGCTCTAAAAGATTAAATTAGTTACATTTTTTCACGACTGATGACTTCGTCACGAATTCTTTTATTGCTCATTACTACAGATTAATGGATCCTTAGCATTAGGAGTGTAGCGACGGAATTCACCATGAAGCTAAGCTAGAATTAATTCTTCTATTGCTCATTACTACGGATTAATGGATCCTTAGCATTAGGAGTGTAGTGACGGAATTCACCATGAAGCTAAGCTAGAATTCACATTGAGGACATCGTTAGGGGGAAGATGCCAGTTGTGGACACCCCTGGTGTAAGTACTGCCATCATTAAGAAGAAGATGCCTTGGCCGAAACCACCTGCTGGGTGGGTTGCTTTATCTGTTGACGGATCATATGTCAAGGATTCTGGACAGGCAGAAACTGGCATGGTTCTGAGCAATTTGTAGGGGGAGGTCATTTTCTCGGCCTACAGACACCTGTTCAATTGTAAAGATGCTTTAGAGTCCGAAATCAGCGCAGCTTTGGAGGGCATTTCATTCTGGTTATATAGGTCAAATCTTCCAGTTGTAATTCAATCTGACTGTTCAGTATTGGTCGCTGCATTAACGAGTCGTTGGACAAATCTGATCATGGACATCTCATGCTGGAAAGTAAGAAGCTTCTGGAATTGCGAGGGTTTATTCCGCAGAAATTAGATCGTCATCAAAATAGTGTTGCCCATTGTTTAGCTAATATTGGTCGTTCAGGAGGTAGCACGGCCTGTTGGTTGCGCCGTGTTCTAGACAGTGCATCTAGTTTTGTATTAGCGGACGGTAACACTATTTCAGAGGAATAAATCCATTATTCCCCCGCAAAAAAAGAATGGGGTGATTTTATTTTACACTTGTGTTTCGGTACACCCTCTCTGAACACACTGACGGCCGAGATTAGCCCATACCCCTGCATAAAAAGGGTAGGATGGGCATTTTTTTCAATTATTGGATGCGCGCCGGCCTCCCCAGTATGTACGGCCCTCACCCCGTTTGTACGGTATAAGTACGTCACCAGTCCCCCGTCAGCGGTCAACCTAAAAAAAATCCCCCAACCTCCTTGGAGCGTGGCCGGTTGGACACTGCTAGACGCGTATATCACCAGCTCCCGTGGCGGCGGCGGTTCCCGAGGCACCCCATTCATGGCGGTGTTACCATTCTGCAAGACTTGCGCGAGAGGTGGGCTATGACAAACCTACTACACCAACACTTGAATCATGCTCAACAACGTATGAAAAAATTTCTTGATGCAAGATAACGGAGCGTTCATTTGCTATCGAAGATTGGGAATAATTCAAGGTTCGACCGTACATTAAAACCTCACTAGAATAACGAGCCAACGCCAAGTTTGCATTTTGGTATTTTGTACCTTATCTAGTATAACAACTATAGATCCGTGAAGGTGCCAAAACCAAACATGTCTTTCATGTTTCACAGCTCAAGGCCTGCACTCTGAGGGCAGCTTCAGTTCATGTCGAGTTTCCTCCTCTTGAATAAGTTGCTCAGCAATTTCAAGTTCCCAAGAAGGTGCATGTTCATCGCCGTGCTCGACGTTGTCTCTCCACCTGCTGATCAAGTGGTCGGCCTTGCCCCAATATCCGGTGAACTGGGAAAATAAATTGGAGCTATGCCCATGTTCAATGGGGGAGGAGGAATTTCATGGGCCCTCCCAACGATTCTCCCGTGCAAGACGGTCGCCTACCCGTATCGCTGCACCGGAGTGGGTGACAGCATACGGCAAGGAGGAGAAGGTTTGGAGGACAGGAAATAACATGGCTCGAATCAACACTCTCTGCCTCCCTCGGCATTTATCTGTTCCACTCCCCATCATGGCTCTAATTTCGCAATCCCCTTTCTCTCTGTAATCCAGATTGGAGTCCGTGTATTTGTGAGTGGCTACCTTGAGACCATACAGAGAGAAGTTGAGTGTGACGGGTGTGATGGAAGAGGATCTTCAATGATTTTACCGTGATGTTTGCAAAATTTATGTTGTGATTGGTATGAGAGCGAATTTTCTTGTGCTTAGTCGCTTTCTCGATGAGCATATGATTGTGCTTTGGGTGCTGCTCTGTTCTGCGTTTGCAGCATCACCTATATCTGCTTTACGAAAGGAACCAGTAAGATCATGGGATGATGAATCTAGGCAGCCGCTCTATTTATCCAAGTGAAATGAAGCTTCCTTTCCCTTGTGCAGCTATTCCCTGATTTTGGACACTGTAGTATGGTAACCCACTGTCCAATACATTGAGGAATACATTGCATTGCATAAACGCATTCCTTGTTTTGGAGAGAAATGAACAGGGAAGATATCTATTGACGTTGTTCATTGAGGCCAAAGAAGCCTTTGTTGGAGGCTAGCAGAGGCGACGCAGAAACGCAGAGTCGTCGTATTGGCTTCCCTCCATATCATGGGGCCCACTAGTTTGTTGAGAAAAAACTAGCCTTTGTTGGCTAAGAATCGTATGAACTTTTTCCTAGGGTTGGTTTATCTACTCGTGAGCTTGACAGCTACCATCGTGAGGACTCAGGATGTGACACACAAAGGCCACAACCACTCGCAACGCAGACCCAGAAACTAAACTACATACCACAAGGGAACTTTTTTTCTTTTATCACGTATGGTACAAAAGGTCACTACTGGGAAAAGCCCTATAAGTGAACTATAATTAGTGGCGGGCAGGCAAGTTACCCTTCACTGCTAGTTTTCCAAAATAGCAGTGTTGGACAACAGGTCTTATCCGCCACAGCTAATGACAATCCAGTGGCGGGCGCGAGCTAGCACCTGTCATAGGTAGGCTCTTCCAGAAAAGCCTGCAGTATGGAAAATGTAGTGGCGGGCACTGTCTCCCGCGCTCCACAACTACATTTTGGCAAGCCACACCAAATAAATTCAAATTTCGGAGAAGTTTCAAATAGTGGGCGGACGTGGTCGCCCGCTACTGCTCTGCATGGACAATTCCGAATCTGCGCCCGCCCAACCGTCCACGATCCATTTTCTTCCACCATTTCTTTTCTCTCGGTTGGTTCCTCTCCTCTCCCCTTCTGCCCCTTTGTGCGCCTCGACCGCTGCCGCCATCCCTCCGACCACGACCGCCGCCGGATCAGCTCGCCGTCGGGTCATGCGTCCGCCTCGATCGCCACCGTGCAGTTCTCTGCCTTGATCGCGGCCGCCATCCTTCCCGCCATACTTTTCCCCGCCGTCACGTTCGCGGCCGGAAAAGCCGCCAACGGTATACTGTCTACATGGCTAAATTATGCTCTAGGGTTTAGGATTTTAATATAGATAATTTAAAGAATAAATTATGCTTTAGGGTTTCAACTTCAGCAACTTTAGGCCCTCTTAGTTAATGGACTAGAATAGCACTTTCTCGTATTGGGAGGTGTACGATTATTTGGAACATTGCTAAGTATGACAAGTGCAAATGATATTTGAATTTTCTTACATATGAGAAGTGCATGGGCTTCATGTTATTCATAGGGATTTGAAAAAGAGTGACAAAGTTTTGGCGAAATGTTGCTTTATTTCCGGTACGCCAAATTTCTTTCACTCAATATGTTAACTTTTTAAGCAAAGTTCATGCCGAATTTCCTTTCTGTCACTCAATATTCATGGCATTGTAATGTCTCACATTGTTCAATATTACTTTCGTAAGCTTAGCTATGTCAATATTGTTTAATTTGCTTACATATGTGTGTAACTGAGTGGAATTTTCGTACATATGACAAGTGCATGGGCTTATCATGTAATACACAGGGATTTGAAAAAGAATTAAAAAGTTTTGGCGAAACATTGATTCATTTCTGTTTCGCCAAATTTCAGTCACTAAATATGTTAAC
This sequence comes from Thinopyrum elongatum, assembly GCA_011799875.1. Taxonomy (NCBI): domain Eukaryota; kingdom Viridiplantae; phylum Streptophyta; class Magnoliopsida; order Poales; family Poaceae; genus Thinopyrum; species Thinopyrum elongatum. The sequence continues at coordinate 469,756,888 of CM022301.1, forward strand.
TTTTAATGTAAAGTTCATGCCGAATTTTATTTGCTATGACAATGTTGTTTAATTTCCTTACATATGACAAGTGCATTGGCTTAGCATGTTATTCACAAGGATATGAAAATGAATGCTATCTTTTTTACGAAATGTTGATTAACTTTCATTTCATCAAATTTTTGGTACTCAATATGTTCAATATTCAACAAAGGTCATGCCAAATTTTCTCGGACCCTCCTTAGCAAGTTCCCGTTCACAATAATACTTTAATAAGCTAGTATCCATGTCAACCATTTATAATTGATAAGTGCTGCATAATGATTATTAGGGATTATGAGGCGTAAGATCTGCCATATCTGCAAATGTCCATGTATGGACAGTATGGAAACTGCAGTACAGTTCGGGCTCTTCTTGAAGAAGGGATTTAAAAAAATCAGTGCTAACGGTCTTTGACTTCAATATGTATTCAATTCTAACCATTTATATAATTCTTTTACTGACTTTATTGTTAATCATCAACAACTACATATTGTATCCCATGCAAGGTAAGAGTTGACTTCAACAATTTGTATGGTAACGATATGTACTTTGAGGATGATTAGGAGCACACATTCAAACTGGACGTCACTAAACTAAAGGATAGAACTATCATATATGGCGATGGATGGAAGCAGTACATTGCACAGAATAATTTCATCGGAGGAGAGTACATAGCCTTTTCCGTGAGAAAAGCGGTCAACAAGTTAAGGACACTCCAATTCTCCAACGACCATGACGAGGTTGACGAAGACGATGACGATGACCAGGATCATGAAGATAGTCAGGATGACCAGGATGATGGAAACAACCAAGATGACGAGGACAACCATGAAGATGAGGACAACAAGGATGATGACGATAGCCAGAATGACAAGGATGAGTAAGATGATGAGGATGGTCCATTCCATTCTGCATTTTTCTCGATATGAATGAAGAAGCTTACTCAGGATGAGATCATGAATGTCATCGTGATGTTACCATCCACTGTGGCCTTCTTGGGGAAGCCCTTTGTGCACCGTTTAACCAAAACCAACGTCATCAAAAAAATCTGGGGAGATATTTTGCATTCTTCCATCTTATTTTTTTCATAACCAAGTATGGTGAGATGTCTAACATTGCGTGCTCTCTATTTGCTCTTAATGATGGGGGGTTCAAAAGTTACCCATGATTTTGTTTTCGGGAGTGGACATCCCCGCCGTCGGCACCACTGGAGTACGCCATGGACCAACAGGGCGTGTCACCAACGTTCAGTACAAGACCGAATCAGAAGGCACATATCCTTCTAAGAGTCCAGCTGGCGGGAGTTAATGACAGGAAAGAGAGAACTAAGGGTCGATAGACTTGTCATAATCACCATAAAGAAGGGCAACCGCAACGACTTGCAGATGATGATGGTCGTTAACTATGTTTAGAAATAAGGTCTAAGTCATGAATATATTAGCCGATGAACTGTTAGTTAGTGTGTTAAGATGGATGTGATATATTGATGTTTGTTTCTTAAGTCAAACAAATTTGAAGTGTTACTTAATAAGTTTGTCGTTTGTTTTCAAAATGAATTAAGTCTGGTTCGGTTATATTGAGAATCATATCAATACGGGAGTTAACTTTCTGGAAGTAATATTTTTTCAACTAGCAATGCCAACACTTGGTGTCATCTTTCGAGTCTAGCCCTCCAGTGGCGGGCGCTAAGGAACAACCACCACTGCTAACATGCCATCTGTGGCAGGCAACAACAACGACCTATGGCAGGCAGTAAATAATACCCGCCACTAGAAGTAATGTACCAGTGGCGGGCACGTGCCCGCCACTGATGCCACATTAGCAGTGGCCTGAGGTCAGTGGCGGGCGGCCCTGAGAGCCTAGCCTGCCACTCTAGGCTTTTTACGCCCCCACTGCTAGGCATTCATGCAGTGAGAGTTTATTAGCTTATAATTGCCCTTGTATTGCATAACTACGTAGGTGTACTTATCCATAGATTTAAAAATAAAATAAAATGACAAGTTGCAAAAACAATGTTGTAGAGAACTATGTAGCGCCCACCAATTACTGCTTACCAGAGTTTCTCTTCAGGAGCAATTACTGCTTACCTGAGTTTGTCTTCAGGAGCAATCCAAAGAGCATAGTCGCATACGGGGCAGGATTTGGTCTCCTCCGCATCTATTTTTTTGAGGATACACTCCCGGCAAACTGCTTATACAAAAATATGGTCACAAGAGGAACTCCACAGGCAGGTAGGCAATTAAGTTTCATTAGTGATTTGAAAGAACAAAATTTAACGTGATCGATAAATGAAAACAATATTAGGAGTAAATTAGTTAGTAGCAACGACAATGCAATAACACTAGATACTTACTTGCATCTAGATTGAGAGCGCAAGTAGTGGCGCAGCAGTAGCGCCAGTCTTATGGATCAAGTGGCGGAGCCACATTTTATTCCTCCTGGACTCTACAGCATGTGGTGCAGCCACTTTGTCAAGGACAAAAGTAGTGCAGCCACATTATATTTAAGAATGTGAAGTGCGGCTATACCAAAAACACAAACTGAAAATATATACTTCCTGAACACAAATCACAACTCTCTCCAAACGTTACTACTCCAGCCAAGCTCTAAACTCGTGCATAATGGGAAAAGGGAAGCAGACTCACGCGCGCGACTGAATGAATACTAATGAAATGGACACAACATATCCGAATGGACTGCTGCGTGAGAGTATGGGCGAAGAAACTACGGCCGACCAGGAGCACGCGCCGATGACTGCTCGCGTGCTTGTTTCCCATCTACTCTACATTTAAACTCCATCTTCTCTGCCATGGACCGCCGCCCATCCCTAAAGACACCGCGGCGTGTGTCTCACTCCCAGCGTCGTGTTGTATTGTAATTGTATGTGGCCAACTGCAGGCTGGCGGTGGGGCTGGCCCACGATGACATCGACGCGACCTTTGACGCCTTCGGGCAAGTCGTGGGAGTTAGCACCACCGCTGCGGAGCGCGCGTCTTCTCTGGTTCCGCGAGGAACCATTGCCCTTCTCATGATCCTTGTCATAGAATGCCACAGTCAAAACTGTCAGAACAGTGTACTCCCTCCGTTCCATAATATAGTGCCTATAGATTTTTTGTAAAGTCAAACTTTACAAACTTTGACCAAGTTTATAGAGAAAGCTATTTATATATACAATGTCAAATATATAAAATTTGAAAATACATCTTATGATGAATCTAATAATATATGTTTGGCATTCTAAGTGTAAATGTTTTTCTCCACAAACTTGATCAAAGTTTATAAGGTTTGACTTTTCCAAAAAATCTATAGGCACTACATTATGGAACGGAGGGAGTAATATATTGGTCCCTCGTTACTGATTGAAGAAGAACGGAATCCCATAATAAAATGTAAAAACAAAGTAATATATTGGTCCCTCATTCCCGACTCACCGCCGTCCGGCGGTCCGCTCCATCCACTGTCTCCTCACTGTCGCTAGCCTTGACGCCCTTCTGTTCTGCAACAAATTAGAACAAATTAAAGCTGCAGCTGGACGTATTTCCTTTTTGTGGGAAGCATGTGTCGATGCTAGCTGGTGAGCAGCGGGGTTGTGGCACCGTCATGGGGACGCTATTTACCTGGGGCCGCCCATTGCAGGTTTGCTCCCATTCGCACATGTCACATCGGGCAGTTTCTAATTGCTCACGTCACCTTACCATTTAGTCATTTACTGACATCGGACAGTATAGGGTTCGTCTGTCATCCTAACCCAGCAGCCAACACTCTCTCCTCAAAAGCTCCCGCCGGTCCTGCTCCGATCCCGATCGAGCTCCAACACCAAACCTAATTCTCCTCACGGCTGGACTAGCTGCCGTCTTTGCCAAAGGAGATGGAGGCCGGCGGTAGTTGTAGGTGTTCGACTACGAGGAAGATGAAATCAACCGACGGCGAGGGCCATCCGGCTTCGGCGCCGGCTGCAGCGGTCGATCCCGGAGCGGCTGAACACGATGGAGGCGGAGGCGGACGCACCACATCAGAAACCCACATGATGGAGGCGGAGGCGGGGCGGCTGAACGCCAACCAGGGAAGCACCGGCCGGAAATAGACAACACAGGACTGTAGAGGGCGGCAATAACCCTTGAATCAAAACCAAGGGCTGCAGTAACCCTCCCGGAAGTAGCCCTTGCAGAGCGGGCACGTCAAGCACGGGGCGAGCGCAGCCCGCAGCACGCGAGCTACTCCCGGTGCGTCCGCCATCTCTCCGCCGCCCGCTACCATCTCCTCGTCTATCCTTAAGGACCTCCTTGTCAGAACTCGGGGCCTCCGGAGGCAGTGAATCAGAAATACACGGCGCCGGGCGATGGAATCGAGGGAACTGGCCGGCCGGGAGAAGGGAGAAGCGCGCGGAGCTCCGGCCAGTCAGGGGCGGTTTGAGGGGGACCGCGGAGTAGCAAAATCTTTCCTTTTCTTGGTAGAAAACTTGAAAAAGAAGAGTTTGAGGCAATTGCGTGTAGGCGGTGCCGGGCGCGTTGCCGGACCGAGGCCCAGGAGAGTGTTTAGGTCGGGGCACGTTTCCTACAAGGAACGATCTTGGTGCAATTTGTATTCGGACCCATCTTTGACTTCAGTTAGTATTCAATTCTAACCATTTATATAATTCTTTTACTGACTTTATTGTTAATCAACTGTTGCATAGTGTATCTCATGCAACGTAAGGGTTGACTTCAACAATTTATACGGTAACGTTATGTACTTTGAGGATGATAAGGAGCGCACATTCGAACTGGATGTGAATAAACTAAAGGACCATCATATATGGCGATGAATGGAAGCAGTACATTGCATAGAATAATTACATCGGAGGAGAGTACTTAGCCTTTTCCATGAAAGGAGCCGTCAACAAGTTAAGGACAATCTCTTTCTCCAACAACCATGACGAGGTTGACGAAGACGATGACGATGACCAAGATCATGAAGATAGCCAATGTGACCAGGCTGATGGAAGCGACCAAGATGACGAGGACAGCCACAAAGATGAGGACAACCAAGATGATGACGATAGCCAGAATGACGAGGATGAGCAAGATGATGAGGATGGTCCATTCCATTCTGCAATTTTCTCTCAATGAATGAAGAAGCTTACTCAGGATGAGACCATGAATGTCATCGCGATGTTACCATCTAATGTGGCCTTCTTGAGGGAGCCCTTTGTGGACCTTTTAACTAAAATCAATGTCATAAAAAATAATCTGGTGAGATGTTTTATATTCTTTCATCTTATTTTTGTGCATAACCACGTATGGTGAGATGTCTAACATTGTGTGCTCTCCATTTGTTGTTAATGATGGGGGGGGGGGATTCAAAAGTTACCCATAAAGATGTTTTCCGGAGTGGACATCCCCATCGTCGGCACCACTGGAGTACGCCATGGACCAACAGGGCGTGTCACCAACGTTCAGTACAAGACAGAGTAAGACGGGCACATATCCTTCTATGAGTCCAGCTGGCGGGAGTTCATGACTGGAAAGAGAGAACTAAGGGTCCACAAACTTGTGATAATCACCACATAGAAGAGCAACCGCAATGACTTGCAGATGATGGTGGTCGTTAACCATGTTTAGAAATAAGGTCTAAATCATGAGTATATTAGCCGATGAACTGTTAGTTAGTATGTTAAGATGGATGTGATATATTGATGTTTGGTTCTTAAGTCGAACAAATTTGAAGTGTTACTTAATTAGTTTGTCGTTTGTTTTCAAAATGAATTAAGTCTTGTTCGATTATATTGAGAATCATATCACACCGTGAATTAACTTTTTGGAAGTAATATTTTTTCAACGTGCAATGCCAACAATTGGTGTCCTCTTTTGAACCTAGCCCTCCAGTGGTGGGCGCTAAGGAACAACCACCACTGCTAACATGGCATCTGTGGCGGGCAACTGCAGCAACCTGTGGAAGGCAGTAAATAATACCCGACACTGGAAGTATTGTACCAGTGGCGGGCGCGCGCCCGCCACTAATGCCACATTAGCAGTAGCGGGAGGTCAGTGGCGGGCGGCCCTGAGAGCCTGGCACGCCACTGCTAGGCATTCGTGCAGTAATTGGTTATTAGTGAGAGTTTATTAGCTTATAATTGAACTTGTATTGCATAACTACATAGGTGTACTTATACTTAGATTTTTTTTAAAGAATGACAAGTTGGAAAAACAATGTTGTAGAGAACTATAATGATAACCTTGGAATTTTAACAATTACTGCTTACCTGAGTTTCTCTTCAGGAGAAATCCAAAGAGCAGCGTCGCATACGGGGCAGGATTTGATCTCCTCCGCATCTATTTTTTTCATGATACACTCCCGGCAAACTGCTTATACAAAAATATGGTCACAAGAGGAACTCCACAGGCAGGCAGGCAAATAAGTTTCATATAGAGATTTGAAAGAACAAAATTTAACATTATCGATAAATGAAAACATTATTAGGAGTAATTTAGTTAGTAGCAACGACAATGCAATAACACTAGATACTTGACTTGCATCTAGATTGAGAGCGCAAGTAGTGGCGCAGCAGTACCGCCAGGCTTATGGATCAAGTGGCGTAGCCACATTTTATTCCTCCTGGACTCTACAGCATGTGGTGCAGCCACTTTATCAAAGACAAAAGTAGTGCAGCCACATTATATTTAAGAATGTGAAGCGCAGCTGTACCAAAAACACAAACTAAAAATATATACTTCCTGAACACAAATCACAACTCTCTCCAAACATTACTACTCCACCCAACCTCTAAACTCGTGCAAAATGGGAAAAGGGAAGCAGACTGCACGCTCGCGACTGAATGAATACAAATGAAATGGACACAACATATCCGAATGGACTGCTGCGTGAGAGTACGGGCGAAGAAACTACGGCCGACCGGGAGCACGCGCCGATGACTGCTCGCGTGCTTGTTTCCCCTCTACCCTACCTCTAAACTCCATCTTCTCTGCCATGGCCCGCCGCCCATCCCTAAAGACACCGCGGCATGTCTCAGTCCCAGCGTCGTGTTGTATTGTAATTGTATGTGGCCAATTGCAGGCTGGCAGTTGGGCTGGCCCACGATGACATCGGCCCGACCTTTGACGCTTTCGGGCAAGTCGTGGGAGTTAGCACCACCGCTGCGGATCGCGCGTCCTGAGTCCACGAGGAATCATTGCCCTTCCCATGACCTGGGAAGCCTGCGTCGCCGCTAGCTGGTGAATAGCAGTGTTTTGGCATGGTCAACGGGACGCTATTGACCTGGGGCCACCGAGTGCAGGTTTGCTCCCATTCGCACATGTCCATCGGGCAGTTTCTAATAGCTCACGTCACCTTACCATTTACTCACATTGGACAGTATAGGGTTCGTCTGTCATCCTAACCCAGCAGCCAACACTCTCTCCCCAGAAGCTCCCCCCGTCCTGCTCCGATCCCGATCGAGCTCCACCACCAAACCTAATTCTCCTCACGGCCGGACTAGCAGCTGTCTCTGCCAAAGGAGATGGAGGCCGGCGGTAGTTGTAGGTGTTCGACTACGAGGAAGACGAAATCAGCCGAGGGCGACGGCTATCCGGCTCCGGCGCCGGCGGCAGCGGCCGATCCCGGAGCCGCTGAACACGATGGAGGCGGAGGCGGACGAGATCTCCACACATCAGAAACCTCAGCGACCTCCCTGATGACATGCTCCAGAAGATAATTTTGGTCCTCCACATGAAGCAACGCGGTCGCTCCGGAAGATAATTTTGGTCCTCCCCATCAAGCAACGAGCTGAATCAGAAGTACATGGCACCGGGCGATGGAATCAAGGGCACTAGCCGGCCGGGAGAAGGGAGTAGCGCAGCGGAGCTCCGACGAGTCACGGGGGGTTTGGGGGGACCGAGGAGTAGCAAGATCTTTCCTTTTCTTGGTAGAAAACTAGAAATAGAAGAGGGTGAGGCGATTGCGGGTTGGCGTTGCTTGACGGGGTCTAGATCGCAGGGCACTTTTTCTACAATGAACGATCTATGTGCGATTTGTATTCGGACCCGTCTTCCTGTGTTGTTTTTCTTTTTAAATCTACTTCTTTTTCTTTTCTGAACCAGGCCATTCCAGTTTTCATTGCTTCCATACCGTAGATCAATATTCATCTTTTGTGCGGATAAGTAGCAGTTCTTACAAAGCAAGAGGAGGTAAGAGGGAAGCGTGTTCAGATAGGACCGAGACCGTTGTGTAGGTGAAGTGCGCGGGAAAGAGAAAAGTGAGTTTGTGGGAAAACCATTCTGTACGTGAAGTGACGTGGGAAATGGGGGAGTGAGCTAGATGATACCGTTATGCATGCGAATTACGCCGGAAAGAGAGAAGCGAGTTCGATAGACCGTTGCGAGTGTGAATACGCGGGAAAGGGAGAACCGACTCGGACGAAATCGTTTTGTATGTGAATTCATCGGTTTATTTTCTGACAGGCGAGAGAAGCGCAAAACCTCATCTGTAGCAAACCTGGAGACACCATGCTATTTATTGCAATTAATGAGTACCAAAAATACATCCATCTTTTTAAAGCAATTACATATTGTGACAGCTCATGACAACCTATTCTAATAATTAATTAATGATATTGATGATGAATATTTTGTGCCGAGGTAAATAATGATTTCTGACAAAGCAAAAGGTAGGAATGCCATATTTTGCACAAGTAGCGAATTAGGCAGAAAAGAGAGAAGTAAGTTTGGGCAAGATTATCGTGCATATGAAGCGCGTGTACGTGAAGTACACCTAGAAAAAGAGGGGAGAGGTCAGACGAGACTGTTGTGTAAGCATGGGACATTAGCACACAATTGTAACTAATGCATGCCAAATATAGATCCAAACACATTAAAATCAGTAGAACCAGTGTGACTTTATAAAGTGGTACTCATTTAATGAAGGGCCTCATTTACTCGGCGTAACTTCACTGGGCGAAAGAAAGAAAATGAATAGGAGCATTGTGCATGGACAATAAGGAGGGACCCCACTCGCTAGCAGTGGCAGATCCATGAATGGAAGTTAGCTGGGGTGAACATTTTAAGGTCAAGAAAATTTGTAGGTACCAATGTAAGTTTATTTAACCAAAACAATGAAATTTAACAACTAAAAACATGAAAAGGCATAAAATGTCTTGCAATATTTTTTTGGTACTATCCGCAAGAAGAAAGTGGCCACAGGAGGCAGCCGCGGTCGCGTCCATGGTCCTTGTCGTGGTCATTGAGGCGGACACGGATGGCGACCAAGCTCTGTAGGTAAATCGGCGCAGGCTGCTTCGTCCTCACAAGGCAACCGGTGTTGGCTGATAGCCCCCTCTTCTCCAGTACCTAACATGTGCCTATTCACAACAGCACCATCTTCTCGGGGTTGATGGCCATCTTCAAGTTCAAAGTAGTTTGGATGATGAAAGTGATGGAATTTTTTATCTGGACAAATTCCCACACATTGAAAGGCTCAAGAGTTCGAATGAAAAAAATGGTGGCTCTTCTACGATCAGAATGTCACATCAAACGCCACCACCACTACAGGAAAAAATATTAAGTCGAGTGTACAAACCAATCGGCGAAGGTTGAATTCACCACGGCAACAACTACGTCGGGTGTGACACTCAGCGAAATGGACTCGGCCTACATCCTGTCGGCATACGAACGTAAGCCAAGTGCCTATTGTCAGGGCCTCAGCAAACATATAAGAAGAGGTGAAATTAGCAACCCAAGGCAAAAACACGAGCTCCATGGAGCTATAGCTCTGTTTTGCATCTTTTATAAATTATTAAGTAGCAACAATACAATAAGATTAAATACTTGATTTGCATCCCAAGGAGAGGGCAACCAAGAAGTGGTGATGCAGTAGTAGCGACAGGCTTATCGGGCAAGTGGTTCAACATATTGTGATCATCCTCCTAGCCTCTACATCATGTGGTGCTGCCACTTCATAAAAAAAAGTGGTGTGGTCACATTTTATTGAAGTATGTGGTGCAACCACATTTTATTTAAGAATGTGGTTTCCTCTGGCAGCCATCGCAGAGAAAGTGTGCATGTTGTAGGAAGCCCCAGCACCTGCCGAAACGGCTGGTGAGCTATAGCATGTGGGCACGGTGACGCGACATGAGTGCGTCTCATCGTCTGCTGGTTCCACGAGCCCGCCACTCACGACCACCTCTATAGGCGCGTTCTGCACATATACTCGGTGGCCGCCTCGATAAGGTCTCGGTTGCATCTCCTCAGCCCGTATCAAATGGATTTGTGGAGGAGATTCAGTTCAACAAGAGGAATGCCGATGGGGTCGAAGTAATTGAGTTAGAGATAATGATAATGTCGTCTCATTCTCACCGACCCAGATCCTGGGACTACCCTCAAGAAGAAAGTGGCCACGGGAGGATGCCGCGATCACGTCCGTGGTCCTGATCGTGGTCATGGATGCGAACGCCGACACCGACCAAGCTCTGCAGTTAAGTCAGCGCAGGCTACTTCGTCCTACAAGACAACAAGTGTTGGCTGATAGAGCCCTCTTGTCCGTTCCGTAAGAGGCTCCTGTTCATTGCACCACCACCTTCTCCAACGGTTGACGGCCATCTCCAAGTTCAAAGTAGTTCAGAGGATGAAAGTGATGGAAGTTTGGAACTGAACGAATTCCCACGCATTCAAAAGGCTCAATAATTCACACGAAAACAACAGCGACTCTTCTAGGATCAGGAAATCGCATCAAACGCCACCACCACTACAGGAAAACATATTAAGCAGAGTGTGCAAAATACCCGAGAAAGGCTGAATTCACCTTAGCAACACCTACGCTGGGTGTGATAATCGGCAAAACTCACTCATCATCGATCCTATCGGCATACAGACGTAAGCAAAGTGCCTTTCTTTGGGGCCTCGGGAAACATAAAAGAATAGGTGAAATCAGCAACCCATGACAAAAAAAGAGAGCTCCATGGAGCTCGAGCTCTATTTTGCAACTTCGGTAAAGTAGCAAGTAGCAACAATACAATAAGAGTAGATACTTGACTTGCATCCTGATTGAGAGCACAACCAAGAAGTGGTGATGCAGTAGTAGTGCCAGGCTTATCGGTCAGGTGGCACAACAAAATTATCCCACCCCAGCTGACCCCAATCATTGCTTTTGCAACTCCAAGGTTTTCTAACAAACATGGTCCATCTCCTCAGCCCGTGTCAGATTGATTCATGGAGGAGGAGATTCCATTCAAGAAGAGGAATGCCGATGGGGTTGAAATAATCGAGGTAGCGATGATGATAATGTCATCATAGTCCCACCGGCCCAGAACTTGGGGACTATCCTCAAGAAGAAAGTGGCCACAAGAGGATGCGGCGATAACGCCCGTGGTCCCGTTCATGGTCATGGATGCAGACGTGGACGCCGACCAAGCTCTGTAGTTAAGTCGGCACAGGATACTTCATACTCAAAAGACAACCGGTGTTGGCTGATAGCGCCCTCTTCTCTAGTGCCTAAGAGGTGCCTGTTCATATTGCCACGCCCTTCTCTAGCGACTGACCGCCATCTTCAAGTTCAAAGTAGTTCAGAGGATGAAACTGATGGAACTAGTTGAATTCCCACGCATTCAAAAGGCTCGGGAATTCACACGGAAACAGTGGTGGCTCTTTTGGGATCAGGAAGTCGTATCAAATGCCACCACCACTACAGAAAAACATATTAAGCTGAGTGTGCAAATCACCCGGCGAAGACTGAATTCACCTCGGCAACAGCTACGCCGGGTCAGACACTCTGGGAAACACACTCGGTCTACATTCTGTTGGCATACGGACGTAAGCCGAATACCTTTCGTCGGGGCCTCAGCAAACATATAAGGAGAGGTGAAATCAGCAACCCACTGCAAAAAAAAGAGCTCCATGGAGCTCGATTTTCTGTTTTGCATCTTCGGTAAATTAGCAAGTAGCAACAATACAATGAGAGTGGATAGTTGACTTGCATCCCGACTGAGAGCGCAACCAAGAAGTGGTGATGCAGTACTCATTGTCGAGGCCTCTACAGCATGTGTTGATAATCCTCTTGGCCTCTACAGCGTGTGGTATAGCCACTTCGTCAAAAAAGTGGTGTAGTGACACTTTATTTAAGAATGTGATGCATCCACATTGTATTTAAGCAAGTGTCTTCCTCCGGCGGCCACCGCGGTGTGCACGTTGTAGGAAGTCCTAGTGCCTTCCTACCGCTTGTCAGATGCAATGTGTGGCCACTATGACGTGACATGGAAGACAAATATAAAGGTGAAAGGCTTCAAGCTTGCGCTGATTATCGACTACAGAGAACAAGGGTGGCATGTACTGCTGCGTAAGAGCATGGGCGAAGAAACTACAACAGACCAAGAGCCCTTATGGCCACCTCTACGGGCACGTCCTGCACATGTGGAGAATCACGGAACATGTCGTGCTGTCTGAGATCCACAAGACACAAAGACAGGGACTACTGATCAATGGATCGCCACCATGTCCCATGACGCGGCTCCCGAGGTACCACATGAAGAACAACATATCATGGAGAAGGTGGTGTTCCAGAATAAATATTTTCCTTTCAATCAGAGGAAATGGGTTGCCTTCGCTTTCGTTAACAACAATAAAATTATCCCTTAGCAGCGGATCTCGATTAGTGCTTCTCCAACTCCAAGGATTTCTGACAGACATGGATACATCTCCTGAGCCCACATCGGATGGATTCATGGAGGAGGGTATTCCGTTCAAGAAGAGGAATGCTGATGTGGTTGAAGTAATCGACGTTAGTGATGATGATAGATTGTCCCAGTCCGACCGACCCAGAACTTGGGGACTATCCTCAAGAAGAAAGTAGCCACGGGAGGCATCGCGGCCGTGGTCCTCGTCCTGGTCGTCGACGTGGAAGCGGACACCGACCAAGCTCTGTAGGTAAGTCGGTGTAGTGCTTCGTCCTCACAAGGAAATCGGCGTTGGCTGATAACGCTCTCTTCTCCAGGAGCCTATCCTGTTCACAGCGCCATCAACTTCTCGAGTGGCTGACGGCCATCTTCAAGTTCAAAGTAGTTTAGAGGATGAAAGTTTGGAAGAAGACGAATTGCCACACATTCAAAAGGCTCCGAAATTCGCACGGAAACAGTGGCAGCCCTTCTGGGACCAGGAAGTCGCATCAAACGCCATCACCACTACCGGAAAACATATTAATCCAAGTGTGCAATCATCCCGGTGAAGGCTGAATTCACCTCGGCAACAGCTACGCCGGGTGTGACACTCGTCAAAATGCACTCAACCTACATCCTGTCGGCATACGAATGTAAGCCGAGTGCCTTTTGTCGGGGCCTCGGCAAACATATAAGTAGAGGTGAAATCAGCATCTCAAGACAAAAAAACGAGCTCCATGGAGCGGAGCTCTGGCTGTATTATGCATCTTCGGTAAATTAGCAACTATAATAAGAGTAGATACTTGACTTGAATCCCGATTGAGAGCGCAGCCAAGAAGTGGTGATGCAGTAGGGGTACTCCAGGCTCAATCAAGTGGTGCAGCATGTGGTGATCATCCTTCTACCTCTATAGCATGTGGTGTAACCACTTTGTAAAAAAAGTGGTGTAGCCACATTATATTTAAGAATGTGGTGCATCCACATTTTATTTAAGCATGTGGTTTCTTCCGGCGGCCACCGCACAAAAAGTGTGCACCTCGCAGGAAATCCCAGTGCCTTCCCAAACTACTGGTGAGCTGCAGTGTGTGGCGATGGTGACGGGACATGGAAGACACCCATAAAGGCGAAAGGCTTCAAGTTTGCGAACAGAAGACACCCATAAGAATGCGAACAGAAGTGAAATACTTCCCCAACCAATAAGCCAATAATTGCGCCATATATTAGTTTTGAATATCATTTATCACTGCAAATCTGTAGTCAATGTAAGATCCTGATCCAATGTAAGATCTTGAACCGATATACATATCTCTCCTAGCTATTTCCTTTGTGTATAGTATTAATTGTGTATACATCCAATCAAGCAGATGCATGAGGAGCAAGGACTCTCATTTTGGTAAGGAACACAGTTCATGTTGTCGTATTTTGGTCTAGGAAACATGGTTCATATTGCTTGGTCGATAAGATCATGTTCAGATACTAATTACTTATGCCAGGCTGCCCCCTCGTAATTAATTGCAATAATTTGTTGCTACTTATTCCCTCAAGCTTTCGCTATATATGTTCGTATACAGCAATGGAAAATCATATAGCCACAGCCCATACTACAAAAATATAAGAGAAAGAATGGTCAACGCGTCCCAATCTGAGAGAACAACCGGGCAGAAGATCCCCTGGACGAAAGCTGTCCAGTGGTGATTCATCTCGAAATGGGAGAGGCGTATGACTCACCAACCAACTCGTCCATGAACACAAAGGACGAGGTGATTCATGAGGGCAAGGGAGAGGAGCAAGAACCAACGTGCAAGTACTTTTCCAATAACCTCAAGAAAAAGCCAAGAAAAATGCATTGGAAGGAGGTTGATGTTCCCATCTGGTTGAAGGAACTCGAATCATACAAGAACGGGCAGTGGAAGGTCGTCGTCAATAAAAGAGAAAACGGCATGACAGACTGGTAAGTTGTTCTTCGATCCAAATCTGGGCAAGAATAGCGAACTAATTTATCTGTCCATTATATTTGATCGATCTTAGACGTACATAGCTATACGGTGTGTGTATATATACTTCCCATGCATTTTGCAGAAAAAAAATATACTTCCCCTGCAAGGTACGAGTGTGGTCATAGAATTCACATAGGTAGGCAGGTGAGATCCGTTTCCATGGACGGGTCGCTCTTGGGCACACGGCCGTATTTTTTCTCCGCGGCAGCGCACCCTGGATGCTAGCTACCTATAGTGCCGACCAGCGATCCTGTCCGTGTCGGTATTACACCTCCGCTGCCATAAATGAAGGGTAATCATCTATTGATCCACTGTGATTGAATCGAGAAGATAAAGCCATCTACTGGACGAGGTGTTTCTCCGGTAAAAGTTTCAATTTCCTTGCTAAAGAAACTGTGTGCATGTGCTCATACAGTATATATATACAACAGTAATTAGAAGGTGCTCTGGTTCAGTGAGGTTGTAATTTCTCCTCGCAGTCATAGTTCACATGCACTTCCATCGGTTCCTCCTGCTTATATATCCACATAGAATATTTTTACAAGGAGTACCTAGAACTCATCTAGATAAGATATAATATGGTCTCATTCACCTGGAAAACAAGAACAGATACAACCCACGTCAGCACACACGCATCTTATAGCATCACATCCAATGGCTATAAAACGTGAATGAGATCAAATTATATCTCATCTAGATGAGTTCTAGCAAAACTGATTTTTACAAGTGACATTGAACTTATTTATCTGATTTGTCCAACAGACAAACAAAATCATTGTGTGGTTCTGAAAAAAAAAATTCTCATGTGACATAAACCTAGATGATCCGGTTCAGCCACAAACTGATCTCAACCAATAAATTTTAAGTACATACCGTAATTTCTAATTCATACCTTATTACGGTGTTACGTCAACGGTAAATTGGAGCATAACCTTGACCAATGGCTTCTTCTATTTTATCAAACCGATCAACGCCTTTTAACTGCATTGAAAAAGATAATAGCAAAAAGTTGTATTTCCATTTACAATAGACAGATAGCACGACAAAGTTGCTCCTACCGGGTTCCGCGAGCCCTCTGCCGCGATGTCCGCGCTCCATGGCGCCACCTCTACGGGTGTGCATTGCACATATGCTACTCAGAGCCCGCCTCGGCCAAGGCCCCGACCGTCGTCTCCGTTCCCCCGGTGGCCCTCTCGTTGTCGTAGCTCAGTATCCCGAACATTCACTTCATGGAGGCACTACTAAGAAAAAGGCTATAGGTAGATATTTAGTAGTAGCGATTAGTGACAGACCAGCGCTACTGTTAAGTAGAAGTAGCGCGGGCGTAAGACCGTCACTACAGGTATATGTTAGTAGTAGCGCATGGTTGCCCAATAACCGCCGCTGCTAGGCGGGCCCCCTGGTACCCCGGGTCAAGCATTAGTAGCAGCGCGAGCTCTAAGCTATGCACTACAACAAATCATATAGCTAGCGCGGGGCACTAGCCCCATGCTGCTACTAAGCTTACACGGACCAGCTGGTGGGCCTCAATTAGCATCAGCGCTAGGCCGCTTGCCCCCACTGCAGGTACTTCCATTAGCAGCAGTGTGATATGTCTCCAACGTATCTATAATTTTTTTATTGTTCCATACTATTATAGTATCAATCTTGGATGTTTTATATGCAATTATATATCTTTTTTTGGGACTAACCTATTAACCTAGTGCCCAGTGTCAGTTGCTGTTTTTTGCCTGTTTTCGGCTTTTTAGGAAATCAATATTAAACAGAGTCCAAATGGAGAAAAAACTTTGGATTAATTTTTTCTGGACAGAAGAGACCCTAAAAGGTTCGGGAGAAGACCTGAAAAGCCACGAGAGAGCGACAAGCTCGGGAGGCGCGCCCCCAGGCTTGTGGGCCCCTCGTGGCCCCTCTTGACCTTATTCCGCCTCTATAAATTCTCAAATATTCCCCTGACAACAGAGAGTCACCCGAAATACTTTTTCGGTCGCCGCAAGTTTCTGTTCCCACGAGATCCCATCTGGAGGCCTTCTCTGGTACTTTGCCGGAGGGGGAATTGATCACGGAGGGGCTCTACATCAACCTTGCTGCTCTTCCGATGATGCGTGAGTAGTTCAGCTCAGACCTACGAGTCCATAGCTAGTAGCTAGATGGCTTCTTCTCTCTCTTTGATATTCAAATACAATGTTCTCCTCGATGTTCTTGGAGATCTATTCGATGTAATGACTTTTTGCAGTGTGTTTGTTGGGATACGATGAATTGTGAGTTTGTGATCAGATTTATCCATGAATATTATTTGAGTTTTCTCTGAATTCTTTATGCATAATTGTTATAACTTTGTATTTCTCTCCGATCTATTGATTTGGTTTGGACAACTAGATTATTTTTTCTTGCAATGGGAGAGGTGATTTGTGATGGGTTCGATCTTGCGATGCTCAATCCCAGTGATAGAAGGGGACATGACACGTATTTGTATCATTGCCATTAAGGATAAAAAGACGGGATTTATTCATACGTGAGTTTTCTTTGTCTACAACATGTCATGTTGCTTAAGGCATTACTCCGTTTTTTATGAACTTAATGCTGTAGATGCATGCAGGATAGCGGTCGATGTGTGGAGTAATAGTAGTAGATGCAGAATCGTTTCGGTCTACTTATCTCGGACGTGATGCCTATATACATAATCATTGCCTTAGATATCGTCATGATTATTTGCTTTTCTATCAATTGCCCAACAGTAATTTGTTTAACCATCATATGCTATTTTCAAAAGAGAAGCCTCTTTTGAAAACTATGGCCCCCGGCTCTATTTTCTATCATATATTAAAACAAAAAATACCTTGCTATAATTTTTCATTATTTATTTTATTTTGTATTTTTGTTCGATCTATCTATCTATCACCATACAATTTAATCTTGCATGTAACCGCCGAGGATTGACAACCCTTTGTTCACGTTGTGTACAAGGATTTGTTATCTTGTGTCTAGGTACTGCTAACGAGGTGTTGTGTAGTTCTCCTAGTGGATTGATAACCTTGGTTTCTAACTGAGGGAAATATTTATATCTATTGTACTGCATCATCCCCTCCTCTTCGAGAAAATCCCAATGCAGCTCGCTAGTAGCATAGCGTCTGTCTTCAACCCACGCTACTGCTAAGCGGCCCCATTAGCAGTAGTGCCCGTCACTCTCATTCTCCATTCTTCACACTCTGACTCACTCTCCTTGCTCCGGCGACCTCCCTCCCCCATCCCGGCTGGCCCTCTCCCGCGCGTCCGCCCACCCCAGTCCCGGCCCTCCCCACGCGGCCGCCGTCCCCCGTATCGTGCCTCCCCGCGTAGCCTCCCTCCCCCATCCAGGCACTCCCCCGCACGGCCGCCCGCCGCCAGGCCCCGCTGCCTCTCTCCGTTGTCCTCAACCCCCTCTGCCGTTCCAAGTCCCCTCTGCCGCAGGTAGCATCCCTCCTCTGCCTCTCTCTTTCTTCCTTTAAATTTCTAGGGTTCATATGTTCTAGGGCAGCAAAGATTTTTCTTTAGTACTTTTTTTGCCAATCTTGGATGATAATGGGTAGACATGGCATTGTATAGTCCAATTCTTATTTAGTTTTATTTAGGCTAATTTTTCTTTAGTATTTTTTGCTATATTTAAGATTATTTGGTTATTTTGCTATATTTAGGATCGATTAATTCCCGTTCTGGCAAATTTCAGACGCTCGATATGTCCTGTGTTTAGAAATGGTCATGCCGAAATTTTCCGTGATTTTTGGCATGACTAGTGCTAGAAAGTAAGACATATCGAGCGCCCGTGATTTACTGGAACAGGAATTAAACGACATTCCGGCAAAACATAGACCATTTTTATGTCATTACTCCATATATGCAACGGGTTGGCTTTCATTCTGTTCGGGCTCCTAGTGTGACTTTGAGAGAGGAAGAATCTCGACTGTTGTCGTAGGGGTCGCTTCTTCTTCTTTCGCATGTGCTAGTCATTTTGTTCTAATGCACTTCTGAAAGAAAGGAGGAGCGACCATCACTGACCGTCGAAATATCTGTGAGGGAGTGTCCACCATATACTGTCGAAATATTAGAGAGGAAGAATCCCGACTGTTGTCGTGGGGGTCGTTTCCTCTCCTTCTTCTCGTGATATACCTTGGTAATGCACGAGAGAAGGAGGGGAAGCGACCATCACCGACAGGGCAAATATCTATGAGGGAGTGTGCACCATATATTTTCGAAATATCAGAGAGAAAGAATCCTGACTATTGTCGTGGGGGTCCCTTCTCATTCGTTTCCGTGTGCTAGACATTTTGGTGTAATGCACTCAGGAACAAAGGGAGGACCGACCATCACCGACAGTCGAATATATCAGAGAGTGATTGGACACCATATACACCATGTGAGATGAGAGTTTTCAACGAACACATGAAAGACCGAAAGTCAACCTATGCTAAGTAGTGATCTGTGTGTTGAGTTCCTGGTAATTGCCGTCGATTTATAATCTTTAAATTATGAACACAGGAAATGTCTGACGATGATAGGATCCCTGAGTGCGATTACTGCGGCGATGACCAGGTTATGTGCGACAGGCCTTACCTGAAAAATGATAGGTTCTTCACCATCAAGCTGGACGAGACTTGTGATGTTTTTACGGTACATAATGATGACAAGTATTTTTTCGTAATTAATCATGACTTGTGCTTCTTTGCTTTAACGTGTAATTTCTGTTTTTTACAATTCGACTAGTGCATCCCCCGCCATGCAAGACGGTATGTCTTGGAGAAGCTCAGTTTCCAAGATAGTGAGAACATGGAGACGACGAGAGCTCACCTTAGGACTAAACATGGTTACGCTTTTCGGGTTAAGCTCTGCAATGCAGTTAATCACTCACATTTTGGTAGCTCGAATTAGGGAGCTCTATGCAAGGCCTATCGATTTCAGGGGAATATGCAAATAACCCTCAATATTCGTCCTGAAGATAATATCGACATTTGGGTGGATGCGGATATGCTTCGAGTTCTACCTCTATGTGAGTTTGTCAAACAAATTTGTTAAGTAATTTATATTGTTTATTTAAAAATATTTGGTGTTCAGCCCTAACAAACTTGTTTATTTATAATTGACAACTTATTTCCTTTCTCCAAGAAATACTCGAAAGGCTGTAGACAAGACGTACTGCAGTTATGGCTCTGAGCTAACTTGTGAGGAGAAAGGATCTCCTGTCTCACTTATAAATGATGTTCAGACTTTTAAGACCAATTATCAAATTAGCCAAAATTATAGTGGATACATGCCACTAGTCCACGAGTTGCATGATGGCAACTTCATTCCAAAAAACATGGTATGATTTTGTTACCTATGGTTGCATACATTCTTCTTAAGTAAACTACATTGCTAACTATATATGTTACTATTATGTTCTTGAATAGAAGCTCCCGAAGGAGGTTGTGCCTAACATGATGTATACCAAAGGTCATATGCATATGGTTAGCTTACGACTGACTCCGCCGATGGCTTACCACAGTGCATACTCGATTTCTCTAAAAGATGAAAGGCTCGATATCAAAGAATGGAGCAAAGTAATGAATACGCGCAGGCAACCAATTCGAGACAACATGAATGTGCGCTAGCCACAAGTTGGAGACAGGTGTATGTTTATTCTCCATTATGGAGATGGAGAGGTTTACCTGTTGTATGCTATTTTACCTAAGAGAGAGGAGTAGGTCCTAGGTAGTTATTTACCTTAGGATGACTACCCTTAGCTACTGCATCTGTGTTATATTGATGGTCAGTTATTATATGACTACGAATGATGATCGAGTTGTTATATGACTATGATGATTATGATGACGCGGTCGTACTACTTCTCATGTGCTAGAATAATTACGAGCACAGGCGGAGCTCTCGGTAGGGCGAGGTTGGGCGCTCGCCCTACCTTGATTTCCAACGATTCTTTACCTATATGTATAGATTGATCGCCAAAAAATTTTATTGGGCCTTATGCAAGTCACGTACAGTACTGGGCCATATGCAAGTCACGCATAGTCACCGATCCTCTCTTCCCGTCGACAATGCTCGATCCAGAGGAACTAGTTCCTTCGTTCGTTCGTCCATGCTTGAGTCCATGGGAAGACACGAATTGGCGATGACGAATCCTTGCAGAAGCGGCAGCCAGGCAACCAATGGCAAGAGCCGCATGCGGGGATGATGATCTGATTTTTTTTTTCTAGTACATTAATATCGTAGCGTTCTGCTGTCGCCCTGGCCCACTTCGTCGCTAGGGGCGGAAGAGTATGTCAAGCCAACTTTTCAATCTCTCTCCAAGTATCACTCAAAAGTATCACAAGTGATGCATGCCTCGGCTTTCTCTAATTCTTGCTTCACGAAGATGTAAACTGTATTGGTAGGGTTAATTTCCAATATTATGTATAATTGGATGAATGTGATTCTGATTTTCTGGGCGTGATTTCCAAGTTTATTGGTCATCATTGATTTCATTATTTGGTTTTTAATACATTTTATTATTTAACTTCACATAATCAACTTGCCTTTCAAGTGGAATTTTCATTTTGGTAATTATTTTAACAATCAGATATTTAAATTGCCGAATTTGTTATTTTTATGATAACATTGCTCGATATGGTCTCTCTATGTGTGTGTGTGTGTGTGTGTGTGTGACATACATTTTTAGATGAATTTATGTGTGATATACAAGTGGACACAAGACATTTTATTGTGGGTCTGCCTCACCTCAATTTTTTTTCGTCCTCCGCCACTGATGACGAGTTATTATATATATGACTACAGATCATGAGTTGATGTATGCCTACGGATGATGATGAAGAGTTATTATTATGTGACTACGGATAATGAATTATTATATCATTGGGTGGAATAATTACGGATTAGATTAAAGCGGATGGGTCAAAGTGAGCAAGTTGAATTAGTGGGATGATATGGTGTTGGGACGGCACACAAATGTCGAATCTCATCCATAAAAAAAAATGTTGGTCCGTCACACCCAATGCTATATATAATAGATACGTATTAATGGAAATAATACTAGCATTATTTTACGGCTCATAACCCCCGTTTATATATGCCTCAAAAAGGAGTGCCGTGCGTGTAACCCGTTAGTTTTCGCTGCAGGCGCACAGGGAAACAGTCAGGAGCCTCGCCATCCCGTCGCCGCAGAGAAACAGTGAGGTGCCTCCCAGTCTTGGAGCGGAGGGCAGTGCGTACGTCTGCGGCGTGAAGAATGGCTGTACGTCGTCGTTTCTCCCTTCATTTTGTTTTTTTATGTATATGCATGCCTTTGCTCGTAGCTGGCAATGGCATGCATTTTTTTTTTTTTTTGAGAAAAGGCAATGCCATGCATGCAACCTTGTATATATGCACGTTTCGTTTGTGGTCTACCGGAACTACGTTTGTACAGTCAATTACACTGGTGGTGCTAGAACTTGACGCAAACGGTCACTTTGGTGCTAAAAGTTGTGGCATACATCAAAGTGATGCAAAAACTTGGCTTCGACGTGCAAATACAGTGCTTATCTCATTTTGTATACGGGAACGGCGCTGACTAGGCGCGTGTGGCCTGCTGTCAGCCACTGGACCTGGAGAAGGGGGTGTGTGACTTGTTTTTTACCAGAAACACCCTCGAAATATAATTTTTTTCACAAAAAAAAACCTTTTGTATACGGGAATGGCGCGTGTGGCCCGCTGTCAGCCACTGGACCTGGAGAAGGGGGTGTGTGACTTGTTTTTTACCAGAAACACCCTCGAAATATAATTTTTTCACAAAAAAAAAACCTGTGGCGTGGGAGAGGTGCCATTTTCTTCACCTCTATGAACACTGGGTTCCAGTTCCACCTGTCAGGTGAGAGTGAAAATTAAAGAAAATGTACGGCCTCTGGGTCTCCAACACACAACCAAGACGTAAATGGCCAGCCGGCTAAACCACTACACCATTCACGTTCCTGTGTACGCAATGGATAACAAAGTTATATGTATTTAATCACAAAGCATGTGGAATGCAGATACTGCGACCTATTTTACACCAGTTCGTATTTTTTCTATTTTATTTGTAGAAAGTATGTAAATTATAATCTCTTCAGTCAAAACAAAATATAAATTATAATCTCAGTACAAAAATAAAGTTTGAATATTTGTGTATATAAATATACAGACAAATGAAATAACTAATTTTTAAAAATTGTTCACGTATTAGTAAGAATAATCATATATTTAAAATAATATTTGTGAGTTACAAAAAGATTGTGCTTTTTGAAAATAATAACAAATATTATTGAAATTACAATTCAGAAAATTTTTAGTTATACAAACATTTCAATCATTTGACGTTTGTATAGTTCAGTGATTGTGTAATTATAGTTATTCATAATTTAAACTGTTGATATTAATATTAATTTTTAATAATTGAAATATTAGCCGCGAGCGAGTGATATTTTGATTGAATAATGTTTTTATCATAAACTTAACGACATAGTTTTTGTATAATACACCGATGTATTTTTTATATTAAATAATCATCATTTGTACATCCAATATTTATAACAAACAATTATTTGAAAGTAATTTTTATTACTTAGTACGTATTAGAAAAATAAATGAAAAACAAACCGGTGAAAATTGAGCCGCAGTATCGGTAGCCCATTTAAGTTCCACATGCATAATGGTTTAGTACATAGAACGTCCTTATCCAGATTAAACACGGTAGCTTGATTGGTGCATTGGCTAGCCGGCTTGCATGCTTGTGCTGATCGTGGGTTCGATTCCGTGCGGCCAAACTGTTAGTTCAATTTTCACTTCCTCCCAACAGGCGGACCAACTAGTCTTATATTTTAAAAAATAAATCCCACGTCAACAGGTTTTTTTTCTAAATATTTCCAGGCTGTTTCTGAAAAGAAAAAAACAAGTCACACACCCCTTGATAGCAGGCCCTACGTGCCTAGTCAGCATTGATTCCGTATATAAGCGAGATAAGCACTGTATTTGACTTGTAGCACTAAAGTGATCGTTTGCGCCAATTTCTAGCACCACCACTATAATTGACTCTACCCAATACATGATGTATGGCCCCTGATTAGCTGGACCTTGATTGGGCCGTCGCACCCAATGCCCTGCCCCAGGGCCGGTACAGGCGCCATCTGATCACTTGATCGCGATTTGGCGTGGGCTACCCTGCAAGCATTCATGCGGGATGCCTGGCTGTCTGTTTGTATGCGGTCACTTTGAACCACGGCCTCGCTCGGAGGCTGTGGCGGCGGCACGGGGTTTCTCCAGAGTAGCTACAGCGCACGCGGCTACGGTTGAGCGTCAGCGAGAAGGCCGGCCATCCAAAGCGAACTCGGCGCAAGGTGACCGCACAGGCAGAGCAGAAGTGTTAAGGATATGGCCCCTGAGCTTTACTCCTTTGCTCGGGCTCGGGGTGCCAAGCAAGGAACAGTGGGTGAGGCACTTTTCAACGAGACCTCCGAGGGGCTCCGTCAGTTCAGGTAATTGTTGAGTTTTTTTATCTTTGGCATGATATTCAGATGGTTCCTCCTCTCTCGGATCAACAACACGGCGCTTAACAACTAATGGTGTCTACTCAGCGGCATCAGCCTATATGGGTTCCTTCTTTGGTGTGGAATTCACATATTATGCCAAGGCTCTGTGGTCAAGTGGGGCGCTCTCTAAGCTTGCGATCAATGTGTCGAAACCATTAATCATCTATTGATCCTGCACAATGTGTGAATGAGCGGACAACAAAACGACCCTCTGGCACGGCTGCGCTAGTCCTTCTCAGTGGACGCATGGGTCTCCAATTCAAAGTCAAATGAGATTGTGGCCACCATCATCAGAAAAACCCAGCCACCATTCAAGAAAGCAGCTCGATCGCTAGCCAGGAGCATCCTCTGGAGAATATGGATGGAAAGAAACGAATGCTCATTCAGGGAAAAGACGGCCTCTTCCGACGATATCATCGCGGCTGTCAGGGGAGATTTGGAGCTATGGCGCCAAGCACTGGCCAAGGACATGGCGGATCCGTTCGGGAAACCGCCGTTCGAGATCGCTCATAGTTGAACTTTTTTCTTTCATGTTTCTTCTTCGTTCATCCTTTATCCTCGGACCACCCTCCAACTTGTTTGTTTCATCGCCTGCTCCCTGCTGGATCTTTCGAAAAAAGAAAAACAGCATGCGGGTAGTAGCGAAATGTAGAGTTACCATACTTACTTTTTCTTGAAAAAAAAGGCCTTTTGGGATTTCGCACAGCAGCTCCGGCGCACGGGGCCACCGCCGATGGAGAGAAATACATGCAGCACGGGGTAGGGCGTCCGTGCGCAGCGGAGCGGGATGCCAGCGCGTGCGCAACAGACACGATAGAGTAGAGGGAACGAAGACAAACCGAAACCGTAGAAGACGGCGGGAGCGGCCGGGGTAAAGAGATGGTAGAGAGAGTCAGAGAACTCACATGTGTGGCCGCACCGCCCGAAGGCGCTGGCCTCCTGGAATAGTATCCCTTGCAGAGCGGGCACGTCAAGAACGCGGCGAGCGCCTCCCGCGGCACGCGAGATACCCTCGGCGCGTTCCCCATCTCTCCACTGCCCACAACCATCTCCGCCACCTCTTGCTCCTCGTCGACCCGCGCGTTAGAACTCGGGGACTGGGAGGCGGAGAATCAGCAAAACACGGCGCAAGGCGATGGAATTGAGTGCCGGCAAGGGAGAGGTGACGCCGGAACTCTGGCGATTCACGGGGGGTTTGGGGTTGGAGGGACCGAGGCGTAACAGCACCTTACGGGACTGCCCGTAGAAATAGAAGAGTGAGAGGTGAGGGTGCCCGTAGGTAGCCGGACCGGGGTGCCAATTTTTTTTTCGTCCACGGTACTTTTCCTTGTACATCTAACCCGAGCATTTTTTTTATTGAGAAATCTACGCCGAGCTATGTACGATTTGTATTCTGAACTGTCTTCCTGTTATGTTTTTAGAAGATTTTTTTCTGTTCAGAAGCAGGTCATTATTCCCGTTTTCATTGCTTCCATGTTGTACATCTTTTGTGTGGGTGCTTGAATTTACACAAAGGAATAGATGGTAAAGAGAGAAGCGAGTTAGCGTGGGACCGAGACTGTGGTGTAGGTGGAGTGCGCGGGAATGAGAGAAGTGAGTTTAGGAAGAAACCGTTGCATACGCAAAGTACGTGGAAAACGGGGTAGCGCAGATGATATCGTTATGCATGCGAATTACGCGGGAAAGAGAGAAGTGAATTCGGTGGGATGGCTGCACATCTGAAATTCACGGGAAAGGAAGAACCAACTCGGGCGAAACCGTTTTGTACGTGAATTCTTTGGTTTAATTATTTTTTTTGACAGGCCATGGAAGCGCAAAAACTTATATGTGGCAAACCTGGTGACACCATGCGTGCTATTTATTGCAATTAATGAGTACCAAAAATAGATCCAACTTTATAAATCAGTTACTTTATGTGACAGCTCGATCCACTCCACCAATAATTACTTTATGATATTAATGACTAATATTTGTTTGCGCGGACTAATATTGATTTCTGATAAAGCAAAAGGCAGGAAATAACGTATTTTGCACGAGCAAGTAATGAATTATGTAGAAAAGAGGGAAGTAATTTCGGGCAAGACCATTGTGCACTTGAAGTACACCGAAAAAAGGATGGGAGAGGTTGGGCGAGGCCATTGTGTAGCTATCACACATAATTAACCATACAATTGTAAATTTATAATTAATAATGCAACCAAAATATAGGCCCAAAGCGTGTTTAAATCGGTACAATTATTGTGAGTTTATAATAGTATATCTGTTTAAGGCAAAAGATGTACTTGTTTAATGAGGTGCCTGATGTCTATTACGCAACTTTATTCTTGTAGACTCTATTGGGCCTACAAGCGCAAAGCTTTATAGGACAGCAACAAATTTTTCTCAAGTGGATGACCTAAAATTTATCAATCCGTGGGAGATGTAGGATGAAGATATTCTCTCTCAAACAACCCTGCAATAAGATAGAAGAAATCTCTTGTGTCGTCAACACACCCAATACAATGGAAAATTGTATAGATGCATTAGTTCGGCAAAGAGATGGTGATACAAGTATAGTATGGGTAGTAGATATAGGTTTTTGTAATCTGAAATAATAAAAATAGTAAGGTAACAAGTGATAAAAGTGAGCACAAACGGTATTGCAATACTTGAAAATAATTCCTAGGGTTCATACTGTCACTAGTGCAATCTCTCAACATTACGAACATTAATGAATCATATAATACTCCCTCAAAGAATCACTACAAAGTTTCTATTTCTATCGAAGAAAGTAGGATAAAAACGCGTATCAACATTTATGCCTAGATTACCCAAATGTCACCACGGGAATCCGCAAGTTTATTATCAAAACATACATCAAGCGATCTCAATAGATTACCCCATGGTCACCATGAGTAACCATAAGCAAGACACACAACAAGTGATCTAGTTCCAAAGTATTCAATGTGATTACAAAGAAACTTCAAAGGGCAAGACTCAATTCATCACAAAAGAGATAGAGGGGAAGAACACCATATGATCCAACTATATTAATAAAGCTACTGGTACGTACACTCAGCCCCGAGGGTGAACTACTCTCTTCTCGTCATGGAGGCAGCTAGCGAGGATGATGAAGATGGTCTCCAGTGATGACTTCCCCCTTTGATAGGGTGCCAAAACAAGGCTCCCGATGACATCGCTTCGGAACAAAGGCTTGTGGCGTCCGAAAAACTCATCTAGGTCAACTTCCGGGGGTTTATGCATTTATAGGAATTTTCAGCGTTGGATTCACGTCAGGAGGGTCCCGATGGGAGTGCGCACCTTGTGCTTGTGGGGCCCCTGGGCACCTTCTGGTCCTTCGCCGAAGCTTCGAGGGTCTCTTCTCGTCTATATAAAATCACCGTAAATTTTGATCATGTTTCGTATTGTTTTTCTGTGAAACAAAGAAATAGCCAAAAACATGATTATAAAAGTGCACCAAAAGCATATAAAATTATAATAAACATGGCATAAATACTTTATAAATTATAGATACGTTGGAGACGTATCAGTGCCTCTATAAAATTGGAGCGGGTCTTCTTCCGACGGGCCAGTGACTCTATATTCAAATTTCTAGCCATTTTGGAGCACTGGCACCTGCTCTATAGACAGCGGGATAGAGATCAGTTATGCGGCATGATAGACATGCTGATTGCAGCAGGACGCAGCCTTGCTTCGCCTCCTAGCCATTGATTTACCGGCCACTTGGTGTCGTCTTTTACTTTTCGTCTTTTTATTAGGGCATGGTTGTATTTTTGCCCCAGCATACTTATGTTTGTGTTTTCTGTACTTGAACTTATTGCATGGTTGTGGTTGTTTCCTTTATCTATAAAGCGTGGAGAAAACTTGTTTCAAGAGCAATCTATGCTACGAGTAAGAGGATGCTAAGTAAAGTATGAGAGGCCTCTATCATTGTTGACAAAGAAACTTCAAGATTAAAGCGGAACTCACTTAATTTTGTAAAAATTCTTTTCTAGCCGAGGCAACATTTTAGCTTCTACCCTGCAAAACAATTTTGATTTTGATGTGAACACGGTCCATCTTAATCAATACAAATATTGAATATGCTGCAATCTTACTTTTTCGGTGAACTCACTTGTGAAAATCAGGTAGTTACTCCATCATGCAAGTCTGCTTCTGGGCTTTCCCTCAGACTGTCCTCTGTGTATGTTTTATTTTTGTGACTTTCCCTCAGACAAGAACTTGATTTATGCAACTTCTTCACGCTTGCCACGACTAAACTCCATAAGGGCTTATGAAGTTCTTCCTCGTCAATTGTCTTGCAATTCTTTCCTTCTTAAGAAATATCTGTACTATTCTGTTTGGGATGAAAATATGTGCTCATAATACTTTAATACTACCTTCTTTTTATTTGCAGATGTTGTTATCTCGCTTGATTTTGGCGCCGAGGCCTTCTCAGTCTTCTGCTCATGGTCTTCATATTTATTTGGCAATTTATCGACATAAAAGAAATGGGACGTGATAGTCCTTCTTGCAACTTCGGTTCTCCGTCCACTCATAGTAGGTTGTGCTACTATCTTTGGGGTTTCGTCCAAGGAAGAAATGGACCTCTCTTTTATCTTTGCTGGCAATGTAATAGTTGGAGCGTCAGAAGCATCAACTTCTGTCTCTGGTGGAAACACCTTGTCCCTGATAGCTTGATTTTTTCATCAGCCCTTCGAACAAGAAAACAATCAATCATGTTAGATAGCGGCATATAGTAGAGTACCTGAATTGAGATCGTAGGAAAACAAAGAATAGGTGGCTGGAATTCTAATCTTTTGCTTCACAAAACAAGAATGTACATGTACTTCTTTTAGCAAGAGAGTGTGTTTGAGCCAATGTTATTAGACAAGATAACGATGTAGCTGGCAGTTTACAACTTATGCAAGATTTATACAAGTGTAATTATAAGCTAGTAAACTCTCACCACTGATAACCAGAAGAAACTATTTTTTATTCAGGTGCGTGTAGAGATATTAACAGTACACGCACTCTTATTCCAAACAAAAATGTTAAGTGCATTTTTTCTGCTATATTAGGGTCGTACATATACTCTTATTTTTCACAAAAATGTTAAGTGCATTTTTCTGCTATATAAGGGTCCAAATGAGCAAATTGCTGCTGCAGCTATTAATAAATGGTGTGTGTGAACATCATATTTACTGAAAGGTACAAATTTAAAAATGTAATAATATAATGAAAATGTATTTGAACTCCTACCACTTTAAGGATCAAACTAAGAAGATCAAGCTACATGTGTTGACATGTTTACTTGTCGGAATTGCAACAGTTCTATCCAATAATGTGAATTTTATTAGTGTGAATTTATAATAGTATATCTCTTTCTAGCAAAAGTTGTACTCGTTTAATGAGGTGCCTCATTTAATTGGTGCAACCTCACTGGAGAAATGAAAGAAAGGAAAGTGAAGAATAGCACATGGAGGAAAACAACACGCCTCCGCTCGCTACAGATATACCAGCATCGAAGACATATTACACACAGGATCATCCATCAGGTCCTTTGGTGTTATACAAAATCTATGTATTTTGTACACGATCGCGGCGGCTGACTACTGCAACAACCGCTTCCTTTGTACGAGTCAAAATAAAAGCCATTTCCTCTGTACGAAATTGACAACTGCATCCGGGAAACCCAGATTAGTTCGATGACCTAGCTATTCTCTAGAACCTCAACCTGGTAACCCAAGGCTCTGGACTCGGTCCAATGGCGCACATGCTGAATGCGAAGAGTGAGTGGATATTACAAACATGCACGTGTGAGAAATAGCCAACTAGAATTGTTTTTCTGTTTCATTTTCAACCCTTTTCTTTAATTCCCTTTTTTTAGCTTTCTCAAATTTTCCATTCAGAACAATGCTATTCCACTATTCATCACTTCCATAATGTATGGAACAAATTAGTTAATTAGTTTTTGATAAGTAATGAATTCTTACAAAGCAAGAGATAGGAAAGAGATAATCTGATTCCTGTGAGACAGGTACCTTTGTGTATGTGAAGTGCACGGGAAAGAGAGAAGCGAGTTGAGGTAAGACGTTAAGTATGTGAAGAAAAGAGGAAGTGAGTTCGGACGATGCTGTTGTGCATGTGAATTACCCGGGAGATAGAGACGTGAGTTCGGAGGAGACCTTTGTGCATGTTAATTATGCGGGAAAGAGAAAAAAAAAACCTTTCAGGGCGAGACCGAGCTATAGTGCAGAGTAACGTGGGTGGGGGGGGGGGGGGGGGGGGCGAGTTGGGGGAAAAGAGTGATGTGAAATACGCGGGGAAGGAAAAGCGAATTCAGGCGAGACAATTGTCTATGTGAAGTACATGGGAGAGAGGTAATTGAGTTTGGACGAGACAGTTGTGTATGTAAATTGGGCGGGAAAGCAAGAAATAAGTTCGGGCGAGATTGTTGCGTACATGTGACAGGGGGAAGCTAGTTCTGAGGAGGCCATTGTGCATGTGAAATGCACAGCACAACGGGGCGTGGATTTGGGTGAGTCCATTGTATATGTGAAGTACGTCCAATGTCAGAGCTATGTAGACGTCAGGGAGACTACTGGTCAGCTTTAATATAATTGTGATCGGATTACTTACTTGGAGGCTTAGAATTGAACAAAAAAAATCTTTTGCCCCTATAGATCCTCATGACTTGCCTTTCGCACCCCAAAACGTATATCTATCTCTGCTAATGAGTGTGCCAGAAAGTGGGAAGCGAGTTCAGAAGAGACCATTATGCATGTTGATATTACGCGGGAAAGGGAGGAGCAAGTTCGGCTGAGACTTTTGTGTACATGGTCTCCATTTTATTTTCTAACAGATAGAGAAGTACATAACCCCATTGTTGACGAATATAGCTCTAAAAGATTAAATTAGTTACATTTTTTCACAACTGATGACTTCGTCACGAATTCTTCAATTGCTCATTACTACGGATTAATGGATCCTTAGCATTAGGAGTGTAGCAACGGAATTCACCATGAAGCTAAGCTAGAATTCACATTGAGGACATCGTTAAGGGGAAGATGCCAGTTGTGGACACCCCTGGTGTAAGTACTGCCATCATTAAGAAGAAGATGCCTTGGCCGAAACCACCTGCTGGGTGGGTTGCTTTATCTGTTGACGGATCATATGTCAAGGATTCTGGACAGGCAGAAACTAGCATGGTTCTGAGAAATTCGAAGGGGGAGGCCATTTTCTCGGCCTACAGACATCTGTTCAATTGTAAAGATGCTTTGGAGTCCGAAATCAGCGCAGCTTTGGAGGGCATTTCATTCTGGTTACATAGGTCAAATCTTCCAGTTGTAATTCAGTCTGACTGTTCAGTATTGGTCGCTGCATTAACGAGTCGTTTGACAAATCTGATCATGGACATCTCATGCTGGAAAGTAAGAAGCTTCTGGAATTGCGAGGGTTTATTCCGCAGAAATTAGATCGTCATCAAAATATTGTTGCTCATTGTTTAGCTAATATTGGTCGTTCAGGAGGTAGCACGCCCTGTAGGTTGCGCCGTGTTCCAAACAGTGTATCTAGTTTTGTATTAGCGGATGGTAACACAATTTCAGAGGAATAAATCCATTATTCTCCCGCAAAAAAAAGAATGGGGTGATTTTATTTTACACTTGTGTTTCGGTACACCCTCTCTGAACACACTGATGGCCGAGATTAGCCCATACCCCTTCATAAAAAGGGTAGGATGGGCATTTTTTTCAATTATTGGATGCGCGCCAGCCTCCCCAGTATGTACGACCCTCACCCCATATGTACGGTATACGTACGTCAACGGTCCCCCGTCAGCGGTCAACTTAAGAAAAATCCCCCCACCTCCTTGGAGCATGGCCGGTTGGACACTGCTAGACGCGTATCACCAGCTCCCGAGGCGGCGGCGGTTCCCGAGGCACACCATTCATGGCGGTTTTACCATCCTGCAAGACTTGCGCGATAGGTGGGCTATGACAGACCTACTACACCAACACTTGAATCATGCTCAACAACGTATGAAAATATTTGTTGATGCAAGATAACGGAGCGTTCGATTGTTGTCGGAGATTGGGAATAATTCAAGGTTCGACAGTACATTAAAACCTCGGTAGAATAACGAGCCAACGCCAAGTTTGCATTTTGGTATTTTGTACCTTATCTGGTGCCGACATCGGTAGGCAGCTAGTATAACAACTATAGATCCATGAAGGTGCGAAAACGCAACATGGCTTTCATGTTTCACAGCTCAAGGCCTGAACTCTGAGGGCAGCTTCAGTTCATGTCGAGTTTCCTCCTCTTGAATATGTTGCTCAGCAATTTCAAGTTCCCGAGAAGGTGCATGTTCATCGCGTGCTCGACGTTGTCTCTCCACCTGCTGATCAAGTGGTCGGCCTTGCCCCATTATCCGGTGAACTGGGAAAATGAATTGGAGCTATGCCCATGTTTCCCACACACTCTGTCTTGGGGACAATCTGATGTTCTATGGGGAAGGAGGAATTTCATGGGCCGTCCCTCTATGAGTGTGTCCGATGACCCAGCCCAACGATTCTCCCGTGCAAGACGGTCGCCTACCCGTATCGCTGCACCGGAGTGGGTGACTACATACGGCAAGGAGGAGAAGGTTTGGAGGACAAGAAATAACATGGCTCGAATCAACACTCTCTGCCTCCCTCGGCATTTATCTGTTCCACTCCCCATCATGGCTCTAATTTCGCAATCCCCTTTCTCTCTGTAATCCGGATTGGAGTCCGTGTATTTGTGAGTGGCTACCTTGAGACCATACAGAGAGAAGTTGAGTGTGACGGGTGTGATGGAAGAGGATCTTCAATGAATTCACCGTGATGTTTGCAAAATTTTTGTTGTGATTGGTATGAGAGCGAATTTTCTTGTGCTTAGTCGCTTTGTCGACGAGCATATGATTGTGCTTTGGGTGCTGCTCTGTTCTGCGTTTGCTGCGTCGCCTATATCTGCTTTGCGAAAGGAACCAGTAGATCATGGGATGATGAATCTAGGCAGCCGCTCTGTTTATCCAAGTGAAATGAAGCTTCCTTTCCCTTGTGCAGCTATTCCCTGATTTTGGACACTGTAGTATGGTAACCCACTGTCCAATATATTGAGGAATACATTGCATTGCATAAAAACATTCCTTGTTTTGGAGAGAAATGAAAAGGGAAGATATCTATTGACGTTGTTCATTAGGCCAAAGAAGCCTTTGTTGGAGGCTAGCAGAGGCGACGCAGAAACGCAGAGTCATCGTATTGGCTTCCTCCATATCATGGGGCCCACTAGTTTTTTGAGAAAAAAACTAGCCTTTGTTGGCTAAGAATTGTATGAACCTTTTCCTAGGGTTGGTTTATCTACTCGTGAGCTTCACAGCTACCATCGTGAGGACTCAGGATGTGACACACAAAGGCCACAACCACTCGCAACGCGGACCCAGAAACTAAACTACATGCCACAAGGGAACTTTTTTTGTTTTATCGCGTATGGTACAAAAGGTCACTACTGGGAAAAGCCCTATAAGTAAACTATAATTAGTGGTGGGCAGGCAAAGTTACCCGTCACTGCTAGTTTTCCAAAATAGCAGTGGCGGACAACAGGTCTTATCCGCCACAACTAATGCCAATCCAGTGGCGGGCGCGAGCTAGCACCCGTCATAGGTAGGCTCTTCCAAAAAAAACCCGGTATGGAAAGTGTAGTGGCGGGCACTGTCTCCCGCCCTCCACAACAACATTTTGGCAAGCCACACCAAATAAATTCAAATTTCGGAGAAGTTTCCACTAGTGGGCGGACGTGGTCGCCCGCCACTGCTCTGCATGGACAATTCCGAATCCGCGCCCGCCCAACCATCCACGATCCAATTTCTTCCACAGTTTCTTTTCTCTTGGTCGGTTCCTCTCCTCTCCCCTTTTACGCCATCGTGCGCCTCGACCGCTGCCACCATCCCTCCGACCGCGACCGCCGCCGGATCTGCTCGCCTTCGGGTTGTGCGTCCGCCTCGATCGGCACCGTGCAGTTCTCCGCCTCGATCGCGGCCCCCATCCTCCACCTCGACCGCCGCCGCCTTCCCGCCATACTTTTCCCCGCCGTCACGTCTGCGGCCGGAAAAGCCGCCAACGATATACTATCTACATGGCTAAATTATGCTCCAGGGTTTAGGATTTTAATCTAGATAATTTATAGAATAAATTATGCTTTAGGGTTTCAACTTCAGCAACTTTAGGCCCTCTCACTTAATGGACTAGAATAGCACTTTCTCGTATCGGGAGGTGTTCGATTATTTGGAACATTGCTAAGTATGACAAGTGCAAATGATATTTGAATTTTCTTACATATGAGAAGTGCATGGGCTTCATGTTATTCATAGGGATTTGAAAAAGAGTGACAAAGTTTTGGCAAAATGTTGCTTTATTTCCGTTACGCCAAATTTCTTTCACTCAATATGTTAACTTTTTAAGCAAAGTTCATGACGAATTTCCTTTCTGTCACTCAATATGCGTGGCATTGTAATATCTCACATTGTTCAATATTACTTTCGTAAGCTTAGCTATGTCAATATTGTTTAATTTGCTTACATATGTGTTTAACTGAGTGGAATTTTCGTACATATGACAAGTGCATGGGCTTATCATGTAATTCACAGGGATTTGAAAAAGAATGAAAAAGTTTTGGCGAAACATTGATTCATTTCCGTTTCGCCAAATTTCAGTCACTAAATATGTTAACTTTTAATGTAAAGTTCATGCCGAATTTCATTTGCTATGGCAATGTTGTTTAATTTTCTTACATGTGACAAGCGCATTGGCTTAGCATGTTATTGACAAGGATGTGAAAATGAATGCTATCTTTTTTACGAAACGTTGATTAACTTTCGTTTCATCAAATTTCTGGTACTCAATATGTTCAATATTCAGCAAAGGTCATGCCAAATTTTCTCGGACCCTTCTTAGCAAGTTCCCATTCACAATAATACTTTAATAAGCGAGTATCCATGTCAACCATTTACAATTGATAAGTGATGCATAATGATTATTAGGGATCATGAGGCGTAAGACCTGCCATATCTACAAATGTCCATGTATGGACAGTATGGAAACTGCAGTACAGTTCGGGCTCTTATTGAAGAAGGGATTTAAAAAATCAGTGGTAATGGTCTTTGACTTCAATTTGTATTCAATTCTAACCATTTATATAATTCTTTTACTGACTTTATTGTTAATCATTAACTGCTACATAGTGTATCCCATGCAACGTAAGAGTTGACTTCAACAATTTGTACGGTAACGTTATGTACTTTGAGGATGATGAGGAGCACACATTCAAACTGGACGTCAATAAACTAAAGGATAGAACTATCATATATGGCGATGGATGGAAGCAGTACATTGCATAGAATAATTTCATCAGAGGAGAGTACATAGCCTTTTCCGTGAAAAAAGCGGTCAACAAGTTAAGGACACTCTATTTCTCCGACAATCATGACGAGGTTGATGAAGACGATGACGATGACCAGGATCATGAAGATAGTCAGGATGACCAAGATGATGGAAACAACCAAGATGACGAGGACAACCATGAAGATGAGGACAACTAGGATGATGATGATAGCCAGAATGACAAGGATGAGTAAAATGATGAGGATGGTCCATTCCATTCTGCAATTTTCTCGATATGAATGAAGAAGCTAACTCAGGATGAGATCATGAATGTCATCGTGATGTTACCATCCACTGTGGCCTTCTTGGGGAAGCCCTTTGTGCACCGTTTAGCTAAAACCTACATCATCAAAAAAATCTGGTGAGATATTTTGTATTCTTTCATCTTATTTTTTTCATAACCAAGTATGGTGAGATGTCTAACATTGTGTGCTCTCTATTTGCTCTTAATGATGGCGGGGTTCGAAAGTTATCCATGATTTTGTTTTCCGGAGTGGACATCTCCCTGCCGTCGGCACCACTGGAGTACGCCATGGACCAACAGGGCGTGTCACCAACGTTCAGTACAAGACGGAATCAAACGACAATCATTCTAAGAGTCCAACTGGCGGGAGTTAATGATAGGAAAGATAGAACTAAGGGTCGACAGACTTGTGATAATCACCATAAAGAAGGGCAACCGCAACGACTTGCAAACGATGATGGTCGTTAACTATGTTTAGAAATAAGGTCTAAGTCATGAATATATTAGCCGTTGAACTGTTAGTTAGTGTGTTAAGATGGATGTGATATATTGATGTTTGTTTCTTAAGTCAAACAAATTTGAAGTGTTACTTAATAAGTTTGTCGTTTGTTTTCAAAATGAATTAAGTCTGGTTCGGTTATATTGAGAATCATATCACTACGTAAGTTAACTTTCTGAAGTAATATTTTTTCAACGAGCAATGCCAACAATTGGTGTCATCTTTCGAGTCTAGCCCTCTAGTGGCGGGCGCTAAGGAACAACCAGCACTGCTAACATGGCATCTGTGGCAGGCAACAACAGCGACCTGTGGCAGGCAGTAAATAATACCGGCCACTGGAAGTAATGTACCAGTGGCGGGCGCGTGCCCGCCTTTGATGCCACATTAGCAGTGGCCTGAGGTCAGTGGTGGGCGGCCCTGAGAGCCTGGACCGGCACTGCTAGGCTTTTTGCACCCCCACTGCTAGGCATTCATGCAGTAATTGGTCATTAGTGAGAGTTTATTACCTTATAATTTCCCTTGTATTGCATAACTACGTAGGTGTACTTATCCATGGATTTAAAAAAAAGAAAATGACAAGTTGGAAAAACAATGTTGTAGAGAGCTATATAGATAACCTTGGTATTTTAACAATTACTGCTTACCTGAGTTTCTCTTCAGGAGCTATCCAAAGAGCAGCGTCACATACGGGGCAGGATTCGGTGTCCTCCGCATCTAATTTTTCATGATACACTCCCGGCAAACTGCTTACACAAAAATATGGTCACAAGAGGAACTCCACAGGCAGGCAGGCAATTAAGTTTCATTAGTGATTTGAAAGAACAAAATTTAACGTGATCGATAAATGAAAACAATATTAGGAGTAAATTAGTTAGTAGCAACGACAATGCAATAACACTAGATACTTACTTGCATCTAGATTGAGAGCGCAAGTAGTGGCGCACCAGTAGCGCCAGTCTGATGGATCAAGTGGCGGAGCCACATTTTATTCCTCCTGGACTCTACAGCATGTGGTGCAGGCACATTATGTTTAAGAATGTGAAGTGCGGCTATACCAGAAACACAAACTGAAAATATATACTTCCTGAACACAAATCACAACTCTCTCCAAACGTTACTGCTCCAGCCAAGCTCTAAACTCGTACAAAATTGGAAAAGGGAAGCAGACTGCACGCGCGCGACTGAATGAATACAAATGAAATGGATACAACATATCCGAATGGACTGCTGCGTGAGAGTATGGGCGAAGAAACTACAGCCGACCAGGAGCACGCGCCGATGACTGCTCGCGTGCTTGTTTCCCATCTACCCTACCTTTAAACTCCATCTTCTCTACCATAGCCCGCTGCCCATCCCTAAAGACACCGCGGCGTGTCTCACTCCCAGCGTCCTGTTGTATTGTAATTGTATGTGGCCAACTGCAGGCTGGCGGTGGAGCTGGCCCACGATGACATCGACGCGACCTTTGACGCCTTCGGGCAAGTCGTGGGAGTTAGCACCACCGCTGCGGAGCGCAAGTCATCTCTGGGTCCGCGAGGAACCATTGCCCTTCTCATGATCCTTCTCATAGAATGCCACTGTCAAAACTATCAGAACAGTGTAATATATTGGTCCCTCGTTACTGATTGAAGAAGAACGGAATCCCATAATAAAATGTAAAAACACAGTAATTTATTGATCCCTCATTCCCGACTCACCGCCGTTCGGCTGTCCGCTCCATCCACCGTCTCCTCACTGTCGCTAGCCTTGACGCCCTTCTGTTCTGCAACAAATTAGAACAAATTAAAGCTGCAGCTGGACGTATTTCCTTTTTGTGGGAAGCATTTGTCGATGCTAGCTGGTGAGCAGCGGGGTTTTGGCACCATCAAGGGGACGCTATTGACCTGGGGCCGCCCATTGCAGGTTTCCTCCCATTCGCACATGTCACATCGGGCAGTTTCTAATTGCACACCTCACCTTACCATTTAGTCATTTACTGACATCGGACAGTATAGGGTTCGTCTTTCATCCTAACCCAGCAGCCAGCACTCTCTCCTCAGAAGCTCCCGCCGGTCCTGCTCCGATCCCGATCGAGCTCCACCACCAAACCTAATTCTCCTCACGGCCGGACTAGCAGCCGTCTCTGCCAAAGGAGATGGAGGCCGGCGGTAGTTGTAGGTGTTCGACTACGAGGAAGACGAAATCAGCCGACGGCGAGGGCCATCCGGCTCCGGCGCCGGCGGCAGCGGCCGATCCCGGAGCGTCTGAACACGATGGAGGCGGAGGCGGACACACCACACCACATCAGAAACCCACATGATGGAGGCGGAGGCGGAGCGGCTGAACGCCAACCAGGGAAGCACCGGCCGGCAATAGACGACACAGGACTGTAGAGGTCAGCAGTAACCCTTGCATGAAAACCAAGGGCTGCAGTAACCCTCCCGGAAGTAGCCCTTGCAGAGCGGGCACGTCAAGCACGGGGCGAGCGCAGCACGCGGCACACGAGCTACTCCCAGCGCGTCCGCCATCTCTCTGCCGCCCGCAACCATCTCCTCGTCTATCCTTGAGGACCTCTTTGTCAGAAGTGGGGGCCTCGGGAGGCGGTGAATCAAAAATACACGGCGCCGGGCGATGGAATCGAGGGAACTGGCTGGCCGGGAGAAGGGAGAAGCGCGCGGAGCTCCGGCCAGTCAGTGGCGGTTTGGGGGGGAACGCGGAGTAGCAAAACTTTCCTTTTCTTGGTAGAAAACTAGAAAAAGAAGAGTTTGAGGCGATTGCGTTTAGGTGGTGCCGGGTGCGCGTTGCCGGACCGGGGCCCAGGAGAGTGTTTAGGTCAGGGCACTTTTCCTACAAGGAACGATCTAGGTGCAATTTTTATTCGGACCCACCTTCCTGAACTGGTTTTTTTTTAAATCTACTTTTTTCTGTTCAGAACCTGGCAAGTAGCGAGTTCTTACAAAGCAAGATACGATAAGAGGGAAGCGAGTTCAGATAGGACGGAGACCGTTCTGTAGGTGAAGTGCGCGGGAAAGAGAGAAGTGAGTTTGTGGGAAAACCATTGCGTACGTGAAGTAACGTGGGAAACGGTGTAGCGAGCCAGATGATACCATTATGCATGTGAATTACGCGGGAAAGAGAGAAGCGAGTTCGATGAGACCGTTGCTTTCGATGAGACCTTGCTATTTATTGCAATTAATGAGTACCAAAAATTACATCTGACTTTTTAAAGCAGTTACATTATGTGACAGCTCATGACAACCTATTCTAATCATTAATTTATGATATTGATGATGAATATTTCTGTGCCCAGATAATGATTTCTGAGAAAGCGAAAAGTAGGAATACCATATTTTGCACAAGTAAGTAGCGAATTAGGCAGAAAAGAGAGAAGTAAGTTCGGGCAAGACCATCGTGCATATGAAACGCGTGTAAGTGAAGTACACCTGGAAAAGGAGGGGAGAGGTCAGGTGAGACTGTTGTGTAGGCATGGGACATTACCACACAATTGTAACTAGTAAATGCCAAATATAGATCCAAACACATTTAAATCAGTACAACCAGTGTGACTTTATACTAGTATATGTCTTTCTAGCAAAAGTGGTACTCGGTGTAAACTCATCGGGCGAAAGAAAGAAAAAGAACAGGAGCATACTGCATGGAGGAAAAGGTTGGACCCCACTCGCTAGCAGTGGCGGTTCCAGGGAACCGATGTGTGTTTGAGCCAATGTTATTAGACAAGATAATAATGTAGCTGGCAATTTACAACTTATGCAAGATCTATACACGTGTAATTGTAAGCTTGTATACTCTCACCACTAATAACCAGAAGAAACTATTTTTTATTCAGGTGCATATAGAGATATTAATAGTATAGACACTCTTATTCTACACAAAAATGTTAAGTGCATTTTTTTCTGCTATATTAGGGCCGTACATATACTCTTATGTTTCACAAAAATATTAAGTGCACTTTTCTGCTATACAAGAGAGTCCAAATGAGCAAATTGCTGCCGCAGCTATTAATAAATGCTGTGTGTGAACACCATATTTTACTTAAAGGTGGAAATTTTAAAATGCAATAACACTATGGAAATATATTTGAACTCCTATCACTTTAAGGATCGCACTAAGAGGATCAAGCTACAAGTGTCTGACATGTTAGCTTGTCGGAATTGCAGATATCCTTCACGCTAGTTATATATCCTTCCTTTTGTTTAATTAGTCCATCTCATATGTTGGTTTAATAGGAACACAAAAACTGCTAGCACACTCAGTTTTAGGTACTAAGAAAATATTGCAAGACTTTTTATGCCTTTTCATGATTTTAGTTGTTAAATTTCATTGTTTTTGTTAAATAAACTTGCATTTGTACCTAATAATTTTCTTGGCCTTAAATATTCACCCCAGCTAACTTTGATTCCGGATGCCCCATGGCTAGCTAGTGGGGTCCTTCTTTTTCCTCCATGCACTATGCTCCTGTTCCTTTTCTTTCTTTCGCCCAATGAGGTTTACTCCGAGTCAGTTTTCCCTTTCCCGTGTGAAAGCAATGCCAATTATGCCGACGCCATCACTATTTGAAAAATATAGTGCTCGCGTTGATGAAAAATGGCGCGCCACCAATGAAAGTTTTGGCTAGCCGTTTTTTCACTAGTGCCCTAATCATGTCTGATTGCAGTTGGTTGATGTGCCGGCACCATGCCTTGCCGCTTCAGCCACCATTTCTAGCTGCAAGCCTGCAACGTTCTCTCTGTCGCCTGTTCAAGCCACCATCACATTCTCCGGTGGCTGGCGGCCATCTTCAAGCTCAAAGTTGTCGGAGGATGAAATTGATGAAAGTTTGGGACTGGACGATTTCCCATGCGTTCAAAAGGCTCGGGAATTCACACGAAAACAGCAGCAGCCCTTCTGGGATCAGGAAGTCGCATCAAATGCCATCACGACTACAGGAAAACATATTAAGCCAAGTGTGCAAACCACCCGGCAATGGCTTAATTCACCTCGGCCACAGCTACGCCAGGTGTGACACTCAGCGAAACGCACTCGACCTACATCCTGTCGGTATACGATTGTAAGTCGAGTGCCATTTGCCGGGTGGTAGGCAAACATGTAAGCAGATGTGAAATCTGCAACTCACGGCAAAAAAAACTCACGGCAAAAAAAAAAAAAAAAAGAGCTCCTTGGAACAGAGCTCAAGCTCTATTTTTCATCTTCGGTAAATTAGAAAGTAGCAACAATATAAGAAGAGTAGATACTTGACTTGAATCCTAATTGAGATCGCAACCAAGAAGTAGTGATGCAGTAGTAGCTGTAGGCTCATCGATCAAGTCGTGCAGCATGTGGTGATCATCATTCTGGCCTCTACAACATGTGGTGCAGCCACTTTGTCAAAAAAAGTTGCGTAGTCCATCAGAATCAGTATGAATATTGAATATGCTGAATTCTTGCTGGTTCGGTGAAGTCACTAGTGAAAACAAGACCGGGGCAGTCATTCCGTCAGCTCGCCCTTAGATTATCCTTAGTGGTTTTTTTATTTTTAAAACTTTCCCTCACACAAGAACTTGATTTCTGCGACTTCTTCGCACTTGCCAGGACTAAACACAGTAAGGGCTTATGAAGCTTTTCCTTGTCAATTGTCTTGAGATTCTTTCCATCTTTAGAAATTTCTGCATCATTCTATTTAGGATGGAAGTGTAGTTTGAAGAAGCAAATGTTACAAGACAATTTGCATCAAACATGCATATTAAATTATGTGCTGATAATACTTTAATACTACCTTCTTTTTGTTTGCAGATGTTGTCATCTTGGTTGATTTTGGAGCCGAGGCCTTCTCAGTCTTCTGATCACGGTCTTCAGATTTATTTGGCAATTTACAGACAAAACAAATTGGACATGATAGTCCTTCTTGCAGGTTTGGTTCTCTGTCCTGTCAGAAAGACTGTGTTTCCATCTTTGGGGTTTCAACCAAGGAAGAAATGAACCTCTCTTTTATCTTTGCTGGCAATGTAATACTTGGAGCCTCAGAAGCATCAAATTCTGTCTCAGGTGGAAACACTCATTCCTCATAGCCTGATTTTTTTATCAGGCCGTCAAACAACGAAAAAATCAATCATGTTAGGTAGCAGCATAAGTCAAGATCAAATACTTCTTTTAACAAGCGTGAGTGTTTGAGTCAATGTTATTAGACAAGATAGCAATGTAGCTGGCTGTTACAACTCATGCAAGATTTATACAAGTGTAATTATAAGCTAGTAAACTCTTACCACTAATAACCAGAAGAAACTATTTTTTATTCAGGTCCATATAGAGATATTAATGGTACATATAGTCTTATTCTACACAAAAATGTTAAGTGCATTTTTGTTCTATATAAGGATCATCCATATACTCTTGTATATTCTTCACAAAATGTTAAGTGCACTTTTCTGCTATGTAAGGGTCCAAATGAGCAAGTTGCTGCTGCAGGTATTAATAAATGGTGTGTGTGAACACCTTATTTACTGAAAGGTACAAATTGTAAAATGCAATAACATAATGAAAAGTGCACTTAACATGTCATTAATGCTAGCAGAAATGTCTTCATGTACTTATGCATGGATTTCAACAAAAGTGGTAAGATGACCTAGTAGTGGGGAGTATCGTACACAAGTATCATGATACTACTCTCTCCGGTCCTTTTTAATTCGCAAATAAGATTTGTCTGAAGTCAAACCTCATAAAGTTTGACCAACTTTATAGAAAAAATTATGAACATTCACAACGTGAAATCAATATTAGTAGATGTGTCATGACTTAGATTTTTATATTGTATAATTTTAGCATGGTAGATGTTGATATTTTTTCATATAAATATGGTCAAACTTTATGAAGTTTGACTTCAGACAATTCTTATATGCAAAGTAAAAAGGACCGGAGGGAGTACATCCCTAGTGCATAGTATCGTATGTTGGTAGCATAGGATATACTAGTAGAAAACAGGGCTTTGGTCCAGGCCAGCCCAGCCCATTAGTCCCGGTTCAGTCAGGAACCGGGACACATGGGGGCATACGTCCCGGTTCGTGCGCCCAGGGGGCCGGCCGGGGCTCGTGGGGCATTGGTCCCGGTTCGTCTGGACCCTTTGGTCCCGGTTCCAGACACGAACCGGGACCAATGGGCCTCGCTCCTGCCCCGCATTCATTGGTCCCGGTTCGTGGTTGGAACCGGGACTAAAGGGCCTTTAGTCCCGGTTCCAACCACGAACCGGAACCAATGTTGTGCCTATATATATACCCCTCGCCCGCGAGCAGAGCACTCCACTGTTCTGTTTTTTTCTGGCCGGCGAGGGGAGGGGTTTGTGGTGCTCTAGCTCACCTCCTATGCACATGAGGTGTTCGATGAAATGCCCGAGCAACACTACTTAAGCTTTCTTCTCTCCAAACTCGACCTTCAAGCTCCATTTTCCTCAAGATTTGTCTAGGTTTAGCGGTCCGTCACGTCCCGTCCCCGTCTTCACCGCCGTCGATCGCCCGCGCCGATCTCGTCGCCGGCATAACCGTGGTGAGCCTCTTGTTCTTATCTTCTTTCTAAAAGAAAAAAAATTCTTACTTGTATGATTTAGATAGATACTTGTCTAATTTTCTTACTTATATTATTTTTTGTTATTATATAGTGCGATGGTTTTGGTATCCGCCCCCGTCGGCCCGCGTCCTGTCTATGATTCGGATGTGGTATATATTATATTTTATAACTATTTGGTTCATTTATTGTTTATGACAATTATGCCGAGCAACGTGACATAGATTTTTTTATCTAGGAGGTATGTGAACCGGAAATTCCAACCGACCCTATTGTCGAGAGGTTAAATTTAGTTGAAGAAGAAAACAATTACTTGAAGGAAAAATTGAAAAAAATTGAGGAGGAGAAGATGATATTGGAGTTGCATGTTGCGGATGTCATCGATGATCACAAGATCAAGATGGATGCAATGCGCTTCAAGATTAGAAAGTATAGAAAATATGTCATTCATACCGAGGCTTGGTATCATTATGCCGTTGGATCAATTATTACCTTGGTTGCGATTATGATCGCATTTGTTGTTGCATTGAAATGTT
The DNA here is from genome assembly GCA_011799875.1 of Thinopyrum elongatum. Classification (NCBI taxonomy): domain Eukaryota; kingdom Viridiplantae; phylum Streptophyta; class Magnoliopsida; order Poales; family Poaceae; genus Thinopyrum; species Thinopyrum elongatum. The sequence continues at coordinate 469,801,332 of CM022301.1, forward strand.
TTATATAGTTTCAATGTATGGTTTAATTAGATGCTCTGGAGAGCTATATGTTGTTCAATGAGAACTATGTATGTACTTTGGTTTTAATGTGATGATGAACTTCTATTAATTTGGTCACTTATCTATTCATGATGTTTTGTAATGGTTTTTTACACACTTAATTATATATAATACACGCAGATGAACCGGCAATGGATGTACGGTGACAGACGCACCTTCGAGTACATTAAGGGCGTGCATAATTTTCTCGAAGTGGCTGATGCAAACAAGCAGAATGGTTTAATGTGTTGTCCATGCCCTATATGTGGGAATACAAAGTCTTTCTCTGACCGGAAAATCCTTCACACCCACCTGCTTGAGAAGGGTTTCATGTCACACTATAATGTTTGGACCAGGCATGGAGAAGTAGGGGTTATGATGGAAGACAGCGAAGAAGAAGAGGACGATGACAACTATGTGCCCCCTGAATACGGTGATGCTGCAACGGGGGAAGCTGAAGATCAAGAGGAACCACTACTAGAAAAACGGCTATAGCTAATATGGACATTAATGGCGCACCATGTATGTGGTGCGCCACTGCTATATAGCAGTGGCGCACCAGCCATTAATGGCCATATTACTAATGGCGCACCACACCCACGGTGCGCCACTACTAACAATTTTTTTTTCAAAACTAGTAATGGCGCACCAGGGAAAAGTGCGCCATTACTAGTTTTAACTAGTAATGGCGCACCACACCCTCTGTGCGCCACTACTAACAATTTTTTTTTTCAAAACTAGTAATGGCGCACCTGCGGATAGTGCGCCATTACTAGTTTTAACTAGTAATGGCGCACCACACCCACGGTATGCCACTACTAACAATTTTTTTTATTTTTTTTTTCAAAACTAGTAATGGCGCACCAAACACCAGGTGCGCCATTAGTAACCCTGGTTACCAATGGCTCATTCTTAGGAGGTGCGCCATTGGTAACCTGAGAGCAGCTAGATATTTTGGACAGCCACCTACCACACTCACTTTCCCCACTTCATTCTCTCCACCTGTACCAAGCTTGGTCTCGGATGCCTCCTCCTCCTCACCTCATTTGCACCATAGATTCACCCAAATTAAGTGGTTAAATTTCCTTTTTTTGATAGGTAAGTAAGGGGAAAGCTTTCTTTATGTTCTAGATCTACTTTTTTCTCCCTCCAACAACGTGCACACTTTTTATGGCCTAGATCTAAGTATGTTTGTGGTGTTGCATATGTTGGTGTTTGGAGGTACCGGTATTTGAAATGCGATAGTTGCCAATATTTTGCCGGAATGTTGATTCATTTCCGTTTCGGTGAGAATTTGGCACTATGCATTCTTTTTGGTCCTATTTTTAGGAAAAGTCATGCCAAATTTTTTTTTGATTCTAAAATATCGTTTTGCTCTACCCCGCAGGCGACCATGGTCCGCACGATGACCGAAGGCATCGTGAATAGGTTTTTGAGCTCCGCGAAGGCCGAGATGCTTCAAAAGAACGAGACAGAGATAAGATGTCTGTGTCGAAGATGTAAGCTGAGGAGCCTTATGGACCCGGATTCCAGACAGGTGCGGGACCACCTGCTCGTGCGTGGTTTCATGGATGGCTATCGGTGGCAAGGTGATGAAGATGATTATGAAGTCGTCCATGGGGGCCGGGCAAGAAATAAGGAAGGGCGGCAAGACAATAGCGGCGAGGGCGGGCGAGAAGACGAAGAATCTCCAGGACATGATCACGAAGTAGATGCAGGACACAGTCATCATGTAGAAGATGCCGGACATGATGATGAGGAAGATCAAGACGAAGGGCATGATCATGAAGATGAAGATGCCGGAGCAGACGACGATGGACCATCGATGAGCTGGGTGCAGGACCCTCATATTCAAGAGCTGCTTCTCAAGTAGACGGGTAACGCAAGAGCTGCCGCCCGAGAGAAAGCCAAGCTGGATCAACTGGAGATAGACGCGGCTACTCCATTGTATGAAGGATGCAGGCCCGAGGATACCCGCCTGAAAGTAACGCTCATGGCTCTAGAGATGAAGGTAAAACACAAAATGACCGACGCATGCTTCGACGAGAACATGTCATTCTGGCACGAACGTCTTCCCAAGGGGAACAAGTGCCCGACCAGTTTCAAGGAGGCGAAGAAAATCGTGTGTCCTTTGGATTTACCGCACGTGAAATACCATGTGTGCATGAACGATTGCATCATTTATCGGGACGAGCATGCGGAGTCTACCATATGTCCGGTGTGCGGCGTCACTCGATACAAGAAGAGGAAGAAAGCTCCTCGAAAAGTGGTGTGGTACTTTCCGATCACTCCTCGTCTGCAGCGGTATTTCATGGACCCTAAGCTAGCAAAGCTCCTGCGTTGGCACGCGGATAGGGAGGAGAAGAAGCGAGAAGATGACGGAAATGATCCGGAGATAAATAAAAAAGACAAGATGCTGAGTCACCCTAAGGATGCGAGCCAGTGGCAAGCGTTGAACTTCGAACACCCAGAATTTAGGGACGATCCAAGGAACATCGTGCTGGGCGCGAGCACCAATGGAGTCAATCCGTTTGGCAGCCAGAGAAGCACACATAGCACCTGGCCTATGTTTGTGTGGATGTACAACCTTCCCCCCTGGGTGTGCATGAAGAGGAAGTACATTCACATGAGTATGCTAATTGAAGGGCCGAAACAACCAGGGAACGACATCAATCTGTATCTGGGGCTGCTGAAAGAGGAGCTAGACACGCTGTGGAAAACGCCAGCCAATACGTGGGACGCCGCAGCGAAAGAATATTTCCCTATGAGAGCCGCACTGCTCACGACGGTGCACGACTATCTCGGTTACGGATATGCCGCGGGGCAGGTGGTCCACGGATTTTGTGCATGCGTCAGGTGCATGGATGACACAATGTATCACCAGCTAGATAGAGATCCCGGGTCTTCGAAAACGGTGTTCATGGGACATCGAAGGTGGCTTCGCGACGATGACGCATGGAGAAAACGCAAGGATCTGTTCGATGGTGAAACCGAACCCCGAAGACGCCCGCGTACGAGGAGCGGCGAGGAAATAGACGAGCTGTTGAAAAATTTGAAAGAGTGCCCACCACCGGGAAAGAAGCGAAAGGCGCCAGAGCCGCTGCTGAAGGTATGGAAAACGAGGTCGGTTTTCTGGGACTTGCCATACTGGAAGATCCTCCGTGTGCCTCACAGCCTTGATGTCATGCATATCACGAAGAACGTGTGCGAGAGTCTGCTTGGTACCCTGCTCAACATGCCAGAGAGGACAAAAGATGGGCCGAAAGCAAGGGCAGACTTGCAATCAATGGGCATCAGGGAGGAGCTTCACGCAAAACGCCCTAATGATGATGATGATGATGATGAGGCAAAGGACACAGAAAGTCGTCGCAAAGGCAAAAAGGCCAAGAAGATCGAATACGACTGCCCTCCCGCGTGCTTCACTCTAAGTCAGGAGGAGATCGAGCAGTTTTTCACCTGCCTCGTAGGAGTAAAACTTCCTTACGGTTACGCGGGGAAGATAAGCAGATACCTAGACTCAGCGAAGCAGAAGTTCAGCGGGATGAAGTCTCACGACTGTCATGTGCTGATGACGCAGATAATTCCAGTTGCAATCCGTGGGATCATGGACGCGCACGTCCGTGAAATGCTATTTGGCCTATGCAACTTTTTCGACATCATCTCTCGGAAGTCAGTTGGCATGAGGCAACTCAGAAGGCTACACGAAGAGATCGTGGTGATACTATGCGAGCTTGGGATGTACTTCCCGCCCGCATTCTTCGACGTTATGGTGCATCTGCTGGTCCATATCGTGGAGGATATCATCCAACTCGGGCTGTCGTTCCTACACAGCATGATGTCGTTCGAAAGGATGAATGGTGTCATCAAAGGATACGTTCGCAACAGGGCACGTCCAGATGGAAGCATAGCCAAGGGCTTTCTGACCGAAGAGTGCATCTCCTACTGCACGAATTATCTAGGCATCGAGAACCCCGTTGGTCTGCCCGTCAACAGGCACCTCGGCAGGCTCGCTGGATGGGGTCACCGCGAGGGTCGCCGCGAAATGGATGTCGACTTCAAGGGTCGACTCGCCGACTTTGAAAGAGCAAACAGTGGGGATTAATGTTGTCTGTACTTACCTTCCTTTAATATTTTGTAACTTCTCCATCACCAAGTTGAAGTATCGACCATTTTCTTCTTGGATTTGGAATTTTTGTTCTTCTCCCTCTTGTTTTGTTGCAAATCATCATTTACAAGCACCTTGGGCTTCTTTGTGTTTTCTTCTGGTATTTTAATTGTTTTTATTTATGTTTATTCTGGTAAAAAAAAGTTATTAATGGCGCACCAGGAGAAGGTGCGCCATTGCTATCAAGGTATTTATGGCGCACCCCTAGGAGGTGCGCCATTTGTATACCTATTTTTATTTATGTTTATTCTGGTATTTTATTTTTCAGTGTTCCTTTTCCTGCTTAAATTTGCAACCATTTTTTGAAAATGCGAACATTTTTCTAACTCACAAAAAGTATTGAATTTGTTAATATTTTTTGAACTCATGAATATTTTTAAATTTCATGGGCACTTTTTGAATTCATGAATATTTTTTCAAATTTGATGATATTTTTTCATATTCATAAATGTTTTACTAATTCACAAATGTTTTGCAACGCAAGTATTTGAAAATTAGTAATAACTACTTATATCGTAAGATTTTAAAATTTATGGTCATTTTCTAAAAAATTATTACATGCAACTAAAAATCCAAAAAAAAAAATAGTAATGGCGCAACAGGAGAAGGTGCGCCATTGCTATCACGGTGTTTATGGCGCACCCCTAGAAGGTGCGCCATTGGTAAACGTATTTTCATGGCGCACCCCTAAAAGGTGCGCCATTGCTAACCCTCTCCCCACTCCCACTTGCTCCCCTCTCCCTCTGGCCTCTCTCCCTCCCTCGCCAGATCCACGCGCCCTACGTCGACGCGCGCCCCACCAAACCCGACGACCCCCGCGGGATCGAGCACGCCGCCGTCCGCCCGCGCCCGCTCCACCGCCGCCGGCATTGCGAGGTGCGCGCGCCCCACCTAACCCGACGACCCCCACGGGAGCACGCCGCCGTCCGCCCGCGCCCGCTCCACTGCCGCCGGCATTGTGAGGTGCGCGCGCGAGCCGATTGTCCTCCCCTCTCCTCCTCTCCCCGGCCGCGCTCTCCCTCCCTCTCGCCCGCTGCTCACGCCCCTCCCTCGTCGCTGCAGGAGCGCGAACCCGAGGAGCCGCACAGCACCGGATCCACCTCGTCTTCTTCCTCGGGTCGCCGCCGTCTTCCTCAACTCCGGCCACCTCTGCTGCTACTAAGCTCTCGCAGGGCCTCCTTGCGCCTCCCCGGTGAGCTCCGCCTCCTCTCCCCTCTTCCTTCTCGGCAACCTCGCTCCCGGGCTCCGCTGCCTCATACCTAGCACAAATTATGGATGAATTTCTCTGCTGCTCTAGTAATTGTGTTTATAAGTCATGGCTCATGGGTGTGCAATGCAACTTAGCTTCTGAAAAGTGTTTGATTGGGGTGGTTTAGGGAGAATATGCGTGTAATTTGTGTTGATAGGATAAGCTGATCGATGTGGTCTTCAAAGTTGTAGTATTTTTCTTTTGATGTTGGTTCAGTTCAAGATGCTATCATGTGCTAGATTTGATAAAAAGAGTTTAGAAAGTAACAGCGCGCGATCAAACTAGCTTTTAGGGTCTTAGTTCATTTCAAGCTGCTGTTGTACTACTTTAAACAATGGAAACAATATTAAAAGTGTTCAAACAAAATCAAATTCAAACTTATAATAGTGCTACATAGTAGGATATGAACATATGCACCACCGCAAAATAATACACTGGACTGCTATTCTTGCCTAACATTTTCACTGAAGAATTCACCTGGCTGGTCTTTTATATCTTGGAGATCGTCGCATGCAGTCTTACTTAGTTACCTGATACTCATGTTATTTCAGTGGCTGAATGCAGTTATCAGGGCTATGCTTTGGACCTTGTTGGTGCCTTTCCCAAGCCAGCATGTCAAATAAAATACCAAATCATGGTTCAAAAATTAATACCAACCATGGTAAATAATGCAGAAACCTGCACTATTTTTTCTCGAGAGAACCGAACCCAAAGTACATGCTATAAAAACTGTATTCACTGCTGCTGCTGTACTACTTGTGATGATGCTACTGTTGTACTACTTGTGATGCTGCTGCTACTGTAGAGTTGATCATTATATTCACTGAATTTTTTCAACTTGGGATGCCGCTGCTACTGTAGATCTTCTGAACTTGTGATCTTCTGAAATGACCCCTTTCTCCTGAAATGTTGATTAATTTCCGTTTCGGTTGAGAATGGGGCACTCCTAGGTCAAGAAAATTAGCAAAGGTCATGCCCAATTTTCTTGACCTAGAAGGTGCCCGATTCTCAGCCGAAACAAAAATTAATCAACATTTATAGTTTGACCTAGAAGATGCCCAATTTGTTAACTCTAGTAGTGTACTCCTGTTAAATGCAGTCTAGTTACTCCTGTTGTTCAGATTCACGATGTAAGCTCCTGGTAAATGTTTGTCTAAAAGAGAATAGCTTAGCGATGGAAGATCAATCCCTTTTAAGACATCAACAATTTTACTCCTTGGCAGGAAAGGGGTTTTATCGGTATTATCATAAAAGTTAATCCTAACAAAACTCCCATCATTAGAATTAATAAGGGGACCTCCAATACCAACCTAGTACACCAAAAATATAAGACTGAGTTAGCTTACAGGGAGAAGTACAGGGAGAAGTTGCGCAATGCCAAAGACATAGCTGTTTACAGTATGCGCTTTAATATAGGAGTAGTAAATTAAGGAGAAATTTCAGATTGTTTTTTTTAAGAATACCAAGTTCAGATAGATAGATTCTGATGCAAGCATCTATATAAATGCAAGAAAATAACAATCACAAGTGTACCTTCTTGATTTTGCAAGTGGACAACTGAAGGTCTCCACAGTCAAGTTCAGTAGGCTTTTTTCCTAGACTGCATTTAAGAAATAACTCTAGTAGCCTTTTTTCCTATTTAGAGCGAACATGGCCAACAACGATGAGGCCGGCGGTTCGGGCAAGGCATTCTGGGAGCTTTCCCAGGAGATGGAGGAAGAACCTCACCGCTATGAGGATGCCGCGGAAGACACCGATCCCGACTACACAACCCCTAGTGGCGTCGGGGATGACACCACTGATGGTGCCGCCGAGGATGCCACCACTGATGATGGCAGCGCACGCACAGATGGCAGCCAACCGAAGAGGCAACAGAAGGACCAGCGCCCGAACATGCTCGGCACCGTCAAGGAGGAATTTACTGAAGTGTCCTCCAGTGGGCATCCAACGGCGCCCAAAGAATTAGTCAGTGGTACGCGGGACAACTCGGGTGCATTCTCCGGAGCACCGTCTCGATCAACACCGAGAACCTAAGGCATCGTGACCGAGGGAATTTGAGCAACCTCCTCTTCACGAAGCTGCACGAACGATACAAGTTCCCTGGTGACTTCGCAAACACACGCCTCTCAGGGAATAAAGTGAACAGTGCCGCCCTCACGAAGATGAGCACGGCCCTGGCTACTTGGAGAGCTGCGGTGAAGAGAAGGATTCTAAGAGGTGATAGTTATGAGAAGATCAAGGAGACAAATCCTTCGATCAGCGAAGCTGACTACCGGGAGTTCAAGATCAAGTGCGAGAGCAACGCATCTGCAGAATCAAGTCAGTGGGGGAAAGATATGTGGGACTTGAACTTAGGGGTCCACAAACTCGGTCCTGGCGGTTACAGAGTGGCAGAACCTATATGGGACAAGGAGGATGCGGAGCGTGCTGAGCAAGGCCTGCCGCCCCTCTTCGATAAATACCGTGACAAGCAGACCAGGAACTATGTCAGGGCTCGGTACAAGGTGGACCCGGTAACAAAGGAGCTTACCATGGATCGGAAGACCAAGGCGCTTGAGCTTGTTCTGGTAAGGAATACACCCCCGCGTAATTAGCTCCATATGGTTGCATTCTAATTAATGAAGCCAAATTTCTAAATGGTTCACGTTCCTTCCGTAGGACACTGAAAGCAGTAGCGCGGGGTCGTCTCAGAGCTCCCCTTGGGACACCACTTTAAATAGGGCGTTGAACGTAATGAAACACAAGGATAAGTTCAGTAAGCCGTCGTCAGCTGGTCGTGTGGCCGGCAAAGGCTTGTCCACGAAATGGTCGGAATACTATAACGCTGGGCGAAAGGAGAGAAAGACCAGCTCGGAAAGCCAGGAGCGTGAGGTTCAAGAACTCAAGGCACAAGTGGCGCGGATTCCGGAGATAGTCGAAGAGCAAGTGCGAGACCAACTGGGAGCGACGATCACCGCCATTATGCCTACCTTGGTTGAGGGGCTGCAGGCATGGATTGCGGGCGGCCAACAGGGGCCGCCCCCGATTCCCAGCTTCACGGGCAGCAACTCGCACAACGCGCCGGCGCCATTGGTGTCTCCGGCGGAGGCGGCATTGGTGTCTCCGGCGTCGGCGCCGGCATTGGAGCTTAATGCACCCGGGTGTGGGAAGAATATGCCGGCCGGCACCTCGGCAGCAAGAGGCCCCTCCGTCACTTGCACGCCCGCCGTTGGCGGTGCCTCGACATTAGCCGAGCTCGACGCCATCACAGTAACTAAGCCTCTCGGCTGATGACTTCATCTCCTTGCCTTTGACCGGGCATCCCAGATGCCCTACATGTTTTCACAGGGCGCCGCCGACGTTCCATGCACTCTCCTGCACTTTTTGGACGGCGAGTTGATCGATGTCGCCAAGGCCAGAATCGTTCAACCGGGCAACCGCGTGTTCCACGGTAATCCGATGCCACCCACCGTGTATAGGGTCCAACTGGTTCGGGTGCTGCGGGGCTGCGACGACTTGTTACCTCCGTATCGACCCCCTGGGGCCGACGAAGATGATGTGATGACCCTCAGCGCCTACATAAGCTGGTCCATGCTTTGGCCGAGGAGCCAGATTCATTTGGGGGCGGGGGACACCACCCCATAGACAACACCGCCAGTCGTGCCGGCGCCAAGCCATGGCAAGACCGTCGCAACGCTACCGCCGTCAGCTGATCCGGACATGCATATGGCACAGGATCCGGACGACGACGACGATACATTTACCAACGTCGATAAGTACTTCAACGAACATGGGTACGGTGATGAATTCTTGGGGCCTCCTTCTCAAGAACCCAACCCTGCAAAAGACGATCGCGATCTAGCTGGTACCGCGGAGAAACCCAATTGCAACAGGCGTCATCTGGCGTTCAATTCTCAGGAGACGCCTCCAGCTGCCGCCTTCACCGAGCCTCAGATAGCCGAGGTGCGAAATATTATCAGCCCCAACACACTCAAGAAGGTGGTCTCTGAGCAGAACTCGATCCCATTACAGCAGAAGAAGCAGAAGGGACGGAAAATAAAAAATTACAAGGGTGCGAGCCAGCCGGCACCGAGTACGATCCGTGCTCAGGACGGGCCACCTTCACCTAAGGATATCTCGAGGAGGGTGCATGTGGCGGGTAGGCCGATGCTACCGACTAATCTGCTCAATGCTGCAACCGGTGCTATGCGGAGTCTGCATGACAGTGTTCTTTCTATGGAGAAGCGGCGTCTCTCCGAGAATGATGTGGCATACCCATTTTTCGTGGCCAAGGTGCCAGAGGGCAAGGGCTTTGTCGATAGCACCATCAGGGGTATGATCGTCCTGCGGTTTGATGACATCTTCGCTATGTTTAACCTTCATCTGCTGCACTACACCTTCATTCGGCTATTTTCGCTCAGTATGGAGATGCGGATCATTAGAGACAAGACCCCGGACATCGTTATAGTCGACCCCTTCTACATGCGTGCCAAGATCTTGGGCAGCGCTGGGGACAGGCAAGTCGCGAGTTCATACCTCGAAGGCGTCATTCTGGCGAACCCAGATAAGGATAACTTCCTCGTGCCTTACTTTCCCGAGTAAGTCATCCCCTCACCGCCCCGTAACATATGATTTCTTAGATTTCGATCGTTCTTTTTTTTCTAACATTCCGTGTTTTGTGCAGTGACACACATTGCACACTCATCCTCTTAGGCCCAAAATATTCCATGGCCACGTATTTCGACTCGGACCGTCAGTCGAAGAAAGACTACACAAATATCAAGAAAGTTCTTGATGATGCTCTCCCCGGCTACGCCAAATCTGGAGGCACCTTCAGGAGGCCAATTTGTAGGTACGGCAAGCACGTGTTCACCCATGTAACCACGTTCCCCTGCGTCAAGCAGCCGCCTGGCGGTCAGAAGGATGCCTACTACGCCCTCCATCACATGCGGGAGATCGTACGGGACCATAATCACCTTCTGCTACCAACTAATCTCAAAGATTGGGCTGCACGCTTGTCGGCAATCCAGGACGCGAACATCAGACAAGAATTCTTTCGCATCCAGTCGGAGTTTGCGGAAATCATCTATCAAGATGTCCTTCATACCTCGGGGTAGTTCTACCTCAAATATCAACCGTCCAACAGTGAAATAGAAACAACGGTACAAATGCAGGCTGACAACGATCGCGATTTCATGACCATCACGAAAGACGGCGACTTCATCCACGCTCCGGTCCCTGAGTCGAGTCGAAAGTAATGATGCTATGTAGTTCTGAAATATCGATTAGCTCATGTTGTAATTAAACTTTAATGAACTTGTATGTCTCTTTAGTTTGGACAGTCGTTCAACTTATATGTAATCGATGCTATTTATTAGTAGGACCATGAATCGTGCTATTAATGTGTTGCTTTTCTCTTCCGATCCTTTTGTTGCATACTTATATATTGCTTATATATTGTCTGTGAATTGCTACTAACGTTTTGTTTGTCTAGTTCATAGAGATGCCGTCGTATGTCGTGTACAAGGGTAAGGTTCTCGGAGTCTACGACGACTGGGAGGAGTGTCGGAGACAGGTTCACCGTTTCAGCGGTAACAGTTACAAAGGGTACACCACTAGGGCGGAGGCGGAAGCTAGATACGCGTGCTATCTAGCGGGAGAGAGGAGGGAGCGGAGGAGGAACCGGATGAAGACCAGTTTCATCACGATGATGCTCATCGTGACCGCAGCTCTCTTCTATGTGATGGTAGTTTAGATGATCGATATCGACTTTGTAATGTGATGACAAACTCGGCTAATATATATGATGAACTTTGCTAATGTCTCGAAACCTAAACTTGGCTAATGTTTTGAACTTTGTTAGCTATTTCGAATTTGGAGACTAATATGATGAATTCTATTGTGTGATGTTTATATTCTGTGATGTGTAACGTATTTTGTAACCTGTGCAAATACCAGATATTTTGTAACCTATGCAAATACCAAAAAAGCAAAAAATAATAATTCATAATATTCATAGTAGTGGCGCACCATATTGAGCATTAGTGGCGCACCGAGGCTAAATACCAGTGGCGCATTATGGGGCATAGTAATGGCGCACTTGGGGGCATACGTGAAGGTAAATATGGGCCCCTAGGAGGCATAGTAATGGCACACTGTTGGACATAGTAATGGCGCACTATGTGGTGCGCCACTATTATCTGGGATACTAATGACGCACCAGAGGTGCGATTACTATTTGTTACTAGTGGCGTGTTAATAAAGGCGCACCTATAGTGCGCCATTAATAGCAAAAACAGGTGCGCCACTAACAGCCTTTTTTCTAGTAGTGAACCAGACGATGTGCCCGATGATGATCTTCGCCGGGTCATTGTTGATGCAAGGAGACAGTGCCAAATTGAAAAGGAGAAGCTGAAATTCGATCGCATGTTAGAGGATCACCAAAAAGGGTTGTACCCCAATTGCAAAGATGGCAACACAAAGCTCGGTACCATACTGGAATTGCTACAGTGGAAGGCAGAGAATGCTGTGCCTGACAAAGGATTTGAGAAGCTACTGAAAATATTGAAGAAGAAGCTTCCAAAGGATAACGAATTTCCCGACAGTACGTACGCAGCAAAGAAGGTCGTATGCCCTCTAGGATTGGAGGTGCAGAAGATACATGCATGCCCTAATGACTGCATCCTGTACCGCAGTGCGTACGAGGATTTGAACGCATGCCCGGTATGCGGTGTATTGCGGTATAAGATCAGACGAGATGACCCTGGTGATGTTGACGGCGAGCCCCCCAGGAAGAGGGTTCCTGCCAAGGTGATGTGGTATGCTCCTATAATACAACGGTTGAAACGTCTGTTCAGAAACAAAGAGCATGCCAAGTTGATGCGATGGCACAGAGAGGACCGTAAGAAAGACGGGAAGTTGAGAGCACCCGCTGACGGGTCGCAGTGGAGAAAAATCGAGAGAAAGTACCGTGCTGAGTTTGCAGGTGACCCAAGGAACGTATGGTTTGGTTTAAGCGCGGATGGCATTAATCCTTTCGGGGAGCAGAGCAGCAATCACAGCACCTGGCCCGTGACTCTATGTATCTATAACCTTCCTCCTTGGCTGTGCATGAAGCGGAAGTTCATTATGATGCCAGTACTCATCCAAGGCCCTAAGCAACCCGGCAACGACATTGATGTGTACCTAAGGCCATTAGTTGAAGAACTTTTATAGCTATGGAATGGAAACGGTGTACGTGTGTGGGATGAGCACAGACAGGAGGAATTTGACCTGCATGCGTTACTGTTTGTAACCATCAATGATTGGCCTGCTCTCAGTAACCTTTCAGGACAGACAAACAAGGGATACCATGCATGCACGCACTGTTTAGTTGACACCGAAAGTATATACCTGGACAAATGCAGGAAGAATGTGTACCTGGGGCATCGTCGATTTCTTCCAACCAACCATCAAAATGTCGAAAGAAAGGCAAGCATTTCAAAGGCGAGGCAGATCACCGGAAGAAGCCCGCCATGCGTACCGGTGATCACGTACTTGCTATGATCAATGATTTACACGTAATCTTTGGAAAGGGTCCCGACCGACTATCTGTTCCGAATGACGCTGAGGGACGCGCTCCCATGTGGAAGAAGGAATCTATATTTTGGGACCTACCCTACTGGAAAGACCTAGAGGTCTGCCCTTCAATCGACGTGATGCACATGACAAAGAACCTTTGTGTGAACCTGCTAGGCTTCTTGGGCGCGTATGGAAAGACAAAAGATACACCGGAAGCACGGGAGGTCCTGCAATGTTGGCAAGAAAAAGATGGCATGCCTCCAAAGCAGTATGAAGGTCTTGCTAGCTACGCTCTTACCAAAGAAGAGAAGGAAATCTTTTTTGAATGCCTGCTCAGTATGAAGGTCCCGTCTGGCTTCTTGTCGAATATAAAGGGAATAATAAATATGGCAGAGAAAAAGTTCCAGAACCTAAAGTCTCATGACTGCCACGTGATTATGACGCAACTGCTTCCGGTTGCATTGAGGGGGCTTCTACCGGAAAACGTTCGATTAGCCATTGTGAAGCTATGTGCATTCCTCAATGCAATCTCTCAGAAGGTGATCGATCCAGAAATCATACCAAGGCTAAGGAGTGATGTGGCGCAATGTCTTGTCAGTTTCGAGCTGGTGTTCCCACCATCCTTCTTCAATATCATGACGCACGTCCTAGTTCATCTAGTCGACGAGATTGTCGTTCTGGGCCCCATATTTCTACACAATATATTCCCCTTTGAGAGGTTCATGGGAGTCCTAAAGAAATATGTTCGTAACCGTGCTAGGCCAGAAGGAAGCATCTCCATGGGCCATCAAACAGAGGATGTCATTGGGTTTTGTGTTGACTTCATTCCTGACCTTAAGAAGATTGGTCTCCCTCAATCGCGGTATGAGGGGAGACTGACTGAAAAAGGCACGCTAGGAGGGGACTCAATAATATGCAGGGACGGGCATTCTTGGCCTCAAGCACACTACACAGTTCTACAGAACTCTACCTTGGTGACCCCGTATGTCGATGAACACAAGAACATTCTGCGCTCCAAACACCCGGAACACATCAGGACTTTCAGCAGTTGGTTGGAAACACGTCTCAGAGGTGACAACACTATTTCTGATGAGCTGTACTCGTTGTCCAGGGGACCATCTTCGACTGTATTTTCTGCTCAGTGCGGGGTTCTTGTTAGGGACATGATCCCGATCAGCATCCACCAATGGAATAAGCCTAAGAGCGAAGACCCTCAAGTGTCTTTTGTCAACGATAGACAGAAAGATGATCTTTGGACCGCGCTGAAGGCAAGTTTCACCCTACCGCCAGAGGAGGATCCGGATAAGCCAGTTATAGAGCCATTGGTCAAGGCTCATGCTCTGAAGAAGATGGCAGATCTATTCAGGAGGTGGAAGAATGAGTTGAAATCAACGTTTGTCGACAAAGGGAAGACTCCAGAATTCACCGGCCGATTTGAGAAGATAAGAGATCACTGGCCCGCATTTGTGGCCCACAAGACATCGGAGAAGAGTAAGAAGATGTCAGCGACAAACAAGAAAAATGCTGCAAAGATGGAGTATCACCATCGCACGGGGTGAGGTGGCTACCTCAAAGCCCGGCCGTTGTGGGACAAGGCTAAGAAGGACCTGCTTGATAAAGGGGTTGAACCAGAGACATTGAACTAGCCAGACCGTTCAAGGACTTGGTTCTTCGGGTTTGGGGGAACCTTGGACCCTGAAACAGGGAAGTGCCGTTGGACGAAGGAGCAACTTGAAATACCCGTCAAGAAGCTTCAGAAGTATATCGCCGCAGCGCAACAAGGGACGTTCGTTCCCGATATAGAGAACGACGAGCTCACACAGGCCCTCGGGAATCCTGAGCACCCAGGACGAACACGAGGCACGGCAGGCTCCGTTGCGTGGAAGGAAGGGTTTCCCAGCGCAGGCGGTTACAAAACCCGGGAGAGGAGGAGGAAAGTGGAGCAGACCGAACTACAGAAGCTGAATGCAAGGGTATGAGCGCTAGAGGAACAAGCACTAGTTCAGAGGCAGCGACCTGCCGAAGCTACCCCGCCATCTCAGCGGAGAAGCAGCGTGGCTTCCACCGAGCTCCTTCAGCAGCCTCACTTCACGGCTCCCGGCTACCCCGTGGATGCTATCACGGAGGCTCAAGATTGCCACCTTATGGCACAATGGCAGCACCTCAAAGTCAAGGCGGCTGTCGGCTCTGTTGCACCTCCTCAACCCGGTGCAACTTTTCACTGCCTTCCGATACCAGAAGGCTATGCTGTTGTGATGGTCGATGAAATAACGGAGGGATTTGAGGAGCTCGAGCTTGACCACCCTACCGGTGAAGGGGAGACTCAGCTGGGTCTTGCTCTGAAGACTCCATGTCTATGGCGGAAGGAGCTCATCAACCTTCCGAACTAGACGCCTCCGCCTCCTCCTCCAGCGAGTCAGGGCACTCCGCCTCCTCCTCCGCCTCCTCCTCTGGCGAGTGATCAGGGCACTCCGCCTCCTTCTCCGGCTGCTCCGGCGCGTGGCGGCACTCCGCCTCCTGCTCCGCCTCGTAAGCAATGAAGGAAGACAGCCGCAGCCGCTCCGGCTGCTCCGGCGTCTAGCAGTACAGCCAGAGGCGGGAGGCAATACATATTTGGTCCATCTCTCAAGCCTCTAGAGAAGTTACCATACGAGATGACCGAGGAGGAAAACGCGAAGATCTGTCAAGCCCAAGTGAAGGACTTTTTCGCAAAGAAAAATCCACCTCCGGAGGAGAAGATGGATCCGGTGAAATTGAAGCGCACTTTGAAGAACCTGAAGCGACCACCACCGCCTCCGCCGGATGACAACCATGTCCGCGCTCTGAAAAAGGCAGTGGAAGGAGCGTGCCAGTCGGGAACTACTTCAAGTGACAAAAGGTTACAAGAACGAAGAAGTGGGAACAAAATTCCCCAGCTCGGCGAACAGGCAAACCAATCGTGCCCCCCGCTCAAGGTGTCTAGCGATATCGTCGCAAATCTGCCGGGGATGCTGCCCGGTACCAATCCTGGTGATTACCTGCCCGACGATGCACATTTTGATACAATGGAGGTGGACGAACACAAATACCGGTACGGGAAGCCTCTCGTCAGACCTGATGATCCTTCTCTAACAACGATGATGCGAAGATTCCATAAGTGGTACATGGACACCTGCAAGTCTGGGAAGGATATTTTGACGCTGAGAGTTAAAGAGGAGCACTACCTCGTTGGAATTGATCTGTTGTCTGTTCCATTTGAGGAGTTCTTCTAGTTTTTCAATCAAAAGGACCTCGATAAAATAATCATCACTTGCTACTGTCTGTAAGTACTATACTTCTGTAATTAAGTCTCTATATATAGCTCAGCTCTTTCATTGCATGTATATATAATTATCCTCACTATATTATGCAGATTGAAGATCGTCGAATGCAGAAATGCACAAATCTATGATATTGGGTTCATTAACACAAATCTCATAGATGAATGGACGGTTACATATAATGCGAAAGAAACCGAGGCCAACTTGCTACAATCGTTGCTTAAAAATCAAAACAAAGATAAAATACTGTTTCCTTACAACTTGAAGTGAGTGTTACTGTCTTCTGCATATTCGGTTTCCCTTATTACTCGAGGTTATAGTAATGTAATTGATGAGTTATGCATGCATGCGCAGCTTCCACTTTATTCTCCTAGAGATTAAGCTTGAGCAGGGACTAGTAACCGTCTTAGACTCAAGACGAAAAGATCCCAAGGAGTATGCGGCCATGACTGAAATGCTCCAGAAGTAAGTTCAATCGATCATTATCGCACCATATCAGCAACTTTGGTCATTTCCTAATATCAAGTAATTATTTTCTTTGTCTCGCAGGGTTTGGAAAGTGTTCACCACAGAAGCTCCGGGACTGCCGGTGGAGCTGCGATTTACACACCCGAAAGTAAGTACTACTAGCTAGTTCCGCGCATCTCCCATTGATTCTAGCTAGTTTCATCAATACCATTTATAATGCTTGATTATCTGTTTGATTGACATTTATTTCTCGTAAAGTGGTTGTGGCAGGAAGGCGGGAATAATTTTTGTGGGTACTACGTTTGCGAGTACATCTACAACGCGATGACCTTGAAGCGGGGCTACTCTGAAAAACAATATGAAGTGCGTAAGCAATAATATTCATAATTTTATTTTATTACCATCATTTATGTTGAGTTTCATTCATATATATGTATTGACCCCCTTCTTCAAATTAGATTTGTCAGATGCGGGATGAACTCCTACCACAAGATCGCATAAAAGCAATTCAAGAGGAATTAGCGGGATTCTTTCTTGACCACGTCATCAATCCAGCCGAAGAATACCATGTGGAACTTGACATCAAATGTTAGGGATTGTAAGAGATCTTATATTGTATATATGTAGCTAGTAGCGTCGGATAGATATACGAAAACTTGTTGTTCGACGAATCTCTCGCAGAAGGAGGAGGTCGATCACTTCTCTCTGTATATGTTCATGACGATCTTGTGTACTTAATGGTTTCCTTCATTTGCTTACTAGCTAGCGTGTCGAGTCCTCTCTATACGTATAGTACGTAGCATCGACCAAGCACGGAGATAAGAGAGGACCTTCTCTCTAGCTATTAGATAGCTAACACAATATATGAAACCCCTAAATTAACCCTACAAAACCCCCAAACCCCCCCCCCCTTTAAAAAAAAAACAAAAACCCCAGCTCCTGAGCTGCTGACACGTGGATGATCTTTGGTCCCGGTTGGTATTACCAACCGGGACTAAAGGCCCTCCTCTCTGGGCTCGCCGCAACGGCCACGTGGAGCCCCATCTGTCCCGGTTTGTATAAGAACCGGGACTAAAGGTGTTGGGCTTTAGTCCCGGTTCCTGAACCGGGACAAATGGGTCTTTTTCTACTAGTGATAGTTCATTTATTGTCATGCATGACACATAGTAGCACATCATTTAATATGATACGGTATCATGATATGATACTTAATCCTCACTTTGTTCAATTCATTCTATGTCACATCATCAAAATTGTCTAGTTGGCATGCATGATACTACCTATGTTACTCCATTACGGGAAGCCTAAAAGAAGTGGCAACACCACTTCCTAAGGCTCACATATTATTAACGCTACGCAGGTGTATAGATTCAAAGAAAATGAGAGTGACAAGTTGAAAAAACAATGTTGTACAGACTGTAGATAACCTTGTTATGTTAACAATTATTTATCTGAGTTTCTCTTAAAAAGCAATCCCAAGAGCAACGTCCTCCTCACCTATTTTCTTTATACAATACACTCCCGGCAAACTGCATAGAGAAAAATGGTTATAATGCAGACATGCATGCAAGTTTGATATAAAGATCTAAAAGAACTGAATTTCATGTGATCGGCACATGAAAAGTACTCCCTCCGTAAAGAAATATTTCTTTGCAGAAGGAGTACATTATTAGGAGTAAGTGGGGCATTTTGTAGTTCGAAGCTTCAAAAAATTCTGAAAAAAATCTACATGTTCATATGGATGTATTCTATAAGTGTGTAAAGTTTCACAATGGCATACGTTAACATGAGAGCTAAATAAAAAGACAAATTCATGAATTTTTAGTAGTAGCAACAATGCAATAAGAGTAGGTACTTGACCTTACTTCCCGATTGAGAGCGCAACCACAAAGTAGTGTTGCAGCAGTAGCGCCAGGCTTATCGATCATGGTGCATCCACATATTATTTGAGAATGATAATCCTCCTAGCCTCTACAGCATGTGGTGCAGCCACTTTGTCCAAAAAGAAGGGGTGCAGTCACATTTTATTTTAGAATGTGGTGCAGCCACATTTTATTTAAGCATATGGTTTCCATCGGCAGCCACCGCGGAGAAAGTGTGCACGGCATAGGAAGTCCCAGCACATGCCCAAACTGGTAGTGAGCTGTAGCGTGCGACCACGGTGGCGGAGCTCATGCCACATCTACGGGCGCATCCAGCATATACGCTACTCAGTGGCCACCCCGATAAGGTCCCGGTCGTGTCCTTGTTTCCCCTGGTGGCCCTCTCATCGTTGGAGATTGGTTTCCCGGACATTCACATGGTCAAGGAAGAGGAATTCATTCAGAAATTCGTGCAGGATGCCTGCTTCTGCGTGTTCGCACGCGTTCACTTTCAGCCACTGCCTCCCTCGGTTGCTACGAAGTAGCGCCGACGCACGCGGCTATCGGAGAGGAAATGCCATCAAATGGCATGCCCGCAAGGTAGAATCACGCCTCTGTAGAATCACAGAACACCCCATCCTGTCCAAGATCCACGAGACACCAAGACAGACAACCCTTGTTGGGACCGCTGATCTAGGGATCGCCACCTTGTCCCATGACGCAGCTCCTCAGGTACCGCATGAAGAACAACGGAAGATGGATTAGGTGGTTGTCAAGGATAAGGATTTGCGTTTCAAGAATAGGAAATAGGTTGCCTTCGCTTTTGCGAACAACAATGAAACTTTCACGCTGCAAATGATCCGGATAAGTGCTTCTCCAACTCCAAGGATTTCCGACAAACATGGTCCATCTCCTCAGCCTGCATCGCATGGATTTGTGGAGGAGGAGATTTCGTTCAATAAGAGGAAAGCCGATGCTGTCGAGTAATTGACGTTAGCGGTGATGATAGTGTTGTCCTAGTCCCACAGACCAAGATCTTGGGGACTATCGTCAAGAAGAAAGGGCCATAGTCACGGACTCACGGTCGTGGTCCTGGTCGTGGACGCAGACACCAACGCCGACCATGCTCTGCAGGTAAGTCGGTGCAGGCTGCTTCGTCGTCACAAGGCAACCGGTGTTGGCTGGTAGCGCCGTCTTCTCCAATGCCTAACCGGCGCTTGTTCACAGAGCCACCGCCTTCTCTAGTGGCTCACGGCCATCTCGAAGTTCAAAGTAGTTCGCAGGATGAAAGTGATGGAAGTTTGGAACTGGACGAGGAAATCGAGAAGGCCCTCTTCTAGATGGGGCCTACAAAGGCTCCGGGCCTGGATGGTTTGCCATCTCTTTTTTTACCAAAGACACCGGCCTTTTCTCAAAACCGAGGTTTGTGCGTCCGTTAAGGACTTTTTAAATGGGAATGATTTTCCAGAGGACATTAATAATATGGTGTTGGTTTTGATTCCTAAAGTTAAGTCACCGGAAATGCTAGCTCAATCCCGGCAAATTAGCCTTTGTAATGTTCTCGACAAAATAGCTGCAAAGGTGTTGGCCAATAGGCTTAAGTTCATTTTGTCGAGGCTTATTTCTAAAGAGGAAAGTGCGTTCGTACCCGGTCATTTAATCACACACAATGTTCTCATCGCTTATGAATGCACTCATGCTATCTGAACCAAAAAAGGGAAGAAGGGCTCTCTGTGGGGGTGAAGTTAGATATGATCTAGGCTTATGACATGATTGAGTGGAATTTCCTAGAGAAAATGATGAGCGGAATGGGTTTTTCAGAGGAGTGGATCAAAATTATTATGCGCTATGTCAGCTCGGTTAGATTCTCTGTTCGATTAAATGGGGATATCTTGGACAGTTTCACACCTTCTAGGGGTTTGTGGTATTGTGATCTGCTGTCAAATTATCTTTTCCTATTTTGTGTCGAGGGTTTTCCCACGCTTCTTAAAAGGGCGCAGGAGGAACAGAGAATCAGAGGTGTTGAGTTTGGGAGGTGAGTTTGGGAGGGACGGCCATCAGCCTCAGGATGGAGGATACCCGCGTAGTTCCATCTCTGAAACAAGAAGAAAAAAATCATATTGAACAGAATGTATTAAATTCATGGAATCTACTTACATGTTGTTACATCAGCAAAAACTGAATTGCTGGTAAGAAGGAACGCAAAAAAGCGCGCAGGATTTTGGGAAGAAATATCCTCTTCATTGCTGATAAATATTCACAAGAGCACTGTTTTTCTAGGTTCTTCACCTTCATATTTTGAGATGAAGACAAGAACTCTTGCTAATACCAGAGCAATCTATGCATCTAGTAGAAAACATAACAGGAAAAGGGGCATCAGCACACTGAGCCATCTAAGCTGGGAAAATATCTCCAGCAATCTGTGCTATGAATAAGAGAATGCTAAGTATCAGAGGCCTCATCATTGTTGACAAGGAAACTTGAAGACTAAAGGGGAACTCACTTAAGTCTGTAGAAATTCTTTTCTAGCTGAGGCAGCAGTTTATTAGCTACTACCTGTAGAACAGTTTACATTTTGTTGTGAGGACACAAATTAAACACATGATGCATCAGAATCAGTATATATATTGAATATGCTGCAAGAGGTCTTACTGGTTCTGTGAAGTGACTAGTGAAAACCAGACTTTTGGGTAGTTATTCCATCATGCGATTCTGGGCTTTCCATCGGACTATCCTCTGTTGTTGTTTTATTTTTGTGACTTTTTTGGGACTAACCCTAGCTAGCCCTCTCTCGCGCACGAACGGAGGTAGAACAAGAAGTAGTGAACACACAGGGGACTCGATCTTTGTGGTGACGTACGCCTTGCCGCCGAACGGCTTTCCTTTTTCCAGCGCAAACTGTGGCTCCGCACCAATGATTACATGGCCAGTTATAGGCAGACGCATGCCAAGCAACTACTCAGCCGCACAGGCGGAGCTCTTGGTAGGGCGAGGTTGGGTGCTCGCCCTATCTTGATTTCCAGCGATTCTTTACCTATACGTATAGATCGATCGCCAAAAATTCTTATTGGGTCTTATGCATGTCACGTACAATATTGGGCCATATGCAAGTCACGCATAGTCACCGATCCTCTCTTCCCGTCCACAATGCTTGATAGAGGTACTAGTTCCTTCGTTCATTCGTCCATGCTTCATTCCATGGGTGGACACGAATTGGCGAGGACGAATCCTTGCAGGAGCGTCAGCCAGGCAGCCAACTGGCAGGAGCCGCATGCGGCGATGATGATCTGACTTTTTCTTCCTAGTACATTAATATCGTGGCGTTCTGCTGTCGCCCTAGCCCACTCGGTCGCCACGGGCGGAAGAGTATGTCAAGCCAACATTTCAATCTCTCTCCAAGTATCACTCAAAAGAATCGCAAGTGATGCATACCTCGGTTTTCTCTAATTCCTGGTTCACGAAGATGTAATCTGTACTGATAGGGTTAATTTCCAATATTATGTATAATTGGATGAATGTGATTCCGATTTTCTGGGCGTGATTTTCAAGTTTACAGGTCATCATTGATTTCATTGTTTGGTGTTCAATGCATTTTATTATTTAACTTCACATAATCAACTTGTCTTTCAAGTGGAATTTTCATTCTTGTAATTATTTTTACAGTCAGATATTTAAATTGCCGAATTTGTTATTTTTATGGATAGCATTGCTCGATATGGTGTGTGTGTGTGTGTGTGTGTGTGATATAAATTTTTAGATGAATGTGTGTGTGATATACATGTGAACACAAGACATTTTATCATGGGTCCGCCTCACCTCAATTTATTTCCGTCCTCCGCCACTGAGTATAAGATAAGATAGCAACGAACATGCATACAAGATGACGTACTAAAACTGACAAATTATAAGAAGATCTCGCTTTGACTCTTTATTGACCGGTAGATCTAGCTAGGTTGGAAGGCAGATAAGTTGCAGCGACGACTTCCTTTCACAATCTCACTGAATCTGCTTTCGGGGAAGCCAAGCCAACACAAGTCAACCCCAAGTCATTCTCAGATCTCAGTTACTGGTTAGTTTTTTCATTTCCCCCCGATTTCACCCTACCTTGATTTCCAGCGATTCTTTACCTATACATATAGATAGATCGCCAAAAATTCTTATTGGGCGTTATGCAAGTCACATACAATATTGGGCCATATGCAAGTCACGCATAGTCACCGATCCTCTCTTCCCGTCCACAATGCTCGATCCAGACGTACTAGTTCCTTCGTTCGTTCATCCATGCTTCAGTCCATGGGTGGACACGAATTGGCGACGACGAATCCTTGCAGGAGCGGCAACCAGGCAGCCAATGGCAAAAGTCGCATGCGGGGATGATGATATGATTTTTTTTCTAGTACATTAATATCGTAGCGTTCTGCTGTTGCCCTAGCCCACTCCGTCGCTAGGGGCGGAAGAGTATGCCAAGCCAATTTTTCAATCTCTCTCCAAGTATCACTCAAAAGAATCGCAAGTGATGCATGCCTCGGTTTTCTCTAATTCTTGTTTCACGAAGATGTAATCTGTATTGGTAGGGTTAATTTCCAATATTATGTATAATTGGATGAATGTGATTCTGATTTTCTGGGCGTGATTTTTAAGTTTACTGCTCATCATTGATTTCATTGTCTGGTGTTTAAGTCATTTTATTATTTAACTTCACATAATCAACTTGTCTTTCAAGTGGAATTTTCATTTTGGTAATTATTTTAACAGTCAGATATTTAAATTGCTGAATTCGTTATTTTATGATAGCATTGCTCGATATGGTGTGTGTGTGTGTGTGTGTGTGTGTGTGTGTGTGTGTGTGATATACATTTTTTAGATGAATGTATGTGTGATATACATGTGGACACAAGACATTTTATCATCGGTCCGCCCCACCTTAATTTTTTTTCGTCCTCCGCCATTGCTCAGCCGGGTCTTCTGCACACCATCACGGCAACAAACTCCTACGGCACCTGTGCACGTACGCACAATATCCTCATGACCCTGCCTCTTCTCATCGTGAGCCAACTGCTCCAGCGCATGCACCGGCCGTCATCCGAGCTTGCTGTGAGTAGTCAGTGCGCCCGCATCTACTGCCCTGGCCTAGCCCTACAGTGGTGGACTCCAACGCCAGCTTAGCTCACACACCACTGACGCCACACACGCACATACGAACACCACACACGCACACATGCGCGGTTTATTTTTTCCTAACAACTTTCCTTCAGACAACAACTTGATTTTTGCGATTTCTTCGCGCTTGCCAGGACTAAACTCCATAAGGGCTTCAGATTCTTTCCATCTTCACAAATATCTACACTGTTCTGTTTGGGATGGAAGTTTAGTTAGAATGAGAAAATGTTACAAGATAGTTGGCATCAAACTTGCATATGAAACTATGTGCCGTCTGAAGCTCTTCCTTGTCAATTGTCTCGCGATTCTGTCCATCTTCAGAAATATCTACAATGTTCTGTTTGCGATGGAAGTGTAGTTAGAATAAGAAAATGTTACAAGACAATTGGCATCAAACTTGCATATGAAATTATGTGCTGATAATACTTCAATACTACCTGCTTTTTATTTGCAGATGTTGTCATCTTGGTAGCTTTTGGTGCCGAGGCCTTCTCACTCTTCTGATCACGGTCTTCAGATTTATTTGGCAATTTACCGAGAGAAAACAAATGGGATGTATAGTCCTTGCAGCTTTGGTTCTCCGTCCTGTCAGAGTAGACTGTGTTGCCACTGGCAGTGTAATAGTTGGAACCTCAAAAGCATCAAGTTCTGCCTTAGGTGGAAACAAACAAATCCTGATAGCCTGAAGAATTATATCAGCCATTCAAACAAGGAAACAAGCAATCATGTTTGCTAGCAGCATATAGTTGAGTACATGAGTCGAGATCGCAGGAAAAATAAAAAGAATAAAGTTGGCTGGAATTCTAAGCTTTTGCTTCACAAAACAAGAATGTATCTGAACTTTTTTTAGCAAGCGTGTGTGTTCGAGCCAATGTTATAAGACAAGATAACAATGTAGCAGGCAGTCAGCACAAAGAGCTCTGATAGCTGTTCGACTTATGCAAGATTTATACAGTATAATCCATAGGAGTGTTATTATAAGCTAGTATACTCTCACTAATAACCATAAGAAACTATTTTTTATACATATGCTCATAGAGATATTAACAGTACATATGCTTTTATCCTTCAAACAAATGTTAAGTGCACTTTTCTGCTATGTAAGGGTCGTACATATAGTCTTATTCTACACAGAAATGTCAAGTGCATTTTTCTGCTATATAAGGGTCCAAATGAGCTAATTGTTTCTGCAGCTATTAATGAATGGTGTGTGTGAACACCATATTTTACTGCAAGGTACAAATTTTAAAATGCAATAACACAATGGAAATGTATTTGAACTCCTATGACTTCAAAGATCGAACTAAGATCAAGCTACATGTGTTGACTTGGTTGCTTGTCGGAATTGCATATATCGTTCACAATAGTTCTATATGGATTCTATCCAAAGTGAATTTTATTAGCCTGTTTTCTTCATTCTGATCATTTTTTGCTCTATAGTCTATACATCCCTACTGCCAAGTTCTTAAGCTGCAGCTGGGCATCATCGGAGTTGGAGGCCATTGTCGGCGGCGTACCGTTGGCGAAGGTAAAACCTAAAGAGACAAGGACATGAGCTTGGGACTGTGCGGTGTGGTCTGTCGCCTGTCAGTCAGATGCAGTACTAAAACTATTGGCGGAAACCGCTTTAGCTTTGATGTGGGGCTTTGGTACGTGTTCTCTGAGGCCATCTGCCGACTCATCCAATGACGCTCTGGCATGTGCAATAGGAGGGAAAATTTTGTGTCGGCCCAATTATTACTAAGATGAAACAAGCGGGAGGACTTGCAGCATGAGCCATTTTGAGGCAGCAAGGGAACTATAAAGTTTGTTCTATTGTTACAGATGAACGGAAGGTCTTGGATCATGTATACTTACTTGCTTTAGTATCCTTAAAACCTCAAAATGGCCTTTGACATGAGTATGGCATTTTGGATCTCGGCCTCCATGGAGGCTGATTTTTTGAAAAAATTTCAAAATATTTGTTCTCAAAAAATCTGAAAAAAAAATTGTACTAGTAAACAAGCATGTGAGGTGTATGTGTGTAAAATTTTAGGATACGTTGAAATGTTACCCATACTAAAACGACAAATTCATGGTCTGGGAGGATAAATAGTATCATGTGATGACAAGCCCTAGTTTTTTTTTTGCACAACCCTCATTTCAATGTAATTCGTCTTGAGAATTTACACACCAGTGCATTATTCTTTCATGTATGTCTGTATTTTTTCAGAATTTTTTCCATGGAGCTCGGCCTCCAAAAGGAATTTTTGCTTTGGCATCTACTATAAGTACTATTACTGATAAGACGGCCTAAAAAGGGTGGCAGCACGACTTCTTAAGGCGCGCATGTTATTAACGCTACGCAATTGTACTTATACGTGGATTTAAAGAAAAAAGAGAACTGACCAGATGGAAAAACAATATTGTACAATAGATAACCTTGGTATTTTTACAAGTACTTACCTGAGTTTCTCTTCAGGAGTGATCCCAAGAGCAACGTCCCATACTGGGCAAGACTCGATCTCCTCTTCATCTATTATCTTCATAATACACTCCCGGCAAACTGCATACACGAACATGGTTATAATACAGGCAGGCATGCAAGTATTAATGGAACTATGCCCTAGAGGCAATAATAAAAGTTGTTATTATTATATTTCTTTATTCATGATAAATGTTTCACTAGTAGAAAAAAGACCTAATGTTCAGCTCATTTGTCCCGGTTTATAAATGAACCGGCACTAATGTGACCATTAGTGCCGGTTCCAACGGCTAGGCGGGCGGCGCTCATTAGTCCCGGTTCGTGTCGAACCTCTAGTACCGGTTCGTGGCACGAACCGGGACTAAAGAGGTGGTGGCAGACTGGTGTCAGGCTGGGGCCCCATCAACACCTTTAGTCCCGGTTCGTGGCACGAATCGGTACTAGAGGTGCACCTTTAGTCCCGGTTCGTATAACCAACCGGGACTAAAGATCATCCTATATAAACACTTCGTCGAGCCCGAGCTCTCTGTTCTTCCCCTTTCCTCTTCTCTCTGTTTTCTTCCTCTCCTCTCGAGCTCATCCTCCATTTTTGCCAAAATTTGTCAAGATTTGAAGGCACCCCATCCATCCAAGTGATCACAAAGGTTAGCAACTTTGTCCTTTAATCTCTCATTGCTAGATTAGCTCTTTCAATGCTCTATAAGTATAGTGATTTGTGGGGTTTTAGTTTGGGAGGAATTATATGTGGTAGTTTATTTGATTTATATGCAATTTGAGCTCAAAATAACTCTTAGTTTGCATATGTAGGTGTGGTTTACTTAGTGCCTTCCCGTCTCCGTCCTAACCACCGTCGATCGCCCGCACCGTCCCGTCGCCGGCACCACCTTGTGGTGAGCCTCTTGTTCTTATCTTTTTTATATATAAAAAATCATGTTTGTGTGATTTAGATATATAGTTACTTGTATAATTTTCTTACCCGTACGTTGTTTGTTATATATAGTGCCATGGTTTTGATATCCGTCCCCGTCGTCCCTAGTCCGGTTTATGATTCGGATGTGGTATATTCTCTTTTATAACTATTTGTTGCATTTCGTGTTTATGACAAATTATGCCCATTATGTTGACATAGATATTTTTATTTAGGAGGTATGTGAACCGGAGATTCCGACCGACCCTATTGTCGAGAGGTTAAATTTAGTTGAAAAAGAAAACGAGTATTTGAAAGAAAAATTGAAAAGAATTGAGGAGGAGAAGATGAATTGGAATTGCATGTTGCCGATGTCGTCGATGATCACAAGATCAAGATGGAGAAAATGCGCTTGAAGATTAGAAAGATTAAAAAATATGCCATTGATAGTGAGGCTTGGTATCATTATGCTGTTGGATCAATTGTTACCTTAGTTGCGATCTTGATCGCATTTGTTGTTGCATTTAAATGCTTTAGCTAGAGAGTTTGTATGTTGTTTTATGAGAATAAGTGTGTATGAACTTTATGTATGAACTTGTATTAATTTGGTCTTTTCGATGCTGTGTAATGAAGATGAGCCGGCAATGGATGTACGATAACCGATGCTCTCCCCAGTTCGTTAATGGCGTGCATACTTTTTTGCTTGTGGCTGAGGCAAACAAGCGGGCGGATGGTTTTATGTGTTGTCCATATGCTGGCTGTAAGAATGATCACAATTACTCTAACTCAAGAACCATTCACTGGCACCTATTTGAGTCCGGTTTCATGCCCCACTATAATGTTTAGACCAAGCACGGAGAAAGAGGGGTTATGATGGAAGACAATGAAGAAGAAGAGGACGACGACAGCTATCCTGGCCATGGGTTCTCTGAATACAATGGTACAACAATGGGGGAAGAAGCTGAGCCGGCAATGCGGGAAGAAGCTGAAGAAGAGGCATCAGATGAGCCCTCTGATGATCTAGGTCGGGCCATTGCCGATGCAAAGAGAAACTGCGCAAGTGAAAAGGAGAGGCTGAAGTTGCAGCGCATGTTAGAGGATCACAAGAAATCATTGTACCCAAATTGCGAAGCTGACAAAAAAAAACTAGACATCACACTGGAATTGCTGCAATGGAAGGCAGAGAATGGTGTATCTGACAAGGGATTTGGAAAGTTGCTGATAATTTTAAAGAAGATGCTTCCAAAGGACAACGAATTGCCCGAGAGTACGTACGAAGCAAAGAAGGTTGTCTGCCCTCTAGGATTAGAGGTGCAGAAGATACATGCATGCCCTAATGACTGCATCCTCTACCGCGGTGACAACGAGGATTTGAACGCATGCCCGATATGCAGTGCATTGCGCTATAAGATCAGCCGCGATGACCCTGGTGATGTCGAGGGCGAGCGCCCCAGGAAGAAGATTCCTGCCAAGGTGATGTGGTATGCTCGTATAATTCCACTGTTGAGACGTTTGTTCCAAAACAAAGAGCATGCCAAGTTGATGCGATGGCACAAAGAAGACCGTAAGAAAGACGGGAAGTTGAGAGTACCCGCTGACGGGTCGCAGTGGAGAAAAATCAAGAGGAAGTGGAGGGACTTTGCAGATGACACAAGGAACGTATGGTTTGGTCTAAGCGTAGATGGCATTAATCCTTTTGGGGAGCAGAGCAAAATCATAGCACCTAGCCTGTGACTCTATGTATGTATAACCTTCCTCCTTGGTTGTGCATGAAGCGGAAGTACATTATGATGCCAGTGCTCATCCAAGGCCCTAAGCAACCCGGCAACGACATTGATGTGTACATAAGGCCATTAGTTGAAGAACTCTTACAGCTGTGGAATGGAAAAGGTGTATGTGCGTGGGATGAGCTCGATCAGGAAGAATTTGACCTACATGCGTTGCTGTTTGTGACCATCAATGATTGGCCTGCTCTCAGTAACCTTTCAGGATAGACAAACAAGGGATACCGCGCATGCACGCACTGTTTGGATGATACCGACAGTATATATTTAGATAATTGTAAGAAGAATGTGTACCTGGGACATCGTCAATTTCTTTCGAGCAGGCATCCCGTAAGAAAGAAAGGCAAGCATTTCAAAGGTGAGGCAAATCACCGGACGAAGCCTCGTCACCGTACTGGTGATGATGTACATGATATGTTCAAGGATTTAAAGATAATCTTTGAAAAGGGTCCTGGCGGACAATCTGTTCCGAATGACGCTGACAGACGCGCACCCATGTGGAAGAAAAAATCTATATTTTGGGACCTACCCTATTGGAAAGACCTAGAGGTCCGCCCTGCAATTGACGTGATGCACGTGACGAAGAATCTTTGCGTGACCCTGCTTGGCTTCTTGGGTGTGTATGGGAAGACAAAAGATACACCGGAGGCACGGGAGGACCAGCAATGTATGCACGAAAAAGACGGCATACATCAGGGTCATGCCAGCTACGCTCTTACCAAAGAAGAGAAGGAAATCTTCTTTGAATGCCTGCTCAGTATGAAGGTCCCGTCTAGTTTCTCGTTGAGTATAAAGGGAATAATAAATATGGCAGGGAAAAAGTTCCAGAACCTAAAGTCTCATGACTGTCACATGATTATGACGCAACTGCTTCCGGTTGCATTGAGGGGGCTTCTACCGAAAAACGTTCGATTAACCATTGTGAAGCTATGTGCATTCATCAATACAATCTCTCAGAAGGTAATCGATCCAGAAATCATACCAAGGTTAGAGAATGATTTGGTGCAATGTCTTGTCAGTTTCGAGTTGATGTTCCCACCATCCTTCTTCAACATCATGACGCACGTCCTAGTTCACCTATGCGAAGAGATTGCCGTTCTGGGTCCTGTATTTCTACACAATATGTTCCCCTTTGAGAGGTTCATGGGAGTCTTAAAGAAATATGTTCATAACCGTGCTAGGCCAGAAGGAAGCATCTCCAAGGGCCATGAAAATGAGGAGGTCATTGAGTTTTGTGTTGACTTTATTCCTGACCTTAAGCCGATTGGTGTTCCTGAATCGCGGCATCAGGGCAGACTGGGTGGAAATGGCACGCTAGGACCGAAACAAATAATATGTATGGACGAGCATTCTCTAACTCAAGCACACTACACAGTTCTACAAAATTTCACCTTGGTGGCTCCGTATATCGAGGAACACAAGAATATTCTACGCTCCAAACACCCGGAGCAGTCTGACGACTGGATTACACGTGAACAAATGGGGACTTTCGCCGGTTGGTCGCAGACACGTGCCATGCATGACGACGCTGTTGAAGATGACCTGTACTTGCTGTCCCAGTTACCATCTTCGAATATAATGACTTTCAAAGGGTATGAGATAAATGGGAATACATTTTACACGATCGCCCAAGATAAGAAGAGCACCAACCAAAACAGTGGTGTCCGCTTTGATGCAGCAACCAAGAGGGGAAAGCACACATATTATGGTTACATAGAGGAGATATGGGAACTTGACTATAGACGTGGTTTGAATGTCCCTTTGTTTCGGTGCAAATGGGTCAATCTGACACGAGGCGGGTTAACGGAAGACCCGCAGTACGGAATGACAACAGTGGATCTCAACAATCTTGCGTACGCAGACGAACCATTCGTCTTAGCCAATGATGTGGCGTAGGTTTTCTATGTGAAGGACATGTCTACCAAGCCAAGAAAAAGAAAAGATAAGGAAGCGTATACATCATACGATGAGCTAATGCGCCACATAGTTCTTTCAGGGAAAAGAAACATCGTGGGAGTGGATGACAAGACAGACTTGTCAGAAGATTATGAAAAGTTTCATGAAATTGATCCCTTCACAGTGAATATTGACCCGAGCATCCAGTTAAATGATGAAGATTGTCCATGGTTACGGCGCAAAGGGACACACGCGAAAAAAAAGTTTCACACCCAAAGATACCACTCTGGAATGTGACCGGCTTCACTGTCATCACTTTCTTCTCTAGTGAGTTTCCGGACTTATATATCTGGAAAGTCCCATTTGGACAAACCGTAGGGAATCTTTGTAATAGTTAGGGTGCTTATGTGTTTTGGCATTTGAAACATGTACTTTTGTGCTTCGGACAAACGTCATCAATTTTCAACCCTTTCTGACTTCATTTGCTATTTTTCATGCATTTACTCATTTTTTTGAGCTAAACTACCTGGAAAGTGAAAAGCACTACAAATGAACTCTGAAAAGGTTGAAAGTTGGCATGGTATCATCATTTCACCCACATAGCATGTGCTAAAAAGTTGAGAGGGTTACGGCAAAAACAGGATGCACTTCGTGTACAAAATGGACAATCTCTTTCGAAGTATCAGGGTTTCGGACGAAAACTCATTTGTTACAAAGGCATTTCATTTTTTTAAACTTATTTCAACTCCAGACTTTTTGTGCATTCAGTATGCACCATTCAAAGCCACGTCATTAATTTTCAACCCTTTCTGACTTCATTTGCTATTTTTCATGGATGTACTGATTTTTTAAAACTAAACGACCCTGAAATTGAAAATCACTACAAATGAACTCTGAAAAGGTTGAAAGTTGGCATGGTATCATCATTTCACCCACATAGCATGTGCTAAGAAGTTGAGAGGGTTACGGAGAAAACAGGATGCACTTCGTGTACAAAATGGACAATCTCTTTTGAAGTATCAGGGTTTCGGACGAAAACTCATCTATTACATAGGCATTTCATTTTATTAAACTTATTTCAACTCCAGACTTTTTGTGCATTCAGTATGCACCATTCAAAGTCACGTCATCAATTATCAACACTTTCTGACTTCATTTGCTATTTTTCATGCATTTAGTGTTTTTTTGAGCTAAATGACCCTGAAATTGAAAAGCACTACAAATGAACTCTGAAAAGGTTGAAAGTTGGCATGGTATCATCATTTCACCCACATAGCATGTGCTAAAAAGTTAAGAGGGTTACGGCAAAAACTGGATCCACTTCGTGTTCAAAATGGTCAATCTCTTTCGAAGTATCAGGGTTTCGGACGAAAACTCATCTGTTACAAAGGCATTTCATTTTTTTAAACTTATCTAAGTTTTACCAAATTGAATATAATGATAAAACACACTAATATTAAACAGAAGAAAAAAGAATCACTCAATAATCTATTTTTAAAGTAAAGTTATTCACAAACTAGTGATTCACACAAATTTCAAATAATTCAAATTTAAACTATTCAATTTTGAAAACTACTCGCACTAACAGAAAGTTCATACTTTTTTTAACCTAAAGCAAAAAGATTCACAAAGAAACTCTAAATAAAGCAAAAAACAACTCAGAAATAAAAGAAAATAAATAACGCAGAAAACAAATTTTTTTTTTAAAAAGCCCGCCTACTGGCCACAACGGCCTGCATACGACTAGAAATCCAACCTGTAGTTGGGCCAGGATGCAGGCCCGCAAGGCCGAGTAGGCCCATAGAGCAGCGCGGCAGAGGTAGGCCCAGAAGGCCTGCTTTAGAGAGGAGCTTGAAGGAGCAGACGCGGCTGAGTTTATAAACCAGTGCGGCTGCCTTTCGCTCGATGAGGTGGGACTAAACTTGTGCACCGCGGGTGGCAGCGCACCACCTGTAGTCGCGGTTGGTGGCTCCAACCGCGACTAAAGGGGGGGGGGGTCTTTAGTCTCGGTTGGAGCCACCAACCGCGACTAAAGGTGGTCGCTTCCCGCTGCTTCGCCTGGCCCTAATTGACCTTTAGCCCCGGTTGGTGGATCCAACCGGGACTAAAGGTCCCTCCTATATATACAACACTTGAAAAAAATTCAGTTTCCCTCTGTTACTTCCTCTCCGTCGACGATGCACCGCCTGCCCCGATCAAAGCTGTCGCCGCCCACGCCGTCGCCGCCCCCGATGCGCCGCCCCCAACGCGCCGCCCACGCCGTTCCCCGTCACGCCGCCCGCCGCCCCCGTCGCACGCCACCCCTCCCTCGAGCTCGCGCCGTCGCCGTCGCCGCCCCCGACGCCCCGTTGTGAGCCCCTGCCGCCATGGCCGTCCTCCCATAGATCAAGCCCGCACACACACACACATGCATATGAACACACACATGCGCGCACACACACACACACACATTTTCTTAATTTTTTTTAGTTTTTTATACTTTTGTTATAGAAATGTTAGATGAATTAGATATATAAATGTTAGATGATTGTTTTTTTAGTTTTTTATACTTTTAGTTATAGAAATGTTAGATGAATTTTAGATATAGAAATGTTAGTTAGATGAATTTTGATATTTTTTTTTCACTAGATGATTAGATGTATATAGAAAAAAGTTATGGAATTTGATACTTTTAGTTATATAAATGTTAGATGAATTAGATATATAAATGTTAGATGCATGTCTTTTTTAGTTTTTTATAATTTTAGTTATAGAAATGTTAGATGAATTTTAGATATATAAATGTTGATTAGATGAATTTTGACATTTTTTCCCACTAGATATTTAGATGTATATATGTCAAAGTTTGAATTTTGAAATATGCAACATTTGATCATATGTCAAAGTTTGAATTTTGACATATGCAACATTTGATCATATGTCAAATTTGATCATATGTCAAAGTTTGAATTTTGACATATGCAACATTTGATCATATGTCAAAGTTTGAATTTTGACATATGCAACATTTGATCATATGTCAAAGTTTGATCTAGTGAAATATGATCAAAGAATGCCCCCATTATGGATGTGCACAAGTTGATTCATTTTTTTTCTGACCTCATCTACGTACCCTAGCTCTCCAAAGTTATTTTGGAACGGAGTTCTTGATAGAATAATTCGCTTTTTGGTACGAAGTTCAGCAAAGGCCTTCCAAATAGCGATATTCAGAAGGCTCTTGCTGAACTTCATACCAAAAAACAAATTATCCTATCCGGGACTCCGTTCCAAAACAACTTTGGAGAGCTTCGTACCAGAGTATGGACCTTTTTCTGCACATCCAGAATGGCGCCATTTTGTTAAATCCCTTAAAGGTTAAGAGAATCCGTTATGATTCTGAATCCTGTTCCTATAGCCAGGGACTAAAGGTTTTCCTCGTATATAAGAAATCACAATCCAATCATTTAAAAAATGTTACATTTGCATAGAATTTGTTCTCGACGTCAACGATGCCCGGCCCGCATCCTCGCCGTTGACCCGTTCGCGATGACGTCCTGCTTCAGAGGAGCCATGTCCGGGACTGGGCTCCGCCGGGCTGGCACTAGGAGGTGCTACCTTCTGGGGGCGCCGCTTGGTGAGGAACCCAGCCCCGGGTCCCCTCGTCGACCCGGAGCTCCTTTGGTGGCGTTCGCGTGGGCCACTTTTGGTGCGGAGGCAGCCGGCCCCGCTGGAGGTGGTACGTCGCCGTGTCAGGGAGGAGGACGTGCACGTCCGTCACTACATGGCTGCGTTGGACATCAGGTTCTCCAATACCTGGCAGGTTCTTCGGGGATCTCTCCCGAGCTATGATCCTGTGATGGTTCCTTCTCTTTGGGTGTCCACCGCTCGCGCCTCAGGAACCGCGAGTGAACTAGATTATTCGATAGTATTCCATCAGTATTAGCTAGTGATGTATTCGAGATATTCGAGACGATGTATTCAAGATTATATTATTCGATAATATTCGAGACGATGTATTCAAGATTATATTCGATGATGCATATTAATTATCTGGATTATTTGAGATGCATATTATGTACTATGATTCAGTTTTTCCTTATTGATTGCATGCATGCATTCTAATTTGAATACTAAATTGTTTTATATTTCTTCTGGATTAGTTAAATAAAAGCTATGGGGGACAATACCGGCAGAGAAGGAGAAGAGGCCCCTGTTCGAGATCATACGCTCCCCGAGCCGGCCAGATGAGAATGAAGAAGATGACGGCTCACAATATCTGAACAATACCGGGGAGGGTGATATTATATTCGATGAAGACGAACGAATAGATGAAGTCCAAAACTATGATGATCTTCAAATAACAAATACCGGCGAGGTATATTTATAGAAGCAGGCATCTGGTGATCATCACATGTTTTAATTGATTTTATATATATATATATATATTAACGAATCGATCTTTCTTCTTTCAGCCCTCTGGATCGAGCAAATCTTCTACAGGCAGCAGGACAGTTCGAGGCCCGGCCAAAAAGTTGAAAGATGGCGTAAAGTACAACATCGATGCCATCAAACCTAATGGCGAACCGTGGGAACCTAAGAAGAATGCAAACAAGTTCATTCGTCAATGCGGAGTTCTTCTGAAGGACCAAATCCCGATCTCCATTCAAGAATGGAAAAAGCCAGCAATGGAACGTCCAGATCTTACTTTTGTCGACCAAAGAGCAAAAGATCGGCTTTGGGAATCTCTCATGTCACATTTCACCCTACCAGATCATTTCACAGATGCAGATGTGGAGAAAGTCAAGAACGCTGCTCTTAGGAAGATGGCGATAGCATTCAACAACCACAAGAAAAGTATATGGGTCAAGTACGTCGAAGGAGGAAAGAAGACTCCAGAATTCAAGGGAACACTGGAGAAGGCAAGAGATCACTGGGACGCTTTCGTGAAATTCAAGGAATCGGCAGTAGCTCAGGAACGGTCGAGAATAAACAAGATCAATGCCGCGAAAAAGCAGTGGCACCATAAGCTGGGGCCAGGTGGCTACGAGGTGGCCCGGCCTAAGTGGGATCTCGCTGAGCAACAAATGGTGGATGCAGGGGTCACTCCAGTTACATTGAGCTGGCCCCCCAGGTCCAGGACTTGGTTCTATGCGCATGGAGGGACGTTGGACCCAAAGACAGGCAAGGTTTTGGAGCGGGCAAGTCTTAAAGGAGCTGACCTTGATTTAATTGTTGCAATAGAAGAGGCTCGAACGGGGGTGTTCACGCCCAACAGAGAGAACGACGAGCTTACGCGCGCCCTGAAGAATCCTGAACACCCGAGAAGAACACGAGGCAAAGGCGTTGTTCCATGGTTTGAGGGGTTTGTGGACTGGAACGCCGACTACAGAAGCCGTGCGAGAAAGAAGATGCAGGAAGAGAAGAAGAGGAAGCTGGAGGAGGAGGATAGGAAGCAGGAAGTAGACCGCCTTCGCATCGTAGAATCAAAGAACGTGGAGTTGGCACTCGCTTTCCAGCGGCAGCAGCAGATTGACTCACTTAGCCAGGAAAGGGGGTCTCAGCAGCGGCAGCAGCTAGCGGATCCAGCATTGGATAGCACCATCCCATCCATGCCGAGAAGCAACGTGGGTTCCGCCTCGGGCGATGAGGTACTGCTGGATAGATACCCTGTGGATGACATCATGGATAACACTAATTGTGAGCTACACTTGAAAATGAAGAACATATCCATGAAGGTGGCGGACGGCGTTGCTTATACAAATCCCCCTGAAGCAACCTTCCATTGCAATCTGATTCCAGCTGGCTATGCTCGTGTCGCGGTTGATGAAGTGGTGGCACAATATTCGGGGCTAGAGTTTGACATTCCTGGAGGTGACGATGAGCGCACACTGGGAGAGTCCATACATCGTATCATTCTATGGAGAAAGGATTGCGTCGTCTTTCCAAGGCCACCAACACTGTGTCAGCCGGCTCCTCCTCCAAGTCCGCTACCGCGTCAGCAGACTCCCACTCCTCCAAGTCAGCCACCGCCTCAGCAGGCTCCTGCGCCTCCAAGTCCGCCAACGTGTCAGCCCACTCCTCCTCCTCCAAGTCCGGCACCGCGTCAGCCCACTCCTCCTCCTCCAAGTCCGGCACCGCGTCAGCCCACTCCTCCTCCTCCAAGTCCGGCACCACGTCAGCCCAGTCCTCCTACTCCAAGTCAGGCACCGCGTCAGTCGTCTCCGCCGCCTAAGCAACAGCGGAAGAGAGGCGCCGCAGCTACGGCGGCTACCGGTACAACAAGAGGCAAGAGATACCAATTTGGTCCAAGCCTCCAGCCTCTTCCTCGGTTGCCTTACGACCTGACCGAAGAGGAAAACGAGATCGAAGTGCAAGCCCAAGTGAAGGCCCATTTTGGACCGAAACCACCCCCGCCACCAAAGGAGAAAGTACCTGAGCATGTCATTGACCACTTTATTCGTATGGCTCAACCACCAGCTCCCAAGCATGTTGACTCAGACTATGAACGCCAAATCAAAAAGTCATATCAAGCACAAAAAAAGGAGTCGAGCTTGAGCTCAAGCCAAGCAGCTGCCAAAAAAAGCGGGAAAACTGTTCCCCAGCTGGGAGAACAGGCGGTGCAATCGATCCCCCCGCTCATTGTACCAACACATGTGAGTACTGGCGCCGATCAGCTGGTAATAACCAACGATCATAGAAGGCAGGCTGAAGAGGCCGGTGTCACTTTAGAGCAACTCCTAGGCATCGAGCCCATGGAAACTTTTACCGAGGAGCAACTAAAACAGAAATATGCCCGCGACCAACCTCTAGTCAAGCCTGAGGAGATCAAGAGTCTATCAACGAGAATGTATGAATTGCATGAATGGTACATGAAAGAAACCAAGACTACCGATCGAGAGTCCCTCATGGTGAGAGTCAGGCCAGAGCATTACTATCATGAAAATGCTCTGTATGTTGAGTTTATAGAACTGTTTCAGTTATTCAATCAAGACGCACTCAACAAATCTATCGTCAGTTGCTATTGTCTGTAAGTGATTTCTTTCTGTAATTTAATTAAGTCTCTAGCTAGCTGTAGTGCTTATTGATCATTACCTGTAATTATCCTCACTATATTCTTTTCTATGGTATTATGCAGAATGAAGATGTATGATATGAAAAAAGCTGGACGTATGGCATTGGGTTCATTGACCCAAATACCATTAATCAAGAGACATGGATGCATCCATGGGAATGAAAAGACACAGAGAAAAGCTTGCTAGAGTTCTTGGTGCGCCTAAATACTGGTCCAGAAATACTACTTCCTTACAACTTCGGGTGAGTCACACTGTCTTGTACTACAAATTCTGTTTTTGCTTACTAGCTAGATGTTAATAAGTGTATAGAGGGTTTAGGGTAGTTGATGAGTTATGCACATGCCCGCTTAATTATACATGCAAACGTGTGCCATGCAGTTTCCACTGGATCTTGTTAATCATTGAAGTTGATGAGGGAAAAGTTTAAGTACTGGACTCACTTCTTAAAGACGTTAATGACTACTCAATCGTGAGGGGGATGGTCGACAGGTAATTTCAATCATTATCGAACTATATGTCGGCCTCTTTATTTCGTCATTTCCTGATATCAACTAATTAATAACTCCTTTATTCATTTTATTTGCCGGCGGGCAGGGCTTGGGAAAAGTTCATCAAACAGGTTGATAGCCAATGAAAAAAAAGAGTTGAAATGGTGTCGACCTAAGGTAATTAATTAAGTACCTAGTACCAGCTAGCTACCATCTCTTTAATTCTAGTTTCAATACCATTATCCTGCTTGATTAATTATTATCTGAATTCTATTCTCGTAAAGGCCCTGAAGCAGGCACCGGGGACTGATTTATGTGCATACTACGTTTGCGAGAACATTCGCATGATGGCGTTCGAAAGGAGCAAAGATGATAGAAACCGATGGGTACGTTTGCCAGAACACTATTCACAATTTTTACATCATTATCTAATATATATATACACACAACTAATACATGCATATTGATCTCTTTGTTTAAAGATGAAGGAGATGCGGGATAAGCTCCTACCAGCGGCTCGCGTACGAGCAATCCAAGAGGAAATAGTTGGATTTTTGCTAGACCAGCTCATCGTTCCCAAAGGAGAATACTATTACAAGCTGTAATGCCTCCATATGTAATGATCTGCAGATTGTAGGAGAAATTGTATATATATACCAAATTGTATATATATACATGTGTATGTGTGAATGGTCGTGCGAGACATTCAATGATATATATATATGATCGGTTCTACGAGAAATTCAATTTATATATATGCATAACATGTACAATATGTAGTAGCGTAAAATATGTTTGAAATGAAAAAGAATTAAATGCAAAACACAAAAATAAACAAAAAATAAATCATAAAGCCATAAACCCCTAAACCTTTCTCCCAGCCCCCGGCGCGGGCTCGTGCCACGTGGTGGGCCTTTGGTGCCGGTTCGTGTTGAACCGGCACTAAAGGGGGGGGACCTTTAGTCCCCACCCTTTAGTGCTGGTTCCAGAACCGGCACTAAAGGGCCTTACAAACCGGGACTAAAGCCCGATTCTGCACTAGTGTTTATTATTCATGCTAGAATTGTATTGACCGGAAACATAAATACATGTGTGGATACATAAACAAATACCGTGTCCCTAGTGAGCCTCTACTAGACTAGCTCGTTGATCAAAGGATTGTTAAGTTTTCCTAACCATAGATATGAGTTGTCATTTGATTATGGGATCACATCATTAGGAGAATGATGTGATTGACAAGACCCATAATGGGATCACATCATTTGATAATGTCATTTGGTGTTTGCGTTGAGCAAGAATAATTTGGTGTTCGGGATTAGATTGTGTTTATTGCAATACGGTTATTCATTTAAGTCAGAGAATAATTGTTGTTCTATTTACATGAATAAAACCTTCTATGGTCATAACACCAATGTGAATGGTTTATTGAATCTCGATCGTAGTGATACACATATTCATAATATTAATGCCAAAACATGCAAAGTTGATAATGATAGTGCAACATACTTGTGGCACTGCCGTTTAGGTCATATTGGAATAATGCGAATGAAGAAACTCTATACGGATGGACTTTTTGAATCACTTGATTATGAATCATTTGATACTTGTGAACCATGCCACATCGGTAAGATGACTAAAACTCCGTTCTCCGGAAGAATGGAGTGAGCTAATGACTTGTTGGAAATAATACGTACCGATGTATGCGAACCGATGAGTGTTGAGGCACGCGGCGGGTATCGTTATTTTCTGACCTTCACAGATGATTTAAGTAGGTATGGGTATATCTACTTGATGAAACACAAGTCTGAAACATTTGAAAAGTTCAAAGAATTTCAGAGTGAAGTGGAGAATCATCGTAACAAGAAAATAAAGTTTCTACGATCTGATCGCGGAAGCGAATATTTGAGTTACGAGTTTGGCCTTCATTTAAAACAATGTGGGATAGTTTCACAACTCACGCCAACTGGAACACCATAGCATAATGGTGTGTCCGAACGTCATAACCGTACTTTATTAGATATGATGCGTTCTATGATGTCTCTTACCGATTTACCACTATCGTTTTGGGGTTATGCATTAGAGACAGCCGCATTCACGTTAAATAGGGCTCCGTCTAAATCTGTTGAGACGACACCATATGAACTATGGTTTGGCAAGAAACCTAAGCTGTCGTTTCTTAAAGTTTAGGGATGCAACGCTTATGTCAAAAAGGGCTTCAGCCTGATAAGCTCGAACCTAAATCGGAGAAGTGCATCTTCATAGGATACCCTAAGGAAACTATTGGGTATACCTTCTACCATAGATCCGAAGGCAAGATCTTTGTTGCTAAGAATGGATCCTTTCTAGAGAAGGAGTTTCTCTCGAAAGATGTGAGTGGGATGAAAGTAGAACTTGATGAGGTAATTGTACCTTCTCTCGAATTGGAAAGTAGCACAGCAC
The DNA here is from genome assembly GCA_011799875.1 of Thinopyrum elongatum. Taxonomy (NCBI): domain Eukaryota; kingdom Viridiplantae; phylum Streptophyta; class Magnoliopsida; order Poales; family Poaceae; genus Thinopyrum; species Thinopyrum elongatum. The sequence continues at coordinate 469,842,143 of CM022301.1, forward strand.
AGAAAACTATTCCCGTGATGCCTACACCAACCAGAGAGGAAGCAAATGATGATGATCATCAAACTTCAGATCAAGTTACTACTGAACTTCGTAGGTCAACCAGAGTGGTATGGTAATCCTGTTCTGGAAGTTATGTTACTAGATCAAGGCGAACCTACAAACTATGAAGAAGCTATGATGAGCCCAGATTCCGACAGATGGCTTGAGGCCATGAAATCTGAGATAGGATCCATGTACGAGAACAAAGTGTGGAATTTGAAGGATTTGCCCGATGATCGGCAAGCCATAGAAAATAAATGGATCTTCAAGAAGAAGACTGACACCGATGGTAATGTTACTATCTACAAAGCTCGACTTGTCACAAAAGGTTTTCGACAAACTCAAGGAGTTGACTACGATGAGACTTTCTCACCAGTAGCGATGCTTAAGTCTGTCAGAATCATGTTAGCAATTGCTGCATTTTAAGATTATGAAATCTGGCAAATGGATGTCAAAACTGCATTCCTCAATGGATTTCTTAAAGAAGAGTTGGATATGATGCAACCAAAAGGTTTTGTCGATCCTAAAGGTGCTAACAAAGTGTGCAAGCTCCAGTGATCCATCTATGGACTGGTGCAAGCATCTCGGAGTTGGAATATATGCTTTGATGAAGTGATCAAAGCATATGGTTTTATACAGACTTTCGGTGAAGCCTGTATTTACAAGAAAGTGAGTGGGAGCTCTGTAGCATTTCTGATATTATATGTAGATGACATATTGTTGATTGGAAATGATATAGAATTTTCGGATAGCATAAAAGGATACTTGAATAAAGAGTTTTTCAATGAAAGACCTCGGTGAAGCTGCTTATATATTCGACATCAAGATCTATAGAGATAGATCGAGACGCTTAAGGAATTTCACAAAGCACATACCTTGACAAACTTTTGAAGAAGTTCAAAATGGATCAGTCAAAGAAAGGGTTCTTGCCTGTGTTACAAGGTATGAAGTTGAGTAAGACTCAAAGCCCGACCACGGCAGAAGATAGAGAGAGAATGAAAGTCATTCCCTATGCCTCAGTCATAGGTTCTATAAAGTATGCCATGCTGTGTACCAAACCTATTGTGCACCTTGCCATGAGTTTGGCAAGGGGGTACAATAGTGATCCAGGAGTAGATCACTGGACAGCGGTCAAAATTATCCTTAGTTACCTAAGAGGACTAAGGAGATATTTCTCGGTTATGGAGGTGATAAAGAGTTCATCGTAAAGGGTTACGTCGATGCAATCTTTAACGCTGATTTGGATGACTCTGAGTCTAGATCTGGATACATATTGAAAGTGGGAGCAATTAGCTAGAGTAGCTCCATACAGAGCTTTGTGGACATGGATATTTGCAAAATACATACGGATGTGAATGTGACAGACCCGTTGACTAAACTTCTCTCACAAGCAAAACTTGATCACACCTTAGTACTGTTTGGGTGTTAATCACAAGGCGATGTGAACTAGATTATTAACTCTAGTAAACTCTTTGGGTGTTGGTCACATGGCGATGTGAACTATGGGTGTTAAATCACATAGTGATGTGAAATAGATTATTGACTCTAGTGCAAGTGGGAGACTGAAGGAAATATGCCCTAGAGGCAATAATAAAGTTGTTATTTTATATTTCCTTATTCATGATAAAGGTTTATTATTCATGCTAGAATTGTATTCATCGGAAACTTAAATACATGTGTGAATACATAAACAAATACCGTGTCCCTAGTAAGTCTCTACTAGACTAGCTCGTTGATCAAAGATGGTTAAGGTTTCCTAACCATAGCCATGTATTGTCATTTGATAACAGGATCACATCATTAGGGGAATGATGTGATGGACAAGACCCATCCGTTAGCTTAGCATAATGATCGTTCAAGTTTTATTGCTATTGCTTTCTTCATGTCAAATACATATTCCTTTGACTATGTGATTATGCAACTCCCGGATACTGGAGGAATACCTTGTGTGCTATCAAACATCGCAACATAACTGGGTGATCATAAATATGCTCTATAGGTATCTTCGAAGGTGTTTGTTGAGTTGGCATAGATCGAGACTAGGATTTGTCACTCCGAGTATCGGCGAGGTATCTCTGGGCCCTCTCGGTAATACACATCATAAACTTGCAAGCAAACGACTAAGGAGTTAGTCACGAGGTGATGTATTATGGAACAAGTAAAGATACTTGCCGGTAACGAGATTGAACTAGGTATGAAGATACCGACGATTGAATCTCGGGCAAGTAACATACCGATGTACAAAGGGAATTACGTATGTTGTCATAACGGTTCGACCGATAAAGATCTTCGTAAAATATGTCGGAGCCAATATGGGCATCCATGTTCTGCTATTGGTTATTGACCGGAGAGGTGTCTCGGTCATGTCTACATAGTTCTCGAACCCATAGTGTCCGCACGCTTAACGTTCGATGACGATATAGTATTATATAAGTTAAGTGATTTGGTGACCGAATGTTGTTCGGAGCCCCGGATGAGATCACGGACATGACGAGGAGTCTCGAAATGGTCGAGAGGTAAAGATTGATATATAGGACGATGGTATTCGGACACCGGAAGTGTTTCGGGGGTTATCGGCTACTTATCGGGTTATTGAAAGGGGTTCCGGGCACCCCCGGCAAAGTTATGGGCCTTATGGGCCAAGAGAGGGAACACTGCAGCCACAAGGGGCTGGTGCACCCCCATAGCAGGCCGGCCTATGAGGAGGAGTAGGAAATATGGGAGGGAAAGGAAAGTGTGGAGTAGGACTCCCCCTTCCTTCCCTCTCCCCCCCCCTCTTTCCTTCCCCCTTCTTCATACAAGGAAAGAGGGGAGGGGCGCAGGAAGGCAGGAGCCCTAGGGCCGGCGGCCAGCCCCTTGGCGTGCGCCCTGGCTGCCCTAGGCTGCCTTCTCCCCCCTCCCACCTATATATATGTGGGGAGGGGGCGCCACACAGGGACACAACATTGTCTTAGCCGTGGGCGGCGCCCCCGTCCACAGTTTTCTCCCTCGGTCATATTTTCGTAGTGCTTAGGCGAAGCCCTACGGAGATCGCATCACCATCACCGTCGTGCTGCCGGAACTCATCTAATCCTTCGCCCGTCATGCTGGATTAAGAAGGAGAGGACGTCACCGAGCTGAACGTGTGAAGAACGCGGAGGTGCCGTGCGTTCGGTACTAGATCGGTTGGAGCGCGAAGAAAGTTTGACTACATCAACCGCATTGTGAAATGCTTCCGCTTACGGTCTACGAGGGTACGTAGAGACACTCTTCCCCCTCATTGCTCTGCATCTCCATGGATAGATCATTGAGTGTGCGTAGAATTTTTTTGTTTTCCATGCAATGTTTCCCAATAGAGTAGGTATGAGTTATTATTGTTGACATCACCATTGAGGTGAATATGTTGGGTGGCGAAACTAAAAGCCCCTGTGTTTCTATGTGTTTGGTTGAAACTTTTTGTTCATGGGTACGCTGTGAGTGTTAGCAATCATAGAAGATTAAATGATGGTTGAGTATGTGTAGTTGCAAAGTTGACTGAGAACATAGTTTGTTGGTTTTCAATAAGGTTTATGCTTTATACTTCAATGTTGTGATGAATTGTTACTTGTTCATGAGAAGTTGTATGATAAAAGTTATATGATAGAACTTATATAATAAAAGTTATGTGATAAAAGATTTATGTTAAATTTATTTGCTGTTATAATAATATGCATGATGCTTCTATGTCTGTATTTTGTTTTTATCGACATCTCTCTCTCTCTCTAAGCATGTGGACATATTTTTCGATTTCGGTTTTCTCTTGAGGACAAGCGAGGACTAAGCTTGGGGGAGTTGATACGTCCATTTTGCATCATGTTTTCCTACTGTTATTTATAATGGTTTTATGCATAATAATGCTTTTTGGAGTAATTCTAATGCCTTTTCTCTCATAATTTGCAAGGTTTACACAAAGAGGGAGAATACCGGTAGCTGGAATTCTGGACCTAAAAAAGCACATCTGAGCTACCTATTCTGCACAACTCCAAATAAGCTGAAACTTCATGGAGATTTTTTAAGCATTATTTAAGAATTATTGGAGCAAATAACTATCAGAGGGGGCCCACCAGGTGGGCACAACCCACCTGGGCGCTCCAAAGAGCCCATGCGCGCCCTGGTGGGTTGTGCCCTCCTCGGCCCACCTCTGATGCCCCTCTTCTGGTATATAAGTCATTTTTACCTAGAAAAAATGGGGAGAGGACTTTCGGGATGAAGCGCCGCCGTCTCGAAGCGGAACTTGGGCAGGAGCACTTTTGCCCCGGGCGGAGCGATTCCGCCGGGGGAACTTCCCTCCCGGAGGGGAAAATCATCGTCATCGTCATCACCAACAACTCTCCCATCTTTGGGAGGGCCATCTCCATCAACATCTTCAACAACACCATCTCCTCTCAAACCCTAGTTCATCTCTTGTGTTCAATCTTTGTACCGGAACCGTAGATTGGTGCTTGTGGGTGACTAGTAGTGTTGATTACATCTTGTAGTTGATTACTATATGGTTTATTTCGTGGAAGATTATATGTTCAGATCCACTATGCTATTTAATACCCCTCTGATCTTGAGCATGATTATCATTTGTGAGTAGTTACTTTTGTTCTTTAGGTCACGGGAGAAGTTATGTTGCAAGTAATCATGTGAACTTGATATGTGTTCGATATTTTGATGATATGTATGCAGTGATTCCCTTAGTGGTGTCATGTGAATGTCGACTATATGACACTTCACCATATTTGGGGCTAAGGGAATGCATTATGGAGTAGTTATTAGATGATGGGTTGCTAGAGTGACAGAAGCTTAAACCCTAGTTTATGCGTGTGGCGCCCCGCCTGATTACCACTGTAGCCAGACGGTCGCCACGGATGCCAGCCCGGGAAATCACTCTGGCATGCACATTTACAACCAGTATCATGAACACATGCATTTCTATTAATGGATATATAAGTCTTACATGATATATTACAGAGGTGATGGCAGCGGAAAAGCTCTATCTAAGGCAGCATGGTCTTGGTGCGGCACCAATCCACAGGGATCTGACTTGGTTACTCTCCTAGCCCGCGAACGCTCTGGCTCCTCGTCGACGGACGACGGATCCTTATGTGAACCTGGCCACATTGAAGGCCGCTGAGTACTTTTGAATGTACTCGCAAGCAAACCAAACTAACATATACACCAAGCAAAGCAATCCATGGCATTCAAGCATTTATTTGTTATTAGAGCAACATTAATTATCGTGGCATAGTATACCTATCTAGCAAGATTAATTATCATGTCGTAATAGCATTATCCAGTGTGATACTACCAAAGCAATGTAAAGCATGGCAAGTAAATGACTTATACTCCGAACATTCTCAGGATCCAATCCAAACCTTAACCAAATCCAATTTAACTCTCATCCTGGTTGCCTTACAACCCTCGGAATACTCATGAGTCGCCGAGTACTTCCGATCATAAGACGAGTTCTTCCATCATTATTATCATTATTATGGATGACCACCTAGTGAGGTCTGGTCGGACTATCCAATACCGTGGACGCGGCTATTCGAATAGATTTTTCACTCTACAGAGGTTGCGCACTTTACCCACACCATGGAGCACCCGGCCTCGTGGTCCCATTCGGGTGGACCAGTGTTGCTCCAACAAAACGAGCCTAAGCCGTGACTCCTCTACCGTACCACCGGCAATCATTCTCCCCCGGAGTCAAGCCCTGGGTGGCCCCTGTGTCACCCCGTGACACCTGCCATCGTCGTGGCCAACTAAACTGTCCCAAACAGGGACGCCGGCAAATAACTCAACTGGGCTCACAGGGTTATCGCTGCCTACCGTGCCAGGGTAGCGCGCACGCATAACCTTCCCTATTTGGTGGTACCGATAGAAGAGCACGTGATCAGACCAAGTCAAGGCCGTCCCATACCGGCAAATGTGTTTGCACGAATAAGTCCGGACAGCTGACTCTGGATCAACCGACTAGGTTTAGTTGGCAAGTACTTAACAAGCATGGATATTCATCATGAATAACATAACATGGTGGTAACTATGTATGAGGTAACAACTGTGGAAACATAACAACCTATCTCCATATAACATCACAGTGAGTCATTAGCGCGATAATATGATGAGCAGTAGCAGGTAATGTAAAAGATAGTATCTAAATAGCAGGAGTTTAATTATTTCTAGCACCAGCATATTCATTAACTAAACACGCAGGAATAACACAGAGGAATGCTTTAGGGCATATATCAGATGGTCGGCTTGCCTGGAGTGAAGGATTACTCCGGGAAGAACTGTGGAGAGTCCGCGGAAAGGATCGCCAGAAACCGTTCTCTCTCGAAGGGGGCTGATGGAAGGCAAGGGTAAAATGATAATTTTCACAGCGTGAAAACTTCATGAAAATGATACCATCGGGACGGGCTCGACGCACTGAAGACGTGAGCGTTGGTTTCACCTGAATCGGAGTTACGAGCGAAAAGTTATGGTTGTCTGAAGTGGGACGGACCTTTCTGTAAATAAAATATTTGAGGGAATACGTTTCCTAGTGGGGAAAACGTACTTGTCGTCCGGCGCCTCCACTTGAATGACGTGGCGAGGCGGGGCCGATCTCTGGGTCACTTACAGGTGGCCCCCACCCCACCTTCTCTGTCCTCCTCCTTTCTTCTTCTTCCTCCCTCGACGAACGCAGTAGAGTAGCAGGAGGCCGCTGGTGCCGGCGCCTGTCCGGGCGGCCCAGGCCACCTTTGGCGAGCCTCCGGCCACCGGAGTGATCAGTGCGGCGAGGCGCACCCGCCAATGGGCTTTGCCCTCGCCGGGAAGCCGCCGGGCCGGCAGGGCCTCGGCCATGGCGGACGGCGTCGTCGGCGTTGATGGAGAGCTCGGCATGGTGGCGGAGAGCAGTGTTCGAGGCTATGGGGAGGGTTCGTGGTGGCTAGGGACCCTTCCTGGCATAGGCAAGTGATGGGAGGGGGCTTCACTGGTCTGAATTTGAGAGGGCGACGGCGGCGGCCATGGCGGCGATATGGTGGCTAGGGGGGCTTCGGCGAGATAGTGAGGGGTTGGGGAGGATGCTGGGGTGGAGGTGAGGCCGTGGGTGAACTTGGGGAGGCACAGGGAGGCTTATTTATAGGTGCCCGACGGCGAACGGATGAGCTCGGCCGCCGTGGCGTCCTTAGCCGGGCACTGGAGCTCCGGCGACACGCGGAAGGAGGAGGCGATGTCGGCAGAGCTCCAGGGAGGTGGAGAAGCCAGCAGCAGCTTCGGGAGAGCTCGGAAGCGCTCTGGACACATGGCAATGGAGGAGCAGAGGCGGTTTTCATCATGGGCACGGCGATGGGGACGTAACCACGGCGAGATAAGGCGGGGCAGTAGAGGGGAATTGACCGCACGAGCACGGGCTAGCTACAGGACAGGGAGAGGGCTCAAGAAGGAGAGGAAACGGACGGCAATAGTGGCGGGAAGATGCCAGAGTGCGCGGTTTGGCGTGTCTGCCCCATGATCACCGCGTGAGCTGGCACACGCAGTGCCCTCCCAGCGGCCAAATCATGTCTGGGCAATAGGTCATTCCTCACTGAGTGCCGACGAAGAAAGAAACGAGAACAGGCATGCAGGAGGTGACTAGAGGAAGCTTGGGGACAAAGCAATAGCAATGTGTTTGTACTGAGGTGGGGGAGATCCAGCTAGGAATAGATGCTGAGCTTTGACTTGCTGTGATCCTATACTAAGATGAATATTGTGGCCAAGTTTCAGAACAAATGCAGTATTTTAGCAAGCACTTGTTGTACAAACCACCATACTGGACAGAAATGTAAATGATGAAGCTGGGGAAAAATGGCTAAATGAACATGGCTCAAACTTGGTGTAGGGTGATGATTTGGATATATGAAGCCACTGTAAAAGTTTCATACCATTTGGGTACACCAAAATGGTACTTGCTTCATAGAGCTTCCAAATGGATAGAAGCTTAGGAAAAATGCTGTGGGAGAATGGATGGATGGATTGAGCTGGTTTTGGTTTCCATGAGTGATTTATCAATGTTAACCACCATGAAAATTTTCAGCTCAAATAGATCAAGGGTTCAAGCACTTCCTTTGCAATTTGCCCAACTGGACAGAATTTGCAAATTGATGTTGTGCTCAATATTTGAACTATGGAACTTGGGTTTTTGATGGAAATGGTGAATATATGGATAGGAGAAGTTCCACAATTTATTTGGGATTCTTCCTGGCTACCAAAATGGTAGTTCGTTTAGAAACTGCCCAAAATGCAATATTGGAATTAAATAGGAAAATGCAATTTCCCTTATTTAATTATGGCCAATATTTTTATGGGAGCTCAATATGATCACAAATAATATCTCGACGAGTTTTCATGAACTTTGGAGATGGATAGATATTTTTCTGGATTTAATTCCTTTAACTGGCAGAAAAAGGAATTAATTTTGAATGAAAAATATTGCAAATGACTTGGCAATATTTTTTCATATCCAGGGTTTATTGATGTGGGATGATCATTGGGAAAAGTTTAGGAGGCAACAGGTCAAAGGAAATTGGGGTTCCTTTCTAACGGAAGAGATTAGGGTTTCCCTTCCGGCAACTCAGAAGGTAGGGTTTCGACGGCAAAACCCTGAGAATAGATCTTGAGTGGCAAGGTTGGTCTTGAGAGAATCTCTGGTTGGATAGGAAAGGCAAGGCTACATGACCATCTTCATATACCCAAGAGCTAAAGAAATCCGATAACACCGAGAAAAAAGACGAGAGTCAAATCCCACGAAGGAAAAAAAAAACAATAGCGAAAACCAGGGTGTTACAAACCTACACCCCTTAAGAAAATCTCATCCTCGAGATTTCCGGGCTTACCTTACGGTGAAGGGGGACTTACCTATGTGTGACTTGGATCCATCAGCTGTCTCTTGTCTTCGTTGGCTCACTGACCTTTTAACTGCCTCTTCTGATGGACCATGTGTTCTCTCTGCACACAACTTTCCTTGAATCCTTCTCTTTCCTGTCAGGTGTACCTTTCATCCGGGTAGTGGTGTTGTTGGGTGGGGTAGTGGGTAATACCAACAAACAGCTCAGTTTCCTTGGCCTGGAAGCGACTGCCTCGGATTTTATTGCGATACTTCGTACTCTGACTCTCATGGGCAAGACATCCTTTCCTAGTACCAGGGCTCACATGCTCGTATGGCCTCGAGTGAGTGGGAGTGGCTTTCTTTTTGCCGTGTCAGAATACTCAGTCTGGTTGCGGGTTCCATACTAAGATTTCCTTTTGTCTTCGGCATTCTGACTTTGTCCTTATGTGATCCACAATTCAAGGAACAACGTGACCGAGCTATTGTTGCTATATTCCCAACTGAAATGTCAGGCATGATCACAAAGTAATAATAGACAGTAATCTCTTATTCCAATGATATTATGACGCCTACGAGCTGTTGGTGCTGATGTGCTTTGAGCCATTCTATCTGAATGTCTTGTTTCAAACTCTGTCGCTTATGGAGATGGCTATGTCATATATAGCCTCTGTAGTCCTTGCTATGACCACTGAGCTGAGCATAGTACTGCTATCATCCGGTGTATCTTTTGGAGCATAGCCTCCTATCTTAGTTGATGGCCCATATTCATAACGAGTGCGGCAAGCTCATTTGTAACCGCAGGTAGTGCATTTTTGTGGCCGCATATGCAAGAGTCTGGCAAGGATTGGTAATAATACCTTGTTTGTGAAACTGTATCTTGCTGACCAACACGGAGGTTGTTTGTCCACAACTTGTTGATTCTTGAGGATTCCTTTGATGGACCTGTAATGACCTACCAATGCGGCTTCTTGATTGTTTTCCCGGCTTGTCGGGCTTGTTCTCACAACTTACTCTTGCATATCTCGTAGGGGTTACTGTATTCTTATCCTCTTTGAACTATGGGGCCAATGCTTCTCTGAACACAGTCATTCTCGTGTACGAGTGGCTCGCATGAACTGATCCACTGGACTGCATGCTCACAACATATGCAGGTGTAGGATAAATCCTTTCATAACCATTGAGTTCTGAGGCAGATGTGGGTCCAGACTAGTTCGTGCTTCTGACAAGCTTGTTGTGGGCACAATGGTGTGTTGAAGAAGGTTGAATTCCTTATGCTCAAAGCTTCTTCCAGGGTAGTGTGCTGAAGAAGGCCGGGTATCATACCTCCAAAGCTTTCCTTCATGGGGCTTGCTGTGGAAGGTCAGGTGCCTTATGCCGGAAGTTTTTCTGCGGTAGCACGCTATGGAAGATGGGAGTGCCGTACCCCAGAAGATTTTCTGACCAAGTGGCATACTGAGGAAGATTGGTAGTCTGGTGTCGTAAGCTCTTCTCAGTAGCTTGCGGAGGAAGGCTGGGTTCCTTATACCAGAAGCCTTTCACTGTTTATGCAGTCCGATCTATGGCCGAGTCTGGCTTCCTTCTGAAGTATCTTGAATTTTACCCATAGCGGAGCCAAACTTGGTATAGGCCATACCTTGTCTGAAGATATTCTATTGTCACACACCGCTTGTCTTCTGCTGGTTTGGTCATTACTGCTGTAGAGGTTGCATAACTGATGCAGACTTCATGTTGTTATTAATTCGGAATACCATTTGCATTCAAACCAAGTGTTGCCGATAATAAGCAGTTGACGGATAATTCCATTTGGTTCAGCTGAGCTTCCAAGCGTATTAAGTTCTCATTGAGTCTGGGTAACCGCAAACTTATCCATTTTCCTTGCAAACCTTGTTCACAGTGCTCGGGAAGTGGTATATACCCCGGTGAATTCCAAATTATGCTTTGAAATTTGTACCAACATACCGGAGTTTTGTTGTTGCTCTTGGCACATTCACATTCTTGAAATATGTCTTCGGTAGGTAATAAATAATTCTTGGGTCCGTTGAGAAAAGACTCGGTTCACCTCACTGACTGAATTAATCCTTGTATCGCGGATGGAATAACTTGTCCTTATTGGTGTTCATTCTTGGTAGCTCATCTGACTGCTCCTTAGGCGTGATTTGTTCTGAGGCAAACTCTCTCAGGTATATTCTGACCTTGTCTGTTGCAGACAGATTCTGCTTCTAACTCATCCTTCGTCCTTGACAGATCCAGTGTTGCTATTCTAAATACCAGGTAGTTGGCTTGGCTTGACTCTTGCTGAATTGGGATTATTGGGTATTATCCCAGTTGTATGATGGTCTTCTTGACGGCACTTGCGGATGGATTCAGTCGGAGCGAAGAGACGGAACCGACAAAAGAAACAAGAACCGTGAAAAACCTAAAAGCAAATAAAGCTCAAATTTTTGCGGACCTTACACACGTGGCCGAGGATCCACTAGTATAACTAGTATAGCACACTCGATGCACCTCTAAGGATTTAGAAGTGAAACCACAAAATGCTCCTGGTAGCACTGGTGTCCAGCTCCTACTACTTCCTTAGGGAACATCAAACTCGACGCATGACCATAGCCAAAATGGCTTAGTCAACAATCCTAAGGTTGTTTGGTAGAGATAGAATTTATAGGTGTTTCCCAAAGGAAACTAGAGTTAAGAAGAGAAATGCCATGGTTAGCAAGCAGGGTAGGGATATCTGGTTTACCTAGGGGTTCAGGGCTCACAGGTCATTGCCGGGTGCGAGCATTTCACACCGGAGGCAAAGGCCACGAGAGTTGGGGTCTGATGGAGCCAAAGACCTATGGGGTTGCCTTAAGATCAATAGTAGCCATGCCAGTTTGGTAAAGATGGCTGAAATCCATCTGGGCTTTATACTAAGCACAAGACAATGAAGTCTGACTAGGGTTACCTATAGTCAGCCTGGCTGCTCTGATACCATTCGTTGTGGCGCCCCACCTGATTACCACTTTAGCCAAACGGTCGCCACGCATGCCAGCCCAGGAAATCACTCTGGCATGCACATTTAAAACCAGTATCATGAACACAGGCATTTCTATTAATGAATATATGTCTTACATGATATATTATAGGGGTGATGGCAGCGGAAAAGCTCTATCTAAGGCAGCATGGTCTTGGTGCGGCTCCAATCCACAGGGATCTGACTAGGTTACTCTTCTAGCCCGTGAACGCTCTGGCTCCTCGTCGACGAACGACGGATCCTTATGTGAACCTGGCCACATTGAAGGCCGCTGAGTACTTTTGAATGTACTCGCAAGCAAACCAAACTAACATATACACCAAGCAGAGCAATCCATGGCATTCAAGCATGCATTTGTTATTAGAGAAACATTAATTATCATGGCATAGTATACCTATCTTGCAAGATTAATTATCATGTCATAATAGGATTATCCAGTGTGATACTACCAAAGTAAAGTAAATCATGGCAAGTAAATGACTTATACTCCGAACATTCTCAGGATCCAATCCAAACCTTAACCAAATCCAATTTAACTCTCTTCCTGGTTGCCTCACTACCCTCGGAATACTCATGAGTCGCCGAGTACTTCCGATCATAAGACGAGTTCTTCCATCATTATTATCATAATTACGGTTGACCACCTAGTGAGGTCTGGTCGGACTGTCCAATACTGTGGACGTGGCTATTCGAATAGATTTTTCACTCTGCAGAGGTTGCGCACTTTACCCACACCATGGAGCACCTGACCTCGTGATCCCATTCGGGTGGACCAGTGTTGCTCCAACGAAATCTGCCTAACCCGTGACTCCTCTACCGTACGACCGGCAATCATTCTACCCCGGAGTCAAGCCCTGGGTGGCCCCTGTGTCACCCCGTGACACCTGCCACCGTCGTGGCCAACTAAACTATCCCAAACAGGGATGCCGGCAAATAACTCAACTGGGCTCAAAAGGTTATCGCCGCCTACCGGGCCAGGGTACCTCGCATGCATAACCTTCACTATTTGGTGGTACCGATAGTAGAGCAGGCGATCAGACCAACTTAAGGCCATCCCATACCGGCAAATGTGGTTGCACGGATAAGTCCAGACAGGTGACTCTAGATCAACCGACTAGGTTTAGTTGGCAAGTACTTAACAAGCATGGATATTCATCATGAATAACTTAACATGGTGGTAACTATGTATGAGGTAACAACTGTGGAAACATAACAACCTATCTCCATATAACATCACAATGAGTCATTAGTGCGATAATATGATGAGCAGTAGCAGGTAATGTAAAAGACATTATCTTAATAGCAGGAGTTTAATTATTTCTAGCACCAGCATATTCATTAATTAAACATGCAGTAATAACATAGAGCAATGCTTTAGGGCATATATCAGATGGTCGGCTTGCCTGGGAGTGAAGGATTACTCCGGGTAGAAGTGTGGAGAGTCCGCGGAAAGGATCGCCGGAAACCGTTCTCTCTCGGAGGGTGCTGATGGAAGGCAAGGGCAAAATGGTCATTTTCACAGTGTGAAAACATTATGGAAATGACACCATCGGGACGGGCTCGATGCACTGAAGACGTGAGCATTAGTTTCACCTGAATCGGAGTTACGAGCGAAAAGTTATGGTTGTCTGAAGTGGGAGGGACCTTTCTGTAAATAAAATATTTACTATCGGGTCCCTGGCTGGAAAAACTGATGGCGCCTTTGAGGGAATACGTTTCCCAGTTGGGAAAATGTACTTGTCGCCGGGCGCCTCCACTTGAATGACGTGGCGAGGTGTGGCCGGTCTCTGGGTCACTTATAGGTGGCCCCCACCCCACCTTCTCTTTCCTCCTCCTTTCTTCTTCTCCCCCCTCGACGAATGCAGCAGAGCCGCAGGAGGCCGCTGGCGCCAGTCCGGGCGGCCCAGGCCACCTGCGGCGAGCCTCTGGCCACCGGAGTGATCAGTGCGGCGAGGCGCACCCGCTAGTGGGCTTTGCCCTCACCGGGAAGCCGCGGGGCCAGTAGGGCCTCGGCCATGGCGGACAGCGTCGCCCGCGTTGATGGATAGCTTGGCATGGTGGCGGAGAGGAGTGTCCGAGGCTATGGGGAGGGTCCGTGGTGGCTAGGGACCCTTCCTGGCATAGGCAAGTGATGGGAGGGGGCTTCACTGGCCCGAATTTGAGAGGGCGACGGCGGCGGCCATGGCAGCAATATGGTGGCTAGGGGGGCTCCGGCGAGATAGTGAGGGGTCAGGGAGGATGCTGGGGTGGAGTTTAGGCCGTGGGTGAACTCGGGGAGGCACGGTGAGGCTTATTTATAGGTGCCGGATGGCGAGCGGATGAGCTCGGCCGCCGTGGCGTCCTTAGCCAGGCACTGGAGCTCCGGCGACACGCGGAAGGAGGAGGCGATGTCGGCAGGGCTCCAGGGAGGTGGAGAAGCCAGCAACAGCTTCGGGAGAGCTCGGAAGCACTCTGGACACATGGCACTGGAGGAGCAGAGGCGGTTTTCATCACGGGCACGAAGATGGCAACGTAACCACGGTGAGATAAGGCGGGGCAGTAGAGGGGAATTGATCGCACAAGCATGGGCTAGCTACTGGACATGGAGAGGGCTACACAAGGAGAGGAAATGACTGGCAATAGTGGTGGGAACACGCCAGAGCGCGCGGTTTGGCGTGTCTTCCCCATGATCACCGTGTGAGCTGGCACACGCGGTGCACTCTGAGCAGCCAAATCGTGTCTGGGCGATAGGTCATTCCTCACTGAGTGCCAACGAAGAAAGAAATGAGAACAGGGATGCAGGAGGTGACTAGAGGAAGCTTGGGGACAAAGCAACAACAATGTGTTTTTACTGAGGTGGGGGAGATCCAGCTGGGGATAGATGCTGAGCTTTGACTTGCTGTGATCCTGTACTAAGATGAATACTGTGGCCAAGTTTCAGACCAAATGTAGTATTTTAGCAAGCACTTGCTGTACAAACCACCATACTGGACAGAAATGCAAATGATAAAGCTGGGGAAAAATGGCTAAATGAACATGGCTCGAACTTGGTGTAGGGCGATGATTTGGATATATGAAGCCACTGTAAAAGTTTCATACCATTTGGGTACATCGAAATGGTACTTGCTTCAAAGAGCTTCCAAATGGACAAAAACTTAGGAAAAATGCTATGGGAGAATGGATGGATTGATTGAGCTGGTTTTTGGTTTCCATGAGTGATTTATCAATGTTAACCACCACGAAAAATTTAAGCTCAAATACATCAAGGGTTCAAGCACTTCCTTTGCAATTTGCCCAACTGGACAAAATTTGCAAATTGATGTTGTGCTCAAAATTTGAACTATGGAACTTGGGTTTTTGATGGAAATGGTGAATATATGGATAGGAGAAGCTCCACAATTTATTTGGGATTCTTCCTGGCTACCAAAATGGTAGTTCCTTTAGAAACTGCCCAAAATGCAATATTGGCATTAAATAGGAAAATGCAATTTCCCTTATTTAATTATGGCCAATATTTTTATGGGAGCTCAATATCATCATAAATAATATCTCCACAAGTTTTCATGAACTTTGGAGATGGATAGATATTTTCCTGGATTTAATTCCTTTAACTTGCAGAAAAAGGAATTAATTTTAAATGAATAATATTGCTAATGACTTGGCAATATTTTTGCATATCCAGAGTTTATAGATGTGGGATGATCATTGGGAAAAGTTTAGGAGGTAACAGGTCAAAGGAAATTGGGGTTCCTTTGTAACGGAAGACATTAGGGTTTCCCTTCCGGCAACTCGGAAGGTAGGGTTTCGACGGCAAAACCCTGAGAATAGATCTTGAGTGGCAAGGTTGGTTTTGAGAGAATCTCTGGTTGGATAGGAAAAGCAAGGCTATATGACCATCTTCATATACCCAAGAGCTAAAGAAATCCGATAACACCGAGAAAAAAGACGGGAGTCAAATCCCACGAAGGAAAAAAAACAAGAGCGAAAACCAGGGTGTTACAATGCGCTACTTCATAAGGGACCGATTTGGATCCAAAAGTTTAATGCTATGGTTAGATTTTATCTTAATACTTTTCTTGTAGTTGCGGATGCTTGCGAGGGGGTTAATCATAAGTAGGAGGTTTGTTCAAGTAAGAACAGCACCTAAGCACCGATCCACCCACATATCAAATTATCAAAGTAGCGAACACGAATCAAGCCAACATGATGAAAGAGATATGGTGAAATTCCCTTGTACCCTCAAGAATGCTTTGCTTATCATAAGAGACAGTTTTGGCCTGTCCTTTGCCTCAAAAGTATTGGGCTACCTTGCTGCACTTAATTTACTATTACCGCTACTTGCTCGTTACAAATTATCTTGCTATCAAACAACTTGTTACCGACTATTTCAGTGCTTGCAGACATTCCCTTGCTGAAAACCACTTGGCATTTCCTTCTGCTCCTCATTGGGTTCGACACTCTTACTTATCGAAAGGACTACGATTGATCCCCTATGCTTGTGGGTCATCAGGCCCTTGCACCATCAATGAGGGTGTTGCCACTGTAGATGTGGGCTCCACGTGCAGCTGCTGCCCGCGCACTACACAACTGAAATGTGGGCCCCAATCACCATGTGCAACACTGGTTCAATTTGATAGTATCTTGAGAAGCAATCGGAAAATGTTTCTACGAATATAATTGTTGTAGTTACCGGTATTTCTACATTTAATTGCAATCAATGACATTGGAGCAACATCGGACGTTGGATGTAGATGGTTGAATGGATGGAGTTGTCTGGATTCACCAAACTCATGATTTTAGAAGTAGCAGTAGATTTACTCATTGATTCTAAGTAGATTGAGTTTTTCTTAAGCGTCAAGCAGTTTAGATTATAATTTTAGTTTAGTGAAAAAGTGTAACTTGCACTTTTCTAGAAAATTACTACTGAACAAAACAAAGTGTAAGTTGCACTTTCACTTTTTTGTTGCATGGTCCCCTCTACGGGCGCATCCTGCACATACGCTACTCGGTGGCCGCCTTGGTAAGGTCCTGGCCCCGTCACCATTCCCCCGGTGGCCTGGACATTCACTTGGTCGAGGAAGAGGAATTCTTTCAGAAATGCGTCTGGGACGCGTGCCTCTATGTTGTTCACATGCGTTCACTTGAAACCACGGCCTTGCTCGGGGATGCGGCATGTGGTTTTTCTGGAGTAGCTCCGGTGCAAGTCGCTACTAGAGAGGAAACGCCATCAAAAGGCTTGCCCACATGGTGGAATCACGCTTGTGGAGAATCATGGAACACGTCGTGATGTCTATGATCCACGAGACACAAAGATAGACAACCTCTGTCGAGGTCACTGATCTAGGGATCATCACCCTGTCCCATGATGCGGTTCCCTAGGTACCGCATGAAGTACAGTGGATCATGGAGAAGGTGGTCTTCGAGGATAAGGATTTTCCTTTCAAAGAGAGAAAATGGGTTGCCTTTGCTTTCGCTTACAACAACGAAACTGTCCCATTGCTGCCGCCCCTGACTAGTGCTTCTCCAACTCTAAGGATTTCTAACAAACATAGTCCATCTCCTCAGCCTGCATCGGTTCATCGAGGAGGAGATCTCGTCCAAGAAGAGCAAAGCCGATGTGGTCGAGGTAATCGATATTAGTGATCATGATAGTGCCGTCTGAGTCGTACCTACCCAGATCTTGGGGACTGTTCTGAAGAAGAGGTGGCAACGGGAGGCAAACGTAGTCGCGACAGTGGTCATTGTCATGGTAGTGGATGTGGACATGGACGCCGACCAAGCTCCGTAGGTAAGTCTGCCAATGCTCCTTCGTCCTCACAAGGAAACCGGTGTTGGCTAATAGCGCCCTCTTCTCCAATGCCTAAAAAGTGCCTGTTCACATTGCCACCACCATCTCTATTGGCGGATGGGCATCTCTTGGTTCAAAGTAGTTCGGAGGATGAAAGTGATGGATGTTTGGAATTGTACGAATTCGGATGCAATCAAGAGGTTCGGGAATTCGCACAAGAACAACAACAGTTGTTCTTGGATCTGGACACCACCGATCGAGAGACAGACAGGACGCCGGACGAGAATAGAGGACACCAAAACCAAGGATTGCCATGCACAGCGGCACAGGAAGGCCACGCGGAGTGTGTTCTGTCAGACATGAAAGAGTGGAGGCGGCGAGAGCAGTATAGTGTGACGCCCCCGGCTTAATCGTGCACTAATCATACACGCAAATGCACACGATCAAGCCTAAGGGCTCACTTGAAGATATCACAACACAACTCTAAAACATAAATAAAGTCATACAAGCTTTATATTACAAGCCAGGGGCCTCGAGGGCTCGAATACATAAGCTCGCATACAAGCGTCAGCGGAAGCATCAGATATCTGAGTACACATATAAAAGATAAAATAGACAGGCCTTTTAGAAGGCAGAGCAAAGCAAAGGACTACGATCGAAAAGGCGCAGGCCTCCTGCCTGGGACCCTCCGAACCTACTCCTGGTCGTCAGCCAACTCGTAGTAGTAACTACCCTCGGGGTAGTAGTAGCAGTCGTCAACGGGGCAGCTGTCTCAGGGGCTCCATCATCTGGTTGCATCAAACGGATATGGGGAGAAAAAGGAAGCAAAGCAGCCGTGAGAACTCATCCGAAGTACTCAGCAAGGAAGGATCTACACTACATATGCAACATTATCAAAGAAAGGCTGTATATGTGGACTAGCTGCAGAAATGCCAGAATAGAGGGAAGGCATAGTCCTATCGAAGACTAGCATCTTCAGCGGTCTTGTAGCATTAGAAGAGTGTAGATTAGTATAGTATAAAGTAGTAGCAGTATTATGTATCAACCTCGGCCAGAGATCCTTTCTCGACTCCCTGCGAGAAAGCAATCCCAGAGCCCTAGTACCCATTTCTATCCAGTTCTAGTTGTATCGATTGGGATACACCTCTGAGCGTCCGTTACCGAGGATCCGGCTATGCATAGATTAGTTCTTCCCTGCAGGGGTGCACCAACTTATCCACCACGCTCGATTAATTCCGGCCAGACACACTTTTCTGGGTCATGCCCGGCCTCGGCTAAACGATACGCCGCAACCCGACCAAAAACTTAACAAAGAGGTCAGCACGCCGGACTAAACCTATGCGCCCAGGGGTCTTGGGCCATCGCCCCGGGAACTCCTGCACATTGCATACGCGGCCGGTGAGCAGACCTGGTAGCCTCCATTACAAAGGAGGGTGCTTAATGTAGTTCAACCTGATGCATACGACGTAGAGTGCCCATAACTGTTCCCACGTGATGGTTAGTGCTATCGGGCCAGAGGCCCACTCGGATCAAATATCCAAACCGTTAATGTATTGGGGTTGTGCGGAAACGAGCAGAGACTCACGATCAATGTGACCCCATCGCCCCATCTCGAGGACTTGCGGCAAGGGCTAAGAATGCCCGGCCACGCCTCGTAATTTTTCTCACAGGCACCCTCCAGGTCAACCCGTCTCCACAACACTCGCAGGTACCCCTCAGGGTCGACCCGCCTTTCCAATTAACAGTTGTAAAGTCCAAGTATCCGTGTGTCCATAACATCAGGGAATCCGAGGTATCACCTTCGTTGGATTCCTACTTGATGTATCCGTCAAGGTGAACTTAGGAGGAATCACCCTCAAGGTTCACACTTGAGGTGTTGCACGACGGCGTCGTTATCGGAAGTGGTGTAGGAGGAATCACCCTCGATGACCACGACCGAATAGCTACTCTACAGAGTTAGCATCAGAAGTGCTAAACGAGGTATCACCCTCGGCACTCGATGGTAACGCTGTAGCGTCGTACAACTAAGGGGGGGTCATGTACGGTGCTGGGGCCTGGTCATCGAGTCTTCCGATGATCCAGCGGGGCATCTAGGACAAAGTGGGGTCACTAGGGTTCACTAACCAGCCTATAATAAGCAGTTTAGGATAAGTAGGTAGTTATCATAAGCAGGTTACAAAATCAGGCTATGCATCAAAATAGGTAAAGCAGTAGTAGCAGCAATTCTAATGCAAGCACGAGAGAGAAGAGAATAGGCGATATAGGCATGTTCAAAAGGGGGGTGCTTGCCTGGTTGCTCGGCGGCAAAGGCAGGTTCATCAGTGGGGTCGTCGATCTCCGGAGCTGCGCTGGCCTCGGGGACGGCGTCGGTGTCGGGGTCTACCGAGATAGAAGAGGGGGAGGATACAAATAAACACACAACAAACATATGCAACACAGAGCATGCTATGCTAACATGCAGTGCAGGGTTGCCTAAAAGCAGGTCTAAGTCATATTAGTTATTTTAGGATTTAAGTTGGATTTATTAACCGGTGTATATGCACTATTCATCTATCGGAAACAGGCTAAAAGTTGCGGGTTCACCTCCGTAGAGGGTCCCGATAGGGAAACAGAAGGCATGGTCAGATTCGTCTCGTCGTTCTGAGCAACTTTCATGTATACAGTTTTTCAATCCGAGCTACGGTTTATTTTCTACGAATTTTAAAGATTTTAGACATTTTCTGGAATTATCTAAATTAACTGAAAAGGAATTATGACATCAACAGAGTGTCAGCATGACATCAGCAGGTAAACAGACCCGCTGACTGGTCAAACTGACCAGTGGGTCCCACCTGTCATAGACAGAGGGGCTAACAGAGTTTTATTTTAACTAAACAGAGTTAATTAGCATCTGGGCCCACATGTGAGTGACTAACTAATTTAACTAATTAATTTTATTTATAAAAACTTTTATTTAATTTAGTTATACGGTGGGGCCCGCGTGTCAGTGACAGTGGGTTGCCCAGTCAGCACGTTGACTAGGTCAACCCAGCCAACGGGGCCCCCCAGGGCCTACTGGCAATGAGCCAGGGGTGGGGCCCACGCCCTGCCAGGTCAGCACGGCACCGGAGTTGCGCCGGCGACCTCTACCGCGGCGGCCTCTCACCGGAGACGTTCGGAAAATGCGTACGGGGCACCATTTGAGCAAGGGTCGGGAGCGTTCGAAAGCTGGGGAACTTGTGCGTCGAGTGGTGCCACTGGTTGGACCAGGGGATGGCCTGAACTGACCGGACGGCAAGGTTTGGCAGAGGCCGAACCCCGGCGAACTCGCGCGTGTTAGAATGAGGGCCAAAATGAGCGGCGCTCTACTCCTATGGCATCTACACGACGTCGCAAGCGCGATGGCGAGCTCGGTGGACCATGATGGCCACTGCTGCGACGGCAGCGAGCTCGACGGCGGAGCTCAGCTCGGGCGGCCATGGCGGCAGTTCCTAGAGCGCGAAAGAGAGCTCGGGAAAGAGAGAGAGTCAAGGTTGGAGGCTCACTGAGCGGCTCAAGGTGGCCCGTGGAAGTTTAGGAGCGCAGAGGAGCTGGGGATGCCGGAGATCGCCGGAAACCGAAACGGAAGAGGGCGAGGTGGATCCGGCGCTGTGGTGCCTCCCGGCCCCAACAGAGGGCAACGGACGACGTGGAGGATGACGGCGGACCTCTACGGCATCGCGGCGGATCAAGGCGATGACGGTGGCCGCGGTGGCGTCGGAGCTACGGCGGCAGTGGCGTACTGGAGAGGGAGAGATAGCTTAGCGGAGCAAGGGAGAGAGGGGGAAAGTGACAGAGAGCATCCAGAGGAGTGGATGGGCGAGTCCTTATCCCCTCGCGGCGTCGGTGGGCGTCGCCGTGTCGCCGTTCGGTCGGCGCGTGCGCGCCCAGCCGCGGCACAGCTGACACGCACAGGAGAGAGAGGGAGAGGAGGGAGAAAAGGCCGGCTGGGCTGGGCCGAGTGCACTGTGCACTTAGGCCCAGTACACAGTAGTCGTCTAGACCTATTTCCATTTCTTTTTACTGTTTTAATTTTACAGCAATAGTTTCCAATATTTTGAGCTGCCAAAATACTTTGTAATAATGTGAAACTTGGTCACATAAATACAGTGAAATATCGTACTGTGCCGCAAAAAGTTTGAGCAAGATTGGAATTCATTTGGTATTTTTCAAAAATGAATAGGACATTTAAAGTGTTGTTTTGGTACTGGATTAAATGCTCTGGCCCATTTAGAGTTGATGGTGATGTTGTTTTCCTTAACAACCTTTGTTCTGGAATATTTGCTAGAAGGTGAACATTTTTCCAGCAATTTTTGAACCACTTTATTTTGCACTTGAATTTGAATTGATTTTCAGAGTGAAATTTAAATTGAGTTGAGCTAACACTGTGATCAAGCATTGCATAGATGATGACTTGGCATGTTTAACAGAGAGTCATAGTGCTAGGTTACATAGGGGTGTTACAAATTCTCCTCCTCTAAAAGAAATTCTCGTCCCGAGAATTCAGGAGGTAGAAGAAAAGTGGTCGGGGTATTCCGTTCGAAGATGATCCTCGCATTCCCAAGTGGCTTCATCTTCTGTATGATTTGACCACTGCACTTTCAGGAACTTGGTCGTCTTTTGACGGGTTCGACATTCTGATTCATCGAGGATGCGGATCGGATGCTCCTTATAAGAAAGATCATCTTGCAGTTCGAGCATCTCGTGATCCACTGCTCGCTGCGGAGACTCCTTGAAGCAACAATGAAGTTGCGGCACATGGAAGACATCGTGGATATGAGAGAATTGCGGTGGCAACTCCAATTTATATGCCAGCTAACTACGTCTTGCAACAATTCGGAAAGGACCAATGTAGCATGGAGCTAACTTGCCCTTGATTCCGAAGCGGTGAGTGCCCTTCATAGGAGTGACATGTAGATAAGCTTGATCACCAGGTTGATAAGTCAAACGCCATCGTTTGTGATCATAGTTGCTCTTTTGACGGTCCTGAGCCGCCATCAGATTTTCTCGAATGATACGTACTTGTTCTTCGGCGTGTTGGATAATGTCTGGACCCACAAGTGATCGTTCCCCAGTTTCTGACCAATTCAGAGGGGTTCGACACTTAAGTCCATAAAGTACTTCGAAGGTGGCCATTTTCAAGCTGGCTTGATAGGTGTTGTTATAAGAGAATTCGGCATAAGGAAGAGATTCTTCCCACTTCTTGCCGAAAGATATAACACAAGCTCGAAGCATGTCTTCAAGAACCTGATTGACTCGCTCGACTTGGCCTTGGGATTGGGGGTGATAAGCTGAACTCCAGGTAATATGAGTTCCCATAGCTTCCTGGAAACTTTCCCAGAACTTAGAGGTGAACAGGCCGCCACGGTCTGAACTGATCTCTTTCGGAATACCGTGGAGTGAAACAATTCTAGAGATATACAACTCTGCTAACTGACTAGCAGTGATAGTCTCCTTGACAGGCAGAAAGTGTGCAACCTTAGAGAGTTGGTCGACGACGACAATAATAGCATCGTGACCCTTCTGTGACTTGGGAAGGCCTGTAATGTAATCCATTTGAACCTTATCCCATTTCCACAAAGGAATAGGAAGCGGTTGCAGAATTCCAGTAGGCTTCTGATGTTCTGCTTTAACGCGACGATAAACATCACAGTCAGCAACATAGCGAGCAATATCCTGCTTAATTTTAGTCCACCAGTACCTTTGTCGGAGATCACGATACATCTTGGTACCACCCGGATGAATAGACAGCGGTGTATCATGTGCCTCCTTCATGACCTTGTCAGTCATAAGCTCGAAGCGAGGTACCACAATGCGGTTTCTGAAATACAAGGTTCCATCTTCAGATAGCGTGAAATCCCTGTACTTTTCTAGGTGAAGATCTTTCTTCATCATATCAACTTCAGCATCTTTAGCTTGCGCGTTCTTAACAACTTTCTCAAGATCTGGCTTTATCACAAGGTTACTAAGAGAACCCTGTGGAACGATACACAGGTTCAGCTTGTGCAATTCTTCATAAAGATGAGGTTGAGCTTGCTTAACCATGAGGTTGTTACAATAGGACTTGCGGCTTAAGGCATCAGCCATGACATTAGCCCTGCCAGGGGTATATGAAATACCACAGTCATAGTCTGTAATTGTTTTCTAACCATCATTGTTGACGGAGATTGAGATCCGGCTGAGTAAACAAGTACTTCAGACTTTGATGATCAGTATATATCTCACACCGGTTACCCAGAAGGTAATGCCGCCACAGCTTCAATGCATAGATCACTGCAGCAAGTTCAAGATCATGCACTGGATAATTTTCTTCATGTGGATGCAATTGCCACGAAGCATACACAATTACTCTTCGTTCTTGCATTAGGACACAGCCTAATCCTTGACGAGAGGCGTCGCAGTAAATCACAAAGTCTTTGCGAGAATCCGAAGGTAAAGTCAGATGACAATGAGAAGTATAATACAACTCGGATAGAAAGGTTAAACAAACCAATGGAAAGGAAAATTATTATCAGACTAATCAGATCAATGGTAAGGAATAAGCACAGATATCCAGCTCTCCGGGTAGACGAGATTTACGAGATCCCAAGTGTCGGCGTTAGTAAAATCTTTAACCCAAATAGAAGAGAGATCAGAGTCACAGAGTATAGACGAGGAATAAAAGATACTAATACCACCCAATTGGCGACGTGGGCTCGTAAGCCACACAGCCAAGTTAGTCAAACAGTTTTGGATGACTAGACTCAACTTCGGCCAAGGAGTTGGAAAGGGGAGTTCCTACAGGCAGTCGGCTCTGATAGCAACCTATGACGCCTCCGGCTTAATCGTGCACTAATCATACACGCAAATGCACACGATCAAGCCTAAGACTCACTTGAAGATATCACAACACAACTCTAAAACATAAATAAAGTCATACAAGCTTTATATTACAAGCCAGGGGCCTCGAGGGCTCGAATACATAAGCTCGCATACAAGCGTCAGCGGAAGCATCAGATATCTGAGTACAGATATAAAAGATAAAACAGACAGGCCTTTTAGAAGGCGGAGCAAAGCAAACGACTACGATCGAAAAGGCTAAGGCCTCCTGCCTGGGACCCTCCGAACCTACTCCTGGTCGTCAGCCAACTTGTAGTAGTAACTACCCTCGGGGTAGTAGTAGCAGTCGTCGACGGGGCAGCTGTCTCAGGGTCTCCGTCATCTGGTTGCATCAAACGGATATGGGGAGAAAAAGGAAGCAAAGCAACCGTGAGTACTCATCCGAAGTACCGAGCAAGCAAGGATCTACACTACATATGCAACATTATCAAAGAAAGGCTGTATATGTGGACTGGGCTGCAGAAATGCCAGAATAGAGGGAAGGCCTAGTCCTATCGAAGACTAGCATCTTCAGCGGTCTTGCAGCATTAGAAGAGTGTAGATTAGTACAGTATAAAGTAGTTGCAGTATTATGTATCAACCTCGGCCAGAGATCCTTTCTCGACTCCCTGCGAGAAAGCAATCCCAGAGCCCTAGTATCCATTTCTATCCAGTTCTAGTTGTATCGATCGAGATAGAACTCCAAGCGTCCGTTACCGAGGATCCGGCTATGCATAGATTAGATCTTCCCTGTAGGGGTGCACCAACTTACCCACCACGCTCGATTAACTCCGACATGACAAGACTTTTCTGGGTCATGCCCTGCCTCGGCCAAATGATATGCCTCAACCTGACCATAACTATTCCCACGTGATGGTTAGTGCTATCGGGCCAGAGGCCCACTCGGATGAAATATCCAAACCATTAATGTATTGGGTTTGAACGGAAACATGCAGAGACTCACGATCGATGTGACCACGTCGCGCCGTCGCGAGGACTTGCGACAAGGGCTAAGAATGCCCGGCCACACCTCGTAATTTATCTCACGGGCACCCTCCAGGTCAACCCGTCTCCATAACACTCGCGGGTACCCCTCAAGGTCGACCCACCTTTCCAATTAACAGTTGTAAAGTCCAAGTATCCGTGTGTCCATAACATCAGGGAATCCGAGGTATCACCCTTGTTGGATTCCTACTCGATGTATCCGTCAAGGTGAAGTTAGGAGGAATCACCCTCGAGGTTCACACTTGAGGTGTTGCACGACGGCGTCATTATCGGAAGTTGTGTTGGAGGAATCACCCTCGATGACCACGACCGAGTAGCTACTCTACAGAGTTAACATCAGAAGTGCTAAATGAGGTATCACCCTCGGCACTCGATGCTAATGCTGTAGTGTCGTTCAACTAATGGGGGGTGTTGTGCGGTGCTGGGGCCTGGTCGTCGAGTCTTCCGATGATCCAGCGGGGCATCTAGGACAAAGTGGGGTAACTGGGGTTCACTAACCAGCCTATACTAAGCAGTTTAGGATAAGCAGGTAGTTATCATAAGCAGGTTACAAAATCAGGCTATGCATCAGAATAGGTAAAGCAGTAGCAGCAGCAATTCTAATGCAAGCACGAGAGAGAAGAGAATAGGCGATATAGGCATGTTCAAAAGGGGGGTGCTTGCCTGGTTGCTCGGTGGCAAAGGCAGGTTCGTCAGTGGGGTCGTCGATCTCCGGAGCTACGTCGGTCTCGGGGACGACATCGGTGTTGGGGTCTACCGATATAGAAGAGGGGGAGGAAACAAATAAACACACAGCAAACATATGCAACACAGAGCATACTATGTTAACGTGCAGTGCAGGGTTGCCTAAAAGCAGGTCTAAGTCATATTAGTTATTTTAGGATTTATGTTGGATTTATTAACCAGTGTATATGCACTATTCATCTGTCAGAAACAGGCTAAAAGTTGTGGGTTCACCTCCATAGAGGGTCCCGACACGGAAACAGATGGCACGGTCAGATTCGTCTCGTCGTTCTGAGCAACTTTCATGTATAAAGTTTTTCAATCCGAGCTATGGTTTATTTTCTACGAATTTTAAAGATTTTAGACATTTTCTGGAATTATCTAAATTAACAGAAATGGAATTATGACATCAGCAGAGTGTCAGCATGACATCAGCAGGTCAACAGACCCGCTGACAGGTCAAACTGACCAGTGGGTCCCACCTGTCATAGACAGAGGGGCTAACATAGTTTTATTTTAAAAAAACAGAGTTAATTAGCATCTGGGCTCACATGTCAGTGACTAACTAATTTAACTAATTAATTTTATTTATAAAAACATTTATTTAATTTAATTA
This sequence comes from Thinopyrum elongatum, assembly GCA_011799875.1. Classification (NCBI taxonomy): domain Eukaryota; kingdom Viridiplantae; phylum Streptophyta; class Magnoliopsida; order Poales; family Poaceae; genus Thinopyrum; species Thinopyrum elongatum. Next base: position 469,869,030 of record CM022301.1, read on the forward strand.
GATGGTGGGGCCCGCGTGTCAGTGACAGTGGGTTGCCCAGTCAGCACATTGACTGAGTCATCCCAGTCAACGGGGCCCCAGGGCCCACTGGCAGTGAGCCAGGGGTGGGGCCCACGCTTTGCCAGGTCAGCACGGCGCCGGAGTTGCGCCGGTGACCTCTACCGCGGCAGCCTCTCGCCGGAGACGTTCGGAAAACACGTACGGGGCACCATTTGAGCTGGGATCGGGCGCGTTCGAAAGCTGGGGAACTCACACGTCGAGTGGTGCCACTGGTTGGACCATGGGAGGGCCAAAACGAGTGGCGCCCTACTCCTACGGCATCTACATGATGTCGCAAGCGCGATGGCGAGCTTGGTGGACCATCATGGCCACTGCTGCGACGGCAACGAGCTCGACAGCGGTGCTCAGCTCGGGCGGCCATGGCGGCAGTTGCTGGAGCGCGGAAGAAAGCTTGGAAAAGAGAGAGAGGCAAGGTTGGAGGCTCACGGAGCAGCTCAAGGTGGCCCGTGGAAGTTTAGGAGCGCAGAGGAGCTGGGGACACCGGAGATCGCCGGAGACCGAAACGGAAGGGGGCGACGTGGATCCGGCGCTGTGGTGCCTCCCAGCCCCATTAGAAGGCACCGGACGACGTGGAGGACGACGGTGGACCTCTACGGCATCGCGGCGGATCGAGGCGATGACGGTGGCCGCGGTGGCGTCGGAGCAGCGGCGGCAGTGGCGTACTAGAGAGGGAGAGAGAGCTCAGCGGAGCAAGGGAGAGAGGGGAAAAGTGATAGAGAGCGTCCAGGGGAGTGGATGGGCGAGTCCTTATCCCCTTGCGGCGTCGGTGGGCGTCGCCGTGTCGCCGTTCGGTCGGCATGCGCGGGCCCAGCCACGGCGCGGCCGACACGCACAGGAGAGAGAGGGAGAGGAGGGAGAAAAGGCCGGCTGGGCTGGGCCGAGTGCACTGTGCATTTAGGCCCAGTACACAGTAGTCGTCTAGGCCTTTTTCCATTTCTTTTTACTGTTTTAACTTTACAGCAACTGTTTGCAATATTTTGAGCTGCCAAAATACTTTGTAAAAATGTGAAACTTGGTCACATAAATACAGTGAAATATCGTGCTGTGCCACAAAAAGTTTGAGCAAGATTGGAATTCATTTGGTATTTTTCAAAAATAAATAGGACATTTAAAGTGCTGTTTTGGTACTAGATTAAATGCTCTGGCCCATTTAGAGTTGATGGTGATGTTGTTTTCCTTAACAACCTTTGTTCTGGAATATTTGCTAGAAGGTGAACATTTTTCCAGTAATTTTTGAACCACTTTATTTTGCACTTGAATTTGAATTAATTTTCAGAGTGAAATTTGAATTGAGTTGAGCTAACACTGTGATCAAGCATTGCATAGATGATGACTTGGCATGTTTAACTGAGAGTCACAGTGCTAGGTTACATAGGGGTGTTACACATAGAGAGAGTGAACTCACATATGTGGTCGCACTGGACAAAGGCGCAGGCTTCCTGGAAGTAGCCTTTGCAAATTGGTCACCCATGTCATTGTGCGATCTAGCTGCTGCCATTCCACACCTGCGCGAACTGGGATGCAACTTCCACCATGACCCAGGGGCCACTACCCCAACGTCCTTTGCATGAGTAGAGACAGGCACCGCCATGTTTGATTCCGACCGGAAGACGTCGGTACACCCTTGCCCGATCAAAGATAAACATTGCCACTGCCGAGAAGGGCCTCCACGTGCAACCATTGCCCTCGGCCAATGCATGAGCATCATGAAGACACGAGCACACCGCAGTCAAAAACCCGACAATTGCATGACCTTGGCAGCACTATATGCCCAGCTGGCCAAAGCACGAAGTGGACAAATCTACCATCATGTTGTTTTGTTGATTCAAAGTAGATATTTTTTTAAGAACCAATCAATTTAGAGAAATCAACTATAGCTTACCAAATAAGTGTAGCCTACACTTTTCTAAAAAATGCAACTAAATAAAAAAGTGTAAGTTGCACTTTCACTGAAATGTTGCACTTTTGTAAATTGAATGAGACTTCAGAAAGTATCATCATCTTAGGCATAGATGGAGAAGAGACCATCAGAATGACCTGTGGAGTGTGGAGCCAGCTGTTCAGCTCACTCGGTGTGTAGCTTTGACGGCCATGCACTGGCATAGACCGTTACCAGCCAAAACCACTAGACCACCATGGGACAAGCCGAAGGCATCTCACTACAAGATCTTTTGAACAAATCAGGACTACTGCACAACCTTGCATAGTGGGTAAAGAAACAAAATTACCACAAGAAAGAAATAGAGGAACTATAAACCAAAAATGCATACATAAACTTTTCATATTCTTTGTCTAGCAGGCCTATGGTAGGCTAACCTCTTTCTTTCACCCCTTCTCCCTTTGCACGGTCCAACAAAAATGAGAAAGATATGTAGATATAGAGTCCTCGGTAGGCTAACTGATCAATGACGATTGAACGACGAGCATGAGCGGATGACAGATTGACGAAGAGCGGAGCAGCTAGGTGCTGCAATGGCAGGGGAGGAAGGTTGTCTTCATTGTGCAGCAATGGAGCATGGACGCCTGGCACCGGCGATAGCGTAGCTCCATCATGAACTCATTCACCGGAGCACCCATTGGCCTCTGAACCTCGTCCTTCGGCTTGCAGCTGATACGTCTCCAACGTATCTATAATTTATGAAGTATTCATGCCATGTTTACAACAATTTTATATGGTTTTGGTATGATTTTATTAGAACTAAGCCGGACTAACGCTGTTTTCAGCAGAACTACCGTGGTGTCGTTTTTTGTGCAGAAATAAAAGTTCTCGGAATGAGCTGAAAATTTACAGAGAATATTTTTATAAAATATAAAAAATATTGGAGCGAAAAGATATCGGGGGAGAGTCCCGAGGCAACCACAAGGGTGGGCCCCCCTAGGGCACGCCCCCTTGGCTTGCCGCTGCCTCGTGGACCCCCCTAACATGAGACCGACGCCAAAAACTCCTATAAATACAGAAACCCTCGAAAAGAAACCTAAATCGCTGCAAGACTCTGTAGCCACGAAAAACCAATCGGGAGCCTATTCCGGCACCCTGCCGGAGTGGGAAACCATCACCGGTGGCCATCTTCATCATCCCGACGGTCTCCATGACGAGGAGGGAGTAGTTCACCCTCGGGGCTGAGGGTATGTACCAGTAGCTATGTGTTTCATCTCTCTCTCTCTCATGTTCTTGATTTGGCATGATCTTGATGTACCGCGAGCTTTGTTATTATAGTTGGATCATATGGTGTTTCTTCCCTCTCTATCTCTTGTTGTGATGAATTGAGTCTTGCTCTTTGAAGTTTCGTTATGTTGGATTGAGTATTGGATTTGAGAACACTTGATGTATGTCTTGCGATGGGATATCTGTGGTGACAATGGGATGTTCTATTGGTTCACCTGATGTATGTTTTGGCACTCAACTTGCGGATTCCCGAGGTGACATTGGGGTAATCTATGCATAGGGGTTGATGCACGTTTTCATCCTACGTTCTCCGATAGAAACTTTGGAGTGATTCTTTGTTGCACGTTGAGGGATTGTTATGTGATCCAAATATGTCATCATTGTTGAGAGAATTTGCACTAGTGAAAGTAGGAACCCTAGGCCTTGTTTTCAAGCATTGCAATACCGTTTTCGCTCATTTTTGTTACTAGTTACCTTGCTATTTTTATATTTTCAGATTACAAAAACATATATCTACTATCCATACTACACTTGTATCACCATCTCTTCGCCGAACTAGTGCACCTATACAATTTGTCATTATATTGGGTATGTTGGGGACACAAGAGACTCTTTGTTATTTGGTTGCAGGGTTGTTTGATAGAGACCATCTTCATCCTATGCCTCCCATCGATTGATAAACCTTAGGTCGTCCACTTGAGGGAAATTTTCTACTGTCCTACAAAACTCTGCGCTTGGAGGCCCAACACGAGTCTACAAGAAGAAGGTTGCGTAGTAGACATCAAGCTCTTTTCTAGAGCCGTTACCGGGGAGGTGAGTGCTTGAAGGTGTATCTTTTGATCTTGCAATCGAATCTTTTAGTTTCTTGTTTTATCACTAGCTTACTCTATAAAAAAACTACAAAAAAATGGAATTGAGGTTGCCTCATATGCTTCATCTTTATAATGTCTTTCGTGAAAATGATGGAAAGGAAAATTATGCCCAAGTGTTAAAAGAAGAAGTTTATAAAATATTTGGCACTAAATCTTTGAATGATGAGCATGATTGCAATGTTGTTGGTATGAATTCTTTGATCATCCATGATGCTAATGATATGCAAAGCCATAAGCTTGGGGATGCTATGTTGATGAAGATGATATTTTTGGTCCCCCAAGTTTTGATGAGAAAATTTATTATGATAAAAGCATGCCTCCTATTTATGAAGATTATATTGATGAAAGTGGGTTTGGAAGAGTGTCAACTTTAGGAAATAATGATCCCACTATTTTGGAGGGTGTTGAATCTTTTCACAATATAGATAAAAGTGGATTTGGAGAGGTCATGACTTTATTTAGTGATGAATCCACTATTTTGGAAGAAGTAAGGAGTGGCAATATACTAAGCTTGGGGATGCCCAAGGCACCCCAAGGTAATATTCAAGGAAGACCCAAGAAACTAAGCTTGGGGATGCCCCGGAAGGCATCCCCTCTTTCGTCTCCAAAATTATCGGTAACCTTACTTGGGGCTATATTTTTATTCGTCACATGATATGTGTTTTACTTGGAGCGTCATTTTATTTTATTAGGATTTTATTGCTATTATTTAGAATAATGTTTTGCATATTTTATTTGAATAAAAGTGTCAAGTATAGCCTTTACCATGCTTCTTTTGCAAGTCTATATGTTGCTGTTTTGAAAACAGAAAGTTTTCTATCATTGTCTGAATTCTTCTGGAAAGTCAGAATGTGATAAAATCTTGAAATTTTTACACATTGAGCTATAATTGTTTTTCTATAGTTTGGTAATTGTTCAGAATTTTTGGAGTTAGGGAAGTATGAGTGTAATTGCACTCTTTACAGACTGTCCTGTTTCGACAGATTGCTGTTATGTTTGCATTGTTTGCATATGTGTGCTTGTTTAATGATTCTATTTGAGGATAGGAGTATTAAATATGTAGAGGCATTTGGTATGCAATGTTAAATAATAATTTTACTGATTTTCTACAGTAGAGAATGATAAGGTGTTGCATTGATTCATACTAACTTTTCTCACGAGTTCTTGTTGAGTTTTGTGTGGATGAAGTTTTTAAGATTTAGGAAACCGTGATATAAAAGGAATTAAGGAGACACAAAAGCTCAAGCTTGGGGATGCCCAAGGCATCCCAATATTATATTTCAATAAATCTCAAGCATCTATGCTTGGGGATGCCCCGGTAGGCATCCCACCTTTCTTCATCAAGAATTATCGGTTGAGCCTAAGTTTTTGCTTCTTCACATGATATGTGCTATCCTTAGAATGGCATTTTATTTTGTTTTGCTTGCTGTTTTAATAAATACTTAAGATCTGAAATTCTTAGATGAGAGAGTCTTCACCTAGTTACTTAACCTTTGACTACTCATTGATCATCACTTATATCTTTTTGGAGTAGTTTGTCATTTACTCGTGTGCTTCACTTATATCCTATGAGTAAATGGTTGAATGAATTGAATATCATAAATCTGAAATTATATATGTTTCATATGCTTATCCCATGGGGAGTAATGACTTCACATATAAGAAGTATATGTGGTAAATTTATTGAAAGTTAGCAAACATTGTATTGGTCACTTGAACAATTCATGAAAGAATATTGAAGGAAGAGAGATTTCACATATAAATATACTATCTTGAACATCTTCTATGATTGTGAGCCCCATTAATTATTTTCAAATTGAGCAAATTAGTTGAAGTTGGACAAGGAAGACAACATAATGAGTTATGCTTAGGTATATTTGCATAGAAGTTATATTGTTATGGATCCTCCAACATGTGGTGCTCGCTATTTAGAATCTTTTGTTGGCCAAAATTTCTATACTAAGCGGGCATACTGCTTGTGCATCCAAAATCCTTAAACCCAGTTTCTTGCCATAAGTGTCCACCTTATCTACCTATGGATTGAATAAGATCCTTCAAGTAAGTTATCATCGATGCAAAAAGCAATAAAAATTGCTCCTAAATATGTATGATATTTTATTGTAAGGGAAAATAAGCGTTGTACGAACTTGTGATGGTACAGAAATAAAAGCAATGGACTGCATAATAAAGGTTGCTATCACAAAGAGCAATACAATGTGGCGTTCCTTTGCATTAAGGGTTTGCACATCCAAAAATAAAAAGCGCATGACAACCTCTGCTTCACTCTGCGAAGGGCCTATCTTTTACTTTTATGCAAGTGTCAATAGTATTCCTTCTCATTTCAATCTCAATTATTATCTAGTTGGCAAGTACCATGTGATGGGGAAATATCCAAGCATATATGGCCATTCAAATATATTTGATCATGAATTATTATTGTTGACAATTATCTATATGATAAATAAGTTGGGAGGAGAAACACTAAGCCCCTATCTTTCTCTGTGTTCGATGGATGCTATTTGTTCTAAAAATATGCTTTGAGTGATAGCAATCATGGAAGACTATATGATAGTTGAGTATGTGGAATTTTCTAAACCAAAGCTCTTACATAGACCCTTCCTTAAAATAAGATGAATTACAATTGTTTGATGACTGAGAACATAGTTTGTTAGTTTTCAAGAAAGTTTATGGTCTATGCTTTAACATGTGAATAGCTTGCTACTTGATCATGAGAAGTTTTATGATATGAGCTACTTTTATGATATATAATGATGCTAGAAAAAGTGGTTGAAATTATTGATTAAACTTCTGCACTTGCTAGCATTCACACTTCATAAATTATTTCTTTTATCATTTACCTACTCGAGGATGAGCAGTAATTAAGCTTGGGGATGCTGATACGTCTCCAATGTATCTATAATTTATGAAGTATTCATGCCATGTTTACAACAATTTTATATGGTTTTGGTATGATTTTATTAGAACTAACCTGGACTGACGCTGTTTTCAGTAGCAGCTCAGCCACCGCTTGAGTAGGCAATGCAGCGAGGGCAGACCGACTCGTCATGGCATAAGATCTCCATCCAGCCTCCACCGAGATCTCCTCGGCCATATCTTCCTCCTGCCGTCGTGCATCATGGACCGAGTCCGGGCGTCCGCCGTCAGCAAGCACTGACGTCGGGTAGCCCTGCAGAACCCGTCCCCGCTGCCATGGCTCCTCAAGCCCTCCACTGCCCGGACCGACAGCTACAGGATCTTCGGCGGCTCCGATGATCCGTGCTCGGCCCTCTCTGACATGGGCCGCAGGGCCAGTTTCTGTGGCTCCGCTCTGGGAGGGTGGGTCGTGGTATCATCCCATTACTGGCGTGGTCATGTCGTGCTCAACCTCAGCACCAGTGAGCGCGTCACCCTCCCGGATCGCGTGTGCATCCCCATCAACTCCAACGACATCAGGTGCCCCATGATGATTCGCGTAGGTGCCATGTCCGCCGCCTCGTCTTCTGGTGCCTGTGTGGTCGCTGCCATAATGTCCAGCCAGACAAACATGGCCTTCTGCCGCCCGGGCATGGAGTGTTGGAAGTCGCTGCCTACAGAGATGACGGCCCCGCCCAACGCCCAAGACCTGACTTACCACCACGGATGGTTCTGGGCCGTCGACTCAGATGATGACCTCTACTGCTACAAGGCCGAACTTTCGACATCTACGCATACCATTGTACATCTTGCCTACGAGATCCGGCCGGCTTCAGGTGCGCCGGCCGGCTTCTGGTCCTGGCGCGTCTACCAGATGACCGGGAAGATGCTCTTCATCGGCCAGGCCTATTCCAAGGCCTTCGACACGGGACACGGCGGCAGCCCGGGCTACATGAACTTCCTCGACGACGTCTACCCTGGTGGTCCGGACAGTGTCCTCCAGCAGAAAGAGTATCCCTGCGCCGACGCCGGTGGGTGGCGTTACTCAATCCCCACCGAGATCGAGCGCTGCCTGCCATGGTCTCCCCCTTGGACACCTCGCCGTGCGTTTGGTACCACCACTAATTGAGCTATACCCAACAGGTTCAGTTTGAGGCATCATACAGATATCTATATCAGTTTAATTAGAGTCTTTGTTGTTTGTGTTTGCTCCTCGTCAGTGTTTCTTTGCTGTTGTACTCTTTGATTTGGTTGTTGTTGTAATATGTGAACCTGAAAGTTCCATATCCAGTTTGTTGTATGTGTGCTAAATTTGAAATCCGTTTTCGAACTCATTTCATCTATATGAAATTGTAAAGTATTTAGCAGATACTGGATATAGGTTGTCTGATTTCTATATGCTTCTCTTTTTTTCTTGCTTTCCTAGTATTTGAAATACGTGTATGATTTTCAGCTCTAAATTCTAATTCAGATTTGATATTTTCTGCCGTATTTTTGGTAGTGCACAAAATTTCTGATTGTATCGTATGATTGCATCTATCAGTGGCAGAGGTGTTTTTCATGTCTCCCTGTTTGCATTGAGATGAGATGATCTGCAACTGAATATTTTATGTGTGCTCAGGTGTAGAGATCAACTAGTACTGATTGTATGTTGAGGACTAGTCTTTATTAGATGACCTTCTTCACTTCTCAGCTGAATGTTTGATGTGTTTTAGCATTTTCCATTTATGCCACTGAAGAAACCTCACTTCATTGAATACAAGATCATAACTGGGCACGCTGCAGCTGGTTTAATGATGTGAGCCGGACAAAGCAAATAGAAGTTATGCTATTACATTGGAAATCATTATCAAGTCGTTACATCTAAGCTTTACGTATATTTACTATGCCCTCTTGGCACTGTAAATTGTATCTAGGAAGAGCATATATACATAGCCAGAGCAGACTGAGCCAGACCAAATGGGACAGGCTGGTTCACTTAGGAGAATATTTCCCATGTTCATATATAACCAATTACCTTGTTATTTTATATAACATGGAAATTTTTTTTTGCATTGATTGTGATCGACAAGACCATCGAAATGAAAGAAGGGGTCCAAGCATGAAGATAGCCTAAAGTTTATGTTTTCTTATTAGTACTCCCTCTGTCTCTAAATGTAAGTGTCAAAAAACATCTTACATTTTGAGACAGAGGGTGTAGCATTTAAACGATCGTTGATGCATCTTACTAGTTTAATCATCATTCATCGACTTGTCTCCTGATGTCATGGGGTGAGCCTCGCTGCCATGATTTAATTTTGCCTGCTATCTTCTAATCCTCCAATCCAAGATGGGAAACCAACACCCGATTGTTAAATCTCCGTGTTGATGTAGTATGGTTGGCATGCCAACACCATCTAAGCCCACTATTTCTACAGCTATTTGACAAAGGCGTGCAAAGAAAGAGAATGTTGTGGCCAAGATCATAGGGCAATTCAATGAAGGAAAGCTAGATGGTTCATATTCACTTCATACCAAGTTATATATTTGTCATGTTGCTGCTAAGGGGATTCACAAAACACCTCTGCTAGCACAACATCAGCGGGATCCCAGGAAGAGGAAATTAGCCGCAATCGAGGTTGAGTGCTAACTGGCTCCTGTGCCGGCGGCAGCGGCTGAACACAATGGAGGCGTAGAGGGTGAAGACACACAAGATCTCGACCTCATCCACAACACCCCCCCCCACCCGGACAACATGCTTCGAAATATAATCTCGCTCCTCCCTATCAAGCAATGCGGTCGCACACAGATCCTCGTGAAACAACACCTCTTTATAGTGCGACTTTCCTATGATTCAAATAAAACCAAAAAAAACCTTTGGGCCTTAGGAAAACTAACATCATTTTCCTTTTTGAAATGGTGGGGGGAAGGGGTGTTAAACCATCTCAAATATAGTTTAGTGAAAAAGTGTAACCTGCACATTTCTAGAAAATAGCGATTGTAACAAAAAAAGTGTAAGTTGCACTTTCACTAAATTGTTGCATGGCCATCTCTATGGGCGCATCCTGTACATACCCTACTCGGTGGCCGCCTTGGTAAGGTTCCGACCCTATCTTCATTCTCCCAGTGGCCCTCTTGTCGTCGGACCTCAGTATCATGGACATTCACTTGGTCGAGGAAGAGGTATTCGTTCAAAAATTCATGCGGGACGCCTGCCTCTGCGTTGTTCACATGCATTCACTTCCAACCATGGCCTCTCTCGGGGCTACGGCATGGGGTTTTTCTGGAGTAGCTCCGGTGCAAGTGGCTACTGGAGAGGAAACACCATCAAAAGGATTGGCAACAAGGTGGAATCACGCCTGTGGAGAATCATGGAACACGTCGTGCTGTCCGAGATCCATGAGACACAAAGACAGACAACCTCTATCGAGGCAACTAGTCTAGGGATCGTCACCCTATCCCATGATGTGGCACCCCAGTACCGCATGAAGAACAGTGGATCATGGAGAAGGTGGTCTTCGAGGATAAGGATTTGCCTTTCAAGAAGAGAAAATGGGTTGACTTTGCTTTCGCTAACAATAACAAAATTGTCCCAGTGCAGCTAATCCCGACTAGGGCTTCTCCAACTCCAAAGATTTCTAACAAACATAGTCCATCTCCTCAGCTAGCATCGATTCGTGGAGGAGGAGCTTTCGATTAAGAAGAGGAAAGCCGATGTGGTCGAAGTAATCAACATTAGCGATGATGATAGTGTCACCCCAGTCAAACCTACGCCAACCACACGCGCCCTCAGCCAATGCATGAACATCATGCAGACACCGGCACACTGCAGTCCAAAACATGACAATTGTAGGACCTTGGCAGCACTATCTGCCCAGCTGGCCCAAGCAAGAAGTGCACAAATCTGCCGTCATGTTCTTTTGTTGATTCAAAATAGATTTGAGTTTTTCTTAAGAACAAATCAATTTAGAAAAAACAATTTTAGTTTACTAAATAAGTGTAGCCTGCACTTTTCTACAAAAAGGCAACTAACTAAAAAAGTGTAAGTTGCACTTTCACTGAACTGTCGCACTTTTCTAAATTGAACGAGACTTTAGAAAGTACCATCAACTTAGGCATATACGGAGAAGAGCCCATCAGAATAACCTGTGGAGTGTGGAGCCAGCTGTTCAGCTCACTTGGTATGCAGCTTTGACGGCCATACACTGGCATAGACCATTACCAGCCAAAAGCACTAGACCACCATGGGACAAACCGAAGGCATCTCAGCTAGAAGGTCTTTTAAATAAATCACAGGTACTGCAGCCTCGGACTGGAGCGACCGACGAGGAGGGATGGCGGGGAAAGGGACGGGGCGGAGCCGCACCGGGGAAGTCGCTGTTCGTGATCCAGTTTGTTCGGGCGGGTTCGAATTTGGACGGGTGGGTCTTCGGCGAGGGCGATTCTGATCCGGAGAACGAAGTTTGTGCATGGAATTGGGGTTCCTTGTGCCTGATAGTTTCGGCGTTCAAGTTCGCGTTGGGACAATTAGGATTGGATTTTGTAGTGTATAATACGCTGGTTGTCTGTTTGGGTGGGTGGGGAAATCGATCCAGTTGCACTAGTAGAAAACAGGCCTTTGTTCCGGAGCATTAGGCCCGGCCTGGTTTGGGCGCGGAACTAATGTGATCATTAGTCCGGTCACAATGGCTAGGAGCGGGCGGGGGCACAACCACAAGTATTCCTGGTTCATTTGTCACCTCTAGTCCCGATTGGTGATACCAACCGGGACTAAAGGGGTGGTGGCAGGCTGGCGTTAGGCTGGGGGCCCCGCGAGCCCCTTTAGTCCCGGTTGGTATCAACCACCAGGACTAGAGGTGGACCTTTAGTCCCGGTTTGTATCACCAACCGGGACTAAAGATGTCCCTATATAAACCCCTGCTTCGTCCAGCCCGAGCTCGAGCTCATCCTCTCTGTTTTCTCCTTTCTCTCCTCTCTGTTCTCTTCCCCTAGCTCGAGCTCATTCTCCATTTTTGCCAAGATTTGTCAAGATTTGAGGCACCCAATCTACCCAAGTGTTCTAAAAGGTTAGCAACTTTGTACTTTCTTCTATCATTGGTAGTTTAGCTCGTGCAATGCTCGATAAGTATAGTCATTTGTGGGTTTTAGTTTGGGAGTAATTATGTGGGAGTTTATTTGATTTATATGCAATTTGAGCTCAAATTAAGTTCTTAGTTCATATATGTAGGTGTGGTTTACTTAGTGCCTTCCCGTCCCCGTCCTCACCGCCGTCGATCGCCTGCTCCATCCCGTCCCCGGCACCACCTTGGTGAGGCTCTTGTTCTTATCCTTTTTGTAAAAAAAAATCTTATAAGTTGCTTGTATAATTTTCTTACTTGTATGATTGTTTGTTATATATAGTGCAATGGTTTTGACATCCGTCCCAGTCGGCCCTCATCCGGTTTATGATTCAGATGTGGTATATTATCTTTTATAACTATTTCTTTCATTTCGTGTTTATGACAATTATGCCCATCAAGTAGACATAGGTATTTTTATCTAGGAGGTATGTGAACCGGAAATTGCAACCGACCCTCTTGTCGAGAAGTTAAATTTAGTTGAAAAAGAAAATGAGTATTTGAAAGAAACATTAAAAAGAATTGAAGAAGAGAAGATGAAATTGGAGTTGTATGTTGCCGATGTCATCGATGATCACAAGATCAAGATGGATGCAATGTGCTTGAAGATTAGAAAGATTAGAAAATATGCTGTTAATAAAGAGGCTTGGTATCATTATGCTGTTGGATCAATTATTACCTTAGTTGCAATTTTGATTGCATTTGTTGTTGCATTTAAATGCTTTAGCTAGATAGTTTTATGTTGTTTTATGAGAATAAGTGTGTATGAACTTTACGTATGAACTTGTATTAATTTGGTCTTTTCGGTGTTGTGTAATGAAGATGAGCCGGCAATGGAAGTACGATGACCGACGCTCTCCCCAGTTCATTAATGGCATGCATAGTTTTCTACGTGCAGCTGAGGCACAAGCGGAATGGTTTTATGTGTTGTCCATGTGGTGCCTGTAAGAATGATAGGAATTACTCTAGCTCAAAAGTCCTTCACGTCCACCTGCTTACGTCCGGTTTCATGTCCGGCTATAACTGTTGGACCAAGCACGGAGAAAGAGGGGTTCTAATGGAAGAGAACGAAGAAGAAGAGGATGATGACAACTATCCTAGAATCCCTGAATACGATGGTACTACAATACGGGAAGATGCTGAAGAAGAGGCAGCAGATGAGCCCGCTGATGATCTTGGTTGGGCCATTGCTGATGCAAAGAGAAACTGTGCAAGTGAAAATGAGAAGTTGAAGTTGCAGCGCATGTTAGAGGATCACAAAAAATTGTTGTACCCAAATTGCGAAGATGACAAGAAAAAGCTGGGTACCACACTGGAATTGCTGCAATGGAAGGTAGAGAATGGTGTATCTGACAAGGGATTTGAAAAGTTGCTGAAAATGTTAAAGAAGATGCTTCCAAAGCACAATGAATTGCTGACAGTATGTACGAAGCAAAGAAGGTTGTCTACCCTCTAGGATTAGAGGTGCAGAAGATACATGCATGTCCTAATGACTGCATCCTCTACCGCGGTGAGGAGTACAAGAATTTGAATGCATGCCCGGTATGCGGTGCATTGCGCTTTAAGATCAGCCGCGATGACCCTGGTGAAGTTGAGAGCGAGCACTCCAGGAAGAGGATTCCTGCCAAGGTGATGTGGTATGCTCCTATAATACCATGGTTGAAACGTTTGTTCCAAAACAAAGAGCATGCCAAGTTGTTGCGATGGCACATAGAAGACCGTAAGAAAGACGGGAAGTTGAGAGTACCCGCTGATGGGTCGAAGTGGAGAAAAATTGAGAGAAAGTGGCCAAAGTTTGCAGATGACACAAGGAACTTATGGTTTCGTATAAGTGCAGATGACATTAATACTTTTGGAGAGCAGAGCCGCAAATCATAGCACCTGGCCTATGACTCTATGTATCTACAACCTTCCTCCTTGGTTGTGCATGAAGTGGAAGTTCATTATGATGCCAGTTCTCATCCAAGGCCCTAAGCAACCCGGCAACGACATTGATGTGTACCTAAGGCCATTAGTCGAAGAACTTTTATAGTTGTGGGATATAAAAGGTGTACGTGTGTGTGATGAGTACAAACAACAAGAATTTGACCTACGAGCGTTGCTGTTTGTAGCCATCAATGATTGGCCTGCTCTTAGTAATCTTTCAGGACAGACAAATAAGGGATACAATGCATGCATGCACTGTTTAGATGAGACCGAAAGTATATATTTGGATAAAGGTAAGAAGAATGTGTACCTGGGACATCTACGATTTCTTCCGATCAAGCATCTCTTAAGAAAGAAAGGCAAGCATTTCAAAGGTGAGGCAGATCACCGGAAGAAGCCTGACCACCGTACTAGTGATCATATACACGATATGGTCATGGATTTAAAAGTAATCTTTGGAAAGGGTCTTGGCGGACAATCTGTTCCGAATGGCACTGACGGACACGCACCCACGTGGAAGAAGAAATCTATATTTTGGGACCTACCCTATTGCAAAGTCCTAGAGGTCCGCTCTGCAATCGATGTGATGCACGTGACGAAGAATCTTTGCATGAACCTCCTAGGCTTCTTGGGCGTGTATGGGAAGACAAAAGATACACAGGAGGCACGGGAGGACCAACAACGTAAGCAAGAAAAAGACGGCATGCATCCAAAGAAGTATCAAGGTCCTACCAGCTACGCTCTTACCAAAGAAAAGAAGGAAATCTTCTTTGAATGCCTGCTCAGTATGAAGGTCCTGTCTGGCTTCTCGTCGCATATAAAGGGAATAATAAATATAGCAGAGAAAAAATTCCAAAACCTAAAGTCTCATGACTGCCACGTGATTATGACGTAATTGCTTCCGGTTGCATTGAGGGGGCTTGTACCAGAGAATGTTCAATTAGCCATTGTGAAGCTATGTGCATTCCTCAATGCAATTTTTCAGAAGGTAATCGATCCAGAAATCCTATCAAGGTTACAGAATGATTTGGTGCAATGTCTTGTCAGTTTCGAGTTGGTGTTCCCATCATCCTTCTTCAAAATCATGACGCACGTCCTAGTTCACCTAGTCGAAGAGATTGCCATTCTGGGTCCTGTATTTCTACACAATATGTTCCCCTTTGAGAGGTTCATGGGAGTCAAAAATATGTTCATAACCATGCTAGGCCAGAAGGAAGCATCTCCAAAGGCCATGAAATAGAGGAGGTTATTGAGTTTTGTGTTGACTTTACTCCTGACCTTAAGCCGATTGGTGTTCCTGAATTGCGACATGAGGGGAAACTGAATGGAAAAGGCACGCTCGGAAAGGATTTAGTAATATGTATGGATGGGCATTCTTGGGCGCAAGCACACTACACAGTTCTACAAAATTCCACCTTGGTGGCTCCGTATATTGAGGAACACATGGATATTGTACGCTCCAAGAACCCTGAGCAGTCTGAGCCCTAGATTAAACGTACAGACATGGCAACTTTTGGTGGTTGGTTGCAAACACATCTCATGAATGACGACACTGTTGGAGATGAGCTAAACTTGTTGGCCAAGTCACCATCTTTGACTATATTTACTTTCAAACACTGTTACAGCGAGGTGCTATACAAACGGTTTTTAACCCCTTTCCGCGACGGCATTTGGAACCGTCGCCAAGTGAGTGACTGCGATATGGGTGTCCTCCCCACACGACCCAAAAACCGTCGGGGATAGGGAGCCACCCAGACGCTGCATCCTTGCAACTTGTTTGTGCTCGCATTGCCATCGTAGTCGGTATTCTGTGGTGCTACATTTACGATGCGCGGCCCATCACAAACGGTTCACGATTATAAAACGTGTATGATAAGCAGACAATCACACACATTCACTTTTCCCAAACCGTATGTGATAACTAATTAAGAAGATTAGCTTATCATCGTACGAGTGTCCGACAGGATTACGAAACGTCGGACCGTTGTAACATCATCGTACATGACAACTATCGCACACGCTATTCTGTGGTGCAACGTTTACGATGCATACCACATCAGAAACAGTTCATGGTTGCGAATTGTGTACGATAAGGCAACTATCACAAACGTTTAGTTTGCCCGCACCGTTTGTGACATTGTCTGACAGCGCACACACTTTGCAAATGGCAACTGTGTGCATGCTTGCACACATTTCCTCTCTGTGAACCGTGTCGGATTATGGTGTATATCACAAATGTTTGTGTTTTACCAACTGTGTGCGCCGTAACGACCTGCAGAGTGTAATTTCATAGTAATTTAATTATTGCTATTTCAAATTGTACCGGATTTGAATTTGAATGTATCCTATAGCATTATTCATATCCATCAAGTTCAAACAACCAATTCATTATTCGATTCATAGGTTATGTTCAAGAATTACATAAGAACCAAATTAAGAATGATGAACCACAGTTGTATACTTGTACTATTAAAGACGGTAAAGAAAGAGGCGAAATTCATTCTGGTTGCTGAACAAGGTGAAGCAGAATGCCCATATTGTGCCCTCTTCCATGCAGAAGGCACGCACGACTCTTGTCCAACCCCTTGTGATGGCCGACCGCCCATTCTTCACGGTCCTCATGAAAACATCTAGATAATCATCGTGTTCTGGTAGAAATACTTTAACCTTTGCATGCCCACCAATCATGTAGTTTGAGAGGTAATCTTGAGTAAACTGCTTTAGGAACCACCGCAAAGGAAAAAGATTCAGACATTGTCATCGAACACAACTCATTATGAGCAGTAAAAAGAAGGCTGCAGAGTTCTTACTTACCATCCTGCAGTTCGCTGTTGTCTTGGATAAAGTGTAAACAAATAGTTTAATTGCCATCTTTTGACCCATTTTACTAACAATCTTTATCAGCTTCCTCACTTGATGCTGGTTCATCGATATCTCATTGCCCCATACGCAGAAAGGGTCGAAGCGCGAATCTTTACCAATGACATATGTACCTAAAAGCACCAAGTTAATATTAGAAGCTAAACAGCAATTCCACAATGATGTAGTACAACACTCTTTTATAATATCCTATAACATCCAATATACTCACATGTTAGATGAATTAACATCTTATATTATGGGTCGGAAGGAGTTTATTGCATTTTTACAAATTATCGGCTGATTAACTGCTGCTGTATCCATGGGTTAGTGTTAGTTTGAGCTAGTTTGGGCTCAAATAGCCCTAAATTATATCCAAACATGAGGGTTAGTTTGAGCTACTTGCATCTAACCCACCCAAAAAAACTATCCCACCCAAGAGGTGCTAATTGGAGCTAGTTCTCCTATTGCATTTATTGTCAATCTAACCCTGTCATCAAAACACCTCTTTGGATGGAGTTAGTTCAGGGTTAGTAAAGCTGCAACTAATCCCCAGGTGGTTTTGGTAATTCATAACAACATATAGCTCATTGAACTAATATCCTTTCAAGTTAAATATTTCAGAATGTTCAATGATTGGCATGGCACATGGACTAGAGATGTGGACACCTCAAAATGCTAAGGACAAAGATTGGCAAAAGCTCAAGACTCTACATTTCTATTTTAGTGATCCAAGATCACATTGAGTCCATAGGAAAAGCCATACTATTAAAAGTGGATGAGGTGTTGCTTAATGGTCTACTTGCTCAAAATGCTTAGTGATATGCTCCAAAGCCCTCAACCACTTTCTCATTTCCTCATATGTCCTAAACCTAAAGTCAAACTCGGCCCCACCGATTTGATCTATCCAGCGCCACCGAGTTCCTTTGACATAGCCACTGCCAGAAAACCTAATCAGTTCGGTCTGACCGATAAGGATTTCGGTCTCACCGAGATGGGATTGCAAACTCTCTGTTTCCCTTCGTAACATTTCGGTCCCACCGAGTTCGCAATGCAAACTCTCTGTTTCCCTTTCGTAATGTTTCGGTCTTACCGAAAGGAGCGATCGGTCCCACCGAGTTTGCCTGACCAACTCTCTGTTTGCTCATTGCTGAAATCGGTCTCACCGAGTTCATGCAATCGGTCACACCGAGACGAGGTTTTGCCCTAACCCTAGCACATCGGTCCCACCGAGATTCCTAACGTTCACATTTTGAATTGAATTGGTCTCACCGAGTTCTTCCATTCGGTCTGACCGAGTTGAGTCAAATGTGTTTAACGGTTGGATTTTGTGTGGAGGCTATATATACCCCTCCACCCCCTTCTCTATTCAAGAGAGAGCTATCAGAACGTGCTTACACTTCCACTACTCATTTTCTGAGAGAGAACCACCTACTCATGTGTTGAGATCAAGACATTCCATTCCTACCACAAGAATCTTCATCTCTAGCCTTCCCAAAGTTGCTTTCCACTCAAATCATCTTTCCACCATATCCCAATCTGTGAGAGAGAGTTGTGTCTTGGGGAGACTATCATTTGAAGTACAAAAGCAAGGAGTTCATAATCAACACACCATTTATTACCTTTTGGAGAGTGGTGTCTCCTAGATTGGTTAGGTGTCACTTGGGAGCCTCCGACAAGATTGTGGAGTTGAACCAAGGAGTTTGTAAGGGCAAGGAGATCGCCTACTTCGTGAAGATCTACCCGAGTGAGGGAAGTCCTTCGTGGGCAATGGCCATGGTGGGATAGACAAGGTTACTTCTTCGTGGACCCTTCGTGGGTGGAGTCCTCCGTGGACTCGCGCAACCGTTACCCTTCGTGGGTTGAAGTCTCCACCACCTATTGGAACCACGCCAAAAAATCTTCGTGTCTACATTGCGTTTTCCTTCTCCAAACCCTTCCTTTACCTTCATATGCAATGTTTTACTTTCCGCTGCTACAATCTTAGAATTGCATGTGTAGGTTGATTGCTTGACTTGTGCTAAGTTGCTAAAATCTGCCAAGACTTTAAATTGGGAAAAGACTAGATTTTTATTTGGTCAAGTAGTCTAATCACCCCCCTCTAGACCTACTTTCGATCCTACAAGTGGTATCAGAGCTTTGGTCTCCAATTGCCTTTATTTCCATATCTTTGGTGATCATAGCCTTGGTTTCACAACCTAGGAGAGTATGGCGTCTAGCGAGGGAAATTACCACCGTAGAGGTCCTTACTTTGATGGTACTAATTTTGCTAGTTGGAAGCATAAGATGAAAATGCATATTCTTGGACATAACCCTGCCGTTTGGGCTATTGTGTGTATTGGTTTGCAAGGTGAATTCTTTGAAGATGGAAGAGAACCAAATCGTGAAGCAACCGCGGAAGATTTGAAGATGTTGCAATACAACGCTCAAACTTGCGATATCCTCTTCAACGGATTGTGCCCCAAAGAATTCAACAAAATCAGCCGCCTTGAGAATGCAAAGGAAATTTGGGATACTTTGGTTGATATGCACGAAGGTACCCAGTCTGTCAAGGAATCCAAATTGGATGTGCTTCAAAGTTAACTTGACAAGTTCAAAATGAAGGATGGTGAAGGAGTCGCTGAAATGTATTCTAGGCTTGCTCTCATCACAAATGAGATTGCCGGCTTAGGAAGTGAAGAGATGACCGACAGATTCATCATCAAGAAGATTCTAAGAGCTTTGGATGGAAAATATGATACCCTGTGCACTTTGATCCAAATGATGCCCAATTACAAAGATCTCAAGCCAACGGAAGTCATTGGTAGAATTGTTGCTCATGAGATGTCCCTTAAGGATAAGGAAGAGCTTCACAACAAGTCTAGTGGTGCTTACAAAGCTTCCTGTGATGCCCCTACAACATCAAGTGAGAAACAAGCCTTCAATGAAGAATTGAGCCTAATGGTGAAGAACTTCAACAAGTTCTACAAGAGTAGAAGCAAAAAGAGAAGTTTTAAGTCGAGGTCCTACTATGACAAGAGATCTTCTAGTCGTGAACGAAATTGCTACAATTGTGGAAGACCCGGACACTACTCCAATGAGTGTACGGTTCCCTACAAAAGAAGAGAAGACTCACCTAAAAGGAGGAGTAAAAGAGATGAATCACCTCCAAGAGAGAGAAGGAGTAGAGATGATCGTTATGAACGAAGACCCTCTCGCAGAAGCAAGGATTCAGAAAGGAAGGACAAGTCATCAAAGAGCTACACAAGACGAAGACATCAAGCTCATGTTGGTGAATGGGTATCCGGTTCGACTCCGAACACTACTCCGAGAGAAGTTATCACTCCAACTCCGAACATACTCAAGATGAAGGTGTTGCCGGTCTTGCACTTGTGTCATCCAACTCCTATGAAATATTTGACTCACCAAATGAAGGAATTGGAAGATGCTCGATGGCTAAAGGCCCCAAGGTATCACAACCCGAGTATGTTGATTTCAATAGTGATGATGATGATTTGCTAGGTGATGATGATTTACTTGTTGACAACTCTAGTGATGAAAACAATGATGAAATTGCTATTAATCATGCTAATCAAGATGAAACGAATGACAATGATAAGAAGGAGATTGAGCGTCTAACTAAAGAACTAAACACTCTTAAGTTAGCTCATGAAACTACCTTAGAGGATCATCGAGAGATTTTAAAGATTCATGAGAAGCTACGCTTTGAAAAGCTCAATCTAGAGCAAGAGCATGGGTTCTTAAAAGCAATCAATGATGATCTTCATAAGAAAAGTTCTTCTTACATTGCCAAGCGTTTACTCTTGTCTACTTACATGCCACAAGTAAAATCTAGCAACAAGAACAAGAAAGATTCTTCTTCTAGTAGTAACAATAATCATGCTAAATCTAATATTGTTGCTTCTAGTAGTTCTCTTGATTCCACTAATGATTCTCTTAGCCAAGTTACACTTGAGCAAGAAAATAGCTTATTGAAGGGAATTATAGAGAAAGGTGTTTACAAGAGCCTTGCCGGAAGTAAGCAATTTGAGAAGATTGTACACAAGCAAGGAAGGCACCGGAGGAATCAAGGTGTTGGTTTTGAACGCAAGTTCAATGCCAATGGAGTTGAGTGGGAAGAAGATCAATACCCCAAGACGAAGTTTGTTCCTCAACAAGAGAAGTATGACCCCACTTCTTTCGAGGGAACACAAGCTCAAGATGATCTTCCACCACAAGACAACAAGCTAAAAGGCAAGGAAAAGCTCCAAGAGGAGATTGGTTCATTTGAAGAAGCTCCAAAGGCCTTGGTCAAGTGGGTTCCCAAGACTACATCAAGTTCTACTTCATCAAGTATGACTACAACTCCAAGGATTCCCATCAAGTTGATGTGGGTCCCAAAGAAGAAGAACTAGAGAGTTCTTGAGGGTGACTCTGCCAACATACTTCACTCATATTCATTTTGGCAAGGACAAGTGCAATCAACTTCCATATCTTGCACTAGGTCAAGGAGTCACAAACCCTCTTGTTGGTAAGACAAGGGACAAGGTAACCTAATGCTTTCATGGACAACATCATATGTGTATTTCACTCTATGTCTATGGATATCCTTGTGTGTTCCTTGTGGGACTAACCCATGTAGGTATTGAAAGTGCAACTCACTCCAATGGATTGCTCCAAATGATCTACATCAACATTGAGCATCCACATCTTCAACATCTACATGAAGTCATCATCGACAAAACCCAAGGTTAGTTCATCCCTCTTAGGGGGGATATCACATCTAGGGGGAGCTTTACTCTAAGAATTGAGCTAAAGCAACTCTAATGTGTGAACACAACAATGCTTTATGTAAAAGTGGTAACCTCACTTGTGCTTAAACGATGAGTATGACCTATGATCAAATGTTCTCATTTGACTCCTAAGTCAATATCCTCATATATAGATGACCTAGTCATCGCCAATTGCTTGATAGATGCTAGAGTGTTTGTGCATGCTTTTCCACATATTTCATTTGCTATCTTAATGTGTGAGCATGGTGGTTGCATAATTTTCTCCATTCGAGGACATCCATTTGTTGTTTTGATTGATTGGCTTTTCTTTTTGCCAAATGGATGGACAAAATGCCTAAGTACTCCCTCTAGCTATCTATGCTTTTCTCGTTTCAAACTCTATTCATGCTACATCACAAAGTTTGAACAAGTCGAATTCGGACCCTCCGGGTGAGGAGCACTCGGAGCCACCGATCCGTCAAGGGCTTAAACTTCCAAAACCTCTTAATGGCTTTCGGTCTGACAGATTCATCCATCTCGGTCTCACCGAAATCATTGGGTTGATATAGGTTTTCACCTCGGTGCAACCGATTAGAACAGTTCGGTCACACCGAGTTGCAGTAACCGCTTGCGATTCTGCATCTTGGTGCCACCGAGTCGTTCCACTCGGTCACACCGACAGTGACTGGGTATATATATCCGCGCGTTGAAAATTGGAAATTCCTTCAAACTCCCAACCGCGCCTGACCAGCTCTGCCGCCCCCTTGGTTTCCGGATCGTCGCCGTCGTCGCCAGCGCCCTCCTGCTCCTGGTCTCCGCCGTCGTCAATGGGATTCTTCACCGCCGTTGTCGCTGTAGCGAGTCCACCGCCAAGTTAGGGTACAAACTTGATCCCTTTGTGTATTCCTTAACTCTGATTCTTGCACAAAGGTTAATGCCATGCTTCTAGCCACGATTGAGATCATCCTATCCAACCAAAACTTCCTCTAGATTAGTTTTGATGCAAAAACTTAGGGTTAGGTTTCCGCCGAACTCATCTCGGACCGACCGATTTGAAGTATTCGGTCTCACCGATTTGGCCCAGGCCATTGCACATGTACTACTCGGTCTGATCGAAGTGTACGAATCGGTGTGTCCGAGTTTACTTTCTCTGTGAAACCCTAGCATCTTGGAGTCACCGAACTGTGTCTCGGTCTGACCGAAACTGCCTGTTTAGACTCCAAAGTTGCTTTGGTGTCACCGAGTTAGTCATATCGGTAGCTTCGAAATGCTTTCTGCAGAAAACTAAAATTATGTTTTTGAGTCAAACTTTTTGCCAAAATAGCTGTACTTTGTGATGCTCATCGACTCTGCCTATACCTATCTATTCACAGGGTCAGTGTCAGCCATGTCAGACAACAGTGACAGCCAGAACAGGTCAGAGGAGCAAGCAAATCTCAATGAGGGCACTATCCCTCCAATAGCAGTTATGATGAGGGTAGCAGAAGCACCCCAAGCAACTTGCCTAAGGCTGCAACTAGGCAAAGGAAGAAGAGAACCTCATATTCTGAAGATGAGGACTTTGTGGTTGATGAGGAGGTCACCTCAAAGAAGAAGGTAGTCAAGAAGGAGTATGCTGCTGCTGCTGCTGCCACCAAGCCTGGCATGAAGAAGAAAGTTCCTGCCAAGAGAGTGCCTATGTCAAAAGCCAGAGCCTCCACTCAGGAAACTATGGAGTTCACTGCTAAGCCAAGAGTATAAGAGGCTGCTGGAGGCAAGAAAAGGAAGGAAAGGGTCAAGAAGACCATGGCTAGAGTTATTAGCAGATCATCAATGATGAAAGATCCAGATGAAGATGATGAGGAAGAAGCTGTTGAGCCAGCACCAAAGTCTCAGAAGCTTATGGGAGATGCAATCAAGTCTGGGGCTGATTCATCTAAGACCAAGACAGCTCCAAAGCCATCTGCACAAGCTCAAGTCCCAAAGCCTACAACACCCAAGAGATCCACCAGAAACATCCCAGCTGCTGAAAAGAACAAGGCCCCAGTGCCTGAAGTTCAAGAGGATGAGGAGCAGCAAGTGCTCAGGAAGCTCAAACCAAAATTCCAGATCATGATGATAATCATCCCATAGCTGAAAACATGAAGTTGAGAAAGGATGTAGGTCTCAGACTGTGGAGACAGACAGACCCATATGCTGTGAGGAGAAGGACAGCTGTGGACTACAGATTTCACACCAAGGAGCAGCAAGACTTCTATGAGACAGTTCTTTTGGAAAAGAAGCCCATAGTTAGTGACATGAGATGGGTTGACTAGAAATTCATTGATGACAATGAAGATTACTTCTGTGGAGTTCATGAGAGTTTCAGGATGAATGAGGTTGACAAGTTTGTTGGTCAGAAGCTGACTAAATGGAATGATGAGATGGTCATGCAATTTTATTCGACTGCACACTTCTACCCGGATGGCAAGATAGTCTGGATGACTGAAGGCACAAGATACCAATCATCAATTGCAGAATGGGCCAAGTTGATCACTGCCCCTGAAGAAGGTGAAGATGACACAGATGTCTATGCCAAGCCCAGGAAAGATCATAACTCCATGGCTCACATGTACAAGGAAATTCCAAATGCTGCATTGGCAACTCACAGATTTGGATCCATCTACTATTTGCTATTAGGGCTGCCCACTATCAACACTATAGTGAGGCACACTTTGTCACCCAAGTCAGGAGATGACAGGATGATCCGAGGTCACTCAATAAACCTGCTGCATATGTTTGATGTGCCAAAGAAGTTCAAAGTGATGACTTTGATTGTTGAAACCATCAAGAGAACTGCTGTTGATCAGAAGAGGTCATGTCGATATGCCCCACACATTCAGATGCTCATCAACTCCAAGATGGGAACAGGCACATATCTACTGGACAGAGAACACCTTCCCCTGAGGCCAGACTTTGAGGACAATGTTGTTGTCATGCATGCTTCACATCCTACATCTGTAGAGGCTCAGGAGAAGCGAGAGCAAGCTAAGGTCGCAAAGAATTCCAAGATGACATATGTATCAGTTGTGAATCTCAAGACAAAGCAAGATCATCTCACTTATCTGCTTGAGTCTACAATGAGGATTGAGAAAGGACTAGCCACCCTGACTCAAAACCAAGAAAGTCACTTGAAGGTCATAGAGATCCAACCACAGTTGAGAAACTTCAAGAAGAGGCAGAAGACAGGACAGGAAGAGTCACCACAGATGCATTTCACATAGTGCCAAGAGCACAGAGGTCTGCAGCAGAGCCAGTTGTCACAGATTCTAGAGCTACAACTTCAGCACCTGCAACAACTACCACTGTTGCACCTTGAGTTGCAACTCCTCCAGCTCCTCAGACATCATCAGAAGCCTTTGCAGACGGACTCCTCTCAATGCCATCTACGCACACCGGAGCCACCAGCCCGAAGACCACTTCAGGAGCTCCCGGAGATCATGCCTAGAGTGCCGAATAGCACTATGCATTTTTGAGCTTTTTGGTAACTTGTTGCCAAAGGGGGAGAAAGTGTATAGATCTTAGGCTTCGAGAGAGAGAGAGTGTGTTTTGTTTTTGTTTGCCTCTCTTGCTACTTGATATTTGTTCATTTGGTTGCTACATTATTTGTGCTTGTGTGTGAGATACACTTATGATCATGTGGTTGATCATTATGCTTTAATGTGTGCTTGAATGATGCTATCTATAATACTTGTGTATGATCAATCATGTTTCCCTTGGTGATGAGTGCATGTGCTTTACATTCTATCATTTTGAGTGCTCCACCAAGATGTATGTGGCATGGAAGAGTAACTCATGATCCTAATCGATTGTGCATTTGCATTCAAAAGCAAATTTTAAATAATGCACAAATTTAGGGGGAGCTCTTGCTTATCACATACTTCTCAAAGTGACGATATATTTCATTCATATTATCATTTGTCGAAGCTTTGATCTATATGTTGTCATCAATTACCAAAAAGGGGGAGATTGAAAGTGCAACTAATCCCCGAGTGGTTTTGGTAATTCATAACAACATATAGCTCATTGAACTAATATCCTTTCAAGTTAAATATTTCAGAAAGTTCAATGGTTGGCATGGCACATGGACTAGAGATGTGGACCCCTCAAAATGCTAAGGACAAAGATTGGCAAAAGCTCAAGACTCTACATTTCTATTTTAGTGATCCAAGATCACATTGAGTCCATAGGAAAAGCCATACTATTAAAAGGGGATGAGGTGTTGCTTAATGGTCTACTTGCTCAAAATGCTTAGTGATATGCTCCAAAGCCCTCAACCACTTTCTCATTTCCTCATATGTCCTAAACCTAAAGTGAAACTCGGCCCCACCGATTTGATCTATCCGGCGCCACTGAGTTCCTTTGACATAGCCACTACCAGAATCCCTAATCAGTTCGGTCTCACTGATAGGGATTTCGGTCTCACCGAGATGGGATTGCAAACTCTCTGTTTCCCTTCGTAACGTTTTGGTCTCACCAAAATGAGCGATAGGTCCCACCGAGTTCACAATGCAAATTCTCTGTTTCCCTTTCGTAATGTTTCGGTCTTACCGAAAGGAGCGATCGGTCCCACCGAGTTTGCCTGACCAACTCTCTGTTTGCTCATTGTTGAAATCGGTCTCACCGAGTTCATGCAATCAGTCACACCGATATGAGGTTTTGCCCTAACCCTAGCACATCGGTCCCACCGAGTTGAGTATATCGGTCCCACCGAGATTCCTAACGTTCACATTTTGAATTGAATTGGTCTCACTGAGTTCTTCCATTCGGTCTGACCAAGTTGAGTCAAATGTGTGGAGGCTATATATACCCCTCCACTCCCTTCTCTATTCAAGAGAGAGCTATCAGAACGTGCTTACACTTCCACTACTCATTTTCTGAGAGAGAACCACCTACTCGTGTGTTGAGATCAAGACATTCCATTCCAACCACAAGAATCTTGATCTCTAGCCTTCCCCAAGTTGCTTTCCACTCAAATCATCTTTCCACCATTTCCAAATCTGTGAGAGAGAGTTGAGTGTTGGGGAGACTATCATTTGAAGCACAAGACAAGGAGTTCATCATCAACACACCATTTATTATCTTTTGGAGAGTGGTGTCTCCTAGATTGGTTAGGTGTCACTTGGGAGCCTCCGACAAGATTGTGGAGTTGAACCAAGGAGTTTGTAAGGGCAAGGAGATCGCCTACTTTGTGAAGATCTACTCGAGCGATGGCCATGGTGGGATAGACAAGGTTGCTTCTTCATGGACCCTTCATGGGTGGAGCCCTCCGTGGACTCGCGCAACCGTTACCTTTCGTGGGTTAAAGTCTCCATCAACGTGGACGTACGATAGCACGACCTATCAGAACCACGCCAAAAATCTTTGTGTCTACATTGCATTTGCCTTCTCCAAACCATTCCCTTTACCTTCATATGCAATGTTTTACTTTCCGCTGCTACACTCTTAGAATTGCATGTGTAGGTTGATTGCTTGACTTGTGCTAAGTTGCTAAAATCTGCCAAGACTTAAAATTGGGAAAAGGATAGATTTTTATTTGGTCAAGTAGTCTAATCAACCCCCCCCTCTAGACCTCCTTTCGATCCTACAGTTAGTCATGAGGTAGAAACTAACTCTAACCTCTAGCTAAGTTGAGTATCCAAACAGGGCTGTGTTGTTGTTGTTGCTACTGCTGCTCTTCTACGTATATCTAGACATCATCAGAACATTAAGGTAACACTCTTCCTTGTTGCTATGTGTAGCCTAGGATTGCATATTTAGACATTAAGTACAGTGCATGTTGCTATGTAGCCTCAGATATACTACATATGGCCCTAGTTAACCTAATGATAAATGAGTTACAGATATATTCAGTTAAAAGTCCGATTCACCGATTAGTCCCTTATCAGCCCCCGGCCTATATGGTACCAGCTACCGATATCCTGAACAGTGAGTATATATAAGCCATGGTATGAAACTAACCTCGATGGAAAATAGCAGTCGTTGAGAGGCATGTTAAGCACAATAGGCTAAACATCAACCCAAATATATCCATGGCAGACAAAATAATCTCCAAATGATAGCTTCAGTGTGCAGGTTTAAGCACGCTAGTAAAGCAAAACAAGTGGAAAGGTCTGTTAACTACAACAGGCCTAACATTTAACAACAAGCAAACATAGTCATTCAAACTGGTATTGTGCCGGTCTAATTAAGTACACTGGTTATTGTTAAATAAAAATGGAAAGGCATGTTAACTACAAGATGCAGCAACCAAATGTAGTCATTCATAGTGGTATTGTTGAAACTGGTATTGATGAAATTGAACTGCACAGTACATACTTGCACATATAGAACATCATGTTGTGAATAACTGGAATAAACAAGGCATACTATGAACAACCAAAGATAGCATTTGAAACTGGACATATGCTAACTACAAACAACCGAACAATCATAAAACTTTAAAAGAGGCATATGCTAGCTATAACAGGCCTAACAGCAAGCAAATATATGCATTCCTATCGGTGTGTTTAAAACTAGATTGATGAAATGTACTGCACAGTAAATAGTTGCACACATAGAGCATCACATTGTGAACAACTGAAATAAACAAGGCATACTGCAAACAACCAAATATAGCAATTAAAACTGGACATATTCTCACTACACTACAAAAGGGACTCGACAAAACAAATCATGGGTTCCCCCCTGTGAAGAGGCATGGCAAAACAAATCATGGGTTTCCTCACTTGTCACAGATGGGCTCGTTCCCGTGGGAAGAGCACGGATCCTGGATGCACTCCATGTTGTCGCAGATGGGCTCCTTCCCCTTGGAAGAGCACGGCTGTAGGGTGCCCCCCTGATGTTGCAGACGGGCTCTTTTCCCTTGGAAGTGCAGATGGGCTCTTTCCCCTTGGATGAGCCAGAGAGGGTGCCCTCCTCGTGGTCGCCGTCGATGAGGTCTGACTTGGAAGCTGTGGATCCCAAGCCAGCATCGTAGAACATGTCCTTCAGAAATGACAAAAGGGGCTCGATGGCGATGTAGGATGGCAAATTCTTGACAGCGAGCCAGAGGAGATCAGTGGCGGGGCCATTGATGAGATCGACGGTGGTTGAACCCGAGGGGTTGGGGGTGGGCCACTTAACCTGTGACTTAGCCCGTGTCAGGCCGTCGTTGTCGACGACCTCGATATCGTAGCCGGCGTCCGCGACATACTCGCATACTCTAGCCCACTGATTGAGTGCCTGCGGCCAGTAATGGTCGTCAGCTTCCTCGGCGGCGACCTCAGTGACGTTGGGCGAAGAGACCGTGATACACCTCTTTTGGGCCAGTCACTCCTCGAGCTCCACGGGAAGCGTAGCCGGGCATAGGCTGCGACGCTCTGGAGTGGGGGATGGGGATCTGTGGGAAAGGGGGCGTTTGGCAGGCGTCATCTAAGAAACTCAGGGCGGCCTGGGTATGGAGATCGGTGGGTAAGCTGCACGGGAAAACTAGCAGATGTTGACAATGGAGGCCTTGCGGCGGCGACGGTGGCGGCGACCTTGCTAGGGTTTCGAGCGAGGGAGGGGGTGTGTGTGTGTGTGTGCGCGCGCGCGCCCGAGGAGGTTTTGGTGTGTGTGTGTGGAGGGGGCAGGGGTGTGTTTGAGGAAATGACGCGGCTACTAAAAATTTTACTACGCGGGAGTCAAACGCGGGAGTGAAATGCCAGGGCTATTGAAAATTTGGATGATGGTGCATCACACACCGTCCGGAAATAACAACCGTGGGTTATGAAACAGAAAAACCCTCGAGGCGGGCAGATATTTTCGAGGGATGCAGGCGGGAGCGGGAACAAGAAACATCACACATGGTCGAAACATAATAACCGTGTGTTATCAAACAGAAAAAACCTGCAGGCGGGTAGATATTTTTGAGAGGGGAATCCTCGTGGAGCCCGATGTACTGTGCGGATGTGCGTGACAGGGGCACCTGCGTGGCACACGGATAGTGTGAGTGAACCGTGTCTGTTGCGTCATTCGACTTGTCTAATGTTCATAAATTTGGCGAAAATGACGCGGGAGAGGGTCAGAACACGAACACACTTGCATGTGGACCAAATATATGTATGAAAAGGGTGGTTTGATGTTCAAATACCAAATGCAACTTCGATGTGGCACCTATCTCGCAAAGCGCATGGTATTGCTTGCCCCCCTCGTGTCGGTAGGAGGGGAATCCTAAGCTATGAATGCATGCCCCCCCATGGAGGTTCACCTAGCAAAGTGCAAAGTAGTAGCCCCCCCCCACCCACACACTTTCAGTCGGCAGGCCAGAGAGGGCATCTCACCAAGATGGATCATAAAACGGACCAAGAATAATCCACCTTGGTCGTACAACCTCTCTCTTGTTGTTGGTCAAAGTGATGGTCGCCCATGCGACCACGGAGATGGGCTAGCTCGCCAATAATTACGCAAGTAGCTAGTCCCCGAAGACAACCACTGCCTGCGTGTGGCCCAAATATATCTATGGAGAGGTGTGTTTGAATACACAATGGAACAACTTTGATGTGGCACCGTGCTTTCGAACCAGAAATCCCCACACTGAGCGAGGGTTAGTTGATGATGCATATGTATGTCACACCACACTTCAAGCCGATGACAGGGATTCATGGATGCATGCGTGCATAGTATGCGCTCAAACTTAATTAGGTCTGAATCTCACCATGACCTATACTAAGAATCCACCATGGTAACCTATCTTGTTGTCGGTCAAGGTGATCATGGATGTCCACATGGGCCCACGAATATATTGGCTTGTCGCCGATAACCACGCGAGGGAGTGTACTGTTCGAAGACAACCACTACATGCATATGTATGGAGGTGATGCGTGCATGCATGTTTGAATACCATTTCACAACATTGATGTGGCGCGTGTGTCGAAAATCGCACAGTCCCCACACAGAGCGTGATTGGTTCATGACGTGTCATGGTACTAGCCACTTCGACTCGATGGGAGGGATTCATGCGTACACATGCATGTGTGTGCTCAAATTGTATCACGTCATCTCAGAGCATGACCTACATATATACCGTATTACAAACAAAAAAATAATCCCCTCCTAAGTCAAATTAACCTCTCTCGTTGTCAGGCAAAGTAGTGATGGACCAAGCGGGCCCATAGATGGAAAGCATCGATATCACTGATAACCGCTTAAGTGGGTGTGAGAGGATAACCACCATCGCTTTGCATGTGGGCCAAAACATATGTTGAATACCCAAAATGCACAACTTTGATGTGGCACATGCCTCGAAAACCGTAAAGTCCCCACACAAAGCGAGGTTCATGAAGCGTACTACATATGATGGTCCCCTTCCCCCTCTTCGATGCATACTATATGCTCCTACAGTAATACAACCCAAAAAGAATCCTCCTTGATGGTGAAATTAATTAACCTCTCCCGATGTAGGTCAAAGTGATGCATGCATCGACGATGGCCTCGCGGGCCCACAGATGGAAGCGTCACACGTGAGTGTCCTAGGATAACCACCGCCTGCATGCATGTGGCCCAAAGAGGTGTCGTGCGATGTTTGAATAGCCAATTTCACAACTTTGATGTGGCACGTGCCTCGGAATCCGAAAAGTCTTGACACTGAGTGAGGTGTACTTGTTCACGGACGCGTACATATAATATATATGCTAGTCCCCTCCGACCTCTTCGACGCGTACTATATACTCCCACCATAACATAAATAAAAAGATTCTACCTTGCTGGTCAAATTAACCTCTCTGCTGGCTGTTGGTCAAAGTGATGGACGACGACCTCGCGGGCCCACAGAAAGCATCACACATGAGTGAGTGTCGTGTAGGACAACCATCGACTGCATGTGGCCAAAACATGTATGTATGAAAGGGTTGTGTAATGTTTTAAATAACGAATTCATGACTCTGATGTGGCACCTGCCTCACATAACGGCCAACCCACACGGTGGCTCACGACTCGTAGTGTACTGCCAGCCACCCCCCACTCCCAGACGCACACACACACACCGCAAATCCACCGCAACTACGATGCATGTTAAATTATCCCCGTGGTGAACATATGTTTCCAAAGGAGGGACGTTTTAATTTTGAAAAAAAAACAGAGATCATTAAGACATTTTAGTACATTGATTGATTTTCTAGGGGTATAATGTGCAAAAATCAAATTTAAGCTACATGCACACGTGATAGTGCACCTAAATGGATTGCACAAACACATGTGTCTTACTGGGTGCATGTTTATTCCCCGTGCAAGAAATTTCAGACATTGAGAATCTTGATTTTTAAATTCTAGTACATCCAAAACTTATTTGAAATTCATGAAACTTATTGTGTTGTCATATGGACACCAATACAAAGTGGCATTTAACTTTTTTTGTCAAATTTGAGACCAGTTTTGATGTAATCTTTATCTTCTTACAAACGGGAGATTATTAATAATTGGGAACCAATATCGCCAATGGATTATTTATTCGAACCGTGAGCGTTAGACCAACAATGGATACATGCCATGCTTCGGTTAAGCAATAAAGCGGCATCATTAATCATCCAAATAGAAAAACAATATACATGCCGCCACGCTACCCATATGCCGTGTGAGCAGGCGTGAGTTGACGGGACGCATGCGAGCAATCTGCCACGTAGGCAGACCGGGAGGCGTGCATGCAGGTGTGTGAATTGACGGGAGGCGTGCTCGCTGCGCAGTGTCAACGAGAGGCGTGCGAGTAGCTGTGTGAAACGACGGTAGGCATGCCAGCAGCCCGGTGCACAGGCTCCCCGGGAGGCGAGCCAGCGGTTTGACCGCTGCCCGCCTCTCTCCCACTACTCCATATTAATGGCGCGCTCGAGCGGCCGCACCCCCCATCCTCGCCACACACACAATCCTCTCTCTTCGCTTGCATCCTCGACGCCGCTCTCAGTTCTCAAAGCCGTCAGTGTATGAGGATGCCGCCGAAGCGCCCCATCGAAGGGAATGGCGACGCCGGGCTGCTGAAGCACCGGAGCACGGCGTGGAGATGGAGACAGGGGTTGCCATCACCGCCGGCGAGGTATCGCTGCACCCTGACGTCGTCGATGGCGTCGTGCTTCCATAGCCGGAGCCGGAGGTCCACACCGACTCCGGTGATGACTCGGGCGACGACCCCGGCGACGACTCAGACAACCACTCCGACGACGACTCCGACGACGACAGACAACCGGTTAGTCATCTATACCCATTTATTTGTCAAATAGATCCTAGGGTTTCTCAGGTTACTCCTGCCTCCCACTTTTTGGAATAGAAATCCTATGGTTATGTTCTCCCAATCCATGAAATATGAGTAAGTTTCATTAGATCCGTGTAGTGTATTGATTGTTTGAATGGTACAAGTGATAAGTGATTAGTTGTTTCATCTGTGCAAATGATTTCTGCTAGTAATCCGACTAGGGTTAGTGTTCGTGCTAATAATTCCTAGCCAGGACTTGACAATTAATTTTGAATGACCTACATATATGTTTGTGCCATTATTTTCTTCAAGATTGGTCTGTACATAGACGATTGTGCTTAAAAATCGAACCATAATCTCTGGATATGTTAAAAAAATAGCCATATATTCCCAATCCTACTTTACGGCATGTAAACATTGATTTGATGCCAAATTTTGGCAACTGCCAAATGTTCGCTAGAGATTAGTTTGTAAACATTAATTTGACGCCACATTTTTTTTACTATTTGTATAGGTGTTGTCTGACAATGTGGACAGTGAGGATGAAGATGGCCAGATGAGGTACAAGAGGCATATCCTGAGGGAGCTTTATGCGGGAATGCATAACAGGCGTATTAGGACCTGGGACGGCAGCTATCGATGCCCATTTTGCATCCAAAAGTTTCATGACGCGTATCAAAGTGTTCTGGCACATGCAAGAGGACGACTCGTTGGCTCCTTCAAGCAGAAGTATTCTCGCAGGGTGGCGCACGCCGCGTACGCCAAGTACCTGGAGAAGCTTCGGGATCGTGCCGGCAGATGAGATGAGATGTGGGATCGAACTATGTACGCTTGAGTATGCTTAATGATGGTTGAACTATGTACTTATGGTTGAACTATGCTTGTGTACGCTTATTATCTATGTCCGAGTATGTTTTATCTATGTTTACTTATGTCTAAATGTGGGATATGGATGCAATCAGTTCGGTTGATGGAATCTACCTCCGTCCTGGTTTATTGGTCCCCTTTGTAATTTGTGTTAAATTTTGACCAAAGATTTAACTGACAAAATGTTAGTGCAGGTCAGCAAAAATTATATCGTTGGATGCGTATTTGAACATAGCGTTTAATGATATAATTTTTGGTGACATGCATAAAAATTTGTTAGTTAAATCTTTGGTCAAAATTTGGTACAAATTACAAAGGGGACCAATAAACCAGGACGGAGGTAATACGTCAATCACACACGGTTCCTAAATTGGAACCGTGTGCAATGACTTTCATTTTCCCTGTTATGTTAATCACACACGGTTGGCTCTAGCAAACTGTTGCCTCCGAAACTCTTTGTGGGACAGAAAACCCTCACCACCCAATTCAAAAAAGAAAAAAAAACCCTCACCATCCCCATGTCACAAAAACCCTCACCCTGCCTGCCACCCCCCTCCGGTCCCCATTCACACCTGCACAAGCTCCTCCACGTCTATGCATGGCACCGCCTATCGCCGCGACAACTACTTAGCTCGAAGCCTGCCGCCACCGCCAGGATGCCGGCAAACCCCACCGCATTTCGCCACTTCCGCCTGCCGCCGCATATCGCCATCAACTTTGTCGACGCTGCTCGCGGTCGACCCAGCTCCGCCTAGTTGGGGAATCCGCCGTATTGAGGGTTTTTTCTCATGGACAATAAGGTAACTAATTTAATGGGATATTATCTCATCTCTTATCGCAGTTCATCTGCCTCCTTTAATCACCCGGCCGAATTCGCCGTGAATTCATTTTTATTCGAGCTGATTTGAGGGTTTTCTTTCATTCATAGAGTGTACAGTGCGCGGACACATCAGGACTTTGTGGCCTCCGCCAGACATCCATGGAGTTCCATCTCACTGTACCAGATGACTTGTCGATGCGCGCGGTATGTTCAATCTCACCCTAAATCGGTTGGCATGGCCTACTTTCCTGAACATATACTAAATATTGCTACATTTCGATAAAAGGTGCCACATGTAGCATATACGTCAAAGGGGATTTTTTCCCCTCTTCTTTCTATATTAGGCAAATAAATGATGTATTGTTCTTTCGATTACTCTCATATTTCCATGACATCATGTTTACCCTATCTATTTAATTATAGATTTTTGTCCTTTGATTTCAACAGTTGTACAGTTCTTTCAATCTAGGCCCATATTTGCATGTTAGCATATTTTCTTTAACAATCCTATCATTTTCTGCAGCGCGTCTCTTGCTATGCGACAGAATCTGTAGTACACAATCTTTCCCTTTACATAAATCAGGTCTGCAGGGATGTCATACTGAACACAAACCATGGATTTACAATCGTTGCTACTGTAAGACTTGGTGAACGTGGTGACTACTATTTTGCACTGGCCTTTGGAAAGAAATTTCTAACTTTTATGTACTGAAAGCTGGCACTAAAATTGCACTGCACATAAACGAGCCTGGTCATGAGATATATGCTAACTTCCCCGACGATATCATCCGTCTAGACTTTGTTCGAACTAAGTGTTCTTTTCAAGTATCTGCATGTTGACTTACCCAGCAATATCAAATGAATTGTGTAGTATTTAAGAAACCAATTGTTATTCCATTTCTTACTCTATTCCTACCTACTAACTTCTAGTTACCATACTTTTCTATTGCCTGTACTCCCACTTCTATCAGGAAGCACCACTGACAAGGAGACTCCGGAGGTGGAGAACGGGGCTGCCAACAAGCGGAGGCGGGTCAAGCAAGAACCGCAAGCGACTCCAGCAGGCCTAGACTTCATCAGCAGCCTCCCCGATGATATGTTGACAGTCATCATCTCCCTCCTCCCAATCAAATATGGGGCGCGGACAACCGTCCTTTCCCGACAGTGGCACCCCCTATGGAACTCCACCCCTCTCGACCTCATCGACACCCACGAGCTCTGCCATGGCTATCGCAAAAGCTTGGATGCGTTCTCCATGATCCTCGGCAGTCACCCTGGCCCAACCAGAGGCCTTAGCATGGGCAAGTTCCGTTCCAACGGCAAGGACCGAGCCAAGCTTGACGACTGGTTCCGATCCCCCGCCCTAGATCAGCTCGAGGAGCTCACTTTTGATGATGGGCATATGCGCTCACTGCCAACATCCGCGCTCCGCCTCGCGCCCACGCTGCGCGTCGCCATGTTCAGGAACTGCCATTCCCCCCCCTAATGACGTGCCCACTCTTATTCTACCAAGACTGAAGCACCTCGAGCTCATCGCCATCTGCCTCCCAAATGGTGACATGGAGCGCCTGCTCCATGGCTGTACTACACTCGAGTACCTATGTCTTCAGGCGATTAATGGGTTGAGTAGCTTCCACATCACCTCCATGACTCTACGGACTATTTATGTGTGTTGCTGGTGCTGCAAGAAGACATCACAAGATGTGTACCATGGTATGGTCATTGAGGACACACCTTCACTTGAGAGATTACTTCTAGTTGATCAAGAAGGTCCAACAAGAATCAATGTCATTTATGCGCCGAAATTGACAGTGGTGGGCTACTCGTCTGACAAATACTCCGAACTTGTTATTGGATCCACACCCGTTCAGGTACAACAGCCGCCTTCTACCTCTCCTAGAAATTAACATTATTTCTAATTTTGAAATGTATGTTCGTCTGTCATCCAGAAAATGATTCCGACAAGCTTGACCCCGAAACTGCGCACAGTGAAGGTCTTGGGACTAGAATCTGTCAGCCCCAACCTAGAGCAAGTTGTCAGTTTCCTGAGATGCTTTCCGTCCCTGGAGAAGCTATATATCGAGGTGATGTTCCTTTCCTGTTAAATTTTAACCATAAGGGAGTTCAATTTGTGACACATTCTTCCAAGTTTACAATGACAATGTACTACGATTTCTGAAGGATTTTTTTGGAGGATTTCAGTACATACATGTTTTCCCCCCCATATTGGTTGCTTGATCCATATGGTTACAATCCATAAACATTTCTCCTTTGTATTCATCTGTACTAGTTTTCTTACGGAACTTTTCATCCACTCCAACCTCTTGTGAAGAAGTCTACATTTTTCTAGATTGTAATCAAATGCCCATGTTAATCATGTCGGCTCGAAGATGGCTTGTTAGTGCATTTTACAAATCCTGCAAACCAAATAGGCCTGTAGTAGTGTTCAAAACTGCATGTAGGCACTAACACGTTTTCTTCTTTTGCAGATAAGATTAGGCCCGGTGGTGGATAATGTGATACAATATAACAATCACATCGAATGCCTAGACCTGCATATCTCAGAAATTACTTTGAACCCCTACCAAGGGACCTTACCGGAGATTATATTCGCCAGGTTCTTTGTTGTCAGAGCAAGGGTGCTGAAGTTAATGAGGTTTGCCCTACATTTATTTCGCAAAAATGAATGGTTTGTTGATCAGCGTCGGTGGCTACGGCAGAATGGAATAGGCTCTGAAAATGCTAAATTTCATTTTGGAAGTTCAGATGACAGAGTAATCGGAAGTCATCGTCTCAACCCCATACATGACTTCTCAATGGCCGACCCCTTTGCAAAAATTATGAGGTTTCGAAACCAGACTTACAAGTGGTAATATTACATTGAACCTCTCTGATATCCATGTTCAGCGGATCGGCGTGAGCGTTTGCAGCTGATGAGCTGAATTTCATTTCTAATATTAGTTTGAACCTTGTAATCTGCAAATTTGAGCCATATAACTCTGGAATTTGAACCTTGTAATATTTCGAGCTTTTGTGGTACAATCGTTGGCATCGTATGAGACACATATATTGGCAGCATTATTTTGACCTTAATATGCAATGGACTTAGATTTTATTAACCATTCTCGAATCTGTTTACCTTCTCGATCTCATAGCACAAGATCTGTATAGCTAACTCGACTGCGATCTTCGACATTATTGCACATAGTTGGTTTCTTTAATCGTGTGCCCTGGAGAGCGCAGAATTAAATTATCGCACTCGAGTGTCCATCATCACCCTTCTGTGTAACTTTGACCTCATCACCCATGGGTAAACTTATGACCAAAGTCATTCCCCACACTTCATTTTTACAAAGCTTTTTGCCAATAAACGCCCACAATTTGTCCCTCTTCTAGCCGACGCGTGGCCAAACTAGCTGGGCGGGAAGCTTGCCCAGTAAACTACACGGTAGCGCGGGAACAGGCTCACCGACGATACATTTGGCGCCTCTTCGAGCCCACGCGTGGTCAAACGAAACGCATGCGGTGCGGTGTTGTCAAGTGTGCACTGGAATCCTCCGCTATGAACGCGGTGACAAGACGTGACGATTACAGGCCGGCCGGCCCCCATTTATTACAGCGGCCATTTAACCCTTGTATCTCTTCAACCTTTCAATCGCGCCCCACCATTGCAAGAAACACACCTACCACGACAAATTCTTGGAGGGTATCCTGCACAGCTCCAATGGCGCTCCGAGCTGCTGCCGATGACGAACAACAGTTCACCATGCATGCCGTGGTGGACACCCACAGAAGGTTCACGGAGCTCTCGGTGGTGTACACCAACAACCCAGTCTGCGTGGAGCACTCCATCCACATCATGGAGTTGTTTCTTGCAGAGGAGAAGTACAAGGTGGTCGGATTCGACCTCGAGTACACCCGCGCTCATGCCGGGTCTCGTCCCAAGGTCGTCGTCGCCCAGATGTGTGTTCGCAATCACATCCTCGTCTACCACTACTGCCTGGCCACAAGGCCTTGCGAGCATTTCGCCAGGTTTGTCAACAGCCCCCACTACATGTTCGCTACGGTGGACATCACCAACAATGTAAAGGTGCTCAAGAATTCGGGCATCGCCTGCCAGAATCTTGTCGACATCAAGGGCCAATACAAGATCTGGGGCAGCAACGAGCATGAGAAGGACTCACTGGTTCACCTCGCCGAGGCCATCATCGATCCCTACTACAGAGACTTGCAGGATTCCTACAACAAGGACAAGCATGCCTGGCAGTCAGCCTAGATGGAGAAACTCGACAAAGCTCATGTCGTGTACGCGGCCAAGGAGGCGTACATGAGCTACGAGATGTACAGGCGAATCGTTGACATGAGGAAGTGCCTCCTTCCCCAAAACGGCCAGGGATCCAGCCAGAAGCAAAGCAATGACAAGCGTCGTAGCAACAAGAAGTAGATGATTAGATTCTCGTTTCTCCTAGTTTAGTATGCATGTAATTGCTTACTTTGGTGTGTGGAAATGTTATGTGTGTAGTCACTTCTGTAATTGCATGCTTAATTTGGTTTTGCAATGCTGTCTTTAAGTATATATGTTGATGCTCTGTAGACAGAGCGTAGATGTTGTGCGGACAGAGCAAATCCCATCGCACATGGACTAAAGAATGGAACCCGTCGGTGATGATTTCATCAATCACTGACAATTGTATACCAGCAATCGTTTGCTCACAACACACACGGCTTGTTAACAGGAATCGGCTGTGTTGTTATCGGTCTTCCCACACATTTCCGATTACAGACCTGTTTGCCTCATATCACACACATCTTGTTAAGTTGAACCATTTATGTTCTCTGCCCTAATCGAAAATAGTTCATTCGAGTGAACCGTATGTCGTATATCACACACACCTTGATCTGGCTGACCGTTTCTGTTAGTTTCCCTAATAGCAAATAGTTCATCGAAGCGAACTGTATGCCGTATATCGCACACACATTGATATAGCTGCCCATTTCTGTTGTTCTGTCTAATCGCAAATAGTTCGTATGGATCAGCCCTATGTCCAGCATCGCACACGCAACTAAAATTTGAACCGTGTTTGATGTATCCTGTAGTAGTGAAAGGGTATGAGATAAATGGGAATACATTTTACATGATCGACCAAGATAAAAAGAGCACCAACCAAGACAGTGGTGTCTGCTTTGATGCAACAAACAACAATAAGAAAAAGGACACATATTATGGTTACATAGAGGAGATATGGGAACTTTACTATAGACCTTCTTTTAAGGTCCCTTTGTTTCGGTGCAAATGGGTTAATCTGACAGGAGGCGGGGTAAAGTTAGACCCGCAGTATGGAATGACAACAGTGGATCTCAACAATCTTGGGTACACAGACGAACCATTCGTCCTAGCCAATGATGTGGCACATGTTTTCTATGTGAAGGACATGTCTACCAAACCGAGAAAAAGAAAAGTTAAAGAAGTGAATACATCATACGATGAGCCAAAGCACCACATAGTTCTTTCAAGGAAAAGAAACATCGTGGGAGTGGAGGAAAAGACAGACATGTCAGAAGATTATGAAAAGTTTCATGAAATTCCTCCCTTCACAGTGAAGACTGACCCAAGCATACTGTTAAATCATGAAGATTGTCCATGGTTACGGCGCAAAGGGACTCACGCGAAGAAAAAGTTTTATACCCCAAGATCCCACTCTGGGATGTGACGGACTTCACCGTCATCACTTTCTTCTCTAGTGAGTTTCTGGACTTATAGCTGGAAAGTCACACTTCGGACAACCCAGATGGAATCTTTGTAAGAGTTAGGGTATATATATGTTTTGGCATTTGAAACGCGAAGAAAATTTTTGTAGGAGTTAATCAATGCAATTATGTTGAAACAAAATATTTCACTATGTATTTTGCAAAATTAAGAATGTGAATAAAAATAGGTTCATAGTTTAACTTGATCAAAGATTTTGAAATAGTTCAAACCCTAGAAATGGGCAGAAATGGTTTTGACAAGCTATGATCAAGTTAACTTGTTCTCCAACTTGTGCCACTTGATGGGGGTGATGGTCATGACCATCTGGCAATTTTCTTGGAATTTATGGTGAATATTTCCTTTGAAAATATTTCAAAAGATTGAAATATCCAGAAAGGTAGTTGAGGGTACCTATGAAAAATAACTTGATAGAACTATTTGTCACTCTCTGATGAAAATTAAAACTCCTCATGTTGACTAACAGAAACATGATATAATTTGGCAAAAGAATAACAAGAAAACATAAACTAAAATATTTAAAACAAAAGAAGCTATAGAACTAAAAGAGCTAAATAGAATATGCTTTTGGTTAAAACACCTAATGTTGACTAACAGAAACATAATATAATTTGGCAAAAGAATAACAAGAAAACATAAACTAAAATATTTGAAACAAATGAAGGTATAGAACTAATTAAAAGAGCTAAACATAATCTATTTTTGATTAAAACACCTAATTAAAATGACCTAAAAATTACCAAATTGAACATACTGATAAAACACACTAATATTAAACTGGAGGAAAAAGAATCACTCACAAATATATTTTTAAACTAAAGTTATTCACAAACTAGTGATTCACACACAAATTTCAAAGAATTCAAATTAAAACTATTCAAATTTGAAAACTACTGGCACTATCAGAAAGTTTATAATTTTTGTGACCTAAAGCAAAAAGATTCACTCAAAAACTATAAATATTGCATGTAAGTAGAAACAAAAGTAAAGAAATAGAGCAAAAAACAAAAACGGAAAACTTGAAAAAGACCTTTAGTCCCGGTTCCCTCCACCAGCCGGGACTAAAGGTCCTCCTCCCGCGCTTAATTTGGCCCGCCTGATAATGCCCTTTAGTCCCGGTGCGTGGCTGTAACTGGGACTAAAGGTCCCGCGTATATATATAGGACTTAGGCGATTCCCGGGGCCAGCCACCGCCGGGAGAACAGATCGAGAACACGACGCCGCCAGGCCGCTCGTCTTCAAGCCGGAGATCGCCGTCGCCGCCCCACTCGCTCCGGCCCCTCCCGAGCCTGCCTCTACACACTGTCCCTGGCGCCTCCCTGACCTCGCCGTCGATGCCGTCCCGCTCACTCCCCTCCCTGAGCCCGCCACCGCACACCGTCCCGCTCGCTCCCCTCCACTACAAGAAATATGTCAACTTGTGACCTTCTGTCAGTGACCCTGGAAGAATTGGTCATAAATCTACGACCATTTGAGACCAATTGGTCAAAAGCTGTTCGGGGGGCTCCAAACCCTAAACTATAACGACCATTTTGGTTAGAAAGGTCGTAATTTCCTTACACGAAATGGTCATAAAGCAGATAGCACTGGTTCGCTGCCTTATTTCTGGCTGATCACGACCAATATAGATGGTCATAACCTTGTAAATTGTGGTGGATTGCAATGACTAGGCACCACCTCATCATTTTTGCCTATGTGTCATGTCCATGTGTCAATTTTTGCCCTAGGTTGTGAAGCAACCTATATTTCTGTCATTCCCAAAATTCCCAAAAAAAATTAGGCATTCTTCACTATCCAAATAATTGCCTCATGACAATATTCAACTCCATTTGCCTGGTAAATCTTCCTCGGCAAATTTCCAAAGTTTTTGTTCAACTCGATCTGTTGTGAAGGAAGTACTAGCTAGGCATATCCTAATGAGCTGAATTTTTTCCACATCTTCTATATTCCCAAATCATAGCTCTCCACAAAATTTGAGCCCCATCTAACAATACATGTGAGCTCAGCATCCAATCTTTGTTTCTGGTGATATTTTCAGTTTGCGAAGAACTATATTTTATGTTAATTTATAATTGCTGAAAATTTACCACGACATGACCCTGCCCATAAAACCTCCCTCCCGCAAATTTTAGCTCATTTATTCTAGCCAATTTCCCTCAGCATTTTTCCCAATTTTCTGTTCAGTGGAGAGCACTGTGAAGGAAGTACCATTTTTATTTATTCAAATGGTATGAAAATTTTAAAGTGCCTTCATATGCCCAAATTATCATCCTCCTCCAAATTTCAGATCAATCCATTCATTCATTTGAGTCTAGCTTCAACATTCATATTTCTGTCCAGTGTGGTACGTTGCAAAGCAAGTGACACCTAGGCTCCTCCATTTGAGCTGCAAATTTTCCAAGATAGTGTCCTTAGTAGATGATCATTCTCGGCCAAAACTCAAGCCCATTGGCCATGTGCATTTTCCCCACCACTAATCAAACACTTGGGTGCTAATTCATGTTTGAGCTCAGTTCAGTCTCCTCGTGAGATTCTTCTATTGCCTTCTTCTTCCTGACACCTATCGGGGGAGTGCCCAACCCACTAAACATGCCTAGGCCGCCCGGAACGCGTGGCAACACCACGGTCATGCGGTGACCATGCGGCGGGCATGCGAGTATACGTGCTCTGGAGTTGCGGCCCTCGGCCACCATCCAAACCTCAACGTATCGCCACCAAACCATGTATTTCTGATTAAATAGATACTTATGTACCTATAAATGATTTTTGGAAAAAATAAAGAGCAAACTATGAGGCAGGTGCAGTTCAAATTTGACCCGCTTCCAACTGAATCAACGAAAATTTGTCTTTTTCACCAGAGGTGTATAAATACTTTTGACGACCAACAATTTTGTCAATTGTACATTAAATATGGCCTAATATATTATAAAAATGACCTGGTCCCATTTTGCAACAAATATATGGTAGGTCCTTCACAAAAAAAACTCATTTTGGGCATCCAAAAAATAGAAAATGAATTTTTCGTCCAAAGAAAATGAAAACTTCCTTAGGCAACATTGTTTGCCATCCCAAGATGCACCCTTGTTCATAATATGAGATCATTTGAACAAACTATGCCATGAATGTGGCCATAAGATTGAGCATTTGGGTTGAAAGCACTACTAGGAAAAGGCTAATTAGTGGCGCACCTGTTTTGGCCATTAATGGCGCACTACAGGTGCGACACTATCATCACGCCACTAGTAACAAATACTAATGGCGCACCCCTGGTGCGCCATTAGTATACAAGACAATAGTGGTGCACCTGGCAGTGCGCCATTAATTTGTCAAACGGTGCGCCATCACTATCTGACTTGGTAATGGCGCAACACATAGAAGTGCGCCATTACTAACAATTTTTTTTCAAATTTTTTTTCTGACTTAGTAATGGCGCAGCACATAGAAGTGCGCCATTACTAACAATTTTTTTTCAAAAAAAAATTTCAATTTTTTTTTCATTTTTTTCTTAATCTCGGGTCACTATGGCTTAATCTCGGGTCAATATGCTTAATCTCAAGTCAAATCGCACTAAGTGGTCAAACTTCCCGGAAGGTCACCCATCCTCACACTACTCCAGCCCGAGCATGCTTAACTTCACAGTTCTATCCAACCCCAGCACCACCTCACTTAACAAGCACTTGTTGATATATCTGCCATATCAATCCTATTAAACCTTGTTGATGTCTAGGACTTTGTTCATGTTCATGAGTGTGATGAAATTTTGAAAAAATATTTCAAACTTCCAGGTCATATTACGTATCATATTTTGAAAAAAAATTCCAAAAAAAAAATTCGAAACCAATTTTTTTTCTGTTACTAGTGGCGCACCTAGCAAATGGTGCGCCACTAGTAAGTTTGAATTTTTTTTTCCATTTTTCCCCCCTCTAGATCTTAAAAGCCCCGTATCTTTCGTTCCGTCAGGTTTTTGGGAATTCGGATGTAACTTTTCGAGTAGATGATTTTTCATATAAAAAACTTTTTCATCGGAGTTCATATGCAAAAGTTATGCCCATTTTACAAATTCTCGAGAGATTTTGCAAAAAGGTCAAAAATTCATGTTTGTAAATTTTGCTAACAACTAGA
This sequence comes from Thinopyrum elongatum, assembly GCA_011799875.1. NCBI lineage: Eukaryota > Viridiplantae > Streptophyta > Magnoliopsida > Poales > Poaceae > Thinopyrum > Thinopyrum elongatum. Next base: position 469,913,467 of record CM022301.1, read on the forward strand.
CCACATATCACATGGGAATCTTATTTTCTTTTATTTTTTTGACATTTCTACCATTTTCTTTTATTTTTTTTGAAACTGAAAAGGCGGTCCACAGGGGGGGGTGCATTTGGTGAATTTTTTGTAAGACTCAGAAAGTTAGTAATGGCGCACCACTTTTCCAATGCGCCATTAGTAACCCTGGTTACTAATGGCGCACCTGTTACGTGGTGCGCCATTACTAGTTTTGCAAAAAAAAATTGTTAGTAGTGGCGCACCGTGGGTTGTGGTGCGCCATTACTAATTTGAACTAGTAATGGCGCACTGTACCCAGGTGCGCCATTACTAGTTTTGAAAAAAAAGTAAAAAAAATTGTTAGTAGTGGCGCACATAGTTTGTGGTGCACCATTACTAGTTAAAACTAGTAATGGCGCACTGTGCCCTGGTGCGCCATTAATAGTTTTGGAGAAAAAAAAATTTGCTAGTAATGGCGCACCTTGTGTCTGGTGCGCCATTAGTAAGGACACTAATGGCGCACCTGTATCTGGTGCGCCACTGCTATATAGCAGTGGCGCACCACATACATGGTCACATACATGGTGCGCCATTAATGTCCGTATTAGCTATAGCCCTTTTCCTAGTAGTGAAACCATTGATCTCCACACATGATAGCTCGTTTTTGAGAACACTTTTTAAAAATAATTATCATATTACAAGTTTATTATTTTTCCTGGTAACTTGGCCACATATAATGGCACAATGCGAAGGTTTTCCAATTTTTTGATTTTTTTTGAATTTTTCATACCCGTTTCAAAATGCGGTCAAAACAGCGGGCATGACCGTTCCTAGCTAGTGGTTGAATCTTGGAAAACTTTTGGTGTTTCTCTGATTAAATAGATACTTATGTACCTAGAAATGATTTTTAGAAAAAATAAAGAGCAAATTATGAGGCAGGTGCAGTTCAAATTTGACCCGCTTCCAGCTGAATCGGCAGAAATTTGTCTTTTTCACGAGAGGTGGATCAAAGCTTTTAACACCCAACCATTTGGTCAATTATGCATTAAATATGGCCTAGTATTTTATAAAATTAATTTGGTCCAATTTTGCACCAATTATTTGGTAGGTTCTTCACAAAAAAAACCTCATTTTGGGCACTCAAAAAATGGAAAATGATTTTTTCGTGCAAAGAAAATGAAAATTTCCTTAGGCAACATTGTTTGTCATTCCAATATGCACCCTTGTGCACAATATGCGATCATTTGAACAAACTATGCCATGAATGTGGCCATAAAATTGATCATTTGGCTTGAAAGCCATGCATCTTCACACATGATAGCTCGTTTCTAAGAACACTTTTTTTAACTAATTACCGTATTACAAGTTTATTATTTTCCCTGATAACTTGGTCACATATAATGACACAATGCGAAGGTTTTCTAATTTTTTGTTTTTTTTTGAATTTTTTATGCCCATTTAAAAATGCGGTCAACAACGGCGGGCATGACCGTTCCTCGCTAGTGCTTGAATCTTGGAATTTTTTTGGTGTTTCTATGATTAAATAGATACTTATGTACCTATAAATGATTTTTGGAAAAAAATAAAGAGCAAACTATGAGGCAGCTGCAGTTCAAATTTGACCCGCTTCCTGCTGAATCTGCGGAAATTTGTCTTTTTCACCAGAGGTGGATCGAATCTTTTGACACCCAACCATTTGATCAATTATGCATTAAATATGGCCTAATATTTTAGAAAATTAATTTGGTCCAAATTTGTAACAAATATATTGTAGGTCCTTAAAAAAACTCATTTTGGGCACTCGAAAAATGGAAAATGAATTTTTCGTCCAAAGAAAATGAAAACTTCCTTAGCCAACATTGTTTGCCATTCCAAGATGCACCTTTGTAAACAATATGAGATCATTTGGACAAACTATGCCATGAATGGGGCCATAAGATTGAGCATTTGGGTTGAAAGCCATGAATCTTCACACATGATAGCTCATTTCTGAGAACACTTTTTTAAATAATTGCCGTATTACAAGTTTATTATTTTTCCTGATAACTTGGTCACATATAATGACACAATGTGAAGGTTTTCCAATTTTATGATTTTTTTGAATTTTTTATTGCCCATTTCAAAATGCGGTCAAAACGGCGGGCATGACCGTTCCTCGCTAGTGCTTGAATCTTGGAATTTTTTTGGTGTTTCTATGATTAAATAGATACTTATGTACCTATAAATAATTTTTGGAAAAAATAAAGAGCAAACTATGAGGCAGCTGCAGTTCAAATTTGACCCGCTTCCTACTGAATCGGCGTAAATTTGTCTGTTTCACCAGAGGTGGATCGAATCTTTTGACACCCAACCATTTGATCAATTGTGCATTTAATATGGCCTAATATTTTAGAAAATTAATTTGGTCCAAATTTGTAACAACTATATGGTAGGTCCTTCACAAAAGAACTCATTTTGGACACTCAAAAAATGAAAAAATGATTTAAAAGAACTCATTTCTCATAACTCTTTAAAAAAATATTTGTCTTATTTCAATTTGTGATTATTCCTGAAAACTATAGTCAAATATGCTGACACAATGAGAAGTTTTTTTTCAATTTTTCAGGTCATAATAAAATAGCTAACATGATTTAGCACCTAACTTTTAGTCGATTATGACCAATTTAAATGGTCAAAATATCATACATGTATACTGCGTTCTCATTGGTCCAGGGGCCTCTCACGCGGATCGTGGATAAATCACCGTCGGATGCTCCTAGATCCAACGGCCCGCACCTCACCCTCTCACCCACCCACCGCGAGCTACCCCTCAAAAAAAATCCCACCGCACACCACTCCTCTCTCTCCCCGCGCAGCGAACCCTAGCGCTCCCGATCCAGATCCCTCCCCTCGCCGCCACCCACCCCTCCCCTCCCCACCTCAGATCCTCTCCCCTCTCCCCACTCTTAGATCCAACTGGCCCAAGACGGAGGCCGTCGTGGACATGGTCGCCACCACCGACCGCGAGTGGGGGTCCTGGTCCTCTCCCTCGTCGTCCTCGGCGGCTGCGTCTGGCTGAGCCACCGGGCTGCCACCACCGACTGCGAGCCATTCCTGGAGCGGCCGGTCATCGCGCTGGAGGCACTGCTCCTGGCTCTCTCCCTTGCGGGGCTCGCGGGGTCCCTCTGCCGCGTCTTCATCATCTTCTCCTTCGTCGTCACCAACCGCGTCCGGACCTCCCCCAAAGGCGAATCGGCGATGAGTTCCATCGGACGCGTCGCCGGCCGCCGCAAGGCGAAGGCGACCAAGTCGGTGTCGCGGTCGTCCAAGGCTGGGCTCTAGTTCCCCGTCGGCCACATCGCGCGCTACCTCAAGGCCAGCAAGTACGCCGAGCGCGACACCGACTTCCTTGTCTCTACTTCCCCTTCCCCTTCACCTTCCCCGGCCCCGATCCTCTCTCTACTTCCTTGTCTGATCCCCTTTTTTGGGTTGGATTTGAACCGGCAGGCGACCTCCATGGACAACATCGACGATGATGACGAGGACGAGGAGGAGGACGACCAGGACATGCGCGACCCCACCCCCGAGCCCGACGAGCTTGATGAGGAGATCGTCGAGTCTGACCTCGAGCTCGACCACGACGGCGTCGTCCAGCCCGACCATGATGATGCGCCACAGAAGGTCATTCCCCTGCTCCCTCCTCTGCCTTCCCCGCCTTGTTTACTGCCTTACCACCGAACAAGATGCTCTGTTTTCCTCTGTAATTTATATCATCAGTGATCTGCTCTACCATAGCTCCTACGAACTAGTCGTAGTACTGTGCTCCTATTCTTGGCCCCGTCGCGGGATCACGGCGGGGTGACCGGTTGAAAGAAATGTGCCAACTTCCCCTGGCAAAATCTTGCTGCCTTGCACTGGATGGCTAGATTGTTAGCTTATAGCCCAGGATTTTGCTGCCAGCTGTTCACGTTCCTCACCAAGAGGTCCTGTACGTACAAAATATTAATCCAGATGAACAACTACTGATCGTGTCCAAATGAACTAGTCCATCATAATTTTCTAAAACACTAATACTCGATGATTACAAGCAGAAGTAGTCCCTGTTTTTGTGTTACTCACTTTTCTTGAAAGTTGCATACACATTTTTTTAATTCAGATGTGTGTATCACTGGATATGCACTCGTAGTACAACACATATCAGTAAACACTTGGTCAGGAGTATGTTATCCTTGTTTGATCTAATTTGCATTTCCAGCGATGTTTTGACCATCACTACTGGAATAAGCTGCTTTGCCGTCTGCCATAGCAAACGGCAAAGGCATGCCTGGCGGACGGCAAAGCCTTTGCCGTCTGCCAGCAGACGGCCAACAGTCCGGATGAACAGTTGATGGCAAAGGCTACTTTGCCGTCTGCTAGCGGACGGCAAAGAACTTGCTTCTTTGCCGTCTGCTAGTGGATGGCAAAGCCACTGGATAGGGTTAGCTCCGTTAGCCGCTAACGGGAGGCTTTGCCGTCAGCCTCCTACAATCACAGACGGCAAAGAAGTTTGTTTGTTTATTAAAATAAATAAACAGTCCAAGTGCAGAGGCTATAAATAAACACGACATTATCCATCCACACTTTGTTCCAAGAATCGAAGACGAACGGACAAATTTCACAATACAAAATTACAATATTTACACAGAATACATCATCCACACTTTGTTCCAAGAATACATCATCCACGAATGGACAAATTTCACAATACGAACACGACATTATCCATCCACACTTTGTTCCAAGAACGAACGGACTCCTCTGTGCCCGTGGTCGCCGGAGCAACTAGCAGCCGCGCCCTCTCACTTCTCCTTGAGGCCGGGGCCGGGGTTCGAGGCCGGTGGAGGCCGGCGGGGCCGACGGAGCCGGGGCCGATGGAGGCCGGCAGGGGAGACGGGGCGCGGAGGCCGCCGCGGTCGACGAGCGACGAGACGCGGAGGCAGGTGGGGGCGACGGGCGACGGGGCCGGGGCCGGCAGGCGAGATGGCGGCCAACGAGGTGGTGGCGGGCGCCGGCGGGCCGATGGACGCCGGCGGGGGCGACGGGCGAAGTGGCCGGGGCCGGCGGTGAAGGAGGAAGTGGACGCGGCCGGCGGAAGAGGTGGTGGCCGGCGAGGCTGGATCCGGCAGGCGAGGTGTTGGCCGGCAAGGCCGGGGGTTAAGGCGGTGGCGGCGCCGGCCGGCCGGTGTGCCGATTTGGATCGAGAGGGAGAGAAAGGACAGAGAGAGAGATGTGGTGGTGTGAGGTGTGGATAAGGGACAGAGAGAGAGAGACGTGGTGGGGTGAGGTGGGACGTGGTGGGGTGATGCTGCCCTCGGGGCATGTGCATCGTGGGTGCGTGCGTGGGTGTGCGTCCGATGGGGTGTGGGTGGGGATGCCAAGTCATCGATCCGCATGATCGATCCGGGTGTTGTGCTTCTTCTTTGCCGTCCGCCCCGGCTTTGCTGGCTGCTATTTGTTCTTTGCCTGTTAAGCGGCCCCACGTCACTTCTTTGCCGTCTGCTGGCAGACGGCAAAGGTTGGACATTGCCGTCTGCTAGCAGACGGCAAAGAAGTTAACCTCTTTGCCGTCTGCCAGCAGATGGCAAAGAAGTTGACCTAGCCACGCCGTGCCCCATGGGGCCCACTATGCTCTTTGCCGTCTGCCTTTTCCCTCTTTGTCGTCAGCTGGCAGACGGCAAATAGCCAGCTGATGGCAAACAGTCTCTTTGCCATCTGCCAGCTCTTTGCCATCAGCTGGCAGACGGCAAAGAGCTGGCAGATGGCAAAGTAGCAGATTCCAGTAGTGCATTAAACATAGCCTGGTTAATCTCATATCTGCCATGTATGTGGTTAAACACTATTTAGTTTTGTGCGTGACATGACTGTATTGGGTAGGTGTGCTCAAATTGTGTTAGCAGTAGGTCCTCAGTTTACTCATTCATTTTTTGCATCTTATATAGGCATTATGACATGTATCTCTTGTGCCATGCTTCGCTGACCTACTATCTGGTGCTCGGCCTCGACTACAAACCGACGAGGTGAGCTCCTACTCCTCTCTGTGGGTGGCTCTGGTTCATGGTGGTGATGTGGTATTTACTGCCCAATATAGATGAAGTATTTACTGCCTAGCGCTTCTCATATTGTAATTGCAAGCACATCCTGTTGCGGAAATGAAGATGATGTTAGCTTCACATTTTGATCTGTTGAACTGTCCCAGATTATGTCAATTTGTTACCAACTAGTTAGAGTTAAAGCAATTCATTTGGCTTTTGCTCACTATTTTTACTGTCCTGTGCTGCTTATACTATACGTACAGCCTGTTGCTGAACTGAAGATGCTATTTGCTTCACATTTTTGTTTGTTGAACAGTCCCAGATTTGTTGAATTTAATATGAACTTAAGAGTTAAATTAAGTGTATGGGCAGCATTAACATAGGTGCTGTAGACCTGCTCTACGCCTGTTCAGAGGCATCTTGTATTCTTTTCTGTAAAATCTCTCTCCCTCCCTGCAGGTGCCACAGGACGCAAGGGTGAAGCCTGCGCCTCTTTGCTGAAGCTTCTCGCTCGACACCAGTTTCTGTTGCTTCCGTTGCTGCGAATGTGGTTAAGATGGTGTTCTACACCAGTTTCTTATGTTGCATGTGAATGGGGCGAGTAGATAGAATTGGAGTGAGCAGATCACTATATGACTAAGAAAATCAGAAAGCACATGTAGGAAACTATCATAGCTCTTACTCACTTTGCAAAAATAACATGTACTTCTAGCAATTGTGCCAAAACATTAGCATTGCCTGTTTGAGAGCTTGCTGCCAGTTACTTGCTGTAGTTTGTACTACTTGCTATTTGCCGATACATGTAGGAAAATCAGAAGGTACTGCTTTCACTGATACTTGCTATTTGCTGATAATTATACCTCTTTTGCTAGTTCTACAGTGATTCATATACGCATGTTGGCTAGAAATTGCCCTGATTATACGTATATTTTTATTACATTATACATTAATGTATTATGTTATTATTTGTGTGCATGATACTTTGAGCCTATTTTTTCCCTTTCCTCCTTGATTGATCTATTCATGTAATGTTATGTTCTTGTAGGAAGGCAAGTTGTTGCATCTGGAGCACATCAGAGGGAACAATGAAGTTTGTAGTTTGTACTACTTGGTTCTTACAATTAGGACAGTACCAGATGTGCTAACACATGCTGCTTTAAATGTTGTATTCCTGATGTAGTAGATGTTCTTAGTTTGAACTTCAGTTGAACAATGTGATGTCGAAGTAAGTTAAGGCAAATTGTGTAGATGATGTATTCCTGTGTAATTAAATGTTGTATTTCCTGTGTACATGCTACTTTAAATGACATGAAGATTATGAAAATTGTGTACATGCTACTTCATATGGGTTGAATATGACAGAAAATAGTACTGGGCCTGAATCGGCCATGGCCCAAACAAAGTTGGTTTGGAGCTGTTTATTTAATGAAAAAAACCCTTACAGAAGGGCGAAAATAATAAGAAATTGACTATTAAAAGGCCACGACCCAGAATGCTGAATTGTGAATACAAAAAGGCTGAATTGTTGGGCCAGGCCCATGTGACAAACCAAAATTAATAGAAAAAAATATAGTAAAAGGGCTGAATTATTGGGCTCGGCCCATGCGAAGCACCGAATTGGACCGGGCTGATTCTTATCAACGACCTTTTCAATTGGTCGCAATTTTGCCACGTCAGCTTGACACGTCGGATCCGACGTGGCCTAGGCAGACAGCTAGCGACCAAAACAGAAGGTCATAGGATCAACGACCTTTTGTTTTGGTCGTTGCCTTCAACGACCTTATCAAAAAGAAGGTCGTTAATTTCAGTTTACGACGGCCAGCTTTTGACCATCTGTTTTTGGTCACAAAAAGGTCGCAAATGGAAAACAATGACCATTCAGTGATCAATAGTGATGGTCGCAAGTTGACGTATTTCTTGTAGTGCTCCCCAAGCCTGGCTGCCACCGTACGCCGTCCCCGACCGACGCCTCCCAGACCTCGCCATCGAGGCCTCTGCCGTCTTTTCCCCCTTCTTCCGGCCGCCTCCATGGTCAAAGCTTCCACGCTCCCATGCTCGACGCCGACGCCGCTCCGTCCAACTCCGACTTTCAAATTGCCATGATTATTGTAAATAGATTTTGGCATGGGATGTTAAACAAAAGTTGCCATGATTATTTGTGTCTATTGTATTGTCATGATCTTTGTATACAAAACTTTACATGCTATATGTTGTGTCTATATATATTGTATTGCGATGGAGCAAAACAAAACTTTAAGAAAGTTATTTATGTGCAAAACAAAAAGCTATATATATTGTGTCTATATATATTATACTCATGTTTAAACTTTTCCATGGTTAAAAAAAGTAAGTTTGACATGGCAATTTTTGTGTTTTTCTGAAAATGTTTTACAAGTGGGGGAGAGGAAAACAAGTGGCAAATGGCAAATAATGTAAGTCCAAGAGATGAGAGTTTATGATGGGTACTTGGTAGGCTTGATGTAGAACCTCCCCGGCAACGGCACAAGAAATTCTTCCTGCTACTTCTTGAGCTTGCGTTGATTTTTCCATTGAAGAGGAAAGTGTGATGCAGCAAAGTATAGATAAGTATTTCCCTCAGTTAAGAACCAAGGTATCAATTCAGTAGGAGGCACAAGCAAGTCTCCAATCTATGCACCTGCACAAACTAACAAACACTGTCACACAACGCAAAAAAGGGGTTGTCAATCCCTTCACGGTCATGAACAAGAGTGGGATCTAGTAGAGATAAGTATAAAAGATAAATATAAGAGCAAACTAAAGTAAATATAAATAAATTGCAGAAAGGTATTATTGGGTTTTTTGGTTTATAGATCTAAAAATATATGATGGAAAATAGACCCGGGGGCCATAGGTTTCACTAGAGGCTTCTCTCTTGAAAGAAAACATATGGTGGGTAAACAAATTACTATTGAGCAATTGATAGAAAAACACAAAGTTATACGATATCTAAGGCAATGATCATGAATATAGGCATTACGTCCGTGACAAGTAGGCGACTCCTGCCTGCATCTACTACTATTACTCCACACATCGACCGATATCCTGCATGCATCTAGAGTATTAAGTTCATAAGAACGGAGTAATGCCTTAAGTGAGATGACATGATGTAGAGGGATAAACTCAAGCAATATGATATAAACCCCATCTTTTTATCCTCGATGGCAACAATACAATACGTGCCTCGCTACCCCTTCTGTCACCGGGTGAGGACACCGCAAGATTGAACCCAAAACTAAGCACCTCTCCCATTGCAAGAAAAACCAATCTAGTTGGCCAAACCAAACCGATAGTTCGAAGAGAAATACAAAGATATCTTAATCATGCATAAAAGAGTTCATAGAAGACTCAAATAATATTCATAGATAATTTGATCATAAATCCACAATTCATCGGATCTCAACAAACGCATCGCAAAAGAGTATTACATCGAATAGATCTCCAAGAACATCGAGGAGAACATTGTATTGAAGATCAAAGAGAGAGAAGAAGCCATCTACCTACTAGCTATGGATGCGTAGGTCTGTGGTAAACTATTCACGCATCATCAGAAGGGTAGCAAGGTTGATGTAGAGGCCCTCCGTGATTGAATCCCCCTCCGGCAGAGTGCCGGAAAAGGCCCCAAGATGGCATCTCACGAGAACAGAAGCTTGCGATGGCGGGAAAGTATTTTGGTGGATGCTTCTGATGTTTGGGGAATATTTGAGAATATATAGAGGTGGAATTAGGGTTGGAGGACACCAGAGGGGCCCACAAGCCGTCAGAGCGCCCCCTAGCCGCGCCCTAGAGGCTTGTGGCCTCCTTTGGACTCTTCTGGCCCTCTCTCCAAGTCACGTAGGTGTCTTCTGGTCCAAGAAAAATCATCGTAAAGTTTTATTCTGTTTGGACTCTATTTGATATTCCTTTTTTATAAAAGTCAAAAACAAGGAAAAAACAGAAACTGGCACTAGGCTCTAGGTTAATAGGTTATTCCCAAAAATAATATAAAATAGCATTTTAATGCATATAAAACATCCAAAATAAATAATATAATAGCATGGAACAATACAAAATTGTAGATACGTTGGAGACGTATCAAGCATCCCCAAGCTTAATTCCTGCTCGTCCTTGAGTTGGTAAATGATAAAAATAGAATTTTTGATATGGAATGCTACCTAACATATTTATCAATGCAATCTTCTTTATTGTGGCAAGAATATTCAGATCCATAAGATTCAAAACAAAAGTTTAATATTGACATAAAAACAATAATACTTCAAGCATACTAATAAAGCAATCATGTCTTCTCAAAATAACATGGCCAAAGAAAGTTATCCCTACAAAATCATATAGTCTGGCTATGCTCCATCTTCATCACACAAAGTATTTCATCATGCACAACCCCCATGATAAGCCAAGCAATTGTTTCATACTTTTGATGTTCTCAAACATTTTCAACTTTCACGCAATACATGAGCGTGAGCCATGGATATAGTACTATAAGTGGAATAGAATATGGTGGTTGTGGGGAAGACAAAAAGAAGGAGAAAGTCGCACATCAACCTGGCAAATTAATGGGCTACCAAGATGCCCATCAATTGATATCGATGCAAGTGAGTAGGGATTGCCATGCAACGGATGCACTAGAGCTGTAAGTGTATGAAAGCTCAAAAAGAAACTAAGTGGGTGTGCATCCAACTTGCTTGCTCACGAAGACCTAGGGTAATTTGAGGAAGCCCATCATTGGAATATACAAGCCAAGTTCTATAATGAAAAATTCCCACTAGTATATGAAAGTGACAAAATAGGAGACTCTCTATCATGAATATCATGATGCTACTTTGAAGCACAAGTGTGGAAAAAGGATAGTAACATTGTCCCTTCTCTCATTTCTCTCTTTTTTTTGTTTTGGCATCGTGACCTCTTTTATTTTTCATAAAGTCTGAAGACTTATCCCAACTTGTGAGGGAATCATATCTTCCATCATCCTTTCCTCACATGGGACAATGCTCTAATAATGATGATCATCGCACTTTTATTTACTTACAACTCAAGAATTACAACTCGATACTAGAACAATATATGACTCTATATGAATGCCTCCGGCGGTGTACCAGGATGTGCTATGATCAAGAGTGACATGTATAAAAAAATATGAACGGTGGCTTTGCCACAAATACTATGCCAACTACATGATCATGCAAAGCAATATGACAATGATGGTATGTGTCATAATAAACGGAACGGTGGAAGTTGCATGGCAATATATCTCGGAATGGATATGGAAATGCCATAATAAGTAGGTATGGTGGCTGTTTTGAGGAAGGGTATATGGTGGTTTAATGCACCGGCGAGAGCTGCGCGGTACTAGAGAGGCTAGCAATGGTGGAAGGGTGAGAGTGCATATAATCCATGGACTCAACATTATTCATAAAGAACTCACATACTTATTGCAAAAATTTATTGGCCATTGAAATAAATTACTACACGCATGCTCCTAGGGGGATAGATTGGTAGGAAAAGACCATCGCTCATCCCCGACTGCCACTTATAAGGAAGACAATCAAAAAATAAATCTTGCTTTGACTTCATCACATAACGGTTCACCATACGTGCATGCTACGGGAATCACAAACTTTAACACAAGTATTTCTACCAATCCAAAATTACTCACTAGCATGACTCTAATATGACCATCTTTATATCTCAAAACAAATGCAAGGAATCAAACTTCTCATATATTCAATGCTCTTTATATGAAAGTTTTTATTATATCCCTCTTAGATGCCCATCATATTAGGACTAAATTCATAACATAAGCAAATTACCATGCTGTTTAAGACTCTCAAAATAATATAAGTGAAGCATGAGAGTTCAACAATTTCTATAAAATAAAGCCACCGCTGTGCTCTAAAAAGATATAAGTGAAGCACTAGAGCAAACTGCCTAGCTAGCTCAAAAGATATAAGTGAAGCACATAGAGTATTCTAATAAATTCATGATTAATGCTTGTCCCTCTCAAAAGGTGTGTAAAGCAAGGATGATTATGGCAAACTAAAAAGCAAAGACTCATATCATACAAGACGCTCCAAGCAAAACACATATCATGTGGTGAATAAAAATATAGCCTCAAGTAAATTTACCGATGGATTGAAGACGAAAGAGGGGATGCCATCCGGGGCATCCCCCACTTAGATGCTTGGTTGTCCTTGAATATTACCTTGGGGTGCCTTGGGCATCCCCAAGCTTAGGCTCTTGCCACTCCTTATTCCGTTGTCCATCAAATCTGTACCCAAAACATAAAAACTTCACAACACAAAACTCAACAGAAAACTCATAAGATCCGTTAGTATAATAAAATAAATCACCATTTTATGTTCTATTGTGAACTCATTCTAAATTTATATAGGTGTAATATCTACTGTATTCCAACTTCTCCATGGTTCATACCCCCCGATACTACCCATAGATTCATCACAATAAGCAAACAACACATAGAAAACAGAATCTATCAAAAATAGAACAGTCTGTCGTAATCTGGAAATTTCTTATACTTCTGTAACTCCAAAAATTCTGAAAAATTAGAACAATCTGGGGAATTTGTATATCAATATTTTTTTAAAAATTCAGATCAAAATCACATTTCTGTGATTTTATAAAATTCTGGCAATGAGCGCAAAAGTTTCTGTTTTTCAGCAAGATCAAATCAACTATCACCGTAGACCATCCCAAAGGTCTTACTTGGCTCAAACACTAATTAAAACACCAAAACACAATTACTACAGAAGTAATCATGCGTATTTTCATAAAAACAGAAAATAAAAATATTGGGTTGTCACCCAACAAGCGCTTTCCTTTAAATCCTTTTAGCTAGGCATTGATAATTTCGATGATGCTCACATGAAAGATAGCAATTGAAACATGAAGAGCGCATCATGTAGCATGTGAAAAACAAGTTTAAGTCTAGCATACTTCCTATGCATAGGCATTATATAAGAAAATAAATTATGAAGACAAGCATGAACTAGCATACGCAAGGAAGAACAAAGAAACAATAGCAATCTCAACGTAACGAGAGGTAATTTAGTAACATGAAAATTTCTACAACCATATTTCCCTCTCTCCTAATAATTACATGTAGGATCATAATCAAATTCAACAATATAACATAAAATATTCTCTTCATGATCCACATGGATGCAAAGTTGACACTCTTCCAAAATAGTGGGATTATCATCAAATAAAGTCATGACTTCTCCAAGCCCACTTTTATAAAAAAATTCATAAGATTGATCATTCTCCAAAGTAGTGGGATCATTATTACCTAGAGTTGACACTCTTCCAAACCCACTTTCATTATTATTGCAAACATATTTATCATGAGGCTTAAATAAATTTTCAAGATCATAAGAAGAATCACCCCAATCAAGATCATTACAATAAGTAATGGACATAGCAAAATTAGCATCCCCAAGCTTAGGGTTTTGCATATTATTAGCACAATTAACATTAATAGAATTTATAATAACATCATTGCAATCATGCTTTTCATTCAAGGAGCTATCGTGAATCACTTCATAAATTTCATCACAATTTTTAAATTCATGAGTTTCAAGCAAAACTCCATAAAGATAATCTGGTGCACTCAACTCACTAGCAATTGGTTCATCATAATTGGATCCTTTAAAAAGATTAGCAAGTGGATGAGGATCCATAAACTTTCTGCTTCCTGATTTTCAATAAACACACAATTATAGCAAGCGAACGAGCAAACAAACGAAGTAAGACATAAAGACAAATGAAAAGGTGAACAGAAAGAAGGCAAATAAAAAGGCAAATTTTTTTCTGAAAATGTTTTAGAAGTGGGGGAGAGGAAAATGGCAAATACTATAAGTGCAAGAGATGAGAGTTTATGATGGGTACTTGGTAAGCTTGATGTAGAACCTTCCCGGCAATGGCGCCAGAAATTCTTCCTGCTAATTCTTGAGCTTGCGTTGATTTTTTCCTTGAAGAGGAAATGGTGATGCAGGAAAGTAGAGATAAGTGTTTCCCTCTGTTAAGAACCAAGGTATCAATCCAGTAGGAGGCACAAGCAAGTCTCCAATCTATGCACCTGCACAAACTAACAAACACTCTCACACAATGCGAAAAAGGGGTTGTCAATCCCTTCACGGTCATGAACAAGAATGAGATCTAATAGAGATAGGTATAAAAGATAAATAAAAGAGCAACCTAAAGTAAATATAAATAAATTGCAACAAGGTATTTTTGGGTTTTTTGGTTTATAGATCTGAAAATATATGATGGATAATAGACCCGGGGGCCATAGGTTTCACTAGAGGCTCCTCTCTTGAAAGATAATATACGGTGGGTAAACAAATTACTGTTGAGCAATTGATAGAAAAGCGCAAAGTTATGACGATATCTAAGGCAATGATCATGAATATAGGCATCACGTCCGTGACAAGTAGACCGACTCCTGCCTGCATCTACTACTATTACTCCACACGTCGACCGCTATCCAGCATGCATCTAGAGTAATAAGTTCATAAGAACGGAGTAACGCCTTAAGTAACATGACATGATGTAGAGGGATAAACTCAAGCAATATGATATAAACCCCATCTTTTTATCCTCGATGGCAACAATACAATACGTGCCTCGCTACCCCTTGTGTCACTGGGTGACGACACCGCAAGATTGAACCCAAAACTAAGCACCTCTCCCATTGCAAGAAAAAACAATCTAGTTGGCCAAACCAAACTGATAGTTTGAAGAGAAATACAAAGATATCTTAATCATGCATAAAAGAGTTCAGAGAAGACTTAAATAATATTCATAGATAATCTGATCATAAATCCACAATTCATCGGATCTTAACAAACGCACCGCAAAAGAGTATTACATCGAATAGATCTCCAAGAACATCGAGGAGAACATTATATTGAAGATCAAAGAGAGAGAAGAAGCCATCTAGCTACTAGCTAGGGACCTGTAGGTCTGTGGTAAA
Source organism: Thinopyrum elongatum (assembly GCA_011799875.1). Lineage (NCBI taxonomy): Eukaryota > Viridiplantae > Streptophyta > Magnoliopsida > Poales > Poaceae > Thinopyrum > Thinopyrum elongatum. The sequence goes on from CM022301.1 coordinate 469,928,515, forward strand.
CTACTCACGCATCATCGGAAGGGCAACAAGGTTGATGTACTGGCCCTCCGTGATCGAATCCCCCTCCGGCAGAGTGCCGAAAAAGGCCCCAAGTTGGTATCTCATGAGAACAGAAGCTTGCGGCGGCGGAAAAGTATTTTGGTGGACGCTTCTGATGTTTGGGGAATATTTGAGAATATATAGAGGTGGAATTAGGGTTGGAAGACACTTGGGGGGCCCATAAGCCCTCAGGGCGCGCCCTAGAGGCTTGTGGCCTCCTTGGGACTGTTCTAGCCCTCTCTCCAAGTCACGTAGGTGTCTTCTGGTCCAAGAAAAATCATCGTAAAGTTTTATTCCATTTGGACTCCGTTTGATATACCTTTTCTGTAAAAGTCAAAAACAAGGAAAAAAAGAAACTGACACTGGGCTCTAGGTTAATAGGTTAGTGCCAAAAATAATATAAAATAGCATATTAATGCATATAAAACATCCAAAATAGATAATATAATAGCATGGAACAATAAAAAATTATAGATACGTTGGAGGCGCATCATAGTGCGATAGGTCACCACTAGCACTGCCGGGAAGGCCCCTTCAGATGTTTTCCCCCTTCGCCGGTATCGTGTAGTAGTGCGATAGGTCACCACTAGCACTGCCGAGAAGACCCCTTCGAATATTTTCCCCCTTCACCGGTATCGTGTAGTTGTGCGATAGGTCACCACTAGCACTGCCGGGAAGATCCCTTCGGATGTTTTCCCCCTACGCCGGCATCGTGTAGTAGTGCGATAGGTCACCACTATCACTGCCGGGAAGACCCCTTCGTATGCTTTCCCCCTTCGCCGGTATCGTATAGTAGTGTGATAGGTCACCACTAGCACTGCCGGGAAGACCTCTTCGGATGTTTTCCCCCTTTTGATTTACACTTGATGAAATCTGGTAAGTCTCAAACTGCCTAAATCTCCATGTCGTGATCATGCATATCATATTGTTGCATTGCTGTGTATTGATTGCATCTCCGGTATTGTTCTTCTCGATACTATGATTTGGTTTTTATTTATTGAATGCATACTAATTGTTTTACCTTTCTTCTGGATTAGTTAAGCTATGGACGATAGCGACAGAGACGACCATGATCAAGAGGATATCATGTTTGACTTGATACGCTCCTCCCAAAACCCAGAGAATCAACCAGATGACGGCTCACAATATTTGAACGAATCCGGTGGGGAAATTGGGGAAGAACCAAGAGACGAAGGCAACACAAACAATGATGGTGAAGGAAATGTTTTTCAATTAACAAAGTCCGGCGAGGTATATATATATACATAAACACTATTCTGATCACAGGATCAGAATATTATTCTGATCACAACCTGAACTTCCTGAGTTACACAACCAGAACTTCTCTCTGTACGAACCCGACCTTCGGGCTATCTTCGCAACCGTGTCTCCCCGCGCGAATTATTCTGGTCAGTCATGTTCTATGTGATGTAAGTATAATCTGCAAACGGTTTTTAGCAACTAAATGGCCGTTTTAAATAGGAATCTCGCTCATTGGCGGATTTTGCTCTCAGGTCGTGATGAACATGCGTCTGTTGTAATTTTACTGCCTGAGTTGTTCGACCTGAACTTCCCCCAGTGCTAGGTTGAACTTCCGCAAACATTGCCCAAATGGGGCTTGTGATATACCGTTGAAAAGCTATGGACACGAGTATCACGACCCAAGTTAAATTTTTGGCAAAATGTAAGCGGTTTAAGAGCAGTTTTGAAAACCATTTTTTTCATACAAAAAACGTGAATCGTATTTTCGATCGTATTTCTAAACCGTTTATCGGAATTAGGCAAATAATATGGTGTTCGAAAGCTGCTGCAAAGCCTCTCCTTCCACATGTTGATAGTTTTCTCTAATTCCCTATGGTTAAAGAGTAATTTGGAAAATTGTAAAATTTCACAAACCGAACAGCTGATTTGTATTTTCGATGCCATTTCTAAATGGCTAATCCAATTTAGGCAAATAATATGGCGTTGGAAAGCTTATGAAAATGCGCTACTTTTTCATGTTGAAAGTTTTTTCTAATTTGGAATGGTTTAAGAGTAATTTAGAAAACAGTACAAGTTTCACCGAGTTCGTATTTTTTAGTTAATTTTTTTAACCGTACATCCGAATGCAGCAAATAATATGGCGTTGGAAAGCTTGAACAAATGCCAAACTTTTTGGTATATATTGTTTCTCCCAACTCCTTACGGTTTTAAGTTAATTTTGAAAATAGCTAAAAACTTATTTTCGCCATAATTTATACAAACTTTAACGGAATGGGGCAAATAATATACCGTTGAAAAGCTACAGAAAATACAAAACTTTTTCATGTTAATGGTTTTCTCTGATTCCTAGCCGTTTTCAAGTAATTTCGAAAACGGCGAGATCATTCTTTCTGCCTTGATCGCGAAACAGATTCTTCGAAAAATGTACCGCGTGAAGAACTTGAACTTCTCGGCATTGCTACTTGAACTTCACTCTATTTTTCATGTGCTTTTTTTGCTCGTAGCCCTCCATCCACTCACCGGAATTGAGCAAGTGATATACCGATGGAAAGCTGCTTTAAAGACGCAACTTTACCGTGTTGATCATTTTTTCATACTCGCGACGGTTTTAAAAGTTTTTCATCTGAAATTCATTCAGTGTAGTAGTTGAACTTCCTGCTGTTTTCACGTTGAACTTTTGTGAAGTATTTTTCGTTTGTAATTTTCTCATCCATTCGTTAGTGTTACACAAATGATATTCCATTTGTACAAACCTCTCTCACAATAATTATTTTAACTTTCTCCAACCGAGGACTTGAACTTATAACAACAAAACTTTTAATCTTTGGTTTTTTATTTTTTTTAATACGAAATGCACACCGTGTAGTACGTGAACTTCTGGCAGTTATCAATCTGAACTTCTCTCGGTTACGAAAAAATATCTGAGTTTTTTATGAATATTAATATGATTTTCTTAATCCTTTTTTATGAATTTTGAAGCACTCTATTTTTAAAAGTTGAACTTCTTGTTATTTTATTTGAACTTCTTGTTTCCATTCTTTAATAACGAGGAAAATCTGAGTTTTCTATAATCATCGAACTTCTCCATCTTTTTAATATGGACTTCCTGGTTTTATTTCTTAATCTTTTTTATGAAATTTTGAAGCGCTCTATTATTAAAAGTTGAACTTCTTGTTATTTAATTTTTGAACTTCTTGTTTCCATTCTTTAATAATGAGGAAAATCTGAGTTTTCTATAATCATCGAACTTCTCCATCTTTTTAATATGGACTTCCTGGTTTTATTTCTTAAATCTTTTTTATGAAATTTTGAAGCGCTCTAATATTAAAAGTTGAACTTCTTGTTATTTAATTTTTGAACCTCTTGTTTCCATTCTTTAATAACGAGGAAAATCTGAGTTTTCTATAATCATCGAACTTCTTCATCTTTTTAATTTGGACTTCCTGATTTTATTGCTTTTTCTTGTTTTTCGCTCATACATAAAATTTATTGGATTATACGCAGAACACAAATTTATGAGAAAATTTGGGGGATGGGAAGAATGGAATCAGAGTGTGCACTTCAGAAAGAACTTGCAATCTATATGAACTTGTGTTCTTGTTCTATCCGAACTTCTGAATTTTTTCCTTTTGAACTTGTGTTGGTGTTCCTGACCAAACCTTGTGGTATTTTTTTGTTTTTTATGAGACAGAGAAGCACAAAGCATAAATGCGTTTAGTTACTTTTCTAGTTGCACACAAGAACATCTGGAGAGCAGGAAAAAAAGGTCCATGCATTTTTTCTATTCGGGATTAAAACAAGCTAACAATAGGGATTTGTAATCCTAAAAAAAAACCACAGGGATCTGCTATGAACAAACCATTTGTCATCTGCTTAGTGCTTATAGAAAATTAGATCAAGAGAACAATCTGGGTTGGCTCATGGGGCTGTGGCTGCCCGGTCACAGTTGATCTGGAGGAGATGGTCGGACGCTGCCATTCTCGTTGCTGCATCGAGGAGGAAGAGGAGTAGGATGGCGCCAGGTGAGTTTTCTAAATGACACCAGACAGTATAGTTGAACGGTCGGCTAGTGCTCGAGGTAGAAAACCGCCCACCTGGTCCCAGGCAACAGTGGGGAGGCGACGACTCGTGCTGGCTGGGGGTGCATCTCGCGCTGCGCATGCTGCTGGAGGTGGAAGGCGATGGTGGCGACTTGTTCTGCTGGGGAGGATGGTTGGGGCGGCGGCGTGTGCTGTTGGAGGAGGGAGGTGGGGACAGCGGCGCGTTCACCGGGGTGGGAGGTGGGGACGGCGGTGCATCTGCTGGGGAGGGAGGTGGGGGTCGACGGCGCTTGCTGCCGGGGAAGGAAGGTGGGGGCGGCGGAGCTTCTGCCTGGGAGGGAGGTGGGGGCCGACGCCGCTTGCTACCGGGGGAGGAAGGTGGGGGCGACGGAGCTTCTGCCTGGGAGGGAGGTGGGGGGGCGAAGGTGGTTCTGCCGGCGGAGGGAGGTGGGGGCGGCGGTGCTTGCTGCTGGAGGAGGGAGGTGGCGGCGGCGGCCTGGGGAGGGAGGTGGAGTTGCGCTGACGGGGAAGGTTCGAGGAGGGCGTGGGGATAAGGTCGGGACGTGATAGTGGGCCGGTGAGGTCTGATTTTTGTTTTCTCGCATCCAGGAACGTCCCATCGGGCCTTATATAGGCGTTGTGATCCAAATATTTATTATATTCCCAGGATTAGAATAGTGCTATCCTATATAAATAAATAAATAAATATATATATATATATATATATATATAAGGCCTCTGGTGATCATTACATGTATTAATTGATTTGTATATATATATTAACGAATATTTCTTCTTTTAGCCCTCCGGATCGAGGAAATCTTCTTCAAGGGTAGTACGAGGCCATGCCAAAAAGTTGCCCGATGGCATAAAGTACAACATCGATGAAGTCAAAGCAGATGGCGAACCGATTGCTCCTGCAAACAATGCCCACAAATTTATAGGTCAATGCGGAGTTATTGTTAGGGACAACATCCCGATGACCGTTCAAGAATGGCATAAGCCAAAGGGAGATCGAGGAGTTAGTTTTGTCGACGAAAGATCAAAAAATTTGCTTTGTGATACGCTCATGTCACATTTCAACCTACCAGAGCATTTCACAAATCACGAACAAGAGAAAGTCAAGCAGTTTGCTCTTAAGAAGATGGCCACACAATTCCAGACTTGGAAGAAAAGATTATGGGCCGACTACATCAAGGATGAAAAGAAGAGTCCAGAATTCACTGGAGCACTAGAGAAGGTAAAAGATCACTAGGACTTATTTGTGCAGTACAAGGAATCGGAAGCAGCTAAGGAACGGTCGAGAAAAAAAAAGATAAATGCTGACAAAAAATAGTATCACCATGTTCTGGGGCTAGGTGGCTACAATACTGGGTTGCCTAAGTGGGAAGAATCTGAGAACAATATGATTGCTGTAGGGGTCACTCCAAAAACAGTGGGTTGGCCTGAGAGGTGCAGGACTTGGTTTTACGCACATGGGGGGAAGTTGGACCCAAAGACAGGGGAGATTATTGAACAGGCAATTCTTAAAAAAGCCTCGGCCGCTTTAATTAAAGCAATAGAAGAGGCTCGAAAGGGGGTGTTCCATCCCGAGAGAGAGAACGACGAGCTTACACGTGCCCTCAGGAACCTTGAACACGGAGGACGAACACGAGGCAAAGGCTTTGTTCCGTGGGTTGAGGGGTTTTCAGAGTGGAACAACACTTACAAAAGCCGTGCGAGAAAGAAGAAGTAGGATGCAGACCGGCTTCAAAGGGTATAATCAAAGAACGTGGAGGTGGAACACGTTTTAATGCGGTAGCAGGAGCAACTCGACACAATTAGCCAACAAAGGGCGTCTCAGCGGCAGGAGCAAGCAGATCCAGCATTGGATAGTATAGTCCCATTTATGCTGAAAAGCGGCGTGGGTTCCACGGGGGTCCCGGCCGATGATGCACTGCTGGCTCGCTACCCCGTGGATGATATCAAAGAGACGACAAGTTGTGAGCTACACATGAAAATGAAGAACATATCCATGAAGGTGGTGGTCGGCTTTGCTTCACCGAATGCACCTGAAGCAACCATCCATGGCAATCTGATTCCAGCTGGCTATGCTCGTGTCGGGGTGGATGAAGTTCAGTCAGGATATGACTCACTAGAGCATGACTTTCCTGGAGGTCAAGGGGAGCAGACACTGGGAGAAGTCATACGTGGTCTCATTGTATGGAGAAAGGAATGCATCGTCTTTCCAAACTCGGCGGCAAGGCCACTGACTCCTCCTCCAAGTCCGTCGCGTCAGCTGACTCCACCCCACCTCGAGACGGAGCGCAGCGCGACTCCTCCATATCGATCTCCGCCGCGTCAGCCGACTCCACCCCACCCCGAGACGGAGCCCAGCGCGAGTCCGCAATATTGATCTCTGCCGCATAAGCCGACTCCAAAGCGGAAGAGAGCACCAAAGAAGAAACCCGAGCCTCCTGCCAAATAGAAGTTAGCTTACGAGATGAGTGAGGAGGAAAACAGAGCGGTCGTGGCTTCCGAAGTGAAGGCCCATTTTGCACCGAAATCGCCCCTACCGCCAAAGGAGAAAAATACCTAAGAAAACCGTACAACACTTTGTGGATCTTCTAGAGCAACCCCCGGCACATGTGGAGAATAGGCGATCAGACTATGAACGCTCTATTAGCAAGTCATATCATGAACAAAAGCAGCAGTCGAGCCTTAAAGGTAGTAATAAAAGCGGGAAAACTGTTCCCCAGCTCGGAGAACAGGCAGTGCAATCGATCCCCTCACTCAAGGTGAGTACCGATAAGGCGGTAACCACCGCTCTTGCTAAAGAATTTGGTCTCACTGTTGAGCAACTCCTAGGCACCGAGGAACTCCCCATGGCTACATCATTTGCATGGAAATATGTCCCCGGGAACCCTCTGGTCAGGCCTGAGGAGGTCCCGCTTCTATCAACACAATTGCGCAGATTGCATGACTGGTACCTGAGAGAAGTAAAGAACGGGTGAGAGATGCTCATCGTGAAAGTCAAGCCAGAGCATTACTTCCATGGATTCGATGTGTGGATTGAGTTTTCAGAAAATTTTCAGTTATTCAATCGAGACGCACTCGACAAATCTATCGTCAGTTGCTATTGTCTGTAAGTAATTTCTTTTTGTAATTTAAGTCTTTAGCTCAGCTCGTTCATTGCCATTAATTATCCTCACTATATTCTTTTGTGTGCTATTATGCAGAATGAAGAATTTTTAATGCAAAAGAGATGGAGTCTATGGCATTGGGTTCATTGACCCAAATACCGTTAATGAAGTTAAGTTAAATAACCACGAAGAAGACTCGGAGAATAACCTGCTAAGGTTTTTGAAGGAACTAAATACCAGACCGAAAATACTATTTCCTTACAACTTCAAGTGAGTGTTACTGTCTTGTACTATAAATTCTATTTTGATTACTCGATGTTAAGTGTATTTGATGAGTTATGCATGCCCGCTTATACAAACATGTGCGCAGTTTTCACTGGATCCTGCTAATCATTAGAGTTGATGAGGGAACTGTTGAAGCACTGGCCTCAATAGGTAAAGAATCTAAAGAATACACCAGCCTGATTTTGATGCTCGACAGGTAATTTCAATCATTATCGCATTATGTCGGCCTCTTTAGTTCATTTCCTGATATCAAGTAATTAACAACTTCTTTATTCATTTTTTTGCCGGGCAGAGTTTGGAGAAAGTTCATCAAAGAGGTTGTCGATGAATGGAAACCAAAACTGAAATGGCGATGGTCCAAGATAATTAAGTAGTACTAGCTACGTCCGCGCATCTCGTTAATTCTAGTTTCAGTACCGTTATCATGCTTGATTATTATCTGATTAAATTCTATTCTCGTAAAGTGCATGGGCCAGGAACAGGGGACTAATTTATGTGCATACTACGTTTGCGAGAACATTCACTTTATGACAGAAAGGAGCAGAGATGCAAGACATCTTTGGGTACGTAAACACTATTCACAATTTTTTTATCATGATCTAATATATATACACACAACTAATATATTCATATTGATCTCCTTCTTTAAAGATGGTGGAGATGCGGGATAGTATCCTACCAAAGGACCGCATACGAGCATTTCAAGAGGAAATTGCGTGATTTTTGCATGAGCAGGTCATATCTCCCGGCAGAGAATACCATTACACCTAATGCATGCATGTAATGATCTGCAAATTGTAGGAGAAATTGTATATAAGTGTGTGTATATATACCTATATATATATATGTGTGTGTATGCATGGTCATACGAGAAATTCTATGATATATGATTGGTCGTACGAGAAATTCTATTATATTTGCAAGACGTGTACAGTATGTAGGAGAGTAAAATCTGTTTGAAATGAAAAAGAAAATGAAAAACACAAAATAAAAAGTAAAAATAAACCATAAACCCCTAAACCTTTAGTCCCGTTTGGTGCCACCAACCGGGACTAAAGGTCCCCAGCCCCCGGCGCGCGCTGCCGGCCACGTGGAACGGCTTTAGTCCCGGGTCATGGCCAACCGGGACTAAAGGGTGGGAGCCTTTAGTCCCGATTTATTTGTCCCGGTTAGTGACCCGGGACTAAAGGCCCTTCCCAACCGGGACTAAAGGCCATTCATCTACTAGTGTTGCTTGATGCTTGATGGATAGGCGTGTTGAGTTAGCTTTACTTTTCCCCATGGAATTAGTTATCGTCTTCTTCTTCTTCCTAATGAACTATCTGTATGTATGGAGACGATAGATTGATGCTCTTATCCTTAAGTCCTATTAGGGATGGAGGTAACTTTGTTGCGGTCTATGGCAAACTCGCGATTTATATTTCCAGCAGGTCCAGAAGATCACTTGAACTCATCATTCCATTATGTTATGTAGGCTTGCTGAGTTTGGAGTCGTCCAAAATGAGCGCCAAGAAAATGGTAATCTACAAGAGGAAGCATGGTACGTCGCACGCTCAGGGGGCTGATGGTACCATTCCATGGCCTCCTCCTATTTCTAGCACCAAGGTTGCCGGCAGCGAAGCCACGAAAGACCGGGCCCATGCCGATGACGATGTGTTGAACGGATATGGTCATGTAAAGAAGGTTGACTCTATCTCCTTATCGGCGTTGTAGAATTCTTGATATTTGATGTTATGTCGGTTGAATCTGGCTATCTGCCATTGTTGATTTTCCCACCTTCTAAGATGGTAATTTTTCACGCAAAAGTTGCTGCGTGGAATAGTACAATATGAGCCACGTGTTTGTACAACTCTATCATTCGTGTCTTTGAAAATTGTCTGATACCAATATGATGCAAAGACAGTTGTATCTCAGGATGTCAATAGCTGCATATGTTCTCAGAACACTATATTATTTGTTTGATATGTTTGATACGTGCCACACGTGTTTTTAGAACTCTGTCATTAATTAGGTCTTTCAAAATCGTTGATGTTTGATGTTATTTCTGTTGAATCTAGCTGACTACGTTAGTTCTGTTGTTACCGATCTTCCCTCCTTCTAAGAGCGCAATTTTCCTTGCCTTTTTGAAGCAGGGCGGAAAAGTTGCTGCGCTGAATAGTACAATATAAGCCACATGTTTGTAGAGCTCTGTCATTCGTGTCTTTGGAAATTGTGCGATACAAATATGATGTAAAGACATTTGTATCTAAAGATGTCAATAGCTGGATGTTCTCGAAGTATGCTGAGCAAATATAAGTATATGCTCTTTGTTTATATTATGCCATAAATTTAATGACCTTACTACATGATAGATCGAAGCTCTTATCCTTATGTCCTACAGTTGATGGAGTTCTGCGACGAAGTCCTGATCTATATTTCCAGCAAGTATCGGGAGAATAGTTATCACCATAATTTTCTAATGTTATGTCGGCTCGCTCGAGTGGTGTTTTGGAACGGTTCGACATGAGCGCTAAGATCACAGTAACCCATAACAGGAAGCGTGGCACATCACTCGCTCAGACGGCTGATGGAGCGACTCCGGAACCTCCTCCTGTTTCTAGCGGTGGGGTTGCCGACAGCGAAGCCCCGAAAGATGAGGCGGACATTGATAACGACCTGTTGAAAGGATATGATCATGTAAGAAACCTTGAGTTCTCTCTTTCCTTATCGTTGTAGGATTGTTGATGTTTGATATTATTTCTATTGCATCTGTTTGTCCACATTTATACTGCCGTTACTGATTTTCCCACCTTGTAAAATTGTAAATTTTCGCGGCTTTTTAAAGGAGGGCACAAAAGTAGCTGCGCCCACCGGTACAACTCGAGCCACATGATTTTAAGAACTCTATCATTTGTTTCTTCTGAAAATAATATGATGCCAATATGACGCAGACATTGGTATCTTGCAATGGAAATGTATTTGAACTCCTATGACTTCAAGGATCGAACTAAGATCAAGCTACATGTGTTGACATGTTTGCTTGTGGGAATTGCATATAGCCTTCACAATAGTTCTATACGGATTCTATCCTAAGTGAATTTCATTAGCCTGTTTTCTTCATTCTAACCATTTTTTGCTCTATAGTCTATACATCCCTACTGTCAAGTTCTTAAGCTGCAGCTGGGCATCATCGGGGTTGGAGGCCATTGTCGGCGGCATACCGTTGGCGAAGGTAAAACCTAAAGAGACAAGGACAGGAGCATGGAACTGTGCGGCGTGGTCTGTCGCCTGTCAGTCAGATGCAGTACTAAAACTATTGGCGAAAACTGCTTCAACTTTGATGTAGTGCTTTGGTACGTGGTCTCTTAGGCCATCTGCCGACTCATCCAATGACGCTCTGGCACTGCAATAGGAGGGAGAGGGGCCACAAAATTCTGTGTCAGCCCAATTATTACCGAGATGAAACAAGTGGGAGGACTTGCAGCATAAGCCATTTTGAGACGGCAAGGGAACTATAAAGTTTGTTCTATTGTTACAGATGAACAGAAGGCCTTGGATCATGTATACTTACTTGCTTTATTATCCGTAAAATATCAAAATGGCCTTTGACATGAGTACGTTTTGGATCTCGGCCTGGCCGGTTTTCCCAAAAAAAATAAAATTTGTTGGTTTCAGAAAATCTGAAAAAAAAATTGTACTAGTAAACAAGTATGTGACGTGTATGTGTGTAACATTTCAGGATATGTTGAAATGCGACCTGTACAAAAACGACAAATTCATGGTCTGGCTGGATGAATAGTATCATGTGACGAAAAGCCCTAGTTTTTTTTTGCACAGCCCTCATTTCAACATATTTCGTCTTGAAAATTGATACACCTGTGCGTTATTCTTTCATGTATGTCTGTATTTTTTTCAGAATTTTTTGATTGGAAAATTTTGAATTTTCCTGAATTTTGAATTTTGCATTTGGAGGCCTCGAAAAGCAATTTCCACTTTAACATCCACTATAAGTACTATTCGTGATAAGAAGGCCTACAAAGGGTGGCAGCACGACTTCTTAAGGCTCACATGTTATTAACAGTACGCTAGTGTACTTATACATGGATTGAAAGAAAAAAGATAACTGACCAGTTGGAAAAACAATATTGTACAACAGAAAACCTTGGTGTTAAGTACTTACCTGAGTTTCTCTTCAGGAGTGATCCCAAGAGCAACATCGCATACTGGGCAGGACTCGATCTCATCTTCATCTATTTTCTTCATAATACACTCCCGCCAAACTGCATACACGAACATGGATATAATACAGACAGGCATGCAAGTATCATACAAAGATTTGAAAGAACCAAATTTATAATTGCTCACTTGGACAGTTCCTATGTTTACGCTATACGGTTCGTCTGTCGTCATAAACCAGCAGTGAAACATTATCTCCTCAAAAGTGAGAATGCTTCCGCTGCTCCGCATCTCCCTAGCCCGCCGTCCTGCTCTGATCCCGAGCTCCAAACCAAATTCTCCTCAGATACTAGCGGCCAATCTCTGCCAAAGGAGATGGATGCCGGCGGTAGTAGTAGGAGTACGACTACCAGGAAGAGGAAATCAGCCGCAATAGAGGTTGAGGGCTAACCGGCTCCGCTGCCGGCGGCAGTGGTTGAACACGATGCAGGCAGAGAGGGTGAAGAGAGACGAGATCTCAACCTCATCCGCAACCCCACCCCACCCCCGCTCCCCCGGACGACATCCTCCGAAAGATAATCTGGCTCCTCCCTATCAAGCAAGCCGGTTGCACCCAGTTCCTCGTGAAACGGCGCCTCTTTATAGTGCGACTTTCCTATGATTCAAATAAAATAAAAAACCTTTGGACCCTAGGAAAACTAAAACCATTTTCCTTTTTTAAATGGTGGGGGGACGGGGGTTCAACCATCTCAATATTGTTTCAGCAAGAGAGCAATGTATTATGATAAACTTGATAACCGACATTAGTCCCACAAATTATACCGTAATCAACACCAAAATACATTTAGGTCTAGATGCAATTTGAACTTCTTTTGCGGCAAAGCTTTCAGGAAGGAATAAAAAAAGCTTTGTGCCTCTGTTGCCCCTTTCAGATGACAACGGTCAAGAGAAAAAATTGCATCATGTGCGAATTGACATGCAATATCCGCCATACCTAGGGGCCTCTACCGCAGCGTCCTATCTGTGAGCAGAGACGGGTGCCGCCATGTTTGATGTTAATTGGAAGCCATCGGTGGGCCCTTGCACCATCAATGAGGGATGTTGCCACTGTAGACATGGGCCTCCACGTGCAGCCGCTGCCCGCGCACTACACAACTGAAATGTGGGCCCTAATCACCATGTGCAACACTGGTCCAATTTGATAGTATCTTGAGAAGCAATCAGAGAATGTTTCTACAAATATAAATCTTGCAATTACCGGTATTTCTACAATTAATTGCAATTTAGGATATTTCATAGGTTTCCAAGATTAATTGCAATTATGCAATCAACGTTGTTTCCAAATAATGGTGATGTGATAGATACTCCATCATTGGAGCAGTGTCGGACACGTTGGATGTAGATGGTTGAATGGCTGGAATCATCTGGATTCACCAAAATCATGATTTTAGAAGTAGCAGTAGATTTACTCATTGATTCTAAGTTGATTGAGTTTTTCTTAAGGGCAAGCGGTTTAGATTAATTAAAAATTAGTTTAGTGAAAAAGTGTAACCTGCACTTTTCTAGAAAATTGCAACTGCATGAAAAAAGTGTAAGTTGCACTTTCACTAAATTATTGCATGGCCCCCTCTACGGGCATGTCCTGCACATACACTACCCTGTGGCCGCCTTAGTAAGGTCTCGGCCCCGTCTCCATTCCCCCGGTGGCCCTCTCGTCGTCGCAGCTCGGTATCCTGGACATTCACTTGGTCAAGGAAGATGAATTCGTTAAGAAATTCGTGCGGGGCGCCTACCTCTTTGTTGTTCACATGCGTTCACTTCCAACCACGGCCTCGCTCGGGGATGCACCATGGGGTTTTTCTGGAGTAGCTCCGGTGCAGGGGGCTACTAGCACGACAGGAATCAGCTTCTTTGCCGTCTGCCATGGCAGACGGCAAAGGCATGAATGGCGGTCGGCAAAGCTCTTTGCCGACTGCTAGCTGTCGGCAAACAGTCCGGCTCAATTCCTGCCGGTAAAGGCCTTCTTTGCCGTCTGCTTCAGAGAAGCGGACGACAAAGGTTTATGCCGTCAGCCGTTTGCGGCCAGCAGACGGCAAAGAGCGTAGACGGCAGTGAGGTGAGGTGGGAGCCGTTAGGGGTTAACGGCGTGCTTTGCCGTCAGCCGGCAGACGGCAAAGAGGCTAAGGTCTTTGCCGTCTGCTGGCGGACGGCAAAGAGCCCAAATAGGAGTCACTGGGAAGCTGCCACGTGGCCTTATTTGCCGTCTGCTAGCTGTCGGCAAAGGGATTTGAATCTTTGCCGTCTGCCAGCAGTCGGCAAAGACCTTAGCCTCTTTGCCGTCTGCCAGCTGACGGCAAAATGCCCAAATAGGCAACCCAGTGTTCCCAGGTTGCACAGGTAGCTGCCACGTGGCCTTCTTTGCCGACTGCTAGCTGTCGGCAAAGCTCTTTGCCGTCTGCTAGCAGACGGCAAAGCTCTTTGCCGTCTGCTAGCAGACGGCAAAGAGCCTATATAACCCCTGTTTTTAATTGAATTCATTCAATTTGACAGAAATTCATAGATATACACAGATAATACATATATACACAACAAGCATATCCAACAATATATTTCCACAAGTCCAACATATATCCATATGACATAAGAAGTTTCCAACAACATATCCATAGTGACATACACATCCAAACAAGTTCCCAAACATGTTTTCATAAACAAAAAGGAAGCACAAGGAGAATATATGAGTCCATCAATGCAAGCTTCCTCATCTCAAGCAAATCTGCAAATTGGGAAAGATGAAAGTTAGAAGAAGAAGAAGAAGAGGAAAAGAAGAAGAAGAAGAAAAGAAGAAGAGGAAAAGAAGAAGAAGATTTTATATTCTCTTTCTTTCTCTCCTCCCCCTCTTCTTTATCTTCTTCTTTTCCAACAAATGTAGTTAAAAAAGCCAATTTAGAGCTAAGCTAGGTAAATAGGTCATTTTGGAGATAAGCTAAGTTCAATGTATCATATTGGAGCTAACCTACGTAAACTTGGTCATTTTGGAGCTAAGCTAAGTTAAATGGATCATATTGAAGCTAACCTAGGTAAACTTGGTCATTTTTGAGCTAACCTACGTAAAAATGTCATTTTTTGCTATGCTAGGTAAAAATGCTAAGTGTGTAGGTCAATTTAGAGCTAACTTAGGTAAATAGGTCATTTTGGAGCTAACGCGGGTAAAATGGATCATATTGTAGCTAACTTAGGTAAACTTGGTCTTTTTGGAGCTAACGTAGGTTAAATGGATCATATTGGAGCTAACATAGGTAAACTTGGTCATTTTGGAGCTAACCTGGCTAATTAGGCCATTTTTGACATTACTAAGCTTATTGTGTCATTTTAGAGGACAACAAGCTAAGTATATGACATTTATGAGGTTAGCAAGGTTATTATGCCATTTACGAATAAAAACAATTAAGAGGAGGAAAAGAAGAAGAAGAAGAAGAAGAATAAGAAAAGAAGAAGAATAAGAAAAGAAGAAGAAAAGAAGAAGAAGACTTGGCACGGGCTTCTTGTTGTGGTGCGACTGAGAGAGAGGAACAAAATATTAGTCAAGGGCTCAAGCTAGCATGAAGATTGAAATTGCTATGTAAATAAGGTCATTTTGGAGCTAAGTAAGGTTATTATGTCATTTTTGAGGAAAAAAAGCTAAGTTTAGGTCATTTTGGAGGTAACCAAGATTATTATGCCCATTTTGACCAAACTATGCTAATTATGTCATTATTGAGCTATCCAAGGTAGTTATGCCTTTTTTTAGCTAACTAAAGCATATTTAGGCATTTTATAGAGCTATCTTAGGTTATTATGTCATTTTAGAGCTAATTATGTCATAAATTAACAAGCTAAGATTATTTTACGTCATTATTGAGCTATCAAAGGTAGTTATGCAATTTTTTAGCTAACTAAAGCATATTATGTCATTTTAGAGCTAATTATGTCATAAATGAACGAGCTAAACTAAGTTTAGGTCATTATTGAGCTATCCAAGGTAGTTATGCCATTTTTTAACTAAGTAAGCATTATTGAGCTATCCAAGGAAAAATGCTATCATGTAGAATGAAATTGCATGAATCATGAAGCAAACCACATACCCAGTGACCCCCGTACTCAAACAGGTCGGAGCTCCCTTGATGGTGTGGCACACCAACCATTTGGGCACGCTTATCCTTGGCCCTTTGGTGTTCGACTAGCCATTTGGGAGAGCACCACTCATCCTCCAACGCCTCCCAACAGTCCATCCTATCCGCACACCATCTCGGGGGCACCTAAGTTAGTCAAGAGAAATTTCAGCGCTACGCCTACGAATCAAATCAAGAGAACTAAGTTCAAGGCCTTAAGAATAGGTAATTACCAGCATGTACTTCTCCTTAGTCAGAAACTTGCCGCGACACTTCTTCTTCGCCCTCCTAATACCCTTCGAGGCGTAGTAGTCTCGAACGGCCTGCAGCCGAGCCTCGTGCCGTAAGTTCTTAAGTAGGCGCTTGCACTCGACTTCGACAACCGAAGCCGCAGCCTCCTGCTCTCCATCTGAAATCCTGTAGAAGGTCTGCAGTCAAACAAGACAACGCTGATTAGTAAAATCACTACGTACTGTTGATCTTTAATTCTGTAAAGGAGAAATTACCCAGAACTGACGGAACACAATGTCGGCCACCGTCTCGCACTCGACACCGGCGACCATCTCCCCCGGCGGGGCCGGGGCAGCCTCGTACAGCTCCCAGCTAAGTGCTAGCTGTGGAACCTGACCCTCACCGGGCAACGTGACCCACCCAGGGAAGTGCTGCCGGCAAAGCACACCAAGGACCTGGTTGGGCCTGCGGACACCACGGGGGTGTACCCAGCCCCTGCAGTATGTCAAGGCCAATGCATTAGATATTAATTTGAAGAAACAAGAAGGCAAAAGGTTAAAAAAGAGTAAATTCACTTACTTCAACCCATTAGGCTGTATCAACCACCTCTGGTCGGGGGTCGTCGGCACGGGCGGGAGCTTTGTACCACCACGCTGGTAGACCTTCTTGCCCTTGTCAACCATCTCGCCCTCGCTGTAGCTATCATCAGAGAAGGTGTCCTCGCTATCATCAGTAGGGCCACTAGCATCCGGAGTCTCGTGCGAAGAAGACTCCGGGACTGGAGTCTTCTGGGACGAAGACTCTGGGACCGGACTCACGTGGGGCGAAGGAGAGGCGCCCAGAGTCTGGTGGCGCGAAGGATCAGCGACCCCAGTCTGGTGGGGCGAAAGATCCACGACCCGAGTCTGGTGGCGCGAAGGAGAGGCGACCCCAGTCTGGTGGGGCGAAGGATCCGCGACCCGAGTCTGGTGGGCCGAAGAATCGACGACCGGAGGCTCATGGACCGGAGTCCGAGATGGGTCCACGTCAGACAGAGCGGTCCTGTGGTCGGGTGAATCAGCTAGGGGTGGCGGCGAGGAAGGCGTAGCAGCCTTCCTACCTCTCCCGCTGCCACGTCCACCTCTAGCAGCCTTCTTCGTCCTCCCCCGACCTCTGCCGACCGAAGAAGAAGGGCCCGCCGGTGCTGACTGCATACTGTCTAGCAGCGCTCTCCGGAGGGGCTGGGCTGGAATAATGGAAGCACCCCTCCCAGGAGCGCTCGCACGAGGCTCGGAGCGCTCTGGACCCTTGCCCACCATCCTGTCAACACCTGCAATGACAAAAAGTAAACGACATTAGTATAACATAAAAAATTTGAATAACTGACATGAATACTATGTATATAATTTAAGAGTATCATCATCATGAACATAATAAAAAATTGAATACCTGACATTACTAATATTACTCTGAATCGTCTATATATGCTCCGGGATCATTAAATGCATCATCATCATCACTATCAGTGATGAGCTCATCATCATCATTAATAAATGCATCAACATGTGGAAGGCCTCCTTTACGTAATTGTTCAAGCATTGAAAGGTCATCTGCAGCAGTAACTTCTTCTTGTTCCGGCTCTTCTTGTTCCGGCTCAGGGGTGAAGTCGGATTCACTATCGCTGTCTACTTCAATGTTCAGGGGTACAGTTGAGCGGTTCTTGAAATGTTTTTTGGAAAGACGTGTTTCTTCGAAGAATTCTCCTTCGTCATATGTGTCTTGGTCATAATCCTCTTCATTGGGGGGAGGTGGTCTAACACGTGGCGGCACTTCATAAACGACATCCCAACCACTGAGATTTTAATCACTTTGACAGGCCCACGGTAGATAGAAAACTTGGGTTGCCTGTTGAGCCGTAATATAGACATCGGGAACATCCAAATGGGTGCTTTGTTTGATTTGGACTAGCCCTATATGTTCATGAGTCCTTCTAGTATCCTTCGGCTGGAACCAATAACATCTGAAGACTACGACGTTTGGTGGGTTTTCATCATAGAATTGAAGTTCATAAATTGCTTCAACTCTTCCATAATACTCAATACCTCCTTCGCCGATAGCAGAGACACAACAATTTGTAGACTTTCGGTCGGCCATAGATAGCTCTTTGCCATAGGTACGAAAGCGATACCCGTTGATGTCGTATTTGTCAAATGAACGGACCTTATAGTCAAAACCATTAGCTACTTGTCTCAATTCGGCATCCATAATCTCTGAATTAGCCTACAAGTTTAATACGAAAGGATTGTTGCATTAGTCGCAAATTAGCCAAAGAAATGAAATGGTCTAATGGAAATTACCGTTTGTTTGAACCAAGAGATGAAACCGGGATAGGCGCCTCCTTGCTTTGCGAGAAGCTCATACTCTTCGATGGAATCCTTTTGTATCACTGCACCATACGAGAATATGGCGACGTATCGATTGCATCAAATATCCCGGAATAAGAGCAGTTCAAAGGAATTAGAAATTGCGAAACAATGTACGGAGATCTTACTCGATGTACGGCCGCACTTCTGTTAGGTTGTTGAAGAGATACAGCGAAATGGTCCGCCATTCTTCAACACCCAACGGTACTGGTTTCCAACCACTGGCTGGTGCGAGATCCCCTTTGAATAGGCTGAGGTTGGATTGACCCTTTTTAGGGTCGTCAGCATTGTACCGAGGCTTCGGATTATGCAAATGACGATTTTTGGCTTCGTAGTGTGCTGTCACGAAGTTTGCCGCCTCCTCAGTGATGAATGCCTCGGCCATCGATGCTTCAATTCTACGTTTGTTTTTACATTTTGCTCGAAGCGTCTTCTGCATTCTCTCAGTTGAGTAGCACCAACGATTTTGCACGGGCCCTCCCAATCTTGCCTCGGTCGGGAGATGCAAAATCAAGTGCTGCATTGGATTAAACATGCTCGGCGGAAAGATTTTCTCTAACTTGCAGATCAACTCCGGTGCCAACTGTTCCATTTCTTCGAGGAGGCCAGGCGATAGTTCTTTCGCACAAAGAACACGGAAGAAATAGCTCAGCTCTGCCAGTACTAGCCATTTATCCTCAGGGATGAAGCCACGCAACATCACCGGCATTATCCGCTCAATCCATATGTGCCAATCATGACTTTTTAGACCAAATATTTTCAATTTTTCAAGACTCGCTCCCCTCTTTAGATTTGCTGCATACCCATCGGGGAACATCAACTGCATTTTCACCCACAGAATAATTTCCCTCATAGCTGGCCTTCCAAGATTGAACCATGCCTTTGGCTTCGTGAAGTTCCGCTTTCCTTTCGGATCTTGCATGTTTTGTAATGGTCTATCACATAGCTCCTCTTGATCGACTCTAGCCTTAGGATTATCCTTTGACTTCCCCTCTATGCCGAACAATGTGCCAAAAATGGCTTCGGCGATGTTCTTTTCGGTGTGCATCACGTCGATGTTGTGTGGGCAAAGGAGGTCTTTGAAGTAAGGCAGATCCCATAAGCATGTCTTGTGAGTCCAGGCGTGTTCCTTATTATACCCCTTGAAATACCCTGGACGCACTGGATCTGGCTCGAGAGCGTTTAACTGATCTAGGGTTTGTTGGCCTGTCAACGCAGGTGGTGCAGAGTGTTTGACAACTCTACCTTTCATGAAGTTCTTCTTGTCTTTCCTGAACTTATGGTGAGGATCCAGAAACGGTCTATGCAAGTCAAAGCAACTATACTTGTGCCATGCGGTCAGCCAACGAAACTCAAGAGCTCCCTTGCATGTGGGGCACGGGAACCTTCCATGCACACACCAGCCAACGAATAGCGCATACGCCGGCAAGTCATGCGTCGAGTACATGTACCAGGCACGCATTATGAAGTTCTGTTTGCTAAAGGCGTCGTATGTCTTGAACCCATTATCCCAAGCTTCTTGCAATTCGTCCTTAAGCGGCTGCATGTACACATTCATATTCTTCCCCAGATAGTTGGGCCCTGGAATTATCAACGTCAGGAAAATGTTCTTTCTTTGCATAATCTGTCCGGGGGGGAGATTGAGTGGAATGACAAACACGGGCCAACAACTGTATTGGGTTGCCGTCTGACCATACACACTGAACCCATCCGTGCTGACGGCGACTCGAGGATGCCTTGGATCTGCCATTTTTTCCTTATGTAATGCATCGAAGCGCTTCCACGCTTCACCATCCGATGTGTGCACCATCATCACATTCCCATCTGCATCACGTTCGGTTCTTTTGCCCGTTTTGTGCCATGTCATATGTCTGGCCGTCTCTTTGACCATGAAAAGACGTTGAAGTCTTGGTACGATTGGCAAATACCGAAGAACATTAACGGGTATTTTGGTCTGCGTCTTCTCACCCATACCATTGTCTACCACAACATACCTGGATGACTCGCAAATGGGACAATAGTTCAAGTCCTCATACTGGTGCCTAAATAAGACACATCCTTTCTCACAGGCATGTATCTTCTCATAGGGCATCTTAAGAGCACGGAGGATTTTGTCTGACTGGTACAGGTTTGTAGGTAGCACATGGCCTTTGGGTAGAAATCGTCCGAATACTGTCATCATCGCGTCGTAGCATTCTCTACCCAAGTTGAACTGAGCCTTCAAAGCCATGATTTCTTAGATGGCATCCAGCTGACAAAGCTCAGTGTGCTCGTGGAGAGGACGTTTTGAGGACTCCAACATTTCAGTGAAGGCCTTTGCAGATTCCTCCATCTCCTCGTCCGAGTCCCGAGCATCGTCAAAGTCTTGCACCATGTCTTCCATCCCGGTACCATGCTCGTCGGTGCGACGACGAACCACCTCAGGTCTGGCACGTTGGGCAGACTCACCATGAAATGTCCAGACCGTGTAACCAGGCGTAAAACCAAACTTCTGCAGGTGTTTACTCATTTCAAGCTCGTCCCTCTTATTAAAGTTGTCGCACCGGACACAGGGGCACCAGCTTAATCTCTGGCCATTAGCAAATGCGGCTCTAACAAACTCTTTGGTTTTTGTTAACCATTCACCGGTCCAAACTTTCTGACTAGTGTAACCGGTGTACATCCACGCACGATCACTCATATTGACTTCCTACTAGACAGACAATAAATATATACATCATTAAGCAAACCATATCCATTAGTTAATGGAGTTTGTCAGTTCTCTTACGTCCATGCAACCTACATGCTAATAGGTAAAGATAGGTCCTAATCCCACCCGAGTATGTGTAGATTGAGTTCGTTTTCCCATGCTCTGCTCCGGATCCGACGCAAAATTTCGGCAGCACCTCCCCGCTGTTCTCCTGATACACGTCTCAGCAATAAGCAGAGAGGATGTGTACCCGGAGAACAACAGGGAGGCACTGACGAAATTCTGCATCGGATCCGGAGCAGAGCATATAGGAAAACGAACCCAATCTACACATACTCGGGCTGTCCATGGATAACGATGGACAATTCGAAAGAATCACGATTATAAATATGCAAATGCATGCATATTTATAGATGTAACCCTTTCGAACGGGAGACGCATAGTGGTTACGCATACTGATGACGGACACCTATAGCTAGCTAGTTTCATTGGCACGAAGACCGGAATAGAGCAAATGTAGGGGGGAGGAGGAGATGTCATTTGTGCTCACCAAGGAAAGCAGGGGCGGAGCTCGTCGAACGCACGGGGAGGTCGTCAAACACCACACCCTTGCAGCGACGAAACAACTGCACATTTTAAATCCACCTGATTAACACAAATATATATGATGTTTTGCATAACAAAATCGAAAAATATACGACCTAACTCATAATTCACAAATATATGACCCCGTCGGGGTCGGGGTCGGGGTCGGGGCAGGGTCGGGGTGTGGTGTCAGGGTGTAGGTGTCGATCGGGATGTCAGGATGTCGTATGTCGGGGTCGATCAGGGTGTCGATCAGGGTGTCGGGGTCAGGGTCAGGGTGAAATTTCATGAGAGAAGACATAAACATCAAGTGAAACAATTAACATTGTACAAAGTTGAAAACTTGCTACTACGACGAGGTAAAGTTCCTTTGCGAAATCTATAGTCTTGAAAGCGATATATAATAGCATCATCATCAACCTTTGCAAATATTTCTCGCTCAGTAATTATTTGGTCAGTAGCAACAACGATAAGCAGTACTGCAGTAGCAAATACTAACATTATAGCAAGCAGATCAAAAAATGTTCAATCTACAAAATTTTAACAACAACAACAGCAAGGCAGTAGCATTCAGTGTAGCACAATGCACATGCACATATTATCCTGTCTGTGAGTGAGTGAGTCTGTCCATTACCAATCCGGCTCTTCAGTGCGGCTGCGGCTGCGGCAGACGGCGTGGCGGACAGGCAGAGTCGCGGAGACCAGGGCAAGGGAGGCCGGAGCCCGGAGCAGAGCCGGCGTGCAGAGCAGTAGAGCCGCAGCCCGCAGAGGAGAGCCGGAGAGAGGGAGAGCGGCGGAGCGGGCGGCGTCAGTGGCGGAGGCGCGGAGCCGGCGAGCACCGGAGGGGGCAGCGGCAGTGGAGGAGGGGAGGGGGCGCCGGTGGTGGAGAGGGGAGGGGCGCCCACGGTGGTGGAGGGGAGGGGGGAGGCGACGATGGAGGGAGGGAGGGAGGGGGGAGGAGGTGGGGAGGAGGGAGGGAGGCGGTGGATGGGGAGTGGGGAGGGGGTGGGAGGGGGGGAAGGAAGGAGGGGGGGGGAGGCAGGGCGAAGTCAACGGGAGGAGGAGGTAAGGGGGAGGGGGAGGGACGGAGGGATTGCAGGGAGGGCAGGGAGGGGTGGAGTGAGGGAACGGGGTGAGGAGGGAGGACGGACGGAGGCAGGCAAGGAGAGGACAGGGGAGGATAGGATAGAGTTGGAGAGGAATGAGAGGGAGGGAGGCCCGGGGAGGGGGCGGCGGCAGCGGCCTGCGCGGGAGGGGGCGGCGGCGGCGGCGGCCTGTGCGGGAGGGGGCGGCGGCGGCGGCGGCGGCCTGCGCGCGTGCGGGAGGCAGAGGGTGGGGAGGCGGGAGAAAGAGATGGAGGAGGGCGCGCGCGCGGGGGGCCAAATTAACCCCCCGCATTGCCGTCTGCCAGCAGACGGCAAAGAGGATGACCGTTAGACGGCCACCGCCGTGAAACTGTGGGCCCCTCTTACCTCTTTGCCGTCTGCTGGCAGACGGCAAAGAAGTGGCCCGTGTGACCTACCCAGTGCAGTACCCCCGTGGGGTCCACTTTGGACTTTGCCGTCTGCTGGCGGATGGCAAAGAACTCTTTGCCGTCTGCTGGCGGACGGCAAAGAGCTCGCAGATGGCAAAGACCCTGTTTGCCATCAGCTGGTTCTTTGCCGTCTGCTTTGAGAAGACAGACGGCAAAGAGCCTCTTTGCCATCAGCTGGCAGACGGCAAAGAGCTGGCAGATGGCAAAGACCCAGATTCCAGTAGTGTAGAGAGGAAAAGGCATCAAAAGGCTTGCCCACAAGGTGGAATCACACCTATGGAGAATCATGCAACACGTCATGATGTTTGAGATCCACGAGACATAAAGATAGACAACCTCTGTCGAGGCACTGATCTAGGGATCGTCACCATGTCCCATGATGCGGTTCCCCAGGTACCGAATGAAGAATAGTGGATCATGGAGAAGGTGGTCTTCGAGGATAAGGATTTTCCTTTGAAGAAGTGAAAATGGGTTGCCTTTGCTTTCGCTAACAACAACGAAACTGTCCCGCTACAGCCGACCCCGACTAGTGCTTCTCCAACTCCAAGGATTTCCGAGAAACATAGTCCATCTCCTCAACCAGCATCGATTCATCGAGGAGGAGATTTCGTTCCAGAAGAGGAAAGCCAATCTGGTCGAAGTAATCAACATCAGCGATGATGATAGTGTCGTCCTAGTCATACCAACCCAGATATTTGGCACTGTTCTCCAGAAGAAGTGGCCACGGGATGCAAACGCGGTCGCGACCGTGGTCCTGGTCATGGTAGTAGATGTGGACGCAGACACCGACCAAGCTCTGTAGGTAAGTCGGCCCAAGCTGCTTCGTCCTCACAAGGAAACCGGTGTTGGCTAATAGTTGATGGAAATATACCCTAGAGGCAATAATAAAGTTGTTATTATTATATTTACCTATTCATGAGAAAGGTTTATTATTCATGCTAGAATTGTGGTGACCGGAAACTTAAATACATATGTGGATACATAAACAAATACCGTGTCCCTAGTGAGCCTTTACTAGACAAGCTCAGGTTTCCTAACCATAGACATGTGTTGTCACTTGATAACAGGATCACATCATCAGGAGAATGATGTGATGGACAAGACCCATTCGTTAGCTTAGCATATGATCGTTTAGTTTATTGCTACTGCTTTCTTAATGTCAAATACATATTCCTTTGACCATGAGATCATGCAACTCCCGGTTACCAGAGGAATACCTTGTGTGCTATCAAACGTCACAACGTAACTAGGTGATCATAAAGATGCTCTACAGGTATCTCCGAAGGTGTCTGTTGAGTTGGCGTGAATCGAGATTGGGATTTGTCACTCCGTATGACGGAGAGGTATCTCTGGGCCCTCTCGGTAATACACATCACAAGAAGCTTGCAAGCAAAGTGACTATGGAGTTAGTTACAAAATGATGTATTACGGAACGAGTAAAGAGACTTGCCGGTAATGAGATTGAACTAGGTTTGGAGATACCGACGATCGAATCTCGGGCAAGTAACATACCGACAGACAAAGGAAATTTCGTATGTTGGCATAAAGGTTCGACCGATAAAGATCTTCATAGAATATGTAGGAACCAATATGGGCATCCAGGTCCCGCTATTGGTTATTGACCGGAGAAGCGTCTCGGTCATGTCTACATCATTCTCGAACCCGTAGGGTCCGCGCGCTTAACGTTCGTTGACGATATAGTATTATATGAGTTATGTGAGTTGGTGATTGAATGTTGTTCGGAGTCCCGGATGAGATCATGGACATGACGAGGAGCTCCGGAATGGTCCGGAGGTAAAGATTAATATATAGGACGATACTATTTGGTCTCCGGAAAAGTTTCGAAATGCACCGAGTATTTATGGGATCACCGGAAGGGGTTCCGGTAGGCCCCGGGAGTTTATTGGGCCAAACAGGCCAACGAGGGAGTGCACACCAGCACACATGGGGCTGGTGCGCCTCCACCTCATGGTGCCGTCCCTAGGGAAGGAAAGGGAGAGGGCTGGCCCCAATTGCCTTTTCTCCCACATGAGAAAAAGGGAAAGGGGGGGGAGGCACCCCCTCCTGCCTTCTACCAAGCGCCAGAAAAGGAAGGGGGGCCGCGCCATAGGGCAGGCGCCGAATGGGGCTGGCGGCCACCCTTGGGGCGCACCCTGGCTGCCTCCCCTCCCCCCACCTATATATATACATGAGAGGGTGGGGGCGCGACACACCACGACAAACCCCAAGCCGTGTGCGGCGCCCCTCTCCCTGGTTTCATCCCGCGTCAAGTTTTTCCGCAGTGCACGACGAAGCCCTGCGGGAACAAGTTCACCACCACCGTCACCACGCCGTCGTGCTGCCGGAACTCATCTACTACCTTGCCCGACTTGCTGGATCAAGAAGGCGAGGACGTCATCGAGCTGAACGTGTGCTGAACGCGGAGGTGCTGTGCGTTCGGTACTTGATCGGGCGGATCGTGAAGGTGTACGACTACATCAACCTCGTTGATAAACGCTTCTGTTTAACGGTCTACGAGGGTACGTAGACATACTCTCCCCTCTCATAGCTATGCATCTCCATGGATAGATCTTGCGTGTGCGCAGAAATATTTTTGTTTTCCATGCAACTTTCCCAACAATAGCGCCCTCTTCTCCAGTGTATAACAAGTGCTTGTTCACAGTGCCACCACCTTTGCCAGTGGCTAATGGGCATCGCCTGGTTCAAAGTAGTACAGAGGATGAAAGCGGTGCATGTTTGGAATTGGACAACTTCGGACGCAATCAAGAGGCTCGGGAATTCGCACGAGAACAAAGATAGCTGTTCTTGGATCTGGACACCACCGATCGAGAGACAGACGGGACGCCAGACGAGAATACAGGACACCAAAACCAATGATGGTCGTGCGTAGCGCTACAGGAAGGCCGCGAGGAGTGCGTCCTATCATACACAATAGGGAGCACAAAACAGAAACGTGCAAGCCGCATGAGCAGCGTAGAGAGAGTGAACTCACATATATGGCCACACTGGACGAAGGCGCAAGCCTCCTGGAATTAGCCTTTGCAAAGTGGACACCCATGTCGTTGTGCGATATAGCCACTGGCATTCCACACCTGCGCGAACTAGCATGCAGCATCCTTCATGAGCCAAGGGCCACTACCCAACGTCCTTTGCATGAGTAGAGACGGGCACCGCCATGTTTGATGCTGACAGGAAGACGTTGATGCACCCTTGCCCCATCAAAGATAAACATTGCCACTTCCGAGAAGGGCCTCCACGTGCAACCATTGTGCGTGCACTCACTGGTACAGCGAGGTGCTATACAAATGATTTTTAACCCCTTTCCGCGACGGCGTTTTGAACCGTCGTCAAGTGAGTGACTGCGATAGGGGGTCCTTCCCACACGACCCAGAAACCGTCGGGGATATGCCCTCCTGACACACACGCTCGGCAAAATGAGGCCGTGTGCGACCGGCCAGCGATCAAATATGGTTATACGTACAGTTGTGTTAAAAAAATACAATTATACAGGCCAAATCTCGTTTCCGATCGTAAGTACATCCGACATAGTCTGTCCCCGCTAAACGTTTCCGTTCGTCTGTACATTCCACACAGTCAATCCAAGGAATACGTTTCCGTTAGTATGTACATCCCACACAGTTAATCCAAGAAGTTCGTTTCCGTTCGTATATATATCCCACACAGTCACTCCAAGGAAAACGTTTCCGTTCGTAGATACATCATACACAATTTTCCCCATTAAATCTTTTGTGATAGCGTTGCCATTGCACATGATATTAACAATTTTATCGTTTGCATTATTCAATGCATCACACACGGTGCATAGAAGAAACTGTGTGGCAAAGGATGTTCATCACACACACTTTTTATGTGGTAAACGTTTGCGCAAGGTGGCCTAATGCAAACAGTTTTCACGAGGATGTCGTGTGTGATTGTTCATTGATCCAACATGGTTTATTCCTAAAAACTGTGTGCGTTGCCTGAGGTCATCGCCTATGGTGTTTTCTAAATAACCGTTTGCAATAGAAAAACTTTATTAGCAGGCTAATTGACCATTAGCAGTCTAATTGCCCTATTATTAATAATCTATTTATTAATCTAATTGACATTTTATATTAAGCACACAATATATTTCATTTCCATATTAAGGAAGCTGGATTTGATAATTGAAAAACATCAGAGTACAACATCATATAGTTTCAGCACTCAGCTACCTCATTACACAACTGCACCAGCACCAAGTTTCACATGCAACATCTATAACCTTTCGAAATTAGCATCATAAACGGTACATAGACAGATGCATCTCATCTGGAAAACTGTTGAAGCGGAAGGCGAATTTTGAGCCTTCATTGATGTTGAAGGTCCTTGCAACTTTAGGCCAGTGCCTGTGGATGATTGACCGTCCATCCTTCGTCCTCTTCAGCAACACTTCAATATTGAACCGTGGGTGTTGTATGAAAACCTTCCTTGCCTCCTGACCATACAGGTGGTTTGAGAGGTAATCATCAGTGAACTGCTTAGGAAAGACCTGAAAACAAGGATGTGCATAAATATCTTCTCTATATTGGAAATGGGGCAAAGGAATAAAAAAAGGCATGGTATAATAGTTAGTACCATCTTGTAGTGAACTGACGTCTTCTTCATTGTGCAGACAAAGATCTTGTTATTTTTTGTCGCTAATTTCTTTATCCTAACAA
The DNA here is from genome assembly GCA_011799875.1 of Thinopyrum elongatum. Classification (NCBI taxonomy): domain Eukaryota; kingdom Viridiplantae; phylum Streptophyta; class Magnoliopsida; order Poales; family Poaceae; genus Thinopyrum; species Thinopyrum elongatum. The sequence continues at coordinate 469,956,430 of CM022301.1, forward strand.
TCTTTCTGAGTTTCTTGACTTGACTGATATTCATGGATAACTCATTTTCTCATATGCAAAAAGGGTCGAACAGTGGGTCAAAACCTCTTACAGCAGGACCTACATATGGAGGACCAAATTGTTAAAAACCTAAATATTTGAATGGTTCCTGCAATTGCACAATAATGTGCTATTAGACAAAGGATCATGCATGTGCAAACCTCGATTGTAAACCTCAGTGCTTCTCATTATTTTCCTGCAACACATATAAGGTAGTTAGTCATGAGGTTAAGTGAGGGTTCGCATGCTATCAGTAAAATATGTTGATGAAAATTAAGCACATTGCAAATTCATCAAATTAATTCAAGCCACATGTAAATCCCATTTATCCAAACCAAGCATGATTAAGAACATGGAAATATAGCAGTTGTATATGTTTCTCATGTATTAAGTGTAGCCATATTTCGATTTATTCCTTACATGCACAACAATACAAAATTCTAACCACGACAATTGGACATCGCATTGCAGAATTGAACCAAGCAGTTAACTAAACACCACAACAAATGAACCAAATATTAACTGAGCACCACATTGCACAATATTACATACTCCTAATAAAAGATCAGACAGTTAACCAAACCAAGCATGCTTAACAACTTGAAAATAGAGCAATTGTATTTGTTTCTCATGTATTTAGTACAGCCAAATTCGATTTATTTCTCACATGGTATACAATAACAGAATGCACCCACAACAATTAAACATCGCATTGCAGAATTGAACCAAACAGTTAACTAAACACCACAACAAATGAACCAAACGTTAACTGAGCACCACATTGCACAATGTATAACATACTAGAAGATCGGACAGTTAACCAAACCAAGCATGCTTGACAACTTGGAAATATAGCAATTGTATTTATTTCTCATGTATTTTGTAAAGATAAATTCGATTTATTTCTCACATGAAAGACAATACAAAATTGCAGCCTGAAGAATTGAACATCACATTTGCAGAATTGAACCAAACAGTTAACTGAAGACAACAACTAATTAACCAAACAGTTAATAAGTGAGCACCACATTGCACGACATATAAAACATATACACTAGAGCAACAGATTGCATGGTAAAAATAGATAGCACAATTCATTAGAATTTGTTAAGGAAAGGCAGGAGCAGCACATGCAACGGGTAAACCAAGCATGGTTAACCTGCGTAGCTAGTAAACTGAACATGGGTCCTTATAGTGAGCTAATAAGACAAGCTACTCCTCATCGTCGGAGATATCGATGATGATTGGCTCCTTGCACATGGAAGACGGCAAGGCCTCCACATCGTGGGTGCCCTCGTCATAGTGGTGAGTTGCCTGAGCCGCTCCGGGCACCAACCTGCTGGCTCTCGAGTTGAGGTAAGCACGTGCACGCTGAGAAAACACCTCGTAGTCTTCGTCGAAGGCACCAAGGGTGGCCTTGAGAAAATGCCACGAACTGTCGTTTAAAGTAGCCAACAGCGTCGCGGCGTCGGCGTGCGAGGCGTCGACGGTGGCCTCGACGGCGAGGTGCTCCTCCAAGATCTGGGGGTCGGCACGAATGGCAGCCATCGCGACCTTATCCGCGCGTGCGGCCGCGATTTGCTTCTCCGCTGCCAAATGCTCCTTGAGCTCCTGGCTATACTGCGTTCACCATGGCTTAGGGCGGCGCTTATTTGGGGAAGGGGTCAGTGATTTGGGTAGAAGGTGTCGTGCCGGTGGTCGGGGCATGTGGGATATGAAAGGAGGAGGAGGATGGGGGTCGGGTGTGGATTACCTGCCTGGATAGACGAGGCCGAGCTGCGTGAAGGAGGATCGCGGGCGAGGAGGCGGCGCTGCAAGCAAGGAGTGAAGGTTTCAACTTGGAAAGGAAGGCGAAAACAGGGGAAATATGGCTTTTGGTAAGGGGGAGGGGGCGGGGATGTAGATATTTCCGCGGAAGCCGAAAATTTCGAATCGGTGCAGCGAAAAAACTTGCACGCAAAGTGTCATCAGACATAGTCCCTTATTTAGCACTGTGTACGATATGTGAACATCACAAACGATTCATGTAGCTTAACCCGTGCATGATGAGTTTGAACGTCAAAATTTTTGGTTTAAACTTCCCTAGTTACAGTGGTCATCCACGTCATTGCATAATTTGGGTACACAAAGGAGACTACAGGACACCCACACTTCTTAATCGAACAAGTTCAGTAATTAAACAGAGCTTGCTGACCTAAAAATTAATCTAACAAATTAAAGACCGGCGCTCTTAATTAAACAAAACAAAGAGTACTACTACGGCTGGTGCTCGTCGATCTCCTCCGCCTGCTCCATGTCTAGCTCGGGCCCGGCGGTCTCCTGGGGAAGGGGCTCCATGGCATCCATGGCACCATACTCGGCAAGCATCTCGCCATCCGCGTCCGCCATCTCTTTGGAAAAGGCCGCCACGAGCTGGGCGTGGGCGGTCGCGATCTAGGCTTGGACGGGCTCCGTCGTGGCAAGGTATGCGGCGGAGGAACGGACGGCTGCTCGAATTCTCTCGGCGATTGCCAACTCTTCGGCTCTGGGTTGCTGACCGTTGTCGGAGAAGCTTTGTTCGATTTGTGCGGTGACCGCCGTGAGCTGGGCGAGGGCGGCCTCGACATGGTCATGGGCGGCCTCCATCAGGGCTAAGGCCTCCGCTGCGGAACGGACAGCTGTTGTGCCCCTCTTGCTAGTTGCTATCCCCGAGGCAGATGTTGCTGCCGCCACCTGAGAAGCAACAGCGGCGGTTTAGGCTGCCTTGGCCGCCCGGTCGCAGATTGCGGCCGTGCTCATGCACCTTGTTAGCACGCGCATGGTGGCTGCGGCCGCGCTCTCGCCGGACTGGGCCACCGAAGTTGCCCTCACGACGTGGGTCCACATCCCCATCTTTCACCGGCGACGATTGAACAGTGAAATGATATTTGGGGAGCGAGCTAGTATACTTGACACGCCGGCTGTGGACTGTAGCCGACGCACCTTCTCGCGTAAGCCATAGGCGTACTATACTCCGACGGTGCTCCAAGATATTTTGTACTGCATCTCACATGGTTGGTGATAATAAACTATGTGCGATCTACTTGATTTTTCATCATGATTTGAATTACATAATGGGGTCACAGCGGCAATGGAGGGTGTTTGAATTGCGAGAACTTTTATCTGCCGTGAACATGCAACTATAGGTGTGTCGTAGAAAAATTGGAATTATTCAGGGTTCGTTTGGACATTTTTATACATTAACTTGGTTTTCTAGCCATTTCAGGTGCCCAATTCAAAATTAAACTACATGCACATGCTCCGGTGCACCAACATAGGTTGTAAAATCATATATGTGTCCATGGGTTTATGCTTATGTCCCATACAAGAAATAGGGATGAATTTCAAACACCACAGCATCGTGGCTCTCCGGCAAACGTTGAGGTACTTGCTATTGTAATTCTAGTAAATCCAAAGCCCGTCTGAAATTCATGAACCTTGGCATGCTATCATGGAATGGCATCAACATGATGGTGTAAAAAATATTGTCCCATTTGGGGCAGGTTATGGTATAAGCTTCCCACAAACCAGAGCTTCTCAGAAGAAGCCTCATGGTTCCGTTAGGGAAACGTGTCACCTTTGTGGATAAAACGATATTCGTCGCCTCTTCTTACTTTCAATTTTTTCCTGGTGTCAACATAGAACAACAGGAGTGTCGTGTTAAATTTTGGAATTTTTCGAAGATCGTGTAGACATTTTTATACGTTAACTGAGTTTTCTAGGCATTTATGTGCATAATTCAAAATTGAACTACATGCACATGCTCTAGTGCATAAAAACGGGTTGAAAAATTAAATGTGTGTCCTTGGTTGCAAGCTTAGGTCATATGCAAGAAATGAGAATAAATGTCAAACACCTTAACACTGTCGCTCGGCTGCTAACATTGAGATACATGATTTTAAAATTCTATTAAATCGAAAACTCGTCTGAAATTCATGTAACTTCACATGATATCATAGAACGGCATCGACATGCCGTGGTAAAAATATTGTCCCATTTGGGACAGGTTTGGGCATAAGCTTCTCGCAAATCAGAGCTTATCTCACAACAAGCCTGATGGTTTCGGTAGGGAATGTGCCACCTTGGGGGACAAAACAATATCTGTTGCATCTTCTTACTTTCAAAAATTTTCTCGTATCAACATAGAGCAACAGGACTGTTGTGTCAATTTTTGGGATTTTTCGGGGTTCGCTTGGACATTTTTATACATTAACTGAGTTTTCTATGCATTTATGTGCATAATTAAAATTTGAACTACATGCACATGCTCTAGTGCATATAAATGGGTTCAAAATTGAAATGTGTGTCCTTGATTCCATGCTTAAGTCCCATGCAAGAAATGAGAATGAATGTCAAACACCTTGCCACCGTCGCTCGGCCGCTAACATTGAGATACATGATTTTTAAATTCTAGTAAATCGAAAACACGTCTGAAATTTATGAAACTTGACATGCTAGCATGGAACGGCATCAACATGCCGTGGTAAAAATATTGTCCCATTTGGGGCAGGTTAGGGTATAAGCTTCTCACTAACCAGAGCTTCTCACAACAAGCCTCATGGTTACGGTAGGGAACGTTTCACCTTTCTGAACGAAATGATATCCGTTACCTCTTCTTGATTTCAATTTTTTTTAGTGTCAACATAGAACAACATGACTAGACGATCGTTTCTCCTAGTTTAGAATGCATACAATTGTTTATTGAGGTGTGTGCGAATGATCTGTATAGTCACTTATGTAATTGGATGTTTATTTCAGTTATATATATATGTTATTCTAAAATCACACGGCTTATTAGCAGCAATCGTCTGTGTTATTATTGGTCTTCGCACACATTTCTGATTACGGACCTGTTTGCCGCGTATCACACACATCTTGTTCAGTTGAACGGCTTGTATTGTGTTGCCTAATCACACACAATTCATCCTAGTGAACTGTATGCCGTATATCGCACACACCCTTATCTAGCTGCCCGTTTCTGTTGTTTTGCCTCATCGCAAACAGTTCTGCTGGATTAACCGTTTGCCACGCATCACACACGCAACTCCAATATGAACCGTGTTTGATGTCACCGTCATCGCAAACGTTTTGCATCTTTTTTGACGGTTTTATTACATCACCGTTTGTGATTGATGCATCGCACACAGTTTCGTCGAAGAGTCTCTGATTGTACTGTCGCGTTTGGACCATCCTGCAGTAGTGACTAGACAACAAATGTCTGCGCGCAGTCGGCCAACGCATGAGCATCATGTAGACACCGGCACACCGCGGTCCAAAACATGTCAATTGCAGGACCTTGGCAGCACTATCTGCCGAGCTGGCCAAAGCGGGAAGCGGACAAATCTACCGTCATGTTATTTTGTTGATCCAAAGTAGATTTAAGTTTTTCTTAAGAACAATCAGTTTAGAAAAATCAACTTGAGTTTACTAAATAAGTGTAGCTTGCACTTTTCTACAAAAATGAACTAAATAAAAAATTGTAAGTTGCACTTTCACTGAACTGTTGCACTTTTCTAAATTGAATGAGACTTCAGAAAGTATCATCGGCTTAGGCATAGACGGTGAATACCCCATCAGAATGACCTGTGGAGTGTGGAGCCAGCTATGCAGCTCGCTCCGTGTGCAGCTTTGACGGCCACGCACTGGCATAGACCGTTACCAGCCAAAACCACTAGACCACCTGGGACAAACCCAAGGCATCTCGCCTAGAAGATCTTTCAAACAAATGACGGCTACTGCAGCCTGCGACTAGAGCGAATGAGGAGGAAAGAGGGCGGGGAAAGGTGTCGGGCCTGTGGAACAAAGGATATCCAGGCCCGTCTGCCTTCGGCCCAGGGCGCGGCGCATGACGAAGGCCCAGCGAGTTGCGCACCAATAGGCACCACGAACAACAACCCCCCCCCCCCCCTGCATGAGGGCGTAGCCTCCTGAGGTCCCCTCTTCAGGAGGAGGGCGAGAAAGCAGGGTGCAGCAGTTCACAAAGAGCCTTGCGAGGCGGCCTCCCGAGGCACCTTCCCTAAGGCGAGCTAGTCTAGAACTGTTCGGCTCGGTTGTGTGGCTCCATGCCCCCCATGTGGGTGACGTGCGTGGCGACGGACGGCGACAGAGGCCGTGCTAACAGGCACGGATGAGGAGGTTTTCCCATTTGGTGCTAAGGGAGCAAAGCAGCAATCCAGTTCCCAAAGCAACCCCCATAGGTTGCCCGATCGGCGAATGAAGACCAGGACGACGGATGTGTAGGACGGAGGTCATTCCCAAGCCCACCGACGCATCATGGATGGAGGCTTTGCAGGCGAAAACCACCTTTTGTCAGGATAGACTACGCCCTTGTCCCCCTTCAAACTCGTTGTTGTGTGGCAACCCTTCCCGCCAGTGTTTTCGGGGGAAGAGGACCAAGGCAGGAATAAAAGGAGGGCATGGTGCCGCTATAGAGGAGGTCGACCACTTGTTCCTCAACCCTTGTACACTCTCTCTCGAGCAATCCCAACCAAGCAGCAGTAGGGTTTTACACCGCAAGGTGGGCCAAACCTGCGTAACCACTGTATCGCCGATCCGCCCCCGCTCGCTCGCTCTCGCCGTAGCCTCGCCTTGGTTTAGCTGTTGGGAAGGACGAAGCAGAGGAAGGGGCTCACCCCAGTGCTCGAACCTTTGGGTCCCCGGAGCGCAGATTCTGACATTTGGTGCGCCAGGTAGGGGTGCGCAGCCGTCCTTCCGCTTAGCTCTGCTTCCCGCTCCGCCAGCTTCATGGGCAACGCTCGCTGCGAGCATGTCGAGCGCAGGGCGTGTCGCATGGCTCAGACGGAGCCGGTGAGCTGCGGCAACCGCCACCGCTCTGCCGGGCCGCTGCCGCTGCCTCTGACCGTGCTGCTCACGAGCAGCAGGACATCTCCATGCACCCCGTCCGTGCAAGCAGACGGCCGCACTGCCATGGCCTCTTCCTCCCACGCCCGCGGCGGGCCGCTGAACACACAGGCCGTGCTACTCATGGCGCGCGAGCAGCTCTGCTACCGCCCTGCTAACGCCGGCTATGATGCTTGGCTGGGCCACATCACCGAGCTCGTCAACGCCGTCGGGGACGCTCCAGCGCCCTCCCACTCGCTACGCCCTCTGCCGTTCATGTCGTTGACGTGGCGCATGGAGCACCTCCGCTGCCTCCTTTGCGCAACGAGCTCGTCGGGTCCCGGCGTGACGCGCGGGAACGTGACCCGTCCCGCTGTGCGACCCCGCTAGTCCGAGATGAGGCCAGCTGCTAGATCATCTGTCTTGCGCCGCCTGATGCCTGCGTGCTCCTCGAACAGCAGCACCAGCGCCAGGACCGGGCGGTCCAGGATGTCGCGGTGGCTGGGCGCGAGAACCGCGTCGCCCTCGCGGGTGGCGTTCCCTCAAGCAGTGTGGGCTACCATGCTTTCACCCGTGAGCTACGCCGGGTGGTGGCCCACGAAGTTCAAGCCGGAGCTGCCCCCGCGCTACGACGGCACCCCCAACCCCGTGGAGTTCTTGGAGCTCTATGCGCTGAGCATCGAAGTGGCGAACGGCGACGACAAGGTCATGTCAAACTAGTTCCCCATGACCCTCTAGGATGGCCCACGCTCCTGGCTCATGAACCTGCCTGAGGCGTCGATCTCTTCGTGGAGCGAGCTCTGCAACTAGTTCTTCGCTAACTTCAAGGGCACCCACGACCGCTCCCTCACCATAAACGACCTGCGGCAGTGCCCCGATGAGACTCTCCGCAAGTACGTCCAGCGCTTCAGCCAGGTGCGCAACAAGATACCGCGCGCCTCCAACGCGGTCGTCATCTCTGCGTTTTCAGGATGCGCGAGAAGCTCACCATCAACGACGAGTTGGACTCGGTGCTTGAGTTGTTCGACCTCGCCGACAAATGCGCCAAGGCTGAGGAGGGTCACCTTTTCATCCACAACGACCTTGATGTGGCGCCCGACGCAGCCAAAGCCAAGGGTAAGAACATCAAGCACAAGGGCCCTGACATGCTTGCGGCGGAGCCCGAGCAGAAGCTCGGTTGTGACTGCAACGAGCCTGAGAGGGACAACTGCCCGCTCTGCGTCTACCACAACATGCACACCCACAACACCAATGACTGCCAGGAGCTCAAGTCACTCCGCGATGAGCAATTGGGCTGCCGAGGCGACCGCAACGACCGTGGCGGCGGCTACAAACGTGGTCGCGGCAGCAACCGCTGGGACGGCCGCAACGGCAACGACAACTTCCGCCAGGATTGGCGCGACCGAGCTCGTGAGGCCGCCTGGCGCGACCAGCCTCGTGAGGGCACCTAGCGCGACCAGCCTCGCGAGGCAAATCCTCAGCTCAACGCAGCTCTCCCGCCGCTGCCGCCGCCGCCTCGGAGGAACGACATGAACCAGCCTGATGAGGGTGCCGGGGGCTATCAGGAGCCTCGCGTGATAGGCTGCATCCTCGGTGGAGCTCAGGCCCCCGCGTCCAACCGCCTCTTCAAGCAGTTCTCTCACGAGGTGAACGCCGCCCTCCCGAGGCTTGAAGTTGCATAACCCCTCAAGTGGTTGCAGTACGCGCGCCATCACCTTCTAATCCAAGGACCGTCTCAGGTCCACGGCCGCCTCAGGCGCGCTCCCCATGCTGTGCACTCCCACCATCAGCAACGTCGCAGTCACCAAGACCCTCATCGACGGGGATGCCGGCCTCAACGTGATCTCCATTGAGACCTTCGAGACGCTCCAACTACCCTACGACCAGCTGATGCCAACCAGGCCCTTCTCCAGGGTGACCGACGGCACTACCACCCCTCCGGGGCAAGTGCGCCTCCCCGTTACCTTTGGCACCCGCAACAACGAGAATGAACTATTTTTTATTCAGATGCGTATAGAGATACAAGTATTCTTATTCTTCACAAAAATATTAAATGTACTTTCCTGCTATATAAGGGTCGTACGTATACTCTTATTCTTCACAAAAATGTTAAGTGCACTTTCAGTTATATAATGGTCCAAATAAGCTGATTGTTTCTGCAGCTACTAATAAATGGTGTGTGTGAACATATTTTACTGAAAGGTACAATTTTTAAAATGCAATAACACAATGGAAATTTATATGAACTCCTGTCACTTTAAGGTCGACCTAAGATCAAAATACATATGTGTTGACATGTTTGCTTGTCGGAATTGCATATATCCTTATAGTTCTATACGGATTCTATTCAAAGTGAATTTCGTTACCATGTTTTCTCCATTGTGACCATTTTTTGCTCTATAGTCTATACATCCCTACTGCCAAGTTCTTAAGCTGCATCTCGGCGTCATCGGAGTTGGAGGCCATTGTCGCCGGCATAGCGTTGGTGAAGTTAAAACCTAAAGAGACAACGACAGGAGCAAGGGATTGTGCGGTGTGGTCTATCGCCTGTCAATCAGACGTAGTACTAAAACTGTTGGCTGAAACCGCTTCAACTTTGATGTGGGGCTTTGGTACGTGGTCACTGAGGCCATCTGCCGACTCATCCAATGACTCTCTAGCACGTGCAATAGGAGGGAGAGGGGACGCAAAATTTTGTGTCGGCCCAATTATTACTGAGATGAAACAAGCGGGAGGACTTGTAGCATGAGCCATTTTGAGGAAGCCAGGGAACTATAAAGTTTGTTATATTGTTACAGATGAATAGAAGGCTTTGGATCAGGTATACTTACTTGCTTTAGTATCTGTAAAACTTCAAAATGGCCTTTGACATGAGTATGGCGTTTTGGATATCGGCCTCCAAGCAGGCCGATTTTTGATAAATTGTAAATTCAAATTATTCGGTTTCAAAAACTCTGAATTTTTTTGTACAAGTAAACAAGGATGTGAGGTGTATGTGTGTAAATTTCAGGATAAAATACGTTTAAATGCTACCTGTACAAAAAAGACAAATTCATGGTCTGGGAGGATGAACAGTATCATGTGTTAAAAAGCCCTAGATTTGTTTTTTCTTTTGCACAGCCCACATTTCAACGTATTTCGTGCTGAAAATTTACACACTTGTGCATTATGCCTCCATGTATGTCTATATTTTTTCAGAATTTTTTGAACTGTAAAAATATGAATTTTCATGAATTTTCAATTTTACATTTGGAGGCCTCTATTGAGTTTGGCCTCCAATAACAATATCTGCTTTGACATCACTATAAGTACTATTAGTGATAAGAAGGCCTAAAATGGGTGGCAGCACGACTTCTTATGGTTCACATGTTATTAATGCTAAATCCCTTTTGTTTGCAGACAACTGGGATACATCACAGTCATGGTAAGAGTACAGAAAACAAGTGGGGTATTAGCACAAGCAGCTCATACAGTGTGATGCACCCAATTCGTCTAGGTCATCTCACGAAACTTTGCCTGGAAAAATCAACTTCAAATCCACCCATAATGCGACTAAAAACAGTTGGATTCAATGGCTAGCTTACTCGATCTTCCTAGCTTGCTGCAGAATTAGACCTATCAATGAGTCAATAAACTTTTTTTTCAATTGCTAGCTTAGTCCATCTTCCTAGCTTGCTGCAGAATTAGACCTATCTATGAGTGAACAAGTTGCTCCTAAACTGAGACTAACATCTGTTACCAACTTCCAACAGGTCTAACAGTGTTCGAAAACTAAAGGAAGTGTATCTATGATCGAGAGATAGGAAGGGGGACAGGAGGCGTACTGTCTTGGGTTTCCCTGTTGGCGGTGGATCCTGCATGGCTGGATGCCTGAGATGGGGATGAGGGCGAAGCTTTACCAGCCTTTCTGCGGTGCAGTTGTCCGATGAGACCGTGCCAGAGCAGGCGCCGATGATCGATGACATCGAGGCCGACTGGACGATGCTAGAGGTAGAGCCGTCGAGGAGGCATGCGGTTCCATTTTGAGCCAAATTGGTTGGCCCAGGCAGATAAATGGGTTATGGGCCTACAAATGCAACCAACAGGCACAATGGCTGTCAACCATCTCAATATTGTTTCAGCAAGAGACCAATGTCTTAAGATAACCTGGATAAGTAACATTAATCCTACTAATTATACCATAATCAATACCAAAATACATTTAGGGTCTAGATGCAATTTTAACTTCTTCCGCATCAACGCTTTCAAGAAGGAATAAAAAACTACATGCGCGACCGCCGCCCCTTTCAAATGAAAACGATCAAAAGAAAAAACTGCAACATGTGCGAATTGACCTGCAACTTCCGCCATACCTAGGGGCCGCTACCTTAGCGTCCTATTTGTGAGCCGAGACCGGCACCGCCATTTTTTATGTCAACTAGAAGCCATCGGTGGGCCCTTGCACCATCAATGATGGATGTTGCCACTGTAGACATGGGCCTCCACATGCAGCCGTTCCCCGCGCACTACACAACTAAAATGTGGGCCCCAATCACCATGTGCAATACTGGTCCAATTTGATAGTATCTTGGGAAGCAATCAGAGAATGTTTATACGAATGTAATTGTTGCAATTACTGGTATTTCTACAATTCATTGCAATTCATGATTTTTCATAGATTTCCAAGATTAATTGCTATTAGTGCAATCAATGTTGTTTCCTAATTATGGTGGTGTGATAGATACATCATTGGAGCAACGTTGGATGTTGGATCTAGATGGTTGAATGGCTTTGATCGTCTGGATTCACCAAACTCATGATTTTAGAAGAAGCAGTAGATTTAATCATTGATTCTAAGTAGACTAAGTTTTTTTTAAGCATCAATTGGTTTAGATTAATTCAAATTTAGTTTACTGAAAAAGTGTAACCTGCACTTTTCTAGAAAACTGTAACTGAACAAAAAAAGTGTAAGTTGCACTATCACTAAATTGTTGCATGGCCACCTCTACGCGCGCGTCCTGCACATACGCTACTTGGTGGCTACCTTTGTAAGGTCCCGACCCGGCTCCATTACCCAGGTGGGCCTCTCATCGTCGGAGCTCGATATCCCGGACATTCACTTGGTCGAGGAAGAGGAATTCGTTCAGAAATCCGTGCGGGGCGTCTGGCTCTTCGTTGTTCACATGCGTTCACGTCCAACCATGGCCTCGCTCGGGCTGCGGCATGGGGTTTTTTGGAGTAGCTCCGGTGCAAGTGGCTACCTGAGCGGAAACGCATCAAAAGGCTTGCCACAAGGTGGAGTCATGCTTGTGGAGAATCATGGAACACGCCGTGCTATCCGAAATCCACGAGACACAAAGACAGACAACATCTATCGAGGCCATTGATCTAGGGATCGTCACGCTGTTCAATGGCGCGGCTCCCCCGGTACCGCATGAAGAATAGTGGATCATGGAGAAGGTGGTCTTCGAGGGTATGGATTTGCCTTTCAAGAAGAGAAAATGGGTTGCCTTTGCTTTCACTAACAACAACGAAATTGTCCCACTGCAGTCGATCCCGACTAGTGCTTCTCCAAGTCCGAGGATTTCTAACAAATATAGTCCATCTCCTCAGCCAGCATCGATTCGTGGAGGAGTATATTTCGTTGAAGAAGAGGAAAGCCGATGTGCTTGAAGTAATCGACATTAGCGATGATGATAGTGTTGTCCCAGTCCCACCTACCCAGATCTTAGGGACTATTCTCAAGAAGAAGTGACCACAGGAGGCAAACGCGGTCGCGGTTGTGGTCCAGCTCAAGTAGTGGATGTGGATGCAGACGCCGACCAAACTCTGCGAGTTACTCGGCCCATGCTGCTTCGTCCTCACAAGGAAACCGGTCTTGGCTAATAGCTCCCTCTTCTCTGGTACCTAACAAGTGCGTGTTCACAGTGCCACCACCTTTTCCAGTGGTTGATGGGCATGTCCTGGTTCAAAGTAGTTCGGAGGATGAAAGTGATGGATGTTTGGAATAGGACGAATTCGCACACAATCAATAGGCTCGGGAATTCGCAAGAGAACAACAACGGTTGTTCTTGGATCTGGACACCACTGACCAAGAGATAGACGGGACACCAGACGAGAATAGAGGACACCAAAACCAAGAATGGCCATGCGCAGCAGCACGGGAAGATCGCGAGGAGTGCGTTCTATCAGGCACAAAAGGAAGCACAAAACAAAATCGTGGAGGCAGCGGGAGCAGCATAGAGATAGTGAACTCACATATGTGGTCACACTGGACGAAGGCGCAGGCCTCCCGGAAGTAGCCTTTGCAAAGTGGTCACTCATATCGTTGTGCGATCTAGCCGCTGCCATTCCACACCTGCGCGAACTCGCATGCAGCATCCGCCATGACCCAGGGGCCACTACCCCACGTCCTTTTCATTAGTAGAGACAGGCACCACCATGTTTGATCTCGACTGGAAGACGTCGGTGCACCGTTGCCCCATCAAGGATAAACATTGCGACTGCCGAGAAGGGCCCCCACATGCAACCGCTGCGCATGCACTAGACAACAATGGCCCACGCGCCTTCGCCAACGCATGACCATCATGCAGACACCGGCACACTGCAGTCAAAAACACGACAATTGAAGTACCTTGGCGGCGCTATCGCTGGCCCAAGCGAGAAGCGCACAAATCTGCCATCATATTCTTTTGTTGATTCAAAGTAGAATTGAGTTTTTCTTAAGAACCAATCAATTTGGAAAAATCAATTTTAGTTTACTAAATAAGTGTAGCCTGCACTTTTCTAAAAAAATGCAACTTAATAAAAAAAGTGTAAGTTGGACTTTCTCCGAACTAATGTTGCACTTTTCTGAATTGAATGAAACTTCAGAAAGTATCATCGACTTAGGCATATACGAAGAAGAGACCATCAGAATGACCTGTGGAGGGTGGAGCCAGCTGTTCAGCTCGCTCGGTGTGCAGCTTTGACGGCCACGCACTGGCATCGACCGTTACCAGCCAAAACCACTAGACACCACCATGGAACAAACCGAAGGAATCTCACCTAGAAGATCTTTTGAACAAATCACGGCTACTGCACAGCCTTGCACGATGGGTAAAGAAACAAAATTGCCACAAGAAAGAAACAAAGGAACTATAAACCAAAAAGGTCTACATAAACTTTCCAGATTCTTTTTCTAGCAGGTCGACGGCTAGGCTAACTTCTTTCTTTCGCCCCTTCTCATTTTGCACGGTCCAAAAATAAAGAGAAAGATATGGAGATATAGAGTCCTAGGTAGGCTGACCGATCGATGGACGATTGAACGACGAGCATGAGCGGATGACGGAGAGCGGAGCAGCTAGGTGCTGCAATGGCAGGTGAGGATGGATGTCTTCATCATGCAGCAAAGGAACCTGGACGCCTAGCACGGGCGGTAGCGCAGCTCGATCATGAACTCATTCGACGGAGCACCCACCGCCCTCTAGACCTCGTCTTTCGGCTTGCAGCTCAGCCACCACTTGAGTAGGACATGAAGCGAGGGAAGACCGGCTCGTCATGGCATTAGATCTCCATCCTGCCTCCACCGAGATCTCCTCGGCCATATCGCGGACCGAGTCCGGGCGTCCGTCATCAGCAAGCACTGGCGCCGGGTAGCCTTGCAAAACCCGTCCCCGCTGCCATGGCTCCTCAAGCCCTTCACTGCTCAGACCGACAGCTACTGGATCTCCAGTGGTTCCGCTGATCCATGCCCGGCCCTCTCTGATGACGGTCGCGGGGCCCGTTTCTGTGGCTCCGCTCCGGGAGGGTGGGTCATGGTATCATCCCATCACTGGCGCGGTCATGCCGTGCTCAACGTCCGCACCGGCGAGCGCATCGCCCTCATGGATCGCGTGTGCATCCCCATCAACTCCGACGACATCAGGTGCCCCATGATGATTCGCGCAACCGACATGTCCGCCGCCCCGTCTTCTGGTGCCTGCATGGTTGCTGCCATAAAGTCCGACCAGACAAACATGGCCTTCTACCGCCCGGGCATGGAGTGCTGGACGTCGCTACCAGCAGAGATGATGGCCCCACCCAACGCCCAAGACCTGACTTACCACCACGGATGGTTCTGGGCCGTCGACTCAGATGATGACCTCTACTGCTACAAGGCCGAACTTTCGACATCTACGCATACCATTGTACATCTTGCCTACGAGATCCGGCCGACTTCAGGTGCGTCGGCGGCTTCTGGTACTGGCGCGTCTACCAGATGTCCGGGTAGGTGCTCTTCGTAGGCCGGACCTGCTCCAAGGCCTTCAACACGGGACATGCCGGTAGCCCAGGCTACATCAACTTCCTCGGCGACGTCTACCCGGGTGGTCTGCACAGTGTCCTCCAGCAGAACGAGTACCCCTGCGCCGACGCCGGCAGGTGGTGTTACTCAATCCCCAGCGAGATCGAGTGCTGCCTGCCATGGTCTCCCCCCATGGACACCTCGCCCTGCGTTTGGTACCACCACTAATTGAGCTATACCCAGCAGGTTCAGTTTGAGGCATCATACAGATATCTATATCAGTTTAATTAGAGTCTTTGTTGTTTGTGTTTGCTGTTGTACTCTTCGATTTGGTTGTTGTTGTAATATGTGAACCTGAAAGTTCCATATCCAGTTTGCTGTATGTGTGCTAAATTTGAAGTTTGTTTTCGAACTCATTTCATCTATATGAAATTGTGAACTATTTAGAGTTTTAGACTGCTACTATATATGTTGTTTAAATTATTTTAATGAATTTCTGTTGTAAATACTAATTCAAACATTGATATTTTCCATATGTTGTTGACTCTAGCTAGTTTGTGCATTGTCGTGGGAACAGATCTAATAGTAGAGTATAGGGGTACGTTTACGAGGGCAGAGTCTAGCTACGGTGTGGTTGTACACTCGGATTTACGAGTTCAGGCCCCTCTCGGAAGAGGTAAAGACCCTACGTCTCGGTGCTACGGAGCCTGTTTATCTGGAATGTTGTGGTACAAGAGGTGTGAACCCTTGTACAGGGGTGGAGGGGCGGCTTATATAGAGTCCGCTGGCCCCTCATGAATGCCCCGTTACCCAAGGGTTCAATGGAGAATTTAAAGGATGCGGGCGTTACAGGTAACGCCAACATTAGATGTTCTTTATGGTGGCGAACTGATCGTCTGGCCGTTTCTGTCCCAGGGCGACTCTTGGTCGCCTGCCATCGAGTGACGCTTGGTACTCTGAGTGGGTAGAGAAGGTCGAGTGATGGAGAGGCTTCCGAGTGAATCCTGCTTTCGAGTGACTTGTAGGCCGCAGGCATTCCAGTCGGTGACTCCTTCCTAGCTTTGTGGTCCTTGGACTCTTGTATGTGGTGTCCTTGGATAGGGTATGTAGGTCAGGCCTAGGACCCTACCCCAGATACATGTCCTCGTCATTAGCCCCCGAATGGATCAGGGTCCGAGTGAAAAGGATTGGAGCAGGATCTGAATGGACTCAATGCCTTGGAGGTACTTTCGAGCTCTGCAGATACCGGCGCTGCTTTAATCCCTTGTCAATTGCCTCGATCGATTCTGACTCGTTGTGTGACCGAGTGAAACAAACGACAGGTCGCTGAGCACCGGGTCAAACCCGAATGAACAAGGAGATCTTCGACACAATCGATTGTTCTGCCAAGTCCCAGATTTCGCGGGATTCAAAATTTTGGGGAAGTGCGGATCGGCTACAACGTGGTAAGTGGGGCAAGTGGGGCGAGACTCCTCGATTTTTGCTCCCCCTTTATCACCACATACCGCACAATCTCCGTTAGTGGGATGCGCTGGGATCTCGCTGGCCCAGGGGTCAGCGGCTCAGGCGCGTAGTTATAAGGAGCGATGCGGCCGAGGGGTGAAACAGTGCTCCTCTTCTCTTCCCCCCTTTCGATCGTCTCGCCACCTCCTCTGCCTCTGCGATGCGTGGCCCCGCTCCGCTCCGACGACCACCGCGGAGATGGCTAAGGACAAGACGGCGAAGCTAGAGCGCGCCAAGAAGGCGTCCAAGGCGAAAAAGGCGTCGAGCTCCTGGGCCGCGCTACCGCCAGGCTGAATCCAGGGCGACTTGCTGCCATCAACGGCCACGGCAGAGGACCTCGATGGGCTCGCCGCCGCCGACGGCCTGCTAGTCCTAGGGTCTTGGAGGTTGCCGGAGGAAGGGGAGGTCGAGCTTGCGCCGTGCCCCGGAGAGCGGGTCCTCCTCCTCACCCACGTGGAGAGAGGTTTCTCCCTGCCCCCCCCCCCATCCGTTTTTTCGAGGGTTTCTTAATTTCTTTGGTGCTCAACTCCACCATCTTCCCCCGAATGCCATATCATATCTCGCTGCCTTCGTTTCCATGTGTGAAAATTTCTTGGGTTGTAATCCTCACTGGGGTTGTTCAAGCACATCTTCACGTGTCGTTCTCAGTCGATCAAGAAAGGAGATCCGAGTGACGAGAGGACCCATGTGACCCAGTTGTGTGGTGGTCTAGGTATCCAGATGAGAGGCAGGAGCGCATTCCCCGCAATGACCTTTCCTGAGTCTGTTAGAGGTTGGCAGTCGACCTGGTTTTATTGCAATGATGTTCCGTGTTCTGGTTCGTCGACTGGCCTTCCCCCTTTCACGTCAGCAAGGATCAACGCCCCCCGCTCGCTAACCATGGCCAAGGAGGAGAAAGCTGAAGTGGGAGTCTTGGTAGAAGCTGTAGTCGAGCTGATCCAAGGCAGAGTGATGGGCTTGGATCTGTTAGAGGTGTTCCTCAGTCGATAGATTGAGCCCTTGTAGGCACAAAACCATCCCATGTGGCATTATACAGGCCCAGACGATTCCAATCGGACTCATCCAGAGGAGGTCAAGGATGAGACCGTGAAGCAATGGCTTAGCAGCATCACCGGGGCTCACGACAACCCTCGTGGATCCAGGCGAGTCTTGCCCTTCGACGCCGAGCACCCACCAAGGGAGGTGAGAAGTATTTTGTCGAGTGTTTTCCCTTTTGTTTCCAACATCCGACTGGATTGATAAGCCGACTGACTTTGATTTTTGTACCTCGCAGGAATTCACGAAGATGCTTTCGCCCGTGCCGAATGGAGAACCGCTCGTTGAAGGTCCTGAGAGTGAAGGCGGGAGTGCTAAGGGCAGTTACATCGAAGACAGTGAGAGTGGCAGTGACTACTCATAAGAAGGTGAGGAGGCCGAGTCTTCTCCGTCGGCCAAAGCACGCACTGAACGTCGAACCAAGATGAACCAGGATCCGAGTGCCGGCCAGGGCAAGGTCATGGCGTCGAGAGTCAGGAACCCGAAGCGCACTCAGACAGCGACGCCAGATCTGACTGAGAATACTGCGAAACATCTTAAGGTCACCCCTCCGAAACCTCGGAAGGCACTGCCGAGAATAAAGGTCACCGTGCCTATCGCTTCGACGTGAGTGTTATTTCTTTCTTTCTTACTGTTGCAGATCTTCATACTTTTGCTGACCAAGTGAGAATTGTGTGCCAGAGCTGCTTCTTCTGCAATGTCGCCCATGTAGATTGATAAGGATCATGCGGAGATGGATACTGCGGACGCAGCCACTTCCCAGCAAGGTTTGACCGATTTTCACTCTGTTCTGTCTCACTAGTTGATTCAACGATCGATTGAATTGTTGTTGTCGAGTGACTGCAGAGCCAACGGATATTGTCCACGTTGCGGACGGCGACGAAGACGAGCCTCAGAAGGATACAGGAGGGGAGGGTATGACCTCGAACATCCCCCGTAGCTTCACTCGGAGAGTGTTGTCGAGCCAAACACCTCGTGCGCCGCCTGCAGCTGTGTCTCGGGACCAAGGTGGTTCGTCTCAAGCTGGTGCTGACTCTGCAGTCCCTCTGTCGACTGCTTTACCTTTGGTACCAACTCCTCCGGCTTCGGGGCCGATTGGTCAACCTCAAGTGCTGGTTCCTCTGGCTTCGGGGCCGACCGATTTGTCTCAAGGGTTGATTCCTCCGGCTGCGTCACCGACTCCTCCACCCAACGTATTCACATTGCATCATGTTCCGAAAGACCAAACTGGAGCCAGCAAAGAAGCCATGATTCAAGCCACTCTGATGATGCAGTGTCTGAAGGAGGCGTATGAGGCTAGCAAGCTGGCTTATGATGCTAGTACAGCTATTCAGGCGAATGTCCGAGTAAGTGCGATTGTAAGTTGATTTCTAATTGGGTTATTTCTTGTCCATCTTAACTATGTACACCCACTGGGTGTTTTTGACTTATGATGCCAGTAAACATTTTCTCGTAGACTTTCACTCGGATCGGTCGAGCCGTCTCGAGTGAAAATTTATCCAGTGGGGGCACGCTGGCACCCATTGGGTGTAGTCCCCGAGGCCGCCGTCGAATGTTTTAATCGGCGGGGGTCTTAGAACACGTTTGCTTGTAGTTCTTCACTCGCACCAGTCAGGTCGTGTCGAGTGGAAATTGATCCAGCGGGGGCACACTGAGTGCACCCACTGGGTGTAGTCCCCAAGACCGTCGTCGAATGTTTGATTCGGCGGGGGTCTGGAAGAATTATTTGGTATCAACTGGATTTGCTCCTCTCCACTCGCAAGTAGAGAAATATTTGAAGATCTTTTCTCATCGTCGACTGAATTGTTTCTTTGTTGATCTCAGAAAACCTGTAAGCTCGGGACCCAGTATGCTGCCCTGGAGAAGGAGACGGTCCAGCTCCGACTGGATCTGGAACTGGAGAAAAGGAACTTGGCTCGTGCTCAGATGAAGGTGAAGACCATGGGAGGTAACTCTTGTCGACTGTGTGCACCGTCGTCCTTTCTGTCCGTCCTTTGAGCCGAGTAGTTTCACTTGAACAGATGTGCGTAGTGAGAATCGTCAACTTCAAGCGCGACTCAGGAATGTTGTTTCTTTAGACACCATGAAGCAGGCTCTGGAAGATAAGGATAAAGCACTCGCGGGGGCGTAGAAGATGGCTAGGGAGAAGGCCGAGGCCGCTGAGGCAAAGCTAGCTTCAGTTGGTAAGTTGGAGGAGGAGAATGCATCTCTAAAGGTTGCCACTGAAGAGGCAAAGAAGGAGGCCACCGAGCTTAAGAATGTGCAAGCCGAGTGGGCCAAGAAGGTTGAAGATCAGGCGAGTGCCTTTGAATTGGAGAAGACAGCTCTGAACGACAATGTTGACCAGCTCAACCAGAAGAGGGATGCATTGGAGAAGTATTAGGGAGGCTTTGCGAAAAAGATGTACACCATGCTTGAAGGTACTTCTCTTTGCCCGAGTGAATTTCTGTGAATCTCGAAAGCGATGCCATAACTAACCCTTTCCTTCCTCCTTGTGTAGAATTCTGTCAGAATTTCGAGCTGGAGACTAAACGGATTGAGACGGATCTAGATCCCACCAAGTCACTGGTCAAGGATGCGGTGGGTTTGAACATGCTGCGACTTGAAGCTCGTCTCGACGATGTCCTGGGATACATCTTCCGCCTGAGGGCTGCGTTGGCGAAGATAGACAAAGAGTTGTGGCCGGAGGATACATTCCAGAGTGATCTTGAATCAATGATGACCCGACTCAATGAGATCCCTGGCCGAGTGCAAGCATGGAAGAAGTCTGCCGCCCACTGCGGAGCTGATGTGGCGCTTTCCCTCGTCCGGGTCCATTGCAAAGATGCCAAGGAAGAAAAGCTGAAGACTCTGCAGGTTGCGAACACAAATAAGCTCAAGTTTGAAGACTTCATGGAGACTTTCATCGAGGCAGCCACTCGGATTGCGGATGGCGTAGACTTGGACACTTTTGTCGAGCCAGCGAGCCCCACCGGCGCCTGAGGGAAAACTTTGGTCCGAGTATCTTTTAATTAGAACTTATTTGCTGTGGTATGCCTAGTGATTTTGTAACCATTAAAACTCCTTCGGGCTTTCAGCCCGAGTACTTTATCTGCACTTGAGATTCTGGACTTATCTGAATGTTGCTTTCCAGTTTCTTGCATGGTTAAGTCTATTTCATAACTTTGGCGAAGGCGAGCACGTGGCTATGTCTCCGAGTGAGAAGGATGCTTGCCACTCGGAGTAGTTTTAACTTAGGCGAAGGCTGGTTCGCAGCCAAGCCCCTGAGTGAGAGAAAGATGCTCATCACTCAGAGTAGTTTAACTTAGGCGAAGGCTGTTTCGCAGCTAAGCCCCTGAGTGAGAGATAGATGCTCGTCACTCGGAGTAGATTTAAATTTAGGCGAAGACTGGTTCGCAGCTATGTCTCCGAGTTAGAGGGGTACTCGTCACTCGGAGTAGATTCTTAACTTAGGCGAAGACTGGTTCACAGCTAAGCCCCCGAGTGAGAGGGGTGCCCGTCACTCGGAGTAGTTTTTAACATAGGCTAAGACTGGTTAGCAGCTAAGCCCCCGAGCGAGAGGAGTGCTCATCACTCGGAATAGTTTTAACTTAGGCGAAGACTGGTTCGCAGCTAAGTCCCCGAGTGAGAGGGGTGCTCTTCACTCGGACTAGTTTTTAACTTAGGCGAAGACTGGTTCGCAGCTAAGCTCGCGAGGGAGAGGGGTGCTCGTCACTCGGAGTAGTTTTAACTTAGGCGAAGGCTGGTTCGCAGCTAAGCCCCCGAGTGAGAGATAGATGCTCGTCACTCAGAGTAGATTTAAATTTAGGCGAAGACTGGTTCGTAACTATGCCTCCGAGTGAGAGGGGTGCTCGTCACTTGGAGTAGATTCTTAACTGAGGTGAAGACTGGTTCGTAGCTAAGCCCCCGAGTGAGAGGGGTGCTTGTCACTCGGAGTAGTTTTTAACTTAGGCGAAGATTGTTTCGGAGCCAAGCCCCCCGAGTGAGAGGGGTGCTCGTCACTCGGAGTAGATTCTTAACTTAGGCGAAGACTGGTTCGCAGCTAAGCCCCCGAGTGAGAGGGGTGCTCGTCAATCAGAGTAGTTTTTAACTTAGGCGAAGACTGGTTCGCAGCCAAGCCCCCCGAGTGAGAGGGGTGCTCGTCACTCGGAGTAGATTCTTAATTTAGGTGAAGACTGGTTCGCAGCTAAGCCCCCGAGTGAGAGGGGTGCTCGTCACTCGGAGTAGTTTTTAACTTAGGCGAAGATTGGTTCGGGGCTAAGTTTCCCACTGGGGGTTTGGAATACACGCCTGTGCGAGTGAAATCATCGAAGGACTGCAGGAGTCATTTCTTTGATAAGCAAATATTTCTTAAAGTATTCTTAATACATCTTGATAATTCAATCGTCAAGTATAGAATCGACGAAGAAGATCAGCGTTCAAGGCACACGGCTCGTCGATCTTCTTTGCGAGGTTGTAGAGGTGGTAGGCCCCATTATGTAGCACCTTGCTGACGACGAAAGGGCCTTCCCATGCGGGGGCGAGCTTATGCGGCCGCTGCTGATCCACTCAGAGCACAAGGTCTCCTTCTTGGAATGTCTGACCCTTGATATGTCTGGCGTGGAAACATCGTAGATCTTGCTGATAAGCAGTCGATCGTATTAGGGTCATCTCTCGCTCCTCCTCAAGGAAATCCATAGTATCTTGCCACGCCTGTTCAGCTTCAGCTTCTGAATAGAGCTCTATGAAGAAATATGCCCTAGAGGCAATAATAAAGTTGTTATTTTATATTTCCTTATTCATGATAAAGGTTTATTATTCATGCTAGAATTGTATTGATTGGAAACTTAAATACACGTGTGAATACATAAACAAATACCATGTCCCTAGTTAGCCTCTACTAGACTAGCTCGTTGATCAAAGATGGTTAAGCTTTCCTAACCATAGACATGTGTTGTCATTTGATAATGGGATCACATCATTAGGAGAATGATGTGATGGACAAGACCCATCCGTTAGCTTAGCATTGTGATTGTTCAGTTTATTGCTATCGCTTTCTTCATGTCAAATACATATTCCTTCGACTATGAGATTATGCAACTTCCGAATACCGGAGGAATACCTTATGTGCTATCAAACATCACAATGTAACTGGGTGATCATAAAGATGCTCTACAGGTATCTCCGAAGGTGTTTGTTGAGTTGGCATAGATCGAGATTAGGATTTGTCACTCCGAGTATCGGAGAGGTATCTCTGGGCCCTCTTGGTAATACACATCATAAGCTTGCAAGCAAACGACTAAGGAGTTAGTCTCGAGGTGATGTATTACGGAACGAGTAAAGAGACTTGCCGGTAACGAGATTGAACTAGGTATGAAGATACCGACGATCGAATCTCGGGCAAGTAACATACCGATAGACAAAGGGAATTACGTATGTTGTCATAACGGTTCGACCGAAAAAGATCTTCGTAGAATATGTAGGAGCCAATATGGGCATCCAGGTTCCGCTATTGGTTATTGACTGGAGATATGTCTCGGTCATGTCTACATAGTTCTCGAACCCGTAGGGTCCGGACGCTTAACGTTCGATGACCATATAGTATTATATGAGTTATTTGATTTGGTGACCCAATGTTGTTCGGAGTCCCAGATGAGATCACGGACATGACGAGGAGTCTCGAAATGGTCGAGAGGTAAAGATTCATATATAGGATGATAGTTTTCGGACACCGGAAGTGTTTCGGGGGGTACCGGGTATTTATCGGGTCACCGGAAGGGGTTCCAGGCACCCCCGGCAAAAGTTATGGGCCTTATGGGCCAAGAGAGGAAACACACCAGCCACAAGGGGCTGGTGCGCCCCCCATAGCAGGCCTGCCTAAGGAGGAGAAGGTAAGGGGGAAGGGAAAGGAAAGTTTGGATTAGGATTCCCACTTCCTTCCCTCTCCCCCCTCTTTCCTTCCCCCTTGAGAATACATGGCAGGGGGGGCGTGGCCAGGGCATGAGCCCTTGGGCCGGCCGGCCACCTATGTGGTGCGCCAGGCTGCCTTCCCTCCCCCTCCCACCTATATATATGTGGGACGGGGGCGCCTAGCACACACCAGATCAATTGTTAGCCGTGTGCGGCGCCCCCCTCCACCGTTTACACCCCCGGTCATATTTTCGTAGTGCTTAGGCGAAGCCCTGCGGAGATCACTTCACCATCACCATCACCATGCCGTCGTGCTGACGGAACTCATCTACTACCTCGCCGTCTTGCTGGATCAAGAAGGCGGAGGACGTCACCGAGCTAAACGTGTGCTAAACGCGGAGGTGTCGTACGTTCGGTACTACATCGGTTGGATCGCGAAGAAAGTTCTACTACATCAACCGTGTTGTGAAACGCTTCCGATTACGGTCTACGAGGGTACGTAGACACACTCTCCCCCTTCGTTGCTATGCATCTCCATGGATAGATCATTGCGTGTGCATAGAATTTTTTTTGTTTTCCATGCAACTTTTCCCAACACTCTACTCGGGGTGAGTTGTGGAGGAGATCACTCGGGAGCATGGCTTCGGCTCTATACACCATGATGAAGGGGGTGCGGTCAGTGGACCAATTGGGAGTCGTCCTTAAACCCCAAAGGACCGACGGTAGTTCGGTCACCCAAGCTCCGACCGCGTGCTTGAGATCACGCATGAGTCGCGGCTTCAACCCTTGAAGGATAAGGCCATTCGCCCTCTCCACCTGACCGTTCAAGTGCGGGTGTGCAACAGATGCGTAATCCACCCAAGTGCCTTGGGAGGCGCAGAACCTTCTGAACTCTTCTGAATCGAAGTTTGAGACATTGTCTATGATAATGCTATGTGGGACTTCATATCTGAATATCAACTCTCTCATGAACTTGATGGTTCTGCGTGAATCTAGCTTCTTGATGGGCTTGGCTTCAATCCACTTGGTAAACTTGTCGACTGCCACGAGCAGATGGGTAAAACCACTCGTGTCAGTCCTGAGCGGTCCAACCATGTCCAATCCCCACACAACAAATGGCCAGACGAGTGGTATGGTCTTCAAAGCGGATGCAGGTTTATGGGACAAGTTTGCATAGAACTGGCATCCGTTGCAATGCTGAACGATCTCTTTGGCGCCTTCATTGGCACGTGGCCAGTAAAAGCTGGCTCGGTATGCTTTGGCTACGATTGTCCGAGAGGACGCGTGATGACCACAGGTTCCTGAGTGAATCTCTTCTAGGATCAATCGACCTTCCTCCCGAGAAATACATCATTGGGTCACGCCAATGACACTTTCTCTGTATAGCTGTCCATTCATCACTGTGAAAGCTTTGGACCCACGGACAATCTGACGTGCCTCGACTTCATCCTCAGGGAGCTCTTGCCTGAGTAAATATGCAATGTACGGTACTGTCCAGTCAGGTGTAATTACCAGCATCTCCATAACCAAGTCAATGACTGCAGGGACCTCGATTTCAGTCAGATTAGAGGGACTTATCGCTTGAGGGGGCTCTTCAGTAAAGGGATCTTCCTGCACCGACGGGGAATGGAGGTGCTCAAGGAACACATTAATGGGGACAGGCTTCTGAGTGGACCCGATCTTTGCTAAATCGTCAGCTGCTTGATTTTTGACTCGGGGAATGTGATGAAGCTCCAGACCCTCAAATTTCTTTTCTAACTTTCTCACTGCGTTGCAATATCCTGTCATAGCGGGGTTTCTGACATCCCATTCTTTCATCACTTGATTGATTACCAGATCCAAGTCTCCGTATACCATCAGGCGACAGACGCCGAGTGAGATGGCCATACGCAACCCGTAGAGGAGTGCTTTGTATTCAGCCTCATTGTTGGAGGAATCGAAGTGAATCTATAGGACGTAACTGAGCCGGTCGCCTTTCGGGGATACGAAGACCACTCCTGCTCCAGAACCATTCAACATCTTGGAGCCATCGAAGAACATAGTCTAGTGCTCCGGGTGGATCTGAGTCGGCTGTTGCTGTTCTATCCATTTGGCCATGAAATCTGTGAGTGCTTGGGACTTGATTGCCTTCTTTTCTTCAAACTTAATATCCAAAGGAAGGAGTTCAATGGCCCACTTGGCCACTCGGCCGT
The DNA here is from genome assembly GCA_011799875.1 of Thinopyrum elongatum. Classification (NCBI taxonomy): domain Eukaryota; kingdom Viridiplantae; phylum Streptophyta; class Magnoliopsida; order Poales; family Poaceae; genus Thinopyrum; species Thinopyrum elongatum. The sequence continues at coordinate 469,982,188 of CM022301.1, forward strand.
TTGCATCCCGGTTGTTCATGATTTCAGACAACGGGGCATCACTAATGACTGAGACCGAGTGTTCTTGGAAATAGTGTGCGACTTTCTTCTCTCTTAAGTAAATACCATAGACAAGCTTCTCGTAATGAGGATACCTCTGCTTAGACAGAGTCAGGACTTCAGAAATGTAATACACTGGTTGCTGCACTTCGTAGGCCTTGCCTTCTTCTTCTCGCTCCACTGTGAGGACTGTGCTGACGACTTGGCCAGTGGCCGCAATATACAAAAGCAGAGGCTCTTTGCTGTTCCGGGCAGCAAGCACCGGCTGGGTGGAGAGCAAGGCTTTGATCTCAACAAACGCTGCTTCTACTTCGGGTGTCCTCTCGAACGTATCGGACTTCTTCATCAGTCGATATAAAGGCAATGCCTTTTCTCCAAGATGAGAAATGAACCGACTCAATGCTGCAAGACAGCCTGTGAGCTTCTGGACATCGTGCATGCGCTCAGGACGCTTCATTGAGACAATCGCACTGATTTTCTTGGGATTAGCATCTATTCCTTGTTTGGAAACAAGAAAACCGAGTAACTTGCCTCCAGGCACTCCAAACATGCACTTGGACGGATTCAGCTTGATGTTGTACCTTCTAAGGTTGGCAAAGGTTTCAGCGAGGTCACTCAGCAGGTCGGAACCTTTGTGTGACTTGACCACGATATCTTCCATGTAGGCCTCCACATTCCAACTGATTTGAGTGAGTCAGCACTTCTGAATCATGCGCATAAAGGTAGCGCCACTCAGCAGGTCAGAACCTTTGCGTGACTTGACCATGATATCATCCATGTAGGCCTCCAGATTCCGACTGATCTGAGTGAGTAGGCACTTCTGAATCATGCGCATAAAGGTAGCGCCAGCGTTTTTGAGGCCGAATGGAAGGGTGGTATAGCAAAAACACCCGAAAGGGGTGATGAAGGCAGTTTTTTTTCCATCTGGTCCGTACAGTCGGATTTGATGGTACCCGGAGTAAGCATCAAGGAAAGACAAACGCTCGCACCCGGAGTGGAATCCACTATTTGGTCGATGCGGGGGAGCGGAAAATGATCTTTCGGGCAGGCCCGATTGATGTGTTTGAAATCGATACACATACGGAGCGACTTGTCCTTCTTGGGAACCATTATGATGTTGGCGAGCCACTCGAAGTGGTAAACTTCGCGTATAAACTCAGCTGCAAGGAGCCGAGCTACCTCCTCACCAATCACCTTCCTCTTCTCTGCAGCAGAGCGACATAGATGCTCCTTAATAGGTTTAGCCTTTGGATCAACTCTCAAACGGTGCTCAGCCAGTCCCCTGGCCACACCTGGCATGTCAGACGGTTTCCATGCGAAGATGTCCCAGTTCTCACGGAGGAACTAGATGAGCGCGGCTTCCTATTTGCTGTCAAGTGTTGTTGAGATGTTAGTCAGAGCAGCTGCAGATCTTCCGGGTGAGTGTGAACTTGTTTCGTCTCTCCTGTCGACAGGAAAGTAGATTCGGAGGTTGGTTTCTTGGAATGAAGCAAATCAGTCGGATCAGCGTTTCTCTTGTACTCTTCCAATTCCACCACTGCCATCTGCTCATCAGCAATTTTGGATCCTTGCTGAAGACACTCCTCGGCTATTTGCCTATTCCCCGTGACCATGATTACACACTTGGGACTGGGCATCTTCAGCTTGAGGAACACATAACACAGACGGGCCATGAAACGTGCATAAGCCGGTCGGCCAAGGATAGCATGATAGGCGCTATGAAAGTCCACCACTTCAAATGTCAACTTCTCCTTCCGAAAATTCTTCGAGTCACCGAAAACTACGTCCAAAGCAATCTGTCCAAGTGATCTGGCCTTCTTCCCTGAAATGACTCCGTGGAACTGCATATTGCTCTCGCTGAGTCGGGACATCGGAATGCCCATTCCCTTAAGGGTCTCAGCGTAGAGTATGTTTAGACCACTCCCACCATCCATGAGGACCTTACGTAACCGAGTGCCCCCCACAACTGGATCAACCACCAGTGCCTACCGCCCAGGGTTAGCAACGTAAGCTGGGTGATCTGACTGATCGAAAGTAATGGGAGTTTTCGACCACTTGAGGTACGTCGTAGTCGCTGGAATAGCCATATTCACCTCTAGATTGATGACTTTCAGTCGGCTTTTACTCTCGACATTGGTGAAAATCACCAGAGTTGCATTGACCGTGGGGTAATCCTCAGCCTTTTCCTCACCGTCGTCTTTGTCGGGGCTCTTTTCCCTCAGCTGACCATCGCAAAACTGCTGAATCAACAGCCTGCACTGTCGAGTGGTATGTTTAGGTAATATCAGGTTACCCTCTTCGTCTTTCTTGGTGTGAATGACACACGGCAAATCAAGAACGTCCTGCCCCGGCTAATCTCTCTTATTCTTGGGTACCCACTGTTCTTTGGCCTTTCCTTTTGTTCTTGCCCTGCTCGGCCAAAGCAGCTGCTTCTGCCTGAGCTGAACCTTCGGCTTTGCGCTTCTGTTTCGACTGGGGTTACCGTTGCCAGGGTCGGGATCACCAGCTTTTCCCTTGCCATTGCGGAGACGATATTCTTACTCGCCATTCGCATACCGAGTGGCTATCTCCATCATTCTGCTCATGGTCAAGGTCCCAGACTAACCAAACTTCAAGATGAGTTCTCTGTGTCTGACACCAGCCTCGAAAGCACAAACTGGCTGATGCTCGGTGACATCCTCAACCACATGGTGAAGTGTGGTCCAGCGTTGTATGTAATCTCTAAGAGTTTCATTCGGCATCTGGACGCAGTGCTGCAATTCAGCCAACCCGGCGGGACGCTTGCACGTGCCTTCGAATGTTTTGATGAATACTCGAGCTAGGTCTTCCCAGCAGTATATGCTAGCAGGAGCCAACTGGTTCAACCACGCTCGGGCCGAGCCTTCTAACATCAAGGGTAAATGTTTCATGGCGACATAATCATTGCCTCTGCCAATCTGCACTGCCACTCGATAATCTTCCAACCACATCTCTGGCTTCGACTCGCCAGTGAACTTGTTTACTCCTGTGGCTAACCTGAAGTTAGGTGGTATCTCTGCGGCCCGTATGGCCCTGCTGAAACACTCGTGCCCAGAGATGTACACGCCACTTCCACTCGGACGATCTCTGTCCAAGCTCTCACTATAAGCTCTGCCTCTGTCGACTAGATTCTGAATGAGGATTGACCTTGCATTGAACCCTGGATCTCGGGGATCGACTGGCTCCCTCCGCTCATCGCCGTACGAGCGCCTTTCATTATACCGCCGAGGCGCGTATGAATCACCCTCGAAGGGGGTGTTGGCACTCGACGATGGTCGTCATGGTGATGTGGAGGAGCAAACTGACCACGGCCTTGATCCAGGTACTGATCCTGGTGGTAACCGTGATCTCCACGCCACGGAGGTGATCTTGGGCTGTGGCCCGACTGAACAATGTCTGCCCTGACAGACCTGCTGTGAATTCTGTTTCATGACTGGGAAATGGCCGAATTCTGTTCCCCAGCCACTCTGAGTAGCGCTCGGATCTGCCGAAGACCTTCTCCAGCTTTGGATTGGGACGGCTGGATAGAATCTGCAATCCGTGTAGCAGCTGCTACGTTTTGAATCGGAGTGCGGAATACCTGGTACTTGCTTTGCGATCCACTCGGGAACAATTGCCGCTTCCGTCGATTGGAGCTTGGTGGTTGCCTACGAGCATGGTCATCGAGTGACTTCTAGAGCTCCTCAAGATGCGTGTGTTCTGTCAGAGTGGCTATGCGCACAGCTTCTATAGCATGGGCTTCGGCAGTCATGCCGACGATGGGAGTCTGAAAGACTTGCTCGTTCCTGCGCAGTAGTTCTTCTCTCTGTTAAGCGGTGAGGGGTTGCACGTAATACTCGTCGTTGATATGTGACGGACCATCGTCTCCAGCCCCATCACGGGAATACCCTGGCGGGCTATGCTAAGAGCCGGCCATAAGTACTTCCGCCGCCGGGTCGCTGCTCTCGCACTCGGATGGAACATCCGAGTGATCTGACAAAGAATCGATCAAGTCGTAGAGGGATTCGTCGGGCTCGATTGCCATGACCTGCAGAGCGGATGACTGAAGAGCCAGCGCATGCTTAACCCACCGCTAGAGCCGAGAGCGACCGGATCGCTTGCGACGGCAAGCAGCGGGGAGGGAAAACGCCGCCGGGGCCGAGTGATACCGAGTCGACGGCTGCCGGAGGAGGCCGCCATAGGAGCTTGCACGGAAGTGCGTCGCCCCGCGAATATGGAGCACCTCGACATCCAAAGGGGCTTCTTGGAGCCAAGCTGAATCATCGGCGACGATGTTGAGAGCGTCGAGACGGATCTCGCAGCCCAGGAACAGTCCGCCGCCGGAAATCATGGTGAAGATATTGAAAAATGCAACCACGCCGAAAGTCGCCTAGACGCCTACCCCAGGGTGGGCGCCAACTATCATGGGAACAGATCTGACAGTAGAGTATAGGGGTACGTATAGGAGGGCAGAGTCTAGCTACGGTGTGGTTGTACACTCGGATTTACGAGTTCAGGCCCCTCTCGGAAGAGGTAAAGACGCTACGTCTCAGTGCTGCGGGATCCTGTTTATCTGGAATGTTGTGGTACAAGAGGTGTGAACCCTTGTACAAGGGTGGAGGGTGGCTTATATAGAGTGCGCTGGCCCCTCATGAATGCCCTGTTACCCAAGGCTTCAATGGAGAAGTTAAAGGCTGCGGGCGTTACAGGTAATGCCAGCATTAGATGTTCTTTATGGTGGCGAACTGATCGTCTGGCCGTTTCTGTCCCAGGGCGACTCTTGGTCGCCTGCCATCGAGTGACGCTTGGTACTCCGAGTGGGTAGAGACGGTCGAGTGATGGAGAGGCTTCCGAGTGAATCCTGCGTTCGAGTGACTTGCAGGTCGCAGGCATTCCAGTCGGTGACTCCATCCTAGCTATGTGGGCCTTGGACTCTTGTATGTGGTGTCCTTGGGTAGGGTATGTAGGTCAAGCCTAGGACCCTACCCGAGATACATGTCCGCGTCATGCATCACCGTTATTCTTCACTGATGTGTTTTAGCAGCATATACATGTTATATGTTTGATGTGATTTAGCGGCATATACTTACTACATCGTTGATGTGGTTGTCGCTGAAACTGAAACGTCCATATCATGTTTGTTGTATGTGCTTAATTTGAAGGCATTTTTCGAACTCATTTCATCTATGAAATTTTAAAGTATTTAGCTGATACTAGCTACATATATAGGTTTTCTGATTTCTATATGCTTCTCTCTTTTTTTCTTGCTTTCCTAGTATTTGAAATATATGTATGATTTTCTGCTATAAATTTTAATTCAGATTTTGATATTTTCTGCCGTATTTTTAGTAGTGCACAAAATTTCTGATTGTATCGTATGATTGCATCTATCAGTGGCAGAGGTGTTTTTCATGTCTCCCCTGTTTGCATTGAGATGAGATGATCTGCAACTGAATATTTGATGTGTGCTTAGGTGTAGACACTACTAGGGAAAAGCCTAGCAGTAGCGCGGGTCTAAGGGCTATCAGTAGCGCGGGTCTAAGGGCTATCAGTAGCGCGGGGTCCCGCGCTACTGCTATGGTGCTACAGCTAACTTTTAGCACTAGCGCGTTTTGACCAATGCTACTGCTATATATGGGTAGCAGTAGCGGGCTTCACTGAAATGCGCTACTGCTAATAGCTGTAGTGCTTTATTTTAAACAACACTACTGCTAAGTGCACCCTCCTGCTAAGTACATACAACTCACTACTGTTATTGTTATTAGTTTCTGGAAAAAAAATTATGCTGCATATTTCTTTTGTATTTGTACAGGTTTTATACATAATCTCTCGCATATCATACACATACAAATGTAATCATCTCTTACACAAACAAATAGTCTCATCAAATCATGTCATCATCATAATCATCATCCAACACAAAGTGATGTCTCTCGTTGTCGTGGGGAACCACGGCCACTTATGGGGCCATCAGCCCCTTTGTGGTTCGGCATGGGGGTGAGCACGTTGCACGAAGAGCGAAGAGCGCAGCGCAGCACGACAGAGATCATGCGGGGAGTTTTTACCCAGGTTCGGACCGTCGCGAGGCGTAAAACCCTAATCCTGCATTGGACGATTGATGGTGGATTGTGGTGGATACGCAGCGCTCTTGCCCGGCAGGGTTGCCTCAGGGTGAGGGCAGCTATGCGCGTATGAGTGTACCAGGGTCCGAATCCTTTCTATGGTTGCCATGGCCCTCCTTTTATAGATCAAGGAGTCACCACAATGGAAAATTAGTCATTGTGTACTGATTAGATAGCGAACAGTGCTATCATACCTAACTCTTCAGATAGAGCAGAGCGCATTAAATGCACTGCTTAATGTCACATCATGGCATGCCCGACAAGCCTTGCCAGGGTGCTCGGCCACCTTCTCGTCTGTCTGCTTGCCACGTCTCTGGACGGGTGTCATTTGGAGATGATTTCCATAGGAAGTGGCTGCCACGTGCCAAATAACAGCCACTTAGTCACTTGGGGGCGTGACACCGCACCGATCGATGACTTGTGTCGCTGTGAGGTGGAGTGGTGGAGCCTTGGCGGGGTAGTTTGCCTTCGTCCCGCCCGCCAGGCCTGCCGGGATGGTCTTGATGCTTGTCTTTGGGGCCACCTCGACCTTGTCAGGCTTGCCTGCCCGGCAAGGGAGGCTTTCCCTCTCTGGTGTCTTGCTCATTTAGCATGTCTTCGTCTTCTTGATCTGCCCTTTGATTCCTCAAAGAGCTATCTCTTCAACTCGATCTCGCTTTGGATGTTCCTACCTTGCTCTTTTAGGCATGTGCACGGTCTAGGCAACAGACCCAGGGTTTGTTGCACCCACAGGAGCCCCCGGGCCTGGCCCGAACGCACAGCCGGGCGTCGTCGGGGTAGGCCCTATCCAGTTCACAGGCAAGATGGTAGCAGTTGCTTGTCCTTTGAGATTTTCTTTGCTTCTACACTAACCTGAGCCTAGGTTTGTTTCCGGTTCTCCCACGCGTCGCATAATGCCAATTGTGGTGGAAGAGATAATGGGCCACGATCCATGGGGTACCCATGTCCCACGTTCACGGGGCGGTAACCGCCACCCCATTATCCTTCCCGCCCCAAGCGCCTCCGCCACGTGTATTGCATGCACTGCGCAAAGTTGGCGGCGGATGCGGAGGGCGCGGGAATGAGCGCCGTGGTGGAAAGCCAGGCATCAGGATTGGTGCAGGGGGCCGACCTTGATTCCTTGAGCCGTTAATGGCGAGGAGGAGACGGACTGGGCGAACGGGGCGGCTACCTTCATGGAAAAATCTAGCGCCCTGCCCCGCTCGCCTATAAAAAGGGAACGTGGGGCAAGGCGTTTTTCCACACATCCTTCTCCTTCCATTCTTGCAGCAGTCCTTGCCCATCATGGCGAGAGGTCGGGGGCGCGGCGCCTCTCTAGTGGCGGCGACGAGAACTTCTGCTCTACAGCGTCTCCCTCCTCCCTTCGAAGATGTTGGGGTGGAGCCCGCCGTGAGAGGAGGTGGGAGGGGGCGAGGTCGTGGTCGTGGTCGTCGTGGTGCTCGGGGCCGAGGAGGACGGGGTGGTGCTCTAATTGCGCTCCCACCGGCCGCCCCTCCCCCGATGGAAAGCCATGTCGGAGACCAACCCCTAGAGTTCATCATTAGATTGTACAATCCTCCGCGCGGCCGCCTCTGTCTCCCCACTCCATTCGCGAGGACGATGGAGCTTGAACATCCGCGCGCATTGAAACTGCACATGAGGGGTTGCGGGAACGGCGGCATGCGGGTGGATGTGGATTTTCCCGCCCCTCATGTCATGTTCTTTCGACGCGGCTGGAAGACCTTTGCTCGAGCCCATAGCTTGTCAGAGGGGCACGTCCTCCGTCTTAAATTAATGGAGGCCGACCTGCTCTCCGTCAAGGTCTTCGGGTGCTCGGGTGCTCTCTTAGGGTGCTGCGCGGAGAGCTCGACCGACGATGAAAGCTCCTCCTCGAGTGACAGTGATGGCAACGACGACAGCGCCGATGGGAAGGACGATGGCTCCGACTCCGGCTGAACACCAGCCACACCGTCACCGTCAGGCCGGGGCACCAATATCTGCACCTGCACTCCTTTCCCGGCAAGGTGATTTGCTGGGGAGTCGGATGCAGAGGTGGGAGTGGTGCCCCGGGTTCCTCCAGCAGCCACCCAGCTGAACCCTGGCAGGCTTCCTCGTGGGCTGCAACTCCGTTCACCCTGCTGCGTCCTGGTGGTGGTGGCTGAGGGGTCGTCTCTGCCGATCTCTTCACCATCACCTTCGCCTGCGCCCTCCCACCCCTGACAGGCTCCTCGCCAAAGGGCCTAATGGGGTCAGGCTGGGCTTCTGCCCAGGTGCTCTTTTCACCCTCTTTGCCTCCCACTTCAGTGCCTAGGAGAAGAGGGACAAGAAATGGCATCACAGGGCACTGCAGTCTAAAATATGTAGGCATTTGCCAAACTTTAATCTAAATTATGTAATCTCCTTTATCCATGTCTGTGTTCTGTAAGATTTGTACTTGTTAATCAGCATATTAATGAAAAAGACAAACCTTGCCGGGTACTTGTGCATGTAACATATCCATGCAGAGGTGAAATGCCTCTATACATTAAAGTAAACAAGTTTTCCCCAGCAGGCTATCCTGCCGGTACCCTCAGTTTGTTGCCACGGGGCTAGGCCTGCCGGGCACAAACCATAGGGAGGGACCAGCCCCCCGCCAAACATTTTCCGCCAAAGGCCACTACAACCATCCTGACCGAAGCAACGTTCGAGTCAAGGGATGGGAGCACATAGGTTTTAAAGTTGCGGAGGTTTTCACATGCACAACTTTCTCTTCACAGAACATATATGGATAAGATATAAAACTTATCTGTTCGGCTTACCGGGGATCACGACGTAGGCTTGTCTTCTCTTCTCTTCTTCGGGACCAAGTCCACGGTAAGAGCCCTGCAACCTAGTGCAGATGAAAATGATGCCATGTGCGATCTGATCTACATGATCATGCTATGCTCATGATATGCTTATGCATGCATGCAAGTTTCGGGGGGTGGGGGGCAGCACTTCGTTTATTTCTCTGTTGCTCAGGGTCTGCACCTGGCTTTGTACAAGGGGTTACATGCAACATCGGCAAGGCCTGTACAAAAGGGTGGCTGCTGGGCAGGGCCCGACAGCCGCGCCTTACGGGTAGAACTTACGGAGATGCTCAATGTTCCATGAGTTTTGCAATTGAATGCCATCTCCGGTCTCCAGACGGATTGCGCCAGGTCTGGTGACTCATACTACCCGGTAAGGGCCTTCCCACTTTTGCGTCAACTTGTTTGTACCCTTGGTGGACTGAACACGCCTAAGGATAAGGTCGCCTTCCTCAAGACTCCGGGCATGAACCCTGCGGTTGTGATAGCGACACAGGGCTTGCTGGTAGCGTGCAGCATGCATAGCAGCCTGGAGACGGTTCTCCTTGAGTAGCACAGCGTCGTCACGCCGGTGCTGTTCTTGCGCCACTTCATCGTAGGCAAGCACTCGAGGTGACCCGTAAATCAGTTCCGTGGGGATAACTGGTTCTGCCCCATAGACTAGGTAGAAGGGAGTCTGCCCGGTATCTCGATTTGGTGTCGTTCTGTGGGACCAAAGAATCACCGGCAGCTCGTCGATCCATCGCCTGCCGCACTATAGCAGCTTATCAAATGTTCTTGTCTTGAGTCCTCTCAACACTTCAGCGTTCGCCCTCTCATCTTGCCCCTTGCTCTTTGGATGAGCGACAGAGGCAAATGAGATTTTGCTTCCGAGGGCATGAACGTATTGCATGAAGGCGTGGCTCGTGAATTGGTTGCCATTGTCGGTGATGATGCGGGCAGGGACCCCGAAGCGGCACACCAACCCTTTCAAGAACTTGATAGCTGACTGAGCAGTCACATTTCTCACGGGCTCTACTTCCGGCCACTTTGTAAACTTGTCGATTGCAACGAACAAGAATTCAAAGCCCCTGGTGGCACGGGGGAAGGGGCCCAAGATGTCGAGCCCCCAGACCGAAAACGGCCATGACAAAGGGATTGTCTGAAGAGCTTGGGCAGGCAGATGGATATTCTTGGAATGGAACTGGCAGGCTTCACATTTGGTGACCAACTCAACTGCATCTTGGAGGGCTGTGGCCCAGTAAAATCCTTGCCGGAAGGCTTTTCCAACCAGAGCCCTTGATCCAATGTGTGAGCCGCACATACCCTTGTGTACCTCTGCCAACAGCTCCTTTCCTTCCTCCCGGCAAATGCACTTCAATTTCAACTGTTGGGCCTTCCTCTGTACAGCGTGTCGTCAACAAACTGATACATACTGGCCCTCCGGGCTACTCTTTCTGCTTCTTCTTGCTCTTTGGGGAGTTCTCGAGTTTGGAGGAAATGGACTATGTACCGTGCCCAGGTTGGGGCCAGGGGCCCGACAACAAGGACCAGCGGCACCTCCTCATTCGCAGGAGCGCACTTCTCGACCGCTGGGATCGGTGGTCTGGCGGGATGGTGCAGCTCACTGATCGAAGGGGAGTTGTTCCTGCCAAGCTCTCTGCCGGGAGCCTCGGGAGGCTCTGCCGGGTGAGGCTCTGCCGGGTGAGGCTTGCCGGAGTCCAGTTTCCTCCTCTTTCTGGCAATTGTTGCCGGGGATACAGAGGGCTGAGTGAGATGGAGAACAAAAGTCCCTGGTTCCACAGGGAGTTTTTGCGCAGCGCACTTTGACAGATGATCAGTGATGCTGTTTTCCGCATGAGGTACGTGCTCTGTTTGCAATCCGTCAAAGCGCTCCTCCAACTTCCTCACTTCCTCAACGTATGCCTCCATCAATGGACTTTGGTAATCCTTGTTGACTTGTCTCACCACAAGTTGTGAATCTCCGCGGATGATCAGCTTCTTGATTCCCAGTTCTGTTGCAATCCAGAGCCCGGCAAGGAGCCCTTCATACTCTGCAGTATTGTTGGTAGCCTTCTCCCGGGGAAAGTGCATCTGGACGACGTACTTAAGGTGCTCCCTAGTGGGGGCAACAAGAAGCACGCCAGCCCCTGCACCGTGTATGGAGAAGGCACCATCGAAATACATAATCCATTCTTGGGGCGCTTCCTTGCCAGGGATGATCGTCTCCAATACTTCTTCATCAGGAGTTGGTGTCCACTCTGTGATGAACTCTGCTAGTGCTTTGCTCTGAATGGTTGACGTGCTTTCAAACTTTAAACCAAAGCTGGACAACTCCAGAGCCCATTCCACAATCCTGTCGGTGGCCTCAGGGTTCCGGAGTATGCGTTGCAAGGGGAAACGGGTGACAACCGTGACCTCGTGGGCTTGGAAGTAGTGGCGCAGTTTCCTTGAGGCCATGATGAGGCCAAAAATCAACTTTTGCATGCCAGAGTACCTTGACCTAGCCCCCTGTAATAGGGAGCTAATGAAGTACACTGGGCGCTGCACCACTTTCTTCTTTGCCGCGACCATAGAACCGCTTCCGCTGCCCTACCTTTCTCCGCTTTGGATTGACCCTGGCCTTGCCGGGATGGGTTCACTTCCTTCTACAGAGGGGACGACGGTGGATGCCGCTTCGTATACTTCCTGTCGTGCCAACAGTGTCACACTAACCACTTGATTGGTTGCCGCTAAGTATAGCAGCAACGGCTCTTGTGGTTTGGGAGCGACCAATGTGGGCACAGAGGAGAGATTGGTCTTCAAATCTTGTAGCGCGGTGTCTGCCTCCGGGGTCCACTCCATAGGCCCTGCCTTCTTCAAGATTTTGAAGAATGGCAAGGCGCACTCGGCAGACTTGGAAATGAACCTGCTAAGCGTGGCAATGCATCCAGTCAAACGCCTTACGTCCTTAACTGTCTTGGGTGCTTGAATCTGCTCGATAGCCTTGATCTTGTTAGGGTTGGCTTCTATCCCCTGATGGGACACAAAGAAGCCAATTAGCTTGCCAGAAGGGACGCCACACACGCACTGCTCCAGGTTCAGCTTCAAGTTGATCTTGCGCAGATTAGCAAAGGTTTCTTCCAAATCCTGGATGAGGGTTGCTCTGTCCTTAGCCTTGACCACAATATCATCCATGTAAGCTTCAACATTTCAGTGCAGCTGGGACTCAAAGCCAATCTGTACTGCTCTTGCAAAAGTGGATCCGGCGCTCTTCAACCCGAAGGGCATCCGTACGAAGCAGCACATGCCACATGGGGTTATGAACGCGGTATTCTCCTCATCTTACTTGGACATGAAAATCTGGTGGTATCTAGAGCATGCATCCAGAAAAGAGAGCAAGTCACACCCGGAGGTGGAATCCACAATCTGGTCGATGCGCGGCAAGGGAAATGGGTCCTTCGGGCATGCCTTGTTCAAATCCGTAAAATCTATGCAAAGCCTCCATTTCCCATTAGCCTTGCGTACCACCACAGGATTCGCTAACATGTTGGATGCAACACTCCTCTGACCAGACCAGCTACCTCAAGTTTCTTGATCTCCTTGGCAATGAATTGCTGCTGCTCCAAAGCTTGCTTCTGGACCTTCTGCTTGATGGGTCGGGCATGTGGGCAGATAGTAAGGTGGTGCTCGATTACCTCCCTGGGAACACCGGGGATATCAGATGGTTGCCAGGAAAACACATCAATATTCGCCCATAGGAAGGCAACGAGCGCGCTTTCCTATTTGTCACCAAGGGTGGCACTGATAGTGAAGGTACCGTCAGCACCAGCCAGCCCTGACGGGACCTTTTTCACAGCGGGTGCAGCAGCTTTGGATCTCTTGCTATTGGAACTCTCTGGCAAGTCATCAACAGGTGCAGCACACTCCGGAGAGGCACGCTTCCCGGATTCCTTGCTGGCATCCTTGCTAGCTCTCTTCATTTTCTTACTTTCCTTGGCGGGAGCAGTGGTTTCTGCAGCCTCAGCAGCCACCGCCTGCCGGTACATCTTGTCCACGCATATGACTGCGTCCTTCTGGTCTGACGGAACACAAATGACTCCTATCGGCCCTGGCATCTTCAAGGTGCTGTAGGCATAGTGGGATGCTGCCATGAACTTGGCCAGAGCTGGGCGACCAAGGATTCCATTGTATAGCAAGGGGAGGTCAACCACGTCAAACACGATCTTCTCAGTCCGGTAGTTTAACTCCCCTCCGAACGTCACCGGCAGCGTGATCTTTCCCTTAGGACGACTCTTGCCGGGGTTGATCCTTGGAACGTGCCAGTAACCTTGAGCTCCTCATTTGCTATCTGAAGTTTGCTGATCACCTTTGGAGATATTAGATTCAACCCGGCCCCGCCGTCAACCAACATCTTTGTGACCTTGAGGTTGCAGATTGTTGGTGAGACCAACAACGGCGAGCACCCTACCACAGTGGTGCGGTCAGGGTGATCCTCTTCGTCAAAGATGATGGGAGTGCGGGACCACTTGAGCGGTTTCCGAGAATCTGCCGTTGGCTCCACGACATTGACTTCACGCGCCCACTATTTAAGTTGGCGGTGAGAGGAGTGCAGAGATGCACCCCCGTCAATGCACAGGGCGTTAGTGGCTTTCTGGAACTCCTGCTCACTGGTTTCCTCTTCATCTCCTCCATCACTCTCATCATTACAATCCTCCTTCTTACGGCCTCTGGCGGGTTTCCCTTGATTCTGAGGAACCTTGCCGGGGCGGCTTGCTCCACCACCTCGTCCTTTCCCGCCAGCACTATCTTGGCCTTTCTCCTTATCACGCTTCTCGTATTCAGCCCTCTACTTCTTGACGAGCTGCTCGACCTGATGACACTCCTGGAGATCATGGCCCTTGGTCCGATGGATCTTGCTGTACGTCCCATCACCTTTCCCAGCCTTCTCGGCAGCCACAGCTTCCCGGCAATCGATGCACGCGGCAACTTCCTTGCCGGGAGCTTCGGTCTTGGCCTTCTTGACGATACTAGGTGTGCCCGATCCCTGAACGGTCATCACTGCCTTATCCTTGCGCCATTTGTTGCACTCCTTGTTCTTCTTCTTCTGACTGGTGGCCTCATCGTCATCCTCTGAGTCGATGTCGACGCCATCCTCTTCACCGGGGAGCCGCCTCCCCTCCTCTACCCGAGCACACTTATCCACTAGAGTGTAAAGCTCCTTCACAGTCTTGGGCAGTCAAACATTCATCTTGGAACGTATCCGACGATTGCGCACGTTGGACTGGAACGCAGCTATCACAGCTGCCGGATGGATGTCTAGAATGTTCCTGTGTACTCGGCTGAACCTCCGCATGTACTTCCGCAGGGTCTCCTTCCTTCTGCGGGAGGAGCTGCAAGTCGCTGGGCCGCCCTAGTTCTTGATGGCCGCCCGTGAAGGCGCCAACAAACTCATGGCACAAGTCAGCCCAGGTCAAAATGGAGTTCTCCGGCAGGTGCATTAGCCAAGACCTCACATTTGGGTTGAGTGCTAGAGGGAAGTAGTTGTCGAACACCTTCTCGTCTCGTCCCCCGGCAGCTTGAACAGCGATGGTGTAGATGCTCAAGAACTCTGCCAGGTTTAGTTTCCCGTCATACTTCTCTGGTATTTCTAGCTTGAACGTGCGGGTAGATGGCCAACGGACTTGCCGCAACTCACGAGTGAAGCCGGGGCACCCAACCTCGAAAGGTAGGTACCCACCTTCACCGAGAGTGGGCTCATCGGCGTCAGGGCCATCGTGCCTATCGGACTGGCGGTGGGTGTCGCGGCGTCGCTCGATGGTGACGCGTGCGCCTTCCCTTTGCCTGTCCTCCAGGACTCGCCATTGGCCTTGATGCGCTTGAGGGTCGGACGAAGCCATCGAGATGTCGTCGGGTTCTTGATCGTGTGGCTCCGGCCATGGCCCCTGCGCAAGCCGCCGCGGAGGGGACTGCATCATGGGGGTGGCCCCTTCGGCACGGCCAGTAGCGCGGGCCGTTGTCGTCGCCTGGGGAGGCCGTGGCGGGCCAGCTCGCTATGATCCTCCCGCCTCGGCGAAACCAATTAGACTTTGAATGGTGGCTCTCCACTCTTCCATCTGATCGGCTGCCGGCAGAAATCTCAATAGCAGCTGGCCCCACGCCATGGCCTCCGAAGCGGTGCTTGGCATGGATAATGACGTAGACCGTAGCGTCGCCTGGCTCCTTAAGGTGCCAGTAGTAGCCGCGCCGTGTTCTCATCGTCGTGAGCCCGTCGCCAGGGTGGCGTGGTGACGAGGTGGAGGCGCTTGAGGGCCAGCGGCTCCGTTTGGCGCATCGGCCGGGGCAGCTCATTCCGGGAGTGGCGCACGCCCTGCGGCCGCGCCCGCAGCGGGAGCGGCCGGAGAGTTGCGATTCGCCCCAGAGTGAGTGCCACCGTTGCGGCTGTGCCCTTTGGCCGGGCGGAGAGGTGCAGACAAAATGATTTCTCCACCCCTACCTCGTGGAGCGTGGCCGCTGGGATGCTGTAGGTGTTATCCTTCCCCGGTGCCTTTTGCCCTCGTTTCGGCCGTAGGGGAGGTGGTAACGATGCTGCCTGTGCCGGCCACGTCCCCCGCAACATCCATGTCTCTGTGCATCCCCGTAGCCCCCGCGGCATTGGCGGCCGCGTGCGACGGGGCCTTCGAAGTGGGCGGATGAGCTGCAACACCGGGCTTCTTCTTGGGCACCACGGACGATGGAGCCGTCGATGAAGAAGGTGATGAAGATGATGCGCTGCGTACGCTTCTCGGGTTCGCAGAAGCGCCGCCCCCCTACCTGGCGTGCCAAAGATGTCGTGGGGAACCACGGCCACCTATGGGGCCATCAGCCCATTTGTGGTTCGGCAGGGGGGATCAGCACGTTGCACGAAGAGCGGAGAGCGTAGCGCACCACGGTAGAGATCACGCGGGCAGTTTTTACCCAGGTTCGGGCCGCCGCGAGGCGTAAAACCCTACACCTGCTTTGGTGGATTGATGGTGGATTGTGGTGGATACGCAGCACTCTTGCCCGGCAGGGTTGCCTCAGGGCTAGGACGGCTACGCGCGTACGAGTGTACCAGGGTCCGAATCCTTTCTATGGTTGCCATGGCCCTCCTTTTATAGATCAAGGGGTCACCACAATGGCAAATAAGTCATTGTGTATTGATTAGATATCAAACAGTGCTATCATACCTAACTCTGCAGACAGAGCAGTGCGCATTAAATGCGCCGCTTAATGTCACATCGTGGCATGCCCGGCAAGCCTTGTCGGGCTGCTCAGCCACCTTCTCGTATGTCTGCTTGCCACGTCTCTGGACGGGTGTCATTTGGAAATGATTTCCATAGGAAGTGGCTGCTGAGGGAGTCCTGGATTAGGGGGTCCTCGGGTGTCCGGTTTATTCGATATGGGCCGGTCTGATGGGTCGTGAAGATAAAGCAGAAGACCATCCCCCGTGTCCGGGTATGACTCCTATATGCGTGGACGGCAAGTTTGGTGTCCGGATGTATTATTTCCTTCTGCTGTAAACTGACTCTGTACAACCCTAGGCCCATCCGGTGTGTATATAAACCAGAGGGTTTAGTCTGTAGAGGCAATCAGAATTCTCATAGCCTAGATAGCTAGGGTTTATCCATTACGATCTTGAGGTAGATCAACTCTTGTAACCCCTATACTCATCGAATACAATCAAGCAGGACGTAGGGTTTTACCTCCATTAAGAAGGCCCAAACCTGGGTAAACATCGTGTCCCCATTGTCAATTGTTACCATCGATCCTCAGACACATAGCTTGGGAGCCCCTACCCGAGATCTGCCAGTTTTGACACCGACATTGGTGCTTTCATTGAGAGTTCCGTTGTGTTGTCGACAGAAGAATCGATGGCTCGCCTCGTTGTCGATAACGATGCTGTTTCCGGGGAGACTTTTCTCTCTGGTCAACTCTTTGTGTTTGGCGGCTTCACGCTACATGCCAACTCGACCGGCCACCTTGAGCAGGTCGACAGCTACACCCCTGGTCACCAGATCAGGTTTCGAAGCTTGAATTACATTGCGGATATCCGTGGAGACATGGTCTTCGAAGGGTTCTCGGCCTCGGCCGCCACTCTTCACCCACATGAAGGAAGCCCGTCGGATCCGTCGTCAGATTCCGCTCAAGGATCGACTATCATGCCCGCCCTGCCCTAGATCCAGAGTGGGACACTTCGTCCGAATACCGGGGGGTGGACCCCGTCGGACTTTGTCCTATTGCGGAGCTTCTAGTCAGAGACCCAGATGCAACCATGCCGTCAGTGGACCCGGAGTCAAACGGGACTCTCCCCGTCATCGATAAGCCGGCTTCGCCTCTGGACGTCAACTCCGAACTCTCGAGGTCTACGTCTATCAAGCTCGATCAAGTGGTTATTACCAAACATAGCTCCGCAGATCCTCAGATGCCTGTCCAGCTTTCACTCTTAAACGAAACACTGGACCTAATGCTATCTGTCGCCATCACGGAAGTATCACCTCCGAACTACGCCCAGCTTTAACTGGGGGCTGAGAGCAGGGAATTTTGCGTCTCACCCACCACCCACTTAATAGCCACTGTCGAGGATTTAACCGACAAAACTAGACTACGCCTCCGAAGACATCAATGGTATGGACAACGATGTCGGAGTTGAACCAGGCCAAAACCCGCCCATCACTGGGCGTTGGACGGCCACCTCTACATATGATGTATACATGGTGGACACGCCTGAAAAGAAGGATGACGATGGCACTCAAGATCCAGATCAGGACAAGCCCGTCGAGGATCCACCAAAGCGCTGGCATCAGCGGAGCCGCTCACGATCACGTCGGGCGAAGGACAGCAACACCGGCACTGGAGATAATGACACTCCGGACAATGCCGAAGACCCCGTCGACCCTGCGTTCTAGCAGGATGATAGGGAAGAGGGACAAGTCAATCCGACGAACTTGTCGATCATGAGGATTCGGAAGATAGTAACTATCTACCGGCCTTCGAGGAGGAAATTAGCCTCGGTAACGAAGATTTCATAATGCCAAAGGAACCCCTCAAACAAGAACGCTACAAGCTACAGCTCATCGCCACTGTGAGGAGCCTGAAAAACAAACAGTAACAGCTTCAAGCCGAACAGGATACGCTCAACGACAGATGGACCAAGGTCCTCGCTGCCGAAGAATACGGCCTCGAGCGCCCGACAAAGAGCTACCCAAAACGTAGGCTACTACCACAATTCGACGACGAAGCCCTTGAGCCAATACCGTCAAGATACAATCATGCTGATCAACCGGACTGACCACCACATGGACCTGACAAAGCGGCTAATTATGCCGAACACCAGCCCGTGCCACCTCGCCGTAGAGGCAAAGAGGCAGCGGCCTCGGGCTACACGTATGACTTACGTCAGGACCCGGACAATAGAGCCGGCCAGACCAGATCAATCTACGGATCAAGGGGACGTGCTCCAACACAAGACGACGGCCATCAAGCCTGGCGCGACAAGCATAACCAAGTTCTAGCCGAGAACCGAACACGGATGTCATCGGAACTCCGTCGTGATGTTGCTCGATATAGAGGCGCCGCACACCCCATGTGCTTTACCGACGAGGTAGTGCAGCACCAGTTTCCGGAAGGGTTTAAACCCGTAAACACCGAGCAATACGATGGAATGACGGATCCCGCCGTATGGATTGAAGATTTTCTTCTCCACATTCACATGGCTCGCGGAGATGATCTCCACGCCATTAAATACCTCCTTCTAAAGATGAAAGGACTAGCACGGCTCTGGTTGAATAGCCTCCCAGAGAACTCCATTGGAAGTTCAGAAGATTTAGAGGATGCTTTTCGGGACAACTTTCATGGCACTTATGTCCGGCCACCGGATGCTGACGACTTGAGTCACATAGTCCAGCAACCTGGAGAGTCAGCTCGCAAACTTTGGAATCAGTTCTTAATTAAAAAGAACCAAATCATGGACTGTCTGGACGCCGAAGCCCTACTGGCATTTAAGCACAGCATCCGTGACGAATGGCTTGCCCGACACCTTGGTCAGGAAAACCCGAAGACTATGGCAGCTCTTATTGCACTCATGACCCACGTCTGTGCGGGCGAATACAGCTGGCTGGCTCGTAGAAGCAACATTACCAGCGACCCCGGCACCTCTGAGGCCAGGGATGGCAATGGAAGGCCACGACGCAACAAAAACAAGCGCCGGAACAGCAACGAAGAAACAGAGGATACGGTTGTAAACGCAGGATTCAGTGGCTCTAAACCCGGTCAGCGGAAGAAGCCATTCAAAGGTACTAGGGACGGTACGTCCAACTTGGACAAGATACTGGATTGACCCTGCCAGATTCATGGCACCCTTGCAAGCCTGCAAACCATACCAACAGAAACTGCTGGGTTTTCAAACAGGCCGGTAAATTAAACACCGAACATAAGGGGAAAGAGCCTCCAAGCAAGGACGATGATGAGCCTCGCCCATCGTGCACCGGGGGACAGAAACAATTTGCCCCTGAGGTAAAAACGGTGAACATGATCTACATCACCCACATCCCCAATAAGGAGCGCAAACGCGCGTTACGGGACGTCTACGCCACAGAGCCTGTCGCCCCAAATTTAACCCATGGTCGGCTTGTCCGATCACGTTTGATCGCAGGGACCACCCAACCAGTATCCGTCACGGAGGTTCGGCGGCCCTGGTACTCGATGCTATCATTGACGGATACCATCTTACTAGAGTCCTTATGGACGGCGGCAGCAGCCTCAACTTGCTCTACCAGGACACTGTCCGTAACATGGGTATCGACCCGTCAAGAATCAAACCAAGCAACACTACCTTTAAAGGAGTGATACCTGGCGTGGAGGCCCGCTGCATGGGCTCCTTAACATTGGAAGTTGTATTCGGCTCTCCAGATAACTTCCGAAGCGAAGACTTGATCTTCGACATCGTCCCTTTTCGCAGTGGTTATCATGCACTGGTCGGACGAACGGCCTTCGCCCGCTTTAATGCGGTCCCGCACTATGCTTATCTGAAGCTCAAAATGCCTGGACCTCGTGGCGTCATCACAGTAAATGGGAATATGGAGCGCTCCCTCCGTACTGAGGAGCATACTGCAGCCCTAGCAGCCGAAGTACAGGGCGGCCTCATCAAGCCGGATAACCCATCGGTCATCAAGACCCACGACTCTGCTAAGCGAGTCCGATCCGCACTACAACGCGATAGCCCGGTGGAGCCGGAGCTTAAATAGCAGTTTAGCCTCCGCCGACCGCTCCATAAGGTTGCGGCATACGTACCGCATGTACATAACTTCGCACTTAAAATACCTTGGGCAGCGCCAGAGGCACACTGCGGAAAAGGTCCATAGTACGGTTTGACCCTATTCGGACCTCAACTTTTTTTTCCACTATAGGATTTCCCAGCAAGGAGAAACGGCGCAGACGTGCGGGAGGGCACCATTGGGATCTTCAAACCACTACTTTTAGGCCCTGTGTAAACCGTTTCCTTGTTTAAAACTTTTGGCATGTAAAATAGCCTTGATATTTATGGCATTATCTGTAATGACATGTCTCGACGTATTAATCAGGGCATAAAGGAAGCAGTTGATCACCACTTTTGTTTGGTACTCATCTATTTTATATTATCATCTGTCTTCCCTCCCTACGCCCGACTGCCACACTTCCCTTAGTCCGATCTTAAACACCGGGGGCTGTGTCCGGCCCGGCACATTTTAAAGTACGAACTACTATGGGGTACTCTTCGGCGTCCTGAATATTGCATTATATGCATCGGCTCCAAATCATTTCTTTAGTCTATAGTTGGGTTGCCCGGCTCTTGTGCTTACCACCTTACGTTCTGCTCGTTCGGCTAAGGTAGTAAAGGGAGAACTACTGCGATTGTATTTCTGGTTCGTCCGGTCAAATACCTCAGTAAAGAAAGCCGAAAACTGACTGTCATGATAAAGCGAGAGCTGGTCAGCGATTCAGTGACTTAGTCTTATACTACAATTGTTAGCGATTTACTCCGTGTTATACAAGGGGCTGGTCTTCGTCCAGCCGCGTGGAAAAGGCACCGTAGTCCGGATAGCCGCACACGCACCAGGGGCTAGTACTTAGCCCCACAGTCAAACTCCTATGGCTAAGTGAAAGTAATAAAGCCGCATAGTCTGATTGCCTGGTTCACCACGCTGACACCTCCTTTACGGCCCAAGACGTTGGATAAAGTGTGTTCACGTGTTACACCGACCACCCCTGTAGCATCTACATGGGGGCTAAAGCTGACGACTGGCAACTTTCAGAAATAAAACAATAAACGGCCGCACAGGAGGAAAATCGATTGAAAGAAAAGGCGCAAACATAGCTATATAAACAGCATGGGTTCATCGCATTGTTTGTACAACCCGAACACACTCAATGAAATATTACATCCTTCGAGCATTGGCCCTCGATCACTCAGGCTCCTTCTAGGATGTCATCAAAGTACCTCTCCAGCTTCCGGTGATCCTTGCCTTCGGGCGGGCCTGCGGTTGCCACTTCGGTAGCCTTCATCTTTGCCCATTGCATCTTGATGCGGGCGAAGGCCATCCGGGCACCCTCTTTGTAGGCCGAGTGCTTCAATGCATCAATCCGAGGCCGCGCGTCGATAAGCCGCTTCACCAAACCAAAGTAGCTACTAG
The DNA here is from genome assembly GCA_011799875.1 of Thinopyrum elongatum. Classification (NCBI taxonomy): domain Eukaryota; kingdom Viridiplantae; phylum Streptophyta; class Magnoliopsida; order Poales; family Poaceae; genus Thinopyrum; species Thinopyrum elongatum. Next base: position 470,003,800 of record CM022301.1, read on the forward strand.
GGATTGGCTCGGCCGGCCAGAGCTGGACTGTCAAGTCCTTCATGGCCAAACCTGCCACCCTATGCAGCTCAGACAGCTACTTCAGTTGGTCACCCAGGAGAGGCGTCGAGTGTTCCGGTCCGACAAATTGCGACCAGAACAGTTTCTCGGTCGAGTTCCCCTCCTGGGCTCGGATGTACGGTGCGGCATCAGCGGCACTCTTCAGAAGATCCGCAAATGCGCCTGGAGAACTCCACACTCGGGTCAGCAAAGCATACCTCTGACCACCAAAGACACTCTACAAAAGAAATGCCTTAGAAGCCGCTATCTGCCTCGCCTGATGGATCTCTTCACGAGTACTCCGGGACTCGATCCGCGCCTCTTTGCCATCATGAAGAGCCTTGGCAAGATCGGTCGACTGGTCCGAAGTCTTCTGCTCTAAAGCTTCGCATTTGCTGATGGCATCCTTCAGCTTCTGCTCTACTTCGGCCACCCGAGCTTCGTCTTGGCGGCGAGCATCTTGCTCGGTCTTCAGTATGGCTGCCTTATTTGCCTCCGCCTCCTTTTTGGCCTGGGCAAGGGCGCTTTTGAGGGTCTCGACCTCGGCTGCGCCACATGTGATTATAATCAAAGCATTCCATAAGTTAATCTCTAACTATACATATCACTTCTGATATCAAAATAAACTTTTAACATTATACGCATACCTTGCGTCTCATCAAACCGCTTATTAATGCGGTCGATTTCCTCATTAGCCACCTGAAGCTTCAGATTGAGTTCGGAAACTTCTGCGGCCTAGGCGGTCGCCGCCAATAGGGAAGCCTGTTACAATAACAGCACAGCAGGTTAACTCTCCCGAATACTATATGGATCCTCTGTCCGGTCTCTTTTAACCGAACAGAGCCTTAGGGGCTACTGTGTGTACACAGGTATATTCCTCTATATGAAAGGTTTTTAGAACATTACGTCGCATACCTCATAGCCCGTCAGTAGGCTGGTGAAGGCTTCGTTTAGTCCGCTCTTAGCAGACTGAGCCTTCTCCACCACCGCACCCATCAGGGTGCGGTGCTCCGCCACGATGGAAGCACTCTGCAGTGTTTCCTCTAGAGCGTTGGGCGCCTCCGGATTAGTGGAGGTCGCCGATGGAGCTGATGCTCCTCCTCCCTCCTTTGAAGAGGGCTGCTTACCCCATCCCGAAGTCGTGTTGGTCTCTGGAATGGTGTCCGGCTGGGGCCCGGATTGTTGGGGGTCCCCACCGTCGGTTTTCATAGGGGTCGCCTCCCCTATGTTTTCGGTGACCGAGGTGTTAACCTCGGGCGCTTTCTCGGCGGCTTCGTGCACCCCCCTCTGCCAAGAGAGGTCCTTTGGGATGACACCTCGGTGTCCTCCATGATGACAGGCGAGGTGGCACGCATCGGCGTGTCACTCTCTGCCATTTCGGGTGGCAGAGAGTTCACCTCCGATGATGGGGTTTGCGGGAGCTCGCGTGGAGGGTTGAAAGGCAAATAACAAAATAACTTATATAATGGAAGCAGGTAGACCGAAGATAAACAGTAAGTTGCCGAATACTTACAATTCGGCCAGGGGCTTCACCCTGGGTGTCTTCTTGGGGACTAGTTCGGTCTCTGAGTCCGAACTGTCCAGAAGGGCCAGCTTCCCTCTCTTGGGCGCCTCCTCCTCCGGGTCTTCGGAGGCCGCCCTCTTCTTCTTCCTCCCCTTATGCGGGGAGTCGCTCTCCACCTTCTCCTCCTCTTCTTCCTCATCTCATTCATGGGAGGAGAGGGCTTCGGTCTCTCCGAACACTGTTTCCGAAGGACCTTTATGGCGGGGGCCGCCCTTCGCCTCCTTGCCTTTCTTCTTCTTGGTCCACCTCTCTGGCGCCTAATAAGGCGCCAGGACCAGCATCTCCGTTAGTTGGGGTATGGCCGGATCCTCAGGCAGCGGTGCCGGACAGTTGATCCGCTCCGCCTTTGCCTTCCAGACCTGTAAAGAAAGCAGGCGATATAATTTCTATCATATCTGAAATATTGATCGGATAGGTCTCCTGAAAGATTATGCTTACCGCCGTGGCTGGGTTCTCGATGTCGAGCCCAATGTCTTCATTCTTCTGCGGCCACTTTTTCTGAGCCTTGAAAAGCTGCTTCCATATATCTTCGTGCGTGGTGCCGAAGAAGCGCTTCAGGGTCCGTGGCTTCTCCGGATCGAACTCCCACATGGGGGCGGCCCGGAGCTGGCAAGGAAGGATGCGGCGGAACAGCATCACTTGAATCATGTTTGTGAGACCTGTGTTCTCACCCAAAATGTCGGACATGCCTTTTTCGAGCATCTTCACCTCCGGTCTGGACCCCCAATCAAGACCCTTGGTGGTCCATGAGGTGAGTCTTGTGGGGGGTCCGAATCTGAAGTCAGGCGTGGCCGCCCAGTTGGCATCGCGGGGTTCGGTGATGTAGAACCACTCCTGCTGCCACACCTTGACCGTCTCTATGAATGGCCCTTTGGGCCAAACGGCGTTGGGGAGCTTGCTCACCATGGCCCCGCTGCAGTCCGCATGTTGTTCGTCGACCACCTTCGGCTTCAGATTGATGACCTTGAGCCATAGGCCGAAGTGTGGGGGGATGCGGAGAAGAGCCTCACACACGACGATAAACACTGATATGTGAAGGAAGGAATTTGGGGCTAGATCATGGAAATCTAGCCCATAGTAGAACATAAGACCCCGGACGAAGGGGTGGAGGGGAAACTCTAGCCCCCGGAGGAAATGGGGGATGAAGACGATCCTCTCACCGGGCTCTGTAGTAGGAATGACCTGATCTTTGTCAGGGATCCTATGCGCGATATCCGCGGACAAATAGCCCGCGCTCCAGAACTCCTTGACGTCCTTTTCAGTGACGGTGGAGGCCTCCCACTTGCCCTTGGAGCCGGACCCGGCCATTGTTGGGGTGTGTGGCAGCGGTGGAGGAGATTGGAGCTATGGGCGCTGGAGCTTGGGAGACAGAAGCTCGAGGAAGGCGTGGGGAAAAAGGAGAGATCTTTATCCTCTTAAAGACGGTAAAAATACCAAATGTCCCCTTCTCAAGCCATTAACCTCGCTTGTTCCCAACGAAATCGTGCGTAAGGTGCAGTTGGATTACCCAAACCATATTGATGAGAATCCCGTAATGGGCAGGCATGATCTCTGTTTTGACAAGACGTGCCAATGAAGGCTAGACCTCGAAATGCGAAACGGAAAACGGTTCGAAATGTTAAAGAGCCAAGTGTGACGCTTCGCCGAAAGAGTTATCAGTAAAAGACACTGTTCCTATTTTGACATCTTGCCTTCGTGGCTAAGGGTTGTATTGATTATGCAGAGCCGGATACAGTTTCTTTATGCATGGAGCTAACTTAAAGTTTTTGGGGGAAGAAACCTGCCTTGCAATGCCGAAGATAATCCGCGTGCCGAACTCATCGTCATCGAAGACTGGTTCAGGGGCTACTGAGGGAGTCCTGGATTAGGGGGTCCTCAGGTGTCCGGTCTATTCGATATGGGCCGGTCTGATGGGCCGTGAAGATAAAGCAGAAGACCATCCCCCGTGTCCGGGTAGGACTCCTATATGCGTGGACGGCAAGTTTGGTGTCCGGATGTATTATTTCCTTCTTCTGTAAACCAACTCTGTACAACCCTAGGACCATCCAGTGTGTATATAAACCGGAGGGTTTAGCCTGTAGAGGCAATCAGAATTCTCATAAGCTAGATAGCTAGGGTTTAACCATTACGATCTCGAGGTAGATCAACTCTTGTAACCCCTATACTCATTGAATACAATCTAGTAGGACGTAGGGTTTTACCTCCATTAAGAGGGCCCGAACCTGGGTAAACATCGTGTCCCCATTGTCCATTGTTACCATCGATCCTCAGACACACAGCTTGGGACCCCCTACCCGAGATCTGCCGGTTTTGACACCGATAGCTGCCACGTGCCAAAAAACAGCCACTTAGTCACTTGGGGGCTTGACACCGCACTGATCGATGACTTGCGTCGCTGTAAGGTGGAGCGGTGGAGCCTTGGCGGGGTAGTTTGCCTTCGTCGCGCCCGGTAGGCCTGCCGTGACGGTCTTGAGGCTTGTCTTTGGGGCCACCTCAACCTCGTCAGGCTCACCTGCCCGGCAAGGGAGGCTTTCCCTCAGTAGTGTCTTGCTCATTTAGCGTGTCTTGGTCTTCTCGATCTACCCTTTGATTCCTCAAAGAGCTATCTCTTCAACTTGATCTCGCTTTGGATGTTGCTACCTTGCTCTTTTAGGCATGTGCACGGTCTGGGCAACAGACCCAGGGTTTGTTGCACCGACACTCGTCATCATCTCGAAATAGCGATACAAGTCTTGAATAATTGCAACTACATCGTCATCCATCTAAACAATGATATAGACGAGAAGAGCTATCACTATGAGTGAGAGCGGAACAATACAGTACATGAGGCGGCGGTTATGATTCCTCTCTCACACTAGCGTGAACCTCAAGTAACTAGCTTCTGCTTCTTGTCTGCTTTTGAACCCTTTATGGCTGGCGGCCAAGAACCGCTCCACTTGCACCTGACACTCGGGTCAGTCGTCGTACACTCCTGGAACCTTCCCTATGTACACAACATAGCACTGCTTCTTCGCCATCAAGGATCTAGGTAACTATTAAAGATGCATCTTCATCAAGAGAATGTACAATCATTTGCAACAAAATATACTTGAGCAACACGAAAAGAAAGGGTTAGCAAATAGATGCAACATATAGTAAACATAAATAATCAACACATTTTCATTGTACGCAAACTAATTAACTAGAGGTACGCATGTCTTCGTACCCAAACTAACAAAGTAGCATTACGCAAGTTCGGCAGGGACCGTGGACATCACAAAGTTTCATCGCTACAGAAAGTATACAAGTTCAACCGACACATATCATCATCATCGACATCGTAAATCACTAGAAGTTCCATCCATCCATAACATCGAGGATGCACCCTAACTTCTTGAACGGCGTCAGGTCCTGACGTTGCATGCCTATGCGAGTTCGGACGTCAGCTTGCGATATAGGGCTGTGGTGGAACATCCCCTTCTCTTCAATGACTTCTTTCATGATGATCGTCGCAATGTCCCTCTGGATGCGAAAGAAGTCATCTCTAAGTTTATAATCCGCTTCTCCTTGGGACTCTACCCACTTGCGGATATGATCATCGCTTCTGGTTGTCATGCGAAGCCATTGGTGATCCCTTCTGAACTCCATCATGAGATGGAGGAGGTAGAATCCATTGTTCCTTCTTGGTTTTGGGACATGGATGCAGCAGAAGTTAGTTTTATGAGAGAAACCAGGCTTGCGGTTCCTTTGTTTCCTGATCTGCAGGTGGCCACCCCTCAAGCTGAAGCCCTGGAGAGCATTATCTAGAATATTCATTATGTGGGTGTAGTCTTTCTTCTCGTAGATTCTGGTAGGCTCGAAATACACGGCGTGGGAAACTCGTGGGTAAAGAACGATAAGGATGGCGCGCCGGTTGCTGCGGGGAAAAAAACCTCAAATTATTTTCCATATGAGCGAGAAGGAATGATTGAATTGTACGAAAGGGTTGTCCGACACTGACTTACTTTGTATGATAAGGCAGGAGGACAATTTCGTTGTCCTTATTCCTTATCATGAAGTTTTTGAGGTACTCCCAAGCAGTTTTAAACTCAAAGTCGCCGAGACTCAAGAAGGACTCGTGCATATAGTATGGATTTGCCACACAGATTTGCGAGACTTTTTCTCCCTTCATGACGGAGTTCATAAGTAGCGTAAAAAGGCGGACGATTGTAAAATTGAGCCACCTTGTCAGAAATATCTTGAAGATATGGTCAAACCACAGGAAGAACACCTCCGCGGGCCGTGTGTCGACGTAGCACTTCCTCTCAGGCACACGAACTGTGTATGTCGGATATCCTGGATCCTTCGAGGCTAGTAGGCTTATCTCAGTCAACAGCACATGGTCGTGTAGTCTCCTGAGATCCCCTGATATGGCATCCAGTGGTTTCAGCAATAGGATCGGCTCGCCCGTGACATGGAACATGGCCGCACCTTTGATGGGTACACGCTCTGCAAAATCCGCCGTCTGGCTACTATGTGCTCAGGCTTGGTTGTAGGCAGCAGATCCTTTCTTCGGCGGTCTCTTCCTCTCCTTTTTCTTGGGCTGACCTTCCAGACCCTTCATTAACCCCCCCCCCCACCAGTGTTGTCAGGGTAAGCACTGTACGACCCTCGGCTAGTTGATCCTGCGTTGAGGCGGCATCTTCAGGCGTGTCCTGTGAGGATTGCCTGAAGGGAGACTTCTTGCAATCAACCCTAGGACATTCCTCCCCGGGAACATCATCCATCTCCTTATCAGCATGCTGATAGCCCGAGTCATCATATGGTTGACTCATCATTTATAAGTCGTTGTCATAGGCTCATGTATTGAGGAACCGAAGAGGGTCATCCTCGTCCATCTCATCATCCATTCTTTGTTCTGCGGGGGCGATTACATCAGCCACTATTGGACCCCCTTCCTCTAGTCGTCCGCCGCTCTCACCGACACTATAGGCGCTGTTAATTGCATAGGCGGGGTGGTGGTGTTCATACCTGCTTGCTGATGTGTGGTTATTGCTGTGCTCTCGGCCGCCTCTAGACGAAGAAGATTCTTCGGCCATAGCAGCATCCAACCCTTGCAGTTTCCAAGCCGCGTCGGGGACTTGTCCTCCTCTCCCCCGAGCCGTACTGGAGGAGGCAAATCCTCGTGCCCCGATTTCACACTCGACAAGGTAACCCTGAAGTGGCCAATGGGGATCGGCTGGCCATGGAACGTGATTTCCAAGGGCTTCGTTATCACCGCCTTTCCCACGTCCACCTGCTAGCCTTTGATCACATAGAGTATGGTGCCCGGGGTTTCGTCGGCCTGCAAAGACATGTCTGCGGCATAAAACATCCAAAAGGCAACGAAAACGGAATATTCTAGATACATGTTTGTGCAACCTGTAATTACCGTGAGGGCATCGAACTCAGCCAAAGACGAAGGCCTGCCTAGCACGCTAGAGACAAAGGACGGGCTGCTATGAGCGGGTGCCGGTGCGGGTGCGAGTGCGGGAGCAGGCGCGGTTGCGTGAGCAGCTGATGGTGTGGTTGCGATGTTCACCAAGTTGCTCCCGACGAAGCTGGGCATGGGAAAATCATGTGCCATCTTGTCTGGATTTTCCTTCGTCCAATTGATGACAGTCGGATCAAGTTAGTAGCGAAATCATTTCTGCAGGAAGCTACAGCTGCACCGATTGTCTGCTGGACCAACTCATTTTTCTCCAGAGCTACTTTTGTTGCGTCCTCAGCTGCTTTTTTCTTGAACACAGGCTTCACCTTCTCGTTGATGTCCGCCTGACTGAACTTATTTTTCTGCTTCTTGGCCTCCGGGCCCTCGTTGTAATAGACCTTCCACGTGGCGCCGTCTCCGGCGCCCTGCACACATCCATATTGCGGCCGCTGGTCCAAATGGAGTCCCTTCAGTTCGTTCAAGGCCCGGTTGAGAGAGTTGTCCCACTAGGGTCTCATCGACAAAGACTCACTTTTGGCCGCAAGCCTGTGTTGCTTCTCCTTTAAAAGGAATGTGAACCGTTTATGAATGTGTAGTCGACTTGATCAGAAGCTAAATGTAAGGTGTGGTAAAAGAATAATTACGAGTATTCCTTTCAATTTCCTCGTGATCGGGTCCGTGTAAAAAACTTTCTTTTCCTTGTCCCACTTGTAGCGTCCCTGATGAATTCACGCTCCAAGGGGATGGTGAACTTCGCGAAGGGGTCTGGTATCCCCGCGGCTTCATGTTCCGCGTCCTCCTTATCCCATATGGGCCTTTTGCCAAGGTAGCCGCGACTTCTGAGGAATCGGTTCCCGTGTGTCCTTTGCTGAAGCGCCTTGAATTTCTTAGCCTTAGCCTTGGCTGCCTTGGTAGTGCAAGTGTCCTTGAACTTTTGGAACTCCTCTTCTGTAAGTGTCGGATTTTCCTCAAGAATCTTGGACAGGGTTTCCTTAGGTTTAATAGCTCCTTTCACCCTCCCTTTCCAGGAGGCCAAATCATTGTTGAACATGCCCATGGCGTGATTGTTAGTCTTTTTCATCTTTGGATCATCCGACGGCTCTTCTATGCTGTCATCCCGGTCGGGGAACTGGAATCTCTTTTGCAGCTTCGTTAGGAGCAAGTGCTTCAAATTTTATTTACCCCTTAAGTCATCATCGTTGATGCTCACGGTTTCCCATAGGATGCATCTGAGTTGGTTCCCGTAGCACTTGCGAGGTTCTTCCAGCTCTATTGGCTCAAACTTGCCAGGGGCCATCTTTGTGATCACAAGTCGTCCGATGCCGGGTTTGTTAGGTTTTCATATCCTCTGCTTCTTCTGCTTCTTCATTTCGTTAGCGGCTTCGGCGCCGGTACCTTCCCCGCTAGTCTCGGCACCGCCATCGGTGCCGGTGCTATCAGTGTCGATGTCGGCGTCAGTACCATCATCGAGGCCACCCTGCAAACCTTGACTGTGCTTAGTAGCCAAAAAGTCGAGGTAGTCATGCTCACCCTCATAATCCATCTCGTCTGCACCGTGGTCAGGAGGCCCTGTTTTTTCGTTATTCAACATGTTTCCTACGATTAAGTCTCCTCGTTTAATTCTTAAACTAAAAAAATGAGTAATGACATAAAAAAAGGTCTATAGTTTGCCGGAATGCCGTTTCATTCCCGTCGCAGCAAATCCTGGCACTCGATATGCCTACTTTCTAGCACAAGACATGACAAAATTCATGGGAAATTTCGGCATGACCTTTGCTAAAAAAGTGGACATATCGAGCGCCTTCAATTCACCGGAACGGAAATGAATCAACATTCCGGCGAAACATAGGCCACTCGGATCATTTACCCTGCACATAACCATCATTTTCCAAATATCACATGTCCAAATTCCAAATATCACATGTCCAGATATCACATGTCCACTTCAAATTTGCATATAATAGGAAGGAAAATATAGAACTTGAAGAAAAATGCAAGCTAGCTAATCTGTCCTAGGGTTAATCCTAACTATATATGGTTCCTACTAATTAACTAGGGTTCATACTACCTAATCTGTCGTAGGGTTCATACTAATTGTCCTAGGGTTCATACTACCTAATTTGGAACCTAGCTAGGGTTCATAGTGACTAGTGTTAATCAATTATGTTTTTTCTTTAAATAGCAACAATTGCTTTACCTAAAAACATTAAATACCTAGAATTCTGTTAACTACACCCAAAACACCTAAAATACCTAGAATTCATTTAACATAAACACATAAACCCTAGAATTAACATAACTAAACACCTAAAATACCTAACCTTAGAATTCAGTTAACTAAACACCTAAACTACAGTTAACTAAAACACCTAAACCCTAAAATTAACTTAACTAATATTACACTAAAACACCTAAACACCTAAACTATAGTTAATTACAGTTAGCAGCTAAACTACAGTTAACTAGAACACCTAATTGAACTATAGTTAACTAAAACACCTAAACACCTAAACTACAGTTAACCCTAGAGAGGAGGGGCAGTGGCTTACAGCGGGGAGGTGGAGCTCGGGGGAGACGGCAGCGGGAAGGTGGAGGTCGGTGGATATGGCAGCGGGGAGGTGGAGCTCGGTGGAGATGGCGATGAGGCGGCGACGAGGCACCGGAGGGCGGGGCAATGTTGAGGAGGGAAGGGGCTCCGGCGGACAGGAGGCTGGGACGAGGGCCGGGGCTCCGGCGAGGACAGGGCCACGGCTCCGACGAGGGCAGGGCTCCGGTGGCCCTCGAGGCTGGGGTGCGGCGAGGGCAGGGGCTCAGGCGGCGACGACGGGGGAGATAGAGAGAGTAGGGAATTGGGTGAGGAAGGACGAGGAAGGGAGCATGCTTAGTGGCTAAGTCAAACTTAGCAGTAGCGCGGGTCTGGACCCGCGCTATAGCTAACTTAGCAGTAGTGCGGGTGTGACAAACACGCGCTATAGCTAAGTTAGCTATAGCGCTGGTCCAGACCCGCGCTACTGCTATTCCTTCCATTTTTCTTTTTCTTTCCTTTTTCTTTTCATTTTCATTCCATTTTTTCCTTTCTGCTTTTTCTTTCCATTTTCTTTTTTCCTTTCTCCTTTTTCTTTTTCTTTTCATTTTCTTTTCTATTCCTTGTATTTTTCTTTTGATTTTGTTTTTCTTTTCATTTTCTTCTTTCCTTTCTCATTTTTCTATTCCGATAGATGACCGAGCCGGAACCATGCATATATATTACACATCATTTCACCGATAGCGATTAAGTGCGTACACAAAATAAATAAATAAATGAATAAATAAATAAATATATATATATATATATGATGCATGGTTTTTCAAGGTCGACGTTTTTGTTTTTGAGTGAGATTCTTTCCCTTCTTGTTCGGTGACGAATAATTGAGCCCCTCATTGTGACTTTTCCTTTTCTATGGAGTACAATCTTTCTTAGGTAATGTAGTATTGATTCTTGTTTTGACGTATGCTTCATCGTCATCGTCATCTTCCCTCATCGAGTTGCCGTAATAGTCGTAGTCTTCCTCGTTGGCGACTCCATCCATTCCAATGATGTTCCTTTTACCTCTCCTCACCACAAAATGGCTGGGATTCCTCGGGTCGGTTATGAAGAAGCATCGTGTCACGTTCTTAGCGTGTACCCATGGCTCGTTTTTTGTGATGGCGTTCACGGTAGCGCTCTTGGCATCGGGTATAGACATGGTAGTGAAATACCGGTTTTCTGTTTCGACATTCTTAGCCCATCTGGCATGGAACATCATCGCACTGTGCAGTCCAGCGTAGTCGAGCTCCCAGATCTCCTCTACCCTTCCGTAGAATCTTTCAGTTGCGGCGTTGACGGCGGTCATGCATTCCATCGTCACCCCTGAGTTCTGAAAATCATTGTTTATATCTTTGGCCGTCGTGTAGAATGTGTATCCGCTGATATCATATGCCTGATAGGTCACAACATTGGCCGCGGGGCCATGTGCCAATGCATATATGAGCAATCCATCCTTAGAGCCCTCTTCTAGGGGATTAGCAAGAATATGCTCTTTGAACAAATGCAGGAAAGTGGAGTTGTGCTCTCTAGTAACTTCGGCGTTCGTCCTGCATAGCCCCCGGTCACGATACTTCTTTGCAACGGTTTCTTGGTGCAATGTCACGAAAGGATCTACCACATCTAGGTGATGTAGCACTACTAAGTTTGCTATGTCAAAGTCGTTGCGTCAATCCGAGTAACCCACATGCAGTTCCCTACGACCGTTGGAGTGACCTTCTCCTTCGAGCCTCCCAAGGTGCTTCTTAATGGGCAGACCAACACCAGGCTGGTCTCCGCCATATAGATAATTCTCTCAAAAAGATATGCTCTCTTGTGTCAGATAGCCCTGGACGATGCTTCCATCTGGACGGGACATGTTAAGAATGAATCCTTTGATGACCCCATTCATCCACTCGAACTGCATCATGTTTTGTAGGAATGATGGCCCTAGGACTATTATGCCGTCCACAATGTGGACACACAGATGCACCATGACGTCAAAGAACGCGGGCAGGAAGTACATCTCAAGCTCATTTAGTATCACAATGATCTCTTCCTATAGCCTTCCGAGCTGCTTCACACTGATCGACTTTCGAGAGATGATGTCGAAAAAGTTGCAGAGACCAATAAGTGTGTCACGGACGTTCTTGTCCATTATCCCTCTAAGGTAGTATCTTCGTCATCATCACATGACAATCATGGGACATCATCCCGCTGAACCTTTTCTTCTTCGTGTCTAGAAATCTGCTTATCTTCCCACAGTAACCGGAACTAACTTTGATTCCGGTAAGGCACTTGAAGAATTGATCAATCTCAGCCGGACTTAAGGTGAAGCAAGAAGGGGGGCAATAATTCTCTTCCTTCTTGTTCACTGTTTTGCACTTGTCCCGCGCCTCCGTCTCCGTCTCCTCAGACTTTTTACAGGACGGCATGTGGAGATCTGCCCTGATTTTCAAATCTTCCAAGTCTCTTCTTGCCTTCGGCCCATCCTGGGTCTTATCCGGCATGTTCATCAGTGTTGCAAGCAAGCTCTCAAGGACATTCTTCGTGATATGCATTTGATCAAGGCAATGAGGCGTGTCTAGTTTGGGCCAGTAGTCCAAGTCCTAGAAAATAGACCTCGTCTTCCATACCTTCAGCAATGGCTCTGGCGCCTTTTTCATCGTCTTTCCCGATGCGGGGCACTATTCCCAGTTTTTCAACAGCTCATCAATTTCAGCGCCGCTCCACTTACGTGGAGGTCCTCGATGCTCAGCCTCACCATTTAATAGATCTTCACGGTTTCTCCATGGTTCGTCCTTCTTGAGCCATCTTCGATGCCCCATGTACAAGATTTTCCCAGACCCGCCATCTTTCGTTGACGTTAGCTGCTGAGACGTCGTACCATCCATGCACCGTGTGCATCCACAATATCCATGGCACACCTGGCCTGCGACATATCCGTAACCGAGATAGTTGTGCACCGTCATGATCAACGCGGCTCTCATATAGAAATACTCGCATTTGCTGGCGTCTCATATCTTGGCCGGTGTTTTCCATAACGTGTCTAACTCCTCTTGAAGTAGCCCCAGATACAGATTAATATTATTTCCCAGTTGTTTTGGCCATTGAATCAGCATGCTCATCTGTATGTACTTCGACTTCATGCACAACCAGGGGGGTGGTTGTACATCCATACATACACGGGCCATGTGCTATGGTTGGTGTTCTGGTTGCCAAACGGATTAATGCCATCAGTACACGCGCCAAGCACGAAGTTCCTTGCATCACATGCAAAATATCGATATTCGCCATGGAACGCTCTCCACTGGCTTGCATCCGCTAGGTGTCTCAGCTTCGGATCATCTCCATCATCAGGCTTTTTCCTCTCCGCGTGCTAATGCATGAGCTTTGCTTCCTTGGGATCTACAAAATAACATTGCAGATAGGGAGTGATCGGTAAGTACCATACAACTTTCTGGGGAGATTTCTTTCCGGCCTTCTTGTATCAAGAAGCATTGCACACCGGACAGCTGGTTTTTTCCGTGTGCTCCTTCCGATAAATAATGCAATCATTGATGCATGTATGGTATCTAATGTGCGGCAGATCAAGAGGGCACACGATCTTCATTGCCTCATCCACACTAGTAGGACATAGATTCCTCGTGGGAAGAACATTCTTTAGGTACTTGAGAAGCTCATCGAGGCTACTGTAGGTCCATTTGTTTTTAGCCTTCGTCTTCAGACGTTCGAGCGTGAAACTCAAGCGGGTCACCTCGGGATCGCAACCATCAGAGAATGGAGTGTTCGATTCTTCCACCAGTTGCTCCAGCTTGGCCTCCTCTCTAGAAGCAGCTCTGTCAGTACTCGTCTCCTTGCGAAGCAGGTCTCAACCATGAGGGTCCCGCACGATTGAACTTAGTAGCGACGAAGTCTGCGGCGTGTAGTCCACGTTTTCTCAGCCGCCTTGTCCGACCTCTTTTCTGCCGGCATGTCCGGCCTCTTCTCCGCTGGCATGTCGAGCCTCTTCTCCGCCGGCATGTCCGGCCTCTTCCCCGCTTCCATGTTCGGCCCCTTCTCCGCCGCCATTATCGGTCATCTCTTCGTCTGGCCCCGTGTCATCATTGGCTGCCCCGTCGGCGTCCTCATCATCATCATTTTCAATTATCCACCAAGTATAGCCATCCATGAAACAAGTCATGAGCAGGTGCGCGATCAAACGACAATCCTCATAGGGGTCGAGCCAAACTCCTCCTTTGCATCTTCGACACAGACATAAAATCTTTGTTCGGTTATTTTCATTCATGTCCTACACCACCGATCACAACCACCTTTCCACCATCGTTCCACTGACCATCATGAATGCCTGCGCGGTTATAATAGACAAATTGATTATAAAAATGCATGCATGCATCTAAGTCATACACAAATTTGGCATGACCTTCCCTTAAAATTGGACATATAGAGTTTGCCCAAAATTCGCCGAAACCGAAATAAATCGACATTTCGGCAAAACATAGGCAACTCAAGCACAATTCGGCGACAACTCATGCCACACACACAATTTTCATCATATCGCCCGATTAAGCCATATCACACACATACACATATTTCCATTATTGCAAATGCACAAATTTTTAATCACCTATCTCAAGATCAAGCACGGTGATGATGATGCCAATCAGTGTCACCACACACCTAGGGAATGATCAAAAGTGGACAAAGCTTACTTCTTGACATGGCTAAATCTAGTTAGGGAGGTACATAGGTCACTTCATTTAATGGGTAGATCTACCTGGCTAATTGGGGAAGGAGATGACTCTAATTAGTGGAGGGGGAGGAAAAGAGAAAGGAGTTGCATTAATAGAGGTGGCGTAGTTAGCTAGGAGCATTAAAGAGAGAGAAAGAGAGGTAGAAGAAAGAGAGTAATGGGGGGAGAAGTAGTGAGGAAGAAGCAAAGTGAGCGAGAGAGGAGGTGAGAGCTAGGGGAAAGTGAAAGGAAGAGAGGATGGGGGAGGGGGAGGGGGAGAGGGTAGGAAAAGGTGGCTGCTACGCCTTAGCAGGAGCGAGGGTTGGGAAAACGCGTTGCTGCTAAAATCCGTAGCAGTATCGTGCTCCTGCAACACGTGCTATTGCTTTGTGGGGCCCGCCATGTGGCACTGTTCAAACTTAGCAGTAGCGCCCTTCTCTAAAAACTCGCTACAACTATATACTTAGCAGTAGCGCATGTTTTGGAAGATCGCTACTACTATACCAAGCATGTCGGCAACATAGTGGCAATTATAGTAGTAGCGCATTTTCCTGGAGCCGCGCTACTACCATGTAAATAGCAGTAATGATGACTATTCTTGGATCTGGACACCACCGACCAAGAGATAGACAGGACACCAGACGAGAATAGGGGACACCAAAACCAAGGATGGTTGTGCGAAGCAGCACAGGAAGGCCGCGAGGAGTGTGTTCTCTTAGACACAAAAGGGAGCACAAAACAAAACCGTGGAGGCAGTGGGAGTAGCATAGAGAGAGTGAACTCACATATGTGGCTGCACTGGACGAAGGCGCAGGCCTCCCGAAAGTAGCTTTTGCAAAGTGGTCACCCATGTCGTCGTCCGATCTAGCCGTTGCCATTCCACACCTGTGCGAACTCGCTTGCAACATCCGCCATGACCCAGGGGATAATACCCCACGTCCTTTTCATTAGTAGAGACGGGCACCACCATGTTTGATGTCGACTGGAAGATCGCTACTACTATACCTAGCCTGTCGGCAACAGTGTGGCAATTACAGTAGTAGCGCATTTTCCTGTAGCCGCGCTACTACTATGTAAATAGCAGTAGCACCCTTGGTGACAGCGCGCTACTGCTAAGTAGCAGTAGCGCCTCATTTTAACACGCGCTACTGATAAGCCTCCATGTATAAGCTTTTCCCTAGTAGTGACAGATCAACTAGTACTGATTGTATGTTGAGGACTCTAGTCTTTATTAGATGACCCTTCTTCACTTCTCAGCTGAATGTTTGATGTGTTTTATCATTTTCCATTTTTGCCACTGAAGAAACCTCACTTCGTTGAATACAAGATCATAACTGGGCACACTGCAGCTGGTTTAATGATGTGAGCCGGAGAAAGCAAATAGAAGTTATGCTATTACATTGGACTTCATTATCAAGCCGTTACATCTAAGCTCTACGTATATTTACTATGCCCTCTTGGCACTGTAAATTGTATCTAGGAAGAGCATATATACATAGCCGGAGCAGACAGAGCTAGACCAAATGGGACTAGCTGGTTCACTTAGGAGAATATTTCCCATCTTCATAAATAAACAATTACCTTGTTTTTTTATATGACATGGAAATGTTTTTTTGCATTGATTGTGATCCACAAGACCATCGAAATGAAAGAAGGGGTCCAAGCATGAACATAGCCTAAAGTTTATGTTTTCTTGTTAGTACTCCCTCTGTCTCAAAATCTAAGTGTCAAAAAATGTCTTACATTTTGGGAGAGAGGGAGTAGCATTTAAGCAATCGTTGATGCATCTTACTAGTTTAATCATCATTCATCGACTTGTCTCCTGATGTCATGGGGTGAGCTTCGGTGCCATGATTTAATTTTGCCTGCTATCTTCTAATCCTCCAATCCAAGATGAGGAACCAACACCCGATTGTTAAATCTCTGTTGTTGATGTAGTATGGCTGGGATGCCAGCACCATCTGATCCCACTATTTCTATAGCTATTTGACAAAGGCGTGCAATAGGAGAATGCCGTAGCCAAAAGCATAGCGCAATTCAATGAAGGAAAGCTAGATGGTTCATATTCACTACAAACTAAGTAATATATTTGTCGTGTTGCTGCTAAGGGGATTCAGAAAACACATCTACTAGCACAACATCGGCGGGATCCCAGTAAGAGGAAATCAACCGCAATCGAGGTTGAGGGCTAAATGTCTCCGATGCCGGCGGCAGAGGTTGAACACGATGGACGCGTAGAGGGTGAAGACAGTCGAGATCTCGACCTCGTCCGCAACCCCCCCCCCCCCCCCCCCCACCAGGACAACATGCTCCAAAAGATAATCTCGCTTCTCCCTATCAAGCAAGGCGGTTGCACCCAGATCCTCGGGAAACAACACCTCTTTATAGTGCAACTTTCCTATGATTTAAATAAAATCAAAAAACCTTTGGGCCTTAGGAAACGAACACCATTTTCCTTTTTGAAATGGTGGGGGGAAGGGGGATTAAATCATCTCAAATATAGTTTACTGGAAAATTGTAACCTGCACTTTTCTAGAAAATTGCAATACTAACAAAAAAAAAGTGTAAGTTGCACTTCCACTAAATTGTTGCATGGCCACCTCTACGAGTCCATCCCTCACATACCCTACTCGGTGGCCGCCTTGGTATGGTCCCGGCCCCATCTTCAGTCCCCGGGTGGCCCTCTCATCGTCAGAGATCAGTATCCTGCACATTTACTTGGTCGAGGAAGAGGAATTCGTTCAAAAATTCATGTTGAAGGCCTACCTCTGTGTTGTTCACATGCGTTCACTTCCAACCATGGCCTCGCTCGGGGATGCGACATGGGGTTTTTATGGAGTATGTGACGACCCCGGCTTAATCGTGAACTAATCATACACGCAAATGCACACGATCAAGCCTAAGGACTCACTTGAAGATATCACAACACAACTCTAAAACATAAATAAATACATACAAGCTTAATATTACAAGCCAGGGCCTCGAGGGCTCGAATACATAGCTCGATGGCATACAAGTGTCAGTGGAAGCGTCAGATATCTGGGTACAGATATATTACAGAACATAGAGATAAGCCTTCACAGAGGCGGGGCAAAATAAAACTACGATCGAAAAGGCGTGGGCCTCCTGCCCTGGACCCTCCGATCCTACTCCTGGTCGTCAGTCGGCTCCTCGTAGTAGTAGTACTCTCCGGGCTGGTAGTAGTAGTGGTCGTCGACGGGGACATCAGGCTCCGGGGCTCCGTCGTCTGGTTGCGACAAAGGGATAAAGGGGGAAAAGGAAAATAAAGCAAACATGAGTACTCATCCGAAGTACTCAGCAAGCAAGGATCTACACTACATATGCAACATTTTCAAAGGGGGGGCTGTATATGTGGACTGGGTTGCAGAAATGCCAGAATAGAGGGGGAAAGCCTAGTCCTATCGAAGACTAGCATCTTCAGCATCTTCAACGGTCTCGCAGCATTAAAAGAGAGCAGACCAACATAATGTAAAGTATAGCAGTAATGTCATCAACCTCGGCCGGGGATTCTTCCTCGACTCCTTGTGAGAAAGCAATCCCAGAGCCGTACTATCCAGTTCTCATCTCATGTCATGTTCTAGTTGTACCGATCGGGATACAACTCCGAGTGTCCGTTACCGTAGGACAGGCTATCGATAGAAGTTTCTTCCCTGCAGGGGTGCACCAACTTACCCACCACGCTTGCTTAACTCTGGCCGGACACACTTTTCTGGGTCATGCCCGGCCCCGGCTAAGCAACACGCCGCAACCCGACCAAATACTTAACAGAGAGGTCAGCACGCTGGACTAACCTATGCCCCCAGGGGTCTTGGGCCATCGCCCCGGAAGCTCCTGCACGTTGCGTACACCGCCGGTGAGCAAACCTAGCAACCCCTTATACAAGCGCGGTTGCGTTCCTAGTCCAACCCAGCATGTGCCGCTCAGTTGCTGACGTCTATTAAGCTTCGGCTGAAGTATACGACGCAGAACGCCCATACTATGCCCATGTGATGGTTAGTGCTATCAGGCCAGAGGCCCCTCGGATCAAATATCCAAACCGTAGTGGATTAGGAGCGCGCGGTAACGAGCAGAGACTCACGATCGATGTGACCCCGTCGCCCCGTCTCGAGGACTTGCGGCAAGTGCTAAGAATGCCCGGCCACGCCTCGTAGTTATCTCGCGGGCACCTCTCAGGTCAACCCGACTCCACATCACTTCGCATTCATGCTCGCGCGGGTACCCCTCAGGGCCGACCCATCTTTAGTACCATGGTTCAAAGTCAAGTCATAGTATCCAAGGTAGCTGTGTGTCTGACACCGAAGGGAACCCTGAGGAATCACCCTCGATGGAATTCCCGCTCGATGTTATCATCAAGGTGAACGAAGGAGGAATCACCCTCGAGGTCCACACTTGAGAGGTTGCGCGACGGCGTCGGTATCGGGGGTGGTGTAGGAGGAATCACCCTCGCTTACCACGACCGATTAACTAACCTGCAAGGTTATCATCAAAGTGCTGACGAGGTATCACCCTCGGCACTCGATAGTAATCCAGCAGTGTCGAGCATCTTAGGGGAAGTGACGTGCGGTGCCAGGTTCTAATCTTCGATCCCGTTGCTCGGGTCTTCTGAGAGTCCAGCGGGGCAGTCGGGACAAGTGGGTCTCTGATCAGGCTCTACCCATCCAATCTAAACAGTTTAGGATAACAGGCAGGTATCAACAGTAGGCAACAATTAAACAGGCTATGCAACAGATATAGGATGGTAACAGCAGCAGTAACATCTAATGCAAGCATAAGAGGGAAGAGAATAGGTGATATCGGAATGCTCAAAATGGGGGTGCTTGCCTGTCTGCTCGACGGCAAGGGCAGGGTCGTCGGGGACGTAGTCGTACTCCGGAGCGGCGTCTGCCTCAGGAGCTACGGCAACGTCGGGGTCTACCGAAAGAGAAGAGGGGGAGGAAACAAGTAAATATAATGCAAACAGATGCAACACAGTGCGTGCGATGCTATGATGAAGTGCAGGGTTATGATGAAGATGCAACAGAGGGGGAGGAAACAAGTCATTTTAGTTATTTTTAGAATTAACCGGGGATTTACTAACCGGTGTGTGTGCACTATTCATCTACTGGAATCGGGCTTGGAGTAACGAGTTCTTCTACTTAGGAGGTTCCGGCAAGGAAACAGACGGCACAATCAGACTCGTCTCGTCGTTCTGAGCAACTTTCATGTTTTAACTTTTTCGATCTGAGCTACGGTTCAAAAGTTATTAATTTTCTGGAATTATTTTTATTAACAGAATTGACTAAATTGATTATGACGTCAGCATGACATCACACTGACGTCAGCAGTCAACTGTGACCGTTGACTGGTCAATTCTGACATCTGGGACCCACCTGTCATAGACACTGGGCTAACTAACTAATTAATAGAGTTAACTAACTAGGTGGGGCCCTATGTCAATGACTGATTAGTCTAGTTAAATGTCATTAGGCCTAATCCAGATTAATTAGCTACGGTACCCACACGTCAGTGGCCCACGGGTGCCCAGTCAGCAGTTGACTGGGTCAACCCAGTCAACTGGGGCCCGTGGGGCCCTCTGTCAGTCCCACAGGGGGCTGCCACGTCGGCGCCTGGTCAGCGTCGCCGGAGTTTCGCCGCCGGCGACCAATTTACCGGCGGCGCGGCTCGGGAGGGGGTCGGATTTCGCCTACGCTGGGTCAAATCGCGCGCGGTTGGGTTCTTTCGAACGGGCGTTCAACGCCGCGTCCAACTGTGGCGGTGGCGTCGCCGGAAAAGCCCTACAGCGACCGCGGTGACAAGCGCAGCGGATGCCGGAGTTCGGGCGATGATGGAATCGGAGCTAGAGGGCACGGGTAGACATGTACGCTTGCTTTTTGGACTCGCACGAGCTCCAGGAGCTCGACGCTGGGCTCGGTTGCGCATGATGGCGGCGTTGGCCACGGCAGCGAGCTCGTCGGCGGCAGCGGGTTCGGGCTCAGGCGAAGCTACGGCTAGCGAGCGCGCGGGAGTGGGCAGAAGGAAGAGAAGAAAGAGGAGCTCACCGGGGAGGCACAAGGTGGCCCAGCGTAGGTTTAGTAGCTGCAGAGACTCGACGGAAATGACGGCGGCGTTCGGTGGCCGGAGATGCAACCGAGGTCGATCCAGCAGCTGCGGCGGTCCCCGGCCCCGTCTGAGAACTACAGGCGAACGAGTGGATGACGGCGCGGCTTCACGACATCCCGGCGGGTCGAGGCGTCGGCCGTGGCCGCGGTGGCGTCGGGGCTGCGGCGACGGAGGCGCTCGGGTCCGACGGATCCGGTGGGAGAGAAAGGCGAAGCTAGTGAGGGAGAGAGGGGAGAGTGACGGAGAGGCCCGGGGGAAGTGCTCGGGCTCTCCCTTATCCTCTCCGCGCTCCTGTAGTGTCGGCGGCGCCGACGTGTCGACGCCGCGCCGGCGCGCGCGCGCTCGACCAGGGGCGCGCCGACACGCAGGGGAGAGAAAGAGGAGATGGGCCAGGTGGGCCGCGGTCGGGGCACTGTGCACTAAGCCCCAGTGCACAGTGCCTCGTTTTTATTTTTCTGTTTCTGTTTTCTATTTTCTTTATTTATTTTCTGTTTTGTATTAGTTATTTCTCTTTTGCATTTTTGTAAGGTATGAGAGTTGTCCCCAATATTACAATGCAATATTCCCTTCCACCAAAAATTGGTTTGGGCATAGTTAGATTTCATTTGAATTTAATATAATTTTAAATGGATTTAATATTGCTGTTTTGGTGCTGTTTCAATTTGTTTAAGTCATTTAATTAGTCCAAGTGCTACTGGTGTTATTTTTATGTGTGCTCTTGGAATATTTGCTAATTAGTGAACATTTTTCCAAAGGTGTTTGAGCAAACTTATTTTACACTTTTGAATTTGAGTTGATTTCCATAATTGAGTTTGAATTGGATACTTAACCCATGTGACTTGGCACTGCAAATGGTATGACTTGGCAATATTAGCAGTTGATCACAGTGGTAGTTACACAGGGGTGTTATAAGTTCTCCTCCTCTAAAAGAAATTCTCGTCCCGAGAATTTTAGGAGGTAGAAGGAAAGAGTCCGGGATGTTCTTCCCGAAGATGATCCTCGCGTTCCCAAGTGGCTTCATCTTCAGTATGATTCGACCACTGCACTTTCAGGAACTTGGTCGTCTTCTGACGAGTTCGACGTTTAGCTTCATCAAGGATGCGGATCGGATGCTCCTTATAGGATAAGTCGTCTTGCAACTGAAGCATCTCGTGATCCACTGCGCGGTGCGAAGATTCCTTGAAGCATTTGCGAAGTTGCGACACGTGGAAGACATCATGAATATGAGAGAATTGTGGCGGCAACTCCAATTTATAAGCCACCTATCCACGTCTGGCAACAATGCGGAAGGGACCAATATAGCGAGGAGCTAGCTTGCCCTTGATTCCGAAACGACGGGTGCCTTTCATAGGAGTGACACGAAGATAAGCATGATCACCTGGTTGATAAGTCAGACCCCATCGTTTGCGATCATAGTTGCTCTTCTGGCGGTCTTGAGCTGCTTTGAGATTTTCTCGAACAATACGGACTTGTTTTTGGGCATGCTGAATAATGTCTGGTCCAACAAGAGGTCGTTCCCCAGTTTCTGACCAATTCAGAGGGGTTCGACACTTACGTCCATAGAGCACTTCGAAGGGGGCCATTTTCAAGCTGGCTTGATAACTGTTGTTATAAGAGAACTCGGCATACGGGAGAGATTCCTCCCATTTCTTACTGAAGGATATAACACAGGCTCGAAGCATGTCTTCAAGCACTTGATTAACGCGCTCAACTTGGCCATGGGATTGGGGATGATAAGCTGAACTCCATGTAATGTGAGTTCCCATAGCTTCTTGAAAACTTTCCCAGAACTTGGACGTGAAAAGACCGCCACGGTCCGAACTGATCTCCTTAGGAATACCGTGGAGTGAAACAATTCTGGAGATGTAGAGTTCTGCTAACTGGCTAGCAGTAATAGTCTCCTTGACAGGTAGGAAATGAGCAACCTTGGAAAGTTGATCGACGACGACAAGAATAGCGTCATGACCTTTCTGAGACTTGGGAAGACCAGTAATGAAATCCATCTGCACTTTATCCCACTTCCATACAGGAATAGGGAGTGGTTGAAGAATTCCAGCAGGTTTCTGATGTTCTGCTTTCACACGATGGCATACGTCACATTCAGCAACGTATCGAGCAATGTCCTGCTTCATTCTAGACCACCAGTACCTCAGTCGGAGATCACAACACATCTTAGTGCTACCCGGATGGATAGACAGCGGTGTATCATGAGCCTCCTTCATGACTTTGTCAGTCATCAGCTCAAAGCGAGGTACTACGATGCGGTCTCGAAAATATAATGTTCCATCTTCAGCAACTGAGAAATCCCGGTACTTATCAAGGTGAAGCTCTTTCTTCATCAGGTCAATCTCAGCATCTTTGGCTTGCGCTTCCTTAACAGCCTTTTGAAGGTCTGGCTGTACCACAAGGTTATTAAGAGAACCTTGGGGAACAATTCGCAGATTCAGCTGATTCAATTCTGCACAGAGACGAGGTTGAGCTCGCCTAACCATGAGGTTGTTGCAATATGACTTGCGGCTTAGGGCATCGGCCATCACGTTAGCCTTGCCCGGGGTATATGAGATACCGCAGTCATAGTCCGTAATTGTTTCTAACCATCATTGCTGACGGAGATTAAGATCCGGTTGAGTGAACAAGTACTTCAGACTTTGGTGATCGGTATAAATCTCACACTGATTACCCAGAAGGTAATGACGCCATAACTTTAATGCATAGATCACTGCAGCAAGTTCAAGATCATGCACCGGATAATTTTCTTCATGCGGACGCAATTGACGTGAAGCATACGCAATCACTCTTCGTTCTTGCATTAGGACACAGCCTAATCCCTGACGAGAGGCGTCGTAGTATATGACAAAGTCCTTTCGAGAATCAGGAGGAGCTAGCACTGGAGCAGAGGTAAACTTGTCCTTGAGGGTCTGGAAACTTTCTTGACATTTGTCTGTCCACTCAAACTTCACGCCTTTGTGGAGCAGATTAGTCAAGGGCTTGGCGATCTTGGAGAAGTTCTCGACGAATCGGCGACAATAACTGGCTAGACCGAGGAAACTTCGGACTTGCTTGGCATTCTTCGGAGGAGTCCAGTCAAGGATAGCCTGAACACGCTCCGGGTTAACGGCAATACCGTCCTTGGAAATCACATGTCCAAAGTAGGTCACTTCGGAAAGCCAGAATTCACATTTGGAGTACTTGGCATATAACTTGTGCTCTTGAAGCCTCTCCAGAACAAGGCTAAGATGTTCGGCATGTTCTTCCTTATTCTTCGAATATACTAGGATATCGTCCAGATATACCACGACAAACTTGTCGAGGTAGTCCATGAATATGTAATTCATTAAGCGGGAGAACGTGGCCGGAGCATTCGTTAGGCCAAATGACATGATGGTGTACTCATAAGAGCCATATCGAGTAATGAATGCGGTCTTTGGAATATCCTCTTCACGGACACGGATCTGGTGATAACCCAACCTCAAGTCGAGTTTAGAGAACACCGAAGATCCAGCGAGTTGATCGTATAAGTCGTTGATCCGGGGAAGTGGATATTTATTCTGAATGGTTGCCTGGTTGATAGGACGGTAATCTTGGACCAACCTATTCGTACCATCTTTCTTCTTGACAAAGAGAGACGGTGCTCCCCAGGCAGAGGAACTGGGTCGAATGAAACCTTTCCTTAAGGATTTATCAATTTCTTCCTTGAGCTCGATAAGATGGTGCAGAGGCATCTTGTAGGGACGCTTCGCAATGGGAGTAGTGCCAGGCTTCAAGTCGATGACGAATTCGACAGCTCTAGCAGGTGGTATTCCTGGAAGTTCTTCTGGAAAAACATCCGGGAAGTCACAGACAACTGGGATGTTCTCGATCCCCTCAAGCAGAGAAGCATTCAACGCGTTCAAGGCATAAATCTGAGCCTCGGCGTTCTGAGTGATATGAGCTTGATAATTCACTAACTCATCTGATGGATGAAGGAGGTGTACAACCTTAGTGGCGCAATTGATTAAGGCGTAATGAGCCTTCAACCAATCCATTCCCAGAATAAGGTCAATGTTGGAATTATTCAAAATTATGGGGAAGGCCTGAAACTTTCTCTCTTCAATCACAATAGTGACGTCGGGGCTGAATATGGTGGCTTGGCACCGACCCGCGGGAGTGTTTACAACTAATGGATGGTGTAGTGTTTCACACTTAACGTCATGCAAGAGTGCAAAATGTTCTGACATGAATGAATGCGATGCTCCTGAATCAAATAAAACAGTTAAAGGAACTGAATTAACAAGAAGTGTACCCATCACGGTTGCTGGTTGTTCGGGGTCTTCATTCATGTTGACATGGAAGGCTTGCCCACGACCATAAGAAGGTCTGGAATTATAGTTGCGCTGCTGAGGAATACCACGGCCAATTCCACGGCCAGCAGAGGGAAGGGCCAACTGATTCTGACTCTGAGAGCAATCTCTGGCGCGGTGACCTGGCTAGCCACACTTGAAGCATAGTCCATTGTCAGGACGTGGTGCCATAGCTCGAGGTGCTGGAGCTTGCAGAGGCTGTCTTGGTGGTGGAGGAGGCAGACGTGGTGCAGCATAGGAAGGCCTGTGCACTGGTGCTGCTGGACGATACATACTCTGAGGGATCCAGATACGGCGCTTCTGGGAGGACGAGCCCGAAGATGAGCCCGTCTCACGAGTGCGTCGGGTAGCTTCCTTGTGCTTCTTCAATCCAGTCTCGACCATAATAGCCTTATTCACCAAGGTGGCGAAATCAGGGTAGTCTTGAACAAGCAGGGCTAACTGAATATCATGATGCAGCCCTTCACAGAATTTCTCCTGCCTTCGGTCATCAGTGGGAACGTCCTCTTCAGCGTAGCGAGACAAATCAAGAAACTCGCGCTAATAAACTTCCACAGATTTGTTGCCCTGAACGAGACTACGGAACTCGGCCTTCTTCCGAGCTATGACAGCTTGAGGAATGTAGCGGGCACGGAAAGCAATCTTGAATTCTGCCCAGGTGACGACGGTACCAGGTGGTAAGGTCTGACGGTGAGTAGCCCACCACTGTGATGCGGGACCCTTCAGAAGGTATGTCGCAAAGGTGACATAGTTGACCTGGGCGACACCAGCAGACTCCATCTCATGGGAGATGTCACGCAGCCAGTCATCTGCATCCAATGGGTTGACGGTGTTGCGGAAGAACGACGGGTTGAGTCTCATAAACTCTGGTAAGGTGATGGAAGGTAGCGGCTGGTCGGCATTGGGACGGGGAAATTGCTGCATAATTCCCGTCATAAATTGGCGGTTGAGTTCGAACTGTTGCATCATCGCAGCCATATGGTCAGGTGGCGGCGGTGGTGGTGGATTGTTGTCAGCCATCCTGCTAAATCGACAGGGGTAGTTTAGCAGAAGCCAATGCAGGTGTTTAAGGACATGCATGATGTAACATGACGGAATTTAACTAGTACAGCAGATGCTTAATAGTAGTCATTAAGTCATACAGAACCATACAGCGTCGGTTATATTCGGGCAGCATAACGGCACAAATTCAAAAGCTAGACATGCTAGGCAGCGCGCAGGCTCGCGGTAAGGAAGTACACAACGAGACATAGCAAAGGCTACATCAACGTCGGAGAAAACCACTGAAACGGGGTAGCTGCAAGTGCGGACGACGGACGTTCGTCGCTGAAGGATCCTGCGCTCCATGTGCACTCTGATGCAGAACCCGGTCTCAAACTATAAGAAGAGGTCCACGTGCAGGCGTGTGACCTCCTACAGCAGGCCAATCGATCCCCGATGGCATCTCGGTCCTGCTCGGGTAAAGAATGTGCTCCGGGTGTATCCTTGCACGAACAGCTGGTAACAACTGCGTCATAGCCTCGTAGAGTCGTGCTCGAGTGACGAACAACTCGACAGCAAGAGCGCGAACCGTGCGATCCAGAGCCTGAGTACAATGAATCAGAACTCGCTGATCGTAGCATCAAGGCTCGTAAGGGGCACAGACAACTGTGTAGAATCCAGAAGCATCTTCAGCAGGGGCATACGGAATATAACGATACTCGAAGGCATCCAAGTCAGCACTGAACTGTCCTCGAAGACGTGCGACAGCAGAGTAGGCGGCATCGTGGACTGCCATCTCAATCGTCACGCCGATACCGTGAAAACGGTGTAGCTCAGTGTCTGAGTCATCCTGCTGATCGTAGATGCGAACATCAGCATAGTATTGCTCCTGGTTGAACTCACGATAAACCTCGTAGACCATGTACTCGGGGCACCAGCGGTATCCCAGCCTGATCAAGAGGGCGATCAGAACAGCTGGAAACCCAGGGACGTCTCGAGCACAGGTGCGAAGCACAAGCTGTGTCGCAGGGCGAGGTGGAAATAGACGGTCCATCTGAAATAAGAAGATTCAGGATTGTCATTCGACGACGAGAAATATAACAGATCTCGAATGGAAAGATTAAACAAAACAATGGAAAGGAAATGATTATCAGACTAATCAGATCAAAGACAGGGAAATCGCACTGAATCCAGCTCTCCGGGTGGATAGAATTATCGGGATCCTAAGTGTCGGTGTTGGTAAATTTTATTAAACCCGAATAGAAGAGAGATCAGAGTCCCAGAGTAAAGACGATGAATAAAAGATCCTAATACCACCCAGTTGGCGACGTGGGCCCGTAAGCCACACAGCCAAGTTAGTAAAACAGTTTTTGACCACTAGACTCAACTTCGGCCAAGGAATTGGAAAGGGGGATTCCTAGAGGCAGTCAGCTCTGATACCAACCTGTGACGACCCCGGCTTAATCGTGCACTAATCATACACGCAAATGCACACGATCAAGCCTAAGTACTCACTTGAAGATATCACAACACAACTCTAAAACATAAATAAATTCATACAAGCTTAATATTACAAGCCAGGGCCTCGAGGGCTCGAATACATAGCTCGATGGCATACAAGTGTCAGCGGAAGCGTCAGATATCTGGGTACAGATATATTACAGAACATAGAGATAAGCCTTCACAGAGGCGGGGCAAAATAAAACTACGATCGAAAAGGCGTGGGCCTCCTGCCCTGGACCCTCCGATCCTACTCCTGGTCATCAGTCGGCTCCTCGTAGTAGTAGTACTCTCCGGGCTGGTAGTAGTAGTGGTCGTCGACGGGGACATCAGGCTCCGGGGCTCCGTCGTCTGGTTGCGACAAAGTGATAAAGGGGGAAAAGGAAAATAAAGCAAACGTGAGTACTCATCCGAAGTACTCAGCAAGCAAGGATCTACACTACATATGCAACATTTTCAAAGGGGGGGCTCTATATGTGGACTGGGCTGTAGAAATGCCAGAATAGAGGGGGAAAGCCTAGTCCTATCGAAGACTAGCATCTTCAGCATCTTCAACGGTCTCGCAGCATTAGAAGAGAGCAGACCAACATAATGTAAAGTATAGCAGTAATGTCATCAACCTCGGCCGGGGATTCTTCCTCGACTCCCTGCGAGAAAGCAATCCCAGAGCCATACTATCCAGTTCTCATCTCATGTCATGTTCTAGTTGTACCGATCGGGATACAACTCCGAGTGCCCGTTACCGTAGGACAGGCTATCGATAGAAGTTTCTTCCCTGCAAGGGTGCACCAACTTACCCACCACGCTCGCTTAACTCCGGCCGGACACACTTTTCTGGGTCATGCCCGGCCTCGGCTAAGCAACACGCCGCAACCCGACCAAATACTTAACAGAGAGGTCAGCACGCCGGACTAACCTATGCCCCCAGGGGTCTTGGGCCATCGCCCCGGACGCTCCTGCATGTTGCGTACACCGCCGGTGAGCAGACCTAGCAACCCCTTATACAAGCGCGGTTGCATTCCCAGTCCAACCGAGCGTGTGCCGCTCAGTTGCTAATGTCTATTAAGCTTCAGCTGAAGTATACGACGCAGAATGCCCATACTATGCCCACGTGATGGTTAGTGCTATCAGGCCAGAGGCCCCTCGGATCAAATATCCAAACCGTAGTGGATTAGTCGCACGCGGTAACGAGCAGAGACTCGCGATCGATGTGACCCCGTCGCCCCGTCTCGAGGACTTGCGGCAAGGGCTAAGAATGCCCGGCCACGCCTCGTAGTTATCTCGCGGGCACCTCTCAGGTCAACCCGACTCCACATCACTTCACATTCATCCTCGCGCGGGTACCCCTCAGGGCCGACCCGTCTTTAGTACCATGGTTCAAAGTCAAATCATAGTATCCAAGGTAGATGTGTGTCTGACACCGAAGGGAACCCTAAGGAATCACCCTCGATGGAATTCCCGCTCGATGTTATCATCAAGGTGAACGAAGGAGGAATCACCCTCGAGGTCCACACTTGAGAGGTTACGCGACGGCGTCGGTATCGGGGGTGGTGTAGGAGGAATCACCCTCGCTTACCACGACCGATTAACTAACCTGCAAGGTTATCATCAAAGTGCTGACGAGGTATCACCCTCGGCACTCGATAGTAATCCAGCAGTGTCGAGCATCTTAGGGGAAGTGACGTGCGGTGCCAGGTTCTAATCTTCGATCCCGTTGCTCGGGTCTTCTGAGAGTCCAGCGGGGCAGTCGGGACAAGTGGGTCTCTGATCAGGCTCTACCCATCCTATCTAAACAGTTTAGGATAACAGGCAGGTATCAATAGTAGGCAACAATTAAATAGGCTATGCAACAGATATAGGATGGTAACAGCAGCAGTAACATCTAATGCAAGCATAAGAGGGAAGAGAATAGGTGATATCGGAATGCTCAAAATGGGGGTGCTTGCCTGTCTGCTCGATGGCAAGGGCCAGGCCGTGGTGTGGCGAGGCGAGGCGAGGCGAGGCGGCGCGTACGTGCGACGTGCGCGTGAATGGTCCGCCGAAATCCGGTCCGTCTCCTTGCAGGGGCGCAGCTTCCTTTTGCCGTTTTATTTTTATTTCTTGGGAGACAAGTTTTTGATTTCTTGTCCGGTAAGTATATGAATTAGAAACCGAGTCGGTTTGGGATTGTGATCACGACACAATACCGCCTCTGGTCCTAATATATATACAGCTACAGGCTGCGGCCAAAGACACACCGAAAAACACCTAGGGTTTTGCCTCATCTCGCAACTTGCGCCGCCGTCATAGTCTACATCATCCCAAACGCCGGCGTGCATCGGCGCGTGGGAGAGCAGGTCTCCGGAACCGTTCATCCTTGCGATCCTGCACCGGGAGAGGACGAATTAGGTTTTTGGGAAGTGTTGACATTAGAATTTGGCACGACATAAAAAGAAAATGAGATGGTCTTGAGTGAAAGAGTTTTTAGCGTGAAAAGTTTCACGTCGCCGAGTGGAACAACTTTGAGGTTTAGGTTATATTCGTCCAACCCCATCTTAGGGGCCGAAACTGTGCTCCGAGTGGTAGAATTTAGTGTTCCGAGTGCTTTTTGGCCGGTTACACCTTCAAGACGACCTCGGATGAAGGAGCACTCTACATGGATTGTCTTCGTCTTGTCGAGGCGATCGATTTTCATATATAAATCATCTCAATCCGAGTTCATATGCAAAAGTTAGAGACAATACACTACAGACTGAACCTAAACGGAAATATGGCGCGAGGTACCAAACACCCTGTCTGATGGGTCGCGCGAGTCATTTGGCCATCAAGATGGCCTTGAATCGAAAAACCTTCAACATGAGAAAGCTTCGTCTCATCGAGCCGATCAATTTTCATTTATAAATCGTCTCAATACAATGTCGTATGCGACCTGGAGAGGCAAATCAAGATCAGGCTATATTTTCAGTCGAGAAATCCGAGTAAGAAGCTTGCCGGTGTGAAAGCTTGCCGGGATGGAAATCTTGCCGGTGTGAAAGCTTGCCGGCGTGGAAAGCTTGCCGGCGCGAAAACCTTGCCGGCGTGGAAGCTTGCCGGTGTGAAACCTTGCCGGTGTGGAAACCTTGCCGGGGTGGAAACCTTGCCGGGGTGGAAAGCTTGCCTGGGTGGAAACCTTGCCGGGGTGGAAACCTTGCCAGTATGGAAAGCTTGCCGGGGTGAAAACCTTGCCGGGGTGGAAAGCTTGCCGGGAAAGTGGAAGCTGTCAGAGTCAATCCGACTAGAAGTTGGAGATGGGCTCGAAAGGTTATTCAGATGACCTCGGATGAAAAAGTGTTCTACACGGAAGTTGTGCGTATCGTCGAAACGGTCAAATTTCTTTTGGAGTCATCATCATCAGAGATAGTATACGGCCAACAAAGTTGTTACAAGACTCGGACAGTTCAGAAAACTGCATAACTGAATCCGACCCACAGTTAAAGATGGGCCCTAAAAGTCATAAAGATGGCCTTAAAAGGAGAAGTGACCCGCGGAGTATTATGCAGATCATCGAGGCGGACAAGTTTGATGTTGAATTCGACTCCACCCGAGTTAGTATGCGATTTCTACAGCCCACGCAAGAAGTAGGACAGAAATATGGGACAGATCCGAGCTAAATCTGAGTTGCACTAGAACTAGGATTTTTTAGGACGTGAATTAATGTAATATTCTTGTAAGGAAAGCCAAGATGAATCGTTTACCTGTACGGGAAGTCCAGCCGCCTGTTATATATGTTGGGGGTGACGGCCGATTGAACAACACACAATCGAACAAATCAATATACCACTTTTATCTTTACCTTCATCTCTCTCCCTTGTTCTTCTTCTTCCTTGTTCTTCGTTCGTTCTTCTTCATTGCAGGGTGGCGAATCTCGAGGCCCTAGGGGCGATCAGGTCGACCTAGGGCAGCCCAAAGCCGCCGCGCGCCCTGATGGGGTCCCTCCCGGGCGTGTGGGGTTTCGGGTCCTGAAAAGCACCCGCCGGATTGCTTGCGTACCGCGCTTCCGGACGGGTCTCCTTCGACATGAGCTGCGGTGCATCACCCTCGGCGTTGGAGGTACACGGTGACGTGTTCGTGTGCGAACACACTTTTTGGCGACTCCGCTGGGGACGAAAGATCAAGAATCATCATCAACCATGTCCAATCTCCCCAAGCCCTCAGAAATTAGTGCCGATAACATCATTAAGCCCGGTCTTGATGAACTATCGAATGAACATCGCCAAGCCTACGAAGCGCGCAAGAAGCAGCGTGAAGAGACTTTTGAGGCGCTTAAGAAGAAGCGCGAGGAGGAGGATTTGGAAGCGTTTCTTGCAAGTTTCAAGAAGGACCGTCAAGGCAACATCACTCCGGTTGGAAACGTCAATTTCCCTCCTCTCATTGACGAACAAGATGAAATCACTGTGAGTAAAGTTTTTTCTCCAGAGCAAGTGGCTGTGATTGAGGGTCTTGTTAGTAAGGGTAATGTGATGACGTACAATTCTTTTGTGGCAAATACTAATGCTAAGAAAAATATGCCTCCGTCATCTAGTGGTACTGTTGGTGTATCTGAAAACCCTAGTCCAACTTTACCTATTTCATCGGCACCTCCTATACATCAACAATATAGTATGCCGTTGAATTTTTACCCTAGTCAAACCAACCAGCTTGTGGTTGCACCTGCATATCCTAATCCTATTATGAGTGTGCCCAATTCGGCCTCAACGCCGAATCACTTTGTCACACCACCCATGGGCGCAAGCATGTTTGGTCTTCCGCCGAATTATGGTTCGGCGCCCATCCCACAAGTTGCACCACTACCTAGTAATCAGGTTGCTCCTATGTCATTGCCACATACATCTTCATTTACCTCGGATCCAATTTTAGCTAAATTAAGGGAGGATTTGCATAAGATGTTTCTAGAAACATTCGGAAACGAGCCGAAAGTAAAGAGTCGTGTGTACCAAAAGCCTTATCCTGAACACTTTGATGCAGTTTTGTACCCTCAAGGTTATAAAGTTCCTGATTTTGTCAAATTCAGTGGAGAAGGCACAAAAACCACATGGGAGCATGTTAGTCAGTATCTAGCGCAGTTGGGTGAAGCAAGTTCCATAGAAGAACTGAAAGTGCGTTTATTTCCCTTGTCTTTAACTGGCACCGCATTTTCATGGTTTGCTTCTTTGTCACATGGCTCAATTCTCTTATGGTCGCAATTAGAGCAAAAGTTTCATGATCACTTTTATAGCGGCGATAATGAGCTGAAGTTGTCACATCTTACATCGGTTAGGCAAAAACATGATGAATCGGTCACCGATTATGTCAAGAGATTTAGAGATATAAAAAACCGATGTTATAGCTTAGTGATAACTGAGAGAGACTTGACGGATCTTGTTCTTAATGGTTTGAAAACTCACATTAAAGAGAGGCTAGAAAGTTATGAGTTTTTGAGCATTAATCAAGTCTTACAAAAAGCTTTGGCCCAAGAGAGTCGAAGTAAAGAGGTCCATAGGTCTACAACTGATCGTCCTAGAATGCATATGGTTGAACACAATGATGATAATTCGGACGATGAGGTTGATGTCTATACTACAGAATTTGTTTGGTCCTCAAAGGCCAAACCCTATATGTGCAATGCTCTTAAGCCGATTCGCAAGAATCATGATGAGGAGATGAGGTTTACTTTTGATATATCAAAGTGTGATAAAATATTTGATGCTCTCTTGCAGGACAGGGTGATTAGAATATCACACACCATACCGCCGTTTGAAGAGCTAAAACGGCGTGCTTATTGCAAGTACCATAATTCATTTTCTCATGCTACTAACGATTGCAATGTTTTCCGGTGACAGATACAATCAGCCATTAATGACGGACGATTGAATTTTGCCGAGATGCAAGTTGATAAACAGCCCTTCCCGATAAACACCATAGACTTGGAAGGGAAGAAAATGTTAATTTGGCCTAACATAGCCGAATCCGCTAATAAAGATAATGTTGTTATTGGTGAACCCAGGAATAGCAAGGAGGGCGACAAGGTCTTGGGAAGAAAGATTGTGCTTGAGAAGCAACCCGATGGCAAGGAAGTGCTGAAGATCACTATAACAAATGCTACACTCGGGGGGCAACCATGAGTACAAGAGGATACTCATGTTAAATTGATCAAGCCCAAGAATTCAGTAGTTGGCAAGTGAAAAAAGAATGAAACTAAGCACAAGAGAATCAAGCCAACTTTTGATATGTTGCTATCCAAATATGCAAGTCAAGCGGCCGGTTCTAGTTCTAATCGGCCATCGCATTCAAAGCGTTCAAGATCGCCTCCGGAGCAAGAGTTTCGACGCCATGCAAGGCCATATGGGTCATGAGCACCGACACCATGGATGTCACAACCCCCCTATGTGCCATATTACATGGGAGATTTCAATGGAGGATGCACTACTAGAAAAAAGGCTGTTAGTGGTGCACCTATTTTGGCTACTAATGGCGCACTATAGATGCACCACTATTATCACGCCACTACTAATAAATAGTAATGGCGCACGCCTGGTGCGCCACTGTTAATCTACATAACAGTGGCGCACCACCTGGTGCGCCATTACTATCTCAGGTAGTAATGGCGCACCACATGTGCGCCATTACTACCTTTTCAGGTGCGCCACTGGTAACTTTTATTATTATTTTTTGTCGATTTTTTTTTTTGAATTTGGAAGCGGGAAAATAGTAATGGTGCACATTCTAACCCCCACGGTGCGCCATTACTATTTTGAATTTTGAATCTGGATCTGGATCGCGATTTTTTTGCCCTTTTTTTGCTCATTTTTTTTGCTCGTTTTTTTGCACGATATTTTTTCAAATTTTGTTCTCGTTTTTTGATCTTGTACGTTCTTTTGTCAGAGAGGAGTTCGCCGGAGAGGAGGGCCGAGGAGAGACCGTGAGGAGGAGAGGAGGGAGGAGGAGGAGGTCACCGGAGAGGAGCTCGCCTACATCGTCGGAGAGGAGGAGGAGGAGGTCACCGGAGAGGAGCTCGCCTACATCGCCGGAGAGGAGGAGGAGGTCGCCGGAGAGGAGTTCACCGGAGAGGAGGGAGGAGAAACCGTGAGGGGAGGGGAGGAGAGGAGGGAGGAGGAGCTCACCGGAGAGGAGGGAGGAGGAGATCAGCGGAGAGGAGGGAGGAGGAGCTCACTGGAGAGGAGGGAGGACAAACCGTGAGGGGAGGAGAGGAGAGGAGGGAGGAGGAGGTCGCCGCAGAGGAGGAGGAGGTCGCCGGAGAGGAGTGGGAGGAGGTCACCGGAGAGGAGGAGGAGGAGGTCGCCGGAGAGGAGGAGGGGAGTATGGTGGAAGAGAGGAGGGGAGATGGAGTGGAGGAGAGGAGGAGATGGAGTGGAGGAGAAAAATGAAGAGGTAAGGAGGAGAGGACCCCGCCCAGCCATATATACGGCATAGTAATGGCGCACCGTGGGCAGGTGCGCCATTACTATCTTTTTCTTTATTTTTTTGATTTATTTTGAATTTTGAAGGCGGGAAGATAGTAATGGCGCACCTTGGGAAGGTGCGCCATTACTAACTTTTTTTTATTTTTTTATATAGTTTGAATTTTGAAGGCGGGAAGATAGTAATGGCGCACCATGGGCAGGTGCGCCATTACTGAGTTTGATTTTTTTTTGAATTTTTTTGCCTCTCCAGATCTTGAAAGCCCCGTAACTTTTTTTCTGTTAGGTTTTTGAGGATTCTAAAAATCCTCAAATTCAGATATAACTTTTCGAGTAGATGATTTTTCATATAAAAAACTTTTTCATCGGAGTTCGTATGCAAAAGTTATGCCCATTTTACAAATTCTCGAGAGATTTTGCAAAAAAGTCGAAAATTCATGTTTATAAATTTTGCTAACAACTAGACCACATATCACATGGGAATCTTATTTTCTTTTATTTTTTTGACATTTCTATCATTTTCTTTTATTTATTTTTTGAAACTGAAAAGGCGGTCCGGGGGAGGTGCATTTGGTGAATTTTTTGGCCACCTCAGAAAGTTAGTAATGGCGCACCTTTATAAAGTGCGCCATTACTATGTCAACTTACTAATGACGCACCTATACAAAGTGCGCCATTACTATGTCCAGGATTGGGTCAAACCTTGGTCAAACATAGTAATGGCGCACTTTTCTCCTGGTGCGCCATTACTGTTTAGGTTACTAATGGCGCACCTACACATGGTGCGCCATTACTATTTTGTAATGGCGCACCACGTGTACAGTGCGTCATTAGTGTCCATATTATCTATAGCCGTTTGTCTAGTAGTGATGGGGGCAGCCCCCAATGGCTCCTTATGCTTTTCGTATGGGGTGGGCAGCACCTAGAAGCCTGCTCGTGAGAGGCTTTATTATCCCACACAAGGCCATTCGAGCCATGTCACTAATCGGCCAACAAAAATTTCTCCAAGCAAGGTCAATAAAAAAGTGTGGCGTGTTAAGTCACTTAATGCGGAAATTTCAGAATGCGACAAGCAAAAGGAGATCACAAAGCCGATTGTTGGTAATCTGGCTAATTCTAATGGTGATATTCTTATTGTTCAACAGGGTTCCATGGCTAATGATCATGAGGCTAGCACAAGCAGGGCCAAACATAGGGATCCCAAATGTATTCAACCTAGGTGGTGTCCTCCAGGTTTGACTAAAACCATGAAAAGGAGATTACAACGCATGAGTAACCATGAGAAGGTAGAGCGCCAAGATAAGAAGCAAAGGGACGAATTGTTCAATGAAATTCGGCCCATGACACTCAGAAAACAAGTGTGGAGGCCTAAACAAAAAGAAAACACAGATGCTTCTACATTAGCTACAACAACACCTTCACCACCAAAAGAGGATGATGCGACCCCTATTACATCGTCCACACCACCTGAAACATCCCCTTCAACTGAGGAAACTTTAAGCCCAATATACACACTGGGAGATGAAGATGAGATGGTGGATTACGAATCTACGCCGGCTCAGGAAGGTATGGATATTAATATGGTGTATTACTTACCTGCCGAGTTTCATGCTATAGATGAAGAAGAGGAGGTGGCCCAGCTGGATTTTGGTCCAAAGAACGCTATCTTCGAGAAGCCAAAAGAACCGGTGAAACACTTGAAGCCATTGTACCTCAAAGGACATATTAACGGATCGCCGGTTGCCAGGATGCTCGTTGATGGTGGTGCTGTGGTAAATCTTTTGCCCTGCTCGGTCTTCAAAAAGTTGGGGTTAGATGATGATGCATTGATGAAGACCAATATGGTACTTAATGGATTTGAGTGTAAAGAAAAGACAGAGGCCAAAGGTGTGATGTGCATGGAACTCACCGTGGGAAGCAAAACTTTGGCCATCACATTCTTCATCGCGGAGGTGTAAGGTAACTATAATGTTATATTAGGCCGCGATTGGGTTCATGCTAACCAATGTGTGCCATCTACCATGCATCAATTCTTAATACAATGGGTCGATGATGAGGTGGAAGTCATTCACGTGGATAATTCGGCTTGCGTTGCTTTGGCCGATGCATCGGTGGATTGGAATCATCCCGATGTTACTTGCTTAACAGGGCGTGACTTCTCGGAGTTTGATTTCCTTAGTGCCACAAGGAACGGGTTCATTCCCATCTCTTTAAAGCCGATTGGTGGTAATCGGTTCAAAGGTATGATGTAAATAAGAAGTTAAAATCAATGGCCGATATAGAATTATCGCCCCAAGCATGAACATGGCCGATATATATTGCCCTAAGCACATATAAATGGCCGATGGAGTGTTGACATCGTCCTTAGAACAAACATGATACAAGTTATTTTTCGGCACGCTAGCTTTGCCGAAAAACAGGGGGGCATATGTTGACATCAGATTTTGGCACGACATAAAAAGAAAATGAGATGGTCTCGAGTGAAAGAGTTTTTAGCGTGAAAAGTTTCACGTCGCCGAGTGGAACAACTTTGAGGTTTAGGTTATCTTCGTCCAACCCCATCTTAGGGGCCGAAACTGTGCTCCGAGTGGTAGAATTTAGTGTTCCGAGTGCTTTTCGGCCGGTTACACCTTCGAGACGACCTCGGATGAAGGAGAACTCTACATCGATTGTCTTCGTCTCGTCGAGGCGATCAATTTTCATATATAAATCATCTCAATCCGAGTTCGTATGCAAAAGTTAGAGACAATACACTACAGACTGAACCTAAACGGAAATATGGCGCGAGGTACCAAACACCCTGTCTGATGGGTCGCGCGAGTCATTTGGCCATCAAGATGACCTTGAATCGAAAAACCTTCAACACGAGAAAGCTTCGTCTCGTTGAGCCGATGGATTTTCATTTATAAATCGTCTCAATCCAAGGTCGTATGCGACCTGGAGAGGCAAATCAAGATCAGGCTATATTTTCAGTCGAGAAATCCGAGTAAAAAGCTTGCCGGTGTGAAAGCTTGCCGGGATGGGAATCTTGCCGGTGTGAAAGCTTGCCGGCGTGGAAAGCTTGCCGGCGTGGAAGCTTGCCGGTGTGGAACCTTGCCAGTGTGGAAAGCTTGCCGGGGTGGAAACCTTGCCGGTGTGGAAAGCTTGCCGGGGTGGAAACCTTGCCGAGGTGGAAAGCTTGCCGGGGTGGAAACCTTGCCGGTATGGAAAGCTTGCCGGGGTGGAAACCTTGCCGGTATGGAAAGCTTGCCGGGGTGAAAACCTTGCCGGGGTGGAAAGCTTGCCGGGAAAGTGGAAGCTGTCAGAGTCAATCCGACCAGAAGTTGGAGATGGGCTCGAAAGATTATTCAGATGACCTCGGATGGAAAAGTGTTCTACACGGAAGTTGTGCGTATTGTCGAAACGGTCAACTTTGCTTTTGGAATCATCATCATCGGAGATAGCATACGGCCAACAAAGTTGTTACAAGACTCGGACAGTTCAGAAAACTGCATAATTGAATCCGACCCACAGTTAAAGATGGGCCCTAAAAGTCATAAAAATGGCCTTAAAAGGAGAAGTGACAAGCCTTGTATTATGCAGATCATCGAGGCGGACAAGTTTGATGTTGAATTCGACTCCATCCGAGTTAGTATGCGATTTCTACAACCCACGCAAGAAGCAGGACAGAAATATGGGACAGATCCGAGCTAAATCCGAGTTGGACTAGAACTATGATTTTTTAGGATGTGAATTAATGTAATATTCTTGTAAGGAAAGCCTAGATGAATGCTTTACTTGTACGGGAAGTCCAAACGCCTCTTATATATGTTGGGGGTGACGGCCGATTGAACAACACAAAATCGAACAAATCAATATACCACTTTTATCTTTACCTTCATCTCTCTCCCTTGTTCTTCTTCTTTCTCGTTCTTCGTTCGTTCTTCTTCATTGCAGGGTGGCGAACCTCGAGGCCCTAGAGACGATCAGGTCGACCTAGGGCAGCCCATAGCCGCCACGCGCCCTGACGGGGTCCCTCCCGGGCGTGTGGGGTTTCGGGTCCTGAAAAGCACCCGCCGGATTGCTTGCGTACCGCGCTTCCGGACGGGTCTCCTTCGACGTGAGCTGCGGTGCATCACCCTCGGCGTTGGAGGTACATGGTGACGTGTTCGTGTGCGAACAGGAAGCGCTCTGCGCGACTGCTCAAATTCGTCATCACGGGTCGTCTTCCGTCTAAGTCGGGCGGTGCTACTCATCGTCGTCTTCATCGCCGTCAGCAGCAGATCGTCGCCAATATCGTCATCAACACCGTCGCACCCACAATAGCACCGTCGAACAGTACGTCCAACATCATCTGTTCATGTCTGTCTTTACAGCTATTGTTTCGTGTTCGCTGTTGTTATGCATGTCTTACTGTTTTTTCTAGTTTGCAAAATTATTGCATGCTAGTATCTGTTCTAGTCATGAATTATTTACTGGAATTAATCATGAACTTGCCTAATTTTCCAAGCTTAGACATAGACAAAGACGGGCCCATCAGAATGACCTGTGGAGGTAGCTGTTCAGCTCGCTCGGTGTGCAGCTTTGCAGGCCACGCACTGGCATAGACCATTACCAGCCAAAACCACTAGACCACCACAGGACAAACCGAAGCAATCCCACCTAGAACGAGGAGATCTTTTGACCAAATCGGGGCTACCGCGCAGCCTTGCACAGTGGGTAAGAAACAAAATTACCACAAGAAAGAAACAGAGGAGAGGAACAACTGAGGAATTTTGTCTGCGAAGTCTTGTCATAACTGTAAACCAAAAATGTAGCCTGCATAAACTTTTCGGATTCTTTGTCTAGCTAATCTACGGCTATGCTAACCTCTTTCTTTCGGCCTTTCTCTCTTTACACAGTCCAACAAAATTGAGAAAGATATGCAGGTATAGACTGAGAATACTATATGTATAATATATCCTAGGTAGGCAGACTGATGCAATGGCAGGGGAGGGAGGCTATCTTCATCGTCCAGCAAAGGGGCCTGGACCCCGGGCGCAGCTCCATCACAAACTCATTCGCCGGAGCACCCACTGGCCTCAGGACCTCGTCGTTCGGCTTGCAGCTCAGCCACCGCTCGAGTAGGCCGTGCAGCGTCGTGGAGGGGCACACCGACTCGTCATGGCATAAGATCTCCACCTGCATTTCGCACAAGTGTATACACAAGGGGTCAAACAAAAGAGCAGGTTCACATTTTCTGAAAAACAAAATCTAGAAATGTACCAAAGTCCAGATTTATCGGTAAAATGTAGTACATGGAAGCAAGCACCTTGATAGCAGGGCACAGACTTGAGTAGGGTTTGTGGAGTGACAGCAATCAAAAATGGAAGTACAATGACATCTAAAAGGCCCACCTTATCGTCACTTGTTAGCTCAAGTTTTTTCATAATCAGCCTCACGATGGAGGATACCCGCATAGTTCCATCTCTGAAACAAGAAGAAAAAATCATATTGACGAACAGAATGTATTAAATTCTTGGAATCAACTAACATGTTATTACATCAGCGAAAACTGAATTGCTGGTAGGTATGAACGAAAAAAAGCATGCAGGATTTTCGGATGAAATATCCTCTCCACTGGTCATAAAAATTCACAAGACCACTGTTTTTCTAGGTTCTTCACCTTCATATTTTGAGATGAAGAGAAGAACTCTTGCTAATACCAAACCAATCTATGCATCTAGTAAAAGACAATCAAAGATAACAGGAAAAGGGGCATCAGCACACTGAGCCATCTAAGCTGGGAAAATATCTCCACCAACATATGCTGTGATTAAGAGGATGCTAAGTATGAGTGGCCTATATCATTGTTGACAAGCAAACTTGAAGCCTAAAGGAGAACTCAGTTAATTCTGTAGAAATTCTTTTCTAGCTGAGGCAACAGTTTAGCTTCTACCCTGCAAAACAATTTTCATTTTGATGTGACAACACAAAACACATGGTCCATCAGAATCAGTATATATATTGAATATGCTGCAAGAGGTCTTACTGGTTCGGTGAAGTCACTAGTGAAAACCAGACTTGGGTAGTTATTCCATCATGCGAGTCTGCTTCTGGGCTTTCCCTCGTAGTATGCTCTGTGGTTGTTTTATTTTTGTGACTTTCCTTGAGACAAGAACTTGGATTCTGTGATTTCTTCGCGCTTGCCATGACTAAACTCTGTAAGGGCTTCTCAATCGGCCCGCGATTCTTTCCATCTTCAGAAACATCTACACTGTTTTGTTTGGGATGGAAGTGTAGTGTTTTTTTTTTTGAAAAGGAGGATGTACCCCCGGCTTCTGCATCTGCGCGATGCATGCATCCATTTTATTAATTATTCACAAATCCCTTACAAGGTAATACATCAGTAAGTCTGATGCCACCATCTTGGCAACACCTGTTGCTACTCCTATCCCGGTGATGAAGGGGTGCCGAATATCCGAGACTAATACCAAACAGACATCGCATCAACACCTAACGTCTAATGCCCGATGCCCCATCAAGCCACAATACCTGGACTGGGTTACGCACCGATCCGGCGCACTTTCAGTGGGCACCACATGCGCATGCTGCAAGGGCCGTCACCTCCTTCATCCATCGATCCATCCTCAAATCAGATACTGACGCATCGACCTTGCCAGGCCTCTCTGCCATCGACACCACCACGACGCCAGACAGCATCGTCCTCCTGCACGAGTCCATCGCCACCTATCGGACGCCGAGTCTCCACTGTGCCACACCACCGAGATCCGCCGCCATCGATGTGTAGGATGAAGCGCCTCTCCACCACCTACCGATGCCCGACAACCAAGCCATCCACATGTCTGTCCAGCCGATGAATGTCTCCAAAGATGATGCCCCCATAGGGGATGGAAGTGTAGTTAGAATAAGAAAATGTTACAAGACAACTGGGATAAAACTTGCATATGAATTATGTGTAGGTAACAATTCAATACTACCTGTTTTTTATTTGTAGATGTTGTCATCTTGGTAGATTTTAGTGCCGAGGCCTTCTCAGCCATCTGATCGCGGTCTTCAGATTTATTTGGCAATTTACCGAGAGAAAACGTCTAGGATGTGATAGTCCTTCTTGCAGCTTTGGTTCTCCGTCCTGTCAAAGTAGACTGTGTTGCCATCTTTGGGGTTTCAACCAAGGAAGAAATGGACCTCTCTTTTCTCTTCGCTGGCAATGTAATAGTTGGAGCCTCAAAAGCATCTACTTCTGCCTTAGGTGGAAACAAATAATTTCTGATAGCCTGAATACTTATATCCGCCCTTCAAACAAGGAACCAATCAATCATGTTAGGTAGCAGCATATAGTTGAGTACCTGAGTCGAGATTGCAGGAAAAAAAAAGAATTAGACCTATCTTGCTAGCTTACTCAACAAATTCGGCAATTTAAATATCTGACTGTTGAAATAATTACCAAAATGAAAATTCCACTTGAAAGACAAGTTGATTATGTGAAGTTAAATCAATGATGACCAGTAAACTTGAAAATCACGCCCAGAAAATCAGAGTCACATTCATCCAATTATACATAATATTGGAAATTAACCCTACCAATACAGATTACATCTTCGTGAAACAAGAATTAGAGAAAACCGAGGCATGCATCACTTGCCATTCTTTTGAGTGATACTTGGAGAGAGATTGAAAAGTTGGCTTGACATACTCTTCCGCCCCTAGCGACGGAGTGGGCTAGGGTGACAGCAGAACGCTACGATATTAATGTACTAGAAAAAAACTCAGATCATCATCCCCGCATGCGGCTCTTGCCATTGGCTGCCTAGCTGCCGCTCCTGCAAGGATTCGTTCGTGTCCACCCATGGACTGAAGCATGGATGAACGAACGAAGGAACTAGTACCTTTGGATCGAGCATTGTGGACGGGAAGAGAGGATCGGTGACTATGCGTGACTTGCATATGGCCCAATATTTTATGTGACTTGCATAACGCCCAATAAGAATTTTTGGCGATCGATCTATATGTATAGGTAAAGAATCGCTCGAATTCAAGGTAGGGGGAAGCGGAGGGAAATGAAAAGACTAACCAGTAACTGAGATCTGAGAATGACTTGGGGGTGACTTGCGTTGGCTTGGTTCCCTGAAAGCAGATTCAGTGAGATTGTGAAAGGAAGTCATCGCTGCAACTTATCTGCCTTCCAACCTAGCTAGATCTACCGGTCAATAAAGAGTCAAAGCGAGATCTTCTTATAATTTGTCAATTTTAGCACGTCACCTTGTATACATGTTCGTTGCTATCTTATCTTATACTTGAGGGCTATCCGGCTCCGGCGATGGCGGCAACGGCCAATCCTGTAGCGGCTGAACACGATGGAGGTGGAGAGGGTGAAGACAGACGAGACCTTGACCTCATCAGCAACCTCCCTGACAACATGCTCGGAAAGATAATCTCGCTCCTCCCCATCAAGCAAGGCGATCGCACCCAGATCCTCGCGAAAACGGTAAGATCCCCACACTTAGGCAATCACTTTAACCCCTCTTTATAGCGCGGCTTTCCTATGAGACTCAAATAAAATAAAATAAAACCTTTGAGCGTAAGTAAAACTAACACCATCTTCCTATTTGAAATGGGGGTCAACCATCTCCATATTGTTACCGAGAGACC
Organism: Thinopyrum elongatum; assembly: GCA_011799875.1. Classification (NCBI taxonomy): domain Eukaryota; kingdom Viridiplantae; phylum Streptophyta; class Magnoliopsida; order Poales; family Poaceae; genus Thinopyrum; species Thinopyrum elongatum. Next base: position 470,047,092 of record CM022301.1, read on the forward strand.
AATGTCTTAAGATAAACTTGATAACCGACATTAATCCCACTAATCATGCCATAATCAATACCAAAATACATTTAGGGTTTATATGCAATTTCAACTTCTTGCACAACAACGCCTTTAAGAAGGAACAAAAAAAGCCTTGCGCCTCCGTCACCCTTTCAGATGAAAATGGTCAAGACAAAAATATTCATCCTGATTTTCGAGACCAACCATCGAAGGCAACACATCAACAAGGAGACAAAACATTTAATGAGGTAACGATGCAAGTTTGCCGCTACTAAACCGAAATATTCAAGGTGAGGACAAGAGTTTTTAGCTGCGACATGAGGCAGTGTTCCAGTTACCATCTTGAAAACGGATCTTCAGGTAGTCACGCCAGCTTGTACTCCACGATAGGACGCGACGGTATGGTGGTAGCTGATGTATGGGTCATCTTCCCACCATAGACCACTGCCCCAGTTGTTAGGGGGTCGCTCATGTCGTTGTGTGATCTAGTCGCTACCATTCCTCACATGCGCGAACTAACCTGCAGCATCCGCCATGACCCAGGGGCCACTACCCTAACGCCCTTTGCATGAGCAGAGATGTCCGCCACCATGTTTGATGCCGACTGGAAGCCGTTAGTGCGCCCGTGCCCCATCAACGATAAACGTTGCTACTGCCGACAAGGGCATCCACGTGGAACCTCTCCCTGTGCCCTAGACAACAAACATCCACGCGCTCTCGGCCAATGAATTACCATCATGCAGACACCAGCACACCGCACATTTGCAGGACCTTGGCGGCACTATCTACCCGGCTGCCCCGAGCGAGAAGCGCACAAATCTGTTGTGCGCCACTGCCGCCCAACTGTCATGTTTTGTTGTTGATTCAAAATAGATTGAGTTTTTCTTAAGCGTCAATTGATTTAGACAAATCAACTTTAGTTTACTGCAATATTTTTTTTGTTTCAGAACTTTAGTTTAGTAAAGAAGTGTAACGTTCGCTTTTCTGAATAAAAAGGTGTAAGTGGCGCTTTCACTGAACTGTTTCACTTGTCTGGATTGAATAAGACTTAAGAAAGTGTCAACGGCTTAGACATAGACAAAGACGGGCCCATCAGAATGACCTGTGGAGGCAGCTGTTCAGCTCGCTCGGTGTGCAGCTTTGCAGGCCACGCACTGGCATAGACCGTTACCAGCCAAAACCACTAGACCACCACATGATAAACCGAAGGAATCTCACCTAGAACAGGGAGATCTTTTGACCAAATCAGGGCTACCGCGCAGCCTTGCACAGTGGGTAAGTAACAAAATTACCACAAGAAAGAAACAGAGGAGAGGAACAACTGAGGAATTTTGTCTGCAAAGTCTCGTCATAACTGTAAACCAAAAATGTAGCATGCATAAAATTTTCGGTTTCTTTGTCTAGCAAATCTATGGCTATGCTAACCTCTTTCTTTCGCCCCTTCTCTCTTTACACGGTCCAACAAAATTGAGAAAGATATGCAGGTATAGAGTGAGAATACTATATGTATAATATATCCTAGGTAGACAGACTGATGGACCATTGAACGACGAGCATGAGCGGATGACGGAGACGGAGGAGCTAGGTGCTGCAATGGCAGGGGAGGGAGGCTATCTTCATCGTGCAGCAAAGGGGCCTGGACCCCGGGCACCGGCGGTAGCGCAGCTCCATCACAAACTCATTCGCAGGAGCACCCACCGGCCTCAGGACCTCGTCCTTCGGCTTGCAGCTCAGCCACCGCTCGAGTAGGCCATGCAGCGTCGTCGAGGGGCACACCGACTCATCATGGCATAAGATCTCCACCTGCACTTCGCACAAGTGTATACACAAGGGGTCAAACAAAAGAGCAGGTTCACATACTCTCGGTTTGTGGGCACACAGACTCACGCACACTCACTAACAGGAAGAGATATGATAGGATGGATCATTGAGCTGCAAAATGTTTTAGTGACGTATTCTTTGGGAGCTTTGAACAGAAAAATGGTGCAATTAAGTCCTACTATGTCACCATCCAAATCTACAAATGCAGCAGGGTGGTTCCTTTTAATGGAAATCCATGGGGACAGTGGCCCCTTCACAATTTCTGAAAAACAAAATCTAGAAATGTACCAAAGTCCAGATTTATCGGTAAATGTAGTACGTGGAAGCAAGCACCTTGATAGCAGGGCACAGACTTGAGTAGGGTTTGTGGAGTGACAGCAATCAAAAATGGAAGTACAATGACATCTAAAAGGCCCACCTTATCATCACTTGCTAGCTCAAGTTTTTTCATAATCAGCCTCAGGATGGAGGATACCCGCATAGTTCCATCTCTGAAACAAGAAGAAAAAATCATATTGAAGAACAGAATGTATTAAATTCTTGGAATCTACTAACATGTTATCACATCAGCGAAAACTGAATTGCTGGTAGGAATGAACGAAAAAAAGCATGCAGGATTTTCGGATGAAATATCCTCTCCACCGGTCATAAAAATTCACAAGACCACTGTTTTTCTAGGTTCTTCACCTTCATATTTTGAGATGAAGAGAAGAACCCTTGCTAATATCAGAGCAATCTATGCATCTAGTGAAAAACAATCAAAGATAACAGGAAAAGGGGCATCTGCACACTGAGCCATCTAAGCTGGGAAAATATCTCCACCAACATATGCTATGATTAAGAGGATGCTAAGTATGAGAGGCCTTTTTTTTAGAGAGGAGGTTAAACCCCCGGCCTCTGCATCAGTCGATGCATGCAGCCAAGTATGAGAGGCCTATATCATTGTTGACAAGGAAACTTGAAGCCTAAAGGGGAACTCACTTAATTCTGTAGAAGTTCTTTTCTAGCTGAGGCAACAGTTTAGCTTCTACCCTGCAAAACAATTTTCATTTTGATGTGACAACACAAAACACATGGTCCATCAGAATCAGTATATATATTGAATATGCTGCAAGAGGTCTTACTGGTTCGGTGAAGTGACTAGTGAAAACCAGACTTGGGTAGTTATTCCATCATGTGAGTCTGCTTCTGGGCTTTCCCTCGGAGTATGCTCTGTGGTTGTTTTATTTTTGTGACTTTCCTTGAGACAAGAACTTGGATTCTGCAATTTCTTCGCGCTTGCCACGACTAAACTCCGTAAGGGCTTCTCAAGCTCTTCCTTGTCAACCGTCCCACGATTCTTTCCATCTTCAGAAATATCTACACTGTTCTGTTTGGGATGGAAGTGTAGTTAGAATAAGAAAATATTACAAGACAACTGGCATAAAACTTGCATATGAATTATGTGTTGATAACACTTCAATACTACCTGTTTTTTATTTGCAGATGTTGTCATCTTGGTAGATATTAGTGGCGAGGCCTTCTCAGCCATCTGATCGCGGTCTTCAGATTTATTTGGCAATTTACCGAGAGAAAACGTCTGGGATGTGATAGTCCTTCTTGCAGCTTTGGTTCTCCGTCCTGTCAGAGTAGACTGTGTTGCCATCTTTGGGGTTTCAACCAAGGAAGAAATGGACCTCTCTTTTCTCTTCGCTGGCAATGCAATTGTTGGAGCCTCAAAAGCATCTACTTCTGCCATAGGTGGAAACAAATAATTTCTGATAGCCTGAATACTTATATCAGCCCTTCAAACAAGGAACCAATCAATCATGTTAGGTAGCAGCATATAGTTGAGTACCTGAGTCGAGATTGCAGGAAAAAAAAAAAGAATGATGGTGGCTGGAATTCTAAGATTTTGCTTCACCAAACAAAAATGTATATACACTTTTTAGCAAGCATGTGTATTTCAGCCAGTGTTATTAGACAAGATAACAATGTAGCAGGCAGTCGGCACGAAGAGCTGTGGTAGCTGTTACAACTTACGCAAGATTTATACAGTAGAATCCACAGGAGTGTAATTATAAGCTAGTATATTCTCACTAATAACCAGAAGGAACTATTTTTAATTCAAATGTGTATAGAGATATTAACAGTACATATACTCTTATTCTTCACAAAAATATTAAGTGCACTTTTCTGCTGTATAAGGGTCGTACATATACTCTTATTCTTCACAAAAATGTTAAGTGCACTTTTCTACTGTATTATATAAGGGTCCAAATGAGCTAATTGTTTCTGCAGCTATTAATAAATGTGTGTGTGAACACCATATTTACTGAAAGGTACAAATTTTAAAATGGAAAACACAATGGAAATGTATTTGAACTCCTATCACTTTAAGGATCAAACTAAGAGGATCAAGTTACAAGTGTCGTCATGTTTGCTTGTTGGAATCGCAGATATCCTTCACGATAGTTTTATATGGATTCCATCAAACATGAATTTCATTAGTATGTTTTCTCCATTCTGGCCATCTGTTGCTCTATAGTCTATACATCCTTATACTGCCAAGTTCTTAAGGCTGCAGTTGGGCGTCATCGGCGAAGGGAAAACTTACAGAGACAAGGACAGGAGTGTGGGACTGTGGGGTCTGGTCAGTCGGCTGCAGTACGAAAACTGTTGCCCGCTGATGCGGGGCTTTAGTACATGGACCCAGAGGCAAACTGCCGACTTATCCAATGATGCTCTGACACGTGCAATGGGAGGGAGAGGAGCCACAAAATTTTGTGTTGGCCCAATTATTACTGAGATGAAACAAGCCGGAGGACTTGCAGCATGAGCCATTTTGAGGCAGCCGGAGAACTATAGAATTTGTTCTATTGTTACAGATGAACAGAAGATTTTGGATCATGTATTCTTACTTGATTTAGTATCCGTAGAACCTCCAAATGGCTCATTTTGACATCCACTATATGTACTATTAGTGATAAGAAGGCCTAAAAAGTGGCAGCACCACTTCTTTAGGCTCACATGTTATTAAAGCTATGCAGGTGTACTTATACAGGAATTTAAAGAAAAAAGAGAACTGACAAGTTGGAAAAACAATGTTGTACAGCAGATAACCTTGGTATTTTAACAATTACTTACCGGAGTTTCTCTTCAGGAGTGATCCCAAGAGCAACGTCGCACACTGGGCAGGCTTCGATCTCCTCCTCATCTATTTTCTTCATAATACATTCCCGGCAAACTGCTTACAAAAAGATGGTCACAAGAGGAACTCTACAGACAAGCATGCGAGTATCATACAGAGATTTGAAAGAACCGAATTTTATGTGCTCGACAGAGGAAAGCTACATTATTAGGAGTAAAATAGAAAGTAGCAACAATGCAATAAGAGTAGATACTTGACTTGCATCTAGATTGATAGCTTGAACAAGACTGACAACTGCGCTGTACTTGCGGTGCAGCAGTAGCTGCCAGGCTTATCGATCAAGAACGTTTTTTTAGATAATCAGAGTGATCATCCTCCTGGCATCTACTGTACATCATGTGGTGCAGCCACTTTGTCAAAAAAAAAAAGTGGTGTGGCCTTTTTCTCTTTTTTTTTAACCAGTGGCCATATTTTTTTTTGATAATATGAAGCGCGGCTATACCAAAAACATAGATCTGAAATACTTCCCCAATACAAATATAAGACAGCACGCCACTGAATACCCGTTCTACTAATCAGAAGCATCGATGACATAACCAAACGGACACGGGTCAAGCATTTGCTAAAGAGGTATGGTTGCTTGCTGGCTCTCACCATCCATGAGTAGCGAGCAATGCTCTCTCTGTAAGCTCGATCCCTGGATGGTGGTGGAAGAAGATCAACAATTCTGACAAGAAAAGTGCAAAGAGGAGGGAGGTGGCTTGTGCGGCTGTAGCTGCATGGCATATCTGCTTGGAATGAGAGAAACAAGAGGATTTTCAGAGAGCAGAATACTACGGCTGCTAATGTTTGGGGGCTAGTGAGTGTAGACTTTAGCCTCCTGATGGAGGCTTTTCAGGAGTAGCTCCGGATTTTTGGAGGCTGGTAATGTTGTCGACACTGTCGGATTTTTCTTGTTTCCCTTCCGCTCTGTTTGAGCCACCCTGTACTTAATGCAACAGCAAAACACCTGCTACTTACAGTCTCACGCCCACATACACACACACAAAAGATTCAGCTTGGCTGCATTGTCGACTCCAGAGAACAGGGATGGCATGGCGGCTCCGGAGCCGGAGGGACTGGTGCGCGAGAGCATGGGCGAAGAAACCACGGCGGCGGCACAGGGTTTCTCCTGAGTAGCACCGGCGCACGCGGCTACCGGAGAGGAAACGCCTGCCTCTTGGTCTTGGATGACGAAGCAGACAACAAGAACGCCGGCCAAGCAGAGCGAACGCGGCGGAAGGTGGCCGCCACGGCCAGACCGCAGCGCACGCAATCAGAAGCCTCGGCAATTCGCTGGAGAACGGCGGCGGCTCCGGCGCTCATCTGGGATCAGGAAGTCGCGTCAAGCGCCAACCTGATCACCGCGCCACCACTGACAGAGAGACAGACGGAACAGGGACAGAGAAAGCAGAACATCCGACACCAAAACCAAGGACGGCAGCGCGACGCGGCGCGGGGATGGGGGCGTCCGCGCGCAGCGGCGCGGGACGCCGGCGCGTGCAGCGCAGACACGACGGAGTAGAGAGATAGGGAGGGCGGACGGAAGAGAAACGAAACCGCAGAGGCGGCGGGGGAGCGGGGTAGAGAGAGAGAGAGAGAGAACTCACAGGTGTGGCCGCACTCGGCGAAGGCGCTGGCCTCCCGGAAGTAGCCGTCGCAGAGCGGGCACGTGACGCACGGGGCGAGCAGCGCCCGCGGCACGCGAGCTACCCCCGGCGCGTGCCCCATCTCTCCGCCGCCGGCAACCACCCCCGCCACCTCCTCCTCGTCGTCGACCTCCTCGTCAGAAGAGCCCAGGGCCCGGGGGAGGCGGAGAATCAGGAATACGCGGAGCGGGGCGATGGAATCGAGGTCATTGACCGGCCGGGAGAAGGGAGGGGCGGCGGCCGCGGCGGCGGGGCTGCTCCGGCGAGGCGCGGGGGTTTGGGGGGGGGCGGGGAGTACGAAGTCTTTTCTTATTGCGCTGTATAAATAGAAGAAATTGGAGTGGCAGAGGCGATTGCGTGTTGGCGGCGCCGGGTGCGCGTAGCCTCTAAGGACCTATGTGCGATTTGTATTCGGAACTGTCTTCGTATTGTTTTCCAAATTTATCTGCTTTTTTTTCCTGTTCGGAACCAGGCCATTCCAGTTTTCGTTGTTCCATAATTAGTGTAGATAAGATTCATTTTTTTGTGTGGGTAGGTGGCGAATTCTTACAAAGCAAGAGATGCTAAAGAGGGTAAAATTGTTGGGTGTGTTTGGTTGCTCGGCTTGTTTTCGACCTTCCTGCACGCGTCGCCCTGTGAAGTCTCTATAAGCTGAAACGCCGTGACAGGGGCCAAGTTCTGCAGTTCGTTTGGTAGCTCGCATATCATCGGTGCTTATTCTCTACATGGGAGCTGTGTCTCCCGTATTGCGAGATGTAGCTTCGCCTCGCCTTCCCTCTAGAATTGGTTGCACGGTGGCTTTAGTGGGCTAGCCGATTAAGACGGTTTTGGTGACAATTCTGCAGTACGTGCATTTTTTTAATTACATTAAAAAAATTGAGAAAATTTGATGAACATATTTTTGAATGTGTGAACAGTTTTTTGAATGACAGAAATTCAAAAAAAACATTTTTTGAACATTTTATTAAATGATAGAAACATTTTTTTAAAACACATGAATATTTTTTGAATGTCATGAACTTTTTTTTTGAATGCTATCACCATTTTTATAATTTACATGTACATTATTTCTACACTGCATGAACATTTTAAATGTGTGATGAACACTTTTAAAAATTTGAGTAAATTAATGTCTGAAACATAACTGTTTTGAATATTTCAAGCAAGTGACGGGTCCCTATTTGAATGGTAGTCATGCCCGGTCTTTGTTTGTTCACATAGATAGCCGACCTCCATGATAATTTTTTCCCGTGAGCTGGCCTCGCAAGTCGGTTTCCTGGGAAACACTTGTAAATTTTTTGAACATGAGGTCTCGGTCCCGACAGATGAGAAGGGGGGCAGGCCAAGATCCGACCTAGCTGCTGTCATAAGGCTTTTTTTTGTCTGATGGTGCGTTGAAGGGTAGATACAAGGAGGTTATAAAGTTCAAATTTCTTCTAAAATGTCAAGCAGTTGGATAGAAATTTTTTTTTGTTCTCTATCTCCCATTGTTGGATGGGCTTTAGAGTTTTGGCCCAAGCCTTTAGCGCTCTTCTTGTTTTTTTTGCTAGCGCCGCCTCTCGGCTTGGGTTGAGTGGGCCAGTAGAGCATTGGTTTGCATGATGGGCCAGGTGAAGTTCTCCCGTTGGTCGCCAAATGTTAGAGACAATTGGATTGCAGACATGGAATAAGGTCCAAAAACATTTAAATCTAAAAAGGCGGGAGCTTGAATTGATGTTGCAACTGATCAAACGTGAAACGTGTTAGGGAGGTTATATGAGAGTTAGGGAATAGCTCATCCCATGCTAGGTTAAGGAAGACATGATCTAGTCTTTCTAGGGTGGGCGGTTGTCTGTTATTGGACCACATGAAACGTCTATCTGTGAGGGAAAATTAAAGAAGAGCGAGCTCATTGATGGTGTTGTTGAACCGTTCTGCTTAGTGTCTATGAAATTGTTGTTTCTTTTTTTATGTGTGTGGCAGATGAGGTTGAAATCTCCAGCAATGAGCCAAGATAGTGATTGAAGATGTGCAAATTTTTTTAGTTCATTTAGGAATGCTCATTTTTAGTGCGAGAGGAGAGTGCATATAAATTGGTCCAAGTGAATTGCGCTGCAGGGCTGGAGGCCAATTGGTCTACCCTGATGTATAGAAATACATGCTCGGAAAAAAATTAGTAGCACTTACCGCCTAAAATTTGCCTGGACATCAGGTTGAGCCAACAATAGTGCATCTCGGAGGGATGTGTGGTCCAATCTTCTGTCTCTCAAGGGTCGCCTAGGCCCAAATTTAAAGCTCTCTCAAGCAGCAAGCGAGAAGCCTTTTTCCTTGATGGTTTGATTCCTGTGTTGGCTCCTCCTCCATGTACCTTGTACGATCCATCGATCGATCGACTCAAGTTGTTTCCCATTTGGTGCGTGTATCATTGTTTACGCCAACTCCTATTTACGCTTCACGCACCGTTTAAAGGCTATTTGGTACAAAGCGCACCCCCCCCCCCCCCCCCCCCCCGATAGATTCATTATGGGCAAGCCAGTATATGGCACCAGTGGGAAGCATCCCTTTCTCGGTTTTGGGAAGCTCCGAGAAGCTTCCAGCCCAGGTTTTGGGAAGTTTCTGGAAGCTTTCGTCTTTTTTTTTTGAAACGGTTTTGTTTGGTTTTATTCTGTTTTTTTTAAATGCATGAACTTTTTTCAAATTCACAATTCTTAATTTGTTGAAGTTTTTAAAAATCCATGAACTTCTTCAAATTCGTTAAACTTTTTTCAAAACCTGAAAATTTATCAAATCTATGATTTTTTTTTCGAATCTGTCAACTATTTTACAAACACATGAATGTTTTCAACTCTACAAACTTTTTTTATTTATGAATTTGTTTTTCCAAAATACGCGAAATTTTTCAAAATTGATGAAATTGTTTGAAATTCATTTTTTTCAAAAACCATGAACCTATTTTGGAGTCACAAACTTTTTCAAAGGAAAACATTCGTAATGGTTTTTCAATTTTTGCTGAACTTTTTTCTGAATTGTGAACATTTTTTGCATTCGTGATCATTTCTCGAGTTCACAAACTTTTTTTGAATTCGTGAAAATTTCTCGAGTACATGAACTTTTTTCAAATATATATTTTTTCATGGAATTTTTCTAACTCGTGGACTTTTTTGAATTCATGAAAATTTCTTGTGAATTTCCTGATTTCTTGGTCTTTTTGAATTTTTCTGAAAGTCAACGATCTACTATTCATCAATCAACCTTCCACCAGTTACCTAAGGGAACAAACAGGCGAACGAGCGAGCGACCTCGTGTTGCTGCGCCGGCCCACGCGAGTGTGCGCGTGAGCGCTGCTTTTGGTAGGTGGCGCAACGAAGCGCTGAGGAGGAGCTCTTGATTTTTTTTTATTGGTTTTTTGAGTCTAGGAGCTCTTGATGCTTACATCGTTATCATAGAAGACGCATACCTTCGTCGATCTATTCTTTTATGGGCCGGCCCGTGTAAGGCATTAAGGGGAATCTCCCTTTCCTAGTTTTGGGAAGCTTCCTAGAATGGTTTTGGGAAGCTTCTAGAAGCTTCCGGTTGGGTTTTCTTTTTTCATTTTTTGGATTTTTCTGGGAAGGTTTTTGTTTGGTTTTCCTTTTTTTTCTTTTTTCTAAATGTGTGAACATTTTCCAAATTCTCAAACTTTCAAATTTCAAAAGTTTTTTCAATTCGTGATTTTTTAAAAATTTGTGGAACTTTTTGGAATTTGTGAACTCTTTTTTGAATACTGGAACTTTTGTCAAATGCATAAATATATTCAAATCCAAGATTTTGTTTTCAAATTTATGAACTATGTTTCTAAATCTACAACAGAAAATTTATGAGTAGTTTTCAAATCCGTGAACTTTTTTGAAAATCAAAAAACCTTTTCTAGATTCATAAACTTTTTCAAAAAACAATGAACTTTCTCATATTCTTGAACTTCTTTTGCAAATCTATGTATTTTTTTAAAATCCATGAATTTTTTCAAACTCATGTTTTGATTGATCTTTTTTTCAAATTCATCTTTTCCAAAAAGTCAAATAGTCAATAGTTGACCGGTCAAATGGTTGACGTCAACCATCGACCAAGCAAAGTGTACGAAGGAGACCTGCATATCGAGCGACCAGGTCCCGTCTCTGTTCTTGGGCTAGGCCCACGCGATCGAGCTCGTGAGTTACGCCCGTTAAGGTGTTAACAAGAAATCGACGCACATGGACGCGTGTGGTGAGTTGAACCCAGGATCTCCTTGTACTTGATAAACCCAGGATCATTTCTCCCTTTTCTCCTTTTTCTTCTTTCTGTTCTTTTTTATTTCTTTTTAATTTTTCTTTTTCTTTTTTAATTTTCTTAAATTCCAGAACTTTTTTCGTAATCCCAAAGTTATTATTTTTCCTCAAATTTCCGAACTATGTTCAGAATTGCTGAACATTTTTTCAAAATCGAAGACCTTTTTTAAAATTGTGAACCATTTTTGAAAATTTATCTCGATTTTTTTGAATTTTTTAGTAAAACTGATGAACTTTTTCCAATATTAATAAACTTTTTTTCAAATGGATGAACTATTTTCCAAAATTGGTGAACTTTTTTCAGAATCGATGAAGTTTTCCAAATTTGTCAACTATTTTCAAAATTAATAAGCTTTTTTAAAATTTGTGAACTTTTTAAAATCAATAAACATGTTTTCAGAATTGATGTATTTTTTTCAATTGCATGAACTTTTTTGAATTCATGGACTTTTTTGAATACCTGAACTTTTTTCTAATTCAGGATTTTTTTTTTTAAAATCTATGAGCTTTCAATAAAAATCTCATTTTTCTAAAGTGTTTTCGAATAATTCAAGAATATAAGCGCGACTTCTGTATGTGCCTAGTAGCTCTAGTGGTTAGGCAACCTGCATTATAGCTAAATAGCGCGAGCTTGATTCCTCACGGGAGCCACCTTTTTGGGGGAGGGGGCGCTCGCGCTATAAATACATTTTCTCTGCGCTGCGTGTTCGTGGGCTGGCCCACCAGGTGCGGCAGTGAGCATCAGTTGCTTTAACCGAAGCATAAAACGTCGGATAGGAGCTCACAGGCGCAACATAGGAGCTCTCTCAACTCACGTCTAAGATCGTCCTTTTGCCTCATTGCCTCCTGTTACGTATGGCGACATGGCCACGCGCGGACGCACCAACTCCAACGGCCAGCCGCCATGGTGAGATCTTGAAATACACGGCTGCAAGATCATGTGCACGTGCAAAACGAGAAGCCGATCAATACCTAGCCCTAGCATGGTTAAAAAATTTAAACAAGGGTAATTTTTATAACAGGTGTTCGTTTCTAACTCTTACCATGGTCTATCTGAATTTGTATCAACTTAAACAACTAGTGAAACAAGGTGCATTAGCTAGGATTTTACCTCATAATTAGGGCACACTTTGTTCAACTAGGAAATTGTTCATGTTGTGTAATTTTTGTTTATCAATTGCATGTGTAATATGGACAAATTTCTTTTCGAAATAAAAAGCACCATTACAAGATGCTCCAAAAAACCTCATTTGGGAAGAGGAGATTTAGTATGATCTTGGCACGAGAAAATTGATATAACACTACCATCATAATTTCATGGCTTGGAGGAATATCCTAAAGGTGATTCTCAAAGTTTTAGCTGTTTAAGTACCTTCATTCGGGCATTTATTATGTTCTACTTGAATGTGCCATTCTATTTTTTATCCTGTACGTTATTGAACCATGATGTCTGATGATGTATTTAGGAATTTGGAAATGCAAGACATCATTTTCAAGTAATTTCGCCTTTTGTTGTACTCCCTCCATCCCTAAATAAGTGTCCCAACTTTAGTACAACACTTATTTTGGGACGGCAGGAATATAACTGTAAGAATTTTTTTGATGACTATATTTTGTTTTATATATCGCCTTCTATTATGACTGATAATATGTGCTAGAATCTATGAAACACACCTTTATCCAATACATTGTTGATTAAAAAAAATTATGTCTTGTTAAAGTGATGCATCGACATAACATTTTCTCCAGCTCTGCCCTCGCCGCAAAGGCACGTCATGAGATTGTAAGGTAGGAGGAGAATTGTGGCGTGAGCTGGATAACAAGGGGAAGCTTTTTGTTATTAAAGGCAGTGAGGGTTCTGCTTGGCGTTCCATTTGCCGGTAGTTGAAATGTTTGATCAAGGTGCCTGGGAAAGAAGGATTTGATTTTGGGCGTGAAGGGATTCGCGAGTTTCGTTTCTTGTAGAAGGAAAATATTTGGTTGATGGATGTGATTTTCAATAGTACTACCGCTCATTTATCTCATCAGCAAGGCCTGTTACGTTCCATGCAATAAATGAAAAGGAAATTTTCTTCATGGTAGAGCTACATTGCACTATTTACAGCTGACAGAGTAGTTGCACATCCTAAACAAACTACTGATAGCGACGGAGCGAGCACTAATGCAAAGCCTAGCAGGGGGTGTTGGGAATCATAGTAGAAAATTAAAAAATCATCCTACGAATAAAAAAATCAGGAACACTATCAAGATGCATACAAGGTTAGATATGGTCGTTACCAACTCCGAGTTGGAGGGAAGAAGAGTTGGTGCAGATCGTTCTTAAAGTCCCTCGAACTGTCCCACGAACAGTTCCCTCAAATGAAGATCGAACACACGACCTCTCTATGGTTCACATGTACCGAAGTAGTGGTTTGGTAGAGCTCCGCCGTCCAGAACGAAGAACCGCTGAGAAAACCAAGTAGCCTAGCGATGTCGACGTCTACATCAACTAGACGCGAGAGAAAAGTGGTGCAGGGCAGCAACGAGGCAACCTCCAAGGGTTTCTGGTGTGTTCTAGGGGTTGCTGCTACTTCTTGAGCTTGCGTTGGTTTTTCTCTTGAAGAGGAAAGGGTGATGCAGCAAAGTAGAGATAAGTATTTCTCTCAGTTAAGAACCAAGGTATCAATCCAGTAGGAGATACACGCAAGTCTCCAATCTATGCATCTGCATAAACAATCAAACACTTGCACCCAATGCGATAAAGGGGTTGTCAATCCCTTCACGGTCACTTGCAAAGGTGAGATCTGATAGAGATAGATATAAAAGATTACTAAAACGTAAAACAAAGTAAAAACAAATAAATTGCAGCAAGGTATTTTTGGGTTTTTTGGTTTATAGATCTGAAAATATATGATGGAAAATAGACCCGGGGGCCATAGGTTTCACTAGATGCTTCTCTCTTGAAAGAAAATAATACAGTGGGTGAACAAATTACTGTCGAGCAATTGATAGAAAAGCGCAAAGTTGTGACGATATCCAAGGCAATGATTATGAATATAGGCATCATGTCCGTGTCAAGTAGACCGAAACGATTCTGCATCTACTACTATTACTCCACACATCGACCGCTATCCAGCATGCATCTAGAGTATTAAGTTCATAAGAACGGAGTAACGCCTTAAGTAAGATGACATGATGTAGAGGGATAAACTCAAGCAATATGATGAAAACCCCATCTTTTTACCCTTGATGGCAACAATACAATACGTGCCTCGCTACCCCTACTTTGTCACTAGGTGAGGACACTACAAGATTGAACCCAAAACTAAACACATCTCCCATTGCAAGAAGAACCAATCTAGTTGGCCAAACCAAACTGATAACTCGAAGAGAAATACAAAGATATCAAATCATGCATATAAGAATTCAGATAAGATTCAAATAATATTCATAGATAAACTGATCATAAATCCACAATTCATCGGATCTCGACAAACACACCGCAAAAGAATATTACATCGGATAGATCTCCAAGAACATCGAGGAGAACATGGTATTGAGGATCAAAGAGAGAGAAGAAGCCATCTAGCTACTAGCTATGGACCCAGAGGTCTGAGGTAAACTACTCACGCTTCATCGGAAGGGCAATAGAGTTGAAGCCCTCCGTGATCGAATCCCCCTCCGGCAGGATGCCGAAAAAGGCCCCAAGATGGAATCTCACGGGAACAGAAGGTTACGGCGGCGGAAAAGTATTTTGGTGGACGCTTCTGGTGGTTTGGGAATATTTCTGAATTTATAGGCCAAAGATTAGGGTTAGAGGACTCCCGTAGGGCCCACAAGCCAGGGGGCGCGTCCTGTGGGCTTGTGGAGCCCTCAGGACTCTTCTGCCTTCCTCTCCAAGTCCTACGTGTGTCTTCTGGTCAAGAAAAAACATCGCGAAAGTTTTATTCCGTTTGGACTCCGTTTGGTATTTCTTTTCTGTAAAACTCAAAAACAAGGAAAAAACAAAAACTGGCACTGGGCTCTAAGTTAATAAGTTAGTCCCAAAAATAATATAAAATAGCATATTAATGCATATAAAACATCCAAAACAGATAATATAATTGCATGGAAGAATAAAAAATTATAGATACGTTGGAGACGTATCAAGCATCTCCAAGCTTAATTCCTACTCGTCCTAGAGTAGGTAAATGATAAAAACAGAATTTTTGATGTGGAATGCTACCTAACATATTTATCCATGTAATTCCTGCTCATCCTTTATTGTGGCATGAATATTCAGATCCATAAGATTGAAAACAAAAGTTTAATATTGACATAAAAACAATAATACTTCAAGCATACTAATAAAGTAATCATGTCTTCTCAAAATAACATGGCCAAAGAAAGTTATCCCTACAAAATCATATAGTCTGGCTATACTCCATCTTCATCACACAAAGTATTAAATCATGCACAACCCCGATGACAAGCCAAGCAATTGTTTCATACTTTTGATGTTCTTAAACTTTTTCAACTTTCACACAATACATGAGCGTGAGCCATGGATATAGCACTATAGGTGGAATAGAATATGGTGGTTGTGGAGAAGACAAAAACAAAGAGAGAGTCTCACATCAACTAGGCATATTAACGGGCTATGGAGATTCCCATCAATAGATATCAATGTGAGTGAGTCGGGATTGCCATGCAATGGATGCACTAGAGCTATAAGTTTATGAAAGCTCAAAAAGAAACTAAGTGGGTGTGCATCCAACTCGCTTGCTCACGAAGACCTAGGGAAAATTGAGGAAGCCCATCATTGGAATATACAAGCCAAGTTCTATAATGAAAAATTCCCACTAATATATGAAAGTGACAACATAGGAGACTCTCTATCATGAAGATCACGGTGCTAATTTGAAGCACAAGTGTGGTAAAAGGATAGTAGCATTGCCCCTTCTCTCTTTTCTCTCATTTTTTTATTTTGGGCTCTTTAGCCTCTTTTTTTTCTCTTTTTTTTTATTTGGGCTTCTTTTTTCCTCTTTTATTTTTTTCAAAGTCCGGAGACTCATCCCAACTTGTGAGGGAATCATAGCTTCTATCATCCTTTCCTCACATGGGACAATGCTCTAATAATGATGATCATCCCAACTTGTGAGGGAATCATAATAAACGGAACGGTGGAAGTTGCATGGCAATATATCTCGGAATGGCTATGGAAATGCCATAATAGGTTGGTATGGTGGCTGTTTTGAGGAAGGGTATATGGTGGGTGTAGTGCACCGGCGAAAGTTGCGCGGTACTAGAGAGGCTAGCAATGGTGGAAGGG
This sequence comes from Thinopyrum elongatum, assembly GCA_011799875.1. Lineage (NCBI taxonomy): Eukaryota > Viridiplantae > Streptophyta > Magnoliopsida > Poales > Poaceae > Thinopyrum > Thinopyrum elongatum. The sequence continues at coordinate 470,063,307 of CM022301.1, forward strand.
TGAGAGTGCGTATAATCCATGGACTCAACATTAGTCATAAAGAACTCACATACTTATTGCAAAAGTCTATTAGCTATCGAAACAAAGTACTACACGCATGCTCCTAGGGGGATGGATTGGTAGGAAAATACCATCGCTCGGCCCCAACCGCCACTCATAAGCAAGACAATCAATAAATAAATCATGCTCCGACTTCATCACATAACGGTTCACCATACGTGCATGCTACGGGAATCACAAACTTTAACACAAGTATTTCTACCAATCCACAATTACTCACTAGCATGACTCTAATACCACCATCTTTATATCTCAAAACAATCATAATGAATCAAACTTCTCATAGTATTCAACGCTCTTTATATGAAAGTTTTTATTATATCCCTCTTGGATGCCCATCATATTAGGACTAAATTCATAACCTAAGCAAATTACCATGCTGTTTAGCGAGACTCTCAAAATAATATAAGTGAAGCATGGGAGTTCAACAATTTCTATAGAATAAAGCCACCGCCGTGCTCTAAAAAGATATAAGTGAAGCACTAGAGCAAATTGCCTAGCTCAAAAGATATAAGTGAAGTACATAGAGTATTCTAATAAATTCATGATTCATGCGTGTCCCTCTCAAAAGATGTGTACAGCAGAGATTATTGTGGAAAACTAAAAAGCAAAGACTCTTATCATACAAGACGCTCCAAGCAAAACACATATCATGTGGTGAATAAAAATATAGCCTTAAGTAAATTTGCCGATAGACGAAGACGAAAGAGGGGATGCCATCTGGGGCATCCCCAAGATTAGATGCTTGGTTGTCCTTGAATATTACCTTGGGGTGCCTTGGGCATCCCCAAGCTTAGGCTCTTGCCACTCCTTATTCCATAGTCCGCCAAATCTTTACCCAAAACTTGAAAACTTCACAACACAAAACTAAACAGAAAACTCATGAGATCCGTTAGTATAAGAAAATAAATCACCACTTTTTGGTACTGTTGTGAACTCATTATTTATTTATATTGGTGTAATATCTACTGTATTCCAACTTTTCCATGGTTCATACCCCCCGATACTACCCATAGATTCATCAAAATAAGCAAACAACACATAGAAAACAGAATCTGTCAAAAACAGAATAGCCTGCGAAGATCTGAATTGTTCTCATACTTCTGTAACTCCAAAAATTCTGAAAAATTAGGACAACAGAGGAAATTTGTATATCAATCTTTTGTAAAAGTCAGGGTTTTTACACGCTCCAGTGAATTTAAACAATTCTGTTACTGGATGCAAAAGTTTTTGTTTTTCAGCAAGATCAAATCAACTATCACCGTAAGCCATCCCAAAGGTCTTACTTGGCTCAAACACCAATTAAAACACCAAAACACAATTACTATAGAGGTAATAATGGGTAATTAGTGAAAAACAGAACCACAAACAAAAAACATAAAAATAAAATTGGGTTGCCTCCCAACAAGCGCTATTGTTTAACGCCCCTAGCTAGGCATAAAACATAGATCTAGGTATTGTTATCTTTGGTATGCAATCCATAAGTAGCTCTCATAATAGATTCATATGGAAACTTAATTTTCTTTCTTGGAAAGTGTTCCATGCCCTTCCTTAATGGAAATTGAAATGTAATGTTTCCTTCTTTCATATCAATAATTGCACCAATCGTTCTAAGGAAAGGTCTACCAAGAATAATAGGACATGTACACTAGTAGAAAAAGGCCCATTTGTCCCGGTTCATAAGGCCCATTTGTCCCAGTTCGGGAACCGGGACTAAAGGGTCGGGACTAAAGCCCAACACCTTTAGTCCCGGTTCTTATACGAACCGGGACAGATGGGGCTCCACGTGGCCGCTGCGGCGAGCCCAGAGAGGAGGGCCTTTAGTCCCGGTTGGTAACACCAACCGGACCAAAGAATCCACGTGTCAGCAGCTCAGAGCTGGGGTTTTTGTTTTTTTTTGAAAGGAGGGGGGGGGGGGTGGGGTTTTGTAGGGTTAATTTAGGGGTTTCATATATTGTGTTAGCTAGCTAATAGCTAGAGAGAAGTGTCCTCTCTTATCTCCGTGCTTGGTCGATGCACGTAACTTCAGTATAGAGAGGACTCGACATGCTAGCTAGTAAGCAAATAAAGGAAACCATTAAGTACATAAGATCGTCATGAACATATACAGAGAGAAGTGATCGACCTCCTCCTTCTCCGAGAGATTGGTCGAACAACAAGTTTTCGTATATCTATCCGACGCTACTAGCTACATATATACAATATAAGATCTCTTACAATCCCTAACATTTGATGTCAAGTTCCACATGGTATTCTCCGGCTGGATTGATGATGTGGTCAAGAAAGAATCCCGCCAATTCCTCTTGAATTGCTTTTATGCGATCTTGTGGTAGGAGTTCATCCCGCATCTGCCAAATCTAATTTGAAGAAGGGGGTCAATACATATATATGAATGAAACTCAACACGAATGATGGTAATAAAATAAAATTGTGAATATTATTGCTTACACACTTCATATTGTTTTTCAGAGTAGCCCCGCTTAGAGGTCGTCGCGTTGTAGATGTACTCGCAAACGTAGTCCCGGAGCTTCTGTGGTGAACACTTTCCAAACCCTGCGAGACAAAGAAAATAATTACTTGATATCAGGAAATGACCAAAGTTGCCGGTATGGTGCGATAATGATCGATTGAACTTACTTCTGGAGCATTTCAGTCATGGCCGCATACTCCTTGGGATCTTTTCGTCTTGAGTCTAAGACGGTTACTAGTCCCTGCTCAAGCTTAATCTCTAGGAGAATAAAGTGGAAGCTGCGCACGGATGCATAACTCATCAATTACATTACTATAACCTCGAGTAATAAGGGAAACCGAATATGCAGAAGACAGTAACACTCACTTGAAGTTGTAAGGAAAGAGTATTTTATCTTTGTTTTGATTTTTGAGCAACAATTGTAGCAAGTTGGCCTCGGTTTCTTCCGCATGATATGTAACCGTCCATTCATCTATGAGATTTGTGTTAATGAACCCAATATCATAGATTTGTGCATTTCTGCATTCGACGATCTTCAATCTGCATAATATAGTGAGGATAATTATATATACATGCAATGAAAGAGCTGAGCTATATATAGAGACTTAATTACAGAAGTATAGTACTTACAGACAGTAGCAAGTGATGATTATTTTATCGAGGTCCTTTTGATTGAAAAACTAGAAGAACTCCTCAAATGGAACAGACAACAGATCAATTCCAACGAGGTCGTGCTCCTCTTTAACTCTCAGCGTCAAAATATCCTTCCCAGACTTGCAGGTGTCCATGTACCACTTATGGAATCTTCGCATCATCGTTGTTAGAGGAGGATCACCAGGTCTGACGAGAGGCTTCCCGTACTGGTATTTGTGTTCGTCCACCTCCATTGTATCAAAATGTGCATCGTCGGGCAGGTAATCACCAGGATTGGTACCGGGCAGCATCCCCGGCAGATTTGCGACGATATCGCTAGACACCTTGAGCGGGGGGCACGATTGGTTTGCCTGTTCGCCGAGCTTGGGAATTTTGTTCCCTCTTCTTCGTTCTTGTAACCTTTTGTCACTTGAAGTAGTTCCCGACCGGCGCGCTCCTTCCACTGCCTTTTTCAGAGCGCGGACATGGTTGTCATCCGGCGGAGGCGGTGGTGGTCGCTTCAGGTTCTTCAAAGTGCACTTCAATTTCACCGGATCCATCTTCTCCTCCGGAGGTGGATTTTTCTTTGCAAAAAAGTCCTTCACTTGGGCTTGACAGATCTCCGCGTTTTCCTCCTCGGTCATCTCGTATGGTAACTTCTCTAGAGGCTTGAGAGATGGACCGAATTTGTATTGCCTCCCGCCTCTGGCTGTACTGCTAGACGCCGGAGCAGCCGGAGCGGCTGCGGCTGTCTTCCTTCGTTGCTTATGAGGCGGAGAAGGAGGCGGAGTGCTACGGCGCGCCGGAGCAGCCGGAGCGGCGGCGGCTGTCTTCCGCTGTTGTTGATGAGGCGGAGAAGGAGGCGGGCTGCTCGGACGCGCCGGCGCAGGCGGAGAAGGAGGCGGAGTGCCGCCACGCGCCGGAGCAGCTGGAGAAGGAGGCGGAGTGCCTCCACGCGCCGGAGCAGCCGGAGAAGGAGGCGGAGTGCCCTGATCACTCGCTAGAGGAGGAGGCGGAGGAGGAGGCAGAGTGCCCTGACTCGCCGGAGGAGGAGGCGGAGGCGTCCAGTTCGGAAGGTTGATGAGCTCCTTCCGCCATAGACATGGAGTCTTCAGAGCAAGACCCAGCTGAGTCTCCCCTTCACCGGTAGGGTGGTCAAGTTCGAGCTCCTCAAATCCATCCGTTATTTCATCGAGCATCACAACAGCATAGCCTTCTGGAATCGGAAGAGAGTGAAAAGTTGCGCTGGGTTGAGGAGGTGCAACAGAGCCGACAGCCGCCCTGACTTTGAGGTGCTGCCATTGCGCCATAAGGTGGGAATCTTGAGCCTCCGTGATAGCATCCACGGGGTAGCCGGGAGCCGTGAAGTGAGGCTGCTGAAGGAGCTCGGTGGAAGCCATGCTGCTTCTCCGCTGAGATGGCGAGGTAGCTTCTGGGGTAGCATCGGCAGGTCGCTCCCTCTGAACTAGTGCTTGTTCCTCTAGCGCTCGTACCCTTGCATTCAGCTTCTACAATTCGGTCTGCTCCACTTTCCTCCTCCTCTCCAGGGTTTTGTAACCGCCTGCGCTGGGAAACCCTTCCTTCCACGCAACGGAGCCTGCCGTGCCTCGTGTTCGTCCTCGGTGCTCAGGATTCCCGAGGGCCTGTGTGAGCTTGTCGTTCTCTCTGTCCGGAACAAACGTCCCTTGCTGCGCTGCGGCGATATACTTCTTAAGCTTCTTGACGGGTATTTCAAGTTGCTCCTTCGTCCAACGGCACTTCCCTGTTTCAGGGTCCAAGGTTCCCCCAACCCCGAAGAACCAAGTCCTTGAACGGTCTGGCCAGTTCAAAGTCTCTAGTTCGACCCCTTTATCAAGCAGGTCCTTCTCAGCCTTGTCCCACAACGGCCGGGCTTTGAGGTAGCCACCTGACCCCGTGCGATGGTGATACTCCTTCTTTGCAGCATTTTTCTTGTTTGTCGCTGACATCTTCTTACTCTTCTCCGATGTCTTGTGGGCCACAAATGCAGGCCAGTGATCTCTTATCTTCTCAAATCGGCCGGTGAATTCTGCAGTCTTCCCTTTGTCGACAAACGTTGATTTCAACTCATTCTTCCACCTCCTGAATAGATCTGCCATCTTCTGAAGATCATGAGCCTTGACCAATGGCTCTATAACTGGCTTATCCGGATCCTCCTCTGGCGGTAGGGTGAAATTTGCCTTTAGCGCAGTCCAAAGATCATCTTTCTGTCTATCGTTGACAAAAGACACTTGAGGGTCTTCGCTCTTAGGCTTATTCCATTGGTGGATGCTGATCGGGATCATGTCCCTAACAAGAACCCCGCACTGAGCAGAAAATGCTTCCTTGGTCCGGCTGGGTTCAATCGGTTGGCCATCGCCCTTGATTGCTATGATCGTGAACCTTTCATCCTGGCGCAACCTTTTCTTCGGGCCTCGTCTCGTTACCGAAGTTTGGCTCGATCCGGAGGGCTAGAAAAGAAGAAAGAAGAGAGTTAATATGTGTACATACCAAAACAATTAATGCATCAATTAGCTAGTCAGCACAGGCTTAATTAATATATATACCTCGCCGGACTTTGCAACATCTCCTTCCTCCGTTCGCTCACCGGAGCAGTCATCACGGTCTCGTTCTTCCACTGGCATTCCGTCACCGGAGCCATCATAATCATGTCCTTCCACCTCCATTGTTCGATCACCGGAGCCTGCTTCACCCTCTCCTTCCAGACCATCGGTGTCGTTGAGAAACGACAAGACATCACCTCTGCCGAGGATTGTGTCCCCCAACAACTGTTCTGCTTCGATGTCTCGGTGCTCCATAGTTTATGCAAATATTACAACATGGCAATTAATATACAAACATGACAGATGGATATATTAGTGCAAACGTAGACCTAGCTAGCTCGATGCTTCTACGGTTTGGGGTGGCCTCGACAATGCTTCTAGGGTTTGGGGTGGCCTAGGCAACGCTTCTAGGGTTTGGGGTGGCCTCGACAACGCTTCTAGGGTTTGGGTCAGACCGCCTCTCTCATGAATGTCCGACGTCCGGACCGACAAGGGATTTAACAAAATGACGCCATTCTGGATGTGCAGAAAATGGTCCATATTTTTCCTGATCTCATCTACCCTTCTATATGTCACGTTGTCTAGTGTCAAAGAATTCAAGAAAACCATGACATCATCATTAGCCGGAAATGACAGGCGTATAATGGTACGAAGCTCTTCAAAGTTGTTTTGGAACGGAGTTCCCGATAGAATAATTCGCTTTTTGGTACAAAGTTCAGCAAGAGCCTTCCGAATATCGCTATTTGGAAGGCCTTTGCTGAAATTTGTACCAAAAGGCGAATTATTCTATCAGGAACTCCGTTCCAAAACAACTTTGAAGAGCTTCGTAGCATCATACGCCTGTTACTTCCGACTAATGATGAAGCCATGGATTTCTTCAATACTTTGACAGACAACATGACATATAGAAGAATATATATATAGATGAGATCAGAAAAAAAATGGATCAACTTGTGCACATCCATAATGGGGGCAATCTTGATAAATCTATATATGTCAAAATTCAAACTTTGACATATGATCAAACTTTGACATATGATCAAATGTTGCATATGTCAAAATTCAAACTTTGACATATGATCAAACTTTGATATATTATCAAATGTTGCATATGTCAAAATTCAAACTTTGACATATGATCAAACTTTGATATATGTCCACCGCGATATAAAATAATACATAGACTTGTTCGGGCGACGGGGGGCGACGACCATGGAGCAGTGGCAGAGCAAGGCCGAGCTCGGGGGAGCACGCGGCGAAGTTATCGGGGAGGGGGTATATCGACCCCCCCCTCATGTCGAAGTTATCGGGGAGGGGGTATATCGACCCCCCCTCATGTCGAAGTTACCGGGGAGGGGGTATATCGACCCCCCTCATGTCGAAGTTATCGGGGAGGGGGTATATCGACCCTCCCTCATGTCGAAGTTATCGGGGAGGGGGTATATCGACCCCCCTCCTCATGTCGAAGTTATCGGGGAGGGGGTATATCGACCCCCCTCCTCATGTCGAAGTTATCCGGGAGGGGGTATATCGACAATGACGACATACATACATGGAAAAAAATGTTATCGGGGAGGGGGTATATCGACCCCCCCCCCTCATGTCGAAGTTATTGGGAAGGGGGTATATCGACAACGACATACCCGATAAAAAATAACTTTTGCATATATAAAAGTTTTTCTTCTTCTTCCTTCTTCCTAGCTAGATATATAAAACTTTTCTAAAAATGTAACTTTTGCATATATAAAACTTTTTCTTCTTCTTCCTTCTTCCTTCTTCCTTCTTCCTAGATATATAAAACTTTTCTAAAAATGAAACTAACCTAAAATGCACTAAATCAGAGAACATACATAGATAATTTTCTAAAAATGTAACTTTTGCATATATGAACATATATACATAGAGAACATATATACATATATACATTTTTCTAAAAATGCAAAAAACAAATCATCATATACATGAACAAAAAATCTGAAAAAAAGAGGACATATAATCATATACACACACATACATATAATCTGGAAAAAATCATCATATATCTATAAAAAAAACAGAGAGGAGAAGGCCGGCTGGACCGAACGTGGCGGCGGCGTGGTCGGGGCAGGCCGGGGGCGCGGGGCGGCGTCGGGGCAGGGCCACGGGGCGGCCGGCGTCAAGGCAGGGGCCACGGGGCGACGACGACGAGGCAGGGGGCACAGGGCGGCGCGTCGGGGCAGGGCAGGGGCGGCGCGTCGGGGCAGGGCAGGGGCGCGGGGCGATGGCGACGAGGATCAGGCGGCGACGGCGAGCACGGGCAGCCTGGCGTCGTCGATGAGCTCGGCGTCGTCGGGGGGCAAATGGTCGATGAAAACTGAAAAATTCCTAAGTCCTGCTTATATACACAGAGCATTGGTCCCGGTTCGTGGCACAAACCGGGACGAATGCCACCCTTTGGTCCCGGTTCATGCCACCAACCGGGACCAAAGGTCTCTTTTCAGCAGCCCAATGGGCGGGAAACAGAGACCTTTGGTCCCGGTTGGTGGCACGAACCGGGACCAAAGGGGGGGCATTGGTCCCGGTTTGTTCCACTAACCGGGACCAATGCCCCCCTTTCGTCCCTGTTGGTGCTACCAACCGGGACCAAAGGCCTTGCGCTGGCGCGGTGCGGTGGGATGTTTAGTCCCACCTCGCTAGTTGAGAGAGCTCGAGAGTGGTTTATAAGCACTGCTGCGCCGACCCTCTCGAGCTCCTCTCAACTGCAGGCTTTCGGGCCTTCTCTGCTACTCTTTGCCCGTGGGCCTGCTGGGCCTCTGCGGGCCTGAATCCTGGCCCATGGATGGGTTTCTAGTCGTATTCAGGCCATGGTGGCCCAGTAGATGGCGTTTTTTTATTTTTTTTCTAGTTTTTTTGTTTTCTTTTTTGCTTTATTTATTTTATTTTGTTTCTACTTACAACAAAATACAAACTGTTTTTCAGTGATTCTTTTTGCTTTTAGGTAATAAAAATTATAAACCTGCTGTTAGTGCCATTAGTTTTCCAATTTGAATAGTTTAAATTTGAATTCTTTGAAATTTGTGTGAATCACTAGTTTGTGATTAACTTTACTATAAAAATAGATTTTGGAGTGATTCTTTTTCCTCCTATTTAATATTACTGTGTTTTATCATTATATTCAAAACAGTTTTTGTTATTTTAGTTTCTAACAAAAAAATCTTTATGATATTCCTTTTGCTATAAAGTTTCTAACAAAAAAAAGTTCTTTATGAAAATTCTTTTTGCTTTTAATGTTTTGAACAGAAAATACTTTGATAATTTTAGTTGCATAAATTTTAGTTGATTCCTTTTGCTATTAGAGTTTCATTAAAGTTTTTAGTTCATTCTTTTTTCTATTAGAGTTTCATTAAAGTTTTCTAGTTCATTCTTTTAGTTTATTATTTTTGCTATTAGAGTTTCATAAAAGTTGAGAGGGTTACGGCAAAAACTGGATGCACTTCGTGTACAAAATGGACAATCTCTTTCGAAGTATCAGGGTTTCGGACGAAAACTCATCTGTTACAAAGGGATTTCATTTTTTTGAACTTATTTGAACTCCAGACTTTTTGTGTGTTCAAAATGAACCATTCAAAGCCACATCATCAATTTTCAACCCTTTCTAACTTCATCTGTTATTTTTCATGCATTTACTAATTTTTTTGAGCTAAATGACCCTGAAATTGAAAAGCACTTCAGATGAACTCTGAAGAGGTTGAAAATTGGCATGGTATCATCATTTCACCCACATAGCATGTGCTAAAAAGTTGAGAGGGTTACGGCAAAAACTGGATGCACTTCGTGTACAAAATGGACAATCTCTTTCGAAGTATCAGGGTTTCGGACAAAAACTCATTTGTTACAAAGGGATTTCATTTTTTTGAACTTATTTGAACTCCAGACTTTTTGTGTGCTCAAAATGAACCATTCAAAGCCATATCATCAATTTTCAACCCTTTCTGACTTCATCTGTCTTCACTTTTTCTTCGCTTGTGTCCTTTGCTTATTGCGCCGTAACCATGGATATTCTTCATCGCTTAACAGGGTGCTTGGGTCAGCCTTGACTTTGAAGGGAGGAATTTCATGAAACTTTTCATAATCTTCAGACATGTCTGTCTTACCCTCCACTCCCACGATGTCTCTTTTCCCTGAAAGAACTATGTGGCGCTTTGGCTCATCGTATGATGTATTCGCTTCCTTATCTTTTATTTTTCTCGGTTTGGTAGACATGTCCTTCACATAGAAAACCTGCGCCACATCATTGGCTAGGACGAATGGTTCGTCTTTGTACCCAACATTGTTCAGATCCACTGTTGTCATACCGTAATGTGGCTCTACTTGTACCCCGCCTCCTGATAGATTGACCCATTTGCACTTAAACAAAGGGACCTTAAAATCATGTCCGTAGTCAAGTTCCCATATGTCCACTATGTAACCATAATATGTGTCCTTTCCCCTCTTGGTTGCTGCATCAAAGCGGACACCGCTGTTTTGGTTGGTGCTCTTTTGATCTTGGGCGATCGTGTAAAATGTATTCCCATTTATCTCATATCCTTTGTAAGTCAATACAGTCGAAGATGGTCCCCTGGAAAACGAGTACAGCTCATCAGAAACAGTGTTGTCACCTCTGAGACGTGTTTCCAACCAACTGCCGAAAGTCCTGATGTGTTCACATGTAATCCAGTTGTCACACTGCTCCGGGTGTTTGGAGCGCAGAATGTTCTTGTGTTCATCGACATACGGGGTCACCAAGGTAGAGTTCTGTAGAACTGTGTAGTGTGCTTGAGACCAAGAATGCCTGTCCCTGCATATTATTGAGTCCCCTCCTAGCGTGCCTTTTCCAGTCAGTCTCCCCTCATACCGCGATTGAGGGAGACCAATCTTCTTAAGGTCAGGAATGAAGTCAACACAAAACCCAATGACATCCTCTGTTTGATGGCCCATGGAGATGCTTCCTTCAGGCCTAGCGCGGTTACGGACATATTTCTTTAGGACTCCCATGAACCTCTCAAAGGGGAACATATTGTGTAGAAATACGGGGCCCAGAACGACAATCTCGTCGACTAGATGAACTAGGATGTGCGTCATGATATTGAAGAAGGATGGTGGGAACACCAGCTCGAAACTGACAAGACATTGCGCCACATCACTCCTTAGCCTTGGTATGATTTCTGGATCGATCACCTTCTGAGAGATTGCATTGAGGAATGCACATAGCTTCACAATGGCTAATCGAATGTTTTCCGGTAGAAGCCCCCTTAATGCAACCGGAAGCAGTTGCGTCATAATCACGTGGCAGTCATGAGACTTTAGGTTCTGGAACTTTTTCTCTGCCATATTTATTATTCCCTTTATATTCGACGAGAAGCCAGACGGGACCTTCATACTGAGTAGGCATTCATAGAAGATTTCCTTCTCTTCTTTGGTAAGAGCGTAGCTGGCAGGACCTTCATACTGCTTTGGAGGCATGCCGTCTTTTTCGTGCCAACGTTGCAGGTCCTCCCGTGCCTCCGGTGTATCTTTTGTCTTTCCATACACGCCCAAGAAGCCTAGCAGGTTCACGCAAAGGTTCTTTGTCACGTGCATCACGTCAATTGAAGAGCGGACCTCTAGGTCTTTCCAGTAGGGTAGGTCCCAAAATATAGATTTCTTCTTCCACATGGGAGCGCGTCCCTCAGCGTCATTCGGAACAGATAGTCCGCCGGGACCCTTTCCAAAGATTACATGTAAATCATTGACCATAGCAAGTACGTGATCACCGGTACGCATGGCGGGCTTCTTCCGGTGATCTGCCTCGCCTTTGAAATGCTTGCCTTTCTTTCAACATTGATGGTTGGTCGGAAGAAATCGACGATGCCCCAGGTACACATTCTTCCTGCATTTGTCCAGGTATATACTTTCGGTGTCAGCTAAATAGTGCGTGCATGCGTGGTATCCCTTGTTTGTCTGTCCTGAAAGGTTACTAAGAGCAGGCCAATCATTGATGGTTACAAACAGCAACGCATGCAGGTCAAATTCCTCCTATCTGTGCTCATCCCACACACGTACACCGTTTCCATTCCACAGCTGTAAAAGTTCTTCAACTAATGGCCTTAGGTACACATCAATGTCGTTGCCGGGTTGCTTAGGGCCTTGGATGAGTACTGGCATCATAATGAACTTCCGCTTCATGCACAGCCAAGGAGGAAGGTTATAGATACATAGAGTCACGGGCCAGGTGCTGTGATTGCTGCTCTGCTCCCCGAAAGGATTAATGCCATCCGCGCTTGAACCAAACCATACGTTCCTTGGGTCACCTGCAAACTCAGTCCGGTACTTTCTCTCGATTTTTCTCCACTGCGACCCGTCAGCGGGTGCTCTCAACTTCCCGTCTTTCTTACGGTCCTCTCTGTGCCATCGCATCAACTTGGCATGCTCTTTGTTTCTGAACAGACATTTCAACCGTGGTATTATAGGAGCATACTACATCACCTTGGCAGGAACCCTCTTCCTGGGGGGCTCGCCGTCAACATCACCAGGGTCATCTTGTCTGATCTTATACCACAATGCACCGCATACCGGGCATGCGTTCAAATCCTCGTACGCACTGCGGTACAGGATGCAGTCATTAGGGCATGCATGTATCTTCTGCACCTCCAATCCTAGAGGGCATACGACCTTCTTTGCTGCGTACGTACTATCGGGCAATTCGTTATCCTTTGGAAGCTTCTTCTTCAATATTTTCAGTAGCTTCTCAAATCCTTTGTCAGGCACAGCATTCTCTGCCTTCCACTGCAGCAATTCCAGTACGGTACTGAGCTTTGTGTTGCCATATTCGCAATTGGGGTACAACCCTTTTTGGTGATCCTCTAACATGCGATCGAATTTCAGCTTCTCCTTTTCACTTTCGCACTGTCTCCTTGCATCAACAATGACCCGGCGGAGATCATCATCGGGCACATCGTCTGGTTCCTCTTGATCTCCAGCTTCCCCTGTTGTAGCATCACCATATTCAGGAGGCACATAGTTGTCATCGTCCTCTTCTTCTTCGCTGTCTTCCATCATAACCCCTATTTCTCCGTGCCTGGTCCAAACATTATAGTGTGGCATGAAACCCTTCTCAAGCAGGTGGGTGTGAAGGATTTTCCGGTCAGAGTAAGACTTCGTATTCCCACATATAGGGCATGGACAACACATAAAACCATTTTGCTTGTTTGCCTCAGCCACTTCAAGAAAATTATGCACGCCCTTAATGTACTCGGAGGTGCGTCTGTCACCGTACATCCATTGCCGGTTCATCTGCGTGCATTATATATAATTAAGTGTGTAAAAAACCATTACAAAACATCATGAATAGATAAGTGACCAAATTAATAGAAGTTCATCATCACATTAAAACCAAAGTACATACATAGTTCTCATTGAACAACATATAGCTCTCCAGAGCATCTAATTAAACCATACATTGAAACTATGTAAAACATTTCAATGCAACAACAAATGCGATCTTAATCGCAACCAAGGTAACAATTGATCCAACGGCATAATGATACCAAGCCTCGGTATGAATGACATATTTTCTATACTTTCTAATCTTGAAGCGCATTGCATCCATCTTGATCTTGTGATCATCGACGACATCCGCAACATGCAACTCCAATATCATCTTCTCCTCCTCAATTTTTTTTCAATTTTTCCTTCAATTAATTGTTTTCTTCTTCAACTAAATTTAACCTCTCGACAATAGGGTCGGTTGGAATTTCCGGTTCACATACCTCCTAGACAAAAAAATCTATGTCACGTTGGTCGGCATAATTGTCATAAACAATAAATGAACCAAATAGTTATAAAATATAATATATACCACATCCGAATCATAGACAGGACGAGGGCCGACGGGGGCGGATACCAAAACCATCGCACTATATAATAACAAACAATAATAAAAGTAAGAAAATTAGACAAGTATCTATCTAAATCATACAAGTAAGAATTTTTTTCTTTTAGAAAGAAGATAAGAACAAGAGGCTCACCACGGTTAGGCCGGCGATGAGATCGGCGCGGGCAATCGACGGCGGTGAAGACGGGGACGGGACATGACGGACCGCTAAACCTAGACAAATCTTGAGGAAAATGGAGCTTGAAGGTCGAGCTTCGAGAGGAGAAAGCTTAACTAGTGTGGCTCGGGCATTTCATCAAACACCTCATGTGCATAGGAGGTGAGCTAGAGCACCACAAAGCTCTCCCCTCGCCGGCCAGAAAAAACAGAGCAGTGTGGAGTGCTCTGCTCGCCGGTGATGGGGTATATATAGCCACCTCATTGGTCCCGGTTCGTGCGTGGAACCGGGACTAAAGGCCCCCCTTCTGTCCCGGTTCAAGCCATGAACAGGGACCAATGGATGTGGGCCAGGAGCGAGGCCCATTGGTCCCGGTCCGTGCCAGGAACCGGGACAAATGGGTCCAGACGAACCGGGACCAATGCCCACGAGGCCCCGGCCGGCCCCCTGGGCGCATGAACCGGGACGTATGCCCCCCCATGGGTCCCGGTTCGTGACTGAACCGGGACTAATGGGCTGGGCTGGCCCGAACCAAAGCCCTATTTTCTACTAGTGGTAGGATTGCAATCTATATCAAGCACAATGAAATTTATGGGTACATAATTCCTATTTGCAACAATAAGAACATCATTAATTCTTCCCATAGGCTTCTGATGTCTACTACGCAACCTTCTTCTTGTAGACTCGTGTTGGGCCTCCAAGCGCAGAGTTTTGTAGGACAGTAGCAAATTTCCCTCAAGTGGATGACCTAAGATTTATCAATCCGTGGGAGGCGTAGGATGAAGATGGTCTCTCTCAAACAACCCTACAACCAAATAACAAAGAGTCTCTTGTGTCCCCAACACACCCAATACAATTGTAAATTGTATAGGTGCACTAGTTCGGCGAAGAGATGGTGATACAAGTGCAATATGGATAGTATATATAGGTTTTTGTAATCTGAAAATATAAAAACAGCAAGGTAGTAAGTAACAAAAGTGAGCGAAAACGGTATTGCAATGCTTGGAAATAAGGCCTAGAGTTCATACTTTCACTAGTGCAAGTTCTCTCAACAATGATAACATAATTAGATCATATAACAATCCCTCAACGTGCAACGAAGAGTCACTCCAAAGTCACTAATAGTGGAGAACAAACGAAGAGATTATTGTAGGGTACGAAAGCACCTCAAAGTTACTCTTTCTGATCGATCTATTGGGCTATTCCTATAAGTGTCACAAACAGCCCTAGAGTTCGTACTAAAATTACACCTTAAGACACACATCAACCAAAACCCTAATGTCACCTAGATACTCCAATGTAACCACAAGTATCCGCTGGTTTGATTATACGATATGCATCACACAATCTTAGATTCATCTATTCAAACCAACACAAAGAACTTCAAAGAGTGCCCCAAAGTTTCTACCAGAGAGTCAAGACGAAAATGTGTGCCAACCCCTATGCATAAGTTCACAAGGTCACAGAACCCGCAAGTTGATCACCAAAACATACATCAAGTGGATCATGTGAATATCCCATTGTCACCACAGATAAGCACATGCAAGACATACATCAAGTGTTCTCAAATCCTTAAAGACTCAATCCGATAAGATAACTTCAAAGGGAAAACTCAATCCATTACAAGAAGGTAGAGGGGAGAAACATCATAAGATCCAACTATAATAGCAAAGCTCGCGGTACACCAAGATCGTGCCAAATCAAGAACACGAAAGAGAGAGATCAAACACATAGCTACTGGTACATACCCTCAGCCCCGAGGGTGAACTACTCCCTCCTCGTCATGGAGAGCGCCGGGATGATGAAGATGGCCATCGGTGATGGATCCCCCCTCCGGCAGGGTGCCAGAACGGGCTCCCGATTGGTTTTTCGTGGCTACAGAGGCTTGCGGCGGCGGAACTCCCGATCTAGGTTTTGTTCTGGGGGTTTCTATATTTATAGGAATTTTTGGCGTCGAGAACAAGTCAGGGGGGCCCATGAGGCGATGACAAGGATGGAGGGCGCGCCCTAGGGGGGGCGCCCTCCACCCTTGTGGTGGTCTCAGGACTCTTCTGGCCCAACTCTTTTGCTTCGGGGGCTTCTTCTGGTCCATAAAAAATCACCGTAAATTTTCAGGTCATTTGGACTCCGTTTGATATTCCTTTTCTGTAAAACTAAAAAACAAGGAAAAAAACACGAACTGGCATTGGGCTCTAGGTTAATAGGTTAGTCCCAAAAATCATATAAAATAGCATATAAAAATCTAAGATAGATAATATGATAGCATGGAACAATAAAAAATTATAGGTACATTGGAGACGTATCAAGCATCCCCAAGCTTAATTCCTGCTCGTCCTCGAGTAGGTAAATGATAAAAACATAATTTTTGATGTGGAATGCTAGCAAGTGCACAAGTTTGATCAATGATAATTTCAATCACTTTTTCTAGCATCATTAATATCTTCATCATTATTATCACAAGAAATCGAAGAACACGCTTTTACAAACCAATCTTGCTTAGCACGCATCCTAGCGGTTCTTTCTTTGCACTCATCAATATAAATTTTAATAGTTTTAAGAGATTCATTAATATCATGCTTGGGTGGCATAGATCTAATTTTCAAAGAATCAATCTCAAGAGAAATTCTATCAACGTTCCTAGCCAAATCATCAATCTTGAGCTGTTTCTCTTCAACCATAGCATTGAAAACTTTTTGTGAGTTAATAAATTCTTTAATATTGTTCTCAAGATCAGAGGGCATCTTATTATAATTTCCATAAGAATTGTTGTAGGAATTACCATAATTATTAGAGGAATTACTAGGAAACGGCCTAGGGTTGAAATTTCCTTTATACGCGTTATTACCAAAATTGTTCCTACCAACAAAATTCACATCCATATATTCATTATTGTTCTTAATCAAAGTAGACAAAGGCATATCATTAGGATCAATAGGAGCACTCTTACTAGCAAATAATTTCATAAGTTCATCCATCTTTCCACTCAAAGTATTAATTTCTTTAATCGCATGCACTTTTTTACTAGTAGAAGATCTTTCAGTATGCCATTGAGAGTAATTAGCCATAATTTTATCTAGGAGTTTATTAGCTTATCCTAATGTGATTTGCATAAAATTACCTCTCGCGGACGAATCTAAAAGATTTCTAGATGCAAAATTCAATCCGGCATAAAAGTTTTGTATGATCATCCATAAACTTAAACCATGAGTAGGGCAATTTCTTATCATCAATTTCATCCTCTCCCAAGATTGTGCAACATGTTCATAATCAAGTTGCTTAAAATTCATTATATCATTCCTAAGGGAGAGATCTTAGCAGGAGGAAAATACTTGGAAATAAAAGCATCTTTACACTTATTCCATGAATCAATACTATTTTTAGGCAAAGATGAAAACCAAGTTTTAGCACGATCTCATAGTGAGAACGCAAATAGCTTCAATTTAACAATATCATTATCCACATCTTTCTTCTTTTGCATATCACATAACTCAACGAAAGTATTTATATGGGATGCGGCATCTTCACTAGGAAGGCCAGAAAATTGATCTTTCATAACGAGATTCAGCAAAGCGGCATTAATTTCATAACATTCCGCACTAGTGGCGGGAGCAATCGGAGTACTAATAAAATCATTATTATTAGTATTGGAAAAGTGACACAACTTGGTATTTTCTTGAGACATCGTGACAAAGCAAGCAGTCTAGCAGACGAGCAAACGAAAAGCAAATGGAAAGATGAACGGAAAAAAAGGGCGAATAAAAAGGCAAATCTTTTTTGTGTTTTTCTGAAATCATTTTAGAAGTGGGGGAGAGGAAAACAAGAGGCAAATGGAAAATAATGTAATGCAAGAGATGAGAGTTTATGGTGGGTACTTGGTAGGCTTGATGTAGATCTCCCCGGCAACGGCGCCAGAAATTCTTCCTGCTACTTCTTGAGCTTGCGTTGGTTTTTCCCTTGAAGAGGAAAGGCTGATGTAGCAAAGTAGAGATAAGTATTTCCCTCAGTTAAGAACCAAGGTATCAATCCAGTAGGAGATACACGCAAGTCTCCAATCTATGCACCTGCACGAACAATCAAACACTTGCACCCAACGCGATAAAGGGGTTGTCAATCCCTTCACGGCCACTTGCAAAGGTGAGATCTGATAGAGATAGATATAAAAGATTACTAAAACGTAAAACAAAGTAAAAACAAATATGTTGCAGCAAGGTATTTTTGGGTACTTTTGGTTTATAGATCTGAAAATATATGATGGAAAATAGACCCGGGGGCCATAGGTTTCACTAGAGGCTTCTCTCTTGAAAGAAAATAATACGGTGGGTGAACAAATTACGGTCGAGCAATTGATAGAAAAGCGCAAAGTTATGACGATATCCAAGGCAATGATTATGAATATAGGCATCACGTCCGTGTCAAGTAGACCGAAATGATTCTGCATCTACTACTATTACTCCACACATCGACCGCTATCCAGCATGCATCTAGAGTATTAAGTTCATAAGAACGGAGTAACACGTTAAGTAAGATGACATGATGTAGAGGGATAAACTCAAGCAATATGATGAAAGGAATATGAACGGTGGCCTTGCCACAAATACTATGTCAACTACATGATCATGCAAAGCAATATGACAATGATGGAGCGTGTCATAATAAACGGAACTGTGGAAGTTGCATGGCAATATATCTCGGAATGGCTATGGAAATGCCATAATAGGTAGGTATGGTGGCTGTTTTGAGGAAGGTTATATGGTGGGTGTAGTGCACCGGCGAAAGTTGCGCGGTACTAGAGAGGCTAGCAATTGTGGAAGGGTGAGAGTGCGTACAATCCATGGACTCAACATTAGTCATAAAGAACTCACATACTTATTGCAAAAGTCTATTAGCTATCGAAACAAAGTACTAGACGCATGCTCCTAGGGGGATAGATTGGTAGGAAAAGACCAACGCTTGTCCCCGACAGCCACTCATAAGGAAGACAATCAATAAATAAATCATGCTCCGACTTCATCACATAACGGTTCACCATACGTGCATGCTACGGGAATCACAAACTTTAACACAAGTATTTCTACCAATCCACAATTACTCACTAGCATGACTCTAATACCACCATCTTTATATCTCAAAACAATCATAAGGAATCAAACTTCTCATATTATTCAACGCTCTTTATATGAAAGTTTTTATTATATCCCTCTTGGATGCCCATCATATTAGGACTAAATTCATAACCTAAGCAAATTACCATGCTGTTTAGAGAGACTCTCAAAATAATATAAGTGAAGCATGGGAGTTCAACAATTTCTATAGAATAAAGCCACCGCCGTGCTCTAGAAAGATATAAGTGAAGCACTAGAGCAAATTGCCTAGCTCAAAAGATATAAATGAAGCACATAGAGTATTCTAATAAATTCATGATTCATGCGTGTCCCTCTCAAAAGGTGTGTACAGCAAAGATGATTGTGGCAAACTAAAAAGCAAAGACTATTATCTTACAAGATGCTTCAAGCAAAACACATATCATGTGGTGAACAAAAATATAGCCTCAAGTAAATTTGCCGATAGACGAAGACGAAAGAGGGGATACCATCCGGGGCATCCCCAAGACTAGATGCTTGGTTATCCTTGAATATTACCTTGGGGTGCCTTGGGCATCCCCAAGCTTAGGCTCTTGCCACTCCTTATTCCATAGTCCATCAAATCTTTACCCAAAACTTGAAAACTTCACAACACAAAACTCAACAGAAAACTCATGAGATCCGTTAGTATAAGAAAATAAATCACCATTTTTTGGTACTGTTGTGAACTCATTCTTTATTTATATTGTTGTAATATCTACTGTATTCCAACTTTTCCATGGTTCATACCCCCCGATACTACCCATAGATTCATCAAAGTAAGCAAACAACACATAGAAAACAGAATCTGTCAAAAACAGAATAGTCTGCGAAGATCTGAATTGTTCTCATACTTCTGTAACTCCAAAAATTCTGAAAAATTAGGACAACAGAGGAAATTTGTATATCAATCTTTTGTAAAAGTTAGGGTTTTTACACGTGGGGTTTTTACACGCTCCAGTGAATTTAAACAATTCTGTTACTGGCCGCAAAAGTTTCTGTTTTTCAGCAAGATCAAATCAACTATCACCGTAAGCCATCCCAAAGGTCTTACTTGGCTCAAACACTAATTAAAACACCAAAAAACAATTACTACAGAGGTAATAATGTGTAATTATTGAAAAATAGAACCGGAAACAAAAAACATAAAAATAAAATTGGGTTGCCTCCCAACAAGCGCTATTGTTTAATGCCCCTAGCTAGGCATAAAACATAGATCTAGGTATTGTCATCTTTGGTATGCAATCCATAAGTAGCTCTCATAATAGATTCATATGGCAACTTAATTTTCTTTCTTGGAAAGTGTTCCATGCCCTTCCTTAATGGAAATTGAAATCTAATGTTTCCTTCTTTCATATCAATAATTGCACCAATCGTTCTAAGGAAAGGTCTACCAAGAATAATAGGACATGTAGGATTGCAATCTATATCAAGCACAATGAAATTTATGGGCACATAATTCCTATTTGCAGCAATAAGAACATCATTAATTCTTCCCATAGGTTTCTTAATAGTGGAATCCACGAGATGCAAATTTAAAGAACAATCATCAAATTCACGGAAACCTAGCACATCACATAAAGTTTTTGGAATCGTGTAAACGCTAGCACCCAAATCACACAAAGCATGTCACTCATAATATTTAATTTTAATCTTAATAGTAGGTTCCCACTCATCATAAAGCTTTCTAGGGATTGAAACTTTCAACTCAAGTTTTTCTTCAAAAGATTTCATCATAGCATCAATGATATGTTTAGTAAAAGCTTTATTTTGATTATAAGCATGAGGAGAATTCAACATGGATTGCAACAAGGAAATACAATCTATCAAAGAACAATTATCATAATTAAAATCCTTGAAATCCAAAAGAGTGGGTTCATCGCTACTTAAAGTTTTGACCTCTCCAATCCCACTTTTATCAATTTTTGCATTAAGATCCATAAACTCCGAATCATTGGGACGCCTTCTAGCTAAAGTTGAGTCATGTCCAGTCCCATATGTATCAAGATTTATATTAGAAAATAAAGATTCAATAGGAGTCACACCAATCACTTTAAGATCTTCATCATTATTATCACAAGAAATCGAAGAACACGCTTTTACAAACCAATCTCGCTTAGCACGCATCCTAGCAGTTCTTTCTTTGCACTCATCAATAGAAATTTTAATAGCTTTAAGAGATTCATTAATATCATGCTTGGGTGGCATAGATCTAATTTTCAAAGAATCAATCTTAAGAGAAATTCTATCAACGTTCCTAGCCAAATCATTAATCTTGAGCTGTTTTTCTTCAACCATAGCATTGAAAACTTTTTGCGAATTAATAAATTCTTTAATATTGTTCTCAAGATCAGAGGGCATCTTATTTTAATTTCCATAAGAATTGTTGTACGAATTACCATAATTATTAGAGGAATTACTAGGAAACGGCCTAGGGTTGAAATTTCCTTTATACGCGTTATTACCAAAATTGTTCCTACCAACGAAATTCACATCCATAGATTCATTATTGTTCTCAATAAAATTAGACAAAGGCATATCATTAGGATCAATAGGAGCACTCTTGCTAGCAAATAATTTCATAAGTTCATCCATCTTTCCACTCAAAGTATTAATTTCTTCAATCGCATGCACTTTTTTACTAGTAGAAGATCTTTCGGTATGCCATTGAGAGTAATTAGCCATAATATTATTTAGGAGTTTAGTAGCTTCTCCTAATGTGATTTGCATAAAAGTACCTCCCGCGGCCGAATCTAAAAGATTTCTAGATGCAAAATTCAATCCGGCATAAATTTTTTGTATGATCATCCATAAACTTAAACCATGAGTAGGGCAATTTCTTATCATCAATTTCATCCTCTCCCAAGATTGTGCAACGTGTTCATGATCAAGTTGCTTAAAATTCATTTTATCGTTCCTAAGGGAGATGATCTTAGCGAGGGGAAAATAATTGGAAATAAAAGCATCTTTGCACTTATTCCATGAATCAATACTATTTTTAGGCAAAGATGAAAACCAAGTTTTAGCACGATCTCGTAGTGAGAACGGAAATAGCTTCAACTTAACAATATCATTATCCACATCTTTCTTCTTTTGCATATCACACAACTCAACGAAAGTATTTATATGGGATGTGTCATCTTCACTTGGAAGGCCAGAAAATTGATCTTTCATAACAAGATTCAGCAAAGCGGCATTAATTTAATAAGATTGCGCACTAGTGGCGGGAGCAATCGGAGTACTAATAAAATCATTATTATCAGTATTGGAAAAGTCACACAACTTGGTATTTTCTTGAGATATCGTGACAAAGCAAGCAATCTAGCACACGAGCAAACGAAAAGACGAACGGAAAAAAGGGCGAATAAAAAGGTAAATCTTTTTTGTGTTTTTCTGAAATCGTTTTAGAAGTGGGGGAGAGAAAAACGAGAGGCAAATGGCAAATAATGTAATGCAAGAGATGAGAGTTTATGGTGGGTACTTGGTAGGCTTGATGTAGATCTCCCCGGCAACGGCGCCAGAAATTCTTCCTGCTACTTCTTGAGCTTGCGTTGGTTTTTCCCATGAAGAGGAAAGGGTGATGCAGCAAATTAGAGATAAGAATTTCCCTCAGTTAAGAACCAAGGTATCAATCCAGTAGGAGATACACGCAAGTCTCCAATCTATGCACCTGCACAAACAATCAAACACTTGCACCCAACGTGATAAAGGGGTTGTCAATCCCTTCACGGTCACTTGCAAAGGTGAGATCTGATAGAGATAGATATAAAATATTACTAAAACATAAAACAAAGTAAAAACAAATAAATTGCAGCAAGGTATTTTTGGGTTTTTTGGTTTATAGATCTGAAAATATATGATGGAAAATAGACCCGGGGGCCATAGGTTTCACTAGAGGCTTCTCTCTTGAAAGAAAATAATACGGCGGGTGAACAAATTACTGTCGAGCAATTGATAGAAAAGCACAAATCTATGACGATATCCAAGGCAATTATTATGAATATAGGCATCATGTCCGTGTCAAGTAAACCGAAACGATTCTGCATCTACTACTATTACTCCACACATAGACCGCTATCCAGCATGCATCTAAAGTATTAAGTTCCTAAGAACGGAGTAACGCCTTAAGTAAGATTACATGATGTATAGGGATATGAAGGAAATATGCCCTAGAGGCAATAATAAAGTTGTTATTTTATATTTCCTTATTCATGATAAAGGTTTATTATTCATGCTAGAATTGTATTGACCGGAAACTTAAATACATGTGTGCATACATAAACAAATACCGTGTCCCTAGTGAGCCTCTACTAGACTAGCTCGTTGATCAAAAGATGGTTAAGGTTTCCTAACCATAGACATGATTTGTCATTTGATAACGGGATCACATCATTAGGAGAATGATGTGATGGACAAGACCCATCCGTTAGCTTAGCATATGATCGTCCAGTTTTATTGCTACTGCTTTCTTAATGTCAAATACATGTTCCTTTGACCATGAGATCATGCAACTCCCAGATACCGGAGGAATGCCTTGTGTGCTATCAACCATCACAACATAACTAGGTGATTATAAAGATGCTCTACAGGTATCTCCGAGGGTGTCTGCTGAGTTGGCATGGATCGAGATTGGGATTTGTCACTCCGTGTATCGGAGAGGTATCTCTGCGCCCTCTCGGTAATACACATCATAAGAAGCTTGCAAGCAAAGTGACTAAGGAGTTAGTTACGAGATGATGTATTACGGAACGAGTAAAGAGACTTGCTAGTTATGAGATTGAACTAGGTATGAAGATACCGACGATCGAATCTCAGGCAAGTAGCATACCGATGGACAAAGGGAATTACGTATGTTGTCATAAGGTTTGACCGATAAAGATCTTCATAGAATATGTAGGAGCCAATATGGGCATCCAGATTCCACTATTGGTTATTGACCAGAGAAGTGTCTCGATCATGTCTACATAGTTCTTGAACCCGTAGGGTCCGCACGCTTAACGTTCGTTGACGATATAGTGTTATATGATTTGGTGACCGAATGTTGTTCGGAGTCCCGGATGAGATCACGGATAGGACGAGGAGTCTCGAAATGGTCGAGAGGTAAGGATTGATATATAGGACGATGGTATTCAGACACCGGAAGAGTTTCGAAGTGCACCGGGTAGTCATCGGGTCGCTGGAAGGGGTTCCGGACACCCCCGCTAAGTGTATGGGCCTAATGGGCCAAAGGAGGGGACAGACCAGTCCACTAGGGGGCTGGCGCGCACCTCTCCTTGGCATGCCGGCCCTAGGGGAAGGAAAGAGGAGGGGTGGCCCCTCCTGCCTTTCCCTCCTCGGGAGTGAAAGGAAAGGGGGGGGGGGGCGCCTCCTCCTCCTGCCTTCCTCCCGCACTCATATATGGAAAGGGGGGCGCGGCTTGGGAAAGTCCCCAAGTAGGATTCGGCCCTACTTGGGGCGCCCCTTGGCCTCTCCCCTCTCCCCCCACCTATATATATGTGGGAGGCGGGCGCCACACATAACCATGACAATTGCATAGCCGTGTGCGGCGTCCTCCTCCACCGTTTACACCCTTGGTCATATTTTCGTAGTGCTTAGGCAAAGCCCTACGGAAATCACTTCACCATCACCGTCACCACGCTGTCGTGCTACCGGAACTCATCCACTACCTCGTCGTCTTGCTGGATCAAGAAGGCGGAGGACGTCACTGAGCTGAACGTGTGCTGAACGCGGAGGTGCCGTACGTTCGGTACTCGATCGGTTGGAGCGCGAAGAAGTTCGACTACATCAACCGCATTAACAAACGCTTCCGCTTACGGTCTACGAGGGTACGTAGACACACTCTCCCTTCTCATTGCTATGCATCTCCATGGATAGATCTTGCGTGTGCGTAGATGTTTTTTTTGTTTTCCATGCAATGTTTCCCAACAGTGGCATCCGAGCTAGGTCTATGCGTAGATGATATGCACGAATAGAACACAAAGAGTTGTGGGCGGTGATAGTCATACTGCTTACCACCAACGTCTTATTTTGATTCGGCGGTATTGTGGGATGAAGCGGCCCGGACCAACCTTACATGTCCACACACAATAGACCGGTTCCACCGACTGACATGCAACTAGTTTTGCATAAAGGTGGCTGGCCGGTGTCTATTTCTCCTACTTTACTTGAATCGAATGTGACTACGGCCTGTCCTTGAAGAAGGTTAAAACAACAAACTTGATGAATCACCGTTGTGGTTTTTGCGTAGGTAAGAACGGTTCTTGCTAGAAGCCCGTAGCAGCCACGTAAAACTTGCAACAACAAAGTAGAGGACGTCTAACTTGTTTTTGCAGGGCATGTTGTGATGTGATATGGTCAAGACGTGATGTGATATATGTTGATGTATGAGATGATCATGTTCTGTAATATCGACAACCGGCAGGAGCCTTAGGGTTGTCTTTTTATTGTATGAAATGCAAGCGCCATGTAATTGCTTTACTTTATCGCTATGTGTTAGCAATAGTTGTAGAAGCAATAGTTGGCGAGACGACCCCGATGCAATGATGGAGATCAAGGTGTCGAGCTGGTGACGATGGAGATCAAAAGTACAAGATGATGATGGCCATATCATGTCACATATTATGATTGTATGTGATGTTTATCCTTTATGCATCTTATTTTGCTTAGAACGACAGTAGCATTATAAGATGATCCCTTCACTAAATTTCAAGATAAAAGTGTTCTCCCCAAGTATGCACCGTTGCCAAAGTTTGTCGTTTTGAAGCACCTCGTGATGATCGGGTGTGATAGACTCTATGTTCACATACAATGGGTGTAAGACAGTTTTGCACATGCAGAATACTTGTGTTAAACTTGATGAGCCTGGCATGTACAGACATGGTCTCGGAACACTGGAGACCGAAAGGTCGAACATGAGTCATATAGTGGATATGATCAACATAGAGATGTTCACCATTGATGACTACCCCATCTCACGTGATGATCGGACATGGGTTAGTTGATTTGGATCATGTATCACTTAGATAACTTGAGGGATGTTAATTTAAGTGGGAGTTCATTAGTAATTTGATTAATTGAACTTAAATTTATCATGAACTTAGTCTTAATAATTTTTTCATATCTATGTTGTAGATCAATAGCTCGCAATATAGCTTCCCTATTTTTGATATGTTCCTAGAGAAAACTAAGTTGAAAGATGATAATAGCAATGATGCGGACTGGGTCCGTGATCTGAGGATTATCCTCATTGCTGCACAGAAGAATTATGTCCTTGATGCACCACTAGGTAACATACCTATTGCAGGAGCATATGCAGACGTTATGAATGTTTGGCAAGCTCAATATGATGACTACTTAATAGTTTAGTGCGCCATGCTTTACGGCTTAGAACCGGGACTTCAAAAACATTTTGAACGCCACGAAACATATGAGATGTTCCAAGAACTGAAATTGGTATTTCAGACTCATGCCCGTGTTGAGAGATATGAGACCTCTACTTTGCCTATAAGATGGAGGAGAATAGCTCAGCCAGTGAGCATGTGCTCAGAATGTCTGGTTACTACAATCACTTGAATCAAGTGGGAGTTAATCTTCCAGATAAGATAGTGATTGACAAAGTTCTCTAGTCACTATCACCAAGCTACTAGAACTTCGTGATGAACTATAATATGCAAGGGATGACGAAAATGATTCCCGAGCTCTTCACGATGCTGAAATCAGCAAAGGTAGAAATCAAGAAAGAGCATCAAGTGTTGATGGTTAAACAAGACCACTAGTTTCAAGAAAAAAGGGCAAGGGAAAGAAAGGGGACTTCAAGAAGAACGGCAAGCAAGTTGCTACTCCAGTGAAGAAGCCCAAAGCTAGACCCAAGCCTAAAACCGAGTGCTTCTACTGGAAAGGAAATGGTCACTTGAAGTGGAATTGCCCCGAATACTTGGCGGATAAGAAGGATGGCAAAGTGAACAAAGGTATATTTGATATACATGTTATTGATGTGTACCTTACTAGTGTTCTTAGTAGCCACTGGGTATTTGATACTGGTTCAGTTGCTAAGATTAGTAACTCGAAACAGGAGTTGCAGAATAAACAGAGACTAGTTAAGGGCGAGGTGACGATGTGTGTTGGAAGTGATTCCAAGGTTGATACGATCACCATCGCACATTCCCTCTACCTTCGGGATTAGTGTTGAGCCTAAATAAATGTTATTTGGTGTTTGCGTTGAGCATGAACAAGATTAGATCGTGTTTATTGCAATACAGTTATTCATTTAAATCAGAGAATAATTGTTGTTCTGTTTACATGAATAAAACCTTCTATGGTCATGCACTCAATACAAATGGTTTATTGAATCTCGATCGTAGTGATACACATATTTATAATATTGATGCCAAAAGATGCAAAGTTGATAATGATAGTGCAACATACTTGTGGCACTGCCGTTTAGGTCATATTGCTGTAAAGCGCATGAAGAAACTCCATGCAGATGAACTTTTGGAGTCACTTGATTATGAATCATTTGATACTTGCGAACCATGCCTTATGGGTAAGATGACTAAAACTCCGTTCTCCGAAACAATGGAGCGAGCCAATGACTTATTGGAAATAATACATACCGATGTATGCGGTCCGATGAGTGTTGAGGCACGCGGCGGGTATCGTTATTTTCTAACCTTCATAGATGATTTGAGTAGGTATGGGTATATCTACTTGATGAAACACAAGTCTGAAACATTTGAAAAAGTTCAAAGAATTTCAGAGTGAAGTAGAGAATCATCGTAACAAGAAAATAAAGTTTCTATGATCTGATTGCGGAGGCGAATATTTGAGTTACGAGTTTGGCCTTCACTTAAAACAATGTGGAATTGTTTCACAACTCACGCCACCTGGAACACCACAACGCAATGGTGTGTCCGAACGTCGTAACCGTAATTTATTGGATATGGTGTGTTCTATGATGTCTCTTACCGATTTACCACTGTCGTTTTGGGGTTATGCATTAGAGACAGCCGCATTCATGTTAAATAGGGCACTGTCTAAATCCGTTGAGATGACACCGTATGAACTGTGATTTGGCAAGAAACCTAAGCTATCGTTTCTTACAAGTTTGGGGATGTGATGCTTATGTCAAAAGGCTTCAACCTGATAAGCTTGAACCCAAAGCGGAGAAGTGCATCTTCATAGGATACCCGAAAGAAACTATTGGGTATACCTTCTACCACAGATCCGAAGGCAAAATTTTGTTGCTAAGAATGGGTCCTTTCTAGAGAAGGAGTTTCTCTCGAAAGAAGTGAGTGGGAGGAAAGTAGAACTTGATGAGGTAATTGTACCTTCTCTCGAATTGGAAAGTAGTACATCAGAGAAAGCCGTTCCTGTGATGCCTACACCAACTAGAGAGGAAGCAAATGATAATGATCATGAAACTTCAGATCAAGTTACTACTGAATCTCGTAGGTCGACCAGAGCACTATCCGCACCTGAGTGGTATGGTAGTCCTATCCTGGAAGTTATGTTATTAGACCATGGCAAACCTACGAACTATGAAGAAGCTATGATGAGCCCAGATTCCGATAAATGGCTTGAGGCCATGAAATCTGAGATAGGAACCATGTATGAGAACAAAGTATGGACTTTGGTGGATTTGCCCGATGATTGGCAAGCCATAGAGAATAAATGGATCTTCAAGAAAAAGACTGACGCTGATGGTAATGTTACTGTCTACAAAGCTCGACTTGTCGCAAAAGGTTTTTGACAAGTTCAAGGGGTTGACTACGATGAGACCTTCTCACCCGTAGCGATGCTTAAGTCCGTCCAAATCATGTTAGCAATTGCTGTATTTTATAATTATGAAATCCGGCAAATGGATGTCAAAACTGCATTCCTTAATGGATATCTTAAAGAAGAGTTGTATATGATGCAACCAGAAGGTTTTGTTAATCCTAAAGGTGCTAACAAAGTGTGCAAGCTCCAGCGATCCATCTATGGACTGGTGCAAGCATCTCGGAGTTGGAATATACGCTTTGATGAGGTGATCAAAGAATATGGTTTTATACAGACTTACGGTGAAGCCTGTATTTACAAGAAAGTGAGTGGGAGCTCAGTAGCATTTCTGATATTATATGTGGATGACATATTGTTGATTGGAAATGATATAGAATTTCTGGATAGCATAAAAGGGTACTTGAATAAGAATTTTTCAATGAAAGACCTCGGTGAAGCTGCTTATATATTGGGCATCAAGATCTATAGGAATAGATCGAGACGCTTAATAGGACTTTCACAAAGCACATACATTGGCAAAAGTTTTGAAGA
Organism: Thinopyrum elongatum; assembly: GCA_011799875.1. NCBI lineage: Eukaryota > Viridiplantae > Streptophyta > Magnoliopsida > Poales > Poaceae > Thinopyrum > Thinopyrum elongatum. Next base: position 470,092,507 of record CM022301.1, read on the forward strand.
AGTTCAAAATAGATCAGTCAATGAAAGGGTTCTTGCCTGTGTTGCAAGGTGTGAAGTTGAGTAAGACTCAAAACCTGACCACGGCAGAAGATAGAGAGAGAATGAAAGTCATTCCCTATGCCTCAGCCATAGGTTCTATGAAGTATGCCATGTTGTGTACCTTACCATGAGTTTGGAAAGGGGGTACAATAGTGATCCAGGAGTGGATCACTGGACAGCGGTCAAAATTATCCTTAGGTACCTAAAGAGGACTAAGGAAATATTTCTCGGTTATGGAGGTGATAAAGAGTTCGTCATAAAGGGTTACATCGATGCAAGCTTTGCCACTGATTCGGATGACTCTCAGCCTCAATCTGGATACGTATTGAAAGTGGGAGCAATTAGCTAGAGTAGCTCCATGCAGAGCATTGTAGACATAGAAATTTGCAAAATACATACGGATCTGAATGTGACAGACCCGTTGACTAAACTTCTCTCACAAGCAAAACATGATCACACCTTAGCATGGATCGAGATTGGGATTTGTCACTCCGTGTATCGGAGAGGTATCTCTGGGCCCTCTCGGTAATACACATCATAAGAAGCTTGCAAGAAAAGTGACCAAGGAGTTAGTTACAAGATGATGTATTACGGAATGAGTAAAGAGACTTGCCGGTTACGAGATTGAACTAGGTATGAAGATACCGACGATCGAATCTCGGGCAAGTAACATACCGATGGACAAAGGGAATTACGTATGTTGTCATAAGGTTCGACCGATAAAGATCTTCGTAGAATATGTCGGAGCCAATATGGTCATCCAGGTTACGCTATTGGTTATTGACCGGAGAAGTGTCTCGGTCATGTCTACATAGTTCTCGAACCCATAGGGTCCGCACGCTTAATGTTCGTTGATGATATAGTGTTATATGAGTTATATGATTTGGTGACTGAATATTGTTCGGAGTCCCGGATGAGATCACGGACATGAAGAGGAGTCTCAAAATGGTCGAGAGGTAAAGATTGATATATAGGACGATGGTATTCGGACACTGGAAGAGGTTCGGAGTGCACCGGGTAGTCATCGGGTCGCCGGAAGGGGTTCCGGACACCCCCGGTAAGTGTATGGGCCAATTGGGACAAAGGAGGGGACAAACCAGCCCACTATGGGGCTGGCACGCACCTCTCCTTGGCAGGCCAGCCCTAGGGGAAGGAAAGAGGAGGGGTGGCCTCTCCTGCCTTTCCCTCCTTGTGAGAGAAAGGAAAGGGGGGGGGGGGGGGGCGCCTCCTCCTCCTGCCTTCCTCCCACACTCCTATATGGAAAGGGGGGCGCGGCTTGGGGAAGTCCCCAAGTAGGATTCGGCCCTACTTGGGGCGCCCCTTGGCCTCTCCCCTCTCCCCCACCTATATATATGTGGGAGGAGGGCGCCACACATAACCATGACAATTGCTTAGCCGTATGCGGCGTCCCCCTCCATCGTTTACACCCTCGGTCATATTTTCGTAATGCTTAGGCGAAGCCCTGCAGAGATCACTTCACCATCACCGTCACCACGCTGTTGTGCTGCCGGAACTCATCCACTACCTCGCCGTCTTGATAGATCAAGAAGGCGGAGGACGTCACCGAGCTGAACGTGTGCTGAACGCGGAGGTGCCGTATGTTCGGTACTCGATCGGTTGGAGCGCGAAGAAGTTCGACTACATCAACCGCGTTAACAAATGCTTCCACTTACGGTCTATGAGGGTACGTAGACACACTCTCCCCTCTCGTTGCTACGCATCTCCATGGATAGATCTAGCGTGTGCGTAGAATTTTTTTTGTTTTCCATGCAACGTTTCCCAACAGGATAAACTCAAGCAATATGATGAAAACTCCATCTTTTTACCCTTGATGGCAACAATACAATACGTGCCTCGCTACCCCTACTTTGTCACTGGGTGAGGACACCGCAAGATTGAACCCAAAACTAAGCACCTCTTCCATTGCAGGAAGAACCAATCTAGTTGGCCAAACCAAACCGATAATTCGAAGAGAAATACAAAGATATCAAATCATGCATATAAGAATTCAGAGAAGATTCTAATAATATTCATAGATAAACTGATCATAAATCTACAATTCATCGGATCTCGACAAACACACCGCAAAACAATATTACATCGGATAGATCTCCAAGAACATCGAGGAGAACATGGTATTGAGCATCAAAGAGAGAGAAGAAGCCATCTAGCTACTAGCTATGGACCCGTAGGTCTGAGGTAAACTACTCACACTTCATCGGAAGGGCAATAGAGTTGATGTAGAAGCCCTCCATGATCGAACTCCCCTCCGGCAGGATGCCGGCAAAGGCCCCAAGATGGAATCTCACGGGAACAGAAGGTTACGGCGGCGGAAAAGTATTTTGCTGGACGCTTCTGGTAGTTTGGGAATATTTCTGAATTTATAGGCCAAAGATTAGGGTTAGAGGACTCCTGTGGGGCCCACAAACCAGGGGGCGCCCCCCCTAGGGCGCGCCCTGAGGGCTTGTGGAGCCCTCGGGACTCTTCTGCCTTCCTCTCCAAGTCCTACGTGTGTCTTCTGGTCCAAAAAAAATCATCGCGAAAGTTTTATTCCGTTTGATATTCCTTTTCTGTAAAACTCAAAAACTTGAAAAAAAAACAGAAACTGGCACTGGTCTCTAGGTTAGTAAGTTAGTCCCAAAAATAATATAAAATATCATATTAATGCATATAAAACATCCAAAACAGATAATATAATAGCATAGAACAATAAAAAAATTATAGATACGTTGGAGACGTATCAGTTGCCCTTGCCCCCGCATTTATGTGTTGAAGCCTGGGGTCACAACTTGGGACCGGACCTCCCCAAAGTCGTTTCGGGTCACGAGGATGATTCGTCCTTCGACTCCAATACCGAATGGCATGAACTTGGCGTTTCCGTAAAGGTTTTGGACTTTGGCGTCTGGTCGAGGGGTAAACGCCAAGGACCCTGGCGTCTTGCCCTTGTCCCCAAGCAACTCCTTGATGCACCGACCTAAGGCCTCATGGGCCTTACCCCTTGGCCCAGCCAAGGTGTCCTCGTATGAGGGGCCCTTTGGATTTATTTGGAAGGTCATGGAACCTTCTGGACACTACTAGAAGTTTATAGGACCATCTTAGAACCTCCTAAAACATTTCTGGGAACATCCAGAATACTTCTTTAACCACCCGAATCTCTTTCGATGCCCATTCTCTCATTCTCCTTTGTCTCCTAGCTTTCTAACAAACCACTAGCCGTTAAGTGTGTGACCTTATAGCTTTGATAAAGTATAGACATGACCGGAACTCCTTCCGTTCGATGATCAATAGCGGAACTGTGGAGATCTATATTGACCCCTATACCCACACAACTAATTAATCAAGTGAACCTATAGTTACCGTATGATATTCCTTTTGCTTCTGAGTACTTGACAAAACCTAAGTTGAAATATATCAATATCCCCGTGAGTCAACACATGATCACTATATCAGTCCCCTTGTTACCGGTTTTGTTCTCTTTACTCATTCTCGTGTTCCGGCGTACCCGTGAGTAAGTCACGTTGTGTCTAGCTAGACGATGATGGATACCATCACACCAAAAGGGCCCTAGAATAACTCTCCAACATCGGAGGAGCAATTCCTAGTCTCGAGTATCTAGTCCCTTGTCATACGTTTCCGATGAACCTGTAAGTTGTCGTTATGATCACCCTATAGAACAACCCCAAAGTGCATCGTCCAATATGACCTTATGCATACGTTAATTTTCTCTATAGACTTGTGACGGAAACATCTTCTAGTATAACATACAACTTGGGTCAATTCAACAAAAGTGTTCTTCTAACATCGTGCCCTCGATGTTGTCGGCATCTTCTTTACACTTAACTCATGCCCATGATCAGGAAAACAGAATCATCATGCAACACTTGAACTAGTCATAGAGGCAATACTAAGAATCTATTTTTACCATTTATTATTTTACACGTGCACATGAGTTTTCCACTGAGCCTCGCGGTTATTTCAGACCTGAGAACCATTGTAGTTATAGCATAGAACATAAAACATTAATTATAAATCTGAAAATAAAATAACATAATTATTATTGCATCTAGGGCATATTTCCAACAGAGCGCCCTCCAACGACGAACAAGAGGCAGTTATGTCTCGAGTCAGTAGAGATCATGGAGACCGGGCAGCGAGGAAGACACGATGCTGCTGCTGATGTCCTCCTTAGTTGTGCCAGCACAATGACCACCAGGGCAGAGTGAGATGCAGGGCCGGGTTCATCCATGTTGATGATGTCATCCTTGCCACGGATCTTGCCGTCTACGAGAGCATTAGTGAGATCCTTGGATGAAGAGGAGAGATCAAACTTTTTGCCTTGGCACAAACCACATGCGCGGTCATGGATGAGTAGAAAGGCTGCTCATTTTGGACCGGTGGCTGTTCCAGAGAAGCACACACTCGTGGGGTGGAGGCTCGATGTCATCATCAGCAGGGGTAGCGGTGTATCAATGACGACGGGAGGAGGTGGTGGCTCGTTGTGAATAGAAGGAGGTGGAGCCGCGATGGGCGTGATAGGCGCGTCGTGAGCCACAGGAGCAGGGAGCGCGAGGAGCGGCAGGACTGAGCAACAGTGACACTAGATGAGAGGCTGCGACAAACATCGATAACCTCCACGGGGAGGGAACGAGCAGAGAGACAAGTGCAACATTGGCCATGACCCCGATCAGGGGAGAGCCGCCGAGGACGACGCAATCAGAGGAGTGTTTCACCGGGAGGGTGGAGGCACAGGAGGGAGCTTGGGGACAACATCGAATGCGGACTCGCAAGCGGCGCGCGCGGCGAGGGAGCGTGGAGCCGCGCGCCACCGTGACGAGCGTGCGCACGCTAGTGTTATCGCCCTCGAAGCAATACTGGTCAGCTGAGCAGAAATCTCCCAATTGGGAGAAGAAGTGGCGGGCACCCTTTGGATGCCAGAGCTCATCGAAGTTTTCTTTTCAAGAATATGGAAGAGCGTTGCATGTCTTTTCCATTAAGAGGGGGAAAATATTGTTCCAACAATTGCAAGAGATGGCGCACCAAACGCGCAAGCCTCATCCATCACCACCATCAGGGAGGTGCCATAGTGTACTTGAAAAACATGTCTACCATTAACCCTAGCCTGTCAAGGTAGCCAATGGTCTCATCTCTTTCATGTCCTTAAACAACATGATGGAGCGGTTGTCGGCGTGCTCCGGCTGCTCAAAGAAGAGCGGCCCTGTCTAGCTAGCAACACGGCCCCCATGCCGTGTCTAGCAACATGTTGTCGCTCCCGGCGTTTAGAGAATAGGTGCAACTCATGATATATTCATCGGGTGCATATGCATGTATATATAGACGTACAAGGGATAGCCACGTTCTCAACTATATAAGGAAGAAGGAGGGCTTGTTGTATCAGAAATACACATGCATAATATACATCTCAAGACGGCGGTCAGGGAAGGTGAACATGACGGAGCCACGAGTAGAAGAGGAGAGCTTGTACGTCGAGTACAAGATAGACGTGCACAACAAGCGTGAGCACACACACAGCATCACCAACACAGGTCACCCACTTAAACAATATTTACACAAGATTGAAATCACAGAGCTTTATATTGATGAAGTCATCGCAGAAGCTCAACACAGTACACACATGTTTGTTACAAATGAACCCAAATCAAGAGAACGACACGTGCAATGCCGAATCTACACGATCAGTATGCAAGTACGTCCGGGCAGTTGGCCCAAGCCAATTAAGATTGAGCGTATCCTCCTACTCGACGAAACAATAATTCACGCTACACTGGATTGGACCGGCAGATTAATAATTAAGCTAGCGGCTGCTTCTTTGCACGAGTCCGGGCGAGCAGCCACATACACATAAGCAATGATCGGCGAGCCCAATCACCACTCGATGCTCAAAGCGGTTTGTTCACGGACACAGCTCGCGTGGCAACCATGTCATGCATGTGCGCGCGCACTTTGCTTGCGCCGATGGACTGGACTGCCAATTATTGCAGCTAGCGCGCGCCGTTCACCTGCACGTAAGTTCGGCCGGGTCATTGTTGTTTACTTTATCAGGCAAAAATTTGCTACGCACGTACGTACGTGTGTAGTGTTACTGTTACCGGCCGCGAGGAAGTAGCATGCGTGGGACTAGTTAACACCGGGTGCGGGGCGGTAGTGGTTACGATCGTACAGATTCTTGCCGGAAAGAGGCCAGGCACCGGCAGATGGCGTGTAGATTTACAACCCATGCAACTCCGTGTAATGTAAACGTCGGGGAGATACACCGTGGTGATCTGTCCAACCATCCATCTAACCATCGACGGCACTCGGCGCTTAAAAAGCAAACCTTGCTCTCATACACATACACACACAGAGAGGGAGGGAGGGAGGGAGGGAGAGAGAGAGAGAGAGAGAGAGAGAGAGAGACGATGGATCGGAGGAGGATCAGGGTGCTCCTAGTGGAGGACGAGGAGATCCACAGGGTACGTGATACTAATTTGTTCCTCAATTCATTCATGTCGAAGAGTAGCTAGGCGATCGAGTAGTGCGTACGTGATCTCATGTTGGAACGGCAGGTTGTGGCGAGAGCGGTGCTGAGAGCGGCCGGCGTGGAGGCGGACGAGGCGGAGAACGGCGCCGAGGCGGTGCGGCGCGTGCGGGAGCGCGTCGGAGGCGCCGCGTACGACCTCATCCTCGCGGACAAGCAGATGCCGGTCATGGACGGCCACGAGGTATATACACGCGCGTCAGACACTCGACATGGCTTCTGTGTGCGTGTGTTCGCCTCGCCATCAGCCCAGGCCGCGCCTGACGAGTACGTGTGGGTGTGGCACCGCCGACCACGCGCGTGCATGCAGGCGACGAGGCAGATCCGGGCGATGGGGGTGACCACGACCATCGTCGCCGTGTCGAGCGACAGCCTCCCGTCGGACGTCCAGGCCTTCATCGCCGCCGGCGCCGACGACTTCACGCCCAAGGTGATGATCCATCCAATCCACCGGATCAATCTTGTTTTACTCCTGATGCGCGTACCGAACGCCCATGACTCTCGCTCCGACCGTTTGCTGATGCACGCACCCATGCATGCAGCCGCTGACCAAGGAGAAGCTGGGCCACATTCTCTCCAAGTTTGGGCTTGCGTAGCGGCCATTAACTAGTACGGTACTTAGCTTGGTTCAGGACGCGAACATGCTTGATTCCTGCAGATGACGAGGCACACAGGTGCCCTTTCTACGAAAGAACACGAGGTGCCACACTACCTCCCCTGCTTCCCGTAGATGGATTAGTGCTAGTGCTAGTATTAATATTGTTTCCTCCTTGCTTCGCTCATGTAAATATATATGGATTAGTTTTTTGGGGCATATTTATGGATTAATTTTTCTTTTGGCTATAATTATGGATTAGTGAATAATATCGTTTGGACTTGTAAAATCGAAGCCTTATATGATCAGCATCTGGGCTTATTAGGTGGCCTACATTGTTAACCGGCCTTGTGGCTTATTACATAAGAGCATCTCCAATAGAAGATGCAAATTTAAAGATGTAAAACCGGAGACGTAAAAATTTACATCTCAAAAAAGTGCTTTTTACATCTTCAAAAAAGAGTCAACTCCAACAGATGATGTATATTGAAATGTAAAAGAGCAACTCCAACAGATGATGCAAAGTGAAGATGTGAAACTGGCCGCCGGCCGCGTGACTATGTACAAGTAGTCGGCATGAGCGCTGGTGGCCGAGCGCCAGTGGACCGAGCGGCGGCAGTAGGTGCCCCGGCGATCGAGCGACGCGAGCCGGGAGGTCCAATGCGGCGGGCGGAGCTCGAATGGTCGGCGGCGCGACAGTGAATCAAGCGGCGGATTGGTCGTGACGGGGCGATGGCCGTGCGGCGCGAGAAGGTCGAGTCTGGCCGTAGAAAAGCAGCGGCGGCGTGGAGGCAGGTGTGCGGCTCGATTCCGGCGGCTGCGGGGCAACGAGGGGAGCCCAAATCATGCGGCAGCGCGGCGGCGATACTGCGGCGGAGAAGCGGCCAATTCGACCGATCTGGAGGCGGGTGGCCGCAGAGCAGCAGCGAACCGGCGGCGGTGGCAGTGGAGCGGCTGAATCTGGCAGCGGGGCAGCGGCGGCGTGGTGCGGTGGGCGAGTGTCGCGGGGGCAGAAGTGCGGCGGGACAGACTCAAATCGGCGGCTACGGCGGCGTAGCGGGGTGGGTCAAACCAGTGGCGGCTACGGCGGAGGGGGCGGTGGGGTCGTCGGAGTCGGCCATGGCTCGGGCGGTGGTTGGCGGGCGGCGCACGGGCGGACAAGAGAACGCCACCTACGTCGTCTTCATGAGCGAAGCCGACGACAAGCACAGCAGACGGCAGCAGCACCGCGAGGTGAGTGCTGCCAGCTCAGAGGTCCCCACCTTCATGCACTGGTCCGAGAGGCCCATCACCTGGAGCCAAGCTGACCACCCGGCCGTGATGCCCTTGCCGGGTGCATACGCCTTGGTGCTGGGATCAACCTTCTCAACGGAGAGGCGGACTTGCCGCTTCGGCCGAGTTCTGATAGATGGCGGCAGCAGCATCAACGTCCTGTACCGCGAGACCATGGAGCGGTTGGACATCAAGGTCAAGCAGCTTCAGCCCAGTCGGACTGTCTTCCACGGCATAGTTCCCGGCCTTTCCTGCTCTCCAATCGGCAAGATCAAGATCGATATCCTGTTCGGCGACAAGAACCACTTCCACCGCGAGCCAATCTGGTTCGAGGTGATCGACCTGGACAACCCCTACCACGCGCTCTTGGGCCGCCCGGCGCTGGCCAAATTCATGATGGTCCCGCACTACGCCTACCTGAAGGCCAAGATGCCGGGTACCAAGGGCATCATCACTGTTGCCGGCGACTACCAGAAGTCGCTAGAGTGCGCCGCTGCCAGCAGCCGGCTGGCCGAGTCCCTCGTCATCGCTCAAGAAAAGCGTCTCCTTGACCGGATGGTAGCCATGTCCAGCGAGAAGCCGGCCATGCCGACTGATCCCAAGGAGACAGAAGCAGGGGCCTCCTTCCAGCCGGCCAAGGAAACCAAGAAGATCACCTTGGACCCGGCGCACCCGGAGAGGTTTGCTGTCATAGGGACCAACCTCGACAGCAAATAGGAAGGCGAGCTCCTCGATTTCCTTCGTGAGAATCGAGACATCTTCGCATGGTCCCCCAAGGACATGCCGGGTGTCCCGACGGATTTCGCCGAGCACAAACTACATGTGAGGCCGGATGCTAAGCCGGTCAAGCAACCCCTCCGCCGCCTATCAGAAGAGAAGAGAAGGATCGTTGGTGAAGGAATCGCCTGGCTTCTAGCAGCCGGCTTCATCATGGAAGTGTTCTACGCGGACTGGCTTGCCAACCCAGTCCTCGTCTTGAAGAAGAATAACAAGTGGCACATGTGTATCGACTACACGAGCCTCAACAAGGCCTGCCCCAAGGATCCTTTTGCCTTGCCCCGAATAGATCAAGTGATCGACTCCACAGCCGGATGCGAGCTGCTGTCTTTCCTGGACGCCTACTCCGGCTACCACCAGATCAAGCTGAACCCGACCGATCGGCTGAAGACCGCCTTCATCACACCATTTGGAGCCTTCTGTTACCTGACCATGACGTTCGGCTTGAGAAATGCTGGCTCCACATTTCAGCGTTGCATGCAGAAGTGCCTCCTCAAGCAACTCGGCAGAAACACCCACGTCTATGTTGACGACATTGTGGTGAAGACGGAGACGCGCGGCACCCTCCTAGAGGATCTCAAGGAGACCTTCGAAAATCTGCGCCGTTTTCAAATCAAGCTCAACCCGGAGAAGTGCGTCTTCGGAGTACCAGCCGGCCAGCTCTTCGGCTTCCTTGTCTCTGAACGCGGCATCGAGTGCAACCCCGTGAAGATCATGGCCATCGAGCGGATGGAGAGACCCACCAAGCTGCGTGACGTCCAAAAGTTCACCGGGTGCCTGGCATCCCTCAGCCGCTTCATCAGTCGGCTGGGCGAGAAGGCACTCCCCCTGTACCAGCTCAGGAAGAAAACCACTTGCTTCGAGTGGAATGACTAGGCGGACGAGTGGCTCCGGCTGCCAAGGAACCGATGCTCCTCTACATCGCCGCCACCAGCCGAGTCATCAGCACGGTGATTGTGGTCGAGCGCCCAGAAGCCGGCAAGGTGCAGCCGGTCCAGAGGCCAGTATATTATTTGAGCGAGGTCTTGTCCGCCTCTAAGCAGAACTACCCCCACTACCAGAAGATGTGCTACGGCGTGTACTTTGCCGCCAAGAAGCTGAAGCAATATTTCCAAGAGCACTCCATCACGGTTGTCTGCACCGCCCCCCTCGTCGAGATCATGGGCAACAGAGATGCCTCAGGCCGGGTGGCCAAGTGGGCCATCGAGTTGGCTCCCCATACCATCCTCTACCAGCCCCGCACCGCCATCAAGTCCCAAGCGCTGGCCGACTTCTTAGTCGACTGGGCCGAGTCCTAGTACTTGCCGCCAGCGCTGGATTCTACGCATTGGCGGATGCACTTTGACGGCTCAAAGATGCGCACCGGCTTGGGAGCCGGCATCGTCCTCACCTCTCCCAAGGGCGACAAACTAAAGTACATGCTGCAGATCCACTTCGCCGCCTCCAACAACGTAGCCGAGTACGAGGCGCTCATCTTTGGGCTCCGACTGGCCAAGGAGATCGGCATCCACCGTATCCTTTGCTACGGCGACTCGGACTTGGTGGTCCAGCAGTCGTCCGGCGACTGGGACGCCAAGGACGCTAACATGGCAAGCTACCGCTTCCTCATCCAGCAGATGAGCGGGCACTTCGATGGGTGCGAGTTCCTCCACGTACCATGAGCCGACAACGACACAGCGGACACCCTCGCCCACATCGGCTCCACCCGGCAGGCCATACCAGCCGGTGTCTCCCTCGAGTGTCTGCGCAAGCCGTCTATCAAGCCGTCGCCAGAGTCCGACTCCATCTTCGTGCCGGCTGACCCCGGAGCAGTCGGATCCGGCTCGGGGACTCCAGGAGCCGGCCCGGGGAATTCAACAGTCGGCCCGGGGACTTCAGCAGCTGGCCCGGGGGCTGTACCACCAGCACCCGGCCCAGGAATTCCAGCAGGCGGCCCGGGGACTGCAGCAGTCGGCCCGGGGACTTCATCGACACCACCAGGAGCGGCTGGCTCCAGCCCGCCGCCTCCCAACCCGGCCACCCTCGTGCCAGTTGCCGTCTTCACAGTGGTGGCGGCCCCGTCTTGGGCGCAGCCCATCCGTGACTATCTGGTAGGCCGCGTGCTACCAGCAGACAAAGTGCTAGCCCGACAGATCCAGCCCCGGGCAGGCGCCTACACCATCATCAACAGAGAGCTCGCCAGCCGAGCGTGACCGGCGTTTATCAGTGCTGCGTGGAGCCGGAGAATGGCATGGAGATCCTCAGAGACATCCACCAAGGCGAATGTGGCCACCATGCCGCCTCCAGGTCCCTCATAGCCAAGGCCTTCCGCCATGGTTTCTTCTGGCCGACTGCATTGGACGACGCCAAGGAGTTGGTCAAGAGGTGCAAAGGGTGCCAGAAGTTCAGCACCAAGCAACACCAGCCGACCTCTGTCCTCAAGACCATCCCCATCACCTGGCCGTTTGTCGTGTGGGGTTTGGACATGGTGGGTCCTTTCAAGACAGCACGCAGCGGCATGACTCATTTGCTGGTCGCTGTGGACAAATTCACCAAGTGGATAGAGGCCAAGCCAATCAAGAAGCTGAACGGTCCGACTGCTGTCACGTTCGTCGCCGACATCACCGTCCGATACGGCATTCCCCACAACATCATCACCGACAATGGCACCAACTTCGCCAAAGGCGCCTTGGTCTGTTTCTGCGCAAACCAGGGTATCCGACTGGACCTAGCGTCCGTTGCCCATCCGCAGTCAAACGGCCAGGTGGAGCGAGCAAACGGCCTCATCCTGTCCGGCATCAAGCCCCGCCTGATCAAGCCGCTGGAGCGATCGGCTGGCTGCTGGATCGACGACCTGCCGGCCGTCCTCTGGAGTCTTCGGACCACGCCCAACAGATCAACCGGCTTTACGCCCTTCTTCCTCGTGTACGGTGTCGAGGCTATCATCCCCACGGATATCGAGTTCGACTCGCCTCGCGTCACTATGTACACGGAGGCGGAAGCAAAGGAGGCGCGAGAAGACGGCGTCGACCTGCTGGAAGAGGCCCGGCTGCTAGCATGCAGCCGGTCCACCATCTACCAGCAGAGCCTGCGCCGCTACCACAACAAGAAGGTCAAGCCGCGTACATTCCGCGAAGGCGACCTTGTGCTCCGCCTGATCCAGCGATCAGCCGGCCAGCACAAGCTCGCAGCACCTTGGGAAGGCCCCTTCATTGTCAGCAAGGCCCTGGGCAATGACTCGTACTACCTCATCGATGCCCAAAAGCCCAGGGCACGCAAGCGAAGCACAGCTGGCGAAGAGAGAGCGGCCATGGAACGCGAACCTACTCTGTCCGTTTCACAGTTAAAGCGAGTGTATGTAGCACGCCAACTTTTGTATTAAGTAAAGACCTCAGGTCCCCCGAGATGCACTCGAGGGCTGCCTTTTTGTCCATGAGATAAGCTCATATCTTGAATTAAGTTTTTTCTATACATTCTTGCCCCGTCCGGGTTCTGGTCAAGCCGACCCGGGGGCTCGCCATCTTGGCCTAAGTTCGCACTAGCCGGAGCCGACTAGTAGTGTGCTGACGCCAAAGCCCTCTCTTCGCACCATGTCACAGCTCGCAGCGCGGCTGTCCGACTAGCAAGAGTCAAAGGCCAGAAACGCTGTCCGCATGAAAAATGACTAAGGAAAACACCGACTACGGCCAAGCCGGCCTCTCGCCTCCCTCGTCCGGCTGCTCAGCAGCCGGCAGGCCGGCCTCTCGCTCGACTAAGCTACGCTCTAAGCGGCTGATGTAACTTGCCCATTCTAAACGACCAAGTCCCTGACCCAGCCACAGACCGCAGCGCGGCTGTCCGGCTGGCAGGGAGGCGGCCAAGGGAACGCGGTGAAGGAAAAAGCCAAAGAGGGCAAAAGCAAACTCAAGCTAGAACCCGGTAACACATGCAAAATGTGGGGATTTAAACTTTGTACATTGCAAAAGGGCCCAAGGCCAGCATCCATCAATTTAAAAATACACCCCCAGTGGGTGGAACTGCGCATAACTGACATTGTTTTCAAGCACGAAGAAAACTCAAAAAAAGATAACAGGCCATCTAGGCGGACGGCCCCTCGGGCTGCACGGACTGGTCGGCGGCAGGCGTAGCTCCGGCTGGTGGGGCTGCCGGCTGCAGAGTCTCGGCCTGGCGGTCGGCGGCGGCTGACGTGGTCTCCAGCTGGTCGCTAGTCGGCGCTGGGTTGGACTGAGTCCGGCTGGTAGCTCCGCCGTCTGGGGAGACGCGGCCGCCTTCCTCGTCCTCGTCGCCCTCGTCGCCTTCATCTCTGGTGGCGATCTCCTCCGCCGAGTCCTTCCCGTCCGACGGGTTCAGACCGAACCAGGACGGAGGAACCACGACGCCGTCATCCCCCCGCTCCGGGACAAAGACGTTGACATCAGCATAGTCGGTGATGGCCGCGCGGACGGCGATGTCCTCGTGCTGCGCCACCAGCTCCGGCAGCTCCTCTTGGCAAAAGGTCGCCAGCTGCGCCAGGCACAAGCCGGGGTACCAGGCCTTGACGAACTCTAGAGCCTTTGCAGCCCCGGACCGCGTCGCGGAGCTCTTCCAGGCTTCGAGCCGGCTCGCCGCCACCTCCAGCCAGTCGGCCGTCCGACTGGGAGTCCGCGGGATCTGAGCACCCGGCCACAAGCTTTCCAAGACCTGCGACCCGGCGCGCTGAAGCCAGCGGAGCAGGCGGCGCGTGGGCTCGAGGCGCATCCGGACGGCCGTGAGCTATTCGCCCACGGTCCGAGGCCAGTCCTGCGCGATCTCCTTACCCTCCCGCCTTTGCTCCTCGCGCTGGGCCTCGATGGCCATGCAGACAGAGATGGAGTAGCCCGGGAGGAACTCTACTCAAGAAGAAGACAAAAATGTCAGAGGCCGGCTTCCAGCGACAGCCGACAGCTAACAATCAGCAACCCACAACCCGGAGAAGAGAGACGCACCGTCAAGCATGTCCTCAATCACGGAGTAGCCGTCATCAAGGAGCTTCTCCCTCTCGGCCCAGTCCGAGCGTTGAGTCTCGAACTCGCCCGTCAGGCGCTCTTCGTCCGCCTCCAGCATCCAGACCTGGTTCGCGTGGCGTTCGGCCAGCTTCGCCAGCTCCTTCTCTAGCCGGTCGCGAGCCGCGGCCGCCTGGTCGCGCTCCTGCACCAAAACCCGAAGCTAGCCCTCGAGCTCAGCCACGCGCTCCCTCAACTGGGCAGCGGCCGCTGCAAGAAGAAGACAGAAATCATCATCATCTACTTCGACAAAAACGAAAACAAGCCTACCAGAAAAGATCCGGCCCGACTGCTCAACAGTCGCCCCGAATGTCGGGGGCTACACCCAGTGTGTGCGCTGGCGCACCCCCACTGAAAGCCGGCTTACTTACTTCGGCTCTGAGCCAGCTCAGTAGTCCGGGTGGTGAGCATCCGGTTCTGCGTATTGTACGCGGCCGCCCGCATGCTGTGGTAGTCCTGCAACGGTAGCAAGCATTTCAACCTAAGAAAAGAACACCTTGGAGTTCCAACCCGCCTGCTCAGCAGCCGGCTCGGAACTCGGGGGCTACACCCAGTGGGTGCGATGGCGCGCCCCCCCGGAAGACTACAAGACAAAAATATAGCAAAATAAGGTGTACGTACCCGGACGGCCGACCGCGTCGCCAACAGCTCCTCCCTCGCCCTCTGCAGATTGGTGTTCTGGGCGAGGAACCGGTCCTCTAGGTCGCGCACCGCCAGGTTCAAGGTGGCCGAGCCGGCCCCCGCCACCTAGCCTGAAGGAGGGGCGCTCGTGGCCCCAGTGTTGGCTCCCCGCGAGCTTGAGGCCACAGCCTCCACCTGCCGTCTCGGCTCTGATGTCGCCCGCGTCGCACGCCGGCGCGCAGGAGCGCGCGCCACCAAGGCCTGGCACTTTGCCTGCCCAGCGCCGGCAGGTGGTACCTCCGGCTGGTTGGGCTCGCCGCTTCCTTGTCCGCCGGCATCCGGCGCGCGCTGGGTCTCCTCCACCTCCGGGATGACGGTGTCGTGGGCCACAAGCTCCGGCACCGACTGGTCGGCCCCGGCCGCCCCAGGTGGCGTCTGGTTCTCCGCCGTCTCCACCTCCGGCTGTTCGAGGGTGACGGTCTCCGGGACCTCGCCACCAGCCGGATCCGCCGTCACCCTGGCGTCGGCCCCCGCCTGCGCCTTGGTCGCGGCCTCCGCCTGCGCCTTCGTCGCTGCCTCCGCCCGTGCCCCATGCCCCGCACGACTCCGCGTATTCCGCGCGGTTATGGCGCGGTTAATGCGCTGCAGAAGGGCAACTGCCCGCCTCGGCTGCAGCGGATCCGTGCGCGGGCCAAGGCCCTGTAGCGGCGGGCCCCAGCCTGCGGCGACGTCTCATCGCGTGCGTGGGATGGCAGGCCAGCCTGGCCTGCGGGCGCCGCGTGGCGCGCGTGCGGCGGGCGGCCCCGCCTCGACTCCCGCCTGTCGATTCGAATTCCACCAGGCAGCCTCGGCCGCAGTCGGCTCCTAGCGTCCGGCTCCTCCCAGCCGGACGGAGCAGAAGGCGGAAGACCACTCGAAGGGGAAACTGATGAGGCCCTCCAACTGCTAAAACTGTAGAACCTCACCAGCTTTGGGGACTACTGTCGGGGGGATAGACCCCGGGTAGCCTCATCAGCACTTAACCATATTTCAAGACATCGGGGCTGGCCAAGCCCCTCAGTCCGACTGGTCGTAAGACCGGCCTCCGGGACAGGAGGGCCGCCTCCTAGAAGACGGCGGGCCCCAAGAAAGCGGCTGAAGCTAGAAGACCGCTTCCTAGAAGACGGCGCACTCCAGAAGGCGACGAGGGTACGGGCCGGCTCCTAGCAGGCAGCCCGTCCGCTCCCTAGGAGTTTGAGCCCGACCAGGAGACAAGCTGGGGCATGGCCACAGTGCGCCATGCCTCCCCCAAATCACGGCCGCATGGCTACAGTAGGCGCCGCCAAGCGGCTGCCGACCCGCCCGGCGCGGCGCTGTAGCCATGGCGCGCCCGACATGGCCTCCGTCAGCGCGGACGACGCCACAGTGAAGAGCCGTCAGTGGGGCCAGCAGGCGGCGGGCCCCACCTGTTAGCCGGTCCCTCGGCAGCCGGCAGGGCCCAGCAGAGGCGGGCCCAGGCAGCCGGCGGAGAGCCCGGCCCCCATAGACACTGGCAGCCGGGGCCTACCACCCGGCCATATTACCATTGTACCCTTGGGGGGTTAGCCTATAAAACCCCCCAGGCCGCACCCATGCAAAGGGTTCCTCTCATGTTCCACCTCAGTTCTACACACACCATAGCCAGAGAGAGGAGAGAGCTAGCCTTGCCCTTCTTCCTCCTCCGGCCGAACAGCTCTAGGAGCACCATTGTACTCTTTGCTTCATAGTGATCATGCGGAGACCCCGCAGAGCAGGAGTAGGGGTTTCATCTCTTAGGAGAGCCCTGAACCTGGGTATATCTCGTGTCCGTCCGAGCTTGTGCCCACTCCTGCTTCCAGGACCCAACGATGATCTCAAGGCCCCACCCATGATAAGCCACCCCTTGGCATCCGTCGAGATATTACCACGACACCCATTCAACTTGATAATGGGAGACACGTTGGATCAACGTGAATACTTTAGGATTATCACTTGACTCAAAAAGGAAAACTCTTATGGGATCAAATTCATATGTTGCATTGGTATGCTCGGGATCTATGCTTGAGATATGATTATACTTGTTGCTCTAGCATGAAGGCTCCACACCTTCCCTTTTCAAGTAAATTTAATGATAATAAAACCTTGGCTTCTTATGCTAATGGTATATATGATTACTATGATGTGGAACAAATAGAATAATTCATTGCTTTTAAGGGTGCTTATGAAATTGAATCTTTGTTTGAAAAGTGTGAAAATTATGATGATGCTGTTTACAGACCTGAAAATTATGCTATACTTAAATATTGCTATGAGAATTATGAATATAATGCCAATATTAATGATTTTATTGAGAAAGTCTCCGCTGTCCAAGAAGAGACTTATATTTTGCAGGAATCTATGGAAGTAGAAATTGATGAAACTGTGAGCTCATTGGATGAAAAAGATGACAAGGAGAGCAAAGAACAAAAGGAGGAAGAGCGGATTAGCTACCCGTGCCCACCTTCTAATGAGAGTAACTCTTCAACTCATATATTATTTAATTTCCCTTTGTGCTTATCAAAGGATGAATGCTATGATCCCTTGGATTCGTTTGAAATATCCCTTTTTTATGAACTTGATGCTTGCTATGCTTGTGGCCAAGATGCCAATATGAATTATGCTTATGGAGATGAACTTGCTATAGTTCCTTATGTTAAGAATGAAATTGTTTCTATTGCACCCACACATGATAGTCCTATTATCTTTTTGAATTCTCCCAACTACACTATATCGGTGAAGTTTGCTTTTATTAAGGATTACATTGATGGGTTGTGTTTTACCATTACACATGATGATTTTGATCAATATAATATGCATGTGCTTGCTGCTCCTACTTGCAATTATTATGAGAGAGGAACTACATCTCCACCTCTCTATGTTTCCAACACAATAAAATTGCAAGAAACTGCTTATGCTATGTATTGGCCTTTACTTGATGTGCATGAATTGTTCTTTTATGACATGCTGATGCATAGGAAGTGGGTTAGACTTCGTCATTGCATGATATATGTTACTTTGTGCTCACTACTAAAATACAAATCATTGCTAATTAAAATTGGCTTTGATATACCTTAGGATCCGAGTGGATCAATTACTCGAGCACTTTATGCCTAGCTTAATGGCTTTAAAGAAAGTGCTACCAGGGAGACAACCCAGGAGTTTTAGAGAGCCATTTTATTCTATTATGTGCTTTTATAAAGTTTAAAAACAAAAAAAATATAGAGGGGAACCTAAAACTTTTCAAAAAGAAAAGTGAAAGTAAGAAAGACGAGCACCGTTGAAGTCGGGGAGCTCCTTCAACTTTGTTCATGCCCATGGAAACTTTGCAAATCTTGAATTACAGAAACTTTTCAACAAAGATAATTATCCCCTTGTACAAATCCATTGCATTATAAAAATAATGTGCCAAGATTTGCCTTTAGGATGATTCAATTGTTTGTTTGGTTTGTGCAGTGCAAAAACAGAAACTTTGGCTGTAGTGCGTGAATTTACATTTTTACTGGAACATCAAAAGTTTCTGAAATTTTTACACAATACTGCTATACAAATTGTTTATTTTTTCCTAATTTTTCAGATTTTTTGGAGTTACAAAAGCATGGTAGATGCTCAGATTGCTACAGACTATTTTGTTTTTGACATATTCGGTTTTTGATGCATTGTTTTGCGTGTTTTGATGAATCTATGGATTGTATCGGTGATATAAGCCGTGGTGAAGTTAGAGTACAGTAGCTATAATGCAAAAATAAAATATAAATGAGTTTTCAACAGTACTTAAAGTAGTGATTTGTTTTATTATACTAACGGATCTCACGAGGGTTTTGTTAAGTTTTGTGTGATTGAAGTTTTCAAGTTTTGGGTGAGATCACGATGGATGAAGGAATAAGGAATGGAAAGAGACTAAGCTTGGGGATGCCTGAGTCACCCCAAGGTAATATTCAAGGACTCCCAAGCAACTAAGATTGGGGATGCCCCGGAAGTCATCCCCTCTTTCTTCTAACGACCATCGGTAATTTTACTTGGAGCTATATTTTTATTCGTCACATGATATGCGTAAATTCCTGGAGCGTCGTGTGCCTTTTATTTTTATTTTAGTAATGCACCATGCTGGTATGAGATAATCCTTGGTTGATTTATAGAATGCTTCATGCACTTCACTTATATCTTTTGAGTATGGCTTTATAGAATGCTTCATGTGGTTCACTTATATCTTTTGAAGTTTGGATTGCCTGTTTCTCTACACATAGAAAATCGCCATTTGTAGAATGCTCTTTTGCTTCACTTATATTTATTAGAGCATGGGCATATCTTTTATAGAAAGAATTAAACTCTCTTGCTTCACTTATATCTATTTAGAGAGTCAACAGGAATTGGTCATTCACATGGTTAGTCATAAAATCCTACATGAAAACTTGTAGATCACTGAATATGATATGTTTGATTCCTTGCAATAGTTTTGTGATATAAAGATGGTGATGTTAGAGTCATGCTAGTGAGTAATTGTGGATTGGTAGAAATACTTGTATTAAGGTTTGTGATTCCCGAAGCATGCACGTATGGTGAACCGTTATGTGATGAAGTCGGAGCATGATTTATTTTTTGATTGTCTTCCTTATGAGTGGCGGTCGGGGATGGGCGATGGTCTTTTCCTACCAATCTATCCCCCTAGGGGCATGCGTATTAGTACTTTTCTTCGATGGCTAATAAATTTTGCAATAAGTATGTGAGTTCTTTATGACTAATGCTGAGTCCATGAATTATACGCACTCTTACCCTTCCACCATTGCTAGCCTCTCTAGTACCGCGCAACTTTCGCCGGTGCATTAAACCCACTATATACCCTTCCTCAAAACAGCCACCATACCTACCTATTATGGCATTTCCATAGCCATTCCGAGATATATTGCCATGATACTTCCACCGTTCCGTTTATTATGACGCGCACCATCATTGTCATATTGCTTTGCATGATCGTAAGATAGCTAGCATGATGTTTTCATGGCTTGTCCATTTTTTGATGTCATTGCTACACTAGATCATTGCACATCCCAGTACACTTCCGGAGGCATTCATATAGAGTCATATATTTGTTCTAGTATCGAGTTGTAATTCTTGAGTTGTAAATAAATAAAAGTATGATGATCATCATTATTAGAGCATTGTCCCATGTGAGGAAAGGATGATGGAAGCTATGATTCCCTCACAAGTTGGGATGAGTCTCCGGACTTAAAAAAAAGGAGGCCAAAGAAGCCCAAATAAAAAAAGAGGCCAAAGAGCCCAAAATAAAAAAAATGAGAGAAAAAGAGAGAAGGGACAATGTTACTATCCTTTTCCACACTTGTGCTTCAAAAATAGCACCATGTTCTTCATGATAGAGAGTCTCCTATTTTATCACTTTCATATACTAGTGGGAATTTTTCATAATAGAACTTGGCTTGTATATTCCAATGATGGGCTTCCTCAAATTGCCCTAGGTCTTCATGAGCAAGCAAGTTGGATGCACACCCACTTAGTTTTCTTTTGAGCTTTCAAACACTTATAGCTCTAGTGCATCCGTTGCATGGTAATCCCTACTCACTTGCATTGATATCGATTGACGGGCATCTCCATAGCCCATTAATTTGCCTAGTTGATGTGAGACTTTCTCCCTTTTTGTCTTCTCCTCACAAACACCATATTCTATTCCACCTATAGTGCTATATCCATCGCTCACGCTCATGTTTTGCGTGAAAGTTGAAAAGGCTTGAGAACATTAAAAGTATGAAACAATTGCTTGGCTTGTCATCGGGGTTGTGCATGATGTAATAGTTTGTGTGATGAAGATGGAGCACAGCCAGACTATATGATTTTGTAGGGATAACTTTCTTTTAGCTATGGTATTTTGAAAAGACATGATTGCTTTATTAGTATGCTTGAAGTATTATTGTCTTTTTTCAAATTATAGACTATTGCTTTGAATCACTCGTGTCTTAATATTCATGCCATGATTAGATTATATGATCAAGATTATGCTAGGTAGCATTCCACATCAAAATTTATCTTTTTTTAATCATTTACCTACTCGAGGACGAGCAGGAATTAAGCTTGGGGATGCTGATACGTCTCCATCGTATCTATAATTTTTGATTGTTTCATGCTAATATTCTACAACTTTCATATACTTTTGGCAACTTTTTATATTATTTTTGGGACTAACATATTGATCCAGTGCCCAGTGCGAGTTCCTGTTTGTTGCATGTTTTTTGTTTCCTAGAATATCCATATCAAATGGAGTCCAAACGCGATAAAAACTTACGAAGATATTTTTTGGAATATATGTGATTTTTGGAAAAAAATAATCAATGCGAGACGATGCCCGAGGGGGCCACAAGCCCTAGGGGCGCGCCCCCTACCCTGGGCACAGCCAGGAGACTTGTGGCCACCCTATAAGGCGGTTGGTGCCCTTCTTCGGCCGCAAGAAAGATATTATCCGGATAAAAATAGTGTTAAAATTTCAGCCCAATCGGAGTTACGGATCTCTGGGAATTTAAGAAACGGTGAAAGGCCAGAAAACAGGAACGGAGAAACAGAAGGAAACAGAGAGAGAGAGACATCCAATCTCGGAGGGGCTCCCGCCCCTCCGCCACCATGGAGGCCATGGACTAGAGGGGAAACCCTCCTCCCATCTAGGGGGGAGGTCAAGAAAGAAGAAGGAGAGTTACGGAACTCTGGGAATTTAAGAAATGGTGAAAGGCCAAAAAATAGGAACGCAGAAACAGAAGGAAACAGAGAGAGAGAGAGAGATCCAATCTCGGTGGGGCTCCCGCCCCTCCACCGCCATGGAGGCCATGGACCAGAGGGGAAACCCTCCTCCCATCTTGGGGGGAGGTCGAGAAATAAGGAGGAGGGGGCTCTCTCCCCCTCTCTTCCGGTGGCGCCGGAACACCACCGGGGCCATCATCGTGACGGCGATCTACACCAATAACTTCCGCCGTCGTCATCACCAACTCTCTCCCCCTCTATGCAATGGTGTAACCTCTATTTTATCCGCTATAATCTCTACTTAAACATGGTGGTCAACGCTATATATTATTTCCCAATGATGTATGGCTATCCTATGATGTTTGAGTAGATCCGTTTTGTCGTATGGGTTGATTGATGATCATGATTCGTTTGAGTTGTATGTTTTATTATTGGTGTTGTCCTATGGTGCTCTCCGTGTCACGCAAGCATGAGGGATCTCCATTGTAGGGTTTGCAATATGTTCATGATTCGCTTATGGTGGGTGGCGTGAGTGACAGAAGCACATACCCGAGTAAGTAGGTTGTTTGTGTATGGGAGGAAAGAGGACTTGATACTTTAATGCTATGGTTGGGTTTTACCTTAATGATCTTTAGTAGTTGCGGATGCTTGCCAGAGTTCCAATCATAAGTGCATATGATCCAAGTAGAGAAAGTATGTTAGCTTATGCCTCTCCCTTATATAAAATTCCAATAATGATTACCGGTCTTGTTATCGATTGCCTAGGGATAAATAACTTTCTTGTAACAAAAAGCTCTATATTAAAACTAACTTAATTGTTTCTTTATCTAAACAGCCCCTAACTTTTTTTACGTGCTCTTTATTATCTTGCAAACCTATCCCTTTACACCTACAAAGTACTTCTAGTTACATACTTGTTCTAGGTAAAGCGAACGTTAAGTGTGCGTAGAGTTGTATCATTGGTCGATAGAACTTGAGGGAATATTTGTTCTACCTTTAGCTCCTTGTTGGGTTCGACACTCTTACTTATTGAGAAAGGCTACAATTGATCCCCTATACTTGTGGGTTATCATCCATCACATCATTCTCCTAATGATGTGATCCTGTTATCAAGTGACAACACATGTCTATGGTTAGGAAACCTTAACCATCTTTGATCAACGAGCTACTCTAGTAGAGGCTTACTAGGGACACGGTATTTGTTTATGTATTCACACATGTATTTTAAGTTTCTGATCAATACAATTCTAGCATGAATAATAAACCTTTATCATGAATAAGGAAATATAATTATAACAACTTTATTATTGCCTCTAGGGAATATTTCTATCAGTCTCCCACTTGCACTTGATTCAATAATCTAGATTACATTGTAATGAATCTAACACCCATGGAGTCTTGGCGCTGATCATGTTTTGCTCATGGAAGGGGCTTAGTCAACGGGTCTGCTACATTCAGATCCGTATGTATTTTGCAAATTTCTATGTCTCCATCCTTGACCTTTTCACGAATGGAGTTGAAGCGTCTCTTGATGTGTTTGGTTCTCTTGTGAAACCTGGATTCCTTCGCTAAGGCAATTGCTCTAGTGTTGTCACAAAAGATTTTCATTGGACGCGATGCACTGGGTATTACACCCAGATCGGACATAAACCCCTTCATCCAGACTCCTTCATGCGCTGCTTCCGAAGCAGCTATGTACTCCGCTTCACACGTAGATCCCGCCACGACGCTCTGCTTGGAACTGCACCAACTGACAGCTCCACCATTCAATATAAATATGTATCCAGTTTGTGACTTAGAGTCATCCGAATCAGTGTCGAAGCTAGCATCGACGTAACCATTTACGACGAGCTCTTCGTCACCTCCATAAACGAGAAACATATCCTTGGTCCTTTTTAGGTAATTTAGGATGTTCTTGACCGCTGTCCAGTTATCCACTCCTGGATTACTTTGGTACCTCCCTACCAAACTTATGGCAAGGCACACATCAGGTCTGGTACACAGCATAGCATACATGATAGAACCTATGGCTGAGGCATGCATAGGGAATGACTTTCATTTTCTCTCTATATTCTGCCGTGGTCGGGCTTTGAGTCTGACTCAATTTCACACCTTGCAACACAGACGAGAACCCTTTCTTTGACTGATCCATTTTGAACTTCTTCAAAACTTTGTCAAGGTATGTGCTTTGTGAAAGTCCTATTAAGCGTCTCGACCTATCCCTATAGATCTTGATGCCCAATATATAAGCAGCTTCACCAAGGTCTTTCATTGAAAAATCCTTATTCAAGTATCCTTTTATGCTATCCAGAAATTCTATATCATTTCCAATCACCAATATGTCATCCACATATAATATCAGAAATGCTACAGAGCTCCCACTCACTTTCTTGTAAATCCAGGCTTCACCGTAAGTCTGTATAAAACCATATGCTTTGATCACCTCATCAAAGCGTATATTCCAACTTCAAGATGCTTGTACCAGTCCATAGATGGATTGCTGGATCTTGCACACTTTGTTAGCACCTTTAGGATCGACAAAACCTTCTGGTTGCATCATATACAACTCTTCTTTAAGAAATCCATTAAGGAATGCAGTTTTGACGTCCATTTGCCAGATTTCATAATTATAAAATGCGGCAATTGCTAACATGATTCAGATAGACTTAAGCATCGCTACGGTGAGAAAGTCTCATCGTAGTCAACGCCTTGAACTTGTCGAAAACCTTTTGCGACAAGTCGATCTTTGTAGATAGTGACATTACCATCAGCGCCTGTCTTCTTCTTGAAGATCCATTTATTCTCACTGGCTTGCCGATCATCGGGCAAGTCCACCAAAGTCCATACTTTGTTCTCATACATGGATCCTATCTCAGATTTCATGGCCTCAAGCCATTTATCGGAATCTGGGCTCATCATAGCTTCTTCATAGTTCGTAGGTTCGCCATGGTCTAATAACATGACTTCCAGGACAGGATTACCGTACCACTCTGGTGCGGAACATGTTCTGGTCGACCTACGAGGTCCTGTAGTAACTTGATCCGAAGTTTCATGATCATGATCATTATCTTCCTCTCTAGTTGGTGTAGGCATCATGGGAACGGTTTTCTCTGATGTGCTACTTTCCAATTCAAGAGAAGGTACAATTACCTAATCAAGTTCTACTTTCCTCCCACTCACTTCTTTCGAGAGAAACTCCTTTCTAGAACCCATTCTTGGCAACAAAGTTCTTGCCTTCGGATCTGTGGTAGAAGGTGTACCCAATAGTTTCCTTAGGGTATCCTATGAAGACACACTTCTCCGATTTGGGTTCGAGCTTATCAGGCTGAAGCCTTTTGACATAAGTGTCGCAACCCCAAACTTTAAGAAACGACAGCTTAGGTTTCTTGCCAAACCATAGTTCATACGGTGTCGTCTCAACGGATTTAGACGGTGCCCTATTTAACGTGAATGCAGCTGTCTCTAATGCATAACCCCAAAACGATAGTGGTAAATTGGTAAGAGACATCATAGATCGTACCATATATAATAAAGTACGGTTATGACGTTCGGACACACCATTACGCTGTGGTGTTCCAGGTGGCGTGAGTTGTGAAATTATTCCACATTGTTTTAAATGAAGGCCAAACTCGTAACTCAAATATTCCCCTCCGCGATCAGATCGTAGAAACTTTATTTTCTTGTTACGATGGTTCTCCACTTCACTCTGAAATTCTTTGAACTTTTCAAATGTTTCAAATTTGTGTTTCATTAAGTAGATATACCCATATCTGCTCAAATCATCTGTGAAGGTCAGAAAATAATGATACCCGCCGCGTGCCTCAACACTCATCGGACCGCATACATCGGTATGTATTATTTCCAATAAGTCATTAGCTCGCTCCATTGTTCCGGAGAACGGAGTTTTAGTCATCTTGCCCATGAGGCATGGTTCGCAAGTATCAAATAATTCATAATCAAGTGATTCCAAAAGTCCATTCGCATGGAGTTTCTTCATGCGCTTTACACCAATATGACCTAAACGGCAGTGCCACAAGTATGTTGCACTATCATTATCAACTTTGCATCTTTTGGCATCAATATTATGAATATGTGTGTCACTACGATCGAGATTTTTCAAGAATAGACCATTCATCAAAGGTGCATGACCATAAAAGATATTACTCACATAAATAGAACAACCATTATTCTCTGATTTAAATGAATAACCGTCTCGCATTAAACAAGATCTAGATATAATGTTCATGCTCAATGCTGGCACCAAATAACAATTATTGAGGTCTAAAACTAATCCCGAAGGTAGATGTAGAGGTAGTGTGTCGACGACGATCATATCGACCTTGGAACCATTCCCGACGCGCATCGTCACCTCGTCCTTAGCCAATCTTCGTTTATTCCGCAGCTCATGTTTCGAGTTACAAATATGAGCAACCGAACCAGTGTCAAATACCCAGACTATGAGCATTAGTAAGGTACACATCAATAACATGTATATCAAATATACCTTTGTTCACTTTGCCATCCTTCTTATCCGCCAAGTATTGGGGGTAGTTCCGCTTCCAGAGACCATTCCCTTTGCAGTAGAAGCACTTAGTTTCAGGCTTGGGTCCAGCTTTGGGCTTCTTCACGGGAGCGGCAACTTGCTTGCCATTCTTCTTGAAGTTCCCTTTCTTTCCCTTGCCCTTTTTCTTGAAACTAGTGGTCTTGTTAACCATCAACACTTGATGCTCCTTCTTGATTTCTACCTCCACGGCCTTAAGCATTGCGAAGAGCTCGGGAATCGTTTTCGTCATCCCTTGCATATTATAGTTCATCACGAAGCCTTTGTAGCTTGGTGGCAGTGACTGAAGAACTCTGTCAATAACACTCTCAACTGGAAGATCAATTCCCAGCTGAGTCAAGTGGTTATGATACCTAGACATTTTGAGTATGTGTTCACTAACAGAACTATTCTCCTCCATCTTGCAGCTAGAGTACTTATTGGAGACTTCATATCTCTCAACCCGAGCATTATCTTGAAATATCAACTTCAGCTCTTGGAACATCTCATATGCTCCATGACGTTCAAAACATCTTTGAAGTCCCGGTTCTAAGCCATAAAGCATGGCACACTGAACTATTGAGTAGTCATCAGATCGAGTCTGCCAGATGTTCATAACATCTGCAGTAGCTCCTGCAGCAGGTCTGTCACCTAGCAGTGCATCAAGGACATAATTCTTCTGTGCAGCAATGACGATAATCCTCAAGTTACGCACCAAGTCCATGTAGTTGCTACCATCATCTTTCAACTTAGCTTTCTCTAGGAACGCATTAAAATTCAGGGGAAGGGTAGCACGGGCCATTGATCTACAACATAGATATGCAAAAACTATTAAGACTAAGTTCATGATAAATTAAGTTCAATTAATCAAATTACTAATGACTCCCACTTAAATTATCATCCCTCAAGTTATCTAAGTGATACATGATCCAAATCAACTAACCCATGTCCGATCATCATGTGAGATGGGGTAGTCATCAATGGTGAACATCTCTACGTTGATCATATATACTATATGACTCACGTTCGACCTTTCGGTCTCCAGTGTTCTGAGACCATGTCTGTACATGCTAGGCTCGTCAAGTTTAACCCAAGTATTCTGCATGTGCAAAACTGTCTTACACATGTTGTATGTGAATGTAGAGTCTATCACACCCAATCATCACGAGGTGCTTCAAAATGACGAACTTTGGCAATGGTGCATACCCGGGGAGAACACTTTTATCTTGAAATTTAGTGAAGGGATCATCTTATAATGCTATCGTCGCTCTAAGCAAAATACGATGCATAAAGGATAAACATCACATGCAATCAAAATATGTGACATGATATGGCCATCATCATCTTGTGCTTTTGATCTCCATCTCCAAAGCATCGTCATGATCTCATCGTCACCGGCTCGACACCTTGATCTCCATCATTGCGTTGGGGTCGCCTCGCCAACTATTGCTTCTACAACTATTGCTAACGCATAGCAATAAAGTAAAGCAATTACACCACGCTTGCATTTCATACAATAATTAAGAGACAACCCTAAGGCTCCTGCAGGTTGTCGATATTACAAAACATGATCATCTCATACAACAACATATATCACATCATATCTTGACCATATCACATCACAACATGCCCTGGAAAAACATGTTAGACGTCCTCTACTTTGTTGTTGCAAGTTTTACGTGGCTGCTACGGGCTTCTAGCAAGAACCATTCTTACCTATGAAAAACCACAATGGTGATTATCAAGTTTGCTGTTTTAACCTTCTTCAAGGACCGGCCATAGTCAAATTTGATTCAACTAAAGTAGGAGAAACAGACACCCGCCAGCCACCTTTATGCAAAATAAGTTGCATGTCAGTCGGTGGAACCGGTCTCATGTGCATGGACATGTAAGGTTTGTCCGGGCCGCTTCATCCCACAATGACACCGAATCAAAATAAGACGTTGGTGGTAAGCAGTATGACCATCACCGCCCACAACTCCTTTGTGTTCTACTCGTGCATATCATCTACGCATAGACCTGGCTCGGATGCCACTGTTGGGGAATGTTGCATGGAAAACAAAAAAATTCTACGCACACGCAAGATCTATCCATGGAGATGCATAGCTACGAGTGGGGAGAGTGTGTCTACGTACCCTCATAGAACGTTTAGCAGAAGCGTTTATCAACGCGGTTGATGTAGTCGAACACCTTTGCGATCCAACCAATCAAGTACCGAACGTACGGCACCTCCATGCTCAGCACACGTTCAGCTCGATGACTTCCTCGCCTTCTTGATCTAGCAAGACGGATGAAGTAGTAGATGAGTTCCGGCAGCACGACAGCGTGGTGACGGTGGTGGTGAACCTGTTCCCGCTGGGCTTCGCCGTGCACTGCAGAAAACTAGACGGAGGACTAAACTGTGGAGAGGGGCGCTGCACACGGCTAAGAGATTTTCGTGGGTTGTGTGGCACCTCCTCCCTCTCATATATATAGGTGGGGGGAGGGGAGGCAGCCAGGGTGCACCCCAAGGTGTCTGAGCGGCCCCCTTGGGCGCCTGCACTTTGGCGCCCCCTTCCTTGTTTGCTTGCAGGGGGAAGGCAGGAGGGGGTGGCGCCCCCCCTTTCGTTCCTCTTAGGTGGAGGGAAAGAAAGAGGGGCTAGCCCTCCCCCTTACCATCCATAGGGCCAGAGGCCAAGAGGAGGGGCACGCCAGCCCCTTGTGGGCTGGTGTGTTCCCCTCTCTTGGCACATAAGGCCAATTAACCTCCCGGGGCTTCCCGGAACCCCTTCCGGTGATCCGATGACTACCCGATACAATCCGAAACCTTTCCATTGACCAAATAGCATCGTCCTATATATCAATCTTTACCTCCGAACCATTCCGGAGCTCCTCGTCATGTCCGTGATCTCATCCGGGACTCCGAACAACATTCGGTCACCAAATCACATAACTCATATAATACTATATCGTCAACGAACATTAAGCGTGCGGACCCTACGGGTTCGAGAATGATGTAGGCATGACCGAGACGCCTCTTTGGTCAATAACCAATAGCGGAACCTGGATGCCCATATTGGTTCCTACATATTCTATGAAGATCTTTGTCGGTCGAATCTTTATGACAACATACGTAATTCCGTTTGTCTGTCGGTATGTTACTTGCCCGAGATTCGATCGTCGGTATCTTCATACCTAGTTCAATCTCGTTACCGGCAAGTCTCTTTACTCATTCCGTAATACATCAACTCGTAACTAACTCATTAGTCATTTTGCTTGCAAGCTTTTTGTGATGTGTATTACCGAGAGGGCCCAGAGATACCTCTCCGATACACGGAGTGACAAATCCTAATCTCGATCCATGCCAACTCTACAGACACCTTCGGAGATACCTGTAGAGCATCTTTATGATCACCCAGTTATGTTGTGACGTTTGATAGCACACAAGGTATTCTTCTGGTATGCGGGAGTTGTATGATCTCATAGTCGAAGGAATATGTATTTGACATTAAGAAAACAATAGCATTAAACTGAACGATCATATGCTAAGCTAACGGATGGGTCTTATCCATCACATCATTCTCCTAATGATGTGATCCCGTTATCAAGTGACAACATGTGTCTATGCTTAAGAAACCTTAACCATCTTTGATCAATGAGCTAGTCTAGTAGAGGCTTACTAGGGACACAGTATTTGTTTATGTATTCACACGTGTATTTTATGTTTCCGATCAATACAATTGTAGAATGAATAATAAACCTTTATCGTGAATAAGGAAATATAATAATAACAACTTTATTATTGCCTCTAGGGCATTTTTCCATCAAAAGGGAAACACCGACTCATTAAAGTACACGTGCCGTGAGGTGTGCACATGGTGGGAGACAGGGTCATAACACCAGTAACCTTTGGTGTTGGAGGGATAGCCGAGGAAGATACACGGGAGTGATCGTGGTGCGATTTTGTGGGGGGGGGGGGGGGGGTGGACGCAGTGCTAGGAGAGCAGAGGCAGCCGAAGATGCGGAGACCGTCGTAGGATGGGGGCGCACCAAAGAGGAGGTTGTGAGGGGCGTAGTTCCAACGAGGATGACACAGACGGATGTTAAGAAGGAGGGTGGCGGTGGCGAGAGCGTCAGGCCAAAACCTGGGAGGTACGTTGTAATGAAAGAGTAATGTACGAACGCAGTCATTAAGAGTGCGGAGGATGCGCTCAGCACGACCGTTGTGTTGGGACATGTAAGGACAGGTTAGGAGGAATGACGCCCCCGATTCAATCGTACACTAATTATACACGCAAACGTGTACGATCAAGATCAGGGACTCACTGGAAGATATCACAACACAACTCTAAACACAAATTAAGTCATACAAGCATCATATTACAAGCCAGGGGCCTCGAGGGCTCGAATACAAGTGCTCGAACATAAACGAGTAAGCGGAAGCAACAATATCTGAGTACAGACATAAGTTAAACAAGGTGCCATAAGATGGCTATCACAAACATGGATACAGATCGAAGAGGCGCATGCCTCCTGCCTAGGATCCTCCTAAACTACTTCTGGTTGTCGGCGGCCTGCACGTAGTAGTAGGCACTCTCGGTGTAGTAGGAGTCGTCAAAGGTGGCGTCTGGCTCCGGGGCTCCAGCATCTAGTTGCGACATTCGAGAAGAATGGAAAAGGGGGAAAGGAGGGAGCAAAGCAACCGTGAGTACTCATCCAAAGTACTCGCAAGCAAGGATCTACACTACATATGCATCGATATCAATGAAATGGGTAGTATCTGTGGACTGAACTGCAGAATGCCAGAATAAGAGGGGGAGAAGCTAGTACTATCAAAGATTACGCTTCTGGGAGCCTCCATCTTGAAGCATATAGAAGAGAGTAGCTGGTAAGTTCACCAAGTAACAACGTATAGCATAATCCTACCCGGCGATCCTCGCCTTGACACCCTACGAGAGAGCGATCAGTAGGTTGTATCTGGCACTTGAAAAGGTGTGTTTTATTAAGTATATGGTTCTAGTTGTCATGAGGTCAGAATACAACTCCAAGTCGTCCTGTTACCATGGACACAGCTATTCGAATAGATCAATCTTCCCTGCAGGGGTGCACCACATTACCCGACACATTCAATCCCTCTGGCCGGGCACACTTTCCTAGGTCAGGTCCGGCCTCAGAAGATGAACATGTCGCAGCCCTACCTAGGCCCAACAGAAAGGTCAACACGCCAGTCTAAATCCTAAGCGCGCAGGGGTCTTGGGCCCATCGCCCTTTGCACTCTTGCATGTTGCGAACGTGGCCGGCGAGCAGACCTGGCAACCCACACTACAAGGCGGATGCTTTACGCGGTCCAAGACGGCGCACGCCACTCAGTCGCTGACGTTTGGAACGCTTTGGCTGATACTATGACGTCGGTTGCCCATATCTTGTCCCATGTGGCGGTTAGTGCGTATAGGTCAATACCAACTCAGATCAAATACCCAATCTCGTTAAGCGTGTTATTTGAAGTAACCGGGGACGCCGACCAGGGACCTGGCCCACCTATCTCCTAGGTGGTCACAACATGCCCTGTCGCTCCACCACAAAGTAACACTCGGGGGCCGTCGGGAACCCAGGCCCACCACTACCTGGGAGGAACCACCTGCCCCTTCCGTGCCCACATCCGAATAGTAACATAAGTATGTAATAGCATATAGTATAAACCCGTGATCACCTCCCGAGTGATCACTGCCCAGTAGTATAGCATGGCAGACCGACAAGAATGAAGGGCCACTGATCTAATACTAGCAACCTATACTAAGCATACAGGATTGCAGGTAAAGGTAACAACAGAAGTAACAAGGACAGGCTATGCAGCAGAATAGGATCATCCGAAAGCAGTAACACTACTCTAATGCAAGTAGTAGAGGGAAAAGAGTAGGCGATATCGGGATGATCAAGGGGGTTTGCTTGCCTGGAAGCTCTGTTGAGAAGGAGGGGTCGTCAATAGCGTAGTCGATCAGGGCAGCAGTGGCGTCAGTCTCGAAGTCTACCGAAGAGAAGAGGGGGAAGAAACAATAAATACAAATGCAAAAAGATGCATCACGATGCATGATGTCGCTTGAACTACGTCGGTATTTCCCCAAAGAGGTAGGGATGATGCAGTACAGCTACGGTAGGTATTTCCCTCAGTTATGAAACCAAGGTTATCGAACCAGTAGGAGAACCGAGCAACACTATGTAAATGGTACCTGCACACAAAGAACAAATACTTGCAACCTAACGCGTAAGAGGGGTTGTCAATCCCTCTCGGGTAAAAGATAGATTGGTTTGTATAATTTTGGATAAATAGATCTCGCGATAAAACAAAATAAAATAAATAAAGAAAAAGTGCAGCAAGGTATTTTTGGGTTTTTAGAATAATAGATCTGAAAACAAAAGCAAATAAAAATAGACCTCAAAGCAAATATGATAAAGAATAGACCCGGGGGCCGTAGATTTCACTAGTGGCTTCTCTCGAGAAAAATAGCATACGATGGGTAAACAAATTACTGTTGGGCAATTGATAGAACTTCAAATAATTATGACGATATCCAGACAATGATCATTATATAGGCATCACGTCCAAGATTAGTAGACCGACTCCTGCCTGCATCTACTACTATTACTCCACAGATCGATCGCTATCCAGCATGCATCTAGTGTATTAAGTTCATGGAAAAACGGAGTAATGCAATAAGAACGATGACATGATATAGACAAGATCTATTCATGTAGGAATAGACCCCATCTTGTTATCCTTAATGGCAACGATCAATACGTGTCTTGCTGCCCCTTCTGTTACTAGGAAAGAACACCGCATGACCGAACCCATCACGAAGCACCTCTTCCCATGGCAAGAAAAATCGATCTAGTCGTCCTAACTAAACCAAAGATTCGAAGAAGAAATACGAGGCTATAAGTAATCATGCATATAATAGATCAAAGAAACTCAAATAACTTTCATGGATAAATAGATCTGATCATAAACTCAAAGTTCATCGGATCCCAACAAACACACCACAAAAAGAGTTACATCAAATAGATCTCCAAGAGACCATTATATTAAGAATCAAAAGAGAGAGAGAAAGCCATCTAGCTACTAACGACGGACCCGTAGGTCTACAATGAACTACTCCCGCATCATCGGAGAGGCACCAATGAGGATGATGAACCCCTCCGTGATGGTGTCTAGATTGGATCTGGTGGTTCTATAACTTGCGGCGGCTGGAATTGTGTTTCGTCAACTCCCATAGGGTTTTTGGATTTTTGGGGTATTTATAGAGCAAAGAGGCTGTGCGGGAGGCGACCGAGGTGGGCACAACCCACCAGGGGCGCCTGGGCCCCCAGGCGTGCCCAGGTGGGTTGTGCTCCCCTTGGAGCCCCCCTCTGGTACTTCTTTGGCCCAACAGGTGTCTTCTGGTCCAGAAAAAATCTCCAAAAAGTTGCGCTGCGTTTGGACTCCGTTTGGTATTGATTTTCTGCGAAGTAAAAAAAGCAAAAAACAGCAACTGGCATTGGGCACTATGTCAATAGGTTACTCCCAAAAAAAATGATATAAAGTTGCTATAAAATGATTGTAAAACATCCAAGAGTGATAATATAACAGCATGGAAAAAGCAAAAATTATAGATACGTTGGAGACGTATCAGCATCCCCAAGCTTAATTCCTACTCGTCCTCGAGTAGGTAAATGATAAAAACAGAATTTTTGATGTGGAATGCTGCCTAACATGTTCGTCACATATTCCTTTCTTTTGAAGCATGGACATTTGGAATTTTATATGATTCAAAGCAATAGTCTAGTTTGGACATGAAGATTTCAATACTCAAGCATATCAACAAGCAACCGTGTCTTTCAAAATATCAACACTAAAGCAAGTTATCCCTAGCCCATTATGCTCAATCATTGATCCATTCATGAAACACACTCGCATATTAGCTACACCCAATGCTCAAGTACGATCATAGTGCCCCTTAGTTGGTGCCTTATAAGAGAGGATGGAGACTCAAATAAAAATAAAAATTGCATAAAGTAAATAGAAAGGCCCTTCGCAGAGGGAAGTAGGGATTTGTAGAGGTGCCAGAGCTCAAAGCGAAAAAATAGAGAGAAAACATTTAGGGTGGCATGCTTTTCCTGTCAACGGAAACGATCGAGTAGTTCCCAATACTTTCCATGCTAGATATATCATAGGCGGTTTCCAAACAGAAAATAAAGTTTATCCCTTTTTCCACCATACTTTCACATTCCATTGCTAGCCGTATCCACGGGTGCCGTACATACCAACACTTTCCAAGGAATTTATTATTTGACAACATAAAGTAAATTCATTTTTCATTTCGGGACTGGGCATCCCTAATATCTTTGCCGTACTCTTGTGCAATGACAAGTAAATAAACACTAATGTTGAGAATAACACATCTAGCATGGAAAAATATCAGCCACCCCCTACCGTTTCATGAGCAGTACGAGCACACAAAAAGGAAATTTATTTTGAAAATTAGAGATGGCACATTCAAATTTGCTTAGAACGGCACGGAAATACCGCATATAGGTAGGTATAGTGGACTCATATGCCAAAACTGGGTTTAAGGATTTTGGATGCACAAGCAGTATTCCTACTTAGTACAAGTGAAGGCTAGCAAAAAGATTGAGAAGCACCCAACCAAGAAACGAAAAATCACATAAGTGTGCATTAAGCATAACTAATGCCGAATAATGCACCACAAGTAGGATGTAATTTCATTGCATAACTATTGACTTTCGTGCTTGCATAGGGAATCACAAACTTTAACACCAATATTCTTACTAAAGCACAATTACTCATCAACATGACTCACATATCACTATCATCATATCGCAAAATTATTACAAAGAATCAAGTTTATTTTGTCCAATGATCTTCCTGAAAGTTTTTATTATATCCCTCTTGAATATCTATAACTTTGGGACTAGTTTCATATGTTGCTTTTGATAGCTCAAACAAATCTAAGTGAAGAACATGAGCATAATTTTTTTGTCTCTCAAAATAATATAAGTGAAGCATGAGAAATTCTCTTCAAAAATTACTAAATCTCAAATAAATCTAAGTGAAGCATGAGAGCATTTCTTCAAAAACATTAAAGCACACCGTGCTAAAAAAGATATAAGGGAAGCACTAGAGCAATTCCATAGCTCAAAAAATTTAAGTGAAGCACATAGAGCAATTCTAACAAATCATAGCATAATTTTGGCTCTCTCAAATATGTGTGTTCAGCAAGGATACTTGACACAAAACAAAAAGAAAAACAAGCAAAGACTCATATAATACAAGACGCTCTAAGCAAAACTCATGATATGTGACGAATAAAAATATAGCTCCAAGTAAAATACCGATGGTCGTTAGAAGAGAAAGGGGATGCCACTCAGGGCATCCCCAAGCTTAGTTGCTTGTTTTTCTTTGAATATTACCTTGGGGTGCCATGGGCATCCCCAAGCTTAGGCTCTTCTTACTCCTTATTCCTTCATCCATCGTGATCTCACCCAAAACTTGAAAACTTCAATCACACAAAACTTAACAAAACCTTCGTGTGATCCGTTAGTATAACAAAGCAAATCACCAATATAAGTACTATTGCAAACCCATTCATATTCTATTATTGCATTATATCTACTGTATTCCAACTTTTCTATGGCTCATACCCCCCGATACAACACATAGATTCATCAAAATAAGCACACAATACAACGAAAACAAAATCTGTCTAAAACAGAACAGTCTGTAGCAATCTGAAAACTTCGTATACTTATATAACTCCAAAAATTCTGAAAATTAGGAAAACGTAGGCAATTTGTATATCAATCTTGTGTAAAAAATTCAGAATTTTTCGTTGCTTCTGTGATTTTTTAAAATTATTTTACTGGACACAAAAGTTTCTGTTTTCCAGCAAGATCAAATCAACTATCACCCAACATGATCCCAAAGGCTTTGCTTGGCCCCAAACACTAATTAAAACATAAAATCACAATCATAACAGAGGCATAATTGTGCAAACACTCAAGAATAGAAAGAAAAAGGAAAAATAAATTTTATTCATTGGTTTGCCTCCCAACAAGCGCTATCGTTTTATGCCCCTAGCTAGGCATAAAGCATAGATTCAAGTATTATCATCTTTTAGTTCTTGATCCATAAGATGCCCTCATGATTGATTCATATGGTGGATTGATTCTTGTTCTAGGGAAGTGTTTCATTCCCTTTCTTAGTGGAAATTGAAACTTAATATTGCCTTCTTTCATATCAATCACGACACCAATAGTACGTAAAAACGGTTTACCAAGTATAATGGGACAAGACGGATTGCAATCAATATCAAGAACAATAAAATCTATGGGCACATAATTCCTATTTGCAAGAATAAGAACATCATTAATTCTTCCCGTAGGATTTTTAATAGTAGAATCCGCCAAGTGCAAATTTAAAGAACACTCTTCAATATTGGTAAGACCAAGCACAACACATAAAGATTTCGGAATTGTGGAAACACTAGCACCCAAATCACATAAAGAAAAACACTCATAATTTTTAATATTGACTTTAATGGTAGGTTCCCATTCATCATGTAATTTTCTAGGAATTGAGATCTCTAATTCCAACTTTTCTTCCAAAGCTTTCATCATGGCATCTACGATATGTTTAGTAAAAGCTTTATTTTGTTCATAAGCATGGGGTGAATTAATCATGGATTGCAATAAATAAATACAATCAATCAAAGAGCAATTATCATAATTAAAGTCTTTGTAATCCAAAAGAGTGGGCACATCACTAGTTAAAGTTTTGACCTCCCCAAACCCACTTTCATCAATTTTTTCATCAAGATTTTCACCCTCCAAATTATCGGGACGCCTTCTAACTAAAGTTGACTCTTCTTCAGTCCCTTTATCATCAATTTTAATCTTACTAAACAAAGAATCAATAGAAGAAACACCAATCACTTTAAGATCTTCATCATTTTTATGAATCAATCACTAGAAAACGCTCTTTCTAAAAATTCTCTTTTAACTCTAAGCATAGCTGTTCTTTTCTTACTTTCATCCATAGAAACATATAAAGCTTTAATTGATTCCTCAAACTTAGGCACAAAAAAATTCAACTTGAGATTTTCTACATCATGAGAAATTCTATCAATGCTTCTAGACATATCATCAATCTTATTCAACTTTTCTTCTATCGTATTGTTGAAAACCTTTTGAGCATTAATAAATTCTTTAATATTATTCTCAAGATCAAAGGTTGTCGGAGTAAATGACCATGGGTAGCCCCATCAGCTCCCTTTGCTATTTCAAGGCATCGGGGCAGGCTGCGCCCCTCAAACATCAAGGACAAGGGCCGCCTTCTTGAGGCCGGCTGGTGCAAGCAGCCGGTTGCCGGGAGGCGGCGGAGTCCACAAGACGGCCATGAAACAGGCCGACTCCTGGACGGGCGGCTTCCTGGGAAGCCGGGTCCTAGCAGGCGGCCCCTCACGCCCTCAAAGTCAGCACCAACTTAAACATGACGAGATGGGGCATGGCTACAGTGCAAACCTGCCAACCCCGAAGCCTGGGCCGAACGTGGCCACAGAGCGATGTACGGAGCAGGCGTCCCACGCCCAGAGCGGGACTGTTGCCATGCCGCCCGTGACATCACCCATGGCAGAGGAGGCCATGCTCCCGCGACGTGCGGCCAGTATGGCCCACAGGCGGCGGGTCCTACCATTCCGTGAGAAGCCAGAAGGCGGCAAGCCTAGACCAGCCGGCTCAGAAGAGAGGTCGGCCCTCGGCAGGCGGCCTTCTCTCTCCCTTAAAGTCTGTGCGCCATTAACCAGATATGACGGGGTGTGGCTACAGTGAACGCCCGCCGGGCGGCAGGACTGTACCCACGCTCCCCCTGACGAGGCCTTCGTCATCAGGAGCATCACTACAACGTAAAGTGGTCAACCCTGGCCCGCAGACGGCGGGACCCACCTGTCGGCGGAGAAGCCGGCGACCAGCGACGCTGACCGCCGGGCCACGCGGCAATCCGGATTACCGTTGTACCCCTGGGGGTAGACCTAACCCCCCGGGTTACCCCATGCAAGGGGTTGGAACCTTGGAGAACACCACAACCGAGCACCCGACGTGCCACACATTCACGTAGAGAGAGTGGAGTGGAGCTAGCCTTGCCCTTCTTCCTCCTCTAGCCAAACAGCTCCAGGAGCAAGCTTGTAGCTACTTGTTGAAGTAGTGATCACGCGGAGACCCCGCAGAGCAGGACTAGGGGTGTTATCTCCTAGGAGAGCCCCGAACCTGGGTAAGATTTGCAAGCGTACACGGTCTCGCTCACTCCCGCTTCTAGAGCCCGGCGACGTACTTTTGTCCCCATCCACGATAAGCCATCCCCTGGCATATGTCGCACGATACCCCCGACATTTGGCGCCCACCGTGGGGCTAGGTGCACCGTCGTCCAGAAACACGTTCTGGACGGCAACCCTCTTCCTCCCTGGTGATCGCAGCCAGCCCGGCATGCCCGACGGCATTTGCGTCGACACGCTGCGCGGCGTGGAGGTTGTTTGTGCCGCAAGCAACCTCGCTGATCTCATCGGCGGGATCCGCCTCTTCGACGAGCCTGCACTCAACACGGGCGCAGCTAGCTCCGAGAGCTGCCTCGTCGATCTCCTCGGCAAGCTTCACATCACCGATGAGTCAGTCTCCGACCCGGAGTCCGTTGGCTCCACCGACCTGCTCGTCGACATGGTCGTCGACACTGACGTCGCGCTTCCTGATGCCTTTCCCGGTGACGTGGTGATCTTCGACGATCCACTTCCCGCTGCAGACAGCAGCGCCGACACCAGCACCGTCACTGAGGTGCTGGTCATCAGCCACGACGGAACCTCCGACCAGGCCGGCCGGGACCCGTTGCAGGCGGCAATGCGGGACCTGTCCGCTCCCGTAGCGCCCGGTGCGAGCGGTGAAACGCTGGAGGCATGCCGTATCGCACTTCTCGACAGCGCCAACAAGTTGGCGGCCATGAGACACCTCACTGAGGCTTACCACCGCGAGATCGACCGCGCCGTCTGCGGCACACCGGCTGCTGGCGAACCCAGCCGCGTGGGCACGGTACGGCAGCGTGGCGCCGCCATCGACAGCATGTTGGGGGCCGACCGCCCGGTCTACGCCACGCCCATTTAGAACTTGCACGCCGCACGGGCAGTGGCAGACGAGCTGGACCGCCTGGAGGGCGACGAACATCGCTGCATGACGGAGCGCGTCCAGCAGCTCATCGACGCGGCCACCGCGCAGTAAGAAGCCGACCACCGCGTGGTGGAACCGGGCCTACAGGCTGGGAACCTTCCCCCTCACCGAGAGCACGGCGCGACCTCCCGGACACCGAAAGCCGGCGCCCGTGACCAAGAGCCGGCTGCTAGCCGCAGCCGCACCCGCATTTCCATCGAGCGCGACCAAGACGGCCGCCTACGAGCTGTGGAACGGCGGGACGGTCGTCCGCCTCTCCCGCGCAGGGAGAGGCGCGCCTCCCCGCCGCCTGTTGAGCATCCGACTCTCGGAGGCCGGCTGGGCCCCCGCGAAGGAGTCGGAGAGAACGACGCCCGCAACCGGATCGACCGCTTGGCTTGGTCCCTGGCGTTGGAAGAAGAAGATGCAATTGGCCCGCCTTGTTTCGGCCCCCGCATTCACGATGAGCCCTTCCCCAAAGGATTCTCGCTCCCTCGGGACACTCCTAAGTACAACGGCTCTGTGAAGCCGGAAGATTGGCTGGTCGACTACTCCACTGCCGTCAACATAGCGAATGGCAACAAGCGTGTCGCCGTGAAGTATGTTCCGCTCATGCTCCAGGGCACGGCCCGGACATGGCTGAACAGCCTCAAACCCTACAGCGTCAACAGCTGGCTAGACTTCACCGAAGTTTTCATCCGCAACTTCACCAGCACCTACAAGCGGCCGCCCAAGCCTCACCAGCTCTCCCTGTGCATCCAGGGCCCGATCGAGTCCACCCACGAATACTTAACGCGGTGGGCCGAGCTGCACAACTCCTGCGAAGGGGTTCATGAGGTGCAAGCCATTGAATACTTCACTGCCGGGTGCCGGGAGGGCACCCTACTCAAGCACCGGCTCCTCTGCGACGAGCCGGCCACGCTCGACGAGCTGTTGATCACAGCGAACAAGTATGCCACTGCCGACTCCTCCATGAAGTCGGAACTCCGGGTGGATGTGTCAGGAAAGCTGCTCCCTCCGGCTCCTCAAACACCGGCTGGTGATTCCAGTCGGGGCCAACAGTCAAACGACAATAAGCGCAAGGCCTCGCAGCCGGCTACCACCAGCCGGCAGGTGGCGACAGTCGAAGACCAACAGCCAGAAGGGCAGCCCGGCCCCAAACGCCAGAGGGGCGGCAAGCCTGCCTGGTTGCCCGCCTTCTCGTTTGAGCAAACCCTCGACGCTCCCTGCAAGTTCCACAGCGGCGCGAAGCCATCCAACCACACCACCCGGAAGTGCCACTGGCTCACCCGCATCGCCAGATGCGAAGGGCTGCCTCCGCCGCCTGCTGACCCGCCGCCTTCGCCTCCCCAGCAGCCGGCAGTCCGACCAGTCGACGCGATCCAAGACGAGTTTCCGAAAGAGCATGGAGCTTACGTCGTCTTCACCGGCATGACTGACGATAGGCATAGCCGGCGTCAACAGCGCCGAGAAGTGAACACTGTCACCTCTGAAGCCCCAGAGTTCATGCACTGGTCGGAGAAGCCGATCAGTTGGAGCCGAGCTGACCACCCGGAGGTGATGCCTTCTCCGGGTTCCTATGCCCTGGTGTTGGATGCCACCTTCGCAACGGAGAGGCGAGCTGCTCGTTTCCCCCGAATTCTGATAGACGGCGGTAGCAGCATCAACATCCTCTACCGCGACACCATGGAGAAGTTGTGCATCAAAGAGAAACAGCTCCAACCCAGCCGGACTGTCTTCCATGGCATTGTGCCTGGCCTATCCTGCTCACCAATCGGCAAGATCAAGATAGATGTCCTCTTTGGAGACAGGAGTCACTTCCGCTGAGAGCCAATCTGGTTCGAGGTGGTTGACCTTGAGAGCCCCTACCATGCGTTGCTTGGCCGGCCTGCTCTGGCCAAGTTCATGGTGGTCCCCCACTACGCCTACCTCAAGATGAAGATGCCGGGCACCAAGGGCATTATCACCATAGCCGGCGACTACCAGAAGTCTGTGGAGTGTGCTGCAGCCAGCAGTCGGCTGGCCGAGTCCCTTGTGATTGCTGCCGAGAAGCGGCTCCTTGATTGGGTTGTGGCCATGGCCGGCAAGCAGCCGGACCTATCGCCAGGTCCCAAGGAGTCAGAAGCTCAGGGCTCTTTCCAGCCGGCCAAAGAAACCAAGAAGATACCCTTGGACCCAGAGCACCCGGAGAAGTTCGCTGTCATAGGAGCTCACCTTGACAGCAAATAGGAAGGCGAGCTCGTCGATTTCCTCCGTGAGAATCGGGACATCTTTGCGTGGTCTCCAAAGGACATGCCGGGTGTTCCGACGGATTTCGCCGAGCACAAGCTACATGTCAGAGCAGATGCAAAACCAGTCAGACAACCCCTCCACCGCTTGTCGGAGGAGAAGAGAGGAATTGTTGGTGAAGAGATAGCCCGGCTTCTAGCAGCCGGCTTCATTATGGAAGTATTCTTCCGAGAGTGGCTAGCCAACCCAGTCCTTGTACTAAAGAAGAATAACAAATGGCGCATGTGTATTGACTACACCAGCCTCAACAAAGCTTGCCCAAAGGATCCGTTCGCATTGCCCCGGATCGAACAAGTGATAGACTCCACAGCCGGATGCGAGCTGTTGAGTTTCTTGGATGCCTATTCGGGGTACCACCAGATTAAGTTAAGCCCGGCCGACCGCCTGAAGACCGCCTTCATCACACCATTCGGAGCCTTCTACTACCGGACCATGACATTCGGCTTGAGAAATGCCGGTGCCATGTTCCAGCTTTGCATGCAGAAGTGCCTCCTCAAGCAACTCGGCCGAAATGCCCATGTCTATGTAGACGATATTGTGGTGAAGACGGAGAAGCGCGGTACCCTCCTGGAAGATCTCAAGGAAACTTTTGATACTCTGCGCCGTTTTCAAATCAAGCTCAACCCAGAGAAGTGTGTCTTTGGAGTGCCAGCCGGCCAGCTCCTCGGTTTCCTTGTCTCAGAACGCGGCATAGAGTGCAACCCTGTCAAGATCAAGGCCATCGAGAGGATGAAGAGGCCCACCCGACTGCGAGACGTCCAGAAGATCACTGGCTGCTTGGCATCCATCAGCCGCTTCATCAGTCGGCTGGGCGAGATGGCCCTTCCCCTGTACCAGCTGATGAAGAAGACCACTCATTTCGAGTGGAACGACAAGGCGGACGAGGCATTCCTCCAGCTCAAGAAGATGTTGACCACGCCGCCCGTCCTGGCCGCCCCGGCTGCCAAGGAGCCTATGCTTCTCTACATCGCCGCCACCAGCCGGGTGGTCAGTACAGTTATGGTGGTAGAGCGCCAAGAGGACGGCAAGGCGCTGCCGGTCCAGAGGCCCGTCTACTACTTGAGTGAGGTGCTGTCGGCTTCCAAACAGAACTACCCCCATTACCAAATGTTGTGGTATGGCCAAGAAGCTCAAGCTGTACTTTCAAGAGCATGCCATCACGGTCGTCTGCACCGCCCCGCTTGCGGAGATCATAGGCAGCAGAGACGCATCGGGCCAAGTGGCCAAGTGGGCCATCGAGCTGGCTCCCTACACCATCTTCTACCAGCCTCGCGACGCCATCAAGTCCCAAGCACTGGCCGACTTCCTCGTCGACTGGGCCGAGACCCAGTACCTGTCGCCAGCTCCAGACTCCACTCATTGGCGGATGCACTTTGATGG
Organism: Thinopyrum elongatum; assembly: GCA_011799875.1. Lineage (NCBI taxonomy): Eukaryota > Viridiplantae > Streptophyta > Magnoliopsida > Poales > Poaceae > Thinopyrum > Thinopyrum elongatum. The sequence continues at coordinate 470,135,547 of CM022301.1, forward strand.
CTCGAAGATGCACACCTGTTTGGGAGCCGGCGTCGTCCTCACCTCTCCCAAAGGCGAAAAGCTCAGATACGCGCTGTAAATCCACTTTGCCGCCTCCAACAACGTGGCCGAGTACGAGGCGCTAGTACACGGACTCCGGCTGGCCAAGGAGATTGGCATCCACCGGATTCTGTGCTACGGCGATTCGGACTTGGTGGTCCAACAGTCGTCCGGCGACTGGGACGCCAAGGATGCAAATATGGCGAGCTACCGCTTCCTCGTCCAGCAAATCAGCGGATACTTTGATGGGTGCGAGTTCCTTCACGTGCCACGGGTCGACAACGAGCAAGCAGATGCCCTGGCGCGGATCGGCTCCACCAAGCAAGCCATACCAGCCGGCGTGTCCCTTCAGTGCCTCCGCAAGCCGTCTATCAAGCCTTCCCCGGAATCAGAATCCATCTTCGTGCCGGTTGCCCCCGAAGCAGTCGGATCCGATTCGGGGGCTGCAGCAGCCGGCCCGGGGACTTCGGCAGGCGGCACGGGGACTGCAGCAGCCGCACCCGGCCCGGGGACTTTGTAACCCGGCCCGAGGACTGCAGCAGCCGGCCTGGGGACTTCGGCAAGCGGCTCGGGGACTGCAGCAGTCGCACCTGGCCCGGGGACTCCACAACCCAGCCCGGGGGCTGCAGCAGTCGGCCCGGGGACTTCAACAGCACAGCAAGACGCAGCCGACTCCACCCCGCCACCTCCCAGCCCAACCGCCCTAGTTTCAGTGGCCGTAATGACGGTGGATGAAGTCGAAGCACCATCATGGGCGCAGCCCATCCTCAACTTTCTGGTAAGCGGAGAGCTGCCAGTTGATGAGATCTCGGCCCGGTAGGTGCAACGCCGGGCAGGAGCTTACACGATAGTAAACAGAGAGCTTGTCAGGCGCAGCGTGACCGACGTTTTCCAACGCTGCGTCGAACCAGAGAAAGGCAAGGCAATCCTCAGAGACATACATCAAGGCGAGTGCGGCTACCACGCGGCCTCCAGATCCCTTGTCACCAAAGCTTTCCGCCATGGTTTCTTCTGGCCGACGGCTTTGGAGGACGCCAAGGATTTGGTCAAGAAATGCAAGGGGTGCCAAAAATTCAGCTCCAAGCAACATCTGCCGGCTTCCGCACTCAAGACCATCCCCCTTACCTGGCCCTTTGCCGTCTGGGGGCTGGACATGGTGGGCCCATTCAAGACAGCACGCGGTGGCATGACCCATCTGCTGGTCGCCGTGGACAAATTCACCAAGTGGATTGAAGCAAAACCAATCAAGAAACTAAACGGTCCGACTACTGTGACCTTCATCGCAGATATCACCGTCCGGTACGGTGTACCACACAGCATCATCTCCGACAATGGCACTAACTTTGCCAAAGGCGCCTTGGCCCGTTTCTGCTCGACGCAGGGCATTCGACTGGACTTAGCGTCCGTTGCCCATCCGCAGTCAAACGGCCAGGTAGAACGAGCAAACGGCCTCATCTTATCCGGCATCAAACCCCGACTGGTCGAGCCGCTGGAGCGCTCGGCCGGCTGCTGGATCAACGAGCTGCCAGCCGTCCTCTGGAGTCTCCGCACCACTCCTAACTGATCAACCGGTTTCACTCCCTTCTTCCTCGTATACGGGGCCGAGGCCGTCATCCCAACTGACGTCGAGTTCGACTCGCCTCGCGTCACCATGTACACGGAGGCGGAGGCGAATGAAGCATGAGAAGACGGCATCGATCTGCTGGAAGAAGGCCGGCTGTTAGCCCTTAGCCGGTCCGCCATCTACCAGCAGAGCCTGCACCGCTACTACAGTCGGAAGGTCAAGCCGCGATCCTTCCAAGAGGGAGACCTTGTGCTCCGGCTGATCCAGCGAACAGCCGGCCAGCACAAGCTCTCGGCCCCTTGGGAAGGCCCCTTCATCATCAGCAGAGCCTTGGGCAACGACTCCTATTACCTCATCGACGCGCAGAAGCCCAGGGCACGCAAAAGGGACGATTCCGGCAAGGAAGCAGAGCGCCCATGGAACGTAAATCTTCTCCGAAGATTTTACAGTTAAATACAGTATGTACCACGCGACCTTTTGTACTAAGGGCAAAGGCACCGGGTCCCTCGAGGAGCACTCGGAGGCTACCTTTCTTATCCGAATGATAAGTTTCATGCCTGTGAGTATGTTATTTCATTCCTCCGCCCGGCACCGGGTCCGACCAGTCGGCCCGGGGGCTTGCCGCCTTTTACTATGTTGGCTCTACCTGCAGTCGGACAAGTAGTGTGCCGGCATCTAAGCCCACCCTTGGCATAAGCCGCAGCTCGCAGAGCGACTGTCTGGCCGGCAAGGGTCAAAGGCAAGAAATGGTGCTCACATGAAAAATGGCGAAGGACGAAAACACCCACATAGGCCAAGTCGGCTCCTCGCCTAGCCGTCCGGTTGCTGAGCAGCCGGCCGGCTGGCTTCTCACTTAAATTGCTACGTTCTAAGCGGCCAAAGTACTTGTCTTCCCAAAATGGCCAAGTACTTGACCCGGCCAGCAGCCGAGAATGGCTGTCTGGCCGGCAAGGCGGCAGCCAAGGGAAAGCGGCAAAGGAAAAATCCAAAAAAGAACAGAAAGCAAGACAAGTCAGAGCTCGGCGAAGCACATCTTGTGCGAGAATTAAATCACATTGCAAGAGGCCCTCGGCCGGCATTCAACAAAGTTTGAATACACCCCGCGGGTGGAACTGCGCGAATTTAACAAAGTTTGTTCTAAAGATTACCAAGGCAGGAAAAAATAAGATAAGTTGGCAGCCTAGGCCAAACGAGCAACAGGCGGGTCCGACAGGTTGGTGGAGTCGGCGGCGCCAGTTGGTGGAGTGGCCGTCTGGCGAGTCTCGGCTTGGTCGCCTTCAGCAGCAGTCGGTGCACTCGCACGCGGCTCGTTGCTCGAGGCCCGATCGAGCTGAAGCTGGGCGTCCACTTCGCCTTCCGGTGCATCGCCTTCACCATCCTCATCTTCCTCGTCCTCGCCTTCGTCGCTTGAGGCGATTTCTTCCGCCGAGTCCTCGCCATCATCCGGGTTCAGCCCGAACCAGTCCATCGGCACCTTGGCACCTTCCTCGTCCAGCTCGGGGAAGAAGACGCCGGTGTCGGTGTACTCGGCGATCGCCACCGTGCGATGGGTGAGCGCGGGCCCCGCTGCCACCAACTCTTCCATGGCCTCCTGTCGGAACGTGGCCAACTGGGCTAGGTCCAACCCAGGATACCACACCTTGACAAACTCCAAGGCTCTTCGGGCACCTGCCCGAGCGGAGGAGCCCCTCCAAGCCTCGAAGCGGCCGATTGCCGCCTCCAACCAGTTGGCGGTCCGACTGGGGGTGCGTGGAGCCTAGCCGCCTGGCCAGACGGCGGAAACCAGCTGAGACCCAGCACGCTGAAGGCGGCGGAGCAGACGGTGAACCGGCTGTAAACGCGTCCTGACGGCCAGGAGCTGCTCATTCATGTTTCGAGGCGCGTCGGGCGGGATCTCCACTCCTTCCCTCCTACGTCGGTCGTGCCGCGCCTCAATGGCCTGGCTGACGGCGACAGCGTGGCCAGGAAAGAAGTCTACGCAAAAGAAAAACAGAGATCCGAAGCCGACTCCCGGTGCAGTCAGCAGCTATTCCAAAGAAAGAAGCTTACCGTCGATCATGTCCTCAATCTCGCCGTAGCCAGCGGCGAGGATCGCCTCCTTCTCGGCCCAGTTTGAGCGTTTGACCTCAAACTCGGCCTGAAGGGCGCCTTCCACCTCCTTGAGCTTCTGGAGCTCCGCCTTGTGCTGGTCCGCCTGGTCCGCCAACTTCTTGGCCAGACGGTCACGCTCCATGGCCGCCTTACGGCACTCCTCCTCCTTGACGAGCAGCTCGGTCTGGACTTCGCCCAGATTCTGCTGCAGTGTGGCGTTGGCTCCTGCAAAAATAAGAAAGAGAGGAGAATCAACAAAGATGACAAAAAAAAAGTGGTTGCCGAAAGATCTGGCCCGACTGCTCAGCAGTCAGCCCAAATCTCGGGGGCTACACCCAGCGGGTGCGCTGACGCGCCCCCGCGAGGAAGAAGACAGAATGCTTACGCCGGCTTTCGGTGAGGTCAGTGGTCTGCTTAGCCAACTCCTGGACCTGAGAGTTGAAGGCGGCTGCGCGGATGTTGTGGTAGTCCTGTGACGAAGACAAAAGAAGAGGAAACAAGTTAGCACTTGGAACTTACCTTAAAGTTCCGAGCCGCCTGCTCAGCAGCCGGCCCGAAACTCGGGGGCTACACCCAGTGGGTGCGCTGACGCGCCCCCACGGGAGACTGCAAGAATCAAAAACCAAAGCAAAGAAGCATACCCGAACGGCCGTCCGCGTCTCCAAGAACGCCTTCGTACACTGCTGGAGGGCGGCGCCTTGGGCCTGGAGCTGGGCCTGAACGTCTTGCGCGACCTTGTTCAGCACGCCCGTCCCTCCCCCAGGCGTCCACTCTGGCGGGGCGGCGCTGGTGGCCTCTGCATCTGGGGCCGACGAGCTCGCGGCCCCGATCTCCTGCGCCCGTGGTGCCGAGGCCGCTTTCGCCGCACACCGGCGCGCCGAAGGACGGACCGTGGGAGTCGCCCCCACCGCCAACTCGTTGCTGACTTGCGGCGGCGGTGGCGCGACAGGCTGATTGCTTCGGGCCCCGGCAATCGGCGCTCGCAGGGGGACCTCCGCCCCTGAGATGATGGCATCGCCTTCCCCCCTCTCCATGACCGGCTGTTCGTCGCCGGCCCCTCCAGTCGGCACGGGGATCTCTGGCGCTGGCGGCGCCGAGCGCAGCGGGGTAATAAGCTGCGGAGTCCGGCCGCGAGTGGATTCTTCCGCTTGCACCTTGGCGGCTGCTTCCGCCTGAGGCTTGGCGGTGGCGTCCGCCCCGATCTTGGCCGCGACATCTGCTTGAGCCTTGGCCGCCTCCGCCTCCTGCCTTTCCGCCTCCTCCCGCTCCTCACGCACCTCCCGCGCATTCCTCTCCGTCGTCGGCCGGAGGTCGGCGAGCGGGTCCACCCGGCGGGTATTGGCGGAGCCCTTCGTTGCCCCGACCACGGAAGCAGCGGCAGACCGCTCAAGGGTTAGTGGAGCACTGATTCGAGGAAGACAAAAGGAAGCTCAGAAAAAGGTTGCAAAGAAGAAAAGAAAAGTACGACCAGGCACTTACGTGGACACCATCGGGGGCTACTTCGGGGCCCTCTGGAACTGGGCCGCTCTCGCGGCGGCCTCTTGCCGCTTGGTTGTGGCGGCCGCGTTCTTGGACTTCTTCGGCCGGCTGCCGAACAGCAGCGAGCCGGCTCGGCGCTTGTGTGGGCCGCGTGGTGCGGTCGGCGCGGCCAAGGAGCTCGCGCCCGCCCTCTCGGTGCCATGCGGGCGACGCGGCTCGTTCTCCTCCTCGTCGTCGTCTGGCCAGTCCTCAAGGCCGCCTCCTCCCACGGAGCCGCCTGCTCCACCGCCACCTGTGGCGTCGTCCTCCTCCATGGCAGCTGCCCCCAAGTCGGGGTCTTCCACATCGCTCCTCATCCGGTCCGGCATGTACTGCTGACCTGGATCCAGAGCGCCGGCGGCCGACTGGGCTGGGAGGACCTGCACCATAGCCGACTGATCAGACGGCGAAACAAGAGCTCGGACCAGCAAAAGAGAAAAAGAATTAAAAAGACTTACCGCAGGCGGCGGATGTGCGCGGTCGTATGGCTGCTTGTCGAACCGCCAGTCAGTCTCTGACAGCCTACAGTCGGAGATATAGTTGACCAGCCGGACCACCTCCACGTCCGGCAGCTCCTGCGTGCACATCCGGCATGGGTCCCGGTGCCCGCTCATGCAACTGATGATGTGAGGCCGGGCTTGGAGGGGGAGAACTCGGCACGTCACGAAGGCGGCCAGCAAGTCCGAGCCCTTCAAGCCTTCCGACTCCGTCATCACATGAAGTCGGGCAAGGGCAGCGGAGGAGGCGGCCGATAGAGAGCTCGGCTTGAGCCGCCAGTTGGCGCGCGGCTCGGCCGGCGGGCCGACTGTGTAAGCCGGCAAGTTGACGTAATCGCTAGTCGGATGGATGTTTCTGACATAGAAATAAGATTTCTACCACAGCTTGGCGGACTGCAGTATAGAGATGGAAGGGAAGCGGTTCCCAGCGCCCGGGCGCCGCACCGCCATGCAGGATCCGCACTGAGCCGCCTGGCCCTTGGCGGCGGTGCCAAGTTTGAGACAGAAGCACTCCCCCCAGAGTTCGATGGTGGGGAGAGTGCCGAGATATCCTTCGCACATGGCGACGAAGGCGGCCAGCAGCACCACCGTGTTTGGCATGAGGTGGTGCGGCTGGACTTGGTAGAAATCAAAGAAAGAGAGAAGGAAGTTGCTTGCTGGAAGGCCGAAGCCGCGAAGGAAATGAGAACGGAAGACGACGCGTTCGTCGTCCTCCGGCGCCGGCGAGATTTCTGCCTCGGGAGGGATGGGCACCTGCACATTTGCCTCTCGGGGCAGCCGACGTGTTTGGCGGAGGAAGGAGAGGTGGTCTTCGTGGACGTTGGAGCCGTCCCAGTCGCCGACTCGTGAATGCGCCATGGGCGACGGAGCTCCTCGCAGGCGCGACGCGGTGGCGAGCGGACGAGGCTGCAGCGGAGCAAGGGTGCCGTTGCGAGAGGACGCACAGCGACGGCAAGCTGCGACAACGCTTCTGCAGGAGGAAGGAGCGCTGCGGCGGCAGGAAGAAGAAGGAGGGAAAGGGGGGAGGAGGGCGCTCGTACGTCTGCCACCCGCCTCCTCCCCCTACTTATAGCCCAGGCGGCGAAGCCGAGGGGGCGGGGACATGGGGGGCCGTGGGTATTAACTGCGCCCACTCCCCCACGATTCCCGCGATTACGGCGCCAGTAAAGGCGTGCATTAACTGCCACAGAATACCAACCGATCGCCTCGGCCACAGCGGATCTGCGCGCGCGCCAAGGCACTGTAGTGGTGGGCCCCGGCCTGCGACGCAGTCCCGTCGCGCGCGTGGGCTGACAGGCCGGCTTGGCCTGATGACGCCACGTGGCCGACCTGCGCGGGCGGCAAGTCTGATGCCTGGTTGGCATGCCACCTGGTTCCCACCACGACGTTTCGAAATCGCCAGGTGGCCTGCCTGGTCATGGCCGACACCTACCAGTCAGTACCACGAAAGACGGACGAAGCAGAATACCAGACAACCCAGAATATGAATCTGCTGAGGCTTCTCGCCCCTTCAGCCGCAACGCCTCATCAGCTTCGGGGACTACTGTCGGAGTAAATGACCATGGGTAGTCCCATCAGCTCCCTTTGCTATTTCAAGGCATCGGGGCAGGCTGCGCCCCACAAACATCAAGGACAAGGGCCGCCTTCTTGAGGCCGGCTGGTCCAAGCAGCCGGTTGCCGGGAGGTGGCGGAGTCCACAAGACGGCCATGAAACAGGCCGAATCCTGGACGGGCGGCTTCCTGGGAAGCCGGGTCCTAGCTAGCAGCCCCTCACACCCTCAAAGTCAGCACCAACTTAAACATGACAAGACGGGGCATGGCTACAGTGCAAACCTGCCAACCCCAAAGCCTGGGCCGAACGTGGCCACAGTGCGACGTACGGAGCAGGCGTCCCACGCCCAGAGCGGGACTGTTGCCATGCCGCCCGTGACATCACCCATGGCAGAGGAGGCCATGCTCCCGCGACGTGCGACCAGTACGGCCCGCAGGCGGCGGGTCCTACCTGTCCGTGAGAAGCCAGAAGGCGGCGAGCCCAGACCAGCCGGCTCGGAAGAGAGGTCGGCCCCCGGCAGGCGGCCTTCTCTCTCCCTTAAAGTCTGTGCGTCATTAACAAGATGTGACGGGGTGTGGCTACAGTGAACGCCCGCCGGGCAGCAGGACTGTACCCACGCTCCCCCTGATGAGGCCTTCGTCATCAGGAGCAATACTACAATGTAAAGTGGTCAACCCTGGCCCACAGACGGCGGGACCCACCTGTCGGCGGAGAAGCTCGCGACCAGCGACGCTGACCGCCGGGCCCTGCGGCAAGCTGGATTACCGTTGTACCCCTGGGGGTAGACCTATATAAACCCCCTGGGTTACCCCATGCAAGGGGTTGGAACCTTGGAGAACACCACAACCGAGCACCCGACGTGCCACACATTCACGTAGAGAGAGCGGAGTGGAGCTAGCCTTGCCCTTCTTCCTCCTCTAGCCAAACAGCTCCAGGAGCAAGCTTATAGCTACTTGTTGAAGTAGTGATCATGCGGAGACCCCGCAAAGCAGGACTAGGGGTGTTATCTCCTAGGAGAGCCCCGAACCTGGGTAAGATTCGCAAGCGTACGCGGTCTCGCTCACTCCCGCTTCTAGAGCCCGGCGACGTACTTTTGTCCCCATCCACGATAAGCCATCCCCTGGCATATGTCGCACGATACCCCCGACAAAGGTGTTCCTATTATTATTATAAGAAGGATTACCATAGGAATTACCATAATTATTAGAGGAATTTCCAAGAAAAGGCCTAGGATTAAAATTACCTCTATAAGCGTTGTTATTAAAATTGTTTCGTGAGACAAAATTCACATCTACGGAATCACTATTTTGCTCAATCAAAGTAGAGAAAGGCACATCATTAAGATCAATAGGAGCATTTTTATTAGCAACCAATTTCATAAGAGCATCAACTTTTTCACTCAAAGATTTTATTTGTTCAATTGAATTAACTTTTTTACTAGTAGGTGCTCTTTCGGTATGCCATTGTGAATAATTTGCCATAATATAATCAAGCAATTTAGTAGCTTCACCCAAAGTAATTTCCATAAAAGTGCCACCTGCAGCGGAATCTAAAAGATTTCTAGAGATAAAATTCAATCCCGCATAAATTTTTTGTATGATCATCGAAAGATTTAAACCATGTGTAGGACAATTTCTTAGCATCAATTTCATTCTTTCCCAAGATTGTGCAACATGTTCATGCTCAAGTTGCTTAAAATTCATGATTTGAGTTCTAAGGGAAATAATTTTCACGGGCGGAAAATTCTTAGTAATGAAAGCATCTTTGCATTTATCCCAAGAATCGATACTATTGCGAGGCAAAGAAGAAAACCAAAATTTTGCACGATCTCGCAAAGAAAACGGAAATAATTTCAACTTGAAAATATCATTGTCCACATCTTTTTTCTTTTGCATATCGCATAATTCTATGAATGTGTTAAGATGGGACGCGGCATCCTCATTAGGAGTACCGGAAAACTGATCTTTCATAACAAGATTCAACAAAGCGGCATTAATATCACAAGATTCTGCACTAGTGGTGGGAGGAGCAATCGGAGTGCTAATAAAATCATTGTTGTTGGTATTGGAAAAATCACAAAACTTGGTGTTCTCTTGAGTCATCGTGACTACGCAAACAAGATTGCACAAAAACAGATCTGACGAGAAAACGGCAAACGAAAAAGAGGGCGAATAAAACGACAATTTTTTGTGAAGTGGGGGAGATGAAAATGAGAGGCAAATGGAAAATAATGTAATTGCAACAAGATGAGATTTGTTATTAGGAACCTGATAGATGTTGATGATGTCTCCCTGGCAACGGCGCCAGAAATTCCTTTTGATGTCGCTTGAAGTACGTCGGTATTTCCAGAAAGAGGAAGGGATGATGCAGTACAGCTACGGTAGGTATTTCCCTCAGTTATGAAACCAAGGTTATTGAACCAGTAGGATAACCAAGCAACACTATGTAAACAGTACCTGCACACAAAGAACAAATACTTGCAACCCGACGCGTAAGAGGGGTTGTCAATCCCTCTCGGGTAAAAGATAGATTGGTTTGTATAATTTTGGATAAATAGATCTCGCAATAAAACAAAATAAAATAAATAAAGAAAAAGTGCAGCAAGGTATTTTTGGGGTTTTAGAATAATAGATCTGAAAACAAAAGTAAATAAAAATAGATCTCAAAGCAAATATGATAAATAATAGACCCGGAGCCGTAGATTTCACTAGTGGCTTCTCTCGAGAAAAATAGCATACGACGGTAAAAAAATTACTGTTGGGCAATTGATAGAACTTCAAATAATTATGATGATATCCAGGCAATGATCATTATATAGGCATCACGTCCAAGATTAGTACACCGACTCCTGCCTGCATCTACTACTATTACTCCACATATCGACCGCTATCCAGCATGTATCTAGTGTATTAAGTTCATGGAAAAATGGAGTAATGCAATAAGAACGATGACATGATGTAGACAATATCTATTCATGTAGGAATAGACCCCATCTTGTTATCCTTAATGGGAACGATCACTACGTGTCTTGCTGCCCCTTCTGTCACCGGGAAAGAACACTGCACGACCGAACCCATCACAAAGCACCTCTTCCCATGGCAAGAAAAATCGATCTAGTCAGCCTAACGAAACCAAAGATTCGAAGAAGAAATATGAGGCTATAAGTAATCACGCATATAAGAGATCAAATAAACTCAAATAACTTTCATGGATAAATAGATCTGATCATAAACTCAGAGTTCATCGGATCCCAACAAACACACCGCAAAAAGAGTTACATCAAATAAATCTCCAAGAGACCATTTTATTGAGAATCAAAAGAGAGAGAGAAAGCCATCTAGCTACTAACTACAGGCCCGTAGGACTACAATGAACTACTCACGCATCATCTGAGAGGCACCAATGAGGATGATGAACCCCTCCGTGATGGTGTCTAGATTGGATCTGGTGGTTCTGGAACTTGCGGCGGCTGGAATTGTGTTTCGTCGACTCCCCTAGGTTTTTGGATTTTCGGGGTATTTATAGAGCAAATAGGCGGTGCGGGAGGCGACCGAGGTGGGCACAGCCCACCACGGCGCGCCTGGGCCCCCAGGCGCGCCGAGGTGGGTTGTGCTCCCCTCAGAGCCCCCCTCTGGTACTTCTTTGGCCCAACAGGTGTCTTCTGGTCCAGAAAAAATCTCCAAAAATTTTCACTGCATTTGAACTTCGTTTGGCATTGATTTTCTGTGAAGTAAAAAACAAGCAGAAAATAGCAACTGGCACTGGGCACTATGTCAATAGGTAAGTCCCAAAAAAATGATATAAAGTTGCTACAAAATGATTGTAAAACATCCAAGAATGGTAATATAATAGCATGGAACAAGCAAAATTTATAGATACGTTGGAGACGTATCAGCATCCCCAAGCTTAATTCCTACTCGTCCTCGAGTAGGTAAATGATAAAAATAGAATTTTTGATGTCGAATGCTGCCTAACATGTTCATCACATATTCTTTTCTTTTGTAGCATGGACATTTGGACTTTTATATGATTCAAAGCAATAGTCTAGTTTTGACATGAATATTTCAATACTCAAGCATATCAACAAGCAACCATGTCTTTCAAAATATCAACACTAAAGCAAGTTATCCCTAGCCCATTATGCTCAATCATTGATCCATTCATGAAACACACTCGCATATTAGCTACACCCAATGCTCAAGTACGATCATAGTGCCACTTAGTTGGTGCCTTATAAGAGAGGATGGAGACTCAAATAAAAATAAAAATTGCATAAAGTAAATAGAAAGGCCCTTCGCAGAGGGAAGTAGGGATTTGTAGAGGTGCCAGAGCTCAAAGCGAAAAAATAGAGAGAAAACATTTTGGGTGGCATGCTTTTCCTGTCATCGAAAACGATCGAGTAGTTCCCAATACTTTCCATGCTAGATATATCATAGGCGGTTCCCAAACAGAAAATAAAGTTTATCCCTTTTTCCACCATACTTTCACATTCCACGGCTAGCTGTATCCACGGGTGCCGTCCATACCAACACTTTCTAAGGAATTTATTATTTGACAACATAAAGTAAATTCATTTTTCATTTTGGGACTGGGCATCCCTAATACCTTTGCCGTACTCTCGCGCAATGACAAGTGAATAAACACTCATCTTGAGAATAACACATCTAGCATGGAAAAATATCAGCCATCCCCTACCGTTTCATGAGCGATACGAGCACAGAAAAAGGAAATTTATTTTGAAAAATAGAGATGGCACATACAAATTTGCTTTGAACGACACAGAAATACCGCATATAGGTAGGTATAGTGGACTCATATGGCAAAATTGGGTTTAAGGATTTTGGATGCACAAGTAGTATTCCTACTTAGTACAAATGAAGGCTAGCAAAAAGATTGAGAAGCATCCAACCAAGAAACGAAAAATCACATAAGCGAGCATTAAGCATAACTAACACCGAATAATGCACCACAAGTAGGAAGTAATTTCATTGCATAACTATTGACTTTCGTGCTTGCATAGAGAATCACAAACCTTAACACCAATATTCTTACTAAAGCACAATTACTCATCAACATGACTCACATATCACTATCATCATATCGCAAAACTATTACAAAGAATCAAATTTATTTTGTCCAATGATCTTCATGAAAGTTTTTATTATATCCCTCTTGAATATCTATCACTTTGGGACTAGTTTCATATGTTGCTTTTGGAGACGTATCAATGCATGACATGACAATAAGTGGTGCTAGAGGTGATCTAACGTGGTACTAGGTGCTACTGTCGAAGGGGGAAAACATCCGCGAAAGTATTCCTGGTGGTTGGCATTTTTCAGACAGATGAAAGAGAGGGGACGGTTCCATGTTCGCTATGCTAGGGACATGAGGCAGACGAACGGAGTGCGTATCTGGAATTGTCACATTTTTCTCAGCAACTTTCATGTACAAAGTATTTTCATCTGAGTTACGGTTTATTTTAATTTAATTTTCAAAGTTTACAACAATTTTGAAATTAATTTAATTTAGAAAATATATAAGTGGAATTGCTACGGGTACATATAGAGTGTACCCAGTAGTTTGCATGTGGGGCTGACAAGTGGGGTCCAGGCGGGTCCAGACAATAGTTGACCAGTCAACAGTTGACTGGTCAACTAGGTCCTGGGACCCACATGTCATGGTCATTTATGTTTTTAACATAGTTTTATTAACTTAATTAAGTAGTTAACTAATTAACTAACTAATTACTTAATTCCTAATTAATTCTTTACTTTATTATTATTTTTATTTTTATTTCTTTTCTCATTTGTTTTTTAAGGGTGGGCTCCTGGACAGAGGCAGCGGCTACAGCCGCAGCAGTCAGGGGCGAGCAGCAGCAGCAGCTGGCGGGGTCGCCAGCGGATGCGGACGCGAGCGCATGCCGGTGAGCGGCTGCCGACAGCGAGTGGTGGCCGACAGTGAGTGGCGACCGGACGCGGGACAGAGGTAGGGAACGGCGGGCGGGGGCGGCGGAAGGCGGACACGGTCGGGCATAAGCGGACTTGGTGAGCCGAAGGCGGGGCATGGTGCCGGAGCTAGCGGCGGGCGGAGGCGGCGGCAGCAAAGCAGCTAACAAGCAGCAAGAGTGGCAACAGAGAGCAGGGGGCACGGCGAGCACGGGGCCAGCAGCAGGCGGTACAGCGGGCGAGCGACAGTAGGGTGGAGCGGGGCGCGAGTGGGGGCGGCGGTGAGCGCGCTGGGACTTGGCCAGGGTGAGCCATGGGCGTGCACTGGGGCTCGGTCGGGCGTGGTGACCGCAGCCGGGGTGTGCTCTGACATCTGAGCACGGCGGCCCACGGAGACGGATATGAGGGGAGTGAGAAGGGAAACGGAGGAGGGAGCCTCACAGGGGCCGGAGGCGTGGTCGGCGAGGCTTGGGTAGGGTCGAGGAGGCGCGGCAGGACGGCGACGGACGCGATGGACGGCGATGGGGCGATGGGCGTGGCTTCTGCGGCGACGGTGGCTGGAGCCAGACTCGGGGTAGGGGCGGTCCGGCGGGGAGGTGGCGCCGGCGAGGTGGTGGCGGGACGAGGCGGCGATGGTGAGCGCCGGCAGCGTCGGGGGCTGCTGCGATCTAGGGCGATACAGATCGGGCGGGGGAAGGGGATCTGGGAGTATGGAGAGGGATTAGGGTTAGGTGCGGGAGCGGGGCCATGTAGGTGGGGGGGGGCGCAGTGGAGAGGCCAGCCTACTACTGGCCAGGTGGGTCAAACGCCCCAGGGGGTTCCCTCATTTTTTATTTTTATTTTTGCCTATACTGTTTCTGTTTTAGTTTCAAGTAAGTTTAGTCTTATAAAATATAAATCTAGCACCTAATTTCATTATTATAATTTATGCTACTGCCACATTGAGTTTTAGCATTTAAATAAATAGTTCGTAATTTGTAAATTTTAAAAGGCATTTAAATTATTATGTTACCCACTATTTTAGTTACTTTTGTTTATTTTAACACCTTATAAAATGTTGGTTCCACCATGACATTTGTCCATTGATTATTTGCAACACTTCGAACATTTTTGTTTTTCTGTTTGAAGAAATATTATTTTGCCTTTGTTTTAAATTTTGATTTCGAACTCGGTTTGGATCAAGTGAAGTTTAGCAAATTAATTGCGATGACATGGCACCACTAGTGTGTGATTACTGTAGCTGAACTACCGGGGTGTTACAAATCTCCTCCACTACAAGAATTCTCGTCCCGAGATTTAAGGGGTGGAATGAGGGGGGGAAACTTGGTTACAAAATTTCTAACGATTCTTCACGGTCTTGGTTGCTCTTCTTGAAGAGGTCGATCCACTATGTTGATGTCTTCATTTCTCTGCTCCAGGTCATCATGATGAAGCCGGCATCCTTTCTTCGGAAACTTCATCGTACTTACGAAAGAATAAGGGGGGGTATTCCGGAAGAACGGACCTCTTCAAGGTTGACTATCTGGTAGATAACTTCAGGGAAGGTGGCGGAAAGTAACTCTTAAATTGAAACTTAAGAAGATATAGAGAGCAAAGTAAGAAGGTACCATGAGAAGTTTCGAGCAGGCAGGCAATTATTCGATGCCAGAAACAGGGCATGAAAGGGGTTCAGAGCAGCAGGAATAAGTATTATGTCTGATACCAGAATAGATCATCTCTAGGAAGGTGACCAGTGAATTACATACGGAGTCAAACGCGAGGAATAACTTTGGCAACAGGGGTGTACAGGAGAGTCAGGTTTCGATCCTGTGGAAATGTGGGTTATGGTCCCACCATGTTGGTTAAAAAGTAGGAAGGGTGATGTCATCTTGCACGATCATGATAGCAAGGCATGTCGGAGAATAGACTATCAGTTATGCCGGCGAGGGACGAAGAGAACCATTTTCTTGCTCGTTGAACGAGGCGGACCAATAGGCAAAGTTCTCATCCATCGGTGGTTACCGGAATGTCATCAACAAAAGTAATAGGATCTTACTAACATAGTGGTACAACGAGGTGCTTACCTAAGCAGGGAATTATCACTGCTCAGCTAAGTCAGATTACAAGAAAGGTTAAACAAAACAATGTAAAGGAAAATGCTATTATCCGATTAAACAGAATAATGGAAAGGAAAATGTGTTTAAACACATATTTCAGGGGTATATCCTTCCCAAGGACAAGCAGAGCATGATATCCATGACAAGATATAACGTAGAAAACCCATTAGGAAAGGGGAGAGAAATTTCATGACATTACCAATACAACGGTGTTTGGATAATTGATAAAGAAAATTTAGCATTGCACTTTCAATGCTCTTGTTGATGTTTGAGTACCACAGTCATGCTTCGGGATAGCATTGACATGGTCTTCAAGCAAAGGTCAGACTTTGGATACACAAAGGATCAACACAAATTGATGAGATGACATTGCAAGATTCTCGGGAAATGAACTATGGAAGCGAGTTCCGAAACAAGAGTTCATCATTAAAACAAGGAGAGGATGAGGAGGTGGCTGAGGGACTAAGCGACAATTCATCGAGATTTTTGACAAGATGGATTTCCACAATTATGTGAACAAGGAGATAACATTAGTCAGGAAAACATACACAATTAAACATTGGTTGAAAGGTGCACCTGAAATATGGGCTGGGTTGCACGACCAACGTCGGAATGGCGATTTAGCAACCAGCACACTAAATTGGAATTGTTGTACATTAACTCAGAAGCAATAGGGTTGCTAGAATATTAAATTCTCACAACAGAGTTCACTTATTGGTATTCCAGTTGGAACACGGGGACCAAGAAAAGAATGGTGATGATGAGAAGCATCACTATACCAAGAATTCTTAAGAGGTGGAGCAATTCTCACAACATCCTTGGCATAAAAGACAGTAATACTTCAAGGTAGAACATAATACAAGCTGGGTAGCAAGTTGCATCCATAACAAGAACAAGTTTGTGATCAAAGGAAGGTAAGGACGTTGTCGATGGTAACTCAAATTACCAAGTGACGAGGATGGCACTTATCATCATGAATTTGATTGATATCCTGGAAGGAGTCAAAATGTTGATGATGGTCACGACAAATTTTGTCGAGAGGCTCCACGAAGAAGCAATCAAACAGCGACTGCATAAAGCAAAAGGACTGACGAAGCGAAAGGTTATTGGATCCACGGGTATGACACAAACTCGAAAACAAGCTTGCTGTTCAAGGCAAAAAGATATGACAAGGAAAATTGACATAGGCTTAACTCATTGTCGAAAATTGTGTTCCGGAAAGAAGGACCAGGTAGCACAGTTAAAATTTAGCACAATAATTATAGAGCCGATCAGGCTAGGAATGACTTGAAGGATTATTAAACTCGTAAGCAATGAAAATTACTTAGAGTTGTTGAATCGGAGTGCGGAATCGATTCACTTATCGGTGTTCTCGAGTGACTAATAACTCAGAACCTGGGGGAAATCTGGAATCATTGAGAAGAAATACTAGATGAAGACTCATAGGAAGCAACACAGTTCTTTTATATTCTCGAGATACCGGAGGATATCGGAGGGTAATACTCGAAGGAAGATCAAAATCGAGGTTGCGGAGATGTATTGATCAGTAGAAGACAAGTACATTAACCTGACCGAGAAAAGGAATCAAAGAATATCATTATGGCTGGAACCATGATTGCAAAAGCCTAGATCCCAGATATAAGATGAACTTATACCAAGGGAATAATTAATTTAAGAGAAGCTTCCATGATAAGATCTACATCGTGTTCATGGGCATGAGCACAAAGTTCAAGGTCGACTCCCACTTCTCCGATGCATAACCATTCATTCACTGCTCTATTAAAAATGATTTGACTGTGAAAAATCTAACTGCTGGATTACCAGAGGAGTATGACCCATGAAAACTTTCGGGCTCACACAAATTAGGGAAGGCATAGGTTCAACCCATCGGGCATCTTAGGAACATATTCCACGAACTTCAGGAGTAATTAACACAAGCTCGAAAGCAGAGCATGGTTGACAAAAGGAGAGGATACAGTTTACCAAAGGCTTTATGCATCAGGGAAGATCTCACAAGGTGATTGAATATGAAGGACTCTGTCGGATAATAATCCAATCAAGGGTCTGGCGGTCCACAAAGAATCTGATGTGAGTATCGGTACTCAACCAGAAGAAGAAAGAATGCAAGGAGATCAGATTATAGAAAGAACTGTGTGGGGACCCCGACTCATAAGTCGTGATCACCGAATGCACGTGTACAGTGATCCCAGAGATCAATGCTCACTAAACACATAGAAGCTGAATAACAAGAGTCTTACATCCATACATACCGGTTTACACGAATTATGACCATTATGGTCAAGTCTTGAATATATCATCACAGCGGAAAAATCTTCGTCGATAACTTGGACCCCTGCAACTGCCTTAACCCTACAGGCATTTTGACTGGGAAAGCGTCCTAGCTCGCACGTTCATCACCAAAAAACTCTTCATCAACTACCTGTTCTTCCAAGCCTGGCCAAGTAAATAGCCAGGGACAAGCCAGTGAGTACATTTGAATGTACTCGCAAGCAACCCAACAGTGATAACATAATAATTATGCAAGGCTCTACTACTAAATTGGCATTTTTGGCGTAAAGCTAGTTTTTCTCATGCAAGTATGATCAACACTTATTAAGGTCATGAATGCATCTGCAACAAGTATCACGAGGTTACAGACATCAACATCGAGGAAGAGTTATGAACAACTCATGCTCAAGCTCATCGTGACTTACTCACCAATCACATCAACAATATTGCCAAACAGTGTTGTTTTTCAGAAACATATGGACATAGTGTAAGTAGCACCAAGATACATCCATTTTTGCATCATGTTTTCCCACTGTTATTTATAATGTTTTTATGCATAATAATGATTTTTGGAGTATTTCTAATGCCTTTTCTCTCATATTATGCAAGGTTTACACAAAGAGGGAGAATGCCGGCAGCTGGAATTCTGGACCTAGAAAAGCAACGTCAGAGTTACCTATTCTGCACATCTCCAAAGGAGATGACAATTTACGGAGAATTGTTTTGGAATATATGAAGAATATTGGAGCAAATAACTACCAGAGGGGGCCCAACAGGTGGGCACAACCCACTTGGGCGCGCCAGGGAGCCCAAGCGCGCCCTGGTGGGTTGTGCCCTCCTCGGCCCACCTCCGGTGCCCCTCTTCTGGTATATAAGTCATTTTGACCTAGCAAAAAATAAGCAGAGGACTTTCGGGATGAAGCGCCGCCGTCTCGAGGCGGAACTTGGGCAGGAGCACTTTTGCCCTCCGACGGAGCGATTCCGCCAGGGGAACTTCCCTCCCGGACGGGGAAATCATCGTCATCATCATCACCAACAACTCTCCCATCTTTGGGAGGGCCATCTCCATCAACATCTTCAACATCACCATCTCCTCTCAAACCCTAGTTCATCTCTTGTGTTCAATCTTTGTACTGGAACCTTAGATTGGTACTTGTGGGTGACTAGTAGTGTTGATTACATCTTGTAGTTGATTACTATATGGTTTATTTGGTGGAAGATTATATGTTCAGATCCATTATGCTATTTAATACCCCTTTGATCTTGAGCATGTTTATCATTTGTGAGTAGTTACTTTTGTTCTTGAGGTCACGGGAGAAGTCATGTTGCAAGTAATTATGTGAACTTGATATGTGTTCGATATTTTGATGATATGTATGTTGTGATTCGCTTAGTGGTGTCATGTGAACGTCGACTACATGGCACTTCACCATATTTGGGCCTAAGGGAATGCATTGTGGAGTAGTTATTAGATGATGGGTTGCTAGAGTGACAGAAGCTTAAACCCTAGTTTATGCGCTATTTCATAAGGGACTGATTTGGATCCAAAAGTTTAATGCTATGGTTAGATTTTATCTTAATACTTTTCTCGTAGTTGCGGATGCTTGCGTGGGGGTTAATCATATGTAAGAGGTTTGTTCAAGTAAGAACAGCACCTAAGCACCGGTCCACCCACATATCAAATTATCAAAGTAGTGAACACGAATCAAATCAACATGACGAAAGTGATATGATGAAATTCCCGTGTACCCTCAAGAACGCTTTGCTTATCATAAGAGACCGTTTTGGCCTGTCCTTTGCCAAAAAAGGATTAGCCTACCTTGCTGCACATTATTTACCATTACCGTTACTTGCTCGTTACAAATTATCTTGCTATCAAGCTATCTGTTACCGACTATTTCAGTGCTTGCAGAAAATACCTTGCTGAAAACCACTTGTCATTTCCTTCTCCTCCTCGTTGGGTTCGACACTCTTACTTATCAAAAGGATACGATTGATCCCCTATACTTGTGGGTCATCAAGGCTCTTTTATGGCGCTGTTGTCGGGGAGTGAAGCACTCTTGGTAAGTGGAAATTGGTAAGGGAAATTATTACTATGTGCTGAAAATTAATTGTCACTTGTTACTATGGAGAATCATCCTTTGAGGGATTTGTTCGGGGTATATTCACCTCGACTGGAACCACAATTAGCTACCCCTCAACCAACTGCACCTACTGAAAATATTGGTTATGAAATTCCTTCGGGTATGATTGAACAACTGCTAGCTAATCCTTATGTAGGAGATGGAACTGAACATCCTGATATGCACTTGATATATGTGGATGAAATTTATGGATTATTTAAGCTTGCAGGTTTGCCCGGAGATGAAGCTAAGAAGAAGGTTTTCCCTTTATCTTTGAAGGGAAAAACATTGGCATGGTATAGGCCATGCGATGATATTGGATATTGGAACTGGAATCGATTGAAATTGGAATTTCACCAAAAAAATTATCCTATGCATCTAGTTCATCGTGATCGGAATTATATATACAATTTTTAGCCTCGTGAGGGAGAAAGTATCGCTCTAGCTTGGGGGAGGCTTAAGTCAATGGTATATTCAGGCCCCAATCATGAGCTTTCAAGAGAAATTATTATTCAGAATTTTTATGCTCGGCTTTCTCGTGATGATCAATCCATGCTCGATACTTCTTGTACTGGTTCTTTTATGAAGAAGACTATTGAGTTCATGTGGGATCTTTTAGAAAGAATTAAACGCAACTCTGAAGATTGGGAACTCGACGAAGGTAAAGAGTTAGGTATTAAGCTTGAATTTGATTGTGTTAAATGTTTTATGACCGATGCTTTTCACAAGTTTAGCACTAAATATGGACTTGACTCTGAGATAGTAGCCCCCTTTTGTGAATCATTTGCTACTCATATTGATCTCCCTAAGGAGAAGTGGTTTAAATATCACCCACCCATTAAAGAAGAAATTAAAGAACCCGACACAGCTAAAGATGAAACTATTATTTACAATGTTGATCCAGTTGTGCCTACTGCTTATATTGAAAAACCACCTTTCCTTGTTTGGATAAAGGAACATGCTAAGCTTTCAACTATGGTTCACAAAAGTAATATTAGAGCACCTAAACCTGCTGAAAAAATTAAAGTAGAACCTAGTGTTGCTATGGTTAAATGTGACGCCCCCGACTCAATCGTGCACTAATCATACACGCAAACATGCATGATCAAGCACAGGGACTCACGGGAAGATATCACAGCACAACTCTAACACAAATAAAACGGAGATCCACAATATTACAGACCAGGGATCATGAGGATCCGAATAGATAAGTCAGTCATACAAATATTATCTGAGTACAGACATAGTTAGACAAGTTTTGCCTTAAGAAGGCTAGCACAAACAACGACTCTAGATCGAAAGGCGTAGGCCTCCTGCCTGGGAGCCTCCGATCCTACTCCTGGTCGGCTGGCTCGATCCAGTAGTACGTGCCCTCTGGACCCTCCTGGTAGTAAGCTCCTGTGGTGGCATCTGGCTTCGGGGCTCCATCGTCTGATGTATCATCAAAGTGGGGTATGGGGAAAAAGAAGTAACAAAGCAACCGTGAGTACTCATATAAAGTACTCAGCAAGCAAGGATCTACACTACATATGCAACATTATCAAAGAATACAGGGTGTATATGTGGACTAGGCTGCAGAAATGCCAGGATAGAGAGAAGGCCTAGTCCTATCGAAGACTAGCATCTTCACGAAGCCACCATCTTGCAGCAATAGAAGAGAGTAGAATAGCATTTTATTGAGCAAACATGTTGAAGCAAGCCTAGAGATCCTTCCTCGACTCCCAGCGAGAAAGCGATCCCGAAGCTTCAATTAAGTAACAAGTATCCAGTTCAAGTAGTAGATCGGGATATACAAACTGAGAGTCCTTTACCGTAGGACCGGCTATCGATAGATTATTCATCCCTGCAGGGGTGCACTACTGTTACCCAACACGCTCGATCACCTCTGGCCGGACACACTTGCTGGGTAATGCCCGGCCTCGGGAGATCAACACGAAGCAGCGCCCTACCTAGGCTCAGCAGAGAGGTCAGCACGCCGGACTAACCTATGCACCCAGAGGTCTTGGGCCATCGCCCTGGGCACCCTGCGCGTTGCGAGACTGGCCGGGGTGCAGGCGCGACACTGAACTCGTCAGTGAAGTATCCAGCCCAATCCCGACAATCAGCCCGCACGGTGAACCGTGACGTCTGAGGAGCTTTCGGGAGAAACGTACGACGTAGAGGGCCCATGAACCGTAATCCCATGTGGTGGTAGTGCGTATAGGGCACGTCGACCCACTCAGATCAAATACCCAAATCCAATAGGCTCCTTTATTAACACACGGAGACAGTCAGAGCTTCTGAAGCTCCGCCACAATATCACACTCGAGTGCCCTTCCGGCACACCCGACATTGTAGATCCCCTGCGGGTACCCATCGGGGTCGACCCGCCTGTAACAAAGGTCAAAGTAACCGTGTGGTCATAGCATCAAGGGGGAAACCCGAGGAATCACCCTCGGCGGATTCCACTCGATGAAATCATCAGGGTGAACGTATGAGGCATCACCCTCGAGATTCACACTGAGGGGTTGCATGACAGAGTCGTATCGGAAGTGGAGAAGGAGGAATCACCCTCGATGACCACGACCAAACAGCTTCACTGCAGAGTATTCATCAGGAGTGCGTTATGAGGTATCACCCTTGGACCTCGATAGTAACTATGCAGAGTCGTACAACTAAGGGGGTGAAGTGATGTGTCGGTCTCTGGTCGATGATCACACTAGTCGAGTCATCGATGATCAAGCAGGGGCAACAAGGGTAAGGTGGTGGGGTCACTGATGGTCCACTACCAACCTATACTAAGCAGTTTAACATAGGCAGATAAGGTAACAATAAACAGGTTACAAAAGCAGGCTATGCATCAGAATAGGAGCAAACATTAACAGTAGAAAAATCTAATGCAAGCAGGAGATATGCAATGGGCGATATCTAGATGCTCAAGGGGGGGGGGGGGGCTTGCCTGGTTGCTCTGGCAAGAGAGAGGGATCGTCAACGGGCTGCTCGTCAGTAGCGTAGTCATACCCGGCTGCAACGTCGTCGGTCTCGGCGTATATCGAGAGAGAAGGAGGGGGGAGAAACAGTAAATTCACGGCAAAAATGCAAACAATATGTATCACATGCCTAAATGATATGCTGGGGTGTTCTACTGCCTAACTAAATGATTTAGCTAATTTAGGAATTTATCTGGATTTATTTAGTTAAGGTTGGGCACTATTCATTTATTGAAATCGATATAAAAGTTCCATGTTCACGTAGCTAGGGGCATCTGACAGGAATACGGAAGGCGTATTCGGGTTCGTATCGAAATTCTGAGCAACTTTCTTATATAAATTATTTTCATCGGAGTTACGGTTTAATTTATATGATTTTCTAAAGTTTTAATTGATTTTCTAAATTTAATTATTTATTTAATCCAACATTATCCAAAACAGTGCCCGATGACGTCAGCGTGATACAGAGGTGACGTCAGCAGGTAAACAGGGGCTGACCAGGGTCAAACCTGACATGTGGGGCCCACATGTCATACACAGTGGCCTTAATAGAGGGGTTATAATTAACTAATTGGGTTAATATAACGAATTAACTGCTTATTTATTTATTTAAATTAGTTAAAGAGGCGGGGCCCACATGTCATAGACAGGGGTCAGCCCAGTCAATAGTTGACCTGGTCAACAGGTCAACTGGGGCCCAGGGGTCAGTGGTACGGGGCGGGGCCCACGGCGCCAGGTCAGCCCGCCGGCCGGAGCAGCGCCGGCGAGCTCGCCCGCGATGGCGAAACTACGGCGAGGCTCGGAATCGGTGCACAGGGCACCATTCGAGGCGTTTTCGGTCGCGTTCGATCGGGGAGACGACGTCGCGTCGATCTACATCACTGGTGCGAGGCGGGGCAGCCGGAGATGAGCACTACGGCGGCAATGGCGGATAGCGGTGTTCGGGTGTGGTGGCGAACGGCGACACGGCGCACAAATGGACGAGGCGAAGCACTGGGGAGGCCCTACGCAGTGCGGTGAGTGCGTTGGTCATGCGCGAGTGACCAAATGGTCACCGGAGAAGCGCCGGCGACCAAACAAGGCGGCGGTGGGTTCGGGCTTTGTCAGGGTAGTGGCTATGGCTACGGAGAGCACGCGGGGAGAGGGGGAGGGGGTCGAGGTGCTCACAGTAGTGCAGAGAAGGCCCGGGGAAGAACGGAGGAGCTCAGGGCGGCGCGAATCGAATCGGCAATCATCGGAGCCCGTGCGGTGGGGGCGAGCTCGTAGCGCCCGCAGCAGGTGCTCCCGGCTTTGGTTGAGCAGTGGGGAAGAGGTAGTCGACGTTGGGGAAGCATGTGGGCACGTCGGCGGGGCGAAAAGGTGGCGGTGGCTGCGAGCTTCAACGGAGGCCGATCATGGCGGCGCCGGGCGAGGTGGGGAACGAGGGAGAATGGGGGGGAATTGTCGGGGCCGGATTTCGGGGACACGACATATCCTAGAAATTTAACCCCTCGTGTCATCACCAGCCCAGGATTTACCGTTACAGGTGGACACGTCCTTGTTACAGATTACCAAGCTATTACAAGAATTGGATACAAGACCATGAAAGTCAAATGTTACAACAGTGATTCTGGTGGTGGATGACGGAATTGTCTCGCGGTTCTTCAACGTCGATGGGGCTCCATTCCCACAGGAACGGCTGACCTGGATAATTCCTATCCCGCATGGCTGCTATCCTAGGCTCCGCACGGTCGTCGCTGTGGTACTCCTCGTAGAAATCCTAACCTGGCCAAGTAAATAGCCAGGGACAAGCCTATGAGTACGTTGGAATGTACTCGCAAACTTTATGAACAAAAGATATACCGAATGCAGCAGTTAAAATATAAGATCATGACGAACCAAACTTTGTGCGTATGCTCATGCTGGACTATATAAAATGCATGCTGACAGGAATCAAATCATGGCATGATAAAATATTAGCATGTGAAAATATATAAAAAAATGTTAGTGATAAACAAGGAAATTCAAAGGAAAACAAATTAAAAGAAATGCCGGTCGGATGTCAAGTGACACCACGGTAGGTCTTGGAGAGAAATGCCAAACGGGTGTCTAAAAGAGAAATCGGACAAGACAGGACCATCCGAGAACTCAGGCGAAGCCACGAGAGGTCTTGAAAAGAAATGCCAGTCGGGTGTCCAGTGACGCCTCGGTCGGACTTGAAAAGAAATGCCAATCAGGTATCCACAAGAGTAGTGGCGTGATAAACCGCCTGATAACTCAAGGGACGCCACGAAGAGGTCTTGAAAGTAAATGCCAATCGGGTGTCCACAAGAGTAGTGGCGTGACAGACCGCCTAATAACTCAAGGGACGCCACGGAGAGGTCTTAAAAATAAAATTGAGTGCCCGGGGTAGTATAGCCAGCCCCTGAGACACTCAGGAATATAAAATAAGAGAAACATGTTAGTCCACAATAATATGTATAACCACAGTATTATTAACAATCATAGCAAAATATCCATGATAGCATCAGGGTGACAATAAATATTTAGCAAAAACAATTCAGGCACATTTTAAGTATTTCCTCCGAAGACCGACGCTAAGACCGACACTTGACCAACCCAGACTATAACCCTTAACTGCGGACACGGCTATTCGAATAGGTTTAAACTTTGCTGAGGGTGTACTCTTTACCCACAATTAAAGGATTTCTTTAGTCATTACCGTGACACTGACTAATTCCCATTACGGTCTTTGGGTTGAAAACACACCTGACCAGCACACACCAGATTAACTCTCCGGAGGCCAGGAATCACCCAAAGCATCGTTCAAGAAAAACTCTGAGACGGAGAGACCAACGTCCTGCATGGGATCACTATTAATACACGCGGATTCCAAGGGGTGCCTCCCTCTCAGTCACAACTGGAAACACCCATGCCCCCTGACCCGATGACAGGATTTAGTCCCGGATCCCTGGGAAACCCTGATCGTGGCCCTCTATACGCTGTGTGCATGGAAAGGGGTTATCAACTTACTGAACCATACCCTACCCGTGGCAGGAACTTGTGGCAGCATGAAACAAGTATGGGGGTTACCGGAACAAGACTCGATCTATGGTCGACTCAGGAGGCATTAAGTTTCCTGCAACGGTTAGCACAACAAGGTATTCCTTCAACAGCAATCCCAACAGGGCCACAACCCTTGCATGCTCCAACATGCACAACAACAAGGCATGATCACGCTCCAACGTGATCATCCTCCTGCCGGTAACGGTATTTTTCTTATGCCTGCTCCAGCAAGTTAGTCATGGCAACACGCGATGAATGGTACGATGAAACATGCCAACACTACACACATGCAAAATTAGCCATATGCCAGTTTTATTTGAATTCAACATATTCATGATGCAATTATTCTTGCAAACAACAACTATGCAATTCACCATATCAAGTGTTCAAGATGCTTGCCTTGAGCATGCAGAAATATTGGGTGCACTTCAAAAGTTTGAAAACTTTATCTCCCCTCCATTTCCTATTTTAAAAAATATTAGAATTACCACATAATTCAAAAACAGTGCCAAAAATTGTTTCAATTTTTTTGAAATAAATACTATAATAAACTAGACAAAAAATTAGAAATACCAGAAAAAGAATTAAAATATTTGGAGTTCATATGATTTATCTAGAGAGTTTCTAAGCTGAAACAATTGATTAAAAGGACTTTTTAACTGGCCTAGTGATCATAATGCTCAGGAAAAATGTTCATCTAAGCTGGATAAATAGAGCATGTTTTTATAAGACTGTAGAAATTTGTATCACTGGATTTGGATTTGAAATGGCTGCTACAATATTATTTGAGTTTTGCTGGTGAAAAAAAAGGTTAGACGTGCGCCCTGAGCGCGTTTTAGCCGGACGGCGTCAATGGGCCGGCCCAGCCAATCGGCTGCGCCAGTCAGCGGGGCGCCGGGTCACTGACAGTGGGCCCGCCTGGCCCACTGGTCAGGTTTGACCAGTCGCCCTAGCGCGCGCCCTCCTCTGGCCGAACCGGGGCGGCGCTCCGGCGAGGCTCGCTGGCGATTGGGTGCGCCGTTCAGGGATCTGTGCACACCATCGAGTTCAGAAGGCTCGTGTGGTCCCGCCGGTGTGTGCCACGTTGCCCGGGAAGCACCAGCTCGTCGGCGGCGAGCTCCTCCGAGGAGCTCCGGCGGAGCCAATTTGGGCGTTTCGCCCACAGGCCACCTCCGACGAAATTGACGATGGGGATGAGCCTGCGGGTGCTTCAGGATATTATTGGTGAAGAAAATGGGGAGGGGGAAGCACTGGAGAGGTGGTAATCATCGGGGAAGAGGCGGTGGCCGTGGCTGTCGGAGACGACGAGGAAGGCCATTTGCGGTCAACTGGACATTGCTAGAGGGATCGAGAGGAGGAAGGTGCGCTGCGGTGTGGCGAGGCGAACTCGAGATGTCCTTTATAGGCGGGAGTGACGCGGTGCCGTGGCTTCCAGAGGAAGGCACGGCGGCGGCGGCCATTAATGGCAAACCATGGACGGTGGCGAGGTGGTTGAGGGCAGTGGAGGTCGGTGGGGAGGTCGATGAGCGGCGGTGGTCATCAATTAAGGAGGGCGTTGCGTTGGCGGGGGCGGACGGCTCGGGCGGTGCCGTGCCCGAGCAAATGACGGCGGCGGCTGCTCGGGTCGGTGCTGACCGCGCCTGGGAGCGTGCTGTGGTGTGGGGGAGGTCGCAGCGGGGGCGGGTGGCTAGCGGAGCGTGCGGGGCAAGCCAGGGAAGGCAGCAGCGGGGCGACAGGGGTTCGCGGTGCTCGGGTGTCGGCGTCTGTAGTTCGGGCGCGCTGCTCGTGCCCTGAGCGTGCACACTAGGTGTTCGACGCAATGCCAGAGGGCCCTAGGCTAGATCAATAGAGCTGATTTTTGGCATGGTGGTAGTGCTGGGTCTGGTAGGAGTGAGGGACATGCTGTTTTGTCTAGGTGCTTAAGTGTGCAATGCAAGTCCATTGGCTTGCCATATTCTGCCATGCACTTGAGGTGTTTGGTAAAATGCTAGGGCAATCTAGGGGACTTTGCTGGTTGTGAAATTTACCAGCATGGTGTCTCATTAGAGGTTAGAGATGATGGTGGAGTTTGTTGGGTAAGAGGAGAAACTTGCCAGTGCAAGTTTTACTGATATTGATTTCTGGATAGAAACTTTGGGGGAATATTTGGTGAACTAAAAGGATTCCAATGGAGGTAAAATTTTGGACTTAAGGGTTTAGTTGGAAGGACTGTAGGTGGGAAAATTTTCAGGATTTCTGGAGCAAGGAAAAATGGGGTTGCAGTAGAAACTCAAAAAGAGGACAGAATTGAAAAAGAGGTTGTTTAACTCAAAATTCCCAAAAGATCAAGTTGGGTTTTGCATAAAAGTGATTTGCAGGCATCACATGACCTATCATAATTTTTGTGGGATTTTAAAAGAATTATTTAAAATAGTTACAGTGCAACAGAGGCATTTAAAGTATTGAAAATGCTATTAAAAGAATTGTTTAGAGGCAAATTTTATTCTGAAAATAATTCTTACTGTTGTTAAAGTAATAATGAAATGGTTTAAGAAAACTCCCAAAGCCACAATATTATTTCCAAAAATTTCTATATGGAGGGAAGAATTTTGAAAATCAGAAACAGAAAATGGTTCTGAAATTAATAAAAGACCAAGTAAAAATTCAAAATTTTAATTCTGGCCAAATTTTATTTAGTAAAAACATGATTACATTTTTGGGGTGTTACAAACTCTACCCCCCTTAAGAAAATCTCGTCCTCGAGATTTGTTAAGGGCGGAGGTACTAAATGCAAATCACAACAGACAAGCAATCATGCATAAGACAATAACACACAAGCACATCATTCAATCAAACACTACACACAGCTAGAAATATACACATATTCGTCTACGGCATGATGGTGGAATTTACAGGGCAACAGGGTTACTAAGGACATGGCAACTACTCTGGTAGACTCAGTCCATTTCGTCGACATCCAGACGGGCGTGTCTTGCGGACGTCGAGGCTTCTCCGGGGGCTTCACCGTCGGAGTTGACTGGAGTGTTATGAGGAGCTGCAGGGTTGGGGTAGCGATGATGACCCACGCGGGGTGTAGTGGCTACAGTCCCGTTGGTGAAGATCCCCAAGAGACGACGGAGTTCATCCGGGGAAACGAATGCATTGCCCGGGTGGATGACAGGGGCAGACCTTGGGGGCTCAACTGGCCTCCCAAGCAGTACTATCGGGGTGTCGGTGTCGGGTGCAGCTTCACTTCTCACCCGGGTCAAGAGAGCAAGCGTCCTGCGGGTCTCAATCAGATCATTGGTGACCTGATCGAACAGTGTCTCTTGCGTTCTCAGGTTGCGCACCAGATGCACTAGGGCAGGATCCGTCTCATGGTATCCGTTAGCGACTTGGGTCGACATACCATAGCCTTCACGACTAGGGTAGTAGTAGAAGGAGCGGCAGTTAACCCTCGGCGACCGATGCCGGAGTTGAACTATAGTTCTCGGGCTGCAAGTTGGATAGCTTGGGGCTCGTCGGTGGTCGTCCTCCCGGTGAACCGGTAAGGGCGCTCTGCGGTGATGACCCTCCCGTAGATGTGCACCGTGGCCCAGTAGTGGTGGATGGCATCACTCGCGTGCTCTTGGTACACGACATACTCCGGCGGCTCTTCGATGCCGAGAGCACGACGGGTGAGATTGGCGAGGATGGCTACAAAGCCTTCAAGCTCGGCCGCGGTGGTCTCATTGTGCACGATGGGGCCAGGCATCTTGGTGGTTGGATATTGAACGAAGAGTGAGGCTATGATGTGCTGGGTTGGGGCAAGACTTCTTTTATAAGCCAGCGGAGTGTTCCATCGCACGCTTGCGGATGGGACAATGCAGGTGTCGGCCACAGGAACACGGCCTATGGGCTAGGTTGATAGGTTGGGCACCGACTATCAAAAGATGTCGGCTGGCCACTGTGTAGGCTTAATGGATGAGATGGGCTTGACTGTGGACAGGAAGGGATGTGGACGGTGTGGAAACCTAGAGATAGCGACCAGGCTAAGATAGGATTAGCCAATGGTCAGCCTGGCTCTGATACCAAGGCTGTCGGGGCCGGAATTCGGGGACACGACATATCCCCGAAATTTAACCCCTCGTGTCATCACCAGCCTAGGATTTACGGTTATTGGTGGACACGTCCTTGTTACAGATTACCAAGCTATTACAAGAATTGGATATAAGACCATGAAAGTCAAATGTTACAACAGTGATTCTGGTGGTGGATGACGGAATTGTCTCGCGGTTCTTCAACGTCGATGGAGCTCCATTCCCACAGGAACAGCTGACCTGGATAATTCCTATCCCGCATGGCTGTTATCCTAGGCTCCGCACGGTCATCGCTGTGGTACTCCTCGTAGAAATCCTGACCTGGCCAAGTAAATAGCCAGGGACAAGCCTGTGAGTACGTTGGAATGTACTCGCAAACATTATGAACAAAAGATATACCGAATGCAGCAGTTAAAATATTAGATCATGATGAACCAAACTTTGTGCGTATGCTCATGCTGGACTATATAAAATGCATGCTGACAGGAATCAAATCATGGCATGATAAAATATTAGCATGTGAAAATATATAAAAAAATGTTAGTGATAAACAAGGAAATTCAAAGGAAAACAAATTAAAAGAAATGCCAGTCGGATGTCAAGTGACACCATGGTAGGTCTTGGAGAGAAATGCCAAACGGGTGTCTAAAAGAGAAATCGGATGAGACAGGACCATCCGAGAACTCAGGCGATGCCACGAGAGGTCTTGAAAAGAAATGCCAGTCGGGTGTCAAGTGACGCCTCGGTCGGACTTGAAAAGAAATACCAATCGGGTATCCACAAGAGTAGTGGCGTGATAAACCGCCTGATAACTCGAGGGACGCCACGAAGAAGTCTTGAAAATAAATGCCAATCGGGTGTCCACAAGAGTAGTGGCGTGACAGACCGCCTAATAACTCAAGGGACGCCACAGAGAGGTCTTAAAAATAAAATTGAGTGCCCGGGGTAGTCTAGCCAGCCCCTGAGACACTCATGAATATAAAATAAGAGAAACAGGTTAGCCCACAATAATATGTATAACCACAGTATTATTAACAAGCATAGTAAAATATCCATGATAGCATCAGGGTGACAATAAATATTCAGCAAAAACAATTCAGGCACATTTTAAGTATTTCCTCTGAAGACCGACGCTAAGACCGACACTTGACCAACCCAGACTGTAGCCCTTAACCGCGGACACAGCTATTCGAATAGGTTTAAACTCTGCAGAGGGTGTACTCTTAACCCACAAGTAAAGGATTTCTTTAGTCAGTACTTTGACACTGACTAATTCCCATTACGGTCTTTGGGTTGAAAACACAGCTGACCAGCACACACCAGATTAACTCTCCGGATGCCAGGAATCACCCAAAGCATCATTCAAGAAAAACTCTGAGACGGAGAGACCAACGTCCTGCATGGGATCACTATTAATACGTGCGGATTCCAAGGGGTGCCCCCCTCTCAGTCACAACTAGAAACACCCATGCCCCCTGACCCGATGACATGATTTAGTCCCGGATCCCTGGGAAACCCTCATCGTGGCCCTCTGTACGGTGTGTGCATGGAAAGGGGTTATCAACTTACTGAACCATACCCTACCCGTGGCAGGAACCTGTGGCAGCACGAAACAAGTATGGGGGTTACCGGAACAAGGCTCGATCTATGGTCGACTCAGGAGGCATTAAGTTTCCTGCAACGGTTAGCACAACAAGGTATTCCTTCAACAGCAATCCCAACAGGGCCACAACCCTTGCATGCTCCAACATGCACAACAACAAGGCATGATCACGCTCCAACGTGATCATCCTCCTGCCGGTAACGGTATTTTTCTTATGCCTGCTCCTGCAAGTTAGTCATGGCAACACGCGATGCATGGTACCATCAACATGCCAACACTACACACATGCAAAATTAGCCATATGCCAGTTTTATTTGAATTCAACATATTCATGATGCAATTATTCTTGCAAACAACAACTATGCAATTCACCATATCAAGTGTTCAAGATGCTTGCCTTGAGCATGCAGAAATATTGGGTGCACTTCAAAAGTTTGAAAACTTTATCTCCCCTCAATTTCCTATTTTCAAAAATATTAGAATTACCACATAATTCAAAAACAGTGCCAAAAATTGTTTCAATTTTTTTTTGAAATAAATACTATAATAAACTAGACGAAAAATTAGAAATACCAGAAAAAGAATTAAAATATTTGGAGTTCATATGATTTATCTAGAGAGTTTCTAAGCTGAATAATTGATTAAAAGGACTTTTTAATTGGCCCAGTGATCATAATGCTCAGGAAAAATGTTCACCTAAGCTAGATAAATAGAGCATGTTTTTATAAGACTGTAGAAATTTGTATCACTGGATTTGGATTTGAAATGGCTGCTACAATATTATTTGAGTTTTGCTAGTGAAATAAAAAAAAAGGTTAGACGTGCGCCCTGAGTGCGTTTTAGCCGGACGGCGTCAATGGGCCGGCCCAGCCGATCGGCTGCGCCAGTCAGCGGGGCGCCAGGTCACTGACAGTGGGCCCGCCTGGCCCACTGGTCAGGTTTGACCAGTCGCCCTAGCGCGCGCCCTCCTCTGGCCGAATAGGGGCGGCGCTCCGGCGAGGCTCACCGGCGATTGGGTGCGCCGTTCGGGGATCTGAGCACACCATTGAGTTCAAGAGGCTCGTGTGGTCCCGCCGGTGTGTGCCACGTCGCCCGGGAAGCACCAGCTCGTCGGCGGCGAGCTCCTCCGAGGAGCTCCGGCGGAGCCAATTTGGGCGTTTCGCCCACAGGCCACCTCCGATGAAATTGACGATGGGGATGAGCCTGCGGGTGCTTCAGGATATTATTGGTGAATAAAATGGGGAGGGGGAAGCACTGGAGAGGTGGTAATCATCGGGGAAGAGGCGGTGGCCGTGGCTATCGGAGACGACGAGGACGGCCATTTGCGGTCAACTGGACGTTGCTGGAGGGATCGGGAGGAGGAAGGTGTGCTGCGGTGTGGCGAGGCGAACTCGAGATGGCCTTTATAGGCGGGAGTGACGCGGTGCCGTGGCTTCCAAAGGAAGGCATGTCGGCGGCGGCCATTAATGGCAAACCGTGGACGGTGGCGAGGTGGTCGAGGGCAGTGGAGGTCGGTGAGCGGCGGTGGTCACCAATTAAGGAGGGCGTTGCGTTGGAAGGGGCGGACGGCTCGGGCGGTGCCGTGCCCGAGCAAATGACGGCGGCAGTGGCTCGGGTCGGTGCTGACCGGCGCCTGGGAGCGTGCTGTGGTGTGGGGGAGGTCGCAGCGGGGGCGGGTGGCTAGCGGAGCGTGCGGGGCTAGCCAGGGAAGGTAGCAGCGGGGCGACAGGGGTTCGCGGCGCTCGGATGTCGGCGACTGCAGTTCGGGCGCGCTGCTCGTGCCCTGAGCGTGCACACTAGGTGTTCGACGCAATGCCAGAGGGCCCTAGGCTAGATCAATAGAGCTAATTTTTGGCATGGTGGTAGTGCTGTGTCTGGTAGGAGTGAGGGACATGCTTTTTTGTCTAGGTGCTTAAGTGTGCAATGCAAGTCCATTGGCTTGCCATATTCTGCCATGCACTTGAGGTGTTTGGTAAAATGCTAGGGCAATCTAGGGGACTTTGCTGGTTGTGAAATTTACCAGGATGGTGCCTCATTAGAGGTTAGAGATGATGGTGGATTTTGTTGGGTAAGAGGAGAAACTTGCCAGTGCAAGTTTTACTGATATTGATTTCTGGATAGAAACTTTGGGGGAATGTTTGGTGAACTAAAAGGATTCCAATGGAGGTAAAATTTTGGACTTAAGGGTTTAGTTGGAAGGACTGTAGGTGGGAAAAATTTCAGGATTTTTGGAGCAAGGAAAAATGGGGTTGCAGTAGAAACTCAAAAAGAGGACAGAATTGAAAAAGAGGTTGTTTCACTCAAAATTCCCAAAAGATCAAGTTGGGTTTTGCATAAAAGTGATTTGCAGGCATCACATGACCTCTCATAATTTTTGTGGGATTTTAAAAGAATTATTTAAAATAGTTGCAGTGCAATAGAGACATTTAAAGTATTGAAAATGCTATTAAAAGAATTGTTTAGAGGCAAATTTTATTCTAAAAATAATTCTTACTGTTGCTAAAGTAATAATGAAATGGTTTAAGAAAACTCCCAAAGCCACAATATTATTTCCAAAAATTCCTATATGGAGGGAAGAATTTTGAAAATCAGAAACAGAAAATGGTTCTGAAATTAATAAAAGACCAACTAAAAATTCAAAATTTAAATTCTGGCCAAATTTTATTTAGTAAAAACATGATTAAATTTTTGGGGTGTTACAGGAATGGTGGCTAGGGTTCGTCCGTGGGGTCGAGGGGCGGCCCTTGAAGGCGTCCGCGGCGTGCGGCGTGCGCTGTCGAGCGTAGGCGAGGGGGGTCCGGGTGCACGCGCGCGTGCGCGTTCGACAACGAGGGCGCGGGTGAGCAGTGAGGTAGGGGACGGCGCCAGGTGGGCTGGGCCGCGCTGTAGCAGTAGGCCTAAGTGCACAGTAGAGCTTTAGGCCTTTTTCTATTTTCCTTTTCTGTTTTCTTTTCTTTTCTGTTTTCTCGTTAACTCTGTTTTTTTAATTGTTTAGGCACTAAATGAATTTTGTAAAAAGTGTGACCTAGTCCATAAATCACAGTGCATTATATCCTAACACCAAAAACTAGTTTGGGCAAAACATAATTTCATATTTAATTTAGATTAAATAAAAGGCTATTAAATATTGTTTTCAGCCATTGTTAGAGGACGTTTGAGTTACCTAATTTGTTTATTAAATGTTGGTTACAATTTTAGAATAGCCTCTGGAATATTTGCTATTTATTGAACATTTTAGTTTTTGTGTTTGAACAACTTTTATTTTCCACTTTAATTTAATTTGAATTTTGAGTTAGGAGTTGAAATGCAATATGATGCAAATGATGACTTGGCACAGTTAATCATGCTGACTTGTCATTATCAAAAGTGATTACTGTGGCTAAGTACATGGGGTGTTACATTAAAGATCTCTTGGTAGAAAATATTGATGGGCATTATATTTACCTCTGTGATGAAACTGCTAGAATTGCCAAATCCGATGAAAAAGATAAAGATAGACTTGTTGTTGGCATGCCTGTTGTCTTAGTTAAAATAGGAGATCATTGTTATCATTGTTTTGTGATTTAGGTGCTAGCATGAGTGCTATTCCTTTTTCCTTGTACCAAGAAATTATGAATGACATAGCACCCGCTGAAATAGAAGACATAGATGTCACTATTAAACTTGCTAATAGAGACACCATCACACCACTTGGGATTGTTAGAGATGTTGGAGTCTTGTGTGGGAAAATAAAATACCCCATTGATTTTCTAGTTCTTGGTTCCCCACAAGACGACTTCTGTCCCATTTTCTTTGGTAGACCTTTCTTAAACACTGTCAATGCTAAAATAGATTGTGAAAAACAAACTGTCAGTGTTAGCTTTGGTGATGAGTCTCATGAGTTTAATTTTTCCAAGTTTAATAGACAACCTCATAAGAAAGAATTACCTAGTAAGGATGAAATATTTGGTCTTGCTTCTATTGCCATGCCTCCTACTGATCCACTAGAATAATACTTGCTAGACCATGAAAATGATATGCATATGCATGAAAGAAATGAGATAGATAAAATTTTCTTTGAACAACGACCTCTGCTCAAACATAATTTTCCTATTGAAACTCTAGGTGGTCCTCCTCCACCTAAAGGTGATCCTGTGTTTGAATTAAAAAATTGCCTGACACTTTGAAATATGCTTATCTTGATGAGAAAAAGATATATCCTGTTATTATTAGTGCTAACCTTTCAGAACATGAAGAAGAAAGATTATTGAAAATTCTGAAGAAGCAACGTGCTGCTATTGGATATACTCTTGATGATCTTAAGGGCATTAGTCCCACTCTCTGTCAGCACAAGATTAATATGTAACCTGATGCTAAACCCGTTGTTGATCATCAATGACGTTTGAATCCAAAAATGAAAGAAGTGGTAAGAACTGAAATATTAAAGCTTCCGGAAGCAGGTATAATCTATCCCATAGCTGATAGTAGATGGGTGAGTCCCGTTCATTGTGTCCCTAAGAAGGGAGGTATTACCGTTGTTCCTAATGATAAAAATGAACTCATTCCACAAAGATTGTTGGGTGAGTCACACACTTTTACTTCCTAGATGGATATTCCGGTTTTTCTCCAATACCTGTTTCACAACCCGATCAAGAGAAACCACCTTTACTTGCCCTTTCAGAACTTATGCTTATAAACGTATGCCTTTTGGTTTATGCAATGCACCTGCTACCTTTCGAATATGCATGACTGCTATATTCTCTGTTTTTTGTGAAAAGATTGTTGAGGCTTTCATGGATGATTTTTCTGTTTATGGAACTTATTTTGATGGCTTGAGCAACCTTGATCGAGTTTTGCAGAGATGTGAGCAAACTAATCTTGTCTTGAATTGGGCGAAGTGCAACTTTATGTTTAATGAAGGTATTGTCTTGGGACATAAAATTTCTGAACGAGGTATTGAGGTGGATAAAGCTAAAGTTGATGCAATTGAGAAAATGCCATGTCCTAAAGATATTAAAGGTATTCGTAGTTTTCTCGGTCATGCTGGTTTCTATAGGAGGTTTATTAAAGACTTCTCTAAAATTTCTAGGCCTCTTACAAATCTTTTACAAAAGGATGTTCCATTTGTTTTTGATGATGATTGTGTAGAAGCCTTTGAAACACTTAAGAAAGCCTTAACTTCTGCACCTATTGTTCAACCGCCTCATTGGAACTTGCCTTTTGAAATTATGTGTGATGCTAGTGATTATGCTGTTGGTGCTGTTCTAGGACAAAGAGTTCATAAGAAATTAAATGTTATCCATTATGCTAGCAAAACTCTAGACAGTACCCAAAGAAATTATGCTACTACTGAAAAAGAATTTTTAGCAGTTGTGTTTGCTTGTGATAAATTCAGATCTTACATTGTTGATTCCAAAGTAACTGTTCACACCGATCATGCTGCTATTAAATATCTTATGAAAAAGAAAGATGCTAAACCTAGACTCATTAGGTGGGTTCTCTTGCTACAAGAATTTGATTTACATATAACTGATAGAAAAGGAGCTGAGAACCCCGTAGCTGATAACTTATCTAGGTTAGAAAATATCCTTGATGACCCACTACCTATTGATGATAGATTTCCTGATGAACAACTAGCTACAATAAATGTTTCTCATAATACTCCTTGGTATGCTGACTATGCTAATTATATTGTTGCTAAATACATACCACCTAGTTTCACATACCAACAAAAAAAGTTCTTCTATGATTTAAGACATTACTTTTGGGATGACCCATATCTTTATAAAGAAGGATTAGATGTTATTATTAGACATTGTGTTCCTGAGCATGAACAGGAACAAATCTTACGGAAATGTCACTCCGAAGCTTATGGAGGGCATTATGCGGGAGATAGAACTGCTCACAAGGTATTGCAATCTGGTTTTGATTGGCCATTCTCTTCAAGGATGCCCGTAAGTTTGTTTTATCTTGTGTTGAATGTTAACGAATTGGAAATATCAGTAAGCGCCAAGAAATGCCTATGAATTATTCACTTTCTGTTGAACCGTTTGATGTTTGGGGTTTTGATTATATGGGACCTTTTCCTTCCTCTAATGGGTATACACATATTTTGGTTGCTGTTGATTATGTTACTAAGTGGGTAGAAGCTATTCCAACTAGTAGTGCTGATCATAACACTTCCATTAAAATGCTTAAAGAAGTTATTTTCCCGATGTTTGGAGTCCCTAGATATTTAATGACTGATGGTGGTTCACACTTTATTCATGGTGCTTTCCGTAAAATGCTTGCTAAATATGATGTTAACCATAGAATTGCATCATTCTATCATCCTCAATCTAGTGGTCAAGTTGAACTTAGCAATAGAGAAATAAAATTAATATTACACAAACCTGTTAATAGGTCCCGAAAGAATTGGTCTAAGAAATTGGATGATGCACTTTGGCCCTACCGAACAGCATATAAAAATCCTATGGGTATGTCTCCCTATAATATGGTTTATGGAAAAGCTTGTCATCTGCCTCTTGAGTTAGAACATAAAGCATATTGGGCAATTAAAGAACTCAACTATGATTTCAAACTTGCCGGTGAAAAGAGGTTATTTGATATCAGCTCACTAGATGAATGGAGAACCCAAGCTTATGAAAATGCCAAGTTATTTAAAGAAAAAGTTAAAAGATGGCATGACAAAAGAATCCAAAAGCGGGAATTTAAAGTTGGAGAATATGTTCTTTTATACAACTCTCGTTTCAGATTCTTTGCAGGAAAACTTCTCTCTAAATGGGAAGGACCATATATCATCAAAGCGGGAATCCATGCCAATGCTTTTCCCTTCAAAGATAAAGGGAAAATCTTCTTCTTAGCTTCATCTCCGAGAAAACCTCTTTGATGATATATGGTCCTTCCCATTTAGAGTGCTTGCTTAGTGATCTATCTATGTAATCGTATGCAAGATATATAATAAAGAGTAGTTTGAGTTTTGTTTCTTTACTCTTTTGTTCCAATAAAAAGAAAGGAAAATAAATGAAAAAGATCATATGCTAATATTATGGTAAGTAATGACATCACATAAGGAAAAGTATAAGTGGTAAAATTTATTGGAGATTGACAAACATAACATTGGTCAATGATGCAATTCATGAAAGAATTAATAAGGGAAGAGAATATTCACATGAAAATACACTATCTTGGACATATTTTATGATTGTGCACTAGTAGAAAATAGGGCTTTGGTCACAGCTCAATATGCACATTAGTCCCGGTTGCATTACGAACCGGGACTAATGTGAGCATTAGTCCCGGTTCGTAATGCAACCGGGACTAATGTGTATATTGAGCTTTCGAGCGGCTAAAGGCATTAGTCCCGGTTCAAATGAGACCTTTAGTCCCGGTTTGAGACATGAACCGGGACTAAAGGGTGCGATGCCCTTTAGTCCCGGTTTGTATCTCAAACCGGGACTAATTGTCTCAAACCGGGACTAAAGGGACCTTTAGTCCCGGTTCGTGTCTCAAACTGAGACTAAAGGGGTTCGTGTCTCAAACTCTACCACCCCCCCCCCCCCCCGTGTATCGCCATTTCAGTTTAAAAAAAACAAAAGAAAATGATAAAAACTTCAAAAAATAAAATCCTTCGAGATGTAGTTATATTACTACATCTACTAGTTAGGAAAATTTAAAAACTTAAATTTGGACATGTTTTACAAAAAAGTGTTATGAAAAAGTAAAACGGCTATAACTTTTGCATACGATGTCGGAAAAAAATGTATAATATATCAAAATGTTCAGCATGAAAATCCGCATCCGATTTCGATGGACAAAGGCTGTTTTGCAAATTTTTAGAATCCTTAAATTCTGAAAGGAAAAAAAGTTATGCTCAAATTTCAGTTTTTTTGAATTTTTGTTAAATCTGGTCAAACTGTGGTCAAACTACTTATTCAAGAACTATTAGTGTTACTAAATAATTATTCAAGAATATTAGTGTTACTAAATAATTATTTCTATTTTTTTGAATTTTGGTCAATCTGGTCAAAGTGTGGTCAAACTATGGTCAAACTACTTATTCAAGAAATATTAGTGTTACTAAATAATTATTGTTTTTAGAATAATAGTTTCAAACTCAAACAGTGAAACATGTGACTTCAAGCTCAAGCTAAACTCTTGAGGGTTAATAGGATTAACATCTTACTATTGTCAGGAAAACAACAAGTGCAGACTTGGAAAATAGGGGGAATAGAACTCGGAAGTTAAGCATGCTCAGGCTGGAGTAGTCACAGGATGGGTGACCGGCCGGGAAGTTAGACGATTTGGAATGATAAGGGGTGATAAGAGAATAGAGATTATAGATTAAATTGAGCAGTGATGAGGGGTGATTAGAGATTAAATTCTAAAATAATTCAAAATTTTGAAAATCAGGAAAAAAATTCAAAAAAAAATTCATAAAATTTCCTTTAGTCTCGGTTGGTGTTACCAACCAGGACTAAAGGTCGAGCTCCAGACAGCGGCCACGTGAAGGGCCTTTAGTCCCGGTTTGTAACATAACCGGGACTAAAGGGGGGGAGGCTTTAGTCCCGACCCTTTAGTCCCGGTTCCAGAACCGGGACTAAAGGCCCTCTGGAACTGGGACTAAAGGCCCGTTTTCTACTAGTCGTGAGCCCCCATTAAATATTTTGTGTCAAAATAGTTGACGTTGGACAAGGAAGACAACGTAATGATTTACGTTTGTTCATATTCACATAGAAGTTATATTGTCATAGATCCTTTAACATGTGGTGCTTGCTCAATATCTTTTCTAGCCAAAAATTCCGCACTAAGTGGAGATACTACTTGTGCATCCAAAAACCCTTAACCCAAATCTTATTTCGAGAGCCCACCATACCTACCTATGGATTGAGTAAGATCCTTCAAGTAAGTTGTCATCGGTGCAATAAGGCAATAAAAATCACTTCTAAATGTGTTGGATCATTTAGTGTAAGAGAAAATTGAGCGTTGTACGAACTTGTGATGGCAAAGTAAAAAAAGCGACGGACTGCATAATAAAGGTTGCTATCATAAGGGGCAATATAATGTGATGTTATTTTGCATTAAGGGATTTGGCATAATAACAAATAAGCACATGACAACCTCTGCTTCCCTTTGCGAAGGGCCTATCTTTTACTTTTATGCATTTACTTTTATGAAGAGTCAAAGTTTTTTTCCTATTCCTTTTTATTTTCTCTTTTTGCAAGCATCATGTGGTGAGGAAAGATCTAGGCACATATATCTAGTTGGATATGAGTGGGCATGAGTTATTATTGTTGACATCACCCTTGAGGTGAATACGTTGGGAGGCGAAACTATAAGCACCTATCTTTCTATGTGTCCGGTTGAAACTTTTTGTTCATGGGTACGCTGTGAGTGTTAGCAATCATAGAAGATTAAATGATGGTTGAGTACGTGGACTTGCCTAAAGGCTCCGATACGTGACCCTTCTTGAAAATACGATGAATTGTAGTTGCAAAGTTGACTGAGAACATAGTTTGTTGGTTTTCAATAAGGTTTATGCTTTATACTTCAATGTTGTGATGAATTGTTACTTGTTCATGAGAAGTTATATGATAAAGGTTATATGATAAAAGTTATTTGATAAAGTTTTATGTTAAAGTTCTTTGTTGTTATGATAATATGCATGATGCTTCTATGTCCGTATTTTGTTTTTATCGACACCTCTCTCTCTAAGCATGGGGGCATGTTTTTCGATTTCGGTTTTCACTTGAGGACAAGCGAGCTCTAAGCTTGGGGGAGTTGATACGTCCATTTTGCATCATGTTTTCATCCTGTTATTTATAATGTTTGTATGCATAATAATGCTTTTTGGAGTATTTCTAATGCCTTTTCTCTCATATTATGCAAGGTTTACACAAAGAGGGAGAATGCCGGCAGTTGGGATTCTGGACCTGGAAAAGGTACGTCAGAGTTACCTATTCTACACATCTCCAAATGAGCTGAAAATTTAGGAAGAATTGTTTTGGAATATATGAAGAATATTGGAGCAAATAACTACCAGAGTGGTGATACGTCTCCAACGTATCTATAATTTTTTTATTGTTCCATGCTATTATATTATCTATTTTGGGTGTTTTATATGCATTAATATGCTATTTTATATCATTTTTGGGACTAACTTATTAACCTAGAGCCTAGTGCAGTTTCTGTTTTTTCCTTGTTTTTGAGTTTTACAGAAAAGGAATATTAAAAGGAGTCCAAACGGAATAAAACTTTACGATGGTTTTTCTTGGACCAGAAGACACACGTAGGACTTGGAGAGGAAGGCAGAAGAGTCCCGAGGGCTCCACAAGCCCTCAGGGCACGCCCTAGTGGGGGGGGGGCGCCCCCTGGCTTGTGGGCCCCACGGGAGTCCTCCAA
Source organism: Thinopyrum elongatum (assembly GCA_011799875.1). NCBI lineage: Eukaryota > Viridiplantae > Streptophyta > Magnoliopsida > Poales > Poaceae > Thinopyrum > Thinopyrum elongatum. Next base: position 470,177,316 of record CM022301.1, read on the forward strand.
CCCTAATCTTTGGCCTATAAATTCCCAAATATTCCCAAACGACCAGAAGCGTCCACCAAAAAACTTTTTCGCTGCCATAACCTTCTGTACACGTGAGATCCCATCTTGGGGCCTTTTCTGGCATCCTGCCGGAGGGGGATTCGATCACGGAGCGCTTCTACATCAACTCTATTGCCCTTCCGATGAAGCGTGAGTAGTTTACCTCAGACCTATGGGTCCATAGCTAGTAGCTAGATGGCTTCTTTTCTCTCTTTGATTCTCAATACCATGTTCTCCTCGATGTTCTTGGAGATCTATCTGATGTAATATTCTTTTGCGGTGTGTTTGTCGAGATCCGATGAATTGTGGATTTATGATCAGATTATCTATGAATATTATTTGAATCTTCTCTGAATTCTTATATATATGATTTGATATCTTTGTATTTCTCTTTGAATTATCGGTTTGGTTTGGCCAACTAGATTGGTTCTTCTTGCAATGGGAGAGGTGCTTAGTTTTGGGTTCAATCTTGCGGTGTCCTCACCCAGTGACAAAATAGGGGTAGCGAGGCACGTATTGTATTGTTGCCATCAAGTGTAAAAAGATGGGGTTTTCATCATATTGCTTGAGTTTATCCCTCTACATCATGTCATCTTACTTAAGGCATTACTCCGTTCTTTATGAACTTAATACTCTAGATGCATGCTGGATAGCGGTCGATGTGTGGAGTAATAGTAGTAGATGCAGAATCGTTTCGTTCTACTTGACATGGACGTGATGCCTATATGCATAATCATTGCCTTGGATATCGTCATAACTTTGCGCTTTTTTATCAATTGCTTGACAGTAATTTGTTCACCCACCATATTATTTGCCTTCAAGAGAGAAGCCTCTATTGAAACCTATGGCCCCGGGTCTATTTTCCATCATATATTTTCAGATCTATAAACCAAAAATACCTTGCTGCAATTTATTTCCTTTTATTTTGTTTTACATTTTAGTAATCTTTTATATCTATCTCTATCAGATCTCATCCTTGCAAGTGACCGTGAAGGGATTGACAACCCCTTTATCACGTTGGGTGCAAGTGTTTGATTGTTTGTGCAGGTGCATAGATTTGGGACTTGCTTGTATCTCCTACTGGATTTGATACCTTGGTTCTTTACTGAGGGAAATACTTATCTCTACTTTGCTGCATCACCCTTTCCTCTTCAAGGGAAAAACCAACGCAAGCTCAAGAAGTAGCACGAAGAATTTCTGGCGCCGTTGTCGGGGAGATCTACATCTAGCCTACCAAGTACCCACCATAAACTCTCATCTCTTGCATTACATTATTTGCCATTTGCCTCTCGTTTTCCTCTCCCCCACTTCTAAAACAATTTTCAGAAAAACACAAAAATATTTCCCTTTTTATTTGCCTTCTTTTCGTTTGCCTTTTTTGTCTTACTTGGTTTGTTTGCTTGTTCGCTTGGAATAATTATGTATTTATTGAAAATCAAAAAGCAAAAAGTTTATGGATCCTCATCCACTTGCTAATCTTTTTAAGAGATCCAATTATGATTAACCAATTGCTAGTGAGTTGCGTGCACTAGATTATCTTTATGAAGTTTGCTTGAAATTCGTGAATCTGAAAATTGTGATGAAATTTATGAAGTGATTCACGATAGCTCTTTGATTGAAAAGCATGATTGCAATGATGTTATTATAAATTCTATTAACGTCAATTGTGCTAATAATATGCAAAACCCTAAGCTTGGGGATGCTAATTTTGCTATGTCCACTACTTATTGCAATGATCATGATTGGGGTGATATTGCTTCTTATGATCTTGAAAATTTGTTTAAGCCTCATGATGATTATGATATTGATAATAATGTTTGCAATAATATTCAAAGTGGGTTTGGAAGAGTGTCAACTTGAGGAAATAATGATCCCACTACTTCTGAGATTGATCAATCTTATGAATTTTTTGATAAAAGTGGGCTTGGAGAAGTAATGACTTTATTCTATGTTAATCCCACTATTTTGGAAGAGTGTCAACTTTGCAGGCATGTGGATCATGTAGAGAATATGTTATGTGATAGCTATATTGTTGAATTTGAATATGATCCCAGATGTAATTATTATGACAGAGGGAAATATGATTGTAGAAATTTTCATCTTACTAAATTACGTCCCGTTATGTTGAGATTGCTATTGTTTCTTTCTTCTTCCTTGCATATGCTAGTTTTTGCTTGTCTTGATAATTTGTTTGCTTCTAAAATACCTATGCATAGGAAGTATGTTAGACTTAAACTTGTTTGTCACTTGCTACATGATACTCTCTTCGTGTTTCAATTGTTATCTTTCATGTGAGCATCATTGAAATCTCAAAGCCTAGCTTAATGGCTTTAAAAAAAGCGCTAGTTGGGAGACAACCCAATATTTTTTTTTCTGTTTTTATGAAAATACACATTATTACCTTTGTAGTAATTGTGTTTTGGTGTTTTAATTAGTGTTTGAGCCAAGTAAGACCTTTGGGATGGCTTACGGTGATAGTTGATTTGATCTTGCTGAAAAATAGAAACTTTTGCATCCAGTAACAGAATTGTTTTAATTCACTGGAGAGTGGGAAAATCCTGAGTTTTTTTACAAAAGATTGATATACAAATTTCATATGTTTTCTTAATGTTTCCAAAAATTTGGAATTACATAAGTATTCGAACAATTCATATCTTTGCAGACTGTTCTGTTTTTGACAGATTCTGTTTTCTATGTGTTGTTTGCTTATTTTAATGAATCTATGGGTAGTATCGGGGGGTATGAACCATGGAGAAGTTGGAATACAGTAGATATTACACCAATATAAATAAAGAATGAGTTCACAACAGTACCAAAAAGTGGTGATTTATTTTCTTATACTAACGGATCTCATGAGTTTTCTGTTGAGTTTTGTGTTGTGAAGTTTTCAAGTTTTGGGTAAAGATTTGATGGACTATGGAATAAGGAGTGACAAGAGCCTAATCTTGGGGATGCCCAAGGCACCCCAAGGTAATATTCAAGGACAACCAAGCATCTAAGCTTGGGGATGCCCCGGATGGCATCCCCTCTTTCGTCTTCGTCTATCGGTAAATTTACTTGAGGCTATATTTTTATTCACCACATGATATGTGTTTTGCTTGGAGCGTCTTGTATGATTTGAGTCTTTGCTTTTTAGTTTGCCACAATCATCCTTGCTGTACACACCTTTTTAGAGGGACACGCACGAATCGTGAATTTATTAGAATACTCTATGTGCTTCACATATATCTTTTGAGCTAGGCAATTTTGCTCTAGTGCTTCACTTATATCTTTTTAGAGCATGGCGGTGGATTTATTTTATAGAAATTGTTGAACTATCATGCTTCACTTATATTATTTTGAGAGTCTCTCTAAACAGCATGGTAATTTTCATAGGTTATGAATTTAGTCCTAATATGATGGGCAACCAAGAGGGATATAATAAAAAATTTCATATAAAGAGCATTGAATACTATGAGAAGTTTGATTCCTTATGATTGTTTTGAGATATAAATGTGACGACCCCGGCTTAATCATGCACTAATCATACATGCAAATGCACATGATCAAGCCTAAGGACTCACTTGAAGATATCACAACACAACTCTAAAACATAAATAAAGTCATACAAGCTTTATATTACAAGCCAGGGCCTCGAGGGCTTGAATACATAGCTCGATGGCATACAAGTGTCAGCGGAAGCATCAGATATCTGGGTACAGATATAACAGAGTTACAGATAGGCCTTTAAGGAGGCGAGGTAAAATAAAACACTACGATCGAAAGGCGTAGGCCTCCTGCCTAGTACCCTCCAAACCAACTCCTGGTCGTCGGTCGGCTCCTCGTAGTAGTAGCCGTCGGCGGGGGCAGCTGGCTCAGGGGCTCCGTCATCTGGTTGCGACAAATGGATATGGGAAGAAAAAGAAAGCAAGGCAAACATGAGTACTCATCCGAGGTACTCAGAAAGCAAGGATCTACACTACATATGCAACATTTTCAAAGGAGGGATGTATATGTGGAGTGAGCTGCAGAAGTGCCAGAATAGAGAGGAAGGCCTAGCTAGTCCTATCGAAGACTAGCATCTTCAAGCATCTTCATCGGTCTTGCGGCATTAGAAGAGTGCAGATTAGCATAATGTAAAGTAGTAGTAATGTATCAACCTCGCCCAGAGATTCTTCCTCGACTCCCTACGAGAAAGCAATCCCAGAGCCATACTATCCATTTCATCTCAAGTCACCAGTTCTAGTTGTAACGATCGGGATACAACTCCGAGTGTCTGTTACCGTAAGACAGGCTATCGATAGATTAGTTCTTCCCTGCAGGGGTGCACCAACTTACTCACCACGCTCGATTAACTCCGACCGGACACACTTTTCTGGGTCATGCCCGGCCTCGGCCAAACGATACGCCGCAACCCGACTGAAAACTTAACAGAGAGGTCAGCACGCCGGACTAACCCTATGCCCCCAGGGGTCTTGGGCCATCGCCCCGGGAACTCCTGCACGTTGCGAACGTGGCCGGTGAGCAGACCTAGCCCCCCCTATACAAGCGCAGGGCGTTACCAGTCCAACCCAGCGCGCGCCGCTGAGTCGCTGGCGTCCATTAAGCTCCGGCTGAAGTATACGACGTAGAACGCTCATACTATGCCCACGTGATGGTTAGTGCTATCAGGCCAGAGGCCCCTCGGATCAAATATCCAAACCGTTAGTGTGTTGGTAGTGCGGTAGTGAGCAGAGACTCACGAAAGATGTGACCCCATCGCCCCGTCTCGAGGACTTGCGGCAAGAGCTAAGAATGCCCGGCCACGCCTCGTAGTTATCTCACGGGCACCTTCCAGGTCAACCCGACTCCATATCACTCTCATCATAATCTCATGCGGGTACCCCTCAGGGCCGACCCGTCTTTATCCGGAATTAAACAGTATCAACAGTAATGTAAAGGCATCCGTGTAGCTACCACATCAAGAAGGAATCCAAGGCATCACCCTCGTTGGATTCCCACCTGACATAAACATCAAGGTGAACGAAGGAGGAATCACCCTCGAGGTCCACTCTTGAGGAGTTGCGCGACGGTGTCGTTATTGGGGTGGTGCAGGAGGAATCACCCTTGCTGACCACGACTGAATAAATAACCTACAACGTTATCATCCGAAGTGCTGATGAGGTATCACCCTCGGCACTCGATAGTAACCCAGTAGTGTCGAGCAACTAAGGGGAAAGTGATGTGCGGTGCCGGGGCCTGGTCTTCGATCCCATTGATCGGGTCTTCTGATGATCTAGCGGGGCAGTCGGGATAAAGTGGGGTCTCTGCTGGGTCTCTACCCAACCTATACTAAATAGTTTAGGATAAGCAGGTAGGTAACAATAGCAGGTTACAATAAACAGGCTATGCAGCAGAAATAGGATAACAGCAGCAGTAGTAACTTCTAATGCAAGCATAAGAGAGAAGAGAATAGGCGATATCGGAATGCTCAAAAGGGGGGGTGCTTGCCTGGAAGCTCTACGGCAAGGGTCTGATCGTCAGGGGCGTAGTCGACCTCCGGAGCTGCATCAGTCCCGGGAGCTACGTCGACGTCGGGGTCTACCGAGAGAGAAGAGGGGGGAAGAAACATATAAATACACAGCAAACAATGCAATACAGGGCATGCCATGCCTAGGATGCAGTGCAGGGTTGCCTAAAGATTTGTCTAAGTCCTTATAGTTATTTTAGGATTTAAGTTAGATTTATTAATCGATGAATACACACTATTCATATACCGGAATCGGGCTAAAAGTTACGGGTTCTCCTACGTCGGGGGTTCCGACATAGAAACAGGCTACACGATCAAATTTGCCTCGTCGTTCTGAGCAACTTTCATGTACAAAGTTTTTCGATCTAAGCTACGGTTTATTTTCTACGGATTTTCAAAGATTAAATCATTTTCTGGAATTAATCAAATTAACAAATTTGCCAAATTAGGAATATGACATCAGCATGAGGTCACTACTACATCACCAGTCAACTGTGGCCTGCTGACCAGTCAAACCTGACAGGTGGGACCCACTTGTCAGCCACTGTAATTATAACGGTGATTTAATTTAACTAAACAGAGGTAATTAGGGGTTGGGTCCTAGGTGTAAGTGACTATTAGAGTTAACTAATTAGGTTTTATTTAGAAACTATTTAGTTAAACTAATTACAGAAAGGAGGACCCACATGTCATTCTCAGTAGTGAACAGTAATTGCAGTTGACCGCGGTCAACTGGGTTAAAGTTGGTCCAGGGCCCACTGTCGGCCTCACAGAGCGGGCCCTCCTTCGGTGCCATGTCGGAGTCGCCGAAACTGCGCCGCCGATGACCCAAAATGCGGCGGAGGGGCTCGGACGTCGCCGGAAAACGGCCATAGACCACCATTTCATGCGTTTTCGGGTGCTTTTGAAAGCGCGTGCAACGCCGCATCCAACTGGGCTAACGCGGCGACTCAGGGATGACCGGAGATGACCGGACGGCGAGGTGCCACGGTGGTGGTTTTCGGGTGAGTAAGGAAACGGAGCTGCGGGGCGCGGACGAGCAAACGAAGCAACTAGCGGGGCTCTACGCGCTGCGGTGAAGCTGACTGGCATTGTTACAGGGCCGCTTGGTCGCCGGAGCCACGTCGGCGACGAGCTCGGCGGAGGCGAGCTTGGGTACAAAGGAAACGGCGACAGGGCCGTGTCCTAGCGCGAGAAGTTAGCTAGAGTAGGAGCTGGAGCTCACCGGGAGGCTCAAGAAAGGCCGGCGACAGTTTAGTAGCTGCAGATTTCGCCGGAGACAGAGGAGATCGCCGGTGCCCGAAGAGAGAAGGCGGCTCGATCCCGACGAGGTAGGGCTCTCCGGCTCCCGTTCGAGGACGTGGACGAGATGGACGATGACGGCGGAGACGATAGGCATGGTGGCGGGGCGAGGCGACGACGGTGGCCACGCGAGCGCGACGGCGTAGCCACGGTGGCACTCGGGCGAGCTCGAGCGCGGGCGAGAGAGAGCGCGAGGAGAGGGGAGAATGGACGGGGAGGTCCAGGGGGAGTTGAAGAGGGGGATCTTATCCCCTCAGCGTCGGTGGCCGTCGGTGGGCGTCGCGCTGTCGGCGCTCGAGCGGCTTTCGCCGGCGCTGCCAGGCGCGCGATGACATGCACATGAGAGAGAGAGAGAGGGAGGAGAGAGAGATGGGCCTGGTGGGCTGGGCTGAGTGCACTGTGCACTTAGGCTCAGTCCCGGTAGTAGCTAGGCCTTTTCTATTTTCTCTTTTTCTGTTTTCTTGTCAACTCTGTTTTGCTAATTGTTTGAGCACTAAATGATTTTTGTAAAATACGTGACTTAGCTCATAATTTGTAGGACAATATATCCTAACTTCAAAAACTAGTTCGGTTAAAATACTATTTCATTTTGTTTTGTATTAATTATAAAGGTTATTAAATGTTGTTTTCAGCCACTGTTGGAGGTTGTTAGAGTCACTTAACTAATCCCATTAAGGTTGGTTTCAATTTTATAATTACTTCTGAATTATTTGTTAGCTAATGAAAATTTTTGTTTCCAACTTGAACAACTTTTATTTTTCACTTTTAATTTAATTGAAGTTTTAATTGGGAGTTTGAAATGCAACATGATGCAAATGATGACTAGGCACTGTTAAACTTGCTGACATGGCATGATTAAGAGGTGGTCACTGTAGTGGGATGCTGGGGATGTTATAAATCTCCTCCACTACAAGAAATCTCGTCGCGAGATTTAAGTGGGGAAGTAAAGGTAGATTCGGGGGAACTAACCCTTATAGGGTTAATTATTTGGTGAACATTTCAGGAAATGTGGCAGAATTATCTCTCGAGTTGAAACTTAAGGAAAACATCGAGAGCAAAGCATGAAGGTACCATAAGAAGTTTCAAGCGTATGGACAAATGATCGATACCTGAACAGAGTGTGAGAAGGGGGTTCAGGGCATCGGGAATAGATCAACTCTCGGAGGATGGCTCGTGATAACACACAAAGTCAAGTGCAAGGAATATTTCAGAATTAAGGATGTACAGGAGAGTCAGGTTCCAATCCTGTGGAGCTGTGGAGGGGTGTCGATCAAAAGTAGGGAGGACGGTGGCATCTTACCGGTCACGACAACAAGGTATGTCAGAGGATAGCCTGTCAGTTATGTCGGCGACAACATCGGTACCAAGGGCGAGGGACAAAGAGAACCATTTTCCTACTCGTTGAAAGAGGCGGACCAATAGGCAAAGTTCTTGTCCATCGGTGGTTACCGGAATGTCATCAACAATAGTAACAGGGTCTTACTGACAGAGTTGTACACCGGGGTGTTTTATAAGCAGGGAATTATCTCTGCTCAGATAAATTAGATTTCAAGAATGGTTAAACAAAACAATGGAAAGGAAATACGATTACAGATTGAACAGAACAATGGAAAGGAAAATGTGGTTACACACATGTTTCAGGGGTATATCCTTCCCAAGGACAAGCAGAGCATGATATACATGATAGGACAGCAAGTTCAAAAGTATTTAGTTAAAGGGACGAGGGAAGAATCATGATATTACCCATACAACGATGTTTTGGACAATTGATGAAGAGACATGCAGCATTGCATTTTCACTGTTCTCAATGATATTCGGAATACCATAGTCATGCTCTAAGGAAGCAATAACATGGTGTTTCAAGTAAGGGTTGGATCGAAAGGTCACAAGAGATACAAAGGAACTCTTCCAAGATTATCTCAGAGCGTAAGGAATAACCAAACACAACCAGGTCTGTGTTGGCAGAAAGTCAAGATGACATCTCTGAAGAAGCCAAATTGTTGACGGGGATCACGACAAATTTTGTCGAGAGACTCTATGAAGTTGCCATCGAGCAGCAATGACATCAAGCAAAAGGAATGATGAAGCGAAGGCTATTGGATCCACAGATATGACACAAGCTCGAAATCAAGCTTGTTGCTCGAGGTGAAATGATAAGATGGGGAAGATCGAGTTAAAAGTTGGCATGATGAAAATATAATCGATCAGGCTAGGAATGATGTGATGGGGTAATAAACTTCCCAGTAACAAATACTAGGGGTAATACCGGAAGGTAAATCGGAGTAGAGTTGGACAGGGGAAATGATTTGCAGAGGATAAATATTTTAACTTATCTGGGAAATGGAATCAAGGAGGAATATGGTCGGAACCTCGATTGCAAAGAATTAATTTATAGATACAAGATGAACTTGTACCTAGGAAATAATTATTTTTACGAGCAGCTTCCATGATAAGTTCTACATCGGGTCCATGGGCATGAACACAAAGGTTCAAGGTCGACTCCCACTTCTTCAATGAACAACTTCTCATTCACTGCTCTCTGTTAAGAATGTTTACAGTTTGAAAGTTTAACTGGTGGAATACCAGAAGGTATGGCACAAGAAGACTTTTGGGTTCTCTTAGATAGCGAAGGCATAGACACAACCCATAGGAGCATTTTACGGATCTATACCACACGCTTATAGAAGCAACAATCAACATCTCAAAATAGGATATGGACGAAAAGAATTACATGATACCACATTGCCGAAGGCAATTGTAACAGGGGAAGAACTCACAAGGATAGAAGATGAAGGACATTGTCGGGTAATAATCCAACAAAAGATCAAGTGGTCGGTAAAGGATCTGATGGGAGTTTCGGTACTCAACCAGAAGAAGAAGACTGCAAAGGCATCAGTTCAGGGAGACATCTGAATAAGTCGAAGCTTTAAATATGAAGGGTTTTCGGTACCAAAATCGGGGGATCAGAGGCAGACGCTCTGATCAAAAGAAGAGTAAGTTGGATCGAGTTGGACGGACAATCAATTGCAACTTGATTGGTCGAGAACCAGCTCATGTCCGGAATGACGTCTGAGCCGGAAGAATGAATTAGTAGGAAAGGGTTGATGATCACGAGTATTCGCACACTTGTTGAATCAATGGGATCAGAATGATAGTGTCAAGGGATGTCAACGAGGATTACTTGACATATATAACTATCCATAATGCAAGCAGATCAGAAAAAATATCAAAAGCAGTAGGATGCAGGGGATTTTTGGGAGATCGAAAAGTAATATGAAATATTTCAGGAACACAAGAACAACTGGGATGGATGGATCCCCAGTAATATGAGGGGTTAACCGTAGTGTGAAAGAAGCTGCAAGGCAGTAGACTCAAAGGATTCCCGGATTAATGAGGAGTATTTTGGGGTATCTCATACATAAACGAGTAACTGGGAATGAGGATACAAATGGCAAGGAAGTGTAGTTATTCATAGTGATTATCGGTGGTAAGGATTTGCAATGACTAAGGGCACAAGGGTCTCGGTTAACGTCGAGGAGTCTCTTCAAAATCTTCTGATGAAGCAGATGGTCATCTGTAGTGAAGAGGCTCTCCGGGAGGAAGTGGTTACGAGAACCTAGTGTTGGAGTTAGCAAAATCTTTAACCCAAATAGAAGAGAGATCAGAGTCCCAGAGTAAAGACGAGGAATAAAAGATCCCAATACCACCCAGTTTGCGACGTGGGCCCGTAAGCCACACAGCCAAGTTAGTAAAACAGTTTTGGACGTCTAGACTCAACTTCGGCCAAGGAGTTGGAAAGGGGGCTCCTATAGGCAATCGGCTCTGATACCAACCTGTGATGACCCCGGCTTAATCGTGCACTAATCATACATGCAAATGCACACGATCAAGCCTAAGGACTCACTTGAAGATATCACAACACAACTCTAAACCATAAATAAAGTCATACAAGCTTTATATTACAAGCAAGGGCCTCGAGGGCTCGAATACATAGCTCGATGGCATACAAGTGTCAGCAGAAGCATCAGATATCTGGGTACAGATATAACAGAGTTACAGATAGGCCTTTAAGGAGGCGGGGTAAAATAAAACACTACGATCGAAAGGAGTAGGCCTCCTGCCTAGGACCCTCCGAACCTACTCCTGGTCGTCGGTCGGCTCCTCGTAGTAGTACTCGCCGGGTGGGTAGTAGTAGTAGTAGCCATCGGTGGGGGCAGCTGGCTCAGGGGCTCCGTCATTTGGTTGCGACAAATGGATATGGGAAGAAAAAGAAAGCAAAGCAAACGTGAGTACTCATCCGAAGTACTCAGCAAGCAAGGATCTACACAACATATGCAACATTTTCAAAGGAGGGCTGTATATGTGGAATGAGCTGCAGAAATGCCAGAATAGAGAGGAAGGCCTAGTCCTATCGAAGACTAGCATCTTCAAGCATCATCATCGGTCTTGCAGCATTAGAAGAGTGTAGATTAGCATAATGTAAAGTAGTAGTAATGTATCAACCTCACCCAGAGATTCTTCCTCGACTCCCTGCGAGAAAGCAATCCCAGAGCCATACTATCCATTTCATCTCAAGTCACCAGTTCTAGTTGTACTGATCGGGATATAACTCCGAGTGTCCGTTACCGTAGGACAGGCTATCGATAGATTAGTTCTTCGCTGCAGGGGTGCACCAACTTACCCACCACGCTCGATTAACTCCAGCCGGACACACTTTTCTGGGCCATGCCCGGCCTCGGCCAAACGATACGCCGCAACCCGACCGAAAACTTAACAGAGAGGTCAGCACGCTGGACTAACCCTATGCCCCCAGGGGTCTAGGGCCATCGCCCCGGGAACTCCTGCACGTTGCGAACGTGGCCGATGAGCAGACCTAGCCCCCCTTATACAAGCGCAGGGCGTTACCAGTCCAACCCAGCGCGCGCCGCTCAGTCGCTGGCGTCTATTAAGCTCCGGCTGAAGTATACGACGCAGAACGCCCATACTATGCCCACGTGATGGTTAGTGCTATCAGGCCAGAGGCCCCTCGGATCAAATATCCAAACCGTTAGTGTGTTGGTAGTGCAGTAATGAGCAAAGACTCACGAAAGATGTGACCCCGTCGCCTCGTCTCGAGGACTTGCGGCAAGGGTTAAGAATGCCCAGCCATGCCTCGTAGTTATCTCATGGGTACCTTCCAGGTCAACCCGACTCCATATCACTCTCATCATAATCTCGTGCGGGTACCCCTCAGGGCTGACCTATCTTTATCCAGAATTAAACAGTATCAACAGTAATGTAAAGGCATCCGTGTAGCTACCACATCAAGAAGGAATCCGAGGCATCACCCTCGTTGGATTCCCACCTGACATAAACATCAAGGTGAACGAAGGAGGAATCACCCTCGAGGTCCACTCTTGAGTAGTTGCGCGACGGTGTCGTTATCGGGGTGGTGCAGGAGGAATCACCCTTACTGACCACTACCGAATAACTAACCTACAAGGTTATCATCCAATGTGCTGACGAGGTATCACCCTCGGCACTCGATAGTAACCCAGTAGTGTCGAGCAACTAAGGGGAAAGTGATGTGCGGTGCCGGGGCCTGGTCTTCGATCCCATTGATCGGGTCTTCTGATGATCCAGCGGGGCAGTCGGGATAAAGTGGGGTCTCTGCTGGGTCTCTACCCAACCTATACTAAACAGTTTAGGATAAGCAGGTAGGTAACAATAGCAGGTTACAATAAACAGGCTATGCAGCAGAAATAGGATAACGGCAGCAGCAGTAACTTCAAATGCAAGCATAAGAGAGAAGAGACTAGGCAATATCGGAATGCTCAAAAGGGGGGTGCTTGCCTGGAAGCTCTGCAGCAAGGGTCTGATCGTCAGGGGCGTAGTCGACCTCCGGAGCTGCGTCGGTCTCGGGAGCTACGTCAACGTCGGGGTCTACCAAGAGAGAAGAGGGGGGAAGAAACATATAAATACACAGCAAACAATACAATACAGGGCATGCCATGCCTAGGACGCAGTGCAGGGTTGCCTAAAGATTTGTCTAAGTCCTTATAGTTATTTTAGGATTTAAGTTGGATTTATTAACCGATGAATACACACTATTCATATACCGAAATCGGGATAAAAGTTACGGGTTCTCCTACGTAGGGGGTTTCGACATAGAAACAGACGACACGATCAGATTCGTCTCGTCGTTCTAAGCAACTTTCATGTACAAAGTTTTTCGATCTGAGCTACGGTTTATTTTCTACGGATTTTCAAAGATTAAATCATTTTCTGGAATTAATCAAATTAACAGATTTGCCTAATTAGGAATATGATGTCAGCAAGAGGTCACTACTGCGTCAGCAGTCAACTGTGGCCAGCTGACCAGTCAAACCTGACAGGTGGGACCCACCTGTCAGCCACTGTAATTCTAACGGTGATTTAATTTAACTAAACAGAGGTAATTAGGGGGTGGGTCCTAGGTGCCAGTGACTATTAGAGTTAACTAATTTGGTTTTATTTAGAAACTATTTAGTTAAACTAATTACAGAAAGGGGGACCCACATGTCATTCTCAGTAGTGAACAGTAATTGCAGTTGACCGCTGTCAACTGGGTTAAAGTGGGTCCAGGGCCCACTGTCGGCCTCACAGAGCAGGCCCCGCTTCGGTGCCATGTCGGAGTCGCCGGAACTGCGCTGCCAGCGACCCAAAATGTAGCGGAGGGGCTCGAACGTCGCCGAAAAACAGCCACAGGCCACCATTTCATGTGTTTTCCGGTGCTTTCGAAAACGCATGCAACGCCGCATCCAACTGGGCTAACACAGTGACTCGGGGATGACCGGAGATGGCCGGACGGCGAGGTGCCGCGGTGCTGGTTTTGGGTGAGTAAGGAAACAGAGCTGCAGGGCACAGACGAGCAAACGAAGCAGCTGGCGGGGCTCTACGCGCTGCGGTGAAGCTGACTGGCATGGTTACAGCGCCGCTTGGTCACCGGAGCCACGTCGGCGACGAGCTCGGCAGAGGCGAGCTTGGGTACAAAGGAAACGGCGACAGGGGCGTGTCCTAGCGCGAGAAGTTAGCTAGAGTAGGAGCTGGAGCTCGCCGGGAAGCTCAAGAAAGGCCGGCGGCAGTTTAGTAGCTGCAGATGTCGCCGGAGACAGAGGAGATCACCGGTGCCCGAAGAGAGAAGGTGGCTCGATCCCGACGAGGTAGGGCTCTCCGGCTCCCGTTCGAGGACGTGGACAAGGTGGACAATGATGACGGAGACGATAGGCATGGTGGCGGGGCGAGGCGACGATGATGGCCACGCGAGCGCGACGACGCAGCCACGGTGGCACTCGGGCGAGCTCGAGCGCGGGCGAGAGAGAGCACAAGGAGAGGGGAGAATGGATGGGGAGGTCCAGGGTGAGTGGAAGAGGGGGATCTTATCCCCTCAGTGTCGGTGGCCGTCGGTGGGCGTCGCGCTGTCGGCGCTCGAGCGGCGCTCGCCACGCGGCCAGGCGCGCGATGACACGCACATGAGAGAGAGAGAGGGAGGAGAGAGAGATGGGCCTGGTGGGCTGGGCTGAGTGCACTGTGCACTTAGGCCCAGTCCCCGGTAGTAGCTAGGCCTTTTCTATTTTCTCTTTTTCTGTTTTCTTGTCAACTCTGTTTTGCTAATTGTTTGAGCACTAAATGATTTTTGTAAAATATGTGACTTAGCTCATAATTTGTAGGGCAATATATCCTAACTTCAAAAACTAGTTGGGTTTAAATACTATTTCATTTTGTTTTGTATTAATTATAAAGGTTATTAAATGTTGTTTTCAGCCACTGTTGGAGGTTGTTAGAGTCACTTAACTAATCCCATTAAGGTTGGTTTCAATTTTATAATTACTTCTGAATTATTTGTTAGCTAATGAACATTTTCATTTCCAACTTGAACAACTTTTATTTTTCACTTTGAATTTAATTGGGAGTTTGAAATGCAACATGATGCAAATGATGACTAGGCACTGTTAAACTTGCTGACATGGCATGATTAAGAGGTGGTCACTGTTGTGGGATGCTGGGGATGTTACAATAAAGATGGTGATATTAGAGTCATGCTAGTGAGTAATTGTGGATTGGTAGAAATACTTGTGTTAAAGTTTGTGATTCCCGTAGCATGCACGTATGGTGAAGTCGGAGCATGATTTATTTATTGATTGTCTTCCTTATGAGTGGCGGTCGGGGACGAGCGATGGACTTTTCCTACCAATCTATCCCCCTAGGAGCATGCGTGTAGTACTTTGTTTCGATAGCTAATAGACTTTTGCAATAAGTATGTGAGTTCTTTATGACTAATGTTGAGTCCATGGATTATACACACTCTCACCCTTCCACCATTTCTAGCCTCTCCAGTACCGCTCAACTTTCGCCGGTGCATTAAACCCACCATATACCCTTCCTCAAAACAGCCACCATACCTACCTATTATGGCATTTCCATAGCCATTACGAGATATATTGCTATGCAACTTCCACCGTTCCATTTTATTATGACACGCTCCATCATTGTCATATTGCTTTGCATGATCATGTAGTTGACATAGTATTTGTGGCAAGGCCACCGTTCATATTTTTTATACATGTCTCTCTTGATCATTGCACATCCCGGTACACCGCCGGAGGCATTCATATAGAGTCATATTTTTGTTCTAAGTATCGAGTTGTAATTCCTGAGTTGTAAGTAAATAAAAGTGTGATGATCATCATTATTAGAGCATTGTCCCATGTGAGGAAAGGATGATGGAAGCTATGATTCCCTCACAAGTTGGGATGAGTCTCCGGACTTTACAAAAAATAAAAGAGGCCAAAGAAGCCCAAATAAAAAATAAAAAAAGAAAGAAAAAAATTATAGAAAAGAGAGAAGGGGCAATGCTACTATCCTTTTACCATACTTGTGCTTGAAAGTAGCACCATGATCTTCATGATAGAGAGTCTCCTATGTTATCACTTTCATATACTAGTGGGAATTTTTCATTATAGAACTTGGCTTGTATATTCCAATGATGTGCTTCCTCAAATTTTACTAGGTCTTCGTGAGCAAGCGAGTTGGATGCACACCCACTTAGTTTCTTTTTGAGCTTTCATAAACTTATAGCTCTAGTGCATCCGTTGCATGGCAATCCCTACTCACTCACATTGATATCTATTGATGGGCATCTCCATAGTTCGTTGATACACCTAGTTGATGTGAGACTATCTCCTTCTTTTTGTCTTCTCCACAACCACCATATTCTATTCCACCTACAGTGCTATATCCATGGCTCACGCTCATGTATTGCGTGGAAGTTGAAAAAGTTTGAGAACATCAAAAGTATGAAACAATTGATTCGCTTGTCATCGGGGTTGTCCATGATTTAATACTTTGTGTGATGAAGATGGAGCATAGCCAGACTATATGATTTTGTAGGGATAACTTTCTTTGGCCATGTTATTTTGAGAAGACATGATTGCTTTATTAGTATGCTTGAAGTATTATAGTTTTTATGTCAATATTAAACTTTTGTTTTGAATATTATGGATCTGAATATTCATGCCACAATAAAGAAAATTACTTGGATAAATATGTTAGGTAGCATTCCACATCAAAAATTCTGTTTTTATCATGTACCTACTCGAGGACGAGCTGGAATTAAGCTTGGGGATGCTTGATACGTCTCCAACGTATCTATAATTTTTGATTGTTCCATGCTATTATATTATCTGTTTTGGATGTTTTATATCCATTAATATGCTATTTTATATCATTTTTGGGACTAACTTATTAACCTAGAGCCTAGTGCCAGTTTCTGTTTTTTCCTTGTTTTTGAGTTTTATAGAAAAGGAATATCAAACGGAGTCCAAATGGAATAAAACTTTACGATGATTTTTCTTGGACCAGAAGACACACATAGGACTTGGAGTTGAAGGAAGAAGAGTCCCGAGGGCTCCACAAGCCCTCAGGGAGCGCCCTAGTTGGGGGCGCCCCCTGGCTTGTGGGCCCCATGGGAGTCCTCCAACCCTAATCTTTGGCCTATAAATTCCCAAATATTCCCAAACGACCAGAAGCGTCCACCAAAATACTTTTCCGCCGCCGTAACCTTCTGTACCCATGAGATCCCATCTTGGGGCCTTTTCTGGCATCCTGCCGGAGGGGGATTCGATCACGGAGGGCTTCTACATCAACTCTATTGCCCTTCCGATGAAGCATGAGTAGTTTACCTCAGACCTACGGGTCCACAGCTAGTATCTAGATGGCTTCTTCTCTCTCTTTGATTCTCAATACCATGTTCTCCTCGATGTTCTTGGAGATCTATCCGATGTAATATTCTTTTGCGGTGTGTTCATTGAGATCCGATGAATTGTGAATTTATGATCAGATTATCTATAAATATTATTTGAATCTTCTCTGAATTCTTATATGCATGATTTGATATCTTTGTATTTCTCTTCGAATTATCGGTTTGGTTTAGCCAAATAGATTGGTTCTTCTTGCAATGGGAGAGGTGCTTAGTTTTGGGTTCAATCTTGCGGTGTCCTCACCCAGTGACAAAGTAGGGGTAGCGAGGCACGTATTGTATTGTTGCCATCAAGGGTAAAAAGATGGGGTTTTCATCATATTGCTTGAGTTTATCCCTCTACATCATGTCATCTTACTTAAGGCGTTACTCTATTCTTTATGAACTTAATACTCTAGATGCATGCTGGATAGCGGTCGATGTGTGGAGTAATAGTAGTAGATGCAGAATCGTTTCAGTCTACTTGACACGGATGTGATGCCTATATGCATAATCCTTGCCTTTGATATTGTCATAACTTTGCACTTTTTTATCAATTGCTTGACAGTAATTTGTTCACCCACCATATTATTTGCCTTCAGGAGAGAAGCCTCTAGTGAAACCTATGGCCCCCGGGTCTATTTTCCATCATATATTTTCAGATCTATAAACCAAAAAACCCAAAAATACCTTACTGCAATTTATTTCCTTTTATTTTGTTTTACATTTTATTAATCTTTTATATCTATCTCTATTAGATCTCATCCTTGCAAGTGACCGTGAAGGGATTGACAACCCCTTTATCGCGTTGGGTGCAAGTGTTTGATTGTTTGTGCAGGTGCATAGATTGGGCACTTGCTTGTATCTCCTACTGGGTTTGATACCTTGGTTCTTAACTGAGGGAAATACTCATCTCTACTTTGCTACATCACCCTTTCCTCTTCAAGGGAAAAACCAAGACAAGCTCAAGAAGTAGCAAGAGGGCCCACTAGGTGGGCACAACCCACCTGGGCGCGCCAGGGAGCCTAGGTGCACCCTGGTGGGTTGTGCCCTCCTCGGCCCTCCTCTGGTGCCCCTCTTCTAGTATATAAGTCATTTTGACCTAGAAAAAAATAAGGAGGACTTTCGTGACGAAGCACCGCCGTCTCGAGGCAGAACTTGGGCAGGAGCACTGCTCCGCCGGGGGAACTTCCCTCCCGGAGGGGAAATCATCGTCATCATCATCACCAACAACTCTCCCATCTTTGGGAGGGCCATCTCCATCAACATCTTCAACAGCAACATCTCCTCTCAAACCCTAGTTCATCTCTTGTGTTCAATCTTTGTACCGGAACCTTAGATTCGTACTTGTGGGTGACTAGTAGTGTTGATTACATCTTGTAGTTGATTACTATATGGTTTATTTGGTGGAAGATTATATGTTCAGATCCATTATGCTATTTAATACCCCTCTGATCTTGAGCATGATTATCATTTGTGAGTAGTTACTTTTGTTCTTGAGGTCACGGGAGAAGTCATGTTGCAAGTAATTATGGGAACTTGATATGTGTTCGATATTTTGATGATATGTATGTCATGATTCCCTTAGTGGTGTCATGTGAATGTCGACTACATGGCACTTCACCATATTTGGGCCTAAGGGAATGCATTGTGGAGTAGTTATTAGATGATGGGTTGCTAGAGTGACAGAAGTTTAAACCCTAGTTTATGCGCCATTTCATAAGGGACTGATTTGGATCCAAAAGTTTAATGCTATGGTTAGATTTTATCTTCATACTTTTCTCGTAGTTGCTGATGCTTGCGTGGGGGTTAATCATAAGTAGGAGGTTTGTTCAAGTAAGAACAGCACCTAAGCACCGGTCCACACACATATCTAATTATCAAAGTAGCGAACACGAATCAAATCAACATGATGAAAGTGATATGATGAAATTCCCGTGTACCCTCAAGAACGCTTTGCTTATCATAAGAGACCATTTTGGCCTATCCTTTGCCACAAAAGGATTAGCCTACCTTGCTGCACATTATTTACCGTTACCGGTACTTGCTCGTTACAAATTATCTTGCTATCAAACTATTTGTTACCGACTATTTCAGTGCTTGCAGAAAATACCTTGTTGAAAACCACTTGTCATTTCCTTCTGCTCCTCATTGGATTCGACACTCTTACTTATCGAAAGGTCTACGATTGATCCCCTATACTTGTGGCTCATCAAGGCTCTATTCTGGCGCCGTTGCTGGGGAGTAAAGCGCTCTTGGTAAGTGGAAATTGGTAAGGGAAAATTATTACTACGTGCTGAAATTCATTGTCACTTGTTACTATGTAGAATCATCCTTTGAGGTGTTTGTTCGGGATATCTTCACCTTGACTGGAACCACAATTAGCTACCCCTCAACCTACTGCACCTACTGAAAATATTGGTTATGAAATTCCTTCGGGTATGATAAAACAACTGCTAGCTAATCCTTATGCAGGAGATGGAACTGAACATCCTGATATGCACTTGATATATGTGGATGAAATTTGCGGATTATTTAAGCTTGCAGGTTTGCCCGAAGATGAAGCTAAGAAGAAGGGTTTCCTTTTATCTTTGAAGGGAAAAGCATTGGCATGGTATAGGCTATGCAATGATATTGGATCTTGGAACTGGAATCGATTGAAATTGGAATTTCACCAAAAAAATTTATCCTATGCATCTAGTTCATCGTGATCGGAATTATATATACAATTTTTGACCTCGTGAGGGAGAAAGTATCACTCTAGCTTGGGGGAGGCTTAATTCGATGTTATATTCATGCCCCAATCATGAGCTTTCAAGAGAAATTATTATTCCGAATTTTTATGCTCGGCTTTCTCATGATGATCAATCCATGCTCGATACTTCTTGTACTGGTTCTTTTATAAAGAAGACTATTGAATTCAGGTGGGATCTTTAAGATAGAATTAAATGCAACTCTGAGGATTGAGAACTCGATGAAGGTAAAGAGTCAGGTATTAAGCTTGAATTTGATTGTGTTAAATCTTTTATGAATACCGATGCTTTTCACAAGTTTAGCACTAAATATGGACTTGACTCTGAGATAGTAGCCTCCTTTGATGAATCATTTGCTACTCATGTTGATCTCCCTAAGGAGAAGTGGCTTAAATATCACCCACCCATTAAAGAAGAAATTAAAGAACCCGACATAGCTAAAGATGAAACAATTCTTTACAATGTTGATCCAGTTGTGCCTACTACTTATATAGAAAAACCACCTTTCCCTGCTAGGATAAAGGAACATGCTAAGGTTTCAACTGTGGATCACAAAAGTAATATTAGAGCACCTAAACCTACTGAACAAATTAAAGTAGAACCTAGTGTTGCTATGGTTAAAGATCTCCTCGTAGAAAATATTGATGGGCATGTTATTTACCTCTGTGATGAAGCTGCTAGAATTGCCAAACCCGATGAAAAAGATAAACATAGACCTGTTGTTGGCATGCCTGTTGTCTCGGTTAAAATAGGAGATCATTGTTATCATGGTTTATGTGATTTAGGTGCTAGCGTGAGTGCTATTCCTTTTTCCTTATACCAAGAAATTATGAATGACATAGCACCCGCTGAAATAGAAGACATAGATGTCACTATTAAACAGGCTAATAGAGACACCATCACACCACTTGGGATTGTTAGAGATGTTGAAGTCTTGTGTGGGAAAAAATACCTCACTGATTTTCTAGTTCTTGGTTCCCCACAAGACGACTTCTGTCCCATTATCCTTGGTAGACCTTTCTTAAACACTGTCAATGCTAAAATAGATTGTGAAAAACAAACTGTCGGTGTTAGCTTTGGTGATGAGTCTCATGTGTTTAATTTTTCCAAGTTTAATAGACAACCTCATAAGAAAGAATTACCTAGTAAGGATGAAATAATTGGTCTTGCTTCTATTGTCGTGCCTCCTACTGATCCACTAGAATAATATTTGCTAGACCATGAAAATGATATGCATATGCATGAAAGAAATGAGATAGATAAAATTTTCTTTGAACAACGACCTCTGTTCAAACATAATTTGCCTATTAAAACTCTAGGAGGTCCTCATCCACATAAAGGTGATCTTGTGTTTGAATTAAACCAATTGCCTGACACTTTGAAATATGCTTATCTCGATGAGAAAAAGATATATCCTGTTATTATTAGTGCTAAACTTTCAGAACATGAAGAAGGAAGATTATTGAAAATTCTGAAGAAGCACCATGCTGCTATTGGATATACTCTTGATGATCTTAAGGGCATTAGTCCCACTCTCTGTTAGCAGAAGATTTATATGGAACCTGATGCTAAACCCGTTGTTGATCATCAATGATGTTTGAATCCTAAAATGAAAGAAGTGGTAAGAACTGAAATATTAAAGCTTCTGGAAGCAGGTATAATCTATCCCATAGCTGATAGTAGATGGGTGAGTCCCGTTCATTGTGTCCCTAAGAAGGGAGGTATTACCGTTGTTCCTAATGATAAAAATGGACTCATCACCAATAACTCTCCCATCTTTGGGAGGGCCATCTCCATCAACATCATCAACAACACCATCTCCTCTCAAACCCTAGTTCATTTCTTGTGTTCAATCTTTGTACCGGAACCTTAGATTGGTACTTGTGGGTGACTAGCAGTGTTGATTACATCTTGTAGTTGATTACTATATGGTTTATTTGGTAGAAGATTATATGTTCAGATCCATTATGCTATTTAATACCCCTCTGATCTTGAGAATGATCATCATTTGTGAGTAGTTACTATTGTTCTTGAGGTCATGGGAGAACTCATGTTGCAAGTAATTATGTGAACTTGATATGTGTTCAATATTTTGATGATATGTATGCTGTGATTCCCTTAGTGGTGTCATGTGAACATCGACTACATGGCACTTCGCCATATTTGGGCCTAAGGGAATGCATTGTGGAGTAGTTAGTAGATGATGGGTTGCTAGAGTGACAAAAGCTTAAACCCTAGTTTATGCGCTATTTCATAAGGGACTGATTTGGATCCAAAAGTTTAATGCTATGGTTAGATTTTATCTTAATACTTTTCTCGTAGTTGCGGATGCTTGCGAGGGGGTTAATCATAAGTAGGAGGTTTGTTCAAGTAAGAACAGCACCTAAGCAGCGGTCCACCCACATATCAAATTATCAAAGTAGCGAACACGAATCAAATCAACATGATGAAAGTGATATGATGAAATTCCCCTGTACCCTCAAGAACGCTTTGCTTATCATAAGAGACCGGTTTGGCCTGCCCTTTGCCACAAAAGGTTTGGGCTACCTTGCTGCACATTATTTACCATTACTGTTACTTGCTCGTTACAAATTATCTTGCTATTAAACTATCTGTTACTGACAATTTCAGTGCTTGCAGTAAATACCTTGCTGAAAACCACTTGTCATTTACTTCTGCTCCTCGTTGGGTTCGACACTCTTACTTATCGAAAGGACTATGATTGATCCCCTATACTTGTGAGTCATCACACCACCCAATTGCCCTTGACCGTGGACACGGCTATTCGAATAGTTTAACACTCTGCAGAGGTTGCACACTTTACCCACAAGATCCGGGGAACTTCCGTGTCATCCACGACCCGCGGTACCTCAAGTACCCGGGGTAAGCACCCGATCACTACCTTTCCCAAGCCATGAGTAACATAGAGTCCACTCGATTGGTAGTAGCCCCCGTGCCAAACATTGTCACATAATAAATTTAGTGGAGCCACGCTCCCATAGTCATCACATAACCCAAGCACGGGGTACCAACGGTGAGTCCGGTGCCCTGTGAAAATAGTCATGGCCGCCTATCCAACCACGACCCGTCCCGAGAGTGACCACACCACTCCCATCACTAGTAATGCGGGCATCCATGCTAGCATGAACTAGGTAATCAGTAATGCCCTTTCCCATATAAGGGTAGAGTGGTTGCGCATGTTTGGTTGGGACGGTCGACAAATCTTAAATCTATTTCGTCTTTGTAAACAACACTTTCATTAAGCCTCGGTACACTACTTCTCCACCAAGTAGTGACTAGTTCATCATCATATCCCAGGGGCATTAGTGGCTCCCACTGGGGCTATTTGCAAGTATGTCAAACCACACTTGTTTCTTTCCATGCAGAACCCTGCCCCGTTTTGCTTAGTCAACTATTATAACACCTATCTACTTCCCACCAACACGACTCTAAGCAAGGGTAGAGTCATGAAAAATGGAAGTATCAATGGAGTATGTAGCGGTGGCAAGCCTAGCAAGGTTGCCATTCAAGATATTATGCATTCGATGAAACAACGAAAAATGCTATTATGATGTAAAATGGTTCATCATGGTCAAAGGGCTGCTTGCCTTGGTTAGCTTTATCTTCAAAGTCTTCAAGTCCTTCTCCAACTCCTCTCTGATAACTTCGCCAGACATGGAATGTAATCGTCGCAAAAGAATAACAGAAAATAAGGCAAATAGCAAAACAGAAAAATAAAAGTGCTCTTAAAAATATTCACTCATTTTTGTTAAATATTAGGATGGAAAATAAGAATGAAAAAAATCCTTAGTTTTGGGAATTGGTGCAATAGAAGCAGAGAAATTGATTTTCAAAGAGGGATTTAAATGCTCAAATTTGAATTCAAATTTGAATAGTACATAAAAGTGTGATGGATGTGTATGAAAGTTACACCATTAAATAGGTGGGATTTTTAGAAGAATTTAGTAGTTGGAATTATTTCATAAGGACAAATATTTTGATCTGTGGAAATTTTGGAAGTTTTAGAAGTAAAGAACAAGAAAAAGGCACTGTGCAACTGGGCCAGAAGGGCCACAGTGCAGCAGGCCCAGAGAGAAACCACCCCGCGCGCCTACTACGACGAGGGCGTAAAGGTGAAATACACCTTCAGCCGACATGGTGCGCGCGCGGCGGGCGTGTTTAAACCTGACAGGTGGATCCCACCCGTCATTGAGTGAGAGAGATAGGTGAGTATGACAGGTGGGTCCCGCCTGTCATCTCCAAACTCGCGACAGGGAGGGTGGCGTGCTCACCGGCGGGGACATGGGCCACAACAAGGCGAGTGGGGGGCACCGTTGGACTCAGGAGGGAGTCGCCGTTCGGGGGGTGCCGGAGTTGGTCACCGGGAGGGCCTGGTTTGGCGGCGACGAAAAACAGTGCGGCGGAGCTTCGGCTCGAGGTTGATCTGCTCGACCCAGGCTGCAAACGACACGGGAGAGAGAGGGGAAATGGTCAGCGCGCTGCGGGCGATTCATAGGAAGAAGAAAGAGGGCCGGGGGAGGCCTGTACCGCGGGATCGACAGCGACCCGAGGCGGCAGAGGTCGAGCTCGATCCCGAGCTCAGGCGGCTCTGGGGCGAACGGGAGGCGCAGGAGGGTGATTGGGAGTGGGAGAGGGTGACTGGCAGTGAGAGAATGGGTCGGCAGGCTCTTTTATTGCGAGGGCGAGGCTCACCGTGGACGGCGACCATGGGCACCCGCGGAATCGGCTCTAGTGGCCATGGGGAGGAGCTAGGGCTGCTCCGCGGTGTTCGTGGGGCTGGTGCAACGTGTTGGGAAGGGGGAGGAGGAGCTGAGCGAGGCAGAGGCGGGGCCCGTGCTCGAGCAGACATTGGCGGGCTAGGGCGCTCTGTCCACGCGTGGGACGGGCAGGGGAGAGAGAGGAAGGAGGGGGCCGGCAGCTTTCCGTGCTGCGGACATCGAGGGGCATCGTCAGGTGCACGGGGGAGGCCCGAGGTCATCGGGGTCATCGGGCAGAAGGCGGCTACAATGCAAGGGCGCACTGTATTGCGCTCCACAGCATGCCATGGCACAGAATAGGCAAGGTGGGCGCGGCCACTTTTGTCCAGTAGCTCTGGAGGGTTTAAACAATGTGGAACGGGCTTTGGATGCTCTAGAAGGCTTCTGGAGTGAGAGAGGGGTAGAGAGAGAGAGAGAGAAAACAGTGCTGTCCAGAGAGATAAAGTGAGGATTTCACCCCCAAATAATTGAGCAGTGGGCTTGAAAATTTTACCAGAGGTAGAAGGTGACCAGGGTCAACTTTGGTAAAAAAAATTGAACTCATGGAGAATAGTGGAAGGGGTCAAAATGGTGATTCTAGCAAAATGGTAGAACATGTTGGACGCAAGTTTGGGCTAGTTGCACTAATCTCCTCCTTGTGCCACTTTGCAGGGTGATGTCCATGATCTTGTGGCTATGTGGTAGAATTTTGAGCTCATATAGGTAAAGTTGCTAATGTAACTTTGGCAAACCCTAGAAATCAACAAAAATGGATTTGCTTAGAACTAGCTAAGCTAATCAATTCTCCTTGATGCACCACTTGGTGTAGTGTCATTATTTGGGAATTTGAGCATGTCCACAAAATTTGGGTTCAAAAGGAGACAGTTGGTAATGTAGAGTTGATCAAATTTGGATCTGGACAGGAATGGTTTTGGCAAGCTTTGATCAAGTTTAATTGTTCTCCACCTTGTGCCATTTGGTCTAGATGAATTATTAGACCATTGTAGTATGTGTACCAAGTTTGAGAACATTTGGACATGTTTGGCAATGTAAAGTTGCTCAAACTAGAAAATGAACAGAAATGGTTTTGAAGGGTTTTGGTGGGGTTATGTTGTTCTCCATGTCATGATATTTGGTAGTATTATCAAGTAAGACATTTGTGACATTTTAGAATTTTTCCTGGATTTAATGGAGAATATTTCCTTGGTAAACATTTCAAAAGCTTGAAATGTCCAGAAAGGGTTTTTGAGGGATTTAACAAATATTTTGGTCATGACCATGTGTTGAAACTCATATATATGGACAATTTATGTCCACTGATCTTCCCTAAATTTTCTCAAATATTTTTGAAACATTAAAAATAATTTTTAACTATTAAAGACCGTTTCTGGCCTAATGAAAAAGCCTTTAAATAAAATTAAAAATTAACTTTTAAAATTATATTTTTGTTGTTTATGGGAGTCCTATATTTAATAGGAGTCAAATATAATTTTTGAAAGATTTTTCACATCCCAAATTAAGTACTTGTAGTTCAAGCCTTAACTGAGGGGTTTTTGGAAAACCTATTTTAGAAAATACTTTTTGGCCAAATTATTTTTGCAAGAAAATACTATTCTGTCCTATACACATGGCATGAACATTGGGCAATGTTTTGGATCAAGGAGAAGGAGTATAAGTGTTGGAGGATTTATTTGATTTTGAGAGCACTTGCAAACAGCAAACAAAAATCCAATCAAGCAAAGTCCAAAACATTCAAAAGTTTTTGTCGAACCACATTTTATCATGATTTATTAGATTAAGTGTTGTGCCATGAAAATCAGGGTGTGACAGACCTACCCCCTTACAAGAATCTCATCCCCGAGATTCCCAAACTAGGTGCGGAAAGGAATACGAAAACTTAGATCTGGGGTAGTCTTCACGTCCTCATACTGCTTCTGCTTCCATGTGGTGCTCCATTGAACCTTGAAGTACTTGATGGTGTGGCTTCGTGTATAATATTCCACTTGATCCAGGTAGCAAATGGGTCTCTCACGTAGGTCAAATCGGGATGGAGGTCGATGGCTCGGTGATCGATGCCCTTGTAGAGATCGTGCTTGTTAGGAAGTTGGAAACACTTCCGAAGTTGTGACGCGTGGAAAACGTTATGCACATTGGAGAACTCAGGTGGCAACTCCAGCTGGTAGCCGTCTACTCTTCGTCTTGCAGTGATCTCGAAGAGGGTTGATAGATCTTGGTGTGAGCTTCCCTTTGACATGGAAATGTTTGATTCTCTTGAGAGGAGTGACCCGTAGGTACACATGGTCTTCAACGCGGAAATTTACTTCTTGACGACGATGGCTGGTATAGTTCTTCCTCCTTGACATGGCGGCCTTCAGATGTTCTCTGACCAGCTGAACAACTCTTCTTTCATCTTCGGGACAAGTATGTCACTAATAAAGATGACAACCAACTTGTCCAAGTATTCCATGAAGACTTTGTTCATGGGGTACATAAAGTAGGCTGGGGTATCGGTGGTGGTCACGGTTGAGTATTGGTCAGGGTCTTTTTGACCTAGAGTCAAAGCCCAAGGTCATGATCCGACCATGTTGTGGCTTGGTAGGGCTTAAGGGTTTCAAGGATTCTAGGGTGCGAGTGAGCGTTTATCATCTTAACCTTAAGCACAGTTTCTGAGATGCCAATTGTTCTATCTAGTCCTCTAAACAAATCACCTTATACCATCAAAAGCATCATTTCGTATGGGTCAACTTCAATCACCACTCATGCTATTCATATCCTCATGACTCCCGAGAGGAGGTATAACAAAATCATATATGTCAACTATCCCCAAACTCATATGTATGGTTATCCTCATGTAAAAAAAATCCATGGATAGAACATACAAGTTGCTAAGCTTGAATTAAACATCACAATCCAAGTACCCAGCTTATTCTTCCGAGGTCCATGATAGTGCATCTCTATCCTAAGGAAACACGTCATATACCAATCCAAGATCTTGTTTCCTTCCTACGAAGCAACTCCAACGGCCTATTGACTACACCAATCATTTCATGATCCATTAATTCTACAAATCCAATATCTATGGCGTTTCACACGATCTTCTAATGTCCTATAATCCCCAAATATTTGAAAGGGCTATCCTTACTATAGTCAGTCCACCAATTTCCATTATCACGGTCAAGTAAACTCCAAGGTCAGGTGCATATAGATCCTTGAATTAAATCTGACAACAACCCAATATCCCTAGTTTATTATCCACCGAGAAACATGGTATCATGATCAAGGTCATTAGTCTAAATCCAATTTACTCCATACCATGTAGACTTACTCAGCATCTATACTCCGCTAGGATCACCTATTTAACCCAAATATCATGTCCTACGAGAATTCCTACCTCCCCCAAGTCATTATCGTAATGTCAACAATCTCTTATTGATATCATCTGATCAAGTCAAATCCTTATTCCTCAGCTTGTGATCATAATTGTCCTACTAAATCCAATTTACTCAAGGGAGAAGTAAATTATGCTACTCTATGATCCCACCAAGTTCGTCTACCAACATGAAAGCCTCATAATCTAGAAAAGAGTCTCAGGTATTTCCTCAAGATCACTAGTATAACTTCATCAAGTCATTTGTCCTATATTCATATCTCCTCAAATCGGTCTTCCCTATGACATCATCAGGTCGAGTTCTAGTTTAAGGATGTGATGTGTTTGTTCACTATGACTACCAGTTCCATAATGAGCCCTGTGCTAAGCAAAGGTCACTGAGGCTTAACTGGTTCTCTTGCAATTCTATAGGTTAAGCACATGGTTAAGGATTCGAGATGGGGTATCCCATGAAGTCTCGAAGGGTCTAGGGACGGGTCTCCAGTCTTGAGTGGTAAACATAACTCTACGGGGTTGCACTTGTTCGAGGAGGATGTACCAAAAGTCTTCAGTGCCAGTTGGTCGTCGAGGTGGAATCCTTGGTGCATCTTGTCTTGCTGGTCTTCAGTTGATGAGAGAGATGAGAGGGAGAAGTAGAAGAGGGGGGGGTGTGCCTAAAGGGGTGGTATAGTGCAAGTGAAATCAAACAAGTGCCGTAAAGGCCACACACATATTCATTAAGATAAGATAGGTGATATAGTCATATACATGTTGCCTATGGCAAAAGTGCGACTTATATCAAAACACAACAGATAAGAACAAGCAACACACAACATGGTTTCATTTGAACCATCATATGGACTCAACTTCGCATAGGGGGTACACGACTCATCCTACCCTAGGGGTTCTCGGACTCAGTAGTCATGCTTGCTTCATCACTCGGAGGGAAGGGCGTTCAGTCTACAGCTTCTAGGTTCTCATGTGGTGCCAGTGGGTATGCGACAGTCAGCTGCTTGTTGGGACACCTTTTGACAACATGCCCAAATTCACCACACCCGTGACATGTCACGGGAGCAAAAAGGTTGTTATTCAGCACCGGGTTATGACGTCGGTGGCCTGACGATGGTCCTCCACGAGGTGGATATGGAAATCCATTCCTTTGCCTCCTGCGTGGGGCTCGGTTGCGGGCTTCCTGGAGTTCCTCAATTTGTTGCTTCTGATTGGCGATGTAGACTTGTAGGGCAGTGATTTGTTGTTCTCGCTCGACCACCTTCTTCTTGTCGAGGTAGTGGAGGTGTAGAAGTGAAGGGAAATCCTGGCGGGACTTGAGGAATTCTTCGGTAAGGTAACGCAGAAGGTAATCGATAGTAAGGTAACGCAGAAGGTAATCGACCGTGTGGGCAAAGCGGATCTGGAGCTTGAGGGTTGGGTCTTTGTCTCTTGTGGAAATCATTGCTTGAGTAGAGGCTCCTAATCCACTCTTGCCAGGCAGGTAGCGGGTGGCTTGTCCTTCCTTCATTTCCGGGAGGA
This sequence comes from Thinopyrum elongatum, assembly GCA_011799875.1. Taxonomy (NCBI): domain Eukaryota; kingdom Viridiplantae; phylum Streptophyta; class Magnoliopsida; order Poales; family Poaceae; genus Thinopyrum; species Thinopyrum elongatum. Next base: position 470,206,807 of record CM022301.1, read on the forward strand.
GGTCTCGAAGACGAAGGAGGGCTTCATAGGGCGCCTGCTGAATGGCCAGGTCCCTTGTTGGCATAGGTGGTCCAACAAAGAACCAACTCTGGGGTGAGGTCTTAGCAGGTACAACCACCTTGGCGTAGATCTCCGTTCCAAACTCGCCATTGTCCAGTTCGTGCAGGGTGTACATCGGCTATGAAGCATAGTGGCATTGTTGGAGGCAGTTCCTTAGGAGTGGTGGAAATCCGGTCATGAGGAGTCTCATGGGGGCGACGCCCATCTACAAGATGGTCAGAGAAGGGTTAATATGACAAGGGAGGATAAGGCTAGATGAAAGTTTTTTTGTAGTTAGCTAGATCAGAAGAGGAGAGAAGTGTAATAGGTCTTGCAAGTGATTTGGGGGGTCTGGGGACTAGTTCTTGTCCGAACTAACCTCCATGCTAACTATGGCTTCCTACAGTCAGGATGGCTCTGATACCAGCTCTGTGGGGACCCCGACTCATAAGTCGTGATCACCGAATGCATGTGTACAGTGATCCCAGAGATCAATGTTCACTGAACACACAGAAGCTGAATAAAAAGAGTCTTACATCCATACATACTGGTTTACACGAATTATGACCATTATGGTCAAGTCTTGAATATATCATCACAGCGGAAAAATCTTCGTCAATCACTTGGACCCCTGCCATCTGCCTTAACCCTACAGGCATTCTGACTAGGAAAGCATCCTAGCTCGCATGTTCGTCACCAAAGAACTCTTCATCAACTACCTGTTCTTCCAAGCTTGGCCAAGTAAATAGCTAGGGACAAGCCAGTGAGTACATTTGAATATACTCGCAAGCAACCTAAGAGTGATAACAGAATAATTATGCAAGGTTCTACTACTAAATTGGCATTTTTGGCGTAAAGCTAGTTTTCTCATGCAAGAATGATCAACACTTATTAAGGTCATGAATGCGTCTGCAACAAGTATCAGGAGGTTACAGACATCAACATCGAGGAAGAGTTATGAACAACTCATGCTCAAGCTCATCGTGATTTCCTCATGAATCACATCAACAATATTGCCAAACAGTGTCGTTTTTCAGAAACATATGGACATAGTCTACGTAGCACCACCCAACTGTCCTTAACCGTGGACATGGCTATTTGAATAGTTTGATACTCTGCAGAGGTTGCACACTTTACCCACAAGATCCGGGGAACTTTCGTGTCATCCATAACCTGCGGTACCTCAAGTATCCGGGGTAAGCACCCAATCACTACCTTTCCCTAGTCGTGACTAACATAGAGTCCACTCGATTGGTAGCAGCCCCCGTGCCAAACATTGTCACATAATAAATTTTGTGGAGCCACGCTCCCATAGTCATCACATAACACAAGCACGGGGTAACAACGGTGTGTCCGATGCCCTGTGAAAATAGTCTTGGCCGCCTATCCAAGCACGACCCCATCCCGAGAGTGACCACGCCACTCCCGTCACTAGTAATGCAGGCATCCATGCTAGCACGAACTAGGTAATCAATAATGCCCTTTCCCATGTAAGGGTAGAGTGGTTGTGCATGTTTGGTTGGGACGGTCGACAAATCTTAAATCTAGTCTGTCTTTGTAAACATGTGACGCCCCCGATTCGACCGTACACTAATCATACACGCAAATGTGTACAATCAAGATCAGGGACTCACGGGAAGATATCACAACACAACTCTAGACACAAATTAAAATAATACAACCTTCATATTACAAGCCAGGGGCCTCGAGGGCTCGAATACACAAGCTTCAGTGGAAGCAACAATATCTGAGTACAGACTTAAGTTTAAACAAGACTACCTTAAGAAGGCAAACACAAAAGTAACGATGATCGAAGAGGCAAGGCCTCCTGCCTAGGACCTCCTAACTACTCCTGGTCGTCAGCGGTCTCCACGTAGTAGTAGGCACCCTCGGGGTAGTAGTAGACATTGGCGGTGGCATCTGGCTCCTGGGATCCACCATCTGGTTGCAACAACTAGAAAGAAGAAAGAAGGGGGAAAAGGGGTAGCAAAGCAACCGTGAGTACTCATCCAAAGTACTCGCAAGCATCAGATCTATACTAAGTATGCATTGGTATCCAAGGAAGGGATATATCTGTGGACTGAACTGCAGAATGCCAGAACAGAGGGGAAGGCCTAGCCTATCGAAGACTAGCATCTTCAAGCATCTTCAAGCATTCAGAAGAGTACAGAATAGCATATTAATTAACAAGCATGTTGTAGCATTAACGCCCAGAGATCCTTCCTCGACTCCCTGCGAGAAAGCAATCCCGGAGCCAACATATCCATCTCATATCTCAAGTATCCATTTCTAGTTGTAATAGATCAGGATACAAGTCTGAACGTCTGCTACCGTGGACACGACAATTCGAATAAATAATCTTCTCTGCAGGGGTGCACCACATTTCCCAACACGCTTGATTACACTGGCCGGACACACTTTCCTGGGTCAATGCCCGGCCTCGGAAGATCAACACGTCGCAACCCTACCTAGGCTCGGCAGAGAGGTCCCCGCCGGTCTACATCCTAAGCACTCCGGGGTCTTGGGCCCATCGCCCGTTGCACTCCGGGTCATTGCGAGCAGGGCGGACCAGGCTCCACCACTACATGGATGGTGCCGGCCCAGCCGTGCCGCAGTGCTGAACTGGACGTCTGACAAAGCTTTGGCTGATACTACGACGCCGAGTGCCCATAACTGTTCCCGCGTGGTGGTTAGTGCGTATAGGAAAGTGGCCAACTCAGAACAAATACCCAAACCTGTTAGTGCATTATTAAAAGAAGTGACGGCTGTCGGGACAAGTCCGGAGCTACCACCCCCTCCCGGGTGATACCGCTAAACAGCCAGCCGCCACCATAACATCTCGCGGGTGCTCTCCGGGCCCGCCCGACTTTCACAGGTATCTCTCGCGGGTACCCCTCAGGGCCGACCCGACTTCAATAATGGTCTCAAGTAAAGTCTAGGTAACAGTGTGTCCATAACATCAAGGGGGAATCTGACGAATCACCCTCGATGGAATCCACTTGATGTAATCATCAAGATGAACTTAGGAGGAATCACCCTCGAGGTTCACACTTGAGGTGTTGCATGACAGAGCCGTAGCAGGAGTGGTGAAGGAGGAATCACCCTCGATGACCACAACCGAATAGCTACACTACAGAGTTATCATCAGGAGTGCGTTACGAGGTATCACCCTCAGCACTCGATAGTAGCTCTGCAGAATCGAGCAACAAAAGAGGCGTGATGTGATGTGAATTGTCGGGCTCTGGTCGTTGATCACGTTGATCGAGTCATCGATGATGAAGCAGGGGCAACAAGGACAAGGTGGGGGTCATTGATGGATCACTAACCAACCTATACTAAGTAGTTTAGGATAAGCAGGTAAGGTACAATGAGCAGGTTACAAAAGCAGCCTATGCATCAGAATAGGAGCAAACAATAATAGTAGCAAAATCTAATGCAAGCATGAGAGAGAATGGAATGGGCGATATCGAAGTGATCAAGGGGGGGCTTGCCTGGAAGCTCTGCTGAAAAGGAAGGAGGGTCGTCGTCGATGTCGTTGATCATAGGGGCATCAGCAACGGTCACAGGGTCTACCGGAGAAGAGGGGGAAGAAACAATAAATACAGCGCACACAGATGCTTGACATGGCGATAAGCGGTGCTAGGGGTGTTCTAACATTGTGCTACACGATACCGGCGAAGGGGATAACATCCGGGAAAGTTTTCCCAGAGTTAGGCATTTTCGGACAGATGAACCGGAGGGGGATGGTTCCATGTTCACTATGCTAGGGGCATGTGACAACTGAACAGACCTCAAAATCGGATTCGTCATATTTTTCTGAGCAACTTTCATGTATAAAACTTTTTCATCCGAGTTACGAATTATTTTCTACGAATTTCTAAAGTTTTATTAATATTCTGAAAATTCCTGAAATTTTGCTAAGTCTGAGAATTCGTCAGTTTTAAACACTATTTAGCTGTTTTCAAAAGGCTACAACTATTGTTCTGTACATCCTATGATTATGTGCCTTATATCAGTTTTGAGGATTCTCTGTGATCTACAAGATAGTAGCACTTGTATCTCTGTTAGAGTTCAATAGCTTGCTCAAAACTTCAGTTCAAAAGTGCCACTTGATATTAATTCTAGAAACTGTTATAACTTACGGACTTTGTTGGATGATTGCCATTGATCTATAGTTCAAATGGAGACACTTACGATAAGTGTTTTGCACTACAACAAGAGTACTATCATGCCATGCCCTTAGATGGCATGACATATCCATATAGTTTGTTCAACAAAAGCCCTAAAGTAGCTAAGACAATAAAGTCATTTTCTTTTTGTTTTCGGTTAACAGAACATAGCACTTTGCGATTTTCATAGGGTTTAATCCATGCATCAAATGGATTTGGTCCAATGGACACATTTGAGCCTTGTCAAGTGTACTACCTTCCCATAATATTTTTGCTCCTATTAGTAGTTATTTACCCACTATTTAGGGGCTGTCTAGGGGGTTAGTCAGTGTAGAATTACAAAAGCTAGCTAGCAGCTACAGTAGCTAGCATGCTAGTATAGGCAAAGCAGCGGAAGTAGCAGTACAGCGGCGGCTGTGCGGAGCAGGGCCGCGGACATACGACGCAATGCAGTGGGCGGGCGCGGCCGGTCGAGCGCGAGCCGGGAGGCGCAGGGCTAGTGCACGGGCGGTAGTGGTGAGCTGCAGGCGACGGCCACGGCAGAACCAGCATCAGGGGGTGCGCAAGCGGGCAGAAGGCGGGCGCAGGGCAGCAATAGTATGCACGAGCAGCAGGCACGAGCGGGCGCGGGGCGGAGCAGGGCGTGCGCGCGTGCGGACATGGTCGGGCGGAGGCCGACGTGGGGCAAGGCGATCTACGGCGTTCGGGACAAGGGGAGAGGAGAAAGAGGGAGTGGTGGGGCTCACCGCGGGGCACACCGCCGTCGAAAGCTTAGGAGCGTAGAGGACGGATCGGAGTGGCGGAGCCGTGGTGGTCCGAGGAGGTCGACGACGGCGTTCCGGCGCTGCAGGGCTCCCCGTCTCCAACGGGTTGCACCAGTGGATGAGGTGGACGGGCACGTTGAAGCCGCGCGGAGGGCGCGATGGCCGCGCCAATTTCGAGCGGCGACGATGGAGCGTTGGGCGAGGTGGGGGAAAGGGATCTGGACGAGGGGCTAGCTAGGCGGAGGGGGAAGCGAGGAGGAGAAGGGGGAAGTGGAGCGGGGAGGTGAGGGGACCCAGGGGAGGGCGGCCTTATCCCTTCCCCATCGGCGCCGGCGAGACCCAGTGAGGGGGGAGTCCTGTTGTTTTATTTTTTTTACCTTTTAAAACTTTTCTATTTATTTGTTTTATGATTTTAGTTCCTATTTATTTAGTTTAAGAAAATATCTAAACAGCACCTAAATTAGCGTTACTAGATATACAACTGCTACAAAAAGTTTGACTCCCAATTAAATTAGTTTAACATTTTGTTAATTATAAAAGACATTTAATCAATTGTTTTAGCCCCTGTTTTAATTATTTTAGTGCATTTGAATACTCTATAGAAATGTGGTTTCACCACCATAATTAGTTATGGAATATTTACCACAGATTGAACATTTTAGTTTGCATGTTTGAAAATTTTGAATTGTGGACTTTAATTTAAATCTGAATTTGAACCGGTTTGAATCAAAGTGATTACTAACAACAGTGAAAATGATGACATGTCATCATTAGCAAGGATTATTGTAGCTTAATTCTTCGAGCGTTACAAAACAACACTTTCATTAAGCCTCGGTACACTACTTCTCCACCAAGAAGTGACCTAGTTCATCATCATCTCCTAGGGGCATTAGTGGCACCCACTGGGGCTATTTGCAACTATGTCAAACCACACTTGTTTCTTTCCATGCAGAGCCCTGCCCCGTTTTGCTTAGCCAACTATTATAACACCTATCTACTTCCCACCAACACGACTCTAAGCAAGTGTAGAGTCATGAACAATGCAAGTATCAACGGAGTATGCAGCGGAGGCAAGCCTAGCAAGGTTGCCATTCAAGATATTATGCAATCGATGAAACAACGAAAAATGCTATTATGATGTAAAATGGTTCATCATGGCCAAAGGGCTGCTTGCCTTGGTTAGCTTTATCGTCAAAGTCTTCAAGTCCTTCTCCAACTCCTCCCTGATAACTTCGCCAGACACGGAATCTAATCGTCACAAAAGAATAACGAAAAAGAAGGCAAATAGCAAAACAGAAAAATAAAAGTGCTCTTAAAAATGTTCACTCATTTTTTTAAAATATTAGGAAGGAAACTAAGAATGAAAAAAATCCTTAGTTTTGGGAATTGGTGCTATAGATACAGAGATATTTGAATTTAAATTTGAACAGTACATAAAAGTGTGATGGATGTGTATGAAAGTTACACCATTAAATAGGTGGGATTTTTTGAAGAATTTAGGAGTTGAAATTATTCATTTGGACAAATATTTTGATCTGTGGAATTTTTGGAATTTTCAGAAGTAAAGAAAAAGAAAAAGGCACTTTGCAACTGGGCCAGAAGGGCCACAGTGCAGCAGGCCCAGAGAGAAACCAGCCCGCGCGCCTACTACGACGAGGGCGTAAAGGCGAAATACGCCTTCAGCTGACACGGTGCGCGCGCGGCGGGCGTGTTTAAACCTGACAGGTGGATCCCACCCGTCAGTGAGTGAGAGATAGGTGAGTATGATAGGCGGGGCCTGCCTGTCATCTCCAACCTCGCAACAGGGAGGGCGGCGTGCTCACCGGCGGTGACATGGGCCACGGCGAGGCGAGTGGGGGGCACCGTTGGACTCAGGAGGGAGTCGTCGTTCGGGGGGTGCTGGAGTTGGTCGCCAGGAGGGCCTAGTTCGTCGGCGACGAAAAACAGTGCGGTGGAGCTTCGGCTCGAGGTTGATCCGCTCGACCCAGGCTGCAAACGACACGGGAGAGAGAGAGAGGGGAAATGGTCAGCGCGCTGCGGACGATTCGGAGGAAGAAGAAAGAGGGTCGGGGGAGGCCTGTACCACGAGATCGACGGCGACCCGAGGCGGCGGAGCTCGAGCTCCATCCCGAGCTCAGGCGTCTCTGGGGACGAACGGGAGGCGCAGGAGGATGATTGGGAGTGGGAGAGGGTGATTGGCAGTGAGGGAAGGGGTCGGGAGGCCCTTTTATAGCGAGGGTGAGGCTCAGCGTGGACAGCGTCCACGGGCACCCACGGAATCGGCTCTGGTGGCCATGGGGAGGAGCTAGGGCTGCTCTGCGGTGTTCGTGGGGCTGGTGCAAGGTGTTGGGAAGGGGGAGGAGGAGCTGAGCGAGGCAGAGGCAGGGCCCGTGCTCGGGCAGACATTGGTGGGCTTGGGCGGCACTCTGTCCACGCATGGGACGGGCAGGGGAGAGAGACGAAGGAAGGGGCCGGCAGCTTTCCATGTTGCGGACATCGACGGGCATCGTCAGGCGCACGGGGGAGGCCCGAGGTCATCGGGGTCATCGGGCAGAGGGCGGCCCAGTGCAAGGGCGCACTGTAGCGCGCTCCAGAGCATGCCATTGGCATGCCATGGCATAGAATAGGCAAGGTGGGCGCGGCCACTTGTGTCCAGTAGCTTTGGGGAGTTTAAACAATGTGGAATGGTCTTTGGATGCTCTAGAATGCTTCTGGAGTGAGAGAGGGGTGGAGAGAGAGAGAGAGAGAAAACAGTGCTGTCCAGAGAGAGAAAGTGGGGATTTCACCCCCAAATAATTGAGCAGTGGGCTTGAAAATTTTACCAGAGGTAGAAGGTGACCAGGGTCAACTTTGGTAAAAAAATTGAGCTCATGGAGAATAGTGGAAGGGGTCAAAATGGCGATTCTAGCAAAATGGCAGAAGGTGTTTGATGCAAGATTGGGCTAGTTGCACTAATCTCCTCCTTGTGCCACTTTGCAGGGGTGATGTCCATGATCATGTGGCTATGTGGTAGAATTTTGAGCTCATATAGGTAAAGTTGCCAATGTAACTTTGGCAAACCCTAGAAATCAACAGAAATGGATTTGCTTAGATCTAGCTAAGCTAATCAATTCTCCTTGATGCACCACTTGGTGTAGTGTCGTTATTTAGGAATTTGAGCATGTCCATAAAATTTGGGCTCAAAAGGAGACAGTTGGTAATGTAGAGTTGATCAAATTTAGATCTGGAAATGAATGGTTTTGGCAAGCTTTGATCAAGTTAAATTGTTCTCCATCTTGTTCCACTTGGTATAGATGAACTCTTAGACCATTTTAGCATGTGTACCAAGTTTGAGAACATTTGGACATGTTTGGCAATGTAAAGTTGCTCAAACTAGAAAATGAACAGAAATGGTTTTGAAGGGTTTTGGTGGGGTTATGTTATTCTCCATGTCATGATATTTGGTAGTATCATCAAGTAGGACATTTGTGACATGTTAGAATTTTTCCTGGATTAAAAGCTTGGAATGTCCAGAAAGGGTTTTTAAGGGATTTGACCAATATTTTGGTCATGACCATGTGTTGAAACTCATATATATGGACAATATATGTCCACTGAGCTTCCCTAAATTTTCTCAAATATTTTTGAAACATTAAAAATAATTTTTACCTATTAAAGACCATTTTTGGCCTAAAGAAAAAGCCTTTAAATGAAATATAAAAATAACTTTTAAAATTATTTTTTTGTGGTTTATGGGAGTCCTATATCTAATAGGAGTCAAATATAATTTTTTACAGATTTTTCACATCCCAAATTAAGTACTTGTAGTTCAAGCCTTAACTGAGGGGTTTTTGGAAAACCTAATTTAGAAAATACTTTTTGGCCAAATTATTTTTGCAAGAAAATACTTTTCTGTCCTATAAACATGGCATGAACATTGGGCAAAGTTTTGGATCAAGGAGAAGGAGTATAAGAGTTGGATGATTTATTTGATTTTTAGAGAACTTGCAAACATCAAACAAAAATCCAATCAAGAAAAGTCCAAAACACTCAAAAGTATTTTTCAAACCACATTTTATCATGATTTGTTCGATTAAGTGTTGTGCCATGAAAATCAGGGTGTGACAAACTGACTAATTCAAAGCTCAAATGCAAAGGAATTATGATTTCCAAATCAAGGGATCAGAAGCAAACGCTCTGATTAAGGATGGATAAGCTGAATAGACTTAGGGGTACAATCGACGGCAATTTGCTTGGTCAAGAACTAGCTACTGTTCAAAATGACGTCTGAGCTGGAAGGATGAATTCTAGGATTCGACTGAGGATTGCAAGCATCCGCAACATATTGAATCGACGGACTCAAAATGATAGTGACAAAGGATGCCAATAAGATTACTAGACTTATGGGATTTAACCATAATGCAAGCTAGCAAGAATTTCAAGAGCAATAGGCTGCTGAGGATTTTCAGAAGTTTGATTAGTATTTCAAAGAATTTTGCGAAACACATGAACAACTAGGGATGAACGAATCCCCGGTAATTGTGAGGAATTATTTGTACATGTATTCATGCGAAAAAGGAGCTTCAAAGCAGCAGGCACAATGGATTCTCGAAATATTGAAAACTATTACAGGGTATCTTGTAATAACAAGAGCAATTGGAAATGAAGGTATAGACGGCAAGTGTATGTAGCTATCCATAGGGATTTATCGGTGGTAGGGAATTGCAACGACTAAGGGCACAAGGGTCTCGGGAAAACATCGGAGAGTATCGTCAGAATCTTCTGGTGCACCAAGCGATCATATGGAATGAGGGGCTCTCCGAGAGGAAGTAGTTACGAGAACCTAGAGTTAGAGTTAGCAAAATTATTTAACTCGAGTAGAAGAGAGATCAGAGTCCCAGAGTAAAGACGAGGAATAAAAGGTCCTAATACCACCCAATGGCGACGTGGGCCCGTAAGCCACACAGCCATGTTAGTAAAAGTTTTGCAATGACTAGACTCAACTTCGGCCATGGATTTTGGAAGAGGGATTCCTACAGGCAGTCGGCTCTGATACCAACTTGTGACGCCCCCGATTCAATCGTACACTAATCATACACGCAAACGTGTACGATCAAGATTAGGGACTCACGGGAAGATATCATAACACAACTCTAAACACAAATTAAGTCATACAAGCATCATATTACAAGCTAGGGGCCTCGAGGGCTCGAATACAAGTGCTCAAACATAAACGAGTCAGCAGAAGCAACGATATCTTAGTACATACATAAGTTAAACAAGGTTCCATAAGATGGCTAGCACAAACATGGATACAGATCGAAGAGGCGCAGGCCTCCTACTTGGGATACTCCAAAACTAGTCCTGGTCGTCGGCGGCCTGCACGTAGTAGTAGGCGCCCTCGATGTAGTAGGAGTCGTCAAAGGTGGCGTCTGGCTCCGGGGCTCCAGCATTTGGTTGCGACATCTGAGAAGAATGGAAAAGCGAGAAAGGAGGGAGCAAAGCAACCGTGAGTACTCAACCAAAGTACTCGCAAGCAAGGATCTACACTACATATGCATCGGTATCAATGAAATGGGTAGTATATGTGGACAGAACTGTAGAATGCCAGAATAAGAGGGGGAGAAGCTAGTCCTATCGAAGACTACACTTCTGGCAGCCTCCATCTTGAAGCATATAGAAGAGAGTAGCTGGTAAGTTCACCAAGTAACAACATATAGCATAATCCTACCCGGCGATCGTCGCCTCGACACCCTACGAGAGAGCGATCACCGGGTTGTATCTGGCACTTGAAAAGGTGTGTTGTATTAAGTATCTGGTTCGAGTTGTCATGAGGTCGAAATACAACTCCAAGTCGTCCTATTACTGTGGACACGGCTATTCGAATAGAGAAATCTTCCCTGCAGGGGTGCACCACATTACCCGACACGCTCGATCCCTCTGGCCAGGCACACTTTCCTGGGTCATGTTTGGCCTCGGAAGATCAACACATCGCAGCCCTACCTAGGCCCAACAGAGAGGTCAGCACGCCGGTCTAAATCCTAAGCGCGCAGGGGTCTTGGGCCCATCGCCCTTTGCACTCCTTCATGTTGTGAACGCGGTCGGTGAGCAGACCTAGCAACCCACACTACAAGGCGGTTGCTTTACGCGGTCCAACACGGCGTGCGCCACTTAGTCGCTGACGTCTGGAAAGCTTCGGCTAATACTACGACGCCGGTTGCCCATATCTTGTCCCACGTGACGGTTAGTGCGTATAGGTCAATACCAACTCACATCAAATACCCAATCTCGTTAAGCGTGTTATTTGAAGTAACCGCGGACGCCGACCAGGGACCAGGCCCACCTGTCTCCTAGGTGGTCACAACCTGCCCTATCGCTCCGCCACAAAGTAACACTCGGGGGCCGTCGTGAACCCAGGCCCACCACTACCTGGGTGGAACCACCTGCCCCTTCAGCCCCCACATCCGAACAGTAACATCAGTATGTAATAGTATATAGTATAAACCCGTGATCACCTCCCGAGTGATCACGACCCAGTAGTATAGCATGGCAGACAGACAAGAATGAAGGGCCACTGATGTAATACTAGCAACCTATACTAAGCATATAGGATTGCAGGTAAAGGTAACAACAGAAGTAACAAGGACAGGCTATGCAGCAGAATAGGATAATCCGAAAGCAGTAACACTACTCTAATGCAAGCAGTAGAGGGAAAGAGTAGGCACTATCGGGATGATCAATGGGGGTTTGCTTGCCTGGAAGCTCTGCTGAGAAGGAGGGGTCGTCAACACCGTAGTCGATCGGGGCAGCAGTGGCGTCAGTCTCGAAGTCTACTGGAGAGAAGAGGGGGAAGAAACAATAAATACAAATGCAAACTGATGCATCACGATGCATGACATGACAATAAGTGGTGCTAGAGGTGATTTAACACGGTACTAGGTGCTACAGGCGAAGGGGGAAAACATCCGGGAAAGTATTCCCGGTGTTTGGCATTTTTTAGACATATGAAAGAGAGGTGACGGTTCCATGTTCGCTATGCTAGGGACGTGTGGCAGACGAACGGAGTGCATATCTGGAATCGTCACGTTTTTCTAAGCAACTTTCATGTACAAAGTATTTTCATCCGAGTTACGGTTTATTTTAATTTAATTTTCAAAGTTTAGAACAATTTTGAAATTAATTTAAGTTAGAAAATATATAAGTGGAATTGCTACAGGTACATAGAGAGTGTACCCAGTAGTTTGCATGTGGGGCTCACAGGTAGGGTCCTGGGGGGTCCAGACAGCAGTTGACCAGTCAATAGTTGACTGGTCAACTAGGTCCTGGGGCCCACATGTCATGGTCATATATGTTTTTAACATAGTTTTATTAACTTAATTAAGTAATTAATTAAATAACTAACTAATTACTTAATTGCTAATTAATTCTTTACTTTATTTTTATTATTATTTTTATTTCTTTTCTCATTTGTTTTTTAAGGGGGGGGGGGGTTCCTGGACAGAGGCAGCGGCTACAGCAGCAGCAGTCAGGGGTGAGCAGCAGCATCAGCTGGCGGGGTCGCCGGCGGATACGGGCGCTGATACGTCCATTTTGCATCATGTTTTCCTACTCTTATTTATAATGTTTTTATGCATAATAATACTTTTGGGAGTAATTCGAATGCCTTTTCTCTCATAATAGGCAAGGTTTACACAAAGAGGGAGAATATCGGCAGCTGGAATTCTGGACCTGAAAAAGCATGTCAGAGCTACCTATTCTGCACAACTCCAAATAAGCTGAAACTTTACAGATATTTTTTATGGATTATTTAAGAATTATTGGAGCAAATAACTACCAGAGGGGGCCCACCAGGTGGGCACAACCGACCTGGGCGTGCCAGGGAGCCCAGACGCGCCCTGGTGGGTTGTGCCCTCCTCGGCCCACCTCCGGTGCCCCTCCTCTGGTATAAGTCATTTTGACCTAGAAAAAATAAGGGGAGGACTTTTGGGATGAAGCGCCGCCGTCTCGAGGCGGAACTTGGGCAGGAGCACTTTTGCCCTCCAGCGGAGCGATTCCAACAGGGGAACTTCCCTCCCGGAGGGGGAAATCATCGTCATCGTCATCACCAACAACTCTCCCATCTTTGGAAGGGCCATCTCCATCAACATCTTCAACAACACCATCTCCTCTCAAACCCTAGTTCATCTCTTGTGTTCAATCTTTGTACCGGAACCTTACATTGGTACTTGTGGGTGACTAGTAGTGTTGATTACATCTTGTAGTTGATTACTATATGGTTTATTTGGTGGAAGATTATATGTTCAGATCCATTATGCTATTTAATACCCCTCTGATCTTGAGCATGATTATTATTTGTGAGTATTTACTTTTGTTCTTGAGGTTACGGGAGAAGTCATGTTGCAAGTAATCATGTGAACTTGATATGTGTTCGATATTTTGATGATATGTATGTTGTGATTCCCTTAATGGTGTCATGTGAATGTCGACTACATGGAACTTCACCATATTTGGGCCTAAGGGAATGCATTGTGGAGTAGTAATTAGATGATGGGTTGCTAGAGTGACAGAAGCTTAAACCCTAGTTTATGCGCTATTCCGTAAGGGACCGATCTGGATCCAAAAGTTTAATGCTATGGTTAGATTTTATCTTCATACTTTTCTCATAGTTGCGGATGCTTGCGAGGGGGTTAATCATAAGTAGGAGGTTTCTTCAAGTAATAACAGCACCTAAGCACCGGTCCACCCACATATCAAATTATCAAAGTAGTGAACACAAATCAAACCAACATGATGAAAGTGATATGATGAAATTCCCGTGTACCCTCAAAAACGCTTTGCTTATCATAAGAGACCGTTTTGGCCTATCCTTTCCCACAAAAGGATTGGGCTACCTTGCTGCACCTTATTTACCGTTACTATTATTTGCTAGTTACAAATTATCTTGCTATCAAACTATTGGTTACCGACAATTTCAGCGCTTGCAGAGAATACCTTACTGAAAACCACTTGTCATTTCCTTCTGCTCCTCGTTAGGTTCGACATTCTTACTTATCGAAAGGACTACGATTGATCCCCTATACTTGTGGGTCATCAAGGCTCTTTTCTGGCGCCATTGCCTGGGAGTGAAGCGCTCTTGGTAAGTGGAAATTGGTAAGGGAAAATTATTACTACGTGCTGAAATTTATTGTCACTTGTTACTATGGAGAATCATCCTTTAAGGGGTTTGTTCGGGGTATCTTCACCTCGGCCGGAACCACAATTAGCTACCCCTCAACCTACTGCACCTACTGAAAATATTGGTTATGAATTTCCATTGGGTATGATAGAACAACTGCTAGCTAATCCTTATGCAGGAGATGGAACTAAGCATCCTGATATGCACTTGATATATGTGGATGAAATTTGTGGATTATTTAAGCTTGCAGGTTTGCCCGGAGATGAAGCTAAAAAGAAGGTTTTCCCTTTATCTTTGAAGGTAAAAGCATTGGCATGGTATAGGCTATGCGATGATATTGGATCTTGGAACTGGAATCGATTGAAATCGGAATTTCACCAAAAATTTTATCCTATGCATCTAGTTCATCGTGATCGAAATTACGTATATAATTTTTGGCCTCGTGAAGGAGAAAGTATCGCTCTAGCTTGGGGGAGGCTTAAGTCAAAGGTATATTCATGCCCCAACCATGAGCTCTCAAGAGAAATTATTATTCAGAATTTTTATGCTCGGCTTTCTCGTGATGATCAATCCATGCTAGATACTTCTTGTATTGGTTCTTTTATGAAGAAGACTATTAAATTCAGGTGGGATCTTTTAGAAAGAATTAAACGCAACTCTGGAGATTGGGAACTCGACGAAGGTAAAGAGTCAGGTATTAATCATGAATTTGATTGTGTTAAATCTTTTATGAATACCGATGCTTTTGACAAGTTTAGCACTAAATATGGACTTGACTCTGAGATAGTAGCCTCATTTTGTGAATCATTTGCTACTCATGTTGAACTCCCCAAGGAGAAGTGGTTTAAATACCACCCACCTATTAAAGAAGAAATTAAAGAACCGGTCATAGCTAAAGAAGAAACTATTATTTATAATGTTGACCCAGTTGTTCCTACTGCTTATATTGGAAAACCACCCTTCCCGTTTAGGATAAAGGAACATGCTAAGGTTTCGACTGTGGTCAATAAAAGTAATATTAGAGCACCTAAACCTGCTGAACAAATCAAAGTAGAACCTAGTGTTGCTATGGTTAAGGATCTCCTAGTAGACAATATTGATGGGCATGTTATTTACTTCTGTGATGAAGCTGCTAGAATTGCTAAACCCGATAAAAAAGATAAACATAGACCTGTTGTCGGCATGCCTGTTGTCTCAGTTAAAATAGGAGATCACTGTTATCATGGTTTATCTGACTTAGGTGCTAGCGTGAGTGTTATTCCTTTTACCTTATACCAAGAAATTATGAATGACATAGCACCCGTTGAAATAGAAGACATAGATGTTACTATTAAACTTGCCAATAGAGACACCATCACACCACTTGGGATTGTTAGAGATGTCGAAGTCTTGTGTGGAAAAATAAAATACCCTACCGATTTTCTAGTGCTTGGTTCCCCACAAGATGACTTCTGTCCCATTATCTTTGGTAGACCTTTCTTGAACACTGTCAATGCTACTATAGATTGTCATGAACAAACTGTCAGTGTTAGCTTTGGTGATGAGTCTCATGAGTTTAATTTTTCCAAGTTTAATAGACAACCTCACAAGAAAGAATTACCTAGTAAGGATGAAATAATTGGTCTTGCTTCTATTGCCGTGCCTCCTACCGATCCACTTGAACAATATTTGGTAGACCACGAAAACGATATGCATATGCATGAAAGAAATGAGATAGATAAAATTTTCTTTGAACAACGATCTCTGCGCAAACATAATTTGCCTCTTAAAACTCTAGGAGGTCCTCCTCCACCTAAAGGTGATCCTGTGTTTGAATTAAAACAATTGCCTGACACTTTGAAATATACTTATCTTGATGAGAAAAAGATATATCCTTTTATTATTAGTGCTAACCTTTCAGAACATGAAGAAGAAAGATATATCCTGTTTTCATGGATGACTTTTCTGTATATGGATCTTCTTTTGATGATTGCTTAAGCAACCTTGATCGAGTTTTACAGAGATGTGAGCAAACTAATCTTGTCTTGAATTGGGAGAAGTGCCACTTTATGGTTAATGAAGGTATTGTCTTGGGGCATAAAATTTTTGAATGAGGTATTGAAGTGGATAAAGCTAAAGTTGATGCAATTGAGAAAATGTCATGTGCAAAGGATATTAAAGGTATTCGTAGTTTCCTCGGTCATGCTGGTTTTTATAGGAGGTTTATTAAAGACTTCTCTAAAATTTCTAGGCCTCTTACAAATCTTCAACAAAAGGATGTTACATTTGTTTTTGATGATGATTGTGTAGAAGCCTTTGAAACACTTAAGAAATTCTTAACTTTTGCACCTATTGTTCAAGCACCTGATTGGAACTTGCTTTTCAAAATTATGTGTGATGCTAGTAATTATGCTGTTGGTGTTGTTCTAGGACAAAGAGTTGATAAAAAATTAAATGTTATCCATTATGCTAGCAAAACTCTAGACAGTGCCCAAAGAAATTATGCTACTACTGAAAAAGAATTTTTAGCAGTTGTGTTTGCTTGTGACAAATTCAGATCTTACATTGTTGATTCTAAAGTTATTGTTCATACTGATCATGCTGCTATAAAATATCTCATGGAAAAGAAAGATGCTAAACCTAGACTCATTAGGTGGGTTCTCTTGCTACAAGAGTTTGATTTACATATAACTGGTAGAAAAGGAGCTGAGAATCCCGTAGCTGATAACTTGTCTAGGTTAGAAAATATTCTTGATGACCCACTACCGATTGATGATAGTTTTCCTGATGAGCAACTAGCTGCAATAAATGTTTCTCATAACACTCCTTGGTATGCTGATTATGCTAATTATATTGTTGCTAAATATTTACCACCTAGTTTCACGTACCAACAAAAGAAAAAATTCTTCTATGATTTAAGACATTACTTTTGGGATGACCCACACCTATATAAAGAAGGATTAGATGGTATTATTAGACGTTGTGTATCCGAGCATGAACAGGAACAAATCCTACGGAAATGTCACTCCGAAGCTTATGGAGAACATCATGCAGGAGATAGAACTGCTCACAAGGTATTGCAATATGGTTTTTATTGGCTTACTCTCTTCAAGGACTCCCGTAAGTTTGTTTTATCTTGTGATGAATGTCAACGAATTGGTAATATTGGTAAGCGTCAGGAAATCCCTATGAATTATTCACTTGCTGTTGAACCATTTGATGTTTGGGGTTTTGATTATATGGGACCTTTTCCTTCCTCTAATGGGTATACACATATTTTGGTTGCTGTTGATTACGTTACTAAGTGGGTAGAAGTTATTCCAACTAGTAGTGCTGATCATAACACTTCCATTAAAATGCTTAAAGAAGTTATTTTCCCAAGGTTTGGAGTCCCTAGATATTTAATGACTGATGGTGGTTCACACTTTATTCATGGTGCTTTCCGTAAAACGCTTGCTAAATATGATGTTAACCATAGAATTGCATCACCCTATGATCCTCAATCTAGTGGTCAAGTTGAACTTAGAAATAGGGAAATAAAATTAATTCTACAAAAAACTGTCAATAGGTCCCGAAAGAATTGGTCTAAGAAACTGGATGATGCAATTTGGGCCTATAGAACAGCTTATAAAAATCCTATGGGTATGTCTCCTTATAAAATGGTTTATGGAAAATCTTGTCATTTGCCTCTTGAGTTAGAACACAAAGCATACTGGGAAATTAAAGAACTCAACTATGATTTCAAACTTGCTGGTGAAAAGAGGTATTTGATATTAGCTCACTAGATGAGTGGAGAACCCAAGCTTATGAAAATGCCAAGTTGTTTAAAGAAAAAGTTAAAAGATGGCATGATAAAAGAATTCAAAAGCGGAAATTCAAAGTTGGAGAATATGTTCTTTTGTATAACTCTCGTTTTAGATTCTTTGCAGGAAAGCTTCTCTCTAAATGGGAAGTACCTTATGTCATCGAAGAAGTTTATCGTTCTGGAGCTATCAAAATAAATAATGCCAAAGGTACTAACCCGAAGGTGGTCAATTGGCAAAGAATTAAACACTATATCTCAGGTATAACTATTAATGTTGAAAGAAATATTATTCAAACCATGACACCGGAGGAACACATAAAAGAAATCTTCTGGAACACTCCAGAATAACTTAAAAAGAGGAGGTACGTGATACGGTAAGTAAACGGACTCAAAAAAATCCGCAAAAATATTTTCTGTCAGTTTTGGAATATAACAAAAATTAGGAAAATAAGAAACAACCAGGAAGGCAACCCTGGTGGGCACAAGACACCAGGGCGTGCGCCAGGCGCGCCCAGGTGGGTTGCGCCCAGCTCGGGTACCTTCCGGACTCCGTTTTTCCCTCGTTTGCTTGTTTCCCAAGATAAAAAATCTTGATATACCCCCCAAACCTATTGACCACCGTATCGCGAAGAAATCTTCTGTTCTTCTTTCTTGTTGTTTCCTGACAGATCTGAAAAATATGTCATCCCAAGAATCAGAGGAGGAGAGCCCTGTTTCTTACCAGCCTTTGGATAAAAATATCTTCAAGGACACCTATCCCTATATATGGTTCATCGATGAGGAAGATGATGATGAGCTAGTCCCTCCTCGGTTCGAGTAAGAAAGCAAGGAGGCATTATGCAAAGAGGATAATAAAGCTTGAGATAGAGAACGATGAGTTGAAGATAGATAACTTTTACCTCCGACACAAGCTGGATAAGAAGGATAAGATTGGTACTACCTCGTCACCACCATCACCTTCTTCACCACCAAAGGAGACTTGAGCTCATGGTATGGACACTCCCCTTGGCTTGAGCCAAGCTTGGGGGAGGTGTCCCGGTATCGTATCACCACCACTATCTTGGCTTTCATCTATTTTAGTTCGATCCTTAGTTTTCCTATGATTTAGTTGAATAAAAGTTTAGTTCGATCCTTTCTTTTCGAGTATTTGCTTAGTGATCTATCTATTTATCGATGTAATCATGTTCGAGATATATAATAAAGAGTAGTTTGAGCTTTGTTTCTTTACTTTAATGTTGTAATAAAAATAAAGGAAAATAAATGAAAAAGATCATATGCTAATCTTATGGCAAGTAATGACATCACATAAGGAAAAGTATAAGTAGTAAAATTTGTTGGAGATTGACAAACATAGCATTGGTAAATGATGCAATTCATGAAAGAATTAATAAGGGAAGAGAAGATTCACATGCAAATACACTATCTTGGACATCTTTTATGATTGTGAGCCCCCATTAAATATTTTGTGTCAAAATAGTTGACGTTGGACAAGGAAGACAATGTAATGATTTATGTTTGTTCATATTCACAGAGAAGTTATATTGTCATAGATCCTTTAACATGTGGTGCTTGCTCAACTTCTTTTTTAGCCAAAAATTCCGCACTAAGTAGAGATACTACTTGTGCGTCCAAAACCCTTAACCCAAATCTTACTTTGAGAGTCACCATACCTACCTATGGATTGAGTAAGACCTTTCAAGTAAGTTGCCATCAGTGCAAAAAGGCAATAAAAATTGCTTCTAAATGTGTTGGATCATTTAGTGTAAGAGAAAATTGAGCGTTGCACGAACTTGTGATGGCAAAATAATAAAAGCGACAGACTGCATAATAAAGGTTGCCATCATAAGGGGTAATGTAACATGACGTTCTTTTGCATTAAGGGATTTGGCATACAAACAAATAAACGCATGACAACCTCTCCTTCCCTCTGCGAAGGGCCTATCTTTTACTTTTATGCATTTACTTTTATGCAGAGTCAAAGTTTTCTTCCCTATTCCTTTTTATGTTCTCTTTTTACAAGCATCATGTGGTAAGGAAAGATCTAGGCACATATATCCAGTTGAATATGAGTGGGCATGAGTTATTATTGTTGACATCACCATTGAGGTGAATACGTTGGGAGGCGAAACTATAAGCCCCTATCTTTCTATGTGTCCGGTTGAAACTTTTTGTTCATGGGTATGTTGTGAGTGTTAGCAATCATAGAAGATTAAATGATGGTTGAGTATGTGAACTTTCCTAAAGGCTCCGATACGTGACCCTTCCTAAAAATATGATGAATTATAGTTGCAAAGTTCACTGAGAACATAGTTTGTTGGTTTTCAATAAGGTTTATGCTTTATACTTCAATGTTGTGATGAATTGTTACTTGCTCATGAGAAGTTATATGATAAAAGTTATGTGACAAAAGTTGTTTGATAACGTTTTATGTTAAAATTCCTTGTTGTTATAATAATAAGCATGATGCTTCTATATCCGTATTTTGTTTTTATCGACACCTCTCTCTCTAAGCATGTGGACATGTTTTTCGATTACGGTTTTCACTTGAGGACAAGCGAGGTCTAAGCTTGGGGGAGTTGATACGTCCATTTTATATCATGTTTTTCTACTATTATTTTAATTTTTTATGCATAATAATGCTTTTGGGAGTAATTATAATGCCTTTTCTCTCATAATATGCAAGGTTTACACAAAGAGGGAGAATACCGGCAGCTTGAATTCTGGACCTGAAAAAGCACGTCAAAGCTACCTATTCTACACAACTCCAAATAAGTTGAAACTTCACGGAGATTTTTTATGGATTATTTAAGAATTATTGGAGCAAATAACTACTAGAGGGGGCCCACCAGGTGGGCAGAACCCACCTGGGTGCGCCAGGGAGCCCAGGGGCTCCCTGGTGGGTTGTGCCTTCCTCGGCCCACCTCCGGTGCCCCTCTTCTGATATATAAGTCATTTTGTCCTAGAAAAAATAAGGGGAGGACTTTCGGGATGAAGCGCCGCCGTCTCGAGGCAGAATTTGGGCAGGAGCACTTTTGCCCTCCGGCGGAGCGATTCCGCCGAGGAACTTCACTCCCGGAGGGGAAAATCATCGTCATCGTCATCACCAACAACTCTCCCATCTTTGGGAGGGCCATCTCCATCAACATCTTCAACATCAACATCTCCTCTCAAACCCTAGTTCATCTCTTGTGTTCAATCTTTGTACCGGAACCTTATATTCGTACTTGTGGGTGACTAGTAGTGTTGATTACAACTTGTAGTTGATTACTATATGGTTTATTTGGTGGAAGATTATATGTTCAGATCCATTATGCTATTCCACACCCCTCTGATCTTGAGCATGATTATTATTTGTGAGTAATTACTTTTGTTCTTGAGGTCATGGGAGAAGTCATGTTGCAAGTAATCATGTGAACTTGATATGTGTTCGATATTTTGATGATATGTATGTTGTGATTCCCTTAGTGGTGTCATGTGAACGTCGACTACATGGCACTTCACCATATTTGGGTCTAAGGGAATGCATTGTGGAGTAG
The DNA here is from genome assembly GCA_011799875.1 of Thinopyrum elongatum. Classification (NCBI taxonomy): domain Eukaryota; kingdom Viridiplantae; phylum Streptophyta; class Magnoliopsida; order Poales; family Poaceae; genus Thinopyrum; species Thinopyrum elongatum. The sequence continues at coordinate 470,228,253 of CM022301.1, forward strand.
TAATTAGATGATGGGTTGCTAGAGTGACAAAAGCTTAAACCCTAGTTTATGCGCTATTCCGTAACGGACCGATTTGGATCCAAAATTTTAATGCTATGGTTAGATTTTATCTTAATACTTTTCTCGTAGTTGCGGATGCTTGCGAGGGGGTTAATCATAGGTTTGTTCAAGTAAGAACAGCACCTAAGCACCGGTCCACCCACATAGCAAATTATCAAAGTAATGAACACAAATCAAACAAACATGATGAAAGTGATATGATGAAATTCCTGTGTACCCTCAAAAACGCTTTGCTTATCATAAGCGACCGTTTTGGCCTGTCCTTTGCCACAAAAGGATTGGGCTAACTTGCTGCACCTTATTTACCGTTACTATTATTTGCTAGTTACAAATTATCTTGCTATCAAACTATTGGTTACCAACAATTTCAGTGCTTGCAGAGAATACCTTGCTGAAAACCACTTGTCATTTCCTTCTGCTCCTCGTTGGGTTCGACACTCTTACTTATCGAAAGGACTACTATTGATCCCCTATACTTGTGGGTCATCAGGCGCGAGCGCATGCCGATGAGCGGCTGCCGGCGACGAGTTGCGGCCGGCGGTGAGTGGCGACCGGACGCGGGGCAGAGGCAGGGAACAGTGGGCATGGGCGGCGAAAGGCGGACGCGGTCAGGCGTAAGCGGACTCGGCGAGCCGGAGGCGGGCGTGGTGCCGGAGCTAGCGGCGGCAGCAGAGCAGCTAACAAGCATCAAGAGTGGCAGCAGAGAGCAAGGGCCACGGCGAGCACGGGGCCAGCAGCAAGCGGTACCGCGGGCGAGCGACAGTAGGGCGGAGCGGGGCGCGAGTGGGGGCGGCGGTGAGCATGCTGGGACGCGGCCAGGGCGAGCCATGGGCGCGCACTGGGGCTCGGTCGGGCGTGGTGAGCGCGGCCGGGGTGTGCTCCGACGTCTGAGCACGGCGGCCCACGGAGACGGAGATGAGGGGAGGGAGAAGGGGAATGGAGGAGGGGGCCTCACAGGGGGCCGGAGGAGTGGTTTGCGAGGTTTGGGTAGGGCCGGGGAGGCGTGGCAGGATGGCGACGGACGAGGTGGGCGGCGATGGGGCGACGGGCGCGGCGTCTGCGGCGACGGTGGCTGGAGCCAGACGCAGCGTAGGGGCGGTGACGAGGCGGTCTGGCGGGGAGGCAGCGCCAGCGAGGTGGTGGCGGGACGAGGCGGCGACGGTGAGCGCCGGCGGCGGCGGGGGCTCCTGCGATCGGGGGCGATCCAGATCGGGCGAGGGGGTGGGGGTCGGGGAGTGTGGAGAGGGATTAGGGTTAGGTGCGGGAGCGGGGCCATGTAGGTGGGGGTCGCAGGGGAGAGGCCGGTCTACTAGTGGCCAGGTGGGCCAAACGGCCCAGGGGGGTTCCCTCTTTTTTTTGTCTATATTGTTTCTGTTTTAGTTTCAAATTAGTTTAGTCTTATAAAATATAAATCTAGCACCTGATTTCAATATTATAATTTATGCTACTTCCACATTGAGTTTTAGCATTTAAATAAATAGTTTGTAATTTATACATTTAAAAAGGCATTTAAATTATTATGTTAGCCACTGTTTTAATTACTTTTGGGTATTTTAACACATTATAAAATGTTAGGTCCAGCATGACATTTGTCCATTGATTATTTGCAACACTTCGAACATTTTTGTTTTTCTGTTTGAAGAAATATTATTTTGCCTTTGTTTTAAATTTTGAATTCGAACTCGGTTTGGATCAAGTGAAGTTTAGCAAATTAATTGCGATGACATGGCAACACTAGTGCTTGATTACTGTAGCTGAACTACTGGGGTGTTACAATAGTGTCGTGAGAGGCTAGAAGACCTCGAACGGCAGCATTATCAAACTCTTTTCCGTTATCGGTTTGGAGTGTAAGAATAGGGTGACCAAACTGTGTGGTGACATATGAATAAAAGGCCGTGAGTGTGCCTAAGGCATCGGATTTGCGACGAAGAGAAAAAGTCCACACATAATGAGAATAATCATCTAAAATCACCAAATAGTATACGTAGCCGGTATTTTTCTGCTGGCGTCGGCTGCCCCCGCGCGCGCCGGTTGCGACGGCCCCCGCCTTGCTGCTGCTGTGGCGCGGGGGGCAGCAGAAAGTACCCGGGCGGCGCGGGGTGGGGGGGGGGGGGGGTATGAGGCCGGTGCAGCAAGCGCGGCGGGGCGGGTCCGCCACGGGTGGTACCCGCGGCGAGGGCGGTGTGCTGCACCCGCTGCTTCACCTTCTTCATCCGCCATTCCTCCAGCTTCAAGTACGCGACGACGATCTGAAAGGTGGGCTCAGGCAACAGGGTGAGGTTAGAAGCGGTGTTGCCGAAGTCTTCATTGAGGCCGGCGGTGAGAGTGCTAAGCATGAGCTCGTCGGAAACTTTTGCGCCAATGTCGCCAAGTTTGTCGGCGAGCATCTTGAGCCGCATGCAGTAGTCATCAATAGTGGAGTCATCTTGATGGCACCCGAAGAACTCTTGCTGCATGAAAACAAGGCGCTGAAGTTTGTTGTCGATGAAGAGCACGTTGATCTTGTTCCACACGGCGCAAGCATCGTCGTCCTCAGCGATGACCGTTTGGAAGATGTCCTTCGAGACGGTTTGGTAGAACCATCGGATGAGCGTGGCCTCGATGGTGGACCACTCCGGGTCGGCCTTCATCACCGCGCCGTCGACGGAGCCGTCGATGTGCTCGGTGAGATAGTACTCGCGGAAAACATGGCTGAAGTAGGTTTTCTACACGTAGTACGAGGAGCTGGAGTGGTCGAGGCGGACGGGTACACGGGCCTTGATGTTGAGATCGCGGATGGCGACGGCGGAGGGTTCGGAGCCGGCGAACGGGTTGGAGCCGTTGGTGTAGGAGGATCCCGGGGAGTCCATGATGGTGGCAGCGGGTTGGGTGGGTTTGGAGCGGCTAGGGTTTTAGGGTTGGGAGAAGAGGCGGGCAGCGGCAGGGAGAGATGCGGCTGCGGGTGGAGAGGGGAGGTGCGGCGCGGCAGGGGGGAAGTGCGGCGCGGCTTACTTTCTTTCGTGGGCGGTAAGTTGATCTGCAATGGCTATTTTCTACCACGGCTGTGACACCCATCTATTTCAGGCAGTTGCTCGTTCATTTTTTTCTGCCAACTCCACAACGATCATCCCTCTTCCTCAGCATTCGTGAGCAATCCTGTGCGAGCAAAACCACCTGAGCAGAATAGTGAGCTGTGATTCAGCATCACCAACGAAGATGTTCGTTCCTAGCCATCCAACTTGTTACTCTTGAGAAATTGGCATGGTCTACACGGTTAGGTGTCGTTCGGTGAGCTCCAATGCGTGGATTCACCAAAGAACAAGTTTTATAGGTCTGGAGAATCACCGCAAGATATACCACGGCTGTTGGGGGAGTTTTGAGGAACTCAGATCAAGTATAATAAGACGATGACTAGACCCCCCTAGCGCGGCGCGGGGAGCAATATGCTCAGCCTTTCTAAACAAGAGTTGATGCTAACAACTTGGACTTGGTTAAACAAATCATGTGTCTTCATCAGCTTTACTGTTATGATTCCTCAATGCTTATGTTTCTGTATTTGTATCGTTCTGAGGAATTTTTATGCTCTGTATGAGACTTAGTCTTATTTCTGCTCTCCATACTCTCTGAGCTAAGTAATCGCTCTAGTTCTTCATTGGTTATGTCTGCTGCTAAGTTATTCCGCATCAGTGTCATCATGTATGCTACTATTTCCTCCTTGCTTGGCTCATGTAAATATATAAGGATAAGTGAGTAATATATGGATTGTACTCTAGGGATGATCGTTTGGAGTTGTAAAATTGCAAGTTGGATATGGGTGGGTTTATTGGGTGGCCTGTTCCGTCTACGGGCCTTGTGGCTTATTAAATCAGAACTTCGTGGTTGCGATGACTAGTTCAATTCTGGATTCTTATTTGTAATTCAGACTTTAGAAACCATACCGTAGTTATCTTTTTTGCGAAGACAAACATTCTTTTTCCCTTAACTAGTAGTATGAACTTTGAAGGATATATAAAAAAATACGACAACAAAAATAGCTAGCTTGGGGTTACAAAATATGCAAATGCTTTCGGAAATCGTAGCGTTGTGCGGAAATACTTTAGGCCAAACTTCAGGATTAACCTTCGTATTGGCTTCATATGAACACTGCCTAGCTCGGGAGTGACTACTGTATATGTACTATGTCAAAATATCATGACTACCGAGTACCAACTACAGACACAAGAAATTTGAATACACGCACTGGTCTCAAAATAATAGTTTTGCATGCATTAAACCCCGGGTTTGAAAAGAAAATATGTATACCCTCTATGGAATTAACCTCTGAATACCCTGGTTTGTGCACTCAAACAATTTGTATGCCCTCGTTTCGACTGAATTTCTTCCCCTCCCTTCCTTACCTCGGTTAAGGTTGGAAACGGCAAGTCTTACATCCTTTTGGCTGTGAGACTACACTATCGTCTCGATTCCCGCTCTGTTCTCTCCTGTGATGCACTGATGCGACCAGCTAATGCTTCGGTCACCAAGGTTCGACTTTCCTCCGTAGCTGAAAATGAACTTGGCTCGTTGCGATCGCCGTTGGCCGCAGTAATCTTGGATTTCCAGGTCTAGACCCGCACTGCAAGGCTCAACGACAATCCTCTCTCCACGGGAGCAGCTTCTCGGCCGGTGGATCTCGAGCACCTGCATCTGGAAGAACTATGTACCTACTCTAATGAGCGCAGATTCAGACGAGGGACTAGTGACTCGCATCTCTGTCCTTTCTTCTGTAGTGCTGAAACTTCTCAACCCATGTTTCTACACTGCAAGCTTCTCATTGGGAAAATCTGCTTAGCCTTTTGCCCGGGCTGTGTAAACGTGTATGTGTTGAGTACGTTAGCACATACCATGTGTGGTTAGTGCATGTACGTGTTCATCTCTGATTCTACATTTCTACATGGAAACCAACCCAATGTATCACTAATATCTGTGGTACAAATACATGTCAAGGCCTACCACATCAGTACCGCAAATATTCTCTTTGACTGGCAGGACATCTGGGGCATTGATCAATCAATCAAACAAAGTTCGCTCGATCCACGGTCATCATTGCGGTCCTGTGGAACATTTGCCACGAGGATGATGAACTGGACATCACCACTCGGAGATTCGCTGATGATTTGATGCTTTGGTCTAGCCGCTCCTCCAATGTAGATGGTATGTCTTTGATTAGGAATTGGAGTGCAATGTTGTATTACCTGTCAGAGAGATTGTAACTCTATTTTATTTTATTTTTCTCTTTCCTTCCCTTCTCACATCTCTTTGAATTAACTGTTACTCCGGTTGTACAATTTTTATTTCAACATATTGGTTCAGGCCGGCGTAAGCCTGCCATAGCACTGTCAAACTTAACCTCAATTTTAAAGCGGAAAACTTCTTGTTGTGTAAACAGTAGTTTCCAAAACCACAGTGTTTGCCTGAACAGATGTGAGGAGGACTGGACTGGAGGAGTACTGTGAAGACATTGCAATTGAACAAAGCAACAAAGAAAAACAAAGGGGAGCTAGTTGAAGGCTTAATACCTCTGGAGTGTCTGTTCATCTAATTAGCACAAATAGGTCTTGCTTTGCACATGCTTGTCATGCTGTTAATAATTCTCCACAAATGACAAAGACTAGACAAAAAAGAGACCGAGAAGCATCCTAATAATAAGAAAAAGACTTAAAGTAATAATACTAGTATTAGATAGCATGCAGTCTTAAGTACTCCCTCCGTAAAGAAATATAAGAGCGCATCCTGCCTTTAGTGATCTAAGGTATGCTCTTATATTTCTATACAGAGGGAGTATCTTTTTGGGCATATGATAGCAAATGACATGCATGCACTGAAACCTCATGTCCATGCCTTTGACTTTGTTGTCCCAAATTAACCAGCAATAACCTTGGATATGAGGAGATCTTTCATAATAGCAGGGAAGGTCTTGGTTAAGTACTCAAATCCCTCAGAGTCCCTGACCGAATTCAGATTCGTCAGAGAGCCCAAGAACACCAAGCACGCCTTCTTAAGCCCATGGCAGTTGTGCTGCTCTGCCAGTGCCAAGATGGTCGCCACGGAGCTCGCGTCGATGCGATTGCACAGCTTATCTTCACAGATGAGCATGAGCCTCTCCAAACCGTACCTGTCTGCTGCAACAAGCAAATGCTGAGCCATGGCATACTCATCTAGTTGATTTGTATCAAGCGGCGCATCATCAGTGTAAATGAAAGTAAGCAAATTGCTGAACACCTCTGCCTCCATGTCATCTATGTGTATGGCATTTTTGGTGGTGCTCTCCTTCATCGAACCAAAGAATTGTGCTCTGAAAACTGGAGAGCGTGCCGCGAGCACATACCGGTGCGCCCAGAACGTCTCCCCGCCAACTCGGAATTCGACATCAACGCCCTCCTTGCTCGACAGGAGATCCCCGAAGTGCCGATGCATGTCAGATGGTGGCACCACGATGGATGGTGTCTCCTGCTTGCAAAAGTCACTCAGGGTAATATCGACCTTGACAGTGAAGGAATCATCTTTGAGATGCTTTGATTTCTCCAACTCCTCCCTTTTGATGAAATTATGGTGTCCCCAAGATTTAGCTACAGCGAAGTCGTGTCTGCATACACTCCGGGTATAGGAATAGGACGGCACCTGCTTCCCGTCTTGATCGAGTAAGCTGAAACTAAATTCTGCCTTCACGGGTTCGTTGCCGGTGACGGTATCATCCAAGCAGAGAGAGAGGGATATGGAGTCGGTGTATTCGGGCTTCCACCCGTTGGGACAGTAACGCACACGCCACGTGCGGCCCCCCACCCGAAAAGGGCAAGATTCGATCTGCTTGCCATTGGGGACTTCCTTGGTGCCCGAGTAGCCGACGATCTTCAGAACGTGGTAGCCGCTCACGTCGCCGGCAATGATGGAGGAAGAGGATCCGGAGGCGAGGCCGCTGGCGGAGGCGAACGAGGAGGCCGGCATGGTGGAGTGCGTGATCGGCTGGGCTGGTCGCCAACTCGCGATGGTGACGGGAGCGGCGAGGGTTTTGGGAGGTGTGTCGAGGCCTCGAGGGTGCTCGTATTGTAGCGCAATCGCCTATTGCGAGACGAGCTGCCGTCTCGCAGGCTGCAGCTAACGGGCCGGACCAATGTAACTTTCCTGGATATGGAAGCTTCTATCTATGGAGTTGTCTCAAAAAAAAAAATTTCTATATCTATGGAGAGACCCAAAAAGAAACATCTATATCTATGGAGGTTTTTTGGATCGGTTTTAGAAACTTTCGTGCGTTTTTTCTTCTTTTGTTTCTATGCTTTTTTTGTCTAAAAAAACTATCAGTTTCTTTAGAATTTTTTTTCTTGTTTTGAAATACACTTTGACTTTTTTAAATGCATGATGAAGATCCTTCTAAAAACACATCTGAACATTTTTTAAATAAATTATAAATATTTTTCAATACACATTGAAAAAATTTCAGATACACGCTTGTTTTTTTAATACATATCAAACATTTTTTAGATACACCTTGAACAACTTTTCAATACACGTTGAGGACTTTTTTAATACACATTAAAGATTTTTCATAAATGCATTGAACATTTTTTTAAAGGCATAAAACATTTGTTAAGTGTTAAAACATTTTATAAACTAGATGATACCCCGCGCGTTGCTGCGGAAATTTTGTATCAACGCAGACGTTAATTCATAGTCGCAAACAGTGTAACAAATAAATAAAAAATGGATCAAAGTGATTACCCTATAAAGAGGAACAATTTGTTAAGGATTTAGTATGGCATAATTGCAAGTAGATGGTGGCCGAAGAGTACTAACGACATTTTTCTTGATTGCAAATTTTTTGTAGAATCTGTAGTGTAGTTTGTAAGAAGCTGCATGCGTTGTTGATGATGTAGCATGTTAGGTCGTCTATAAGGAAATTCTCAAAGAAATAACAAAGAACACTGCATCTTGTATATGTGAGTTGAATATGAAACATTGGGATGACTTCATAACAGCAGGCCTCTATAAAAAGAGGAAGGAATGCAAAAAAAAAAAAGTAGCATAGATGAATGTGCACAAAAAAGATTTTTCGCTGTCAAAAGATATATATAAAGGTAAATACATATGGTAAGAAATTAGATGTGCGAACTAATTTGATATTCTCAAGATAGATAAATATCATAATCCTTTCCAACTGATACATGCATCTTAAAAATCAAGAACCCTTTTTGAGCTGTAGGAAATAAGGAACAATCTCATACATTCTATTGGCACATCAAGAGCAGTAAATATATAGGGCATATTCTTTGACATGCATCTATCTCACTTATGATGTCATCACAAAGATTACACCAGTACAGCACTACTTGCTTCATAGAATTAGTCAAAATCATGGATTTAGGGTCAGAAGTCGATGGCCTCATGGACATGGTTTTTTCATGTACAAAGATTTTTTTTTTTGCCTCCATGTTGCACCCTGATACAAAACACTTCTGCACATATGGGCGATTCATCTATCTTTTGGAAATTGGATCGGAATAAATCTGAGGAAATATTATCATTCGGATAGTAAAGAACTCTTGATCACTCCAGTGGTGCGTCGAGACAAAACTGAAAGCTGCAAGATTTTTTTTTTGTTTATTAGCCTATACAGCCAGAACTGAAATAACCCTGTCACAGTCAATTAAGAACAATTGTTATGAATATAATATAGCAAAGAATGGTATAGCGGTCCAAGAAAAACATGCCTGATATGATTCCCAATATGTTAAGTGATAACATGCTTGTATTCATCCACTCCAGGGTACAACTTTATATGAGATACATCAGAGGGGAGAGGAGAGATACACACGCACGCTTTACAAAACGAACTCTGGTACTTGATCCTATCTTTACGTGAGTTGATGCTAGATACATGCGGCATGATTGCATGCATGGCTGCTTGACCAGAACGGCCCGTGAGACTTGCTCGTATGAGAAACGGCATAGTCTAATACAATAGAATCGCTTGGGATCGCAAGAACAAAGTTTTGAATTTTTCTAGCGTCACCAATTGCATAATCTAAAAGCATTCTATTACCTGCCAACCATACGGAGTACTATCCATGGAGGGACGCAGGTTGTGCGTCGGCTTCTAGGTGAATTCAAGAAAAATGGTGATGGGCTGTATTAGCTTGAACTGATGATGATGACGACGCCGACAACATGATCAACACTTCAGTTTCTAGGCTTGAACGACCAGATCGTGACTCGATGTCAGCAAGACCGCTGCGTTGGCTACGACTCTCGGAGGAAGTGAAGTTTGGTGTGGAGAAGGGTTTGCAGCCGGAAGAGGAGTAGAGTTATGAACGGGCTCTTGATTTCCATGTGCTTTATAGATCGAAAGGGAGAGGTCAAAGGATCTGGTTAGTGGAGTAGCGCCTATTCGGTTGCCTAGATCATAATTTGAATGGAGGAAGAGACGCATGTAGGTAGCCGGTCATTTAATTCGGCAGCCCGATCGTCTCCTGCCTCGCCTTTTCCTTGTGTGCATGCACCGTGCCGAGAGGAGAGGAAGGGACAAAGCATGCTTGAGGGTGGCCCGTTGCCTGCTTAGATCAGTAGCTAACTGGCCGTCTGCCTCGCCGGTTTTGTCTACATGCACCTTGTGCTCTGAGAGACGAATGGTCAACTCTGCATGCAACTGGTGGCTTGTGGGAAGTAGTACGAAGCTACAGTTGCAGTAACTGCAGCGCTGGTCAGGACAACAACGAATGATGTGGCTTTACCATATGCGAGAAAAATTTAGTAGTGGGAGGTACGTTGCTGATGTGGCAGGAATGATGATATGGATAGCTTGCATGTTTAGAGAAATAGGATAGTGGGGATGAACTATTTAGGTATTATAGATGTCATGAACATTTGTTTGAATGGTACAAAACATTTTCTAAATTGCGCGAATATTTGTTTACATTTTTTTGTATGACACGAACATATTATTGAAACGTGTGACCATTTTTTAAATGTCACCAACATTTCTTTCACTGGTACGAACTCAATTGTACAAACTTTTTCTCTAGTTGCATGAACAAAATTTCACACTACATGAGCATTTTTCAATGTGGGATGAACAATTTAAAATTGAAGTAAAATAATTTTAGAATTAATCCCGCCCAGCGATGGACCGCATGGGAAAATTTTCCAGCATGTGGTTCGGTCCTCTCTTCAACATTTGCAAGACCGAGGTGGTTCGCATCACCACGGAGGAAAACTCAACATATAGAGGTTAGCCGCGTGAGAATGATGTTCAGAAGACTTTTCGTTGAACCAGCCTCAAGACAGGCGACAGAAGATGGCGTGAAGCTCGCAAGGACCGAGGTGCTCCCAGCTTGAAGGCCTGTTTAGGGGCACTGCGTCCCGGCTAAGGGGCCTTTCGCGGTGACGGTTCCTGGTCCGGTGGGCCGTGCTGAGGACCCCCTTTATCGGTTTCGCCCTGGACCACTTTGCGCGGCCCATGGTGGTATACATGGCAATTCCGCATGATTTGACGTATGATAGCAAGGCAGAGTCGCGGAGAGTTCTACCTCCTTAGACGTGGTCGACCTAGTTGTGTAAATGCTAAGACCCCCGGTATGCTATATAAGCCAACGGTCGGGCTCATCATAGAACACAATAGAAAATCTCGAAACTTTGTACTATGAATACGGCCTCAACGCAATAAAACAAAATCATGATGTTGAAGGAAATATGCCCTAGAGGCAATAATAAAGTTGTTATTTTATATTTCCTTATTAATGATAAAGGTTTATTATTCATGCTAAAATTGTATTGATCGGAAACTTAAATACATGTGTGAATACATAAACAAATACTGTGTCCCTAGTAAGCCTCTACTAGACTAGCCCGTTGATCAAAGATGGTTAAGGTTTCCTAACCATAGACATGTGTTGTCATTTGATAACGGGATCACATCATTAGGAGAATGATTTGATGGATAAGACCCATCCGTTAGCTTAGCATATTGATCGTTCAGTTTATTGCTATTGCTTTCTTAATGTCAAATACATATTCCTTCGCCTATGAGATTACGCAACTCCCGGATACCGGAGGAATACCTTGTTGTGCTACCAAACGTCACAACGTAACTGGGTGATCGTAAAGATGCTCTACAGGTATCTCCGAAGGTGTTTGTTGAGTTGGCATAGATCGAGATTGGGATTTGTCAATCCGAGTATCGGAGAGGTATCTCTGGGCCCTCTCGGTAATACACATCATAAGAAGCCTTGCAAGCAAAGTGACTAAGGAGTTAGTTGCAAGATGATGTATTACGGAACGAGTAAAGAGACTTGCCGGTAACGAGATTGAACTAGGTATGAAGATACCGATGATCGAATCTCGGGCAAGTAACATACCGATGGACAAAGGGAATTACGTATGTTGTCATAAGGTTCGACCAATAATTATCTTCGTAGAATATGTAGGAGCCAATATGGGCATCCAGGTTCCGCTATTGGTTATTGGCCGGAGAGGTGTCTCGGTCATGTCTACATAGTTCTCGAACCCGTAGGGTCCGCACGCTTAATGTTCGTTGACGATATAGTGTTATATGAGTTATATGATTTGGTGACCGAATGTTGTTAGGAGTCCTGGATGAGATCACTGACATGACGAGGAGCTTCGGAATGGTCTGGAGGTATAGATCGATATATAGGACGATGATATTTGGACACCGGAAGAGTTTCGGGATGTACCGGGTAGAAATCGGGTCACCGGAAGGGGTTCCGGACACCCCGAGAGGTTAATGGGCCATATGGGCCAAAGGGGGGGGGGCACACCAGCCCACAAGGGGCTGGCGTACCCCTCCTAGGCCACAGCCCTTGGGGAGAGAAGGAAAGGGGGGAGTCGGCCTCCCCCTTCCTTTCCTCTCCCCCCTTTTCTTCCCCCCTCCGGCAAATATGGAAAGGAGGGCGCGGCTAGGGGAGGACTCCAATTAGGATTCGGCCTACTTGGGGTGCCTCCTTGGCTGCTCCTCCCTCCCCCCACCTATATATATGTGGGAGGGGGTGCCACACAGAACAATGACAATTGCTTAGCCGTGTGCGGCGCCCCCCTCCACAGTTTAGTCCCTCGGTCATATTTTCGTAGTGCTTAGGCGAAGCCCTGCAGAGATAACTTCACCATCACCGTTACCACGCCGTCGTGCTGCCGGAAATCATCCACTATTTCGCCGTCTTGCTAGATCAAGAAGGTGAGGACGTCACCGAGCTGAACGTGTGCTGAATGCGGAGGTGTCGTACGTTCGGTACTCGATCGGTTGGAGCGCGAAGAAGTTCGACTACATCAACCGCGTTGACAAACGCTTCCGCTTATGGTCTACGAGGGTACGTAGACACACTCTCCCCTCTCGTTGCTATGCATGTCCTTGATAGATCTTGCGTGTGCGTAGATTTTTTTTTGCCATGTAACGTTTCCCAACAGTGGCATCAGAGCCAGGTCTATGCATAGATGATATGCACGAGTAGAACACAAAGAGTTGTGGGCAGTGATAGTCATACTGCTTACCACCAATGTCTTATTTTGATTCGGCGGTATTGTGGGATGAAGCGGACCGGACCAACCTTACATGTCCATGCACATGAGACCGGTTCCACCGACTGACATGCAACTAGTTTTGCATAAAGGTGGCTGGCGGGTGTCTGTTTCTCCTACTTTAGTTGAATCGAATTTGACTACGGCCGGTCCTTGAAGAAGGTTAAAACAGCAAACTTGATGAATCACCATTGTGGTTTTTGTGTAGGTAAGAACGGTTCTTGCTAGAAGCCCGTAGCAGCCACGTAAAACTTGCAACAACAAAGTAGAGGATGTCTAACTTGTTTTTGCAGGGCATGTTGTGATGTGATATGGTCAAGACATGATGTGATATATGTTGATGTATGAGATGATCATGTTTTGTAATATCGACAACCGGCAGGAGCCTTAGGGTTGTCTCTTTATTGTATGAAATGCAAGCGCCATGTAATTGCTTTACTTTATCGCTATGCATTAGCAATAGTTGTAGAAGCAATAGTTGGCGAGATGACCCTGACGTAACGATGGAGATCAAGGTGTCGAGCCGGTGATGATGGAGATCATGATGATGCTTTGGAGATGGAGATCAAAAGCACAAGATGATGATGGCCATATCATGTCACATATTTTGATTGCATGTGATGTTTATTCTTTATGCATCTTATTTTGCTTAGAATGGCGGTAGCATTATAAGATGATCCCTTCACTAAATTTCAAGATAAAAGTGTTCTCCCCGAGTATGCACCGTTGCCAAAGTTCGTCGTTTCGAAGCACCTCGTGATGATCGGGTGTGATAGACTCTACGTTCGCATACAACAGGTGTAAGACAGTTTTGCACATGCAGAATACTTGGGTTAAACTTGACGAGCCTAGCATGTACAGACATGGTCTCGGAACACTGTAGACCAAAAGGTCGAACGTGAGTCATATAGTAGATATGATCAACATAGAGATGTTCACCATTGATGACTACCCCATCTCACGTGATGATCGGACATGGGTTAGTTGATTTGGATCATGTATCACTTAGATGACTTGAGGGATGTTTATTTAAGTGGGAGTTCATTAGTAATTGGATTAATTGAACTTAATTTATCATGAACTTAGTCTTATAGTTTTGCATATCTATGTTGTAGATCAATGGCCCGAGCCACCGTTCCCCTGAATTTTAATGCGTTCCTAGAGAAAGCTAAGTTGAAAGATGATGGTAGCAACTACACGGACTGGGTCCGTAACTTGAGGATTATCCTTATTGCTGCATAGAAGAATTATGTCCTTGATGCACCTCTAGGTGACAAGCCCGCTCCCACTAATCTAGATGTTGTGAATGCCTAGCAAACGCGGTCTGATGACTACTCGATAGTTCAGTGTGCCATGTTTTACGTCCTAGAACCGGGACTTCAAAGACATTTTGAACGTCATGGAGCATATGAGATGTTCCAAGAGTTGAAGTTAATATTTCAAGCAAATGCCCGGGTTGAGAGATATGAAGTCTCCAACAAGTTCAATAGCTGCAAGATGGAGGAGAACAGTTCTGTCAGTGAACACATACTCAAAATGTCTGGGTATCATAACCACTTGACTCAGCTGGGAGTTGATCTTCCAGTTGATAGTGTTATTGATAGAGTTCTTCAGTCACTGTCACCAAGCTACAAAGGCTTCGTGATGAACTATACTGCAAGTGATGAATAAAACGATTTCTGAGCTCTTCGCAATGCTTAAGGCCGCGGAGGTAGAAATCAAGAAGGAGCATCAAGTGTTGATGGTTAACAAGACCACTAGTTTCAAGAAAAAGAGCAAGGGAAAGAAAGGGAACTTCAAGAAGAATGGCAAGCAAGTTGCCACTCCCGGTAAGAAGCCCAAAGCTGGACCCAAACCTGAAACTGTGTGCTTCTACTGCAAAGGGAATGGTCACTGGAAGCAGAACTGCCCCAAATACTTGGCGGATAAGAAGGATGGCAAAGTGAACAAAGGTATATTTGATATACATGTTATTGATGTGTACCTTACTAATGATCATAGCAGCGCCTGGGTATTTGATACTGGTTCGGTTGCTCATATTTGTAACTCGAAACAGGAGCTGCGGAATAAATGAATATTGGCAAAGGACGAGATGACGATGCGCGTCGGGAATGGTTCCAAGGTCGATGTGATCGCCGTCGGCACGCTACCTCTACATCTACCTTTGGGATTAGTTTTAGACCTCAATAATTGTTATTTGGTGCCAGCGTTGAGCATGAACATTATATCTGGATCTTGTTTATTGCGAGACAGTTATTCATTTAAATCAGAGAATAATGGATGTTCTATTTATATGAGTAATATCTTTTATGGTCATGCACCCTTGATGAATGGTCTATTCTTGTTGAATCTCAATCGTAGTGATACACATATTCATAATATTGATGCCAAAAGATGCAAATTTGATAATGATAGTGCAACATACTTGTGGCACTGCCGTTTAGGTAATATTGGTGTAAAGCGCATGAGGAAACTCCATGCAGATGGACTTTTGGAATCACTTGATTATGAATCATTTGATACTTGCGAACCATGCCTCATGGGCAAGATGACTAAAACTCCGTTCTCTGGGACAATGGAGCGAGCTAATGACTTATTGGAAATAATACATATTGATATATGCGGTCCGATGAGTGTTGAAGCACGCGGCGGGTATCGTTATTTTCTGACCTTCACAGATGATTTGCGTAGGTATGGGTATATCTACTTGATGAAACACAAGCCTGAGACATTTGAAAAGTTCAAAGAATTTTAGAGTGAAGTGGAGAATCATCGTAACAAGAAAATAAAGTTTCTACGATCTGACCGCGTAGGAGAATATTTGAGTTACGAGTTTGGCCTTCATTTAAAACAATGTGGAATTGTTTCACAACTCATGCCACCTGGAACACCACAGCGTAATGGTGTGTCCGAACGTCATAACCATACTTTGTTAGATATGGTGCGTTCTATGATGTCTCTTACTGATTTACCACTATCGTTTTGGGGTTATGCATTAGAGACAGTCGTATTCATGATAAATAGGGCACCGTCTAAATCCGTTGAGATGACACCGTATGAACTATTGTTTGGCAAGAAACCTAACATGTCGTTTCTTAAAGTTTGGGGATGCGATGCTTATGTCAAAAGGCTTTAGCCTGATAAGCTCAAACCTAAATCGGAGAAGTGCGTATTCATAGGATACCCTAAAGAAACAATTGGGTACCGATGATCGGCAAGCCATAGAAAATAAATGGATCTTCAAGAAGAAGACGGACGCTGATTTTAATGTTACTGTCTACAAAGCTCGACTTGTTGCGAAAGGTTTTCGACAAGTTCAAGGAGTTGACTACGATGAGACTTTCTCACCCGTAGCTATGCTTAAGTCTATCCGAATCATGTTAGCAATTGCCGCATTTTATGATTATGAAATCTGGCAAATGGACGTCAAAACTGCATTCCTTAATGGATTTCTTAAAGAAGAGTTGTATATGAGACAACCAAAAGGTTTTGTCGATCCTAAAGGTGCTGACAAAGTGTGCAAGCTCCAGCGATCCGTCTATGGACTAGTGCAAGCATCTCGGAGTTGGAATATACGCTTTGATGAGGTGATAAAAGCATATGGTTTTATACAGACTTACGGTGAAGCATGTATTTACAAGAAAATGAGTGGGAGCTCTGTAGCATTTCTGATATTATATGTGGATGACATATTGTTGATTGGAAATGATATGGAATTTCTGGATAGCATAAAAGGATACTTGAATAAGAATTTTTCAATGAAAGACCTCGGTGAAGCTGCTTATATATTAGGCATCAAGATCTATAGGGATAGATCGAGACGCTTAATAGGACTTTCACAAAGCACATACCTTGATAAAGTTTTGAAGAAGTTCAAAATAGATCAGTCAAAGAAAGGGTTCTTGCCTGTGTTACAAGGTGTGAAATTGAGTCAGAATCAAAGCCCGACCACTGCAGAAGATAGAGAGAAAATGAAAGTCATTCCCTATGCCTCAGCCATAGGTTCTATCATGTATGCTATGTTGTGTACCAGACCTGATGTGTGCCTTGCCATAAGTTTGGCAGGGAGCTACCAAAGTAATCCAGGAGTGGATCACTGGACAGCGGTCAAGAACATCCTAAAGTACCTGAAAAGGACCAAGGATATGTTTCTCGTTTATTGAGGTGACGAAGAGCTTGCCGTAAATGGTTACATCGATGCTAGCTTCGACACTGATCCGGATGACTCTAAGTCACAAATCGGATACGTATTTATATTGAATGGTGGAGCTGTCCGTTGGTGCAGTTCCAAGCAGAGCGTCGTGGGAGGATCTACGTGTGAAGCGGAGTACATAGCTTCTTCGGAAGCAGCACATGAACGAGTCTGGATGAAGGAGTTCATATCCGATCTGGGTGTAATACCCAGTGCATCGGGTCCAATAAAAATCTTTTGTGACAACACTGGAGCAATTGCCTTGGCGAAGGAATCCAGGTTTCACAAGAGAACTAAAAACATCAAGAGACGCTTCAACTCCATTCGTGAAAAGGTCAAGGATGGAGACATAGAGATTTACAAAATACATACGGATCTGAATGTAGCAGACCCGTTGACTAAGCCTCTTCCGCGGGCAAAACATGATCAACACCAAGACTCCATGGGTGTTAGAATCATTACAATGTAATCTAGATTATTGACTCTAGTGCAAGTGGGAGACTGAAGGAAATATGCCCTAGAGGCAATAATAAAGTTGTTATTTTATATTTCCTTATTCATGATAAAGGTTTATTATTAATGCTAGAATTGTATTGATCGGAAACTTAAATACATGTGTGAATACATAAACAAATACCGTGTCCCTAGTAATCCTCTACTAGACTAGCTCGTTGATCAAGATGGTTAAGGTTTCCTAACCATAGACATGTGTTGTCATTTGATAACGGGATCACATCATTAGGAGAATAATGTGATGGACAAGACCCATCCGTTAGCTTAGCATATTGATTGTTCTGTTTATTGCTATTGCTTTCTTAATGTCAAATACATATTCCTTCGACTATGAGATTATGCAACTCCCGGATACCGGAGGAATACCTTGTGTGTTATCAAACATCACAACGTAACTGGGTGATCATAAACATGCTCTACAGGTATCTCCGAAGGTGTTTGTTGAGTTGGCATAGATTGAGATTAGGATTTGTCACTCCGAGTATCGGAGAGGTATCTCTGGGCCCTCTCGGTAATACACATCATAAGAAGCCTTGCAAGCAAAGTGACTAAGGAGTTAGTTGCAAGATGATGTATTACAGAATGAGTAAAGAGACTTGCCGGTAACGAGATTGAACCAGGTATGAAGATACCGATAATCGAATCTCGGGCAAGTAACATACTGATGGACAAAGCGAATTACTTATGTTGTCATAAGGTTCGACCGATAAAGATCTTCGTAGAATATGTAGGAGCCAATATGGGCATCCAGGTTCCGCTATTGGTTATTGACCGGAGAGGTGTCTTGGTCATGTCTACATAGTTCTCGAACTCGTAGGGTCCGCACGCTTAACGTTCGTTGACGATATAGTGTTATATGAGTTATATGATTTTGTGACCGAATGTTGTTTGGAGTCCCGGATGAGATCATGGACATGATGAGGAGTGATACGTCTCCAATGTATCTATAATTTTTTATTGTTCCATGCTGTTATATTATCATTTTTGGATGTTTTACAATCATTTTTTCAACTTTATATCATTTTTTGGGACTAACCTATTGACATAGTGCCCAGTGCCTATTGCTGTTTTCTGCTTGTTTTTTACATCGCAGGAAATCAATGCCAAACGGAGTCCAAACGCAGCGAAACTTTTTGGAGATTTTTTTGGACCAGAAGGCATCCAGTGGGCCAAAGAAGTACCGAAGAGGGGGCCCGAGGTGAGCACAAGACACCGGGGCGCGCCTGGGCCCCCAGGCACGCCTGGTGGGTTGTGCCCATCTTGGAGACCTCCCGCACCGCCTCTTTGCTCTATAAATACCCCAATATCCAGAAACCCTAGGGGAGTCGATGAAAATCATTTCCAGCTGCCGCAAGTTCTAGAAACCACAGAGCCAATCTAGACACCATCACGGAGGGGTTTATCATCCTCATTGGTACCTCTCCGATGATGCATGCGTAGTTCATTGTAGTCCTACGGGTCCGTAGTTAGTAGCTAGATGGCTTTCTCTCTCTCGTTTGATTCTCAATACAATGGTCTCTCGGAGATCTATTTGATGTAACTCTTTTTGCGGTGTGTTTGTTGGGATCCGATGAACTTTGAGTTTATGATTAGATCTATCTTTTTATCCATGAAAGTTATTTGAGTCTTCTTTGATCTCTTATATGCATGATTGCTTATAGCTTCGTATTTCTTCTCTGATATTTGGGTTTTATTTGTCCAACTTGATCTATTTATCTTGCAATGGGAAGAGGTGCTTTGTGATGGGTTCGATCTTATGGTGCTTGATCCCAGTGACAGAAGGGGAAACGACACGTATGTATCGTTGCTATTAAGGATAACAAGATGGGGTCTATTTCTACAAAAATAGATCTTGTCTACATCATGTCATCGTTCTTATTGCATTACTCCGTTTTTCCATGAACTTAATACACTACAGGCATGCTGGATAGCGGTCGATGTGTGGAGTAATAGTAGTAGATGCAGGCAGGAGTCGGTCTACTAATCTTGGATGTGATGCCTATATAATGATCATTGTCTGGATATCGTAATGAGTATTTGAAGTTCTATCAATTGCCCAACAGTAATTTGTTTACCCACCGTTTGCTATTTTTCTCGAGAGAAGCCACTAGTGAAAACTACGGCCCTCGGGTCTCTTCTTTAATATATTTGCCTTCGAGATCTATTTTTATTTGCTTTTATTTTTAGATCTATTAATCCAAAAATCCAAAAATACCTTGCTGCAATTTTTACTTATTTATTTTATCTCGCGTTCCCGCGAGATGTATTTATCCAATCTACTACAATTTTACCTATCCTTTTACCCGTGAGGGATTGACAACCCCTCTCTTACGTCGGGTTGCAAGTATTTGTTCTTTGTGTGCAGGAGCTGTTTACGTGGTGTTGCGTGGTTCTCCTACTGGTTCGATAACCTTGGTCTCATCACTGAGGGAAATACCTACTGTTGCTGTGCTGCATCATCCCTTCCTCTTTGGGGAAATACCGATGTAGTTTAAGCAAACATCAAAAGGAATTTCTGGCGCCGTTGCCGGGGAGACATCATCAACATCTACCAGGTTCCTAATCACAAATCTCATCTCCTTGCAATTTACATTATTTTCCATTTGCCTCTCATTTTCATCTCCCCCACTTCACCAATTTGCCGTTTTATTCGCCCCTCTTTTTCGTTTGCCTTTTTCTCGTCAGATCTCATGTTTGCTTGTGTTGCCATGTTCCTTCTATTTGCTTGCATCTTCGCTTGCGAAAAGGCTATTGTTATGGATCCTCATCCACTTGCTAATCTTTTTAAAACATCCAATTATGATGAACCAATTGCTACTGAATTGAGTTCACTAGATTATCTTTATGAAGTTTTTCTTGAGATTTATGAATCTGAAAATTATGATGAAGTGTTAAACTAAGGAATTTATAAAGTGGTTCATGATAGCTCCTTGAATGAAAAGCATGATTGCAATGATGTTATTATAAATTCTATTAATGTCAATTGTGATAATAATATGCAAAACCCCAAGCTTGGGGATGCTAATTTTGATATGTCCACTACTTATTGCAATGATCATGATTGGGGTGATTCTTCTTATGGTCTTGAAAATTTATTTAAGCCTCATGATGAATATGTTATTGATAATAATGTTTGCAATAATATTGAAAGTGGGTTTGGAAGAGTGTCAACTTTAGGTAAAATAATCCCACATATTTGGAGAGTGTTCAATCTTATGAAATTTTTGATAAAAGTGGGCTTGGAGAGGTCATGACTTTATTTGATGATAATCCCACTATTTTGGAAGAGTGTCAACTTTGCATGCATGTGGATCATGTAGAGAATATGTTATGTGATAGCTATATTGTTGAGTTTGAATATGATCCCACATGTAATTATTATGAGAGAGGGAAATATGGTTGTAGAAATTTTCACGTTACTAAATTACCTCTCTTCATGTTGAGATTGCTATTGTTTTCTTCCATGCATATGCTAGATCTTGCTTGTCTTGCTAATTTTTTTTCCTATAAAATTCCTATGCATCGGAAATATGTTAGACTTAAATATGTTTGTCACATGTTTTATGATGCTCTCTTTGCATTTTCATTATTATCTTTCATGTGAGCATCAATAAAATCTTATGCCTAGCTAGGGGCGTAAAACTATAGCGCTTGTTGGGAGGCAACCCAATGAATAAAATTTATTTTTTGTATTTTTCTTTCTGTTCTTGGGTGTTTGCCCAATTATGCCTCTGATTAGATGTGTTTTTGTGGTTTAAATTAGTGTTTGTGCCAAGCAAAGCCTTTGGGATGATTTGGGTGATAGTTGATTTGATCTTGCTGAAAAACAGAAACTTTTATGCTCAGGAAAACAATTCTTATTTTTAACAGAAGAGTGATTTTAATTTTATTCTTTTTTAAGAATATTAATAAAAAAAATTCACGTTGTCCTAATTTTTCAGAATTATTGGAGTTACAGAAGTATTCGAAGTTTTCAGATTGCTACAGACTGTTCTGTTTTTGACAGATTCTGTTTTCTTTGCGTTGTGTGCTTGTTCTGATGATTCTATGGTTTCCTTTGAAGAGTTTTTGCCATAGAAAAGTTGGAATACAGTAGATAGAATGCAAAAATAAAATATGAATGGGTTTGCAACAGTACTTATAGTAGTGATTTGATTTCTTATACTAACGGATCTCACGAAGGTTTTGTTGAGTTTTGTGTGATTGAAGTTTTCAAGTTTTGGGTGAGATTACGATGGATGATGGAATAAGGATTAGCAAAAGGCTAAGCTTGGGGATGCCAGAGGCACCCCAAGATAATATTCAAGAAGTATCAAGCAACTAAGCTTGGGGATGCCCCGAGCGGCATCCCCTCTTTGTTCTAACGACCATCGGTATTTTACTTGGAGCTATATTTTTATTCGTCACATATTATGAGTTTTGCTTGGAGCGTCTTGTATGATATGAGTCTTTGCTTGTTTTGCTTTTTATTTTAAGTCTTGAATCCTTGCTGGACACACCTTTTTGAGAGAGTCAAAAATTATGCTATGCTTGGTCCTATGCTTCACTTAAATTTTTAGAGCCTTGGAATTGCTCTTGTGCTTCACTTATATCTTTTTGAGCACGGTGTGCTTTATTATTTTTTGAAGAAATGCTCTCATGCTTTACTTAGATTTATTTGGGAGTTAGTAAAATTTTAAAGAAATTCTCTCTTGCTTCACTTAGATTATTTTGAGAGAAAGAAATATTATGCTCATGTTCTTCACTTATATTTGTGTGAGCTTATTAAAAAAAGCAACATATGAAACTAGTCCCAAAGTGATATATATCCAAGGAGGATATAATAAAAACTTTCATGAAGATCATTGGACAAAATAAACAAGATTCTTAGTAATAGTTTTGAGATATGATGATAGTGATATGTGAGTCATGTTGATGAGTAATTATGCTTTAGTAAGAATATTGGTGTTAAGGTTTGTGATTCCCTATGCAAGCACGAAAGTCAATTGTTATGCAATGAAATTATATCTTACTTGTGGTGCATTATTCGGTGTTAATTATGCTTAATGCTTGCTTACGAGATTTTTCGTTTCTTGGTTGGGCGCTTCTCAATCTTTTTGCTAGCCTTCATTTGCACTAAGTACGATCACTACTTGTGCATCAAAAACCCTTTAAACCAGTTTTGCCATATGAGTCCACTATACCTACCTATATGCGGTATTTCCATGCCATTCTAAGCAAATTTTATGTGCCATCTCTAATTTTCAAAATAAATTTCTCTTTTGTGTGCTTGTACCGCTCGCGAGGCGGTGAGGGGTGGCCGATATTTTCCATGCTAGATGTGTTATTCTCACGATGAGTGTTTATTCACTTGTCATTACACGAGAGTACGACAAAGGTATTAGGGATGCCCAGTCCCTAAATGAAAAATGAATTTACTTTATGTTGCCAAATAATAAATTCCTTGGAAAGTGTTGGTATGGAGGGCACGCATGGATACGGCTAGCCATGGAAAGTGAAAGAAATGGTGGAAAAAGGAATAAACTTTAATTTCTGTTTGGGAACCGCCTATCATATATCTAACATGGAAAGTGTTGGAAACTCTAAGTCATTTTCGTTGGTGAGAAAAGTATGCCTCTCAAAATGTTTTTATCTCTCAATTTAAGCTTTGAGCTCTGGCACCTCTACAAATCTCTACTTCCCTCCGTGAAGGGCCTTTCTTTTACTTTATGCAATTTTTTATTTTTACTTGCGTCTCCATCTTCTCTTATAAAGCACCAACTAAGGGGCACTATGATCGTACTTGAGCATTGGGTGTAGCTAATATTCGAGTGTGTTTCATGAATGGATCAATGATAGAGCATAATGGGCTAGGGATAACTTGCTTTAGTGCTGATATTTTGAAAGACATGGTTGCTTGTTGATATGCTTGAGTATTAAAGTCCTCATGTCAAAACTAGACTATTTCTTTGAACCATATAAAAGTCCAAATGTCCATGCTACAAAGAAAAGAATATGTGATGAACATGTTAGGTAGCATTCCACATCAAAAATTCTATTTTTATCATTTACCTACTCGAGGACGAGCAGGAATTCAGCTTGGGGATGCTAATACGTCTCCAACGTATCTATAATTTTTGATTGTTCCATGCTGTTATATTATCATTTTTGGATGTTTTACAATCATTTTATATCAACTTTATATCATTTTTTGGGACTAACCTATTGATGTAGTGCCCAGTGCCAGTTGCTGTTTTCTGCTTGTTTTTTACATCGCAGGAAATCAATACCAAACGGAGTCCAAACGCAGCGAAACTTTTTGGAGATTTTTTTTGGACCAGAAAACATCCAGTGGGCCAAAGAAGTACCAAAGAGGGGGCCCGAGGTGAGAACAAGACACCGGGGCGCGCCTGGGCCCCCAGGCACGCCCTGGTGGGTTGTGCCCATCTCGGAGACCTCTCGCACCACCTCTTTGCTCTATAAATACCCCAATATTTCAGAAACCCTAGGGGAGTCGACGAAAATCAATTCCAGCCGCCGCAAGTTCCAGAAACAATAGATCCAATCTAGACACCATCACGGAGGGGTTCATCATCCTCATTGGTGCCTCTCCGATGATGCGTGAGTAGTTCATTGTAGACCTACGGGTCCGTAGTTAGTAGCTAGATGGATTTCTCTCTCTCATTTGATTCTCAATACAATGATCTCTCAGACATCTATTTGATGTAACTCTTTTTGCGGTGTGTTTGTTGGGATCCGATGAACTTTGAGTTTATGATTAGATCTATGTTTTTATCCATGAAAGTTATTTGAGTCTTCTTTGATCTCTTATATGCATGATTGCTTATAGCTTCGTATTTCTTCTCTGATATTTGGGTTTTGTTTGGCCAACTTGATCTATTTATCTTGCAATGGGAAGAGGTGCTTTGTGATGGGTTCGATCTTACGGTGCTTGATCCCAGTGACAGAAGGGGAAATGACACGTATGTATCGTTGCTATTAAGGATAACAAGATGTTGGGGAATGTAGCATACAATTTCAAAAAAATTCCTACGCTCACGCAAGATCTATCTAGGAGATGCATAGCAACGAGAGGGGGAGAGTGTGTCCACGTACCCTCGTAGACTGGAAGCGAAAGCGTTAGCTTAACGCGGTTGATGTAGTCGAACGCCTTCGCGATCCAACCGATCAAGCACCGAACGTACGACACCTCCGAGTTCAGCACACGTTCAGCTCAAAGACGTCCCTCGAACTCTTGATCCAGTAGAAGGTTGAGGGAGAGTTTCGTCAGCACGACGGCGTGGTGACGGTGATGGTGATGTGATCCGCGCAGGGCTTCGCCTAAGCACTACGACAATATGACCGGAGAAGTAAACTGTGGAGGGGGGCACCGCACACGGCTAAGAGAATAATTGTTGTGCTTTGGGGTGCCCCCCTGCCCCCGTATATAAAGGAGGGGAGGAGGAGGCCGGCCACCAAGGGGGGCGCGCCATGGGGGGGGGGAGTCCTACTAGGACGCTACTCCTAGTAGGATTCGCCCCCCCCCCCCCACTTTTCCTTTCTCCGGAGGTGGAAATAGGGAAGGAGAGGGAGAGGGAGAAGGAAAGGGGGGCGCCACCCCCTTCCCTAGTCCAATTTGGCCCCCTCCCTTGTGGGGGGCGCACCAGCCCCTTGTGGGCTGGTTAGCCTCCCTCCTATGGCCCATATGGCCCATATCTTCCACCAGGGGGTTCCGGTAACCCCTCCGGTACTCCGGTATGTACCCGATACACTCCGGAACCCTTCCGCTGTCCGAATACTACCTTCCAATATATCAATCTTTACCTCTCGACCATTTCGAGACTCCTCGTCATGTCCGTGATCTCATCCGGGACTCCGAACAATCTTCGGTCACCAAAACACATAACTCAAAATACAAATCGTCATCGAACGTTAAGCGTGCGGACCCTACAGGTTCGAGAACTATGTAGACATGACCGAGACACATCTCCGGTCAATAACCAATAGCGGAACCTGGATGCTCATATTGGCTCCTACGTATTCTATGAAGATCTTTATCGGTCAAACCGCATAACAACATACGTCATTCCCTTTGTCATCGGTATGTTACTTGCCCGAGATTCGATCGTCGGTATCATCATACCTAGTTCAATCTCGTTACCGGCAAGTCTCTTTACTCGTTCCGTAATGCATCATCCCGTAACTAACTCATTAGTCACATTGCTTGCAAGGCTTATAGTAATGTGCATTACCGAGAGGGCCTAGAGATACCACTCCGATACACGGAGTGACAAATCCTAATCTCGATCTATGCCAACCCAACAAACACCTTCGGAGACACCTGTAGAGCATCTTTATAATCACCCAGTTACGTTGTGACATTTGATTGCACACAAGGTGTTCCTCCGGTATTCGGGAGTTGCATAATCTCATAGTCAGAGGAATATGTATAAGTCATGAAGAAAGCAATAGCAATAAAACTTAACGATCATTATGCTAAGCTAACGTATGGGTCTTGTCCATCACATCATTCTCCTAATGATGTGATCCCTGTACACATGTCTATGTTTAGGAAACTTAACCATCTTTTATTAACGAGCTAGTCTAGTAGAGGCTTACTAGGGACTCGGTGTTTTGTCTATGTATTCACACATGTATCAAGTTTCCGGTTAATACAATTCTAGCATGAATAATAAACATTTATCATGATATAAGGAAATATAAATAACAACTTTATTATTGCCTCTAGGGCATATTTCCTTCAGTCTCCCACTTGCACTAGAGTCAATAATCTAGTTCACATCGCCATGTGATGAACACCCAAAGGGTTTACTAGAGTCAATAATCTAGTTCACATCGCCATGTGATTAACACCAATAGTTCACATCGCCATGTGACCAACATCCAAAGGGCTTACTAGAGTCAATAATCTAGTTCAAATTGCCATGTGATTAACACCCAAAGAGTACTAAAGTGTGATCATGTTTTGCTTGTGAGAGAAGTTTAGTCAATGGGTCTGCCACATTCAGATCAGTATGTATTTCGCAAATTTCTATGTCTACAATGCTCTGTATGGAGCTACTCTAGCTAATTGCTCCCACTTTCAATATGTATCCAGATTGAGACTTAGAGTCATCTGGATCGGTGTAAAAGCTTGCATCGACGTAACCTTTTACGACGAACTCTTTATCACCTCCATTACCGAGAAATATTTCCTTTGTCCTCTAAGGATAATTTTGACCGCTGTCTAGTGATCTACTCCTGGATCAATATTGTACCCCCTTGACAAACTCATGGCAAGGTACACAATAGGTTTGGTACACAGCATGGCATACTTTATAGAACCTATGGCTGAGGCATAGGGAATGACCTTTCATTCTCTTTCTATTTTCTGCCGTGGTCGGGTTTTGAGTCTTACTCAACTTCACACCTTTGCAACACAGGCAAGAACTCCTTCTTTGACTGTTCCATTTTGAACTACTTCAAAATCTTGTCAAATTATGTATTCATTGAAAAGACTTATCAAGCGTTTTGATCTATCTCTATAGATCTTGATGCCCAATATAAGTAGCTTCACCGAGGTCTTTCATTGAAAAATTCTTATTCAAGTATCCTTTTATGCTATCCAGAAATTCTATATCATTTCCAATCAGCAATATGTCATCCACATATAATATCAGAAATGTTACAGAGCTCCCACTCACTTTCTTGTAAATACAGGCTTCACCATAAGTCTGTATAAAACCATATGCTTTGATCACCTTATCAAAGCGTATATTCCAACTCCGAGATGCTTGCACCAGTCCATAGATGGATCGCTGGAGCTTGTACACTTTGTTAGCACCTTTAGGATCGACAAAACCTTCTGGTTGCATCATATACAATTCTTCTTTAAGAAATCCATTAAGGACTGCAGTTTTGACATCCATTTGCCAGATTTCATAAAAATGGGGCAATCGCTAACATGATTCGGACAGACTTAAGCATCGCTACGAGTGAGAAAATCTCATCGTAGTCAACACCTTGAACTTGTTGAAAACTTTTTGCGACAAGTCGAGCTTTTGTAGGCAGTAACACTATCATCAGCGTCCGTCTTCCTCTTGAAGGTACATTTATTCTTTATGGCTTGCCGATCATCGTGCAAGTCAACCAAAGTCCACACTTTGTTTTCATACATGGATCCCATCTCAGATTTCATGGCCTCAAGCCATTTCGCGGAATCTGGGCTCATCATCGCTTCCTCATAGTTTGTAGGTTCGTCATGGTCTAGTAACATGTCTTCCAGAACAGGATTACCGTACAACTCTGGTGCGGAACGTACTCTGGTTGACCTACGAGGTTCGGTAGTAACTTGATCTGAAGTTTCATGATCATCATCATTAGCTTCCTCACTAATTGGTGTAGGCATCACGGGAACTGTTTTCTGTGATGAGTTATTCTCCAATTCGAGAGAAGGTACAATTACCTCATCAAGTTCTACTTTCCTCCCACTCAGTTCTTTCGAGAGAAACTCCTTCTCTAGAAAGGATCCATTCTTAGCAACAAAGATCTTGCCTTCGGATCTGTGATAGAAGGTGTACCCAACAGTTTCTTTTGAGTATCCTATGAGGACGCACTTCTTCGATTTGGGTTCTAGCTTATCAGGCTGAAGCTTTTTCACATAAGCATCGCAACCCCAAACTTTAAGAAATGACAGCTTAGGTTTCTTGCCAAACCACAGTTCATACGGTGTCGTCTCAATGGATTTAGATGGTGCCCTATTTAACACGAATGCAGCTGTCTCTAATGCATAATCCCAAAACGATAGTGGTAAATCGGTAAGAGACATCATAGATCGCACCATATCTAATAAAGTACGATTACGACGTTCGGACACACCATTACGCTGTGGTGTTCCAGGTGGCGTGAATTGCAAAACTATTCAACATTGTTTTAAATGAAGACCAAACTCGTAACTCAAATATTCGCCTTCGCGATCAGATCGTAAAAACTTTATTTTCTTGTTACGATGCTTCACTCTGAAATTCTTTGAACTTTTCAAATGTTTCAGACTTGTGTTTCATTAAGTAGATATACCCATATCGGCTCAAATCATCTATGAAGGTCAGTAAATAACGATACCCGCCGCGAGCTTTAACACTCATCGGACCGCATACATCGGTATGTATTATTTCCAACGAGTCATTAGCTCGCTCCATTGTTCCAGTGAACGGAGTTTTAGTCATCTTTCCCATGAGGCATGGTTCGCAAGTATCAAATGATTCATAATCAAGTGATTCCAAAAGTCCATCTGCATGGAGTTTCTTCATGCGCTTTACACCAATATGACCTAAACGGCAGTGCCAAAAATATGTTGCACTGTCATTATCAACTTTGCATCTTTTGGCCTCAATATTATGAATATGTGTATCACTACGATCGAGATTCAATAAACCATTTATATTGAGTGTATGACCATAGAAGGTTTTATTCATGTAAACCGAACAACAATTATTCTCTCACTTAAATGAATAACCGTATTGCAATAAACATGATCCAATCATATTCATGCTAAATGCAAACACCAAATAACATTTATTTAGGTCTAACACTAATCCCGAAGGTAGAGGGAGTGTGCGATGGTGATCTTATCAACCTTGGAATCACTTCCAACACACATCGTCACCTCGTCATTAACTAGTCTCTGTTCATTTTGCATCTCCTGTTTCGAGTTACTAATGTTAGCAACTGAACCGGTATCAAATACCCAGGGGCTACTCTGAACACTAGTAAAATACACATCAATATCATGTATATCAAATATACTTTTGTTTACTTTGCCATCCTTCTTATCCGCCAAAAATTTGGGGTAGTTTCGCTCCCAGTGACCATTTCCTTTGCAGTAGAAGCACTCAGTTTCAGGCTTAGGTCCAGACTTGGACTTCTTCACGGGAGTGACAACTTGCTTGCCATTCTTCTTGAAGTTCCCTTTCTTGCCCTCGCCCTTTTCTTGAAACTAGTGGTCTTGTCAACCATCAACAGTTGATGCTATTTCTTGATTTCTACCTTCGCCGATTTCAGTATCGCGAAGAGCTTGGGAATCGTTTTCGTCATCCCTTGCATATTATAGTTCATCATGAAGTTCTAGTAACTCGATGATAGTGAATAGAGAACTCTGTCAATCACTATCTTATCTGGAAGATTAACTCCCACTTGAATAAAGCGATTGTAGTACCCAGACATTCTGAGCACATGCTGACTAGCTGAGCTATTCTCCTCCATCTTGTAGGCAAAGTACTTGTCAGAGGTCTCATACCTCTCGACACGGACATGAGTCTGAAATACCAATTTCATCTCTTTGGAACATCTCATATGCTCCGTGGCGTTCAAAACGTTTTTGAAGTCCCGGTTCTAAGCCGTAAAGCATGGTGCACTAAACTATCAAGTAGTCATCATATCGAGCTTGCCAAACGTTCATAACGTCTGCATCTGCTCCTGCAATAGGCCTGTCACCTAGTGGTGCATCAAGGAGATAATTCTTCTGTGCAGCAACGAGGATATTCCTCAGATCACGGACCCAGTCCGCATCATTGCTTACTATCATCTTTCAATTTAGTTTTCCATAGGAACATATCAAAAAATAAAACAGGGGAGCTATACGCGAGCTATTGATCTACAACATAATTTGCAAATACTACCAGGACTAAGTTCATGATAAATTAAAGTTCAATTAATCATATTACTTAAGAACTCCCACTTAGATAGACATCCCTCTTAGTCATCTAAATGATCACGTGATCCATATCAACTAAACCATGTCCGATCATCACGTGAGATGGAGTAGTTTTCAATGGTGAACATCTCTATGTTGATCATATCTACTATATGATTCATGTTCAACCTTTAAGTCTAGTGTTCCGAGGCCATATCTGCATATGCTAGGCTCGTCAAGTTTAACCCGAGTATTCCGCATGTGCAAAACTGTCTTGCACCCATTGTATTTGAACGTAGAGCCTATCACACCCGATCATCACATGGTGTCTCAGCACGAAGAACTTTCGCAACGGTGCATACTCAGGGAGAACACTTATACCTTGAAATTTAGTGAGGGATCATCTTATAATGCTACTGCCGTACTAAGCAAAATAAGATGCATAAAAGATAAAAATCACATGCAATCAAAATATGTGACATGATATGGCCATCATCATCTTGTGCCTTTGATCTCCATCTCCAAAGCACCATCATGATCTCCATCGTCACCGGCTTGACACCTTGATCTCCATCGTAGCGTCGTATTTGCCTCGCCAACTATTGCTTCTACAACTATCGCTAACACATAGTGATAAAGTAAAGAAATTACATGGCGATTGCATTTCATACAATAAAGCGACAACCATAAGGCTCCTGCCAGTTGCCGATAAATTTTAGAAAACATGATCATCTCATACAATAATGTGTATCACATCATGTCTTGACCATATCACATCACAACATGCCCTGCAAAAACAAGTTAGACGTCCTCTACTTTGTTGTTGCAAGTTTTACGTGGCTGCTATGGGCTTCTAGCAAGAACCATTCTTACCTACGCATAAAAACCACAATGATTTTTCATCAAGTGTGCTGTTTTAACCTTCAACAAGGACCGGCCATAGTCAAACTCTATTTAAGTAAAGTTGGAGAAACAGACACCCGCCAGCCACCTTTGTGCAAAGCACGTCGGTAGAACCAGTCTCATGAACACGGTCATGTAATGTTGGTCCGGGCCACTTCATCCAACAATACCGCTGAATCAAAGTAAGACGTTGGTGGTAAGCAGTATGACTACTATCGCCCACAACTCTTTGTGTTCTACTCGTGCATATCATCTACGCATAGACCTGGCTCGGATGCCACTGTTGGGGAACGTAGCATGCAATTTCAAAAAATTTCCTACGCTCACGCAAGATCTATCTAGGAGATGCATAGCAACGAGAGGGGGAGAGTGTGTCCACGTACCCTCGTAGACCAGAAGCGGAAGCGTTAGCTTAACGCGGTTGATGTTGTCGAACGTCTTCGTGATCCAACCGATCAAGCACCGAACGTATGGCACCTCCGAGTTCAGCACACGTTCAGCTCGATGACGTCCCTCGAACTCTTGATCTAGCAGAAGGTCGAGGGAGAGTTTCGTCAGCACGACGGTGTGGTGACGGTGATGGTGATGTGATCCGCGCAGGGCTTCGCCTAAGCACTACGACAATATAACCGGAGTAGTAAACTATGGAGGGGGGCACCGCACACGGCTAAGAGAATAATTGTTGTGCTTTGGGGTGCCCCCTGCCCCCGTATATAAAGGAGGGGAGGAGGAGGCCGGCCACCAAGGGGGGCGCGCCATGGGGGGGAGTCCTACTAGGACTCTACTCCTAGTAGGATTCGCCCCCCCCCCCCCACTTTTCCTTTCTCCGGAGGTGGAAATAGGGAAGGAGAGGGAGAGGGAGAAGGAAAGGGGGGTGCCACCCCCTACCCTAGTCCAATTTGAACTCCTCCCTTGTGGGGGGCGCACCATCCCCTTGTGGGCTGGTTAGCCTCCCTCCTATGGCCCATATGGCCCATATCTTCCACCGGGGGGTTCCGGTAACCCCTCCGGTACTCCGGTATGTACCCAATACACTCCGGAACCCTTCCGATGTCCGAATACTACCTTCCAATATATCAACCTTTACCTCTCGACCATTTCGAGACTCCTCGTCATGTCCGTGATCTCATCCGGGACTCCGAACAATCTTCGGTCACCAAAACACATAACTCATAATACAAATCGTCATCGAACGTTAAGCGTGCGGACCCTACAGGTTCGAGAACTATGTAGACATGACCGAGACACATATCCAGTCAATAACCAATAGCGGAACCTGGATGCTCATATTGGCTCCTACATATTCTACAAAGATCTTTATCGGTCAAAACGCATAACAACATACGTCATTCTCTTTGTCATCGGTATGTTACTTGCTCGAGATTCGATCGTCGGTATCATCATACCTAGTTCAATCTCGTTACCGGCAAGTCTCTTTACTCGTTCCGTAATGCATCATCCCGTAACTAACTCATTAGTCACATTGCTTGCAAGGCTTATAGTAATGTGCATTACCGAGAGGGCCCAGAGATACCTCTCTGATACATGAAGTGACAAATCCTAATCTCGATCTATGCCAACCCAACAAACACCTTCGGAGACACCTGTAGAGCATCTTTATAATCACCCAGTTATATTGTGATGTTTGATAGCACACAAGGTGTTCCTCCGGTATTCGGGAGTTGCATAATCTCATAGTCAGAGGAATATGTATAAGTCATGAAGAAAGCAATAGCAATAAAACTTAACGATCATTATGCTAAGCTAACGGATGGGTCTTGTCCATCACATCATTCTCCTAATGATGTGATCCCTGTTCATCAAATGACAACACATGTCTATGTTTAGGAAACTTAACCATCTTTTATTAACGAGCTAGTCTAGTAGAGGCTTACTAGGGACTCGGTGTTTTGTCTATGTATTCACACATGTATCAAGTTTCCGGTTAATACAATTCTAGCATGAATAATAAACATTTATCATGATATAAGGAAATATAAATAACAACTTTATTATTGCCTCTAGGGCATATTTCCTTCAGTCTCCCACTTGCACTAGAGTCAATAATCTAGTTCACATCGCCATGTGATGAACACCCAAAGGGTTTACTAGAGTCAATAATCTAGTTCACATCGCCATGTGATTAACACCAATAGTTCACATCGCCATGTGACCAACATCCAAAGGGTTTACTAGAGTCAATAATCTAGTTCAAATCGCCATGTGATTAACACCCAAAGAGTACTAAAGTGTGATCATGTTTTGCTTGTGAGAGAAGTTTAGTCAATGGGTCTGCCACATTTAGATCAGTATGTATTTCGCAAATTTCTATGTCTACAATGCTCTGTATGGAGCTACTCTAGCTAATTGCTCCCACTTTCAATATGTATCCAGATTGAGACTTAGAGTCATCTGGATCGGTGTAAAAGCTTGCATCGACGTAACCTTTTACGACGAACTCTTTATCACCTCCATTACCGAGAAATATTTCCTTTGTCCTCTAAGGATAATTTTGACCGCTGTCTAGTGATCTACTCCTGGATCAATATTGTACCCCCTTGACAAACTCATGGCAAGGTCCACAATAGGTTTGGTACACAGCATGGCATACTTTATAGAACCTATGGCTGACGCATAGGGAATGACTTTTCATTCTCTTTCTATTTTCTGCCATGGTCGGGTTTTGAGTCTTACTCAACTTCACACCTTTGCAACACAGGCAAGAACTCCGTCTTTGACTGTTCTATTTTGAACTACTTCAAAATCTTGTCAAGGTATGTATTCATTGAAAAAACTTATCAAGCGTTTTGATCTATCTCTATTTACATGGTGTTGCGTGGTTCTCCTACTGGCTCGATAACCTTGGTCTCATCACTGAGGGAAATACCTACCGTTGTTGTGCTGCATCATCCCTTCCTCTTTGGGGAAATATCGACGTAGTTCAATCAAACATCAAGGAGCTCCGGAATGGTCCGGAGGTAAAGATCGATATATAGGACGATGATATTTGGACACCGGAAGAGTTTTGGGATGTAACGGGTGGAAATCGGGTCACCGGAAGGGGTTCCGGACACCCCTGGAGGTTAATGGGCCATATGGGCAAAAGGGGGGAACACACCGGCCCACAAGGGGCTGGCGCGCCCCTCCTAGGCCACAGCCCTTGGGGAGAGAAGAAAAGGGGGGGAGTCGGCCTCCCCCTCTTTCCTCTCCCCCTTTCCTTCACCCCTCCGGCAAATATGGAAAGGGGGGGCGCGACTAGGGGAGGACCCCAAGTAGAATTCGGCCTACTTGGGGTGCCTCCTTGGCTGCTCCTCCCTCCCCCCACCTATATATAAGTGAGAGGGGTCACCACATAGAACCACGACAATTGCTTAGTCGTGTGCGGCGCCCCCCTCCACAGTTTAGTCCCTCGGTCATATTTTCGTAGTGCTTAGGCGAAGCCCTGCGGAGATAACTTCACCATCACCATCACCACGCCGTCACGTTGCTGGAACTCATCCACTACTTCGCCGTCTTGCTGGATCAAGAAGGCGAGGACGTCACCGAGCTGAACGTGTGCTGAACACGGAGGTGCTTTACGTTCAGTACTCGATCGGTTGGAGCGCGAAGAAGTTCGACTACATCAACCGCGTTGACAAACGCTTACGGTCTACGAGGGTACGTAGACACACTCTCCCCTCTCATTGCTATGCATCTCCTTGATAGATCTTGCGTGTGCGTGGAATTTTTTTTGTTTTCCATGCAACGTTTGCCAACATATGTAGGGTATTATATCCTCTAGAAAGCTTGAACCTGGGTAAATCCTCGTCTCAGTTACCATCTTTCCAAGTAACCTAGTGAACGAAACCTTACTGATAACCCACAAGTATAGGGCATCGCAACAGTTTTTGAGGGTAGAGTATTCAACCCAAATTTATAGATTCGACACAAGGGGAGCCAAAGAATATTTGTAAGTATTAGCAGCTGAGTTGTCAATTCAACCACACCTGGAAATTAATTATCTGCAGCAAAGTGATCAGTAGCAAAGTAGTATGATAGTTTTGATAGTAGTAGCAACAGCAATAGTAATGGTAACAGTGATAGTAGTGATTTTGTAGCAAGTGCAACAGTAATAGTAGCAGTAGTAACTTAGCAAAAACAATATGTAGGAAAATCATTGGCATTGGATCGGTAATTCGTTGGATGATATTCATCATGTGACAGTTATAACCTAGGGCGATACGGCACTAGCTCCAGTTCATAAATATAATGTAGGCAAGTATTCCGTAAATAGTCATACGTGCTTATGGAAAGAACTTGCATGACATCTTTTGTCCTACCCTCCCGTGGCAGCGGGGTCCTATTGGAAACTAAGGGATATTAAGGCCTCCTTTTAATAGAGAACCGGAACAAAGCATTAACACACGGTGAATATATGAACTCCTCAAACTACGGTCATCACCAGGAAATGTCCCGACTATTGTCACTCCGGGGTTGCCGGATCATAACATGTATTAGGTGACTATAACTTGCAAGATCGGATCTAGAACATAGATATAATGGTGATAACATAAACAGTTCAGATCTGAAATCATGGCACCCGTGCCCAAGGTGACAAGCATTAAGCATGGCAAAGTCATAGCAACATCAATCTCAGAACATAATGGATACTAGGGATCAAGCCCTAACAAAACTAACTCGATTACATGATGAATCCCATCCAACTCCTCACCGACCAGCGAGCCTACGAAGGAATTACTCACTCCCGCAGGGGAGCATCATGGAATTGGCGATGGAGAAGGGTTGGTGATGACGAATACCGAAGATCCCCCTCTCCGGAGCCCCAAACGGACTCCAGATCTGGCCTCCCGATGAAGAACAGGAGGTGGTGGCGGCTCCGTCTCACGGAATGCGATAATTCTTTCTCCCTATTTTTTTCCTGGAAATATGTGATTTTATAGCATCGGTTTCAGGGTCTGCGGGGCCACCAGGGGGGGACAACCCACCTGGGCGCGCCTGGAGGGGGTGGCGTGCCCTGGTGGGTTGTGCCCACCCAGGTGCCCCCCCTCTGGTGGTTCTTGGCTCCATAAATTATCTTTTATTGTATAAAAAATCCTCGCAAAGTTTCGTTCCATTCCGAGAACTTTTATTTCTGCACAAAAACAACACCATGGTAGTTCTGCTGAAAACAGTGTCAGTCCGGGTTAGTTTCATTCAAATCATGCAAATTAGAGTCCAAAACAAGAGGAAAAGCGTTAGGAAAAGAAGATACGATGGAGACGTATCAACTCCCCCAAGCTTAAACCTTTGCTTGTCCTCAAGCAATTCAGTTGATAAACTGAAAGTGAAAAAGAAAAACTTTTACGAACTCTTTTGCTCTTGTTTGCATAAATAAGCTTAAACAGCACCCAGGTTTTCAGCCAATATTATAACTAACCATGTCGACAATAACTCTTAAAAATTATATTAACTCATATCAATGACATAATCAACTAGCGAGCAATAATAAGATATCTCAAACAACAACACGTTGTCAAAACAACCATGCTACAATATGACAATAGTGGTATATCACTAGCCCTTTCTGAGACCGCAAAACATAAATGCAGAGCACCTCCAAAGTCCGAGCAGCGACTAAACATTGTAATTCAGGGTAGGAAAGATCCAGTCATGATGCACCCAACATTAGCTACACACAATGCATAAGCATGACAGGAGTGCTCTCAGGTTCTGGCGCTTATTTGAGAAAGTGATGACACAACATAAAAGTAAATAGATAGTCCCTTCGCAGAGGGAAGCAGTGATTTGCAGAGGTGCCAGAGCTCATGTTTTTAAAATAGAGGTTAAATAAAATTTTGAGGCATGCACCCTTCTTGTTTACTTCGCGACCATCAATTATCAGTATCTTCCATGCTAAACACATTAGTGGCAGTTCCCAAGCGATAAAAGTAAAGATTTACTCCCCCTCCACCAACAAACACACTCCACGGCTAGCCGAATCCACAGGTACCGTCCATACCAACATCAGTCCTGGGGGAGTTTTGTTTAATTATTTGCAATTTTTGAATCCGGGACTGGGAATCCCTATTACCACCCCTTTCTCGTGCAATGGTGAGTGAATAAACACTCATCCTGAGAATAACCCGCTTAGCATGGAAGATACCGACTACCTCCTGTCGCTCTATGAACTATCCAGGCACACAAAAAGGATATTTATTTGAAGTTTTTAGAGGTGGCACATGCAAATTTACTTAGGACGGCAGGGTAATACCGCATATAGGTAGGTATGGTGGACTCATCTGAAATAACTTGGGTTCAAGGTTTTTGATGTACAAGCAGAATTCCCACTTAGTACAGGCGAAGGCTAGCAATTAGGTTGAGAAGCGGCCAGCTAGAGAGCAACAACGGTCATGAACATGCATTATGCATAAGTAACATTGGATACTAGCATGAGTAGGATATGAACACCATGAACATAAATATCATAGAGGCTATGTTGGTTTTGATTCAACTACATGCATGAACATGTGCCAAGTCAAGCCACTCGAACATTCACAGGAGGATACCATATCATCATACTACATCACAATCATTTTAACGCAATGTTGACATCCAAGATAAATCATTATCCACTCCTAGCTACTTATGCATGGCATGAGAAACTATAATCTCTAATTGTCATTGCAAACATGTTTAATCATAATGGGTTTAATCATGGATACTAAGTTAAACATATTTACAAAAACAGAACAAGTCGAGTTCATACCCGTTTCTCTCTGCCACGGCCAGTTCATCGAATATCGTCATTATTGCCTTTCACTTGCACGACCGAACAATGTGAAAATGATAATAGTGCAAGAGTGCCGTGGACTAAGTTGGAATCTGCAAACATTTTATTCGAAAGGAGAAGACAAGGCAAATTGGGCTCTTTGTTAGATTAACAATAATGAATATGAGAGCCACTCAACATTTTCATCGTGGTCTTCTCCTTGGTATGATTCAATAAAATAAAAGAAGTTCAGAGAAACACACTGAAATATTTTTGGAGTTTTTTGGTTTTCTGAAAGAAAGCAAATAAAAGGGGGAAAACAAAAATGAGAAAACTATTTACAAGGGAAAGCTCACAACAAGCAAAAGAAGAACAAGGAAATCTTTTTGAGTTTTCTTTTTAGTACTACAACAATTTAAACTAAGAAGAAAAATAAAAAAAAACAAGAAATCTATTTTTGGATTTTCTCAAAGTTTTTCAAACACACAAGAAGAAAGCAAGAAAATAATTCTAACATGGATAATACAATGAAAAAGTGTGGACACCGACAACTGAAATGAAATGTGTAAACATGAATGTAATGTCGGTGGAAATACGTACTCCCCCAAGCTTAGGCTTTTGGCCTTACTTGGTAATCACCAGTCGTAGAAGCCATGAGGTCCTATGTTGAAGTGCTGAGGTGCGGGCACCTGAAGGTCCCACTGCTGAGGCTCCTCCTGTGCCGCAGCCTGGTTGTTCCGGTAAGCGATGATGTCCGCAGGCATAATCCTATATCCACCCCTAGCAATGGGATCAAACAAAGCAAGTGCAGGCAGTGGAATAATATCACGAATTTTCACACTAAAAACCAGATTATAAGGAAGAGGAATGTCAGGATAATCAGCAGCAATAAATTGATGGTATTCCATAGCAGTGTGATCTAGGTGAACCTTGGGCAAAGGGTAATCATGCTGGCGTATCTGAACATTAAAGTGAGCTGCCAGGCGAGTAGCGTAAATACCACCATGTATTTTACCCTTGGATTTATTAATGTGGAGGCGGCGTTCCACAATAGCTCCCAAGCTATAAGTGTTGTCGCCTTCCAGTGCACGACGTGAAACAGCAAGGTCTGGGGCACTGAGTGCACCCACCTTCTCTCTAGCAAGCAAGCACTTTGCAATGAAAAGAGCAAAATAATGAACAGCGGGAAATTGCAAGCTAGTGGCGGTGACACTCGACACTCCTCTCTCGTCCCCCACAGACAGAGTATGGTAAAAACCTTCAAACTCTGCAGGCCTAGGCTCTACCAACCCACCATCAGAAGGAAGCAAGCATATTTCACAAAATTCAGTAAGCGGTATCTGATGGGGTTCAGCGTATAAATTAAACTGCACTTCAGGGGGATTATTCTTAGGAAGGAAAGTAAAACTTTGCACAAAGGAATTTGTGAGGAGATGATACTGTTCGCATTCAGCTGTGATGAAGTCGGTGAGGCTGGCATCAGCAACATATTGTGCAAACTCTTGGAGGATTCCGGCCCCTTCCATGAACTGGGTATGCGGCCATTCGCACGGCCGTAACTCCGCCAACCTCCGGGTGTGGAGATCATTGTCAGATGACTCCCCAAATACTCCCTTGGAATTCTTCTTGGAAGCAAACTTCCTAAAGATACTCATATTTTTCCTATGAGCAAAATTCTGAAATTTTTAGTCCACAAAAATTTTCTCAACAAAACTTAACAAGATTGATAGCAACTACTCATAGGGAAGCATAGAGGCCATAGCAAGCATTCAAACTACTTAAAACTCTAAGAATTCAACATGCAAGCTCATCTACAACAGCACCAAGAGTAGCTAATTATTCAAAATATAAACAACTAAAGCAAAAACTAATTGGACACATGGAGGAGTCACATACCAAGCAACAATCCCCCGAAACAGTTTCGGAAATGGAGCTTTGAGCAAAGAGATCGAAATCCGCGGGTTTGAGAGCAAAAACACGAGAGCAAGAGCAATGGTGAATTTTTTCTGGAGGTAGGTGATGATGTGGGATGAAGAGATAAGTGAGGGGGCCCACAACCCACCAGGGCGCGCCTGGGGGTCCTGGCGCGCCCAGGTGGGTTGTGCCCACCTGGTGCACCTCCCTCTGATATTATTTGCACCAAAAATTCTTAAATATTCAGAAAAAATCGTATCAAATTTTCAGAGCATTCTGAGAACTTTTATTTTTGGGTCATTTTTTTATTGCACAGAAAAATCAGAAAACAGACAAAACATGGCATTTTATTTTATTTAGCTAATAAAAACAGAAAACAAAAGGTTGGGACAGAAGGTCGTGCTTACTAAATTCATCAACTTCATACCTCTCAAAAATGATCCATTAATAAGGTTGATCAAGTCTTATTAACAACCACTTTCGATTAGCATGAAACCGAAGAACTTTCGTAAATCACTAAGTTACCTCAACGGGGATATGAATATCCCCAACAATAAGCATTTCATATTTCTTTTTAACAGTAGGTAGAGGTAGTTGAAAACTTCCAATAGTGATTGTCGGAGATTTTTCAATAACATTAATACCATTCACTTGGAATTGTTTCTTTGGAAAGTGCACCGTATGCTCATTACCATTAATATGAAAAGTGACCTTGCTTTTATTGCAATCAATAACAGCCCCTGCAGTATTCAAGAAGGGTCTACCAAGAATAATCGACATGTTGTCGTCCTCGGGCATCTCAAGTATAACAAAGTCAGTCAAAATAGTAACATTAGCAACAACAACGGGCACATCCTCATAAATACCGATAGGTATGGCAGTTGATTTGTCAGCCATTTGCAAAGATATTTCAGTAGGTGTGAGTTTATTCAAGTCAAGTCTTTTATATAAAGAGAAAGGCATAACACTAACACCAGCTCCTAAATCACACAAAGCAGTTTTCACATAATTTCTTTTGATGGAGCAAGGTATAGTTGGTATTCCCGGATCTCCAAGTTTTTTAGGTACTCCATCTTTAAAGGTATAATTAGCAAGCATAGTGGAGATTTCAGCTTCCGGTATTTTTCTCTTATTGGTGATGATGTCTTTCATGTACTTTGCATAAGGAGGCATTTTAAGGATATCAGTCAAGCGAGTACGCAAAAAGACTGGCCTCAGCATTTCAGCAAAGCGTCCAAATTCTTCATCATCTTTATTTTTAGTTGACTTAGGTGGAAAGGGCATAGGTTTTTGAACCCATGGTTCTCTTTCCTTTCCATGTTTTCTGGCAACAAAGTCTCTTTTATCATATCTTTTATTCTTAGGTTGTGGGTTATTAAGATCAACTGCTAGTTCTATCTCAACATCATTGTCTGGTTCTTTATTATTTGGTTGGGTATCTTCATGAACCTCATCATTATCTTTTTCATTATCAGAAGATGAGCGTTCACTACCAGATTGAGTTTCAGCATCATAGATAGAGACTTCATTATCACTATCAGGAGGGTTTTCTACTTCAGGTTTATTAGAGGCATGCAAAGTCCTATTGTTTTTCTTTTTAGGAGGACTACGTGCATCAGTGTCAACTCTTTGAGAGTCTTGTTCAATTCTTTTTGGGTGTCCCTCAGGATAAAGTGGTTCCTGAGTCATTCTACCTCCTCTAGTCATTACTCTAATAGCATGATCATTGATATTGTTATTCATTTCATCAAGCAGTTCTCTTGGAGATTTAGCAACTTGTTCTAGCTGAGTTTGAACCATAGAAGCATGCTTCCCTACACCTCTAACATCATTTGAGATTCTAAATAACAAGTCACTTAAGCGAGCAATCATATCAGAATTGTATTTCAATTGTTTCATAACATTTCATTGAAGTGATCTTGTTTTCTAATATAGTTTTCAAACTCATAAAGGCATTGGCTAGGGTGCATATTGTGAGGATTATCATTATCATTGAATTTCCTTAGAGAATTTACCTCTACCACCGCAGGTGGTGGTGGTGTATCAAGCCCATGTATTTCTTCGATAGGAGGTAAATTTTTAACATCCTCAGCTTTAATACCCTTTTCCTTCATAGATTTCTTTGCCTCTTGCATATCTTCAGGACTGAGATATAGGATACCCCTCTTCCTCGGAGCTGGTTTAGGCGGTGTTTCAGGATGAGTCCAATCATCATAATTTTTCAATATGTTATTCAATAGTTCTTCGGCTTGTCCAATAGTTCGTTCCCTGAAAATACAACCAGCACAACTATCTAGGAAGTCCCTAGAAGCATCGGTTAGTCCATTATAGAAGATATCAAGTATTTCATTTTTCTTAAGAGGATGATCAGGCAAAGCATTAAGCAATTGGAGAAGCCTCCCCCAAGCTTGTGCGAGACTCTCTTCTTCAATTTGCGCAAAGTTAAATATTTCCTGTAAGGCAGCTTGTTTCTTATGGGCAGGAAAATGTTTTCCAGAGAAGTAATAAATCATATCCTGGGGACTACGCACACAACCAGGAGCAAGAGTATTATCCAAGCTTTAGCATCACCCTTTAATGAGAACGGAAATAATTTGAGAATATAGTAATAGCGAATTTTCTCATCATGAGCAAAAAGGGTAGCTATGTCATTCAACTTAGTAAGATGTGCCACAACAGTTTCAGTTTCATAACCATGGAAAGGATTAGATTCAACCAGAGTAATTAACTCTGGGTGAACAGAGAATTCATAATCCTTATCATCAACAAAGATAGGTGAAGTAGCAAACTTAGGATCATATTTCATTCTAGTATTCAGAGATTTTTCTTTGTACTTGCATAATAATTTCTCTAGAACATCTCTATCCTTACAAGCAAGAATATCTCTAGTTGCCTCCTCACCCATAACATAGCTTTTCGGTACCTTTGGCAATTCATATCTAGGAGGGCTAGTTCTAGCAGGTGTTTCAAGATTTTTAGTTTCAAGCTCATCATCAGCTTCAACAATATCATGTTGTCTTACTCTAGCAATTTGTTCATCAAGAAATTCACCTAGTGGCACATCATCATCAAGCAAGGTACTGGCATCATCATAAGCATTCATAGCAGAAGTAGCATCATCAGTAGCTTGCGACATATCAGAATTAATAGCATGTGGTGGTGTTGCAAGTTTACTTATAACAGAAGGTGAATCTAAAGCGGAGCTGGATGGCAGTTCCTTATCTCCCCTCGTCTTAGAGGGAAAAATCTTAGTCTTAGCATCCTTCAGATTCTTCATAGTGATAATTTGATAATAATCCCAAGTGACTCAACAAATATAGCTATGATCCCCGGCAACGGCGCCAGAAAAAGCTCTTCATAACCCACAAGTATAGGGGATCGCAACATTTTTCGAGGGTAGAGTATTCAGCCCAAATTTATAGATTCGACACAAGGGGAGCCAAAGAATATTTGTAAGTATTAGCAGCTGAGTTGTCAATTCAACCACACCTGGAGATTAATTATCTGCAGCAAAGTGATCAGTAGCAAAGTAGTATGATAGTTTTGATAGTAGTAGCAACAGCAATAGTAACGGTAACAGTGATAGCACTGATTTTGTAGCAAGTGCAACAGTAACAGTAGCAGTAGTAACTTAGCAAGAACAATATGTAGGAAAATCGTAGGCATTGGATCGGTAATTCGTTGGATGATATTCATCATGTGACAGTTATAACCTAGGGCGATACGGCACTAGCTCCAGTTCATAAATATAATGTAGGCAAGTATTCCGTAAATAGTCATACGTGCTTATGGAAAGAACTTGCATGACATCTTTTGTCCTACCCTCCCGTGGCAGCGAGGTCCTATTGGAAACTAAGGGATATTAAGGCCTCCTTTTAATAGAGAACCGGAACAAAGCATTAACACATGGTGAATACATGAACTCCTCAAACTACGGTCATCAGCGGGAAGTGTCCCGACTATTGTCACTCCGGGGTTGCCGGATCATAACACGTAGTAGGTGACTATAACTTGCAAGATCGGATCTAGAACATAGAAATAATGGTGATAACATAAACAGTTTAGATCTGAAATCATGGCACCCGGGCCCAAGGTGACAAGCATTAAGCATGGCAAAGTCATAGCAACATCAATCTCAGAACATAATGGATACTAGGGATCAAGCCCTAACAAAACTAACTCGATTACATGATGAATCCCATCCAACTCCTCACCGACCAGTGAGCCTATGAAGGAATTACTCACTCCCGGTGGGGAGCATCATGGAATTGGCGATGGAGAAGGGTTGGTGATGACGAATACCGAAGATCCCCCTCTCCGGAGCCCCAAACGGACTCCAGATCTGGCCTCCCGATGAAGAACAGGAGGTGGCGGCGGCTCCGTCTCGCGGAACACGATAAATCTTTCTCCCTAATTTTTTTCTGAAAATATGTGATTTTATAGCGTCGTTTTCAGGGTCTGCGGGGCCACCAGGTGGGACAACCCACCTGGGCGCGCCTGGAGGGGGTGGCGTGCCCTGCTGGGTTGTGCCCACCCAGGTGCCCCCCTCCAGTGGTTCTTGGCTCCAGAAATTATCTTTTATTGTATAAAAAATCCTCGCAAAGTTTCGTTCCATTCCGAGAACTTTTATTTCTCCACAAAAACAACACCATGGTAGTTTTGCTGAAAATAGCGTCAGTCCGGGTTAGTTTCATTCAAATCATGCAAATTAGAGTCCAAAACAAGAGGAAAAGCGTTAGGAAAAGTAGATACGACGGAGACGTATCACTTACCGAGAGATCTGTCAGATTTTACTCGGACACTCGTTGCCGTCGTTCCTTCTGGTGTTCGCTGGCCGGATCGCGACCATGGACTAGCGCTGGAACCAGCACAGCC
This sequence comes from Thinopyrum elongatum, assembly GCA_011799875.1. NCBI lineage: Eukaryota > Viridiplantae > Streptophyta > Magnoliopsida > Poales > Poaceae > Thinopyrum > Thinopyrum elongatum. The sequence continues at coordinate 470,272,671 of CM022301.1, forward strand.
TTGGCAGTGATACGTCCATTTTGCATCATGCTTTTATATCAATATTTATTGCATTATGGGCTGTTATTACACATTATGGCACAATACTTATGCCTTTTCTCTCTTATTTTACAAGGTTTACATAAAGAGGGAGAATGCCGGCAGCTGGAATTCTGGGCTGGAAAAGGAGCAAATATTAGAGACCTATTCTGCACAACTCCAAAAGTCCTGAAACTTCACGGAGAGTCATTTTGGATTTAATAAAAAATATTGGGCAAAAAAAGTACCAGAGGGGGGCCACCTGCCATCCACAAGGGTGGAGGGCGCGCCCTACCCCACTGGGAGTGCCCCCCGACCTTGTGGGCCAGCTGGCAGGCCCCCGACGCCCATCTTCTGCTATATGGTGTGTTTTGACCTGGAAAAAAATCAGAAGGAAGCTTTTGGGATGAAGCGCTGCCGTCTCGAGGCGGAACCTGGGCAGAACCAATCTAGGGCTCCGGCGGAGCTGTTCTGCCGGGGAAACATCCGTCCGGGAGGGGGAAATCATCGCCATCGTCATCACCATTGATCCTATCATCGAGAGGGGGTTAATCTCCAACAACATCTTCACCAGCACCATCTCCTCTCAAACCCTAGTTCATCTCTTGTATCCGATCTTTGTCTCAAAACCTCAGATTGGTACCTGTGGGTTGCTAGTAGTGTTGATTACTCCTTGTAGTTGATGCTAGTTGGTTTATTCGGTGGAAGATCATATGTTCAGATCCTTAATGATAATTAATACTCCTCTGATTATGAACATGAATATGCTTTGTGAGTAGTTACGTTTGTTCCTGAGGACATGGGAGAAGTCTTGTTATAAGTAATCATGTGAATTTGGTATTCATTCGATATTTTGATGAGATGTATGTTGTCTTTCCTCTAGTGGTGTTCTGTGAACGTCGACTACATGACATTTCACCATGACTTGGGCCTAGGGGAAGGCATTGGGAAGTAATAAGTAGATGATGGGTTGCTAGAGTGACAGAAGCTTAAACCCTAGTTTATGCGTTGCTTCGTAAGGGGCTGATTTGGAACCATATGTTTCATGCTATGGTTAGATTTATCTTAATTCTTCTTTTGTAGTTACGGATGCTTGCGAGAGGGGTTAATCATAAGTGGGAGGCTTTTCCAAGGAAGGGCAGCACCCAAGCACCGGTCCACCCACATATCAAATTATCAATGTAACGAACGCGAATCATATGAGCATGATGAAAACTAACTTGACAACAATTCCCATGTGTCCTCGGGAGCGCTTTGCTTAATATAAGAGTTCGTCCAGGCTTGTCCTTTGCTACAAAAAGGATTGGGCCACCTTGCTGCACCTTGTTTACTTTTGTTACTTGTTACCCGTTATGAATTATCTTATCACACAACTATCTGCTACCGATAATTTCAGTGCTTGCAGAGAATACCTTGCTGAAAACCGCTTGTCATTTCCTTCTGCTCCTCGTTGGGTTTGACACTCTTACTTATCGAAAGGACTACGATAGATCCCCTATACTTTTGGGTCATCAAGACTCTTTTCTGGCGCCGTTGCCGGGGAGTGAAGCGCCTTTGGTAAGTGGAATTTGGCAAGGAAACATTTATATAGTGTGCTGAAATTTACTGTGACTTGTTTCTATGGAAAATAATCCTTTGAGGGGCTTGTTCGGGGTATCTTGACCTCGAACGGAAGAGCAAAGAGTTGCTCCTCAACCTACTGCACCTACTGAAAATATTTATTATGAAATTCCTTCGGGTATGATAGAGAAACTGTGAGCTCATCCTTACACAGGAGATGGAACATTACATCCTGATATGCATCTAATCTATGTGGATGAAGTTTGTGGATTATTTAAGCTTGCAGGTTTGACCGAGGATGAAGTCAAGAAGAAGTTCCTCCCTTTATCTTTGAAGGAGAAGGCATTGACATGGTATAGGCTATGTGATGATACTGGATCATGGAACTACAACCGATTGAAATTGGAATTTCATCAGAAGTTTTATCCTATGCATCTGGTTCATTGTGATCGAAATTATATATATAATTTTTGGCCTCGTGAAGGAGAAAGTATCGCTCAAGCTTGGGGGAGGCTTAAGTCCATGTTATATTCATGCCCCAATCATGAGCTCCCAAGAGAAATTATTATTCAAAAATTTTATGCTCTGCTTTCTCATAATGATCGATCCATGCTCGATACTTCTTGTACTGGTTCTTATATGAAGAAGGATATTGAATTCAAATGGGATTTATTGGAAAGAATTTAACACAACTCTGAATATTGGGACCTCAACGAAGGTAAGGAGTCAGGTATAAACCTTAAGTTTGATTGTGTTAAATCTTTTATGGATACCGATGCTTTTCGTGATTTTAGCACTAAATATGGACTTGACTCTGAGATAGTAGCTTCTTTCTGTGAATCATTTGCTACTCATGTTGATCTCCCTCAGGAGAAGTGGTTTAAATATCATCCTCCCATTGAACTTAAAGTAGTAGAACCTATTAAAGTTGAAGAAGAAACTATTACTTATAATGTAGATACTATTGTTCCTACTGCTTATATTGAGAAACCACCTTTTCCTGTTAGAATAAAGGATCATGCTAAACCTTCAAGTGTGGTTCGTAAGAGTTATACTAGAACACCTACACCCCCTGAACAAATTAAAGTTGAACCTAGTATTGCTATGGTTAAAGATCTCTTGGTTGATAATATTGATGGGCATGTTATTTATTTCTGTGATGAAGCTGCTAGAATTGCTAAACCCGATAGTAAAGATAAACATAGACCCGTTGTTGGCATGCCTGTTGTTTCAGTTAAAATAGGAGATCATTGTTATCATGGCTTATGTGATATGGGTGCTAGTGTGAGTGCAATTCCTTTTTGCTTATATAAAGAAATTATGAATGATATTGCACCTGCTGAGATAGAAGATATTGATGTCACTATTAAGCTTGCTAATAGAGATACTATTTCACCAATTGGGATTGTTAGAGATGTTGAATTATTGTGTGGGAAAATAAAATATCCTGCTGATTTTCTTGTTCTTGGTTCCCCACAAGATAAATTTTGTCCCATTATATTTGGTAGACCCTTCTTGAATACTGTTAATGCTAAGATAGACTGCGAGAAAGATATTGTTACTGTTGGTTTAGGGGATATGTCTCATGATTTTAATTTCTCTAAATTTCATAGACAACCCCATGATAAAGAATTGCCTAATAAGGATGAAATTATTGGTCTTGCTTCTATTGCCGTGCCTCCTACTGATCCTTTAGAACAATATTTGCTAGACCATGAAAATGATTTGTCTATGAATGAAAGAAGGGAAATAGATGAAGTATTCTTTAATCAAGGGCCTATTTTGAAACACAATTTGCCTGTTGAAATCCTTGGGGATCCTCCTCCACCCAAGGGAGATCCCGTGTTTGAGCTTAAACAATTACCTGATACTTTGAAATATGCTTATCTCGATGAAAAGAAGATATATCATGTTATTATTAGTGCTAACCTTTCAGAGCATGAAGAAAAGAGATTATTGAAAACTCTGAAGAAGCACCGTGCTGCTATTGGATATACTCTTCATGATCTTAAGGGCATTAGTCCCACTCTATGCCAGCACAAAATTAAATTGGAGAAAGATGCTAAACCAGTTGTTGATCACCAACGATGGTTAATTCCTAAGATGAAAGAAGTGGTAAGAAATGAAATACTAAAGCTTCTGGAAGCAGGTATAATTTATCCTATTGCTAATAGTCAGTGGGTAAGTCATGTTCATTATGTCCCTAAGAAGGGAGGTATTACTATTGTTCCTAATGATAAGAATGAATTGATCCCACAAAGAATTGTTACAGGTTATAGAATGGTAATTGATTTTCGCAAACTAAATAAAGCTACTAGAAAAGTTCATTACCCTCTACCTTTTATTGATCAAATGCTAGAAAGATTATCCAAACATACACATTTTTGCTTTCTAGATGGTTATTCTGGTTTTTCTCAAATACCAATGTCAAAAGATGATCAGGAAAAGACCACTTTTACTTGCCCTTTCGGTACCTTTGCTTATAGACGTATGCCTTTTGGTTTATGCAATGCACCTGCTACCTTTCAAAGATGTATGACTGCTATATTCTCTGATTTTTGTGAAAAGATTGTTGAGGTTTTCATGGATGATTTCTCCGTTTATGGAACTTCTTTTGATGATTGCTTAAGCAACCTTGATCGAGTTTTGCAAAGATGTGAAGAAACTAATCTTGTCTTGAATTGGGAGAAGTGACACTTTATGGTTAATGAAGGTATTGTCTTGGGGCATAAAATTTCTGAAAGAGGTATTGAAGTTGATAAAGCTAAAGTAGATGCTATTGAAAAGATGCCGTGTCCTAAAGATATCAAAGGTATAAGAAGTTTCCTTGGTCATGCTGGTTTCTATAGGAGGTTTATTAAAGACTTCTCTGAAATTTCAGGCCTCTCACAAATCTCTTGCAAAAAGATGTTCCTTTTGTTTTTGATGATGATTGTGTAGAAGCATTTGAAATACTTAAAAAAGCCTTGATTTTTGCACCTATTGTTCAGCCACCTGATTGGAATTTACCCTTTGAAATTATGTGTGATGCTAGTGATTATGCTGTTGGTGCTGTTCTAGGTCAAAGAGTTAATAAGGAATTGAATGTTATCCATTATGCTAGTAAAATTCTAGACAGTGCCCAGAGAAATTATGCTACAACTGAAAAAGAATTTTTAGCAGTTGTCTTTGCTTGTGATAAGTTCAGATCTTATATTGTTGATTCCAAAGTAACTGTTCACACTGATCATGCTGCTATTAAATATCTTATGGAAAAGAAAGATGCTAAACCTAGACTTATTAGATGGGTTCTCTTGCTACAAGAATTTGATTTGCATATTATTGATAGAAAGGGAGCTGAGAACCCCGTTGCAGACAACTTGTCTAGGTTAGAAAATGTTCTTGATGACCCACTGCCTATTGATGATAGCTTTCCTGATGAACAATTAGCTGTCATAAATGCTTCTCGTAATACTCCATGGTATGCTAATTATGCTAATTACATCATTGCTAAATTTATACCACCTAGTTTCACATACCAGCAAAAGAAAAAGTTTTTCTATGATTTAAGACATTACTTTTGGGATGACCCACACCTTTATAAAGAAGGAGTAGATGGTGTTATTAGACATTGTGTACCTGAGCATGAACAGGAACAGATTCTACGCAAGTGCCACTCCGAGTCTTACGGAGAACACCACGCTGGAGATAGAACTGCACACAAGGTATTGCAATCTGGTTTTTATTGGCCTACTCTCTTCAAGGATGCTCGTAAGTTTGTCTTGTCTTGTGATGAATGCCAGAGAATTGGTAATATTAGTAGACGTCAGGAAATGCCTATGAATTATTCACTTGTTATTGAACCATTCGATGTTTGGGGCTTTGATTATATGGGACCTTTTCCTTCCTCTAATGGGTATACACATATTTTAGTTGCTGTTGATTATGTTACTAAGTGGGTAGAAGCTATTCCAACTAGTAGTGATGATCATAACACTTCTATTAAGATGCTTAAAGAAGTCATTTTTCCGAGGTTTGGAGTCCCTAGATATTTGATGACTGATGGTGGTTCACACTTTATTCATGGTGCTTTCCGTAAAATGCTTGCTAAGTATGATGTTAACCATAGAATTGCATCTCTGTATCATCCTCAGTCTAGTGGTCAAGTAGAATTGAGCAATAGAGAGATTAAATTGATTTTGCAAAAGACTGTTAATAGTTCTAGAAAGAATTGGTCTAAGAAACTTGATGATGCATTATGGGCTTATAGAACTGCTTATAAAAATCCTATGGGTATGTCTCCGTATAAAATGGTTTATGGAAAAGCATGTCACTTACCTCTTGAACTAGAACATAAGGCATATTGGGCTATTAACGAGCTCAATTATGATTTCAAACTTGCCGGTGAGAAGAGCTTATTTGACATAAGCTCGCTTGATGAATGGAGAACCCAAGCCTATGAGAATGCCAAGTTGTTTAAAGAAAAAGTTAAAAGATGGCATGACAAAAGGATACAAAAGCGTGAGTTTAATATAGGTGATCATGTTTTGCTATACAACTCTCGTTTAAGATTTTTTGCAGGAAAGTTTCTCTCTAAATGGGAAGGTATTTACATTATCAAGGAGATCTATCATTCCGGTGCCATCAAAATCAACAACGCCGAAGGCACAAATCTGAAGGTGGTAAATGGTCAAAGAATCAAACATTATATCTCAGGTACTCCCATAAATGTTGAGACAAATATTATCGACACCGTAACATCGGAGGAGTATCCAGGTTTCTGCTTGTTAGATAAGTTTTGTGGCGTCCCCGCGTCGCCTCCTCGTCGGGCGACTCGGGTGGAGCCGAACCCTAGCCGCCGAGGCGCCGTCCCCTTCTTCCTCCTTCCCGCCGTCACCGTGGGAGGACGCCGTCAGGCTAAGCCCGGCGGCCGACGGCGGTGGCAGGGGTTCTCCTCCCTTCCTCGCGCTGGTGGGATGGCGCTGGATCTCACGACGCGGGGAGGCGCGGCAAGGCTCGGGGCCATGGCGGCGTGCGTCGTGTGGCTGCTGGGTGGTGGTGGCGGCGTGGATGGAGAGCGCCGTGGAGGGCTTGGTGGAGCGGCTCGGAGAGGATGCGTGCAGGTCTGCCCTCCTGTCGCGCCTGGAGGCCGGCCTGCGGCGCGGGGGTGGGCAGGGGGCCGTCGGCTCTCTGCTAGGCGGTGGTCTGCGGTGGCCAGGTGCAGCGATCAAGGCCCTCTCGCTCGTGTGGGGCTGGCGCGGGCCGGCGCCCCCGGGCCGGAGCGTGGCGGCGGGCCGGACGCCACAACGGGTGGTAGTGGTGCTTCGGCGACTTCGCTCCCCCGCGGCAGGGCTCGCGATCTGGTGCGTCACGGTAGCCAGGGACGGCGGCGGCGTGACCGGATCGGTTTGCGGCGGCGCGGCCGGATCTGTGCCCAGGCGTGGGCCTTGATCGCTGCACTGCCGTCGGCACGGTGGCGGGTGCGACTCGTCGGCATCTGGGCGAATCTGCCGGGATTCTACTCTTGTCTGGTCCTTGACAGCGCGGGCAACTCCGGGGGAAACCCTAGATCTCCTTGGGATCGAGCGATGGCGGCGCTTTTGCGTCGTAGTCCCTCTTTAGGGCATCGTTTTGGAGTTTACTCTGGTTAAAGGGACCAGCGACGTCGGCGGCGCACGTCTGGTGGAGCAACTGCCGATGAAAATCGCGCCGACTACGGTCATGGCGGACGATGGCGGCGTCTTAGATGTCGTTCCCTTGTCGAGGCATTGTCGTTGCAGTCTGCGTCATCAGGCTCGGGATGCTCCGGGGGAAACCCTAGATCTGGGTCTTCCGGATCGGACGATGATGGCGTTTTATCGCTTTCCCTCCTGGGGGCATCGTTTTGGAGCAAGTGATGGCTGGAGGGATGGTGGAGCGGTGCTTCATCTCACACATTGATGGTGGCGGATATCGGCGGCATGGCGCTGTGGAGACTTGGCGTCCGATGCGCGGAGATGGACTCACGCAGGAGGAGGTTGCTGTCTGGCATCATGGTGACGTCGATGGCAGAATGGCCAGACAAGGTAGAAGCCTCAATATGCTCTAAAGACGGACCTGTGGAAGATGGCGGCGACGACACACGAGTGCGTCTGACCGGATTGTGCCCCAGACCCGGTATGTGGCTCGGCTGGGGCTTCCGGCTTTTGATGTTAGGCTTAGGTGAGTGGTCTGGGTAGTGGCCCAGCTAGCACCCTTTCATCATATGGATAGGAGTAGCGGCAGATGTTGCCTAGATGGTGGATTCAAGCATATTGTTGTAATACTTTGTAAGGTCCTCGAGAATAATCAATAAAGTGGCCGTATGCATCTCCCAGATGCAGAGGCCGGGGGTCATCCTCCTTTTCTAAAAAAAAACATAAGGGACACTTTCCAGAATGTTTCAGACTCCGAAAAGGAATAGGTATGTGGTACGGTAAGTAAACCGACTCCAAAACATTTCCAATGATAATTTTTGTCCGTTTTGGAATATTGAAAAAATTAGGAAAATTAAAAGACGTCCGAAAGAGACACGAGGCGACCACAAGGGTGGAGGGCGCGCCCCCCGACCTTGTGGCCACCTCGTGTGCCCTCCGGACTCCGTTTTCTTGCACAATACTTCTTTTGGTCAGTAAAAAATCATTATATAATCTCCCGAAGGTTTTGGCCACCGTACCACAACAAAATCCTCTGTTTTCATTTTGAGCTGTTTTCTGCCAGAGTTTTCAAGGCCAGGCATCATGTCTTCCTCCTCCTTCAACAATGTGGACGACGATGCTTAGCTAATGAAGATGGAGATGAAGAAAGAAGAACTTGGGGAAACCAATGAGGGTGATAAGATCAAGAAGGCCGCGGAAGATCAAGTTCCGGCAGCAGAAGAAGAAGATCTCCTTCAACCATACTACAATCATCTTACCCCTACTGAAATTGAAGCTTTCAAGATTATTGAATTGATGCGTGTGCAAAGTAAATATCTCACTCGCGAAAATATTCTGTTGCAAGAGTACATCACCGTACTCAAGGGCATTATTAGTAAACTGGAGCATCTCCTACACTCGATGTGTGGCACTACTTCATCAACAACTCCATCATCACCACCTCCGAAGAAAGAGATCTAAATACATGGGTATGGGCACTCCCCTTGGCAACTGCCAAGCTTGGGGGAGGTGCCCTGGTATCGTATCACAATCACACCTTTACCTTTATTTTTTTCTTAGTTCCATCCTTTTGGTTATATCTTGATCTAGTAGAATAAAGTTTTAGAATGATCTAGCTTTGAGTTTTGCTTTATGTTCCCTCTTTGTAATCAAGTTCGTGAGCTATATATAATAAAGAGTAGTTTTGAGTTGAGGGCTTTGCTTTCTTGCTATGATCTCGAGGGAATAAAATAAGAGAAAGAAAAAGAAAGAAATAAAAAGATCATATATTGATCTTATGGAGAGTAATGACTTCACATATAAAGAGTATGATGAATAAAATTTGTTGGGAGTTGACAAACATAGTTTTGGTCATCATTGCAATTAATAGGAAGCAATAAAGAAAGAGAGGCCTCACATATAAATATACTATCTTGGACATCTTTTGTAATTGTGAGAACTCATTAAAATATGACATGCTAAAAAGTTGATGTTGGACAAGGAAGACAACATAATGGGTTATGTTTTCTTATATCCGAATAGAAGTTATATTGTCATGGGTCCTCCAACATGTTGAGCTTGCCTTTCCCCGTCATGCTAGCCAAATTCTTTGCACCAAGTAGAGATACTACTTGTGCTTCCAACATCCCTAAACCCAGTTTTGCCATGAGAGTCCACCATACCTACCTATGGATTGAGTAAGATCCTTCAAGTAAGTTGTCATCGGTGCAAGCAATAAAAATTGCTCTCTAAATATGTATGATCTATTAGTGTGAAGAAAATAAGCTTTATACAAACTTGTGATATGGAAGAAATAAAAGCGACGGACTGCATAATAAAGTTCTTTATCACAAGCGGCAATATAAAGTGACGTTCTTTTGCACTAAGATTTTGTGCATCCAACAATAAAAGCGCATGACAACCTCTGCTTCCCTCTGCGAAGGGCCTATCTTTTACTTTTATGTTCTACCCTTATACAAGAGCCATGGTGATCTTCACCTTTCCTTTTTACACTTTTTCCTTTGGCAAGCACTATGTGTTGGAGAGATCCGGATATATATATCCCCTCAGATGTAGGTTATCATAAAATATTATTGTTGACATTACCCTTGCGGTAAAAGGTTGGGAGGCGAAATTATAAGCCCCTATCTTTCTCTGTGTCCGATGGAAGCTTTGAACCCATAAGTATCGCGTGAGTGTTAGCAATTGTGAAAGACTACATGATAGTTGAGTATGTGGACTTGCTAAAAAGCTCTTATATTGACTCTTTCCGATGTTATGATAAATTGCAATTGCTTCAATGACTGAGATCATAGTTTGTTCATTTTCAATGAAGTTTCTGATTCATACTTTACCTTGTGAATGAATTATTGCTTTGACATAAGAAATTATATGACAATATATGTTGTTGTTCTAAAGATGATCATGATGCCCTCATGTCCGTATTTTATTTTATCGACACCTCTATCTCTAAACATGTGGACATATTTTTCGATATCGGCTTTCGCTTGAGGACAAGCGAGGTCTAAGCTTGGGGGAGTTGATACGTCCATTTTGCATCATGCTTTTATATCAATATTTATTGCATTATGGGTTGTTATTACATATTATGGAACAATACTTATGCCTTTTCTCTCTTATTTTACAAGGTTTACATAAAGAGGGAGAATGCCGGCAACTGGAATTCTGGGCTGGAAATGGAGCAAATATTAGAGACCTATTCTGCACAACTCCAAAAGTCCTGAAACTTCACGGAGAGTCATTTTGGATTTAATAAAAAATATTGGGCGAAGAAAGTACCAAAGGGGGGCCACTTGCCATCCACAAGGGTGGAGGGCGCGCCCTACCCCTCTGGGCGTGCCCCCCGACCTTGTGGGCCACCTGGCAGGCCCCCGACGCACATCTTCTGCTATATGGTGTGTTTTGACCTGGAAAAAATCGGAAGGAAGCTTTCGGGGCGAAGAGCCGCCGTCTCGAGGCGGAACCTGGGCAGAACCAATCTAGGGCTCCGGCGGAGCTGTTCTACCGGGGAAACATCCCTCCGGGAGGGGGAAATCATCGCCATCGTCATCACCATCGATCCTCTCATCAAGAGGGGGTCAATCTCGATCAACATCTTCACCAGCACCATCTCCTCTCAAACCCTAGTTCATCTCTTGTATCCGATCTTTGTCTCAAAACCTCAGATTGGTACCTGTGGGTTGCTAGTAGTGTTGATTACTCCTTATAGTTGATGCTAGTTGGTTTATTCGGTGGAAGATCATATGTTCAGATCCTTAATGATAATTAATACTCCTCTGATTATGAACATGAATATGCTTTGTGAGTAGTTACGTTTGTTCCTGAGGACATGAGAGAAGTTTTGTTATAAGTAATCATGTGAATTTGGTATTCGTTCGATATTTTGATGAGATGTATGTTGTCTTTCCTCTAGTGGTGTTATGCGAACGTCGACTAAATGACACTTCACCATGATTTGGGCCTAGGGGAAGGCATTGGGAAGTAATAAGTAGATGATGGGTTGCTAGAGTGACAGAAGGTTAAACCCTAGTTTATGCATTGCTTCGTGAGGGGCTAATTTGGATCCATATGTTTCATGCTATGGTTAGATTTATCTTAATTCTTCTTTCGTAGTTGCGGATGCTTGCGAGAGGGGTTAATCATAAGTGGGAGGCTTGTCCAAGGAAGGGTAGCACCCAAGCACCGGTCCACCCACATATCAAATTATCAAAGTAACGAACGCGAATCATATGATCATGATGAAAACTAACTTGACAACAATTCCCATGTGTCCTCGGGAGCGCTTTGCTTAATATAAGAGTTCGTCCAGGCTTGTCCTTTGCTACAAAAAGGATTGGGCCACCTTGCTGCACCTTGTTTACTTTTGTTACTTGTTACCCGTTACGAATTATCTTATCACACAACTATCTGCTACCGATAATTTCAGTACTTGCAGAGAATACCTTGCTCAAAACCGCTTGTCATTTCCTTCTGCTCCTCGTTGGGTTCGACACTCTTACTTATCGAAAGGACTACGAAAGATCCCCTATACTTGTGGGTCATCAGGCAGCGACAACTACCAGGGGGCTCTGTCGTGGCATGCATGCCTGCGCCGTCAACCTGCTGAACTGGTACGGCAAGGGGAAGCTATGGGACCAACTCGATATCAGGCAGCCGTGCCCGCTCGACACCGTTTGGTCCAAGTAGGACCTACTCCGGCGGGACACATGGATGCTCCCTCCTGCGCCGCGGCGCTGCAGCATGACCTGCCCCATGTGCTTCATGCAGAGGGCTTCATCGTCGTCTCCTGGCCAGCGAGTATTGCGCAGGGGTAGCCGGTTCGACGGAGGAGCCTCAGGCCCGTGGAGACTTGCTGTTGGTCTACTCTTCTGCGGCAGCGGGGCAGCGTGGAGCTCGGCCTGGGCACCGGCAGCCGAGAAGAACATGGGATTTGAGAAGGAAATTTGGAAAGCTTTTTTTATAGACACTAACATGTGGGCCCCACATGTCATAATGTTCAACTTAACTGTCAACCAGATGACGTTGACCTTGTGCCGCTACGTGGACCTGACCGGTGGGCCAACACTGCCATAATGATATTTAATTTTGGCCCAGTTGGTCACTAACTAAAAGTGATGTTTTTTAGCGAGTTTTTAGCATCCAACTTGTTGGTTTTAGGACAAAATAAAAAAAATGGTAGTTTTTTTTGGGACACATACCTCTAAAGTGATAGCTTTTTTTGTCAATTATTCGATAGCAGCTTTTCAAATCCATTTATTGCGAGCACCAATAACTCCATGCTCTAGTCAATTGTATACAAACTTGGTAGTAAACAAGACATTGCTAAGACCGAACTACACTATCAGGGGCCTGAGTCAGGTTACGAGACATGACCGAACTACACCTTTTTTTTTTTGCCGCATTTTACATGAATGTCATCTGGTTATGAAAATTTTCAAGCTATCAAAACATTTGTTAAAGTTTCACACACAAAAAATTCTTAATTTTTTATTTTTTTTATTTTGTTTAATTTTACTGTTCACCTGAGCTTATGTGAGCTCGGGATCAGAACAAGTGCGTCCGTAGTAAACAAGGCATTGCTAAGACCAAACTACACCGTCTGAGCCCTGAGTCAGCCTAAGAGACATGACACTTCGCACCACTCCATTCCATTGATCACTACACAACAAAACTAGCAACGGTATAGTCTTGATTTTGGCAAGTATAAAAAAGAACATGAAATTCTACAGACAAGGGGCTATCATGCAGCCAAGGATCATACGATAATCCTAACAAATTTGCATTATTCAAAATCAGCTTACTACCAGCGTTACACATGCATCGCCTAGATGCAGAGGCTGGGGCCTTCCTCCTTTTTTTTAAAAAAAAAAACCAGCGTTACACATCCTTCACTTTTAAAATGGATTTCCAGCAAGGAGAATCAAAGAAACAGGCTTTAACCGAAGTCACAAAATAATTGCAAAAATATCTAGCCTTGGTAATAGTTTGCCACGGACCACTTTGGGCCTCTAATTTCCGTCACCACTTAACTAACTCCAAACCTGCTAAATAAATGGTGGCCTGATACATGGAGTCAGGAAGCAGCACAATGCTCGTAGCAATTGTACACAGAGCAACGAGATAGATGCTAGGCAAAAACTGTAAAGGGCAACTAATTGAAAGGCTTGCAAGTTCTGAACTACTAATTACCACATAGCTTGCACTGCATATAGCTTGTATAAGCTTTAACAAGGCACGGCCGAACTTCTTTCTCACGGTAACCCTGGTAAAGTGCGTTCTTAGGTTTTCGGTCTGGTTTTCCGCATAAACTGGACCGCTCTATATTTTTTTCTATATCTATATATGAATCTGCAGGAACACCCTGCCCTCTGACGAGGTTTCATAAAAAACAAGCATTAAAAATTCTCAATGATGTATACGACGATCAAACAGAAAAGGACCAACATACAGCATGCTCTTGTGAGAACAATACTTTTTTCATAAAGGGTACTTTTATTAACTCATAATGTAGGATCAACCAAGGATTACAAGCATCATGAGCACACATCCGACTTGGCTAGGATGCTCACATTCAAGTCCAAGACCAATGCACACACACAAGAAAAAAGAAAGAAAATCCACCTCCGAAAGTCTTGTCAAAGCGAACTCAAGCATCAACAACAACCATCAGCATCAACCACCGCCAATGACAGCACCTGGACCATGGGAAAAGTGTTTCAACAACGACACTTTCAAGAAGGGAACAACGCACGAGCACCACTGTCACCAAATCCACTCCCAAACTACACATAAAAACTGCTAATAGTAATACTATACTAGTTTGTAGTAACTTTTTGGACCGATATTGCAAATCACGATTGAAACTCATTTTCGTGTCTTTGATTTTCTTTTCCCACGTAGGGCCATGAGGAGACCCTTGATAGCACCAGGCCAGCTCTTGGTTGAAACCCCGAAACCTTTAGACTCCATGGCTCCATCCAGTTTCTTCGTTGAGCCGAGGAACGCCAAGCATGCCGCTTTAAGCCCATGGCAATGGTGCCGCTCCGCCAATGCCAAGATGTTCGTCACGGAGCTCATATTGATACGCCTGCTCAATCTATCTTCACAAATAAGCTTCAGCCTCTCCAAATCATACATGTCAGCCGCAACAAGCAGATGCTGAACCATGTCATATTCTTCTTGTTGCTTCATATTGGGTAACGCATCTGTGTAGATGAAAGTAAGCAGAGCATCGAACACTTGTGCCTCCATGTCATCTATGTGTATGCTATTTTTGGTGGTGCTTTCCTTCATCGAACCGAAGAGCTCTGCTCTGAAAACCGGAGAGCGCGCCGCGAGCACCGACCGGTGCGCCGAGAACGTCTCCCCGCCGACACGGAATTCGACATCGACGCCTGCTTTGCTCGACAGGAGATGCCCGAAGTGCCGGTGCATGTCAGACGGTGGCACCACGATGGATGGTGTCTGCTGTGCCTGAATCTCACTCAGGATGGTGATATCGACCTTCACAGTGAAGGAATCGTCTTTCAGATACTTTGATTTCTCCAATTCCTCCCTTTTGATGAACTTCGTGTATCCCCAAGATTCATTCACCGCCTAGTTGTTCGTGATGGTACGCTCGGTATAGGGCGGCACCGGCTTCTCATGTTGGTCGAGTAAGCTGAACTCGGCTTGTGCCTTCACGGCCTCGGCTTTGGCGACGGTACCATCGAGTTTGAGGAACACGGATACGAAATCGATGTTGTCGGACCTGTCCCCGTTGGGATAGTAACGAAGATGCCATGTGCGGCCTCCCACCCGGAACGAGCAAGAGTCGATCTGCTTGCCATTGGGGACTTCCTTGGTGCGTGAGTAGCCGACGACCTTCAGCAAGTGGTAGCCGCTCACCGGCTCACGGCGCCGGCGATGATTGAGGATGCGGATCCATCGCCGCTGGCGACATGCGAGGAGGTCGGCGTGCTGTTGGCTACGGTGCCAATGCGAAGGTTTGGTGTTACGACCAGGGTTTTGGGTGCCAATGCAGATCCGACGCCCTTTATCTTGTAACAGTACGTGCCAGAAACGGAAACCATCTATCTTCGATAAGAAACCATGTGCTATACTACTACACATCTTTTTCGCGAATACTGCTATTCTACTACGTACACAGCTTGTATTTTGTAAAGTAGCCAAGGTATTTCCCTGCTGCAAAAGCATGTGATCGTGGGCAAACTTGTGTACCATGTCATTGTCAATGTCTAGACTGAAAATACACCAAGAGCTGGCAACAACAAATTTAACGAATATCCATAAAGGAGACAACCATCATATATCCCTTTCGACTTGCTACTTTTTGCTCAGGACTGGGGAACTATATATGTTTGCCAATCTTTACCGCTCCTGTTTAACTTGGCAGCTGTGCCGTTAGTGTAGCTTTCTCTTTCCTTTTAAAAAACTCTGTTTTTGTGTTTTTCAAAAATATATAATGGTTCATGCCGGCTTTTGTCCACCATAGTTCCCTCAAGAAGGAAAATAAACATACTATTGAATTCGGCACAATTCCTCAAAACCAAAATTGGCACAAGAGATGAATCATCCGCAAAGTTGATGCTCAAGCTTAAAATTTACAGTTTTTTTTTAGATGAGCTCAAATTTTACAGTTGAGGGAAGCAAGTTATGCCAGGCAGTCAGAACTCAGGACCCGGTGAGATGAGCATAGGTAGCATTTAGAGACGAACCACATGCCACAGGAGGAACACATATTGCCATGATAGTTCATCATCTTGATTACCATACAAGGCATGTTACTATTAAGTGATGTCGTTCACCCGTTATAAGACGCATCCATGGTCAACGTCCAAATGTAAGGTAAGTTCATACTTACCAAAGATTCCAGCAACCAATGAGTAAAGTGACAGGAAGACACAGTCCCAGAACTAAGAAAAACTCTAGCTGCAGGAAGGGAAAATAAGTTCTATTACCAGAAAGTTGAATATGTAATGAGCCAATGAATATTCAACCTACAAAGCAATGTGGTAACTACTAGGAATTAATATGACACACTCATCTAAATCAGACAAGTTTGTGGAAATCTTTACTCGACATGAGGTGCCCATTTAGCATGTGTCTATTACAATCACAAGGTTATCTAAAATGAACTTTTACACTAGTACTTACATCTTGGCATGTAAACAACTGAAGCTACCAGCAGCCCCCATGTCGTCCCCGCTAGGGTGACACGGGCGGCGCCCAAACCCTAGCCGTAGGGGGCACGAACTCCCTCCTCTCCTCCCTCTGCCGCCGCCGGGGGACGCCTCCGGGCTAAGCCCGGGGGCCGACGGCGGTGGCAGAGGATCTCCTCCCCGACTTGCGATGGAGGGGTGGGGCGGGACCTCCTCCGGCAAGAAGGCACGGCTGCGATCTGGATCAAGGCGGCGCGGATAGCTCCAGGGCGGCGGTGTGGTCCTCTGGTGGCAGGCCGGTGGCGGCGGCGGTGTGGAGAGGACGCCGTGGAGGACTTGGCTGGGTAGATCGGGCCGGGTGCATGCGGTGGCGGCCTGCGGTCATGGCCTGGCCGGGGTGGTCGCCACACTGCGCGACGGCGGATGCCGGGGCGGGCGGCCCGGGTGGTGGCGGCCGACAAGGTCCAAGTCGCGTCCTTGGTTGCACAACGCAAAGCTACCCATGTCCAAGGCAGAGCTGCTCCGGCGGTCCGGTGGCTTCGTTCCCGGGTCCTATGCGGTATAGAGACGGTGAAGAGCATGCTTGGGATTCATCCTAACGGCTCTTCCGGCATGGCACGGTGGGGTGGCTGCCCTCTCCGTGCTCCAGTGGTGGCGCCCTTCGACAATGGCCGGAGCGTCAGGGTACACCGCAGTGGCAGTGCAGCTGTAGATAATCGTCGGATTTGGGCGGCCAGATCCGGGGCTTTGAAGGTGGTCTTGCAGATGCACAATTGTCAGTTGGAGTCTCCTGCAGCAGATCCAGGTGAAGATCTTGTCTTCAGTAGCTGGCCGAAGTCGGTGATGGCGACGCAATGGCGTCGTTTCCTTCTTGGAGGCATCATCGAGGTGAAGCTCCCAACTCCTCTCGCTACCTCTCGGGGAAACCCACGATCAGTCGATCGGATGATGGTGAGGCCCTTGTGTCGTTCCCTCCTTGGGGGCGTCATTCTTGGAGGTGTGCATTGGCTTGAGGGACCACGGGACGACTCTAGCGGTGGAGAGGCGTTCCATGTGACGCATTGACGACGTGGAGTCTCGGTGATTGATGTGTGATGATGGGCGCGCGTAGGGAGGTGGCGTTGTCTGGCGCCGTAGTGGTTTCGACGGCAGGCATGGCAAGGTCGATGCATCAGTACCTGCTCTGAAGATGGATTGGTGGAAGATGGCGGCGGTGGCCTCTAAGAGTCCGCCGGACCGGTGCGTGCCCCAGACCCGGAGTTGGGGCCTCCGGCTTTAGATGTTAGGCTTTGGTGCGATGTCTATTTAGTATTCGGTTCGGACAATCGGCACTCCTTTATTAACTGGATAGGAGTAGCGATAAATGTTGCCAAGGTGGTGACTTCAGCCTTACTGATCTAATATTTTGTAACGTCTTTGTGAATAATTAATAAAATGGTTGCATACATCACCCATATGCAGATGCCGGGGGTCATCCTTCTTTTCGAAGAAAAAAAATGTAAACAGCTGAACCCTTTTACTTTTGGATGTACTCTTGTTTTATCAATTTTATGAGATTGGCGACTATATGATCCTTAATTCAAAAACAAAGAACTTCAGACATAAGACAGAACAAAACAACTTCTGGTTACAAATCTGCAACAATAACAACAATATATGATATCATAACCTTGTAATAAAATTCTTGAGACCAAACTTCAAAACTTCAAACTGCAGCCATAGAAAAAATTGAAAACCGGACAAGGCCAATGCTTTTTCACTGGTTCACAACCCAGCATTTAAACAAGGCATTGTCTATCTGAAGCTGGTAAATAAGCAGTGCCCCGTACTGAACAAGGGATGCATGAACTCAGAAAGCAGCGCAATGCTAGTAGCTATTGTGGCACAATGTGAAGCGCATTGAAATGCTTACAAGTTCTGAACTAACAGTTCACTAATTAGCACATACAGTTAAATGGGATATCATTTGTAGGCCGAAAGACCAAGGGGGTCTAGGTATCGAAAATCTTGATGTGAAGAACAGATGTCTTCTCAGCAAGTGGCTGTATAAGCTATCTGTAGAGACGGAGGCCACATGGGCTCAGATCTTGCGTAATAAGTACCTTCACTCTAAAACCTTGTCCCAGGTGACAGTGAGGCCGACTGATTCGCCTTTTTGGAAAGGACTGATGAGAGTTAAATCACTCTTTTTCAACAGGACAAAGTTTATAGTTCGAAACGGTACCACTACGAGGTTCTGGGAGGGTACATGGCTAGGGGAGACGCCCCTCACACTCCAATATCCTTCTCTTTATAGTATTGTTCAGCGAAGAGACGCTTACGTTGTCACAATACTACAGTCCACTCCTCTCAATATTCAATTTAGGAGGATGCTAGCGGGAAACAGTTGGAAAGCCTGGCTCCATCTTGTGAGAAGATTGATGGATGTTCAGCTGTCTCAACAGTCCGATCAGTTGTGCTGGAAACTAACTAAGAATGGAGAGTTTTCGGTTAAATCCATGTATTTGGATGTTATCAACTCTAGCGCTATTCCTCGTTCGAAACATGTTTTGATAGTCAAAGTACCTTTGAAAATCAAAGTGTTTATGTGGTTTGTGCATAAACAAGTCATTTTAACCAAGGATAATTTGGCAAAACGCAACTGGACAGGATCTACAAGATGTAATTTTTGCGACCATGATGAGTCCATCAAACACCTCTTTCTTGCTTGCCCTTTGGCAAAAAATTTGTGGCGATCGATTCACATAGCATTTAATATTACTCCTCCGAATACTATCAGCACGTTATTTGGGACGTGGCTAGACGGGATAGATTCCGAAACAGCGAGACAGATTCGTGTAGGAGTATGTGCTTTATTTTGGGCAGTCTGGACCTGCAAAAATGATTTGGTCTTTAACAGAACAACAAATATTCATTTTTTGCAGGGTATTTTTCGGGCCACTGCGTTGATCCGTATGTGGTCGCTACTCACTCCGACGAAGGCCAGGGAGCGTTTGGTTACTGGATCTACCCGATGGGAGATGGTAGCACGGGCTATTTTCAACCGGTTTGAATGGCGGTCATGTAATAGGATAGGCAATTAGTGATCCTATCTTTTTATGCCAGCCAGTTGTGGCTTTTCTATTACTTTTTAGCTCTTCATGAGCCTTTTTCGTTCTTTGATAGAGACATGAAGACTTGTGTTGAACCTATTGCTTATTAATAATTATGGCCGTATGCATCGTTCTGATGTAGAGACCGGGGATAACCCCCTTTTCGAAAGAAAAAAACATACAGTTCTTGCTTGGCACATAGCTTGTCGAACCATTCATAATTCTCCACGAAGGATACAATGACCAAACAAAAAGGAACCACTGTACATAACATCCTTACTAGATAGAAGTAGTTTGCTGGGTCTTCAGTAACTTTCTGGACGGATGATTGCAAATGACATGCAGGAGTGTAACTTCATGTTCATGCCTTTGATTTTCTTTTCCCAAGTAAACTAGGAGCAACGTGGGACATGAGGAGATCCTTAATAACACCGGGGCAGCTCTTGGTTAAAAACTGGAAACCTTCAGACTCCATGGCACCATCCAGATTCACTGGCGAGCTGAGGAACACCAAGCATGCCGCCTTAAGCTCGTGGCAGTGGTGCTGCTCCGCCAATGCCAAGATAGTCGCCACGGAGCTCGTATCGATATGATTGCACAACTTATCTTCACAAATCAGCTTCAGCCTCTCCAAATCATACATGTCTGCTGCAACAAGCAAGTGCTGAGCCAAGGCAGATTCCTCCTGTTGATCCATATCAGGCAATGCATCCGTGTACATGAAATAAAGCAGAGCCTTGAACACCTCTGCTTCAATGTCATCTATACATATGGCGTCAGTGGTGGTGCCCTCCTTCATGTTCCCAAAGAACTCTGCTCTGAAGACCGGAGACCGTGCCGCGAGCACCAATCTGTGCGCCGAGAATGTCTCCCCGCCGACCCGGAATTCGACATCGACGCCCGCCTTGCTCGACAGGAGATCCCCGAGGTGCCGGTGTATGTCGGACGGTGGCACCACGACGGATGGTGTGTTCCGTGCGTGGAACTCGCTCATGATAGTGACATCCACCTTGACAGCGAAGGAATCGTCCTTGAGATGCTCTGATTTCTCCAACTCGTCCCTTTTGATATACTTGTTGAATCCCCGGGTGTTTTCCTCGGAGAAGTTTTTGGTACCGGTTCCCCGGCAATAGGGCAGCACCGGATTCCCATCTTGGTCGAGCAAGCTGAAGTTGGCTTGCGCCTTCACGGCCTCAGCCTCGCCGACGATATCATCGAGTGCGACATAGAGGGATATGTAATCGGTGCTAGTGGACTCGGCCCCGTTGGGATAGTAACGAAGATGCCATGTGCGGCCTCTCACCTGGAACGGGCAAGAGTCGATCCACTTGCCATTGGGGACCTCCTTGGTGCGTGAGTAGCCGACGATCTTCAGCACGTGGTAGCCACTCACGGCGCCGGCGACGATGGAGGAAGCGGAACCGGAACCGGAACCGGAGGGGAGACCATTGCCGCCGGCATGCGAGGAGGTCGACATGGTGTATGGCTTGCTCGGTTGGGCCGGTCGCGGTGGAGACGGTGTCACGGCGAGGCGTTTGTCTTGTTTTATAACTTGGGCGCTGTCTCCGTACGTGGCTACACGGATAAAGCAACCGGAGTCCGCTGCGGACACAGGCCGCGTACTTTCAATGCAGATCCGTCGTCCGTGCATGTACGTGCCATCTTTGTTGAGATAGCGATGTACTTACCATCTTCAACAAGCAAACACGTGCTATACTGCACAGTTTATATGATCTTTTCTTGGCAATCTAGAGTAGCCAACGGCCAAGGTATTTCCCTGCTGCAAGAGCATATGATCGTGGGAATTGTTTTTCTTCTTCTATTTACTGTTCTTGTTCATCATCCCGGGTTACATGCTAATCGGCGCGGTTTCACTAGAGGACTGCCTTTATGGACGCATGTCCGGTCTGCGCCCTTACTAAAACTACTGGGCATCTTCTTCACCACCCGTGAATCATCCACTCAAATGTGACCACTTGCCGCATGGTTTAAGATCTTTGGGACGGCCTCCCCGGCCCTTTGTATAGTTGGCTTTACCGCTCGATTATGAAATCTGTGGAAGCGTCCCAATTGAAAGGTTTACTGTAACGATGATTGAGTTTACCTCCGTGGTATTTCATTGTTGCGATGACGACTTTGATGCTTAATTTGGTCCAATCGCTGCTCGATGCTAATCTTGCCGTTCCTGTTTAATTTGGCGGCTTTGCTGTGAATGTACCTCCTCCTTGCTCTCTTACCCTGCAAAGAACTCTGTTTTCTGTGTTTTCCAAAAAATATAAAATGGTTCATGCTAGCTTTTGTGCGCCGTAGTTCTCTCAATATTAAAAAAGCGTACTATTGAACTTGGGACAGAGGAGATCAATCATCCACAAAGTTGATGCTCTACTCAAACTTTACAGTTGAGGGAAGTGAGTAATGCGGTTATTCCAACTATTCAGAACCTAGTGAGATCCTTGTGCCAAGCATAAGCAATTGAACATATAAAGCCTCAAGAAGTGCTAGGCAGAACCGCGCCCTCCACGTCTTCTTTTTTGCGTCATGAACAGTTCATCATGAGTTACTGTAGCAGCGCGGAGAGAGATACGTCCCGAGAGCCCCATCTCCCCTCCTCTCGCCTCCGCCATCGCCTTCTCCCCTCTCCTCTCTCTCTCCCGTCTCCTGCCTCTCAACCCTAGCCGCCGCCACCCACCCTCTACTGCTCCACCACGCACCCACCTCCCCTCTGGATCAGGTGCAGGCCGGCCGGTGCGCGCAGGCGGCGGCGCTCCACTCGAGGGCAAAGGGAGGCAACGGCGGCGGTGGTCGCCGTGGACACCCGCGGCTATGGTGAGCCCCTGCGCCACCGCCCTCTCTCCTCTCCTCCCCTACTCCCTCACCCATCTCTCTCCCCCGCAGACGAACCCCGCCGCCAGGAGGCCGCCATGGAGGCCCGTCCCGAGCTCGCCTCGCCGCTCCTCCGGTGACCCTCGTTGCGCCTTGATCCGGGCGGATCCGACGATTCCCCGACGCGCAGGCGGGCCAGCACGCGGCGCTAGGCGGAGGAGCCCTCCCATGGCGCCGGCGGCTCTGGAGATGAGGGCTGCACAGAGGAAGAGGAGCAGCAGCAGCTCGAGGTCGTTAAGGGTTTGCCTCTACCTCCTCCTCCTCCTCCTGCCCCTCCCCCCCCCCCGCCCCCCCCCTCCTCTCTTGACACATGTTTTTCCTACTAAATCCAGCAAGCAGTTTGAGCCCATTTGGTCTTCCATTAGTTTAGTGCATGATTCGTCAGGGTTGTTTTGTTTTCTATGTTTCTCGTCGTGTGTCGGGCAGCGGCGAGTGCAGCTAATACCAATACGCCAATGTGAGCTTCTTACAGACCTTGTTTCCCTCGGCTCCTGCTACCTCTCCCTGTCCTTATATGCAAGATTGTACGATCTGCTTCGTTTCCTTGCTGCATTTTTTTTCCGGTACATAAACTTCTGACTAACTGAAGAGAAAATGTTCTTTAGGTTGGTAGTATGAATGATGGTTACAGTGAGTTCTGTACTTACATTTCTAGCTAGCTTTGAGCGAATGTGATGATGAAGCCGTTGCCCTGCAGTATTTTTAGATTAATTTTGTGTTGTTTTCTATATATTGCATTCTCACTACCATGCTTAATTATTTACAGGGCCATTAGAACATGTAACTTGAGTCTAGCACCGCCTACCCAACAAGAATTGCATAGACTTCATTGTGGAAATCTGAATGTAGTTATTTATATCAGAGTAGATGCTACTATGACATAGGCATGCGCTTCACTCCAGCGAAGATGTAATCCCCAAGGTAATACCTCCTCTCTTTGATTCATTCATCTTCACTGCATATATGGCGGCGAGGCGAGGCGAGCTCGGGATGGGCCTCCATGGCGGCGAGGTTTTTCTGGGGTTGTGCATGTCGAGCCTGTTTGGCTGTTTATGAGCAGGCTACACTATAGTCGATCAAGCCCTTGCAAGATAGTAATGCATTGCTATAGGGGGGGTTCATGTTGTAGTGCGATTCGTAATTTTGTATGGTTTGTCTCAGATCTGATAGAGAAGAGACCCACCCCGGTGACCTCCTACAGCCATGGTCGATGGCAGCCCCGGCAACGAGTGACTCACGGTCACAGGAGAGAAGGATCTCCGTACCCTAGCAAGCTCGCTGGAGACGGATCCATAGGAGCGCAACCAACAGCTCAAGTAGTTTTACCCGTGCAACCATCTTGCTAATTCGCTGGACCTGAAGAATACCGACAAGTTGACGGATACAGGACGTTCCTGCAGGCTGTATGTTTCTGTTCTGTTTCTCACTGTCTTCTATTTCTAATTCAATTGCTTCTCAAATAGTTTGTGTAGACTGTATGGTTTGATTAGAACAGAAAAAATCGTTGATTTAATCATTCACCTGAAGTGACTTTGTTGCACTTTTGATGAATTTTTCTGTATCTAAACTTCTGAATTTTGTACGAATGTGAAAGTCTTGCAACCAAAATAAAAGTACAGGGATCGTGTGCAATTCACATGTTGTGTTGTCTTTTGCCATGAACAACTAGAGTTAGTTGTCGCTTATTTGATGTTTGAGCACGGTAATATTTTAGGACGACCATTATGTTGGCTGGCGTCTGCTGTGCTAACCATCGGAACAATTTTTTAATCTTGGTAATTTCGGAAGAGATGTCTTAGTTAGATATCAACTGCAAAAACTGTATGTTGTCAATGTACATTCACTGTATTTATAGGACCATGCTGTTGTGAATCATGTATTAAACGAGGCGTACAATTCACACATAGATATTATTTTATTTTAGAGTAATACAGAATTCTTGCTAACAAGTAGTGGGGATTTTGGTCATTGCTCGTATTATTAAATCCTTATTGATCGATGCAACTTTGTTGATTGTAGATGTCCTCCGAGCCTCGTGAGATCATGAGGACAGAAGCTTCCGTGCCTGCTTCAACTCTGCAGAACCAATGAAGCTTGAAGTTTACAAGTTGGGGGATGGCAGTGATACTGCTCTTGTACGCTGCTTGCTGCTGTCTACTTGATGTTTTTAAATTTAAGTCAAATTAAGCGTCGTGTGTCGTTAAACTTTAGTTATGTCCAGTCTTGCGATTTTGGTTCGTGTGCCTGTGTGCTAAACTACTGTTGGATCTTGGATGCTATGTTTTGAGTCAAGATATGATTATGTACAATCTGTCTATTGTTAAGAAACGATGAGCAATCAGGTTTGTTTTGATAAAAGGAAACTATAGACTATTTTTTAGGCGAGGAAGCTGGAGACTTCTCACGGTGCTGCCAGGAGCGGTGGTGCAGCAACAACGGTGCTGCACGAGATTGAACCAAAGGAAGCTAATCATCACTGTTCTGAAAGGCATTTTTTCTTTTCACCTTCACTACTTGCTAATCGAAATTATTTGTCTTTGCTATCAGGTCCAGGGGACAAAATTGTTGATTTTTTTTTTGCATACTCAGATTTTCCTTTCCGCCGGTGAGTTTATCATTAGCCTTATTCCTCTCTCTCTCTTTGTGTGTAGGTTTGATATGTTCTGTATTCTGAATTAAGTTTAGTTTTATCGGTCTAAATTATTTCCAAGTCCATGGAACATACACTTTCTGCAAGTTTAGTTTGGCCTTTTTCTTTTGAATATTTTTAATGCTCCATTTTATAATTATTGAGGCAAAAGAATTTTATTAAATGCTTATAATTTGTTTGAGGCCAGATAGGACATCTGTTTTCGTTGATATTGTGTCCTAGATTAAATTTAACCCTTTTTGTTATCAAGACCGCATACAATCCTGCTGAGATTTGTTTGAGGCCAGATAGGACAGGCTGCAAAGGACAGCTTCTGCTGAGATTTGGCTCATGCTATTTAATCATTATGCCTCTATAGTTGCTGAAGATGCCATCTTATGTACCATGACTAAGTGACCGATGACATGTCACCCTTTTGTTGTTCATGTCGTTTACTAATGTTTTCAAAAATCATTTTATACATGTTCATAGTTCATACTGGTGAGTACTAATCATAACGTTACTGATCAGGTAATCTAAACCATCCAAAAACTGCAATCTGCATCGTTTTTTATCACATGTAGTATACAATGCTGGTCATCTTAATAATTCAGCTGCGCATTCAAAGTATTGTATGAATAAAACGAAAAGAAGTGCTCGATCCTGGAGAATGATATTACAGGATCTTTTTGTTTGGTCAATCAGAACACACCAAGTAATTTGTGGTGTGCTTCAATTTGTATTTCAATATTTGAATGCTCACGGTATGAATACACGGTTTGACCCCGCCCTTTGCGCCACTAGCGGCCGTGGCCACGTCTCCTTTTTTGCGTCTATGAATAGTGGGAGGAAGGGATAAGCCCCGAGCGCTCTCCACACAACCGCTGCATCCACCTCATCTGTGAATAGTGAGCGCCAACCACTCCGCCCCCGCCGTGCGCTTGACGTGCAGAGCGCCCCGCGCCCCCTCCAGGCCTCCACTCTCTCCTCCCCGCTCCCTCTCTCCCAACCCTAAATTTTTTCGCTCAGTCTCCCGCAGCCGCCTCCCCCAGCCCCTCACCCCCTCCACTCCATTGACGCTGCCTCCTCCCACACCTCCTAGGAGAGCTCGGCGCGATGGGGTGGCCGTGGAGCGCGCCCCATCCGGAGAGACAAGGCGGCTCCCAAGCAGGGCATCCGGCAGCGCTGGCTTCTCTTCTCGTACGCCACCGCTGCCCACCCCTCCTCATCTCATGCGGGCACGGCGGTGAGCTTCTCCGGCGGCGGCGGCGACCTGCAGTCAAAGGGTGATGGCGGCGGCGCTCGATTTGATCTACAAGAGAGAGAGAAGATGAGAGGGAGATAGAGAAGGAAGGATAGGAGGGAGAAATAGAGAGGAAAGAGGACAGGGAGGTGCAGCGGCGGACAGGAGAGGGTCAGTGGAAGGAACAGCTGGTCATCATTCACACCGCACTGGGCCAGAGATGGCTCTGTACAGCCCACACGTCCGCAGGTTCCTTCTTCCTTCCCCTCTGTTCTCCTCTTTTGATTAGCGGCCGTGGTTAGCCTCCAGACTATCTGCATTGTCATGGTAACCTTGGTAGGTTATAGTATGCAGATCGATAATCCCGGTTCAGTTTGAGCTTTCCATGTGATTTTTTACCCGAATATTAGGATCACAACTTAACTTAAATTAGCAGTATAGTGTCAATGGGCGTCATCTGAAGCTAATAAGATGTTGTTACTGAAGAACAGCCCCTTGCTACTTGCACAGTACATGAAAAACACCCTAAATAGATTAAAGAAATCATACTTGACTGTGATTGCATTTGGTTGACGCTTACGTGTATTTCCCATCGGTAGATCAAGGGGGTAATCTTCTACATTTCAGGTCCAAGCTTTCAATGCATTTTTCTATCTTTTTTTCATATCCCAGTCATCATCTGCAAGGCCGAATTATGCCATTGTTGATGGTGCATAGGTCTGTTGCATGGTAAACCCAGTATTGGCCCTCCTTTCAAGCTCCTGTGTTCATCCTAGAGAAAATTCTGGAAAATACATCTGAACTATCTTTTAATCTTCCAACAGTGTACTGCTACGATTATATATATGGATACATCAAATCGATGTGTCTAGGGACCTAAAGCCTTAAGAGTTAAGTGCCAAACTGGGGACCGATGTCATAACTGCAGATGGGCTTTATTCAGTTATTTTCTTGCCTAGAATGATGATGTTTGCAGATGGGCGTTGTTCAGTCATAAGAGCTTATCGGTTCAGCCTGCATAGTTTTGTTTCTTCAGTGTACTGTGTCTGAGGAAAACATTTATTTTGTTTCCTATTTAAGTGAATTCATGGCTGAGATGGACGAATTTCAATTATGTGGGCTGGAGGTTCTTGAGGTAGGGCACTAGCACTAGCTAAGGGTAAAATGTATGGCATGCTTGATGAGCATGCATGTCTATATGGTTTAGTGGCACTGATTTTGTTCCATGCCAGTTTATTTCCAGTAGTTGGTCTGCTTCTTCATAGAGATTTTATCAGTATACTAAATTAAATAAGAAACTGAATGTGTACTGCTTTCACCTTCAGTTTGAACATGATTGTCTTATTTGTGACATAGGTGAAAATTAGCAAGCAAGCTACAGTCGGTGCATGGTTGACCAAGTTTACTTGTTACTTTATGAAGATGATGATTCCTAAATAGAATTACGAGCTAGGTCCTGCATGTTGATCGTGCTTCAAGGTACAGTTGTTCATGCCTTATAAAATTATAATGCTTTTTATTGGTTGTGCATCCTAGGACCAAAAGCTTGATTCATAGATAGCCGAAGAACTGAGGAATTTTACTCTTTGTCGTTGCAGGGTAGAAGAGGATGGGAGGAGGGGACGCACACTCCATATTTTATTATGCACACCTTCCTAAACTATACTTTTCTTCTTAACATATGTTCATTGTCCAGCAGAAGCTGTAGATTTCAGAGTACAATAATTTCCAAAATGATAGAAGGTAAGAACCATGTTACATGATCCTTTTGTGTTCCCTTGATTTAAAGTAACACGCACCTGTTAAACTTGGTGATGATTTTCGAGGTGTATTTATAAATTATCTGCCAAGGTTATTCCTTCAGGCAATTTTTTCCTCTGAAGCCTAGGCATATTGGTTGTTTGGTTGGCTCTCTTAGCTAGCAGGAAGATAACTACTATGTGTTGCTTAGTTATTAGCGGATTGAGTGTATGAATGATCTTATGTTCACCCAGAGTTATAGGTTTCTAAATACTAGGCTCTTGGGACTTAATTCTAATGGTTAGTTTTTTGGATTCATGTACTCTGGTGCTACAGCCTAGGTAAAACTGCTTCACAATAGTGTTTAAAGCTTATATTGATAACTCCATCAGAGTTCAAGCATTAGGCTCTCTGCTCTGTGTATTTCCAAGTGTTCTATATAATGCTTTGATGTTCCTTTGTCACTGTTTGATGTTCTGCCTTGGGTGGCCTCTGTCTTGGTTCACATCTGGCTACCTATGTATAACTATGTAGGTTTTGTTTGAACTGTACTCAAATCGCGCAGATGTTTCCATATTCTTGCCTTCCTCTTTTTAACTCATGAGATTGTTAGATAGTTGAATATCATTCGTCTCTATCGGCATTCTATTTTCGCAGTTTGAAATGAGTATTGGTCCATTGATATTAAACTTCACAATAGGTAGTGGCATCTTCAGGAAAAAGTAGTGGTAGATATGCTGGAGATTTCTTTTCTGCTGCAGGAATGACACTATTGCACAAATCCTCAACACATATTTTTTAGTAACTGAGAGGATTATTCACCTTTGTTGCTGTAGGCGTTCAAGACCTGGCAGGGCTGGGTCAACTGGCCCTTCGTGTTCAAGACCCGGCTCTGATGAGCCTTGACAGCCGTGCTACCGGCTTGGCATATTCATCCTGAGCCGTGTCTGGAACCAGACCAGTAGGGGCACCCTGAGCGAGCACTCGAGGCATGCTGTCAAGTTGGACGAGTGGAACCAGGCCAGCTGCCGTGTGTGTCCACAGTTCAAACAGCAAGATGTTCGCTCATCTTGGGCCAGAACGAGCACTACAAGAGGAACCCTCCCCCCCATATTTTTCATTCCTTGATAGATGGTTACATTGTTGTATGTTGGTTAAAGACAATGTTTTTCTTCTCGAATTATGAAACCTCAAACAACACTAAGATATAACCGTTTTGTTCGTTTTGCAATCAAAGCTTCCATCGAATAATATTTTAGAATTGTGCTCCGTCTTATTCATAAAGTGTGGCTATTTTGTAGATTCATATAAGATACGGCTTTGTGTGCATTGAAATAGCAACAAGTTGGCCTCTCAGTCTCATTTCTGTATACATTTGACTCATACACGAAGCCAGCGTGTCCATGTGATCCGGATGAATTTCTCTATCCTGTTTTATGTTGTGATGTCTTTGATTTTTGTCTCTTCCAGATTTACATATAGATGCCTCGGTGAATACTCAAGAATTTTGTGTTCTTCTCTATTGACGGCCTTTAGGTATTTTTTTTATTTTTATAATGATTCTGAAACGAGGTCACTCCTACTAATCTTGATCTCCAGGCCTGGTGGCAGGATGCTTGGTCAAGAATGCAGGGTGAGCAAAAGAAAACTAGGAACGCTTTTATCTCTCTGGTCATCTAGAGCGTATGGAGGGAGCAAGATAGCGGGCTTTGACAGTGTCTTCACACCGCCCCAGAGGGGGTGCCACTGAGGGCTTTGTCATGGAACATGGTGTAATGTGGTTTTATGCATGCCTATGAGCAGGCTACCCTGCACGCTGGTCTTCTACTGCCTTTCCAGGCCTATTACTTCCCCCTGAGATGCTTCCAAGGGTTCTATTATGCTCCATTGTATTTATTTTTCCTTTTTTCATTGCTTTTCCTTCTCTGTTTCTTTTTTTATATGCAAGGCCATAAATTTTTACCATGCATCCTTGCTCACACAGAAAATTACTTCAAAATACACATGCTTCTAAAAATGCACATCCTTTTGAAAACTATGTATATCTTATTATCAAAGGTTATAAGGCAGAATGTGTTTGCCCACGACTAAAACAAGTAATACATTGTACTTTTTTCAAAGCACACGTGGAATGAGCGGGCTCCTTAAGGTATTTCAAGGGAAAAAACAGAATCTGTTTAACTAATTTTCTATATTGCTTATTTATGCATTTGTGACCATAGCTTTCCACTTTAGCTCATAAACTGGATGGCAAAATAGAGTTTGCCCATTTCATATCTATGTTGTCTTATTAGGAAAATAGAGTTTGTTTTATAGCTGATGCTTAATATGTTTTATCAACCGATGAATGCTCAACTTTAGCTCATAAACTGGATGGCAAATGCTAATTCTGATGGGGCTTTTGCCAATTATTGTTTTATGGTTGTCTAGACAGCTGATGGCATGCTTCTTTCTTGCTAAGTGTCAATTCTTTTGTACAGGGTCCCTCAGCTACTTATGCTTTGCTAGACAATGAGAGTATGTAGATAGCATGTATGGTTTTTACATTGTTTTGCGCAAGTTGAGATGCATCACATGATGTTTTCCTTTTACATTTATGAGTATTACAGAGTCCTTTCTTTTTCCACAAGGGGCAGTAGCTGTGCCATTTGATTCGAAGGACAAAGAGTTGATCACAAAGGGGTAGCATTCAGGATATATACACACAAAAGAGTATAGAACCAAATTATATGATGTAACTGACCACTATTTCTATTAACTTCTCCTGTACACAATGTTCACAAGTTCATGTATTAAGTACATTTTATTGTGTCACTTGTGTTTACTTTTTTTCAATGCAAGTTTACAGCTACTCGGAGTTCCTAATGTTAGACTCAACTATCTTGACCTACCGATGATCTAATTTGTGGCATTATTACCTTAAGAAAATATTTGCATTTAATTTCCTTTATATATAAGGGGCATAAGTTCTTACCAAATGTACTCAAATATACGGTTATTGAAAAAATGCAAATATTTTCAACACGAACATGGTTTTAAACGGGTCTTTGCGCCATTTGGCGCAACTGGTCATCTAGTATTAGAAACGAACATGAAGACACAAAATAGCCCATTAGCCCTGTGCCCCTAATACATAGTTGATACAGGAACCACATGACACATGAGAAACACAAACTGCTACAATAGCCATAAGCATCGATTACTATCCAAAGGTTTTATTGCTAAATGCTATCATTCACCCATTTGAAGACATATCCATGTCGTCCTTCCAGTGTAAGGTATGTTCATACCAAAGATTCCAGTAAATTGACAGAGAGTTAGAACTAAGAAAGATCTAGTTGCAGGAAGCAAAGGGAAATTATGTTCTACCCCCTCGGTTCCATATTAGTTGATGCTCAAATGGATGTATCTAGCTATATTTCAGTGCATATTAGTTGACAATTTTTTTTAGAGCAAAAGGGCACAAGGCCCCGGTTCCATTGAACAATGAAACCGGAGAACACATCATTCCGATACAATCACGTGGAGCTCAGCAAACACACGCTGCCTCAGCCACCACTCAGGGTAGAACACTAACTAGAGTTCAACATAAAAGTTTAGAGCTCAATACACAGAGAAACCAAATCTACATGAAAAAAGATATTATCGGCGCCCTTCCCATCCATGGTTGGATTTAGTGATGCTGGGCATGTATCAAATCCCCATTACCCCACATCATAGACTGGTTCTGTCTTCTTGATTAAAGGTACAACTTTCTCTTGAAAGTCGAGAAGACGGTCTTTAGTGGCTGCATCCACTAATCATTCTAAAATCATTGATTTTTACGAAGCATCATGTTGATGTGTGTAACTTCATAGAATGATGAACTTTGATGAAAGTTCAAGTGGGGTTGATTGATAGGACCCACTATTATCTAAGAAGATAATGTTGTTTGTATTACGCAGATGCAGATGGGTTATAAAGAGCAACATCAGAATGTGTATTGCTCTGAAAGTATTTTCTTCCCTATGAGTTGAAGAAAATGGGAAGATAAATATTTTGCAAAGCAAAGTCATATGTGATCTCGTTGAAATATGTTAACGGAATTGGTACGAGATGACTTTGTTATTTACAAGGTTCAGGGGGTGTATGCTCCTGAACGATAACCTGTTCGTGATCTTCGGATCTTAAATATTGCGCTCTTTTTCCCCTTAAGAGTTTTTCCTAAAAGGTTTCTCATAGAAGGTTTTTAATGAGGCAATAATAATACAAGCATTATGATATGTCAGTTTCTCCTTATTTTTCCAACGGGTTTTTGGAAGGAGTTTTCATAGCATATTATGTATATCTCCTTATATTTTTTCCATAGGGTTTTTGGAGGAGCAATATTCAAGATGATGATTCTACATGGATAAAGCGGATATTCGGGGAGTGTTAAGGACTTAATTAACATGAGTTAATGAAGGAATCTCCTCTTGGGCAACCGACGGGCATCTCATCCTTCCACCCCCATCTCTTGTAACAGATGCGTCCGTTCGATGCATCCCCTCAGGGGTTATATATATGTAACATCATCAGTAATAAAGCAAACATTGTTCCAGTAATTTACTTTGTCTTCTAACAATTTTATCAATTATGTAATTGGTGACTATATGATCCTTAATTCTAAAACAAAGAACTTCAGACAAAAGACAGAACAAAACAGCTTCTGGTTACAAATCTGCAACAACAAACTAATAATATCATATACAAGTTTTACAGTGGTTGGCCTTTTTTGGAGCCGTTCATTTGTCTCAATCTGACGGCACACACACACGTAGTACTGGGTAGTATTGGGATGAAAGTATTCGAAAGTACTAAAACTTGTGGGGCCGGTACTAATGACAATGTGGGGACACATTTTAATCTAGCGACATATTAGTCATAGGAAAAAGTTTCACGCGCCGCCCCTCTCGTCCAATGCAAAACAGCCGCCATGGTGCTCTCCTCTTCCATCACCATTACATAACCGCAGCCATCTCCTCCCTCTCCTGCATTTCAAACCCACCGCAGCCATCTCCTCCTTCTCGCCGCCACAATTTTGCTCTTCTCCTCTTCCACATCCACCCCCCTCCTCTTCCATCTAAGCAAGAACCTCGATGGAGCAGCAGATCGAGCAGATCGCCGGTGGCGACCAGGTCAAGATGGCCAGGTTGAGGGAGATTCGTTCTTGGTTTGACAACACAAGGTAGTTGTCCTGGACGGCAATGGCCACTCTCAAGGAAATGACGAAGAAGGAGAGGAAAAAGCTTTCCCCCCGCCCGCAGAACCGATGCACAAGATCGAGATCCTCCTCTGGGCGATGGAGCAGACGAATTCGCCCAACGAGTGGGTCAGGCGGAGGTGGTGGGCGTTCAGATCCAGGGTAGAGCATCAACTGGATCAGGAAGCCACCCTGCACGAGGTGCCGTTGCAGATTGTGCAGCCTCCAACCGAGTCACCGGAGACTCCGAAGCGCAAGAGGAGGAGGACAGTGGTCGCGACCTCGCTTCCCCACCGTTCTCCACGCTTCCCTCGCTGCTCTCCTCATCTGAACGGCAGCAATAGCTATGTTTAGGGTATGATTCTTGATTTGTAAATCATTACTTGCCACTTGGTTAATTTGATTCTCTGCAATATGTTCTTGCTACCTGTGTACTTGAATCCATAGCCTCTGGATGGCAGCTTAGTTTGATCGACGAGGCTGGAATGAGTCTAGGTCTATAGCATTGCTATGTTTACTTGCTATGTTTTGATGTGCTGGAGTCCTATCCATGATCAGAAAATCTGTCTGTCACCTCAAGAGTTGTGTTCAAATTACGTGATGCAATCTGTGTAAATTGTACTTGCAACATTTTGGATGTATGATAAGATGGTGGCGAGAAGTGCCTCCAGACAAGTTCAGTACACAGTTTTAGAGTGATAGACTCTGGGTAGACACTAAAATATTTCAATACTGCAAGTTCAGTAGACAGTTGTAGACACTGAAATATTTCATTTGTTAAATATTAGTACAAACTGCTAGACACTGAAATATTTCAGTAGTTCAATTTTAGTACAAACTGCTAGACACTGAAATATTTCAGTAGTTCAACTTTAGTACAAACTGCTAGACACTGAAATATTTCACTAGTGCAGTTTCAGTACTCACTGGTACACTCTAAAATATTTCAGTAGAGTCAGGTAGACACTAAAATATTTCAGTAGTGCAGTTTCAGTACACAATGGTAGACACTAAACAGTAGAGACAGGAAGACACTGAAATATTTCAGTAGTGCAATTTCGTGTAAATCACGTATGTACTAATGCATAGCATATAAGTTAAAATCCACATTATAGTAATGATATATGTCAAATAAGCATCAATATGATTGTCAATGTTTATGCCATTGATGATAGTATAACAAATCATGAAATAAGGCAACTTACATCTTAGGCCACAATTTTTTGTTGCAAAATTTCAAACCTAGGGATGTCAGTAATGTTGTGATTTTCTTATGTAGTTGTTTTGTTACTCACTGTGTACCGCATGTACATGTCAATTGCATGATTTTCTCATTTTGATTACCGATTGTTTGAGCAGTTCATAGCCTACCCCATCTGGGTTGGGATTAAAGTCTTTGATGTTGTTCTTGTATGGTGAGAGGAGTTGAAAGTAGGCTTGATGATGTTAATCTGTGTTTCACCCTATTTTACAAGTTCAATCAGATAATTGCAGTACCTGCAGTCTGTGATTTGTGTTATCTGTTTTGTATTCTGGTGTGTGTGCATGTGTGTGTGGGATCAAAGTGAAATACGGTTCTGATTCGTGTTTTGCTGGCCTTGATGCTAAGTTAAGTACATGCTAGTAACACTGATGAGAGGGAAGGGGGCGCTGGTGGGAGGCGGTAAGCAAATATTTTAGGTTTTTATCGTCGTGAAAACCGTAGAAAATCCACACAATGTCGAAAATCAATGAAACTTGTCATCGATGCTTCTCATGTTGGTAGAAGGGTGTAGAAAGAACTAGTCCATTTGAATTTATGCTACTTTCTGAAGTGATAGGAGTCTTATGACAGTAGGCATTTATGGTACATTCTAGAGTTTATGGAAACTTAGAATTTATGATACTGAAATATTTTAGTACACACAGGTACACACTAAAATGATTAAATCAAGAAACAAAAATATTGTTTTGCATAATTAAAACAAGAAGAAACAAAAAAAAATTGCCTGGGGTTCGAACCCATGACCTGTAGTGTGCTATGCCAGTGTGCTACGAATAGAGATCTTGGTCACATGCAGTTAGCTAAATTTGTTGTATATTGCCCCTGCCCATGGCCCACCTGACTGCCATTTACCCACCGGCCAGCGCCCACTTACCTCCCCACCGCCCACTCCCACTCCGCGTCGATCCGAACTCCCCTCCACAATCCCCTCCCCTTCGAAACCCTCACCGGTCACCGCTGCCATGGAGAGTAGCCTAGGATGGCAGAAAGCAATGGAGGACCTCGCCGGCGGTAATCCGATGTGGCGCGCGCAGCTGAGGGAGGTGTCCAACTGGTTTCCCAGTACCGAGATGTTGGTCAACCACGCACGCGGGCTGAAGGAGGTGCTGACCGCCGCGGAGAATAAGCGCGCCTTCCCCGATGGCCGCGGCGTGCCGCCGGCCGTCCTCCTTGTATGGGCAATGCGGGAGGCGACGCTGAGCCCTGACCCTAGTCAGCGCGCAAGGTGGTGAATGTACCACTCCACCACCATGCCGCAGCCGCCGGATACTGCGTGCGTCGCGTCGAGGGCGGAGCGCGTCACCGATAAGGACGTCCTGCTTGCTGTCCCAGCGGCCATCAACCCCGACTATGAGGTTCGCCGCGTGCTTGTGCCGGTCGTCTCTGACGACGAGGAGGAAGATGTCGAGGAAGTTGTGGTCCTCTCTGACGATGAGGAAGACGACGAGGAGGACGTGGTCCAGATGGTGGCGCCGGTGCCAATCGAGGGTGACAAGAATATGCCCATCGACGTCGAACTCCTTCCGGATGTCCCTGACATCGTCAACCTCGAGGTGGTGGAGGAGGAGGAGGAGGAGGTTGTGGTGGTGGCCCAGTTGCAGAAGAAGAATGCGAGGGGGGCTGCAGGAGCCAGTGCAACGGCGGTGCACCGCTCCCACCGCCTGAAGCTGCTGAAGAAGATGTGAAGCTGTTTTGAGCTATGCTGATAAGTACATATGTCAGCATATAAGTTATCTATTTTGGTATGCTATGTTGTCAGTGAAGAACCCTAGGCTATCTAAGTGTGCTGGTATATTTCAGCATAAAAGCTATCTAACTTTTGGTATGTCAGTGAACTGTAGTTTGTGGTTCCAGAAAATGAAGTTATGTTGAAATTGTGTTGCACTGTTGCTTTGGTGCTCCTATGCTGAAACTGAATTTATGGTGAAACTGTAATTTGTTAGTTATCTCTGTAGTTGATGCTGCTCCTATGTTTGATGCTGCACTGTTGCTTCGCTGCTCCATGTTGCAACTATCATGTGCCCATGTGCAGCACTTCCATATATAGAATATGCCAGGAATGAGCTATCTGCCAAATTTAGAATGTGGCAATGAAAGCTGTACTACAGGTTCCAAACATTCATTCTTCCTGCATCTTAATTATGCTTCAATTATCTACAAGCTTCCAAACATTCAGTGAATGATAGTTTAATTTTCATAATAGTCCAGCTATCTAAATTATGCTTCAATTCAGTGGGCAAACATATGAGGCTATTGATCTTTGTGTTCCTGTTAATACCTCCATTTAAAGTTCACATGATTGGGATGTGTTGCAGAAAAACCAAGAAAAAATAAGGCGCATGACGGCGGGCATAAGAGAAGTTTAGACCATCTTGCGGGGGAGATCTTCAGATGTACTACGCATGCATGGAGGATAGGCATACCGACGCTAGTTCATCCTTGAGGCTGGACATGCTGGAAGCATCTGAAGACAATCTATCGCTAGAGAAAAGCCTATTCTGCTTTGTTTTTATGTCTTGTCTATTTGGGTCATGTAATATGTAGTGCACTAACAACTGGTTTTTGTGTGGCGCTTATGCTTGGTTTATACTTTTTGCGTGAGCTGCTGGGTGGGTGGGAGGGATGGATCCTTTTCCTGACATCAGCGGTTTCTATGGTTCTGTCAGTAGCTTATGTTTGTAGTTTTTTTAACTTAGAGACTTTGTTGTGTTTTGAATCTAATATCCTTGCAGTAGTTAGCATATAAGTATTCTGTGAATTTCAAACATCAACTTTTAGTAGTATGAGATATGCATTCTCATATCCTTGTAGTAGTTAGCATAGAAGAATTCTGTGAATTAAGAAGTGAAATAAGATACAACATATTATCTTACATTTTTTGAATTTAAAAATTGTGAGAAGAAATAAAAGAGAAAAAAGAGATTTGATAT
The DNA here is from genome assembly GCA_011799875.1 of Thinopyrum elongatum. Taxonomy (NCBI): domain Eukaryota; kingdom Viridiplantae; phylum Streptophyta; class Magnoliopsida; order Poales; family Poaceae; genus Thinopyrum; species Thinopyrum elongatum. Next base: position 470,310,066 of record CM022301.1, read on the forward strand.
AAAAATATTTCGAATATTAAGAAGAAAAGAACTATTACAATGAAGAAGTGAAATAGAACACACCATTTTTTTCTTTCATTTTTGTATTTTAAAACTGTAAGAAGAAATAAAAAAGGAAAAAGATATTTGATTTTAAAATATTGTAAATATATAAAAGAAAAGAAATATTGGAATTAATAAGTGAAATAAAAGACAATAAAGAACAGAAAAGAATTGGGCCCAAGCCAGAGCGCGGGTGAGGCTGGCCTGGGGTCAGCCCACCCGAATTGGGCCCAAGCCAGAGCCGTGCCGGGCATAGCCGAGTCGTGGTGGGAGTTTAGTCCCACCTTGCAAAGCGAGAGGAGCTCGCACCGGTTTATATACCCAGCTGACAGCTCTCTCCCAAGTTCCTCTCCAAAGTATACAGCGCAACCTGGTCCTTCTCTGCCCCGTGGGGCCTACTAGCAGCAGGCATTCATTCAACACGGGCCTGCGTCCTGGCCCAAATGTTGTTGGGTTTCTAGTCGTATGCAGGCTATGTTCTGTGAATTAGCTAGCTAGTAGGTGGGCATTTTTAACTTTTTATTTTATTTTTTGCATATGACACATGTCAATTTGTGTACCTTCTTCCAATAACCTCCTAATTTTTATGCATGCTCACTTACATGTAATACACATGATTATCAAAGCAATTTCAACTGAAATGAATTTTTCACTGTCCCCTTGAGGTAAAGTCGGAGGTATGTACCAGAGTTTCACCAAACCAGTATAAAATATATAAAATTCTGAAAAATTGAAAACATTCATATTCTTTCTGTGCTTACTGAAATTGCTTTGAGCATGTAGAACAAATTTGGGATGATTTGGAGGTGGTGGGAAAAATCACCTTTTCTACCAAAAACTGGCTTAAGTGAGACCAAATGGTCCCTTGTGTTTAAGCGTGATTTTTTCGACCTCCTCTAAATCACCTCAAATTTTGCACACTTGATATCTTACACAAACATAGCTAGGTTTTCAAGGTTTTACAATTTTTTATTTTTTTTAATTTATACTGCCCTGTAGAATGACTGATCAAAACATCGGTCTATGGCCCTATTTGTTTGGGCTTTTGCTTCTGCTTTTGCAGCTTGTCCACTTCGACCAAAAAGCCATAAAAGCTCCTAAATAGGTGCTTTTGGAGCTTTTTTGGCTTTTGATGAATCAATATAACCTATTAGAGCTCCAAAAGCCATTAAAGCTCCAAAAGCACCTATTTAGGAGCTTTTATGGCTTTTTGGCCAAAGTGGAAAAGCTGCAAAAGTAAAAGCAAAAGACCAAACAAACAGGGCCTATACCTTAAGGGGGCATTGTAAAATACATTTTTTTTCAAATTTCTTTCATAGCCATGTTTGGTACATCTATTTGAGCATGTAGAACAAATTTGGGGTGATTTGGAAGTGGTGGGAAAAATCACCTTTTCTACAAATACTGGCTTAAGTGAGACCAAATGGTCCCTCGTGTTTAAGCGTGATTTTTTCGACCTCCTCTAAATCACCTCAAATTTTTCACACTTGATATCTTACACAAACATAGCTAGGTTTTCAAGGTTTTACAATTTTTTTTTTAATTTATACTGCCCTGTAGAATGACTGATCAAAACATCGGTCTATACCTTAAGGAGGCATTGTAAAATACATTTTTTTAATTTCTTTTATAGCCATGTTTGGCACATATATTTGGGCATGTATAACAAATTTGGGGTGATTTGGTGGTGGTGGAAAAAATCACCTTTTCTACAAAAACTGGCTTAAGTGAGACCAAATGGTCCCTCGTGTGTAAGCGTGATTTTTTTGACCTCCTCTAAATCACCTTAAATTTTGCACACTTGATATCTTACACAAACATAGCTAGGTTTTTAAGGTTTTACAATTTTTCAATTTTTTTGAATTTGTACTGCCTTGTAGAATGACTGATCGAAACATCGGTCTACACCTTAAGGGGGCATTGTAAAATACATTTTTTTTCAAATTTCTTTCATAGCCATGTTTGGCACATCTATTTGAGCATGTAGAACAAATTTAGGGTGATTTGGAGGTGGTGGGAAAAATCACCTTTCTACAACGGTGAATTTTTTGACCTCCTCTAAATCACTACAAATTTTGCACACATGATATCTTACACAAATATAACTAGGTTTTCAAGGTTTTACAATTTTTTTTTAATTTGTAATGCCCCTGTACAAGATCAAAACATGTAAGTTTCCCACCTTCTGTGCTCCATCACGGGTCAAAAAATAAATTCATGACAAAAAAAGTAAAGCGGTGGGGGCGTGCACGAGCACATGACGCCACGCGTCTAGCCTCGGTAACTCCAAACGTCCACCCACACGCCAAATAAAGGCCGCCTCCCCCACCCACCCCGTCTCCCCCACTCCCCCACCCCTACTGCTTTTCTTCCCCAAATTAGCAAAAACCCTCTCCTCTCCCCTCGAACCCTACCTCCTACGAGCCAGAAACCACCTCCCTTGCCCGTTCGTTGTCGGAAGATGGAGGCCAGCCGTCAAGCGGTGGCTGTGGAGAAGGACGCGGCCGTACAAGCACTGGACAAGCCTGCTGCGGTCATTTCAGCCATGGTTGGCATGGCCGAGGGCGCCGTTGCGGCGACGGGAGGCGGTGCACCGTTTGCTGTCACTGCTCCGGCCGTCATCGCAGCGGTCCAGCCTGCGGTCGTGGAGCTGGTCGATGAGGAGGTGGTGATGGATCTGGAGGAGCAGACAGCCAAGAGGAAGCGCAAGCAGTATGAGTTCATCGAGAAGTACTACTACAAGGAGGCCGAGCTCGCCGCTCAGGAAGTGAAGGACGAGGCCGTCGAGTTTCAGGAGGAGGTCGACGACAAGCTCCCGGAGGTACTACTCTGTTCTGTTCTGTTCTCTTCTCCTACTCTGTTTTTGCGGTTTTCTCCCATGGGGTTTTCTCCTAAATTGCATGCAACACAGATTAGATTTCGTCCAGATAGGTTATGTTTGTTGATTTCTCCCTTAGGGTTAGGATTAGTACTAGTTGTTTGGCAGATTTGGAAGGAAACCCCTTCAATCTGAAAGTTGGCATGGAACAGTACTCATAGAGGCCTAAAATCCCTCTGTGCGTGGAATTATTTTCTGAAGATGACTAAGAATATGATTTTGAAACTGATTATGAACCAGTTCTGATGTACAAAACGATGGATTTGTTAGGTTTCACCTCTTTGATTCGTAGGATTTCCAAAATGCGGGAATAGGAAAAACATGGGATTAGAGTGGCATGTCATCTTGAATCCTACAGGATTGTATGAGTGTTTGATTGCGCATAGGAAAAACGTAGGATTCTTTCAAAGAGGTATGAGTGGATGGAAATTTTCCTATGAAATCTAATGCAAATGAACCCTATGGAAAAATTCCTATGGTTTAGGATCCTACGAATCAAACAACCCACATAGAAAAAATTGCTAAGGATTAGAATCCTCCAAAATTCCTTTGAGAATCCTTTGAATCAAAGAAGTCCCACAAATTGTACACACAAATTTGTTTATTTCATGACAGTCAACAAGAAGATAAATGGTTAATATGCCTGCTATGTAGTTCTAATAATTACATGAAAAGTTGACATGCAACAGTAAATATTTAGCAACGGTGCTTGAGCTTCTATAAATGGTAACTTTTAAAACAAGTACTATGGAAACAACTTTGAATATTTACTGTTGGATGAAGCCAATCCAATGGTGGACAGATGGAAAATCCCAGCATTGTTGGCCATTCAATATCTTATTTACTGCAAAAAAAATTGCCAAGCATGCGTACTATCTAGAATATTCCATTACTAAGCTTAAGCACAATGCTCCCTATGCACAAACCTAATAGCACGATGTTTCTCCATTGTTCTAGAATCTTTGATACTTTAACAGCGCAAACTTTTTCTAAATGAATTGCTAATGCTTTTTAACTTTGTGAATCTGAATGCATAATATGCACAAACATTGTCACTTTATTAAAGAAAACACACACAAAAAAACTCCATTGCTACAGTAGCATAGCAATGTAAAATGCCTCTGAAATAATTGACATTAACTATTGCTTTAACGTGCAATGCACGTGTGCCTTGCTAGTATCAAGAAGAGTATCAATGATGAAGAGTTAACCCCTGTTACAACTATGCTCTGTTCCTCAATTGTGGTAACCTATTATCTGGGTTTGCTATTCATGAAACTGTGTTCCATTCTTCAATAGTGGCAACCCATTATCTGGTTTTGGTATGCATGAAGCTGTGCCACATCATCGAGTCATGCATGTGGTCAGTAGTGATGCATGTAGTAACAATTTAGGGCCACTGCCTGCCATTAACAACAAACATCCATTAGTTCTTCTCTTGCAGAAATCAATCCATGAAACTATGCCACTTTAGTAATCATGCATGTCAAGTCCATGCAACAATATATTTCTAGCAACAAGATTTTCTCTTTCATTCTTACTATATAGAATATTCCATTACTAAGCTCCCTATGCACAAACCTGATACACTTTGTTTCTCCTTAACAGTGCAAACTCTTTCTATCTGGTTCATGATTTCCCTATAATGAGACTATGCATCTTATTTTCAATCTGAATACTAAATCTATTGAGACCTAGTACATAGTACATTTATTTAGTTGTCAGGAAAATTAATTTAGTTAATGAAAATCATGAAGCCATATAGCTATATTGTGAAGACATTTTCTGATTGCATTCAGTACTACTCCTTTAACAAAGATTAGTAATTCATTGCAGAGTTTCTTATGTACGCACCCTATGTAATTCTTAGCAACAAAGATTAGTAATTAAATCCATAATTTCTTATCTTCGCACCCGATGTACCTCAATCCAATTTTTTTCTTTGTTTGTACGTAATTCATGACATGATTAATATGCTTTTTTGTCTTGAAAATATCAAGTGAGGGCAATCTTAACTTTGTTGCTGCGGTAGTTTTACTTTGTTGAATATCCTTAAATTAGATAATGTCTGGTATCTCTTTATGATAAAACCAGATCATACAAATATTGTTGCAAGAAATGGTAAGAAATGATCCTATTTTCGAATTATCTAATTTCAGTATGAAATAAAATATGTGCTTGGATGCAGTAAAAGGATTTGTCCAACCCTAAAACCTGAATCCTTTAGTTAATAATCAACTTAGATTGTACAAATAGGAGTAGTTCTTTAGAGGGGAGAACAGCTACGCATGCAAAGCAAAGAAAAAAGAAAAAGAAAGAAAACAAAGAATACATCAACATATAATGCAATACATGATGTACATGTTGTGTCAATCATCTGATTGGTCATATTTTTGTATTCCTACTTTCAGAATGTACTTGATACTCTTATGAAATGCTATATTTCGGTATTCCTAATCTGACTTAGCTGTGGATCAACCAATACATAGGAAGGTGACGAAGACGTGGATGATAGCAAGGAGAGCAGGGACAGCAAGAGCCGCTACGTCCTCAGGAGGCTGCGGAATGGGGAAATCCCATACCGCAGCGGCCCCAACAGGCTCTACGGCGACATAGCCTGCCCCTTCTGCTGCGCAAGGATCAACAACAACTACAATAGCCTGATCATGCATGGCACCGGTATCGGCCGTGGTAATGGGAGGAACCGCAAGCCCCACGTCAGGGCTAAACATGCTGCCTTTGGTGCCTTCCTCAGGAAGTACGCGAAGGGGCATCTGCCGTTCTACCTCCCGAGGCCTCCTCTTCCGGCCAAGATGCCGAGGAACTGATGCGCTGCTTGGTTGTTGCTACTGGCCCACCCTACTTTAGACTGTTTTTATGTTATGGTTGTCGTGTGATACTTCTGCCCCACCGTACTGCTTGAACCTATGTGCCGGTTTATCTTTTGGGTTGCGACTATTTAGTATGCTATGTTTAAGTGTTCGGTACTACATTGCTCATTTCTGTTAATGCCCAACTTTCAATGCTACGTGCTTAGGTACATGCTAACAATAATAAACATGGATTTCTGAAGCAACAGTGGCAATTTTGTAAATGATAGGCACCTAATTAAGCGTCTACCCTGTACTAATAAGCGTCGTTGCTTCATTAAACTATGGTTTATCTTGTAAGCACCTACCCTAAGCGCATTGCGGTCAACATTGCCTAATACCTCCACTATGGTGATATATGGTACATGTTCTGTCTCTAACTGAAGATGCTAATGCTATATCTTCAACTGAATTTGGTATGTTTTGAAATAAAGACGTTCAAGTTATTTCTATGCACAGTTATAGCATTATAACTGAGCTTGTATTAATAGCTGCCAAAAGTAGAGCACACAAATGTTTGCCAATAGTACATACTGCCATTTGAAGCAAAACAAATGAGCATGCATTAGTTATTGCCAGAAATGTAGCATGCATAGGATTGCCAAAAGTACCTATTGCCACTTTTTGATATGCACTCAGGTTGTATAAGATATTGCCAAAAGTACATTATGCAAATGAATGGCACAATGACCTATTGGCAGTTCAAGCAAAAGAACTAAGCATGTATCCCTAATTGCCAAAAGTAGATAATGCTCATGATTGCCAAAAGTATGTACTGCAAAAGCAAAGAATGCTCTGTTGTGGTATGTTATCGTACCGTACTTTCGTACGCTCGGCAAATTTGATGGTCTTAGTTGGTGTTAGCAAGCCATCTTTCACCACCTCGTCGATGCACGCTTGATAAAGTAAGATAAACAAATCATAAATGACAAATGTATCATAAGTGCTAACTACAGTGCTACCCAGTACATACCTAAACTACCATTTGGTTGTCTTGAATGGACTCAATATAGCTTGTGATGGTTTGCGTGGTCGTCTTGATATCGAACCCACACGTTTAGCAATGGTCTTGCTATCAAATTTCAGTTTCAGCTCTTCAAGATTTTTTGTTTTTGTAGCTTGCACTTCATCGACAACCTTCCTCGGGCGTCCACATGATCTCCGCTTTTTTGGGGAGCTCGGGGTGTTGGGATCCTTTTGGGAGCTCGACTTGTCTATTTTGTTGCACTGAACAGTTCCGATAATTTCTTGGACGGTGTCTTCTAATCCTTAGGTTGCACTGCAACGTGGGCTTCATACGCCTCCTTCTGTACAGCGGACATCGGTGCATTCGTTAATATGATGACATATGTGAATAAAATAAAATATGCGTGCTTTTTCGCTAACCGTTATGGGGTACTTGTATGAATCGAGGCGAAGACCGTTGCAATTTGAACGCAGCACGCTTGAAACTATTTTCCAGCTGAAAATTTCTATCTATGACTAAATTTGATAAGCGGCACATATGTCAGCACAACGTTGAGGCGTAAGATATTCCAAAAATAAATATAGTGTTTGACAGACCTGCTCGAAATTCTCGGTAAAATCTTCACCGTTCCATGTCAACATGTACTTCAGTGTGAACATCGCACATGAATGCCTGCATTGTTTAGTTTAGCTTTTAGTAAACTTGGACGTGTCGGCGAGGAATAATTTAGGAGGTCGTACGTACCCGTCATTCTGTTGTGGTATGTCGTCATAGCGTACAACGTCCCACTCGATAAATTTGATGAGCTTGCCTGGTGTTACCAAGCCATCCTTCACTGCTTCCTCCATACAGGTCTGAATCAACTCCACCTAGCATAATACGAGTATTACAAAGGGTTACCGTGATTTGGGAGTTCATGTGCCATGCGATGGTAAAGAGGCAGCAACATAAAGCTTACAAGAGCAGTTCCCTTGGACTTGTCAAAATGATCTTTCAAGGAGTTTATGATTTGAATCTCTTCTTTGTCGAAATTAAACACCATTGCCATCCAGTGGTTATTATGCACATTCAACGGAATGTGCACCTGCTGTAAAGTCAAAGCGGACTCATTCCAAGGAATAATTTAGATATGGGTAACAATTATGGTTAGGGGGACCCCTGAAATATTTCATCTACACTATCTATTACGATATATGAAAGTGAGGAAAATGGGTACCTTCTGGAGTCCTACAAATTTATTTGCAACACGAGCAACCCACGCGCTACCATACCCCCTTGGAATAACCCCTTCTGATTATAAAAGCTTTCTGGTTTCATCGGGGAATATGACTGACGTAGTATCGTTCTGAACTCCGCTGATGTGAGCATACGCCATAATAACCTGCCAAATTTGTAATCATATAATGATGTACCAGTAGTTCAAATGGTTGATGTACAATGGAGTACAAGGGGCTTACATCACCGCAGATGTATTTTTTATTGTAAATTGGCTGAGTTGTTCCGCTCTTAGGGGAATGTCTCCGATTAGAGCTACTTCAACAGGGTCGTGTGTTCCCCGAATGAAAACTGCTGCCTCTTTGTCCTTTGCTGTGAGCACGTAATCATTATCAAATAGAGGCTTCATCGTTGTGATTTGAGGATCCTCCTTGTTCGGCAGGACGTGTCTGGCACTTGGTGTTGGAGTTGAAATACGTGGCGTGGATGCGTCGAACTTAGGAGTCGCCATGAAGGATTCACTGCGCACATTGACTTGTTCCTCCAATAAAAAAATAGTTAATTATAATTAGTTTGTTCATAGTACTTACATGGTGGGCCATAATTATTACCTCGACGCCTGTTTTCTGTGACGCGGATTGTCGACTGACTTTAGTTTGGTTTTTTAATTCCTGTAACAATTAAAACAATAATGAATACGGAGGAACATATTCATAACAATAAAAAAAATGCACAAAATGACATACCTTAAGTCCTTAAATTCCTCCTCGGCCATCGAGAGCCTAGGATTACTAGCAGGTTTACTCTTAAGGTCGATTAACTCTTCGCTCACGGTGAGGAATTTCGCGTCAAATCTGTGCTAAAATTCCATTAACTGTCTACCTATCTTCTTTTCTTGTTCAGCAAAACATGCATTCATGGCTGCAACTATCATTTCCACATGTGTAAACGAAATAACACCCTGTTCAGAACAAAGCAAAATGAATGAGTTTTGATGTGACCTTTTACTGCTCTTGGAAAATGAAAATTGTCTTTGTTGGGCTTACTTGTTGGCTACTCATATTTTAACCTTGTGATTGTGCTCGAGACGAATCACGTTCATCCACATGTATAAAAAATTTGCTTCGCTGATCATTTGTATTGTTGGCCTCTGGTTGTCGAGCACAAATTTCCATCACAACCTTTGAATCAGGTAGAATGAATCAGTAGTAGCAAATAAATAATCGGATATATACAAGGGTCAAATCTACAAACACACCAGTCCTTTATGAAGACCTCCTGTGTTGTAAGCTTCTATTCTTATTTTGCACGTGCATTCGTCCCATCGTGCGACCAATGGTGGGGGTATAGCAGAATACATCAATTTGCCAGAACGCACGTGCTCCCAGTACCAAATCTTCACAATAAATTACTTCATCAATATAGAGAGATATACAAAAGAACAACAATTGTAGAATGTTAACTAGTGATGTTGCACTAACCTGGAGCAGAGGTAGATTTCCCTGTAGAGATATTTGATCAAGATAGTTAAATTTGTATATGCACCTGAACAAGTGTTTCAGTGTGAAACTTCCCCAGTTCAATGTCCGAATGCTTTTAATATTCGCAACAAGTTTAAGATATTTTGCGTCGACATAAGATTGTGCTGTTGGTGCTAAAACTGTACCAATAGCGAACAGAATGACCCGCGCCAGGAAATCATTGTCCGGAGTTTTGGAACTTATGATCGCTGTCTCAAGTCAGCCAGAGAAATTGTCCCATTGTGTTGAAATGTGTTAAACAAATTTGGATCCGCTGTGCTTTGCAGCTTTTCATCAATATCCTCCCCTTCTATCGCAAGGCCAAATATATGGTGCACGTCTTCTGCGGTGACAGGAATGGGTGTTTTACCTATGGTAATGGACGCCGTCTCACTATCGAAGCTCTTTGCTACTCTTATCAACATCATGCGCCGGAGATTAAATTCATGCATCTTGGTTAGAACCCCAAGACCGGTATCGCTTATGATGGACTCTATGTGTTTTGGTGACAGCAATTTCATGGCTTTGGCAAACCTTAACGGTGAGCATGCTAACTTCATATGGGCGTCCTTCGCAAAGAGTTCCTGCAAAGTGGCATTAGATTTTAGCGAGTATGAAAGAAGTATGTGCACGTACAGTTTTCAAATGAAATGTCAACAACTACGTACCTCATCTGTCATTTCGGAGAAGTGTTTTTCTCCATTAGCAGGACTTTTAACAGTAGTTTCCATTTTACTGGCACCTATGGAATAGAAGCAAAAACGAGTGAATTAATTTGAGCTTAATGTTGAGAAATGTATAACAAAAATAAAATCTTATATGCAGGTATGGATGAGTTTTTAAAATAATATGAACTACATGTAACTATAAGCACACTACCGATTTTGGTCATGCATAACATTAGGACAGTTCAACTAGGGTTTAGGATTGCATAAACATACGACGTGTTATTTCATGGAAGAGATACCCTTGTTGTGGTATTACCTCTTCGGACGTTCGTGTAGTGTGGCAAGATTGATTACAAGATAATTATTAATAAGAGCTATGATCAGGTAATCTTGACGACTGAAATAACTTGTGGAAAACCTATTAGGGTTTTACTACTAGACATGCGTCTGAGAAAGATTAAAAAGAGCTATGATCACGTAACCTTCTGTCGGAGACGGTGGCGGCCCAATGCTCCAGGCGGATAGTGCGTCCCACACTAGATGGGGCACCCCACTAGATGTGGCTGTGTGGCGCTCGACGGCAGCAACAGGAGCGGTAGCGCGTTGACGCGAGTAGGAGGCGGCGACAACAACACTGCCGTCCGACCCCTCAGGTGACGTTCCCGGTGGGCGGTGGCCGGTGGCCGGTGGCTCCAATCTGATCTTGCAGTGGTCGTGGGAGGTGGTAGGGGGCCTGGATGCCGCGGGTGGTTATGAGGGAGGAGCTGTAATCGTGGGATTTCGGGAGATCTGGGCGGTGTGAGTTATGGGAGGTTGAAACATTAGCATCTAATGTTCCGAAGAAAAAAAACAAATATGTCGTTGAGAAAGGAATACATTTTTTAAGTGGTAAAATATGTTGTTTGTTCTAAAAATACCCGAAAACTGGCCGTACGTGACAAAACTTGCAAACTTTGCTGAAAAATTTTGAAACTTGAATATAGCCCAAAAATGGCCATGGCTTGAAACCCTACAAAGTTGGGTTGATTTCAGGTAGGTCAACAAACCAGCATGTGATTTCGGAGGGTGCCAGTCAAGGCCGGAAGGGCGTGTCTGGGGGCACCTCCATGTTTAGACCATCTACAAATGATCTCTACTATTTCCCGTGGAATCCCATGACCAATACAAGCTGCCATGCAAAATGCTTGTCAGTTTAGACAAGAATTCCATTTTCTTTATTTTTTTACCAAAAATGCTCGAAAAGTGGCCACACGTGAAAAAACTTGCAAACTTAGCTAAAAATGGTTCAAACTTGGCATCTATCCCTAACATGGCCCTGGATTGTAACCCTACAAAGTTGGGGGTCATTTAATATTGGCAATAAACCAACATGTGCTTTCGGAGGGTACAAGCCTAGCCCGGAAGGGCCCGTCTCGGGCCACCTCCTTCAATACACCATGTACATAGAATTCCAAGTTCTTTTCGTGCCATCCCATGACCAAATCAAGCATGCATGCACAGTGCTTTCAAGTTTACACATCATTTTCATGTTTTTATCATTTTTCGAAAGAAAAAACCTGTAAACATCTCCCAGAAGGTCTACCCCCCTAGACATCCATCGAAAGGGGTAGCACATGATGCCTTCAAGCTTCTTTGCCTTAGGGTGGACCTAATTGCCACACCATACCAAGTGGGAACATTGGTTCAAACTGGATTCCATCCATGGAGTCGATTCGGTACCACTAGTGGAAAACGGCCCATTTGTCCCGGTTCCAGAGGCCCATTAGCCCCGGTTCTGGAACCGGGACTAAAGGTTCGGGACTAAAGCCCAAAACCTTTAGTCCCGGTTCGCTTACGAACCGGGACAGAAGGGGCTCCACGTGGCCGCTGCGAGGAGCCCAGGCAGGAGGACCTTTAGTCCCGGTTGGTAACACCAACCGAGACCAAAAGGCCTCCACGCGTCAGCATTTGGCAGGAGCTGGGGTTTTTGTTTTTTTTAAAGGTGGGGGGGTTAGGGGGTTTTGGAGGGTTAATTTAGGGGTTTCATATTGTGTTAGCTAGCTAATAGAGAGAAGTGTCCTCTCTTTCTCCGTGCTTGGTCGACGCTAGCTACTATACGTATAGAGAGAAGTCGACACGCTAGCTAGTAAGAAAATGAAGGAACCATTAAGTACACAAGATCGTCATGAACATATACAGAGAGAAGTGATCGACCTCTCTTTCTCCGAGAGATTGGTCGAACAACAAGTTTTCGTATATCTATCTGACGCTACTAGCTACATATATACAATATAAGATCTCTTACGTACAATCCCTAACATCTAATGTCAAATTCCACATGGTATTCTCCGGCTTTATTTATGACGTGGTCAAGAAAGAATCCCGCCAATTCCACTTGAATTGCTCGTATGCGATCATGTGGTAGGAGTTCATCCCGCATCTGCCACAACTAATTTGAAGAAGGGGGTCAATACATATATATGAATGAAACTCAACACAAATGATGGTAATAAAATAAAATTGTGAATATTAGTGCTTATGCACTTTATATTATTTTTCAGAGTAGCCCCGCTTAGAGGTCGTCGCGTTGTAGATGAACGCGCAAACGTAGTATCCACAAAAATCATTCCTGGCTTCCTGCCACAAGCACTTTAAGAGAAATAGAGTTCAATCAAACTAATAATCACGCATTATAAATGGTATTGATGAAACTATAATCAATGGGAGATGCGCGGAACTAGCTCGTAGTACTTACTTTTGGGTGTGTAAATCGCAGCTCCCTCGACAGTGCCAGAACAATTCCGGTGAACTCTTTCCAAACCCTGCCAGACAAAGAAAATAATTAATTGATATCAGGAAATGAACAAAGTTGCCGATATGGTGCGATAATGATCGATTGAACTTACTTCTGGAGCATTTCAGTCATGTCCGCATACTCCTGGGGATCTTTTAGTCTCGAGTCTAAGACGGTTACTACTCCCCGCTCAAGCTTAATCTCTAGTAGAATAAAGTGGAACATGCGCACGCATGCATAACTCATCAATGACATTACTATAACCTTGAGTAATAAGGGAAACCGAATATGCACAAGACAGTAACACTCACTTGAAGTTGTAAGGAAAGAGTATTTTCTCTTTGTTTTGATTTTTAAGCAACGATTGTAGCAAGTTGTCCTTGGTTTCTGTGACATTCTTTTGAACCGTCCATTCATGTATGATATTTGGGTTAATGAACCCAATGTCATAGATTTGTGCTTTTCTGCATTCGATGATCTTCAATCTACATAATATAGTGAGGATAATTATATATACATGCAATGAAAGAGCTGAGCTATATATAGAGACTTAATTACAGAAGTAGTACTTACAAACAGTAGCAAGTCACGAGTGTTTTGTTGAGGGCCATTTGATTGTATAATTGGAATAACTCGTCAAATTCAACAGACAACTGATCCATTCCAACGAGGTCGTGCTCCTCTTTAATTCTCAGCGTCAAAGTATCCTTCCCAGACTCGCTGCAGGTTTTCATGTACCATTCATGGAATCTTCACATCATCGTTGTTAGAGGAGGATGATCAGGTTTGACGAGAGGCTGCCCGTACTGGTATCTGAATTCTTCCACCTCCATTATTTCAAACTCTACATCATCGCTCAGGTAATCAGCAGGATTGGTACCGGGCACCATCCTCGGCTGATTAGCGACGATATCGCTAGACACCTTGAGCGGGGGGCACGATTGGTTCGCCTGTTCGCCGAGCTGGGGAATTTTTTTCCCACTTCTTCATTCTGCTAACCTTGCATGCATGCAAGTACTTCCCGACTGCTCTGCTTCCTTATATGTCCTTTTAATATTGCGCTCATAGTTGGATTGCGGCAGAGACGGTGGTGGTCAATTCAGGGCATCGATAGTGCGCTTCAGTTTCATCGGATCTATCGTCTCCTTCGGAGGTGGAGGTTTTCGTGCAAAATGTTCATGCACTTCGACAGCACTGATTTCCGCGGTTTCCTCGTCGGTGCTCTCATATGGTAACTTTTCCAGAGGCTTGAGAGATGGACCGTATTTGACTTGCTTCCCGCCTCTGCTTGTACTGCTAGCCGCCGGAGCGGCGGCGGCTCTCTTCCACCGTTGCTGATGAGGCGAAGGAGGAGGCGGAGTGCTCCGACGCGCCGGAGGAGGCGGAGAAGGAGGCGGAGTGCCCTCATGTGCCGGAGGAGGAGGAGGAGGCGGAGGCGGAGTGCCCTGACTCGCCGTAGGAGGAGGAGGAGGCGATGGCATCCAGTTTGGAAGCTTGATGTACTCCTTCCGCCATAGACATGTAGTCCTCAGAGCATAACCCAGCTGATCCTCCCCTTCACCTGTAGGGTGGTTAAGCTCGAGCTCATCAAATCCCTCCATTACTTCATCCACTGTCACAACAGCATAGCCATATGGAATCGGACGGTAGTGAAAAGTTCCGTCAGGTTGAGGAGGTGCAACAGAGCTGACAGCCGCCTTCAAAGTGTGGTTCTGCCATTTCGTCATAAGCTGGCAATGTTGAGCCTCCGTGATAGTATCCACGAGGTAGCTAGGAGCCATGAAATCAGGCTGAACGAGCTCTGTGGAAGCCACGCTGCTTCTCCGCTGAGATGGTGGGGTAGCTTCTTCGGCAGGATCTTCGTGCCGCTGAGATGGTTGGCCGGTAGCTGCAAGTTCCTCTAGCTTTACTAGTCTTGCATTGAGCTTCTGCATTGAACTCAGCTCCGCTTTCCTCTTTCTCTCCCGGCTTCTGTAACCGCCTGCGCCAGCAAACCCAACCACCGACGGAACAGAGCCTGGTGTGCCTCATGTTCGTCCAGGGTGCTCAGGATTCCCAAGGGCCTCAGTCAGCTCGTCCTTCTCTCTGTCGATAATGAACGTCCCTTCCTGCGCTGCGGTGATATACTTCTGAAGCTTCTTGATGGGTATTTCAAGTTGCTCGTCCGTCCAACGGCACTACCCTGTTTCAGGGTCCAAAGTTCCCCCAACCCCGAAGAACCAAGTCCTTGAACGGTCTGGCCAGTTCAATGTCTGTGGTTCGGCCGGGCTTTGAGGTATCCACCTGACCCCGTGTGATGGTGATACAGCTTCTTTGCAGCATTTATCTTGTTTGTCTCTGACATTTTCTTACTCTTGTCCGATGTCTTGTAGGCCACAAATGCGGGCCAGTGATCTCTTATCTTCTGAAATCGGCCGGTGAATTCTAGAGTCTTCCCTTTATCGACAAACTTTGATTTCAAGTCATTCTTCCACCTCCTGAATAGATCTGCCATCTTCTTAAGAGCACACGCCTTGACCAGTGGCTCTATAGCTGGCTTATTCGGATCCGCCTCTGGCGGTAGGGTGAAATTTGCCTTCAGCGAGGTCCAAAGATCATCTTTCTGTCTATCGGTGACATAAGAAACTTCAGGGTCGTCGTCCTTAGGCTATTGCTTGATGCTGATCGGGATGCTGTCCCTAACAATAGCTCCGCACTGAGCAGAAAATGCGTCCTTGGTCCGCTTGGGTTCAATCGGTAGGCCATCGTCCGCAAGTGCTGTGATCGTGAACCTTTCATCCTGGCACAACCTTTTCTTCGGGCCTCGTCTCATTACCAAAGTTTGCCTCGATCCGGAGGGCTATAAAAGAAGAAATAAGATTTAATATATGTACATACCAAAACAATTAATGCATCAATTAGCTAAGTAGCATAGGCTTAATTAATATATATACCTCACCGGACTTTGCAATAGCTCTCTCCTTCGTTCGATCACCGGAGCCGTCATCATGGTCTCCTTCTTCCTCCGGCATTCGGTCACCGGAGCCATCATGATCATGTCCTTCCTCCTCCATTGTTCGATCACCGGAGCCGTCATCCTCTCCTTCCTGACCATCGGTGTCGTTGAGAAACGACAAGACATCACCTCCGTCGAGGATTATGTCCCCCAACAACTGTTCTTGTTCCAAGTCCCTTTGCTCCATAGTTTCTGCAAATATTACAACATGGCAATTAATATACAAACATGAGAGATGGATATATTAGTGGCAAACATAGACCTAGCTAGCTAATCACAACAAGGAATCATATTAGTGGCGTCAACGCTTCTACGGTTTGGGGTGGCCTTGACAACACTTCTAGGGTTTGGGGTGGCCTCGACAATGCTCTTTTAACTTGGTAAATTTGGGTGGCCTCGACGCTTCTAGGGGTTGGGGTGGCCTCGGCAATGCTTCTAGGGTTTGGTCAGGCGACAGGGGGGATTCTATTAACCTTTAAGGGATTTAACAAAATGGCGCCATTCTGGATGTGCAAAAAATGGTCCATATTTCTCCTGATCTCATCTACCCTTCTATATGTCACGTTGTCTAGTGTCAAAGGATTCAAGAAAACCATGGCTTCATCATTAGCCGGAAGTAACAGGCGCATAATGGTACGAAGCTCTCCAAAATTGTTTTGGAACGGAGTCCCGGATAGGATAATTAGTTTTTTGGTACGAAGTTCAGCAAGAGGCTTCCGAATATTGCTATTTGGAAGGCCTTTGCTGAAACTCGTACCAAAAAGCGAATTATTCTATCCGGAACTCCGTTCCAAAACAACTTTGAAGAGCTTCGTAGCATCATACGCCTATTACTTCCGGCTAATAATGAAGCCATGGATTTCTTCAATACTTTGACAGACAACGTGACATATAGAAGAATATATATATATATGAGTTCAGAAAAATTTTGGATCAACTTGTGCACTTCCATAATGGGGACATTCTTGATAAATCTATGGCAAAAGTAAAACTTTGACATATGATCAAATATTGTTGCATATGTCAAAATTCAAACTTTAACATATGATCAAACTTTGACATATGATCAAATGTTGCATATGTCAAAATTCAAACTTTGACATATGATCAAACTTTGATATATGATCAAATGTTGCATATGCCAAAATTCAAACTTTGACATATGATCAAACTTTGATATATGTCCACCGTGATATAAAATGATACATAGACTTGTTCGGGCGAGAGGGGGTTGATCGACGTCCCCCCTCATGTCGAAGTTACCAGAGTTTTCTTCTAGTGGTTTGGGTGGCCTCGAGAGTTTGTCGGGTAGGGGCAGGAGGGGGTAGGAGATCAACAACGCTTTTTTTCTAGGGTTTGGGTGGCCTCGAGAGTTGGTCACCCGGTATATCGAGAGAGGGGTGAACATTTTACCTTATTAACTTAGAAAAAAAATGTTATCAGGGAAGGGGTATATCGACCCCCCCCCTCATGTCGAAGTTATCGGGGAGGGGGTATATCGACAACGACATACATACATGAAAAAAAATGATATCCATCTATACATACATAGCCACATACATATATACATGAAAAAAAAATGCTATGAAAAAAAATACATATATGAAAAAAAAATGCTATGAACAAAAAAATTAATACACATATGAACAAAAAAAATACATATATGAACAAAAAAAATGCTATGAACAAAAAAATTAATACATATATATATGAACATCCATACATACATATAGCCACATACATACATATAAACATTATATATATATGAACCAAAAATTCATCATATAAAAAATGAACAAAAAAACGGGCGGCGGCGGCTCACAGCGGGGGTGGCCGGCGAGGGCGACGGCGGGGGTGGCGAGGGCGTTGGCGATGACGACGGTGGCGGCGGGCCGGGGCAGGGGCGTGGCCGGGCGCGCTCGGGGGCGGCGCGCGATGGAGCCGGCGACGACGGCGATGGTGTGGGCGGGCCGGGGCGCAGGGGCGCGGCCGGGCGCGCTCGGGGGCGGCGGACGGCGACGGCGTGGGCGGCGGACGGCGTCGGCGTGGGTTCGGGGGCGAGGCAGGGGCACAGGCGACGGCGACGGCGTCGGGGCAGCCTAGTGGCGTCAAGGAGGTCGGCGTCGTCGGGGGCAACTGCGAGATGAAAATGAAAATTTTCGTAAGTGTTAGTTATATACCCAACCCTTTGGTCCCGGTTGGTGGCTCAAACCGGGACCAATGCCCCCCTTTGGTCCCGGTTCGTGCCAACAACCGGGACCAAAGGTCTCTTTTCAGTAGCCCAAAGGGCGGGAAGCAGAGACCTTTGGTCCCGGTTTGTGGCACGAACCGGGACCAAAGGTGGGCATTGGTCCCGGTTGGTGCCACGAACCGGGACCAAAGGGGTGCATTGGTCCCGGTTCATGGCACGAACCGGGACCAATGGCCTTGTGCTGTAACTGGCGCGGTGCGGTGGGATGTTTAGTCCCACCTCGCTAGCTGAGACGCGTCGAGTGTTGTTTATAAGCTCTGCCCCACCCTCTCTCTCGAACTCCTCTGAACTACAGGCCTATGGGCCTAATCTCACACTGTTATGCCTGTGGGCCTACTGGGCCTGCTGCGGGCCTGAATCCTGGCCCAACTAGCTGGGTTTCTGGTCATATTCAGGCCGTGGTGGCCCAGTAGGCGGCATTTTTTTTCTATATTTTTGTTTTCTTTTTTGCTTTATTTTTTTTGTTTCTACTTACAGCTAAATACTTATCGTTTTTCAGTGATTCTTTTTGCTTTTAGGTCACAAAAATTATAAACTTTCTGTTAGTGCCATTAGTTTTCAAATTTGAATAGTTTAAATTTGAATTCTTTTAAATTTGTGTGAATCACTAGTTTGTGAATCTTTACTATAAAAATAGATTTTTGATTGATTCTTGTCCTACTATTTATTATTACTGTGTTTTATCATTATATTCATTTGGTAATTTTTAGGTTTTTTAAATGTCTGTTTTAATCAAAAACAGATTTTGTTATTTTAGTTTGCAATTAAAGTTTCTAACAAAAAATTTCTTTCTAAAAATTCTTTTTGCTATTAATGTTTTGAACGGAAAATACTTTGATAATTTTAGTTGCATAAATTTTATATAATTTTAGTTTCAAAAATACTAGAGGTTTATAAAAGCTTTTTAGTTGATTTCTTTTGCTATTAGAGTTTTATAAAAGCTTTTTAGTTGATTCTTTTTGCTATTGAAGAATATTATAATTTTGTTTTAGTTGATCATAATAGAATATTTTAATTGATTCTTTTTAGTTCATTCTTTTTGCTATTAGTTCATTCTTTTTGCTATTAGTTCATTCTTTGAGCTAAATGACCCTGAAATTGAAAAGCACTACAAATGAACTCTGAAAAGGTTGAAAGTTGGCATGGTATCATCATTTCACCGACATAGCATGTGCTAAAAAGTTGAGAGGGTTACGGCAAAAACTGGATGCACTTCGTGTATAAAATGGACAATCTCTTTCGAAGAATCAGGGTTTCGGACAAAAACTCATTTGTTACAAAGGGATTTCATTTTTTTTGAACTTATTTGAACTCCAGACTTTTTGTGTGTTCAAAATGCACCATTCAAAGCCACATCATAAATTTTCAACCTTTTCTGACTTCATTTGGTATTTTTCGTGCATTTACTGATTTTTTTGAGCTAAATGACCCTGAAATTGAAAAGCACTGCAAATGAACTCTGAAAAGGTTGAAAGTTGGCATGGTATCATCATTTCACCCACATAGCATGTTATAAAAAAGTTGAGAGGGTTACGGCAAAAAGTGGATGCACTTCGTGTACAAAACGGACAATCTCTTTCGAAGTATCAGGGTTTCGGACGGAAACTCATCTGTTACAAAGGTATTTCATTTTTTTGAACTTATTTGAACTCCAGACTTTTTGTGTGTTCAAAATGAACCATTCAAAGCCACATCATCAATTTTCAACCCTTTCTGACTTCATCTGGTATTTTTCTTGCATTTACTGATTTTTTAAAGCTAAATGACCCTGAAATTGAAAAGCACTACAAATGAACTCTGAAAAGGTTGAAAGTTGGCATTGTATCATCATTTCACCCACATAGCATGTTATAAAAAGTTGAGAAGGTTAAGGCAAAAACTGGATGCACTTCGTGTACAAAACAGACAATCTCTTTCGAAGTATCAGGGTTTGATACGAAAACTCATCTGTTACAAAAGGCATTTCATTTCTTCACATGTAACTGTAGTGATATTCTAGATCAAAGGCATCATCATAATAGTTTTGGAGAGAAAGTCTTCACTTTCTCTTCGCTTGTGTCCTTTGCTTATTGCGTTGTAACCATGGATAATCTTCATCGTTTAACTGGGTGCTTGGGTCAGCCTTGACTTTGAAGGGAGGAATTTCATGAAACTTTTCATAATCTTCAGACATATCTGTCTTGCCCTCCAATCCCACGATGTCTCTTTTTCCTGAAAGAACTATGTGGCGCTTTGGCTCATCGTATGATGTATTCGCTTCCTTATCTTTTCTTTTTCTCGGTTTGGTAGACATGTCCTTCACATAGAAAACCTGCGCCACATCATTGGCTAGGACGAATGGTTCGTCTGTGTACCCAAGATTGTTGAGATCCACTTTTGTCATTCCGTACTGTGGGTCTACCTGTACCCCGCCTCCTGACAGATTGACCCATTTGCACTGAAACAAAGGGACCTTAAAATCATGTCCATAGTCAAGTTCCCATATGTCCACTATGTAACCATAATATGTATCCTTTCCCCTCTTGGTTGCTGCATCAAAGCAGACACCGCTGTTTTGGTTGGTGCTCTTTTGATCTTGGGCGATCGTGTAAAATGTATTCCCATTTATCTCGTACCCTTTGTAAGTCAATACAGTCGAAGATGGTCCCCTGGCCAACTAGGACAGCTCATCAGAAACAGTGTTGTCACGCATGAGACGTGTTTGCAACAACCTGTCGAAAGTCCTGATGTGTTCACATGTAATCCAGTCGTCACACTACTCCGGGTGTTTGGAGCGCAGAATATTCTTGTGTTCATCGACATACGGGGTCACCAAGGTAGAATTCTGTAGAACTTTGTAGTGTGCTTGAGACCAAGAATGCCCGTCCCGACATATTATTGAGTCCGCTCCTAGCGTGCCTTTTCCAGTCAGTCTCCCCTCATACCGCGATTGAGGGAGACCAATCTTCTTAAGGTCAGGAATGAAGTCAACACAAAACCCAATGACATCCTCTGTTTGATGCCCATGGAGATGCTTCCTTCTGGCCTAGCGTGGTTACGAACATATTTCTTTAGGACTCCCATGAACCTCTCAAAGGGGAACCTATTCTGTAGAAATACAGGGCCCAGAACGACAATCTCGTCGACTAGATGAACTAGGACGTGCGTCATGATATTGAAGAAGGATGGTGGGAACACCAGCTCGAAACTAACAAGACATTGAGCCACATCACTCCTTAACCTTGGTAGGATTTCTTGATCGATCGCCTTCTGAGAGATTGCATTGAGGAATGCACATAGCTTCACAATGGCTAATCGAACGTTTTCCGGTAGAAGCCCCCTCAATGCAACCGGAAGCAGTTGCGTCATAATCACGTGGCAGTCATGAGACTTTAGGTTCTAGAACTTTTTCTCTGGGATATTTATTATTCCCTTTATATTGGACGAGAAGCCGGACGGGACCTTCATACTAAGCAGGCATTCAAAGAAGATTTCCTTCTCTTCTTTGGTAAGAGCATAGCTGGCAGGACCTTCATACTGCTTTGGAGGCATGCCGTCTTTTTCGTGCACACGTTGCGGGTCCTCCCGTGCCTCCGGTGCATCTTTTGTCTTCCCATACACGCCCAAGAAGCCTAGCAGGTTCACGCAAAGATTCTTCGTCACGTGCATCACGTAGATTGCAGAGCGGACCTCTAGGTCTTTCCAATAGGGTAGGTCCCAAAATATAGATTTCTTCTTCCACATGGGTGCGCGTCCCTCAACGTCATTCGGAACAGATAGTCCACCGGGACCCTTTCCAAAGATTACTTGTAAATCATTGACCATAGCAAGTATGTGATCACCAGTACGGACGACGGGCTTCTTCCGGTGATCTACCTCGCCTTTGAAATGCTTGCCTTTCTTTCGACATTGATGGTTGGTTGGAAGAAATCGATGATGCCCCAGGTACACAATCTTCCTGCATTTGTCCAAATATAAAATTTCGGTGTCATCTAAACAGTTCGTGCATGCGTGGTATCCCTTGTTTGTCTGTCCTGAAAGGTTACTGAGAGTAGGCCAATCATTGATGGTTACAAACAGCAACGCATGTAGGTCAAATTCCTGCTGTTTGTGCTCATCCCACACACGTACACTGTTTCCATTCCAAAGCTGTAAAAGTTCTTCAACTAATGGCCTTAGGTAAACATCAATGTCGTTGCCGAGTTGCTTAGGGCCTAGGATGAGAACTGGCATCGTAATGAACTTCCACTTCATGCACATCCAAGGAGGAAGGTTATAGATACATAGAGTCATGGGCTAGGTGCTATGATTGCTGCTCTACTCCCCAAAAGGATTAATGCCATCCGCGCTTAAACCAAACCATACGTTCCCTGCGTCACCTGCAAAGTCCCCCCACTTTCTCTCAATTTTTCTACACTGTGACCCGTCAGCTGGTGCTCTCAACTTCCCATCTTTCTTACGGTCCTCTTTGTGCCATCGCATCAACTTGGCATGCTCTTTGTTGCTGAACAGACGTTTCAACCGTGGTATTATAGGAGCATACCACATCAACTTGGCAAGAACCCTCTTCCTGGGGCGCTCGGCGTCAACATCTCCAGGGTCATCTCATCTGATGTTATACCGCAATGCACCGCATACCGGGCATTCGTTCAAATCCTCGTACGCACCGCGGTAGAGGGTGCAGTCATTAGGGCATGCATGTATCTTCTGCACCTCCAATCCTAGAGGGCATACAACCTTCTTTGTTGCGTACGTACTGTTGGGCAATTCGTTATCCTTTGGAAGCTTCTTCTTCAATATTTTCAGTAGCTTCTCAAATCCGTTGTCAGGTACACCATTCTCTGCCTTCCACTGCAGCAATTCCAGTGTGGTCCCGAGCTTTGTGTTTCCATCTTCGCAATTGGGGTACAACCCTTTTTTGTGATCCTCTAACATGCGATCGAACTTCAACTTCTCCTTTTCACTTTCGCACTGTCTCTTTGCATCATAAATGACCCGGCGAAGATCATCATCGGGCACATCGTCTAGTTCCTCTTGATTTTCAGCTTCCCCCGTTGCAGCATCACCGTATTCAGGGGGCACATAGTTGTCATCATCCTCTTCTTCTTCGCTGTCTTCCATCATAACCCCTCTTTCTCCGTGCTTGGTCCAAACATTATAGTGTGGCATGAAACCCTTATAAAGCAGGTGGGTGTGAAGGGTTTTCGAGTTAGAGTAAGACTTTGTATTCCCACATATAGGGCATGGACAACACATAAAACCATTCTGCTTGTTTGCCTCAGCCACTTCGAGAAAATTATGCACGCCCTTAATGTACTCGGAGGTGCGTCTGTCACCGTACATCCATTGCCGGTTCATCTGCGTGCATTATATATAATTAAGTGTGTCAAAAACCATTACAGAACATCATGAATAGATAAGTGACCAAATTAATAGAAGTTCATCATCACATTAAAACCAAAGTACATACATAGTTCTCATTGAACAACATATAGCTCTCCAGAGCATCTAATTAAACCATACATTGAAACTATCTAAAACATTTCAATGCAACAACAAATGCGATCATAATCGCAACTAAGGTAACAATTGATCCAACGGCATAATGATACCAAGCCTCAGTATGAATGGCATATTTTCTATACTTTCTAATCTTCAAGCGCATTGCATCCATCTTGATCTTGTGATCATCGACGACATCCGCAACATGCAACTCCAATATCATCTTCTCCTCCTCAATTTTTGTCAATTTTTCCTTCAAGTAATTGTTTTCTTCTTCAACTAAATTTAACCTCTTGACAATAGGGTCGGTTGGAATTTCCGGTTCACATACCTCCTAGATAAAAAAATCTATGTCACGTTGGTCGGCATAATTGTCATAAACAATAAATAAAACTAATAGTTATAAAAGATAATATATATACCACATCCGAATCATAGACAGGACGAGGCCGACGGAGGCGGATACCAAAACCATCGCACTATATAATAACAAACAATAATAAAAGTAAGAAAATTACACAAGTATCTATCTAAATCATACAAGTAAGAACTTTTTTCTTTTAGAAAGAAGATAAGAACAAGAGGCTCACCACGGTGGTGCCGGCGACGAGATTGGCGCGGGCGATCGACTGAGGTGAGGATGGGGACGGGACAGGACGGACCGCCAAACCTAGACAAATCTTGAGGAAAATGGAGCTTGGACAACGAGCTTCGAGAGAAGAAAGCTTAAGTGTGGCTCGGGCATTTCATCGAACACCTCATGTGCATAGGAGGTGAGCTAGAGCACCACAAAGGTCTCCCACGGCCGGCCAAAAAAATGGAGCACTCCACTGCTCTGCTCATGGGGTATATATAGGCATCTCTTTGGTCCCGGTTTGTGGCTAGAACCGGGACTAAAGGACCCCATTTGGTCCCGGTTCCAGCCACCAACCGGGACCAATGGTTGTGGGCCAGGAGCGAGGCCCATTGGTCCCGGTTCATGTCTGGAACCGGGACCAATGGGGCCAGACGAACCGGGACCAATGGCCCCTGAGGCCCGGCCGGCCCCCTGGCCTCACGAACCGGGACTGATGCCCCCATTGGTCCCGGTTTGTGAGTGAACCGGGATTAATGCCCTTACCCGGCCTGGACCAAAGCCCTGTTTTCTACTAGTGTACACCCACTGCCTCCGTCCAGAACCTTCGTGCTACACTGTCGAATGTACGAACAAAGTAGATCATGCTTCATGTGTAATGAACCCAACTTATGACATGCAATGGAAAATGTTACATTATAGGCAACATTGAACGATTTTCAGCAAAATTTGCAAGTTTTGGCAATTGCAGCCATTTTTCGGGCATTTATGACCAAAATTTTTGAAGAAAATGGAAAATCTAGTAGAAACTTACAACCAGTGTGCATGCATGCTTCATTTGGTCATGGGAGGCCATGAAATAAAGTTGACATAATTTGAAGATGGTGTGAACATGGAGGTTCCCCGACACGCGCCCTTCCAGCCGAGACTGGCACCCTCTAAGAGCAGATGCTACTATCCTGACCTGTCTGAAATCAACCCAACTTTTTGGGTTAACTATTCAAGGCCATGTTAGGCCTCCATGCCATGTTTTGTCACGTGCGGCCAGTTTTCGAGTATTTTCGTCTAGAAAAATTACCGTACATCGTAAATTTTGTGTAAACTGAATAGTATTTTTGCATGCTTGCTTGATTTTTTCATGAAATGCACTTCAAAATCTTGGGGGAATTTCACATATTTCATGTTGTACTTGATTCACAAAGTGAACAGTGTAGCTCGAAGGTTCTAGACGGGAGCAGGTGATGTACCTGAGCTTTTATACGACACGGAATCTGGTGTAGGCAAATGATCCAACTAGGCTTGGTGTGTCAACTAGGTCCACCATAAGACAAACAAAGTGTAATGCATCATGTGCCACCTACTTTCGATGGGTGGCTAGGGGGGTACACCATGCAGGCGATGTTTCTTTTTCGCTTCGAAATTGCAAAAGGATTATAAATGTTGGCCAAATTAAAAACCATTGTGAATGCATTCTTGATTTTCTCATGGGAGATCATGAAATAAAGTTGGCATCATTTGTGGATATTGTAAACACGGAGGTGCTCCAATACGTGCCCTTCCTTGGGCTAACATGGCATCCTCTGAGAGGACACATGCTGGTTTCTTGACCTTTCTTAAATCAACACAAATTTTTGGGGTAACAACTTATGGTCATGTTAGTCCTCCATGCCAAGTTTGAAGCATTGTAAGTAAAGTTTGCAACTAATGTCACGTGGGGCCAATTTTCGGGCATTTTCGATAAAAAAATTCCCAATACATGGAAAAGTTGTCGAAACTGAGAACCATTTTTGCATGTTTGCTTGATTTGCTCATGGGAGGCCATGAAAAAAGTTGGAGTCATTTGTATGTGGTGTTAACATGGAGGTGCTCCCAGACTCACCCTTCCGGGCTAGCCTGGCACCCTCCGAAAATACTCGATGGTTTCTTCACATATCTTAAGTCAACCCAACATTTTTGGGGTGACAATTCAAGGCCATTGTAGGCCTCCATGCCTAGTTTGAACCATTTTCGGCAATGATTGCAAGTGTTGCCACGTGCGGCCACGTTCGGGCATTTTTGTATGAAAAACTTCTAGAAAATGAAAAACTTCGCTAAACTGAAAACCATTTTGCATGCTTGCTTGCATTGGTCATGGCATGTAGTGTTGTGAAACATGTTTGGAAAGTGGACAAGGCCAAATTTGGAATTATATATCGTTCATACTTGTTTGGAACCAAAAACCTAGTTCAGCCCTTATGAAATGTATTTTTTATCACAAAATAATTTTTTTTTAATCTTGCTGATATGGGTGCCCTGCTGATATATGTTAAAAGATCCCATAACTCACGCACGCCACCTCTCCTGAAATCATGTGATTGCACCGCCTCCCTCATAACCACCCGTGTCATCAGGGCCTCCTACCACCGCCACGTCCGCTCCAATATAAGATCGAAGATGCCGGGCTTACGCGCATTTTTGAAATCTCCGGCCACCGCCGCCGCCATCGTCAGCTGAGGGGTCGAAAGTGACTGCTCTCTTCGCCGCCTCCTCCTCACGTCCCTCTCTCGAGCGAAAATGGTTAAGGAGATTAGCGCGGTATGTATTTGCACTATAGAATCTGTCAGATCTGAATTCAACTGTTAGCACTAATCTTTAAGACTGTACTGGTAATGTAATTCATCTCGATTCGCAGTGTGGCATTTGTTTGGACACAAAGGGTTTGTGCCCCGGTGAGCATCGGATGAGGGAGTTTTGTACTGTCACCCTGCACGAAGGATTTGCAAACAAGACAGTAAGATCCAGTCTGACATGTCTCGTAGCAAATATCATGATAAATTTAGTAGTCCGTCCGATCCAAAATTAATGTGTTAGATTCATGTAGATACGCATGTATCTAGGCATGTTTTCTTGATAGATAGAACCGTATGTACAATTCTTTGTCCACAAATTTTTAGACGGAGGCAGTAATATTGAACGAATATTGTACACGGACCCATTGTACTCGGTCAGTTGTTTGTAATGTTTACTGCAAAAAGAGTTATATTGCATGTTGATTTCTTAGATGATCAAATGGTTTTGTGTACGTGCATGTAAATTTAAATCTTCTATGTGGTTATATGATATTACTGTTAAGAACTAGTGAACTACTATGCTAGTCATCTATGATTGGACAAACTCTTTAGATTAACAGGCAGTTTATATTTATTAACAATCGTACATATGCTACTTGGGTAATCCCCTGCTACAGCAGATACAGTTTCATGCAGAAATTCAGAGTGCCCTTGGGAAAATATGGGAACTTTGAAGCAAGTTTCAGTACCAATGAGGGGTTTGAATTCCCATGTGAGATTACCAACGAAAATGAGTTGCCATACATTTCTGGAGATTCTTGGAAGGAATTTGTTAGAGTTTACATGCTATATGTGGGTCAGGAGATTACATTCAGTACTGACAACTCAGAAGTACCAAGTAGCATTGTGTCAACTGGGAATTTGCCTATCGTACATCCAAGTAAAATACCTTTTTGCTCATGCAAGTTTTATTACTCTAACTTTATCATATACCATATATTATAAATTAAATTGTATGTGCTATAATATTGTAGCATACTACCAATTGTCCAATGAGAAAAGAGATATTATTGACAATGTCGCTGTAACTAAGGGTACAAACTTCAACTGGAGAATGATGGAGTATGTCATACGCCAAGTGATGAACCTTGACAAGTTAGCGGAGCGTCATGATGCTGGAAACTATGATCAAGGAAGAGCATATGGATTCCTCCATACCTTGACATGGTCATATTGCAACAAGAACTTCTCGGTAACCATCTTTCTGTTCTTCCTTTATTTTGTGTCATTTGAGTATGTTTTTAGCTTTGTTCCGAATTAATTGTTCTTCCTTTACTACATAACAATAAGTTGTGATGTTTTGATGTAACAAATATGTTGTTCAAACAGAAACTGCCTCATCGTGATGTCCCCAAAGACATGGATGAATATGGTGCCATAACCATTGTTTGTCATCCACACACTACTGTGTCAAGTACATACACAATTTTTGATATTGATGGTCGTGTCTGCGTCAACAAATGGAATGAGTTCATGAAGAAGGAAAAAGTCTTGCTGTTAGGACACAAGGTGCTGATGTTGCTGTACCTGGGAGATCATGGGATTTATCTGTTTGTTTCCCATGTTCCTGATGTGCCTCTCAAGTAGTTTTGGCAAAACGTAGTGTGCGGAAATAAATTAAGGAATTTTTAAGTCATTGCTGTAATGAGGTAATTTATTTTTATTTCATGGTACTCTTGAGTTCGTGCACAACATAGTGGGCAAGACTTTAAATTGTTGTTTACGTTTTTCCATTTGATTGGCTTCATTGGAACTCGGTTTATTCATTCTTATTTAGCAATTTTAACATGCTCCATCTTACCACCTGTTTTCACATAATAGTTAAGAAGGTAAGAATTAATCAAAACAACTATTTAATGCAATCATCGTGTCAGATTTATTTATTACTCTTACCTGTCATGTTAAAAGAGGGGGGGTGCAAGAGGTAGCATGTTAGAACACCTCTTTTTATTAAGCTGTTATTACATGTGACCATGATAATCGCCTCGATACGATCACAAATAGATTATTTCTTCACAATCAACATCACATACAACACACACAACACCATTACACTAGCCGTCAACAGCTTCAGCATGAAAACAATTTGTCTCCCTAGTCCTAACATCGTATAAGCTTGGTGCTTCATAATGGTTGGCACATTGCTCTGACTGTAATTTGTCCTGCCTCCAATGTTGCCACTCTTGGTACATGCATTCTTTCCCCACTGTTTTTTTGCCCGTTGTAGCTCTTCCCTTCTATCATGTGCCTCAGCAATTGCATCAACGGCATAAGCACCAACAAGGACACTTGTACCAACAAGATGATCCACGTACTCTAGTTCCCAGCGCCAGAAATCACATGATTCCTATGAATCAAGTGAACACAAATCAAACCAGCACTAATGAAACACTAGAAAAAATTACTCATGCAGTAAATTTCAACACAAAGTATGAGGAGATTGTACATTGTGGTGCTTGCACTTGTAGAACACCCAGCCATCATGCTCTTCGGTAGTGGAGAGATAGAATCTCACCGTTTCGTCATAGTCAGGGCAAGGGATCAGGGGCACATCAACTAATCGGCCCCTCAGCGCACACCTATTCGAGCTCGACGATGACATGGTTGATTTGGTGTCAGGCGAGGGCGGCAATGACAGACGGTGGCCCTAATCTATTTGGGTAAGAGAAGAACTAGGGATGTTTATTGTTAAAAATATTCGCTCGTCCACTGGGCCAACAAACCCTAACACCAGCACCAGAGGATCGTGCTCCCTCTAAATAGGCTAACTAACAAATCTTCGCACCGACTAACTGACCCTAAAATCATGGACAGATACCGTTCCATCCATGTGCCCTCCCATCGTACCGCATATCCCTCCCATCACGGATATGTACCCGTCCATCATACCGCATATCCCTCCCATCTTTTTTTTTCGCATATCGCTCCTACCTTAACCGGCCAATCAAATTTTGGTCTCTTGAGGTAGCCGTCGCCGGGAGTCGCGCCATCGCTCTGCAGACGCCCACGCCGACGCCGGAGTAAAAAGAAAAAGGTCTCATCATCCACATCTCCTCCCATCTCTTGAAACGTTCATACTTTTTTCCTTTGATTGGACCAAGAAGGCAGTTGTGATGAGATTAGAGATGCCATATTGTGTGCAAGATCTTTGGTATTTGTTCCTGGGGGATTAGTTTTTCATCGAAGGTACTCTTTTCATGCAAGATTGTGTGTGGTTGTCTTTACTTGGAGTAAAGGCCGTTATGAAATTATATGTGATTGCAAGTTCACACTAGTTGATAATATGATCTGGTTACAGATATATTATCTCGGTAGAGCTAATTTTCTAGCCGTTTAAGCTATACTGATTACTATGAATGATTTGCATGAGGTTGGAGTGAAGAATTTTATGCAAGAGCTTTGCGATTGGTTGTTAGGTGTACTTGATCATACGATTTGGTTCTGGATATATTTTGTTTAGTCCGTGGAGTTACTTTACTAGAACTTTAGGCTATGTTGCATTAGTAGGAATGATTTGGATGATGTTTGATTTAGCCACTTAGATGTGCCGTACACAGACTTGTTCTCGATACTATAGTAAAGGAGGTACTGTTGAAGGAGTTGCTGGATTATTAGGACTGATTTGGATGAGGTTGTTCCTAGCAAATTAGGAATACGAATTTTAGGAGATTAGAGCTTTTGCTGGAAATTCAGCACTTAGTTTGTCTCACATACCACGCTATTCTATATTACGAGGTATTTAAATAGTCATATGTTTTAGTGAGAATCGGTATATTTTGACAATCTGGATCTCATTAATTGCATTCTACTGTCTGGTGTTGTAGGCACCATAGATTCACACGTGCATGACAACCGTGCGGAGTACGACAGGTTGTTGCGTGAAGCCCGCCGGGAGATCGACGCGAAGGTCCAACACGAACGTGATGAGATGGACAGGACACTCAAAACAAGAACGTGCGTATGTCGACAGGATGCTTAAAGATGAGCGTGCTGATATGTCTCAAAAGATTAAGCAGATGTGTGAAGATATGGAAAAAAAGTTTCAGTAGGACCGCGAGGACATGGAAAAGAAATTCCAGCTTGCGTACAAGGAGATGCAGCTTACATTGCAAAAGGAGCGGGAGGTTGTCGACGGCCTTATAAAGACAGAGTGTGTCAACATGGACGCCAATGTGTTGCAGGCACGTGCCAATATGGACATTAGGCTGCAACAGGAGCGGAAGGACATGGACTACAAGGCTATGGTGGAGCAGGTCATGATGGAAGGAAAGATTCTAGAAGACCTTGTGATGTCACAGTCCCACGTTCAATGCCACGGCAGTCGACCGCAAGAGCATGTCTTCACTTCTCGCCCTGTGAGTACCTTGCAACTATGCTATTCAGTCACGAACGAGATTTTGTATGAATAGTTTTTATTTGTGGGTAACTTTGTGTAAGCTATTCATATGCAGGCCAAGCAGCATAACGCGGCACAGTCCCCAAACACTAAAGGCCTAGCGATGCCGGTGTCACCCGTTGAATGCTACAGTACTCCACTCGAAGAACATGTCTTCAATTCTCCCCCTGTAAGTACCTCGCACCCATGGTAAACATTCACATCCAACATTTTGTATGACCATTTTTAATTTGTGTGTAACTCTCTGTCGGTGATTCATACGTAGGTTAAGCATCCAGAGACGGAACAATCCCGAATCTCCATAGATGAAGATTCCATCCCATATAATAAGGTAACTTTGTCGCGATGTTGCTACGCACATCCAAAATTATGTATGGCACTTTGGTGATTGCAATGCATTAAATCTGACGTGAGATACTCGTATGTAGGTGCTGTTAATGGAATTTTTCATTCATAGGGATTATGAGCTTTCGCATGTCCCGTCAGGATACTATGAGGGAAGACCCATCGAGATGAGATTGTTTAGACCCGGCATATTGGACTACGCTTTTCTCATGAAAGAAATGGCTGGATTTGGTTATAAAAAGGATTCAGATTTGTACCACTTCTTACCTGAGTATGCGTGCAAACTACCAGAAGGAATGTTCCTCATTTCAGGACCAGGTCATTTTGCAAAGATGATTTCCCTTCTGAACGGCAGCAAGACATGTCATTTGTATTTGGTGTACAATCGTCCACCGAAAGATTATTATGAGTGTTCGGACATGGATTCAGACGTTCCTATTCTTCATGTTACATCAATTTTACGGCTTCATCATCTTTAAGTTTGTCCTAATACGTTTGTATGATTTTTCACAGGAACTGCGCATCCGAGATATGGAGGACGCAGAGGGTCTGGCTAGAGAGCTAGAGGCATAGGAACAACTAGACTCCTTAGGTTACATTGATGTACAGTGTAAAAATATGGGAGAAGGTGGGTCGTCGCCAAGCCCAACGCAAACTCCAACGACCAATACGAAGAAGTCACTGGATTTTGGCACCGGAGATGAGCTTCCGTACGAGGGTTAATGTTATTTGAAATGTTTTAAGCTTGAGACAACATTTTTGGTTTTTTTTACGAATGTTTGCAGTTATGAAACAATTCATTCACGATGCAGGTCTTTTAACAACATTTTTGCTAGAATGTGTTTTCCATTTCCGACGCGACATACATGTGTTTATTGAAGGAAATATGCCCTAGAGGCAATAATAAAGTTGTTATTTTATATTTCCTTATTCATGATAAAGGTTTATTATTCATGGTAGAATTGTATTGATCGGAAACTTAAATACATGTGTGAATACATAAACAAATACCGTGTCCCTAGTAAGCCTCTACTAGACTAGTTCGTTGATCAAAGATGGTTAAGGTTTCCTAATCATAGACATGTGTTGTCATTTGATAACGGGATCACATCATTAGGAGAATGATGTGATGGACAAGACCCATCCGTTAGCTTAGCATAATGATCGTTCAGTTTATTGCTAATGCTTTCTTCATGTCAAATACATATTCCTTCGACTATGAGATTATGCAACTCCCGGGTACCAGAGGAATACCTTGTGTGCTATCAAACGTCACAACGTAACTGGGTGATCATAAAGACGCTCTACAGGTATCTCCGAAGGTGTTTGTTGAGTTGGCATAGATCGAGATTAGGATTTGTCACTCCGAGTATTGGAGAGGTATCTCTAGGCCCTCTCGGTAATACACATCATAAGCTTGCAAGAAAATGACTAAGTAGTTAGTTACAAGGTGATGTATTACGGAACGAGTAAAGAGACTTGCCGGTAACGAGATTGAACTAGGTATAGAGAAACCGACGATCGAATCTCGGGCAAGTAACATACCGATGGACAAAGGGAATTACGTATATTGTCATAACGGTTCGACCGATAAAGATCTTCGTAGAATATGTAGGAGCCAATATGGGCATCCAGGTTCCGCTATTGATTATTGACCAGAGAGGTGTCTTGGTCATGTCTACAAAGTTCTCGAACCCATAGGGTCCGCACGCTTAACGTTCGTTGACGATATAGTGTTATATGAGTTATATGTTTTGGTGACCGAATGTTGTTCGGAGTCTCGGATGAGATCACGGACATGACGAGGAGTCTCGAAATGATTGAGAGGTAAAGATTGATATATATGACGATGGTATTTGGACACCAGAAGTGTTTCGGGATGTACCGGGAAGGAATCGGGTGTGGTTTTTGCCATAGGTAAGAACAATTCTTGCTAGAAACCCGTAGCAGCCACGTAAAACACTCAACTACAAAGTAGAGGACGTCTAACTTGTTTTTGCAGGGTATGTTGTGATGTGATATGGTCAAGACATGATGTGATATATGTTATTGTATGAGATGATCATGTTTTGTAATTTATCAGCAACCGGCAGGAGCCTTATGGTTGTCTCTTTATTGCATGAAATGCAAACGCCATGTAATTGCTTTACTTTATCGCTATGCGTTAGCAATAGTTGTATAAGCAATAGTTGGTGAGACGACCACGACGCAACGATGGAGATCAAGGTGTCGAGCCGGTGACGATGGAGATCATGACGATGCTTTGGAGATGGAGATCAAAAGCACGAGATGATGATGGCCATATCATGTCACATATTTTTGATTGCATGTGAGGTTTATCTTTTATGCATCTTATATTTCTTAGAACGATCATAGCATTATAAGATGATCCCTTCACTAAATTTCAAGGTAAAAGTGTTCTCCCTGAGTATGCACCGTTGCTACAGTTCGTCATTTCGAGACACCACGTGATGATCGGGTGTGATAGACTCTATGTTCACATACAACGGGTGTAAGACAGTTTTGCACATGCAGAATACTTGGGTTAAACATGACGAGCCTAGCATGTACAGACATGGTCTCGGAACACTGGAGACCGAAAAATGTGAGTCATATAGTAGATATGATCAACATAGAGATGTTCACCATTGATGACTACCCCATCTCACGTGATGATCGTACATGGGTTAGTTGATTTGGATCACGTATCACTTAGATAACTTGAGGGATGTTTATTTAAGTGGGAGTTCATTAGTAATTTGATTAAATTAAACTTAATTTATCATGAACTTAGTCCTGATAGTATTTGCAAATCTATGTTGTAGATCAATAGCTCGCGATATAGGTCCCCTATTTTTTGATATGTTCCTAGAGAAAAACTAAGTTGAAAGATGATAGTAGCAATGATGCGGACTGGGTCCGTGATCTGAGGATTATCCTCATTGCAGTACAGAAGAATTATGTCCTTAATGTACCGCTAGGTGATGACCTATTGCAGGAGCAGATGCAAACATTATGAAAGTCTGGCAAGCTCGGTATGATGACTACTTAATAGTTTAGTGCACCATGCTTTACGGCTTAGAACCGGGACTTCAAAAACGTTTTGAACACCACAGAGCATATGAGATGTTCCAAGAGCTGAAATTGGTATTTCAGACTCATGCCCGTGTCGAGAGGTATGAGACCTCTGACAAGTACTTTGCCTACAAGATGGAGGAGAATAGCTCAGCCTGTGAGCATGTGCTCATAATGTCTGGGTACTACAATCGCTTGAATCAAGTGGGAGTTAATCTTCCAGATAAGATAGTGATTGACAGAGTTCTCTAGTCACAATCACCAAGCTACTAGAACTTCGTGATAAACTATAATATGCAAGGGATGACAAAAACGATTCCCGAGCTCTTCGCGATGCTGAAATCGGCGAAGGTAGAAATCAAGAAAGAGCATCAAATGTTGATGGTTAACAAGACCACTATTTTCAAGAAAAAGGGCAAAAGGGAAAGAAAGGGAGCTTAAAAAAGAATGGCAAACAAGTTGCTGCTCCCATGAAGGAACCCAAAGATAGACTGATGGCCCACAAGTATAGGGGATCTATCGTAGTCCTTTCGATAAGTAAGAGTATCGAACCCAACGAAGAGCAGAAGGAAATGACAAGTAATTT
Organism: Thinopyrum elongatum; assembly: GCA_011799875.1. NCBI lineage: Eukaryota > Viridiplantae > Streptophyta > Magnoliopsida > Poales > Poaceae > Thinopyrum > Thinopyrum elongatum. Next base: position 470,345,311 of record CM022301.1, read on the forward strand.
TCAGCAAGGTATTCTCTCCAAGCACTGAAATTATCGGTAACAGATAGTTGGGTGATAAGATAATTCGTAATGGGTAATAAGTAACAAAAGTAAACAAGGTGCAGCCAAGTGGCCCAATCCTTTTTGTAGCAAAGGACAAGCCTGGATGAACTCTTATATAAAGCAAAGCGCTCCCGAGGACACATGGGAATTGTTGTCAAGTTAGTTTTCATCACGCTCATATGATTCGCGTTCGTTACTTTGATAATTTGATATGTGGGTGGACCGGTGCTTGGGTGCTGCCCTTCCTTTGACAAGCCTCCCACTTATGATTAACCCCTCTCACAAGCATCCACAACTATGAAAGAAGAATTAAGATAAATCTAACCATAGCATGAAACATACGGATCCAAATCAGCCCCTTACGAAGCAACGCATAAACTAGGGTTTAAGCTTCTGTCACTCTAGCAACCCATCATCTACCTATTACTTCCGAATGCCTTCCCCTAGGCCCAAATCATGGTGAAGTGTCATGTAGTCGACGTTCACATAACACCACTAGAGGAGAGACAACATACATCTCATCAAAATATCGAACGAATACCAAATTCACATGATTACTTATAACAAGACTTCTCCCATGTCCTCAAGAACAAACATAACTACTCACAAAGCATATTCATGTTCATAATTAGAGGAGTATTAATTATCATTAAGGATCTGAACAAATGATCTTCCACCGAATAAACCAACTAGCATCAACTACAAGGAGTAATCAACACTACTAGCAACCCACAGGTACCAATCTGAGGTTTTGAGACAAAGATCGGATACAAGAGATGAACTAGGGTTTGAGAGGAGATGGTGCTAGTGAAGATGTTGATGGAGATTGACCCCCTCTCTATGAGAGGATCGATGGTGATGATTATGGCGATGATTTCCCCCTCCCGGAGGGATGTTTCCCCGGCAGAACAGCTCCGCCGGAGCCCTAGATTGGTTCTGCCCAGGTTCTGCCTCGAGACGGCGGCGCTTCGTCCCGAAAGCTTACTTCTTCTTTTTTCTAGGGCAAAAGACACCATATATCAGAAGATGGGCGTTGGGGGCCTGCCAGGTGGCCCACAAGGATGGGGGGCGCGCCCAGGGGGTAGGGCGCGCCCTCCACCCTTGTGGATGGCAGGTGGCCCCCCTCTGGTACTTTCTTGGCACAATATTTTTTATGAAATCCAAAAAGACTCTCCGTGAAGTTTGAGCACTTTTGGAGTTGTGCAGAATAGGTCTCTAATATTTTCTCCTTTTCCAGCCCAGAATTCCAGCTGCCGACATTCTCCCTCTTCATGTAAACCTTGTAAAATAAGAGAGAAAAGGCATAAGTATTATGCCATAATGTGTAATAACAGCCCATAATGCAATAAATATTGATATAAAACCATGGTGCAAAATGGACGTATCAACTCCCCAAGCTTAGACCTCGCTTGTCCTCAAGCGAAAGCCGATATCGAAAAATATGTCCACATGTTTAGAGATAGAGGTGTCGATAAAATAAAATACGGGCATGAGGGCATCATGATCATCTTTAGAATAGCAACATATATTGTCATATAATTTCTTATGCTAAAGTAACAATTTTTTCACAAGGTAAAGTATGAATCAAAAACTTCATTGGAAACTAACAAACTATGGTCTCAGTCATTGAAGCAATTGCAATTTATCATAACATCGGAAAGAGTCAATATAAGAGCTTTTCAGCAAGTCCACATACTCAACTATCATTTAGTCTTTCACAATTGCTAACACTCACGCGATACTTATGGGTTCAAAGCTTCCATCGGACACAGAGAAAGATAGGGGCTTATAGTTTCGCCTCCCAACTTTTTACCTCAAGGGTAATGTCAACAATAATACTTTATGATGACCTACATCCGAGTGGATATATATATCTGGATCTTTCTCCAACACATAGTCCTTGCCAAAAGGAAAAAAGTGTAAAAAGGGAAAGGTGAAGATCACCATGACTCTTGTATAAGGGTAGAAGAGAAAAGTAAAAGATAGGCCCTTCGCAGAGGGAAGCAGAGGTTGTCATGCGCTTTTATGGTTGGATGCACAAAATCTTAATGCAAAAGAACGTCACTTTATATTGCCGCTTGTGATAAGGACCTTTATTATGCAGTCCGTCGCTTTTATTTCTTCCATATCACAAGTTCGTATAAAACTTATTTTCTTCACACTAATAGATCATACATATTTAGAGAGCAATTTTTATTGCTTGCACCGATGGCAACTTACTTGAAGGATCTTACTCAATCCATAGGTAGGTATGGTGGACTCTCATGGCAAGACTATGTTTAGGGATGTTTGGAAGCACAAGTAGTATCTCTACTTGGTGCAAATTGGCTAGCATGAGAGGGTAAGCAAGCTCAACATGTTGGAGGATCCATGACAATATAACTTCTTTTCGGATATAAGAAAACATAACCCATTATGTTGTCTTCCTTGTCCAACATCAACTTCTTAGCATGTCATATTTTGATGAGTGCTCACAGTTACAAAAGATGTCCAATATAGTATATTTATATGTGAAGCCTCTCTTTATTTATTACTTCCTAATAATTGCAACAATGACCAAAACTATGTTTGTCAACTCCCAACAAATTTTATTCATCATACTCTTTATATGTGAAGTCATTACTCTCCATAAGATCAATATATGATCTTTTTATTATTTTATTCCCTCAAGATCATAGCAAGAAAACAAAGCCCTCAACTCAAAACTACTCTTTCTTATATACAACTCACGGACTCGATTACATAGATAAAGATCAAATCAAAACTCAAAGCTATATCATACTAAAACTTTATTCTACTAGATCAAGATATAACCAAAAGGATCGAACTAAGAAAAACGATAAAAGTAAAGGGGTGATAGTGTGATACGATACCGGGGCACCACCCCCAAGCTTGGCAGTTGCCAAAGGGAGTGCCCATACCCATGTATTTATGTTTCTTTCCTCGGAGGTGATGATGATGGAGTTGTGGATGAAGTAGTGCCACACATCGAGCGTAGGAGATGCTCCAGTTTACGAATAATGCCCTTGAGTGCGGTGATGTACTCTTGCAACAGAATATTTTTGCGAGTGAGATATTTATTTTGCACACGCATCAATTCAATAATCTTGAAAGCTTCAATTTCAGTAGGGGTAAGATGATTGTAGTATGGTTGAAGGAGATCTTCTTCTTCTGCTGCCGGAACTTGATCTTCCGCGGCCTTCTTGAACTTATCACCCTTGTTGGTTTCCACAAGTTCTTCTTTCTTCATCTCCATCTTCATTAGCCAAGCATCGTCGTCCACATTGTTGAAGGAGGAGAAAGACATGATGCCTGGCCTTGAAAACTCTGGCAGAAAACAGCTCAAAACAAAAACAGAGGATTTTGTCGTGGTACGGTGGTCAAAACCTTCGGGAGATTATATAATGAATTTTTACCGACCAAAAGAAGTATTGTTCAAGAAAATGGAGTCCGGAGGGCACACGAGGTGGCCACAAGGTCGGGGGGCGCGCCCAGGGGGGTAGGGCGCGCCCTTCACCCTTGTGGTCTCCTCGTGTCTCTTTTAATTTTCCTAATTTTTTAAATATTCCAAAACAGAGAAAAATTATCATTGGAAACGTTTTGGAGTCAATTTACTTACCGTACCACATACCTATTCCTTTTCGGAGTCTGAAACATTCTGGAAAGTGTTCCTTACGTACTCCTCCGGTGTTACGGTACCAATTATATTAGTCTCTACATTTATGGGAGTACCTGAGATATAATGTTTGATTCTTTGACCGTTTACCACCTTCGGATTTGTGCCTTCGGCGTTGTTGATTTTTATGGCACCGGAACAATAGACCTCCTCAATAATGTAAGGACCTTCCCATTTAGAGAGAAGCTTTCCTGCAAAAAATCTTAAATGAGAGTTGTATAGCAAAACATGATCACCTATATTAAACTCACACTTTTGTATCCTTTTGTCATGCCATCTTTTAACTTTTTCTTTAAACAACTAGGCATTCTCATAGGCTTGGGTTCTCCATTCATCAAGCGAGCTTATGTCAAATAACCTCTTCTCACCGGCAAGTTTGAAATCATAGTTGAGCTCTTTAATTGCCCAATAAGCTTTATGTTCTAGTTCAAGAGGTAAGTGACAAGCCTTTCCATAAACCATTTTATAAGTAGACATAACCATAGGGTTTTTATAAGCAGTTCTATAAGCCCATAATGCATCATCAAGTTTCTTTGACCAATTCTTTCTAGATCTATTAAAAGTCTTTTGCAAAATCAATTTAATCTCTCTATTGCTCAATTCTACTTCACCACTAGACTGAGGATGATATGGAGATGCAATTCTATGGTTAACATCATACTTAGCAAGCAATTTACGGAAAGCACCATTAATAAAATGTGAACCACCATCAGTCATTAAATATCTAGGGACTCCAAACCTCAGAAAAATAACTTCTTTAAGCATCTTAATAGAAGTATTATGATCAGCACTACTAGTTGGAATAGCTTCTACCCACTTAGTAACGTAATCAACAGGAACTAAAATATGTGCATACCCATTAGAGGAAGGAAAAGGTCCCATATAATCAAAGCCCCAAACATCGAATGGTTCAATAACAAGTGAATAATTCATAGGCATTTCCTGACGTCTACTAATATTACCAATTCTCTGGCATTCATCACAAGACGAGACAAACTTACGAGCATCCCTGAAGAGAGTAGGCCAATAAAAACCAGATTGCAATACCTTATGTGCAGTTCTATCTCTAACGTGGTGTCCTCCGTAAGACTTGGAGTGGCACTTGCATAGGATCTATTCCTGTTCATGCTCAGGTACACAACGTCTAATAACACCATCTACTCCTTCTTTATAAAGGTGTGGGTCGTCCCAAAAGTAATGTCTTAAATCATAGATTTTTTTTTCTTTGGCTGGTATGTGAAACTAGGTGGTATAAATTTGGCAACAATGTAATTAGCATAATCAGCATAACATGGAGTATTACGAGAAGCATTTATGACAACTAATTGTTCATCGGGAAAGCTATCATCAATAGGTAGTGGGTCATCAAGAACATTTTCTAACCTAGACAAGTTGTCTGCAACGGGGTTCTCAGCTCCCTTTCTATCAATAATATGCAAATCAAATTCTTGCAGCAAGAGAACCCATCTAATAAGTCTAGGTTTAGCATCTTTCTTTTCCATAAGATATATAATAGCAGCATGATCAGTGTGAACAGTTACTTTGGAATCAACAATATAGGATCTGAACTTATCACAAGCAAAGACAACTGCTAAAAATTCTTTTTCAGTAGTAGCATAATTCCTCTGGGCACTGTCTAGAGTTTTACTAGCATAATGAATAACATTTAATTTCTTATCAACTCTTTGCCCTAGAACAGCACCAACAGCATAATCACTAGCATCACACATAATTTCAAAGGGTAAATTCCAATCAGGTGGCTGAACAATAGGTGCAGAAATCAAGGTTTTCTTAAGTATTTCAAATGCTTCTACACAATCATCATCAAAAACAAAAGGAACATCTTTTTGCAAGAGATTGGTGAGAGGCCCAGAAATTTTAGAGAAGTCTTTAATAAACCTCCTACAGAAACTAGCATGACCAAGGAAACTTCTTATACCTTTGATATCTTTAGGACACGGCATCTTTTCAATAGCATCTACTTTAGCTTTATCAGCTTCAATACCACTTTCAAAATTTTTATGCCCCAAGACAATACCTTCATTAACCATAAAGTGGCACTTCTCCCAATTCAAGACAAAATTAGTTTATTCACATCTCTGCAAAACTCGATCAAGGTTGCTTAAGCAATCATCAAAAGAAGTTCCGTAAACGGAGAAATCATCAAAACCTCAACAATCTTTTCACAAAAATCAGAGAATATAGCAGTCATACATCTTTGAAAGGTAGCAGGTGCATTGCATAAACCAAAAGGCATACGTCTATAAGCAAAGGTACCAAAAGGGCAAGTAAAAGTGGTCTTTTCCTGATCATCTTTTAACACAGGTATTTGAGAAAAACCGGAATAACCATCTAGAAAGCAAAAATGTGTATGTTTGGATAGTCTTTCTAGCATTTGATCAATAAAAGGTAGAGGGTAATGATCTTTTCTAGTAACTTTATTTAATTTGTGAAAATCAATTACCATTCTTTAACCTATGACAATTCTTTGTGGAATCAATTCATTCTTATCATTAGGAACAACAGTAATACCTCCCTTCTTAGGGACACAATGAATAGGACTTACCCACTGACTATCAGCAATAGGATAAATTATACCTGCTTCCAGAAGCTTTAGTATTTCATTTCTTACCACTTCTTTCATCTTAGGATTTAACCATCGTTGGTGATCAACAACTGGTTTAGCATCATTCTCCAAATTAATTTTGTGCTGACATTGAGTGGGACTAATGCCCTTAAGATCATCAAGAGTATATCCAATAGCGGCACGGTGCTTCTTTAGAGTTTTCAATAATTTCTTTTCTTCATGCTCTGAAAGGTTAGCACTAATAATAACAGGATATATCTTCTTTTCATCGAGATAAGCGTATTTCAAAGTATCCGGTAATTGTTTAAGCTCATACACGGGATCACCCTTGGGTGGAGGAGGATCCCCAAGGATTTCAACAGGCAAATTGTGTTTCAAAATAGGCCCTTGATTAAAGAATATCTTGTCTATTTCCCTTCTTTCATTCATAAATATATCATTCTCATGGTCTAGCAAATATTGTTCTAAGGGATCAGTAGGAGGCATGGCAATAGAAGCAAGACCAATAATTTCATCCTTACTAGGCAATTCTTTATCATGGGGTTGTCTACGAAATTTAGAGAAATTAAAATCATGAGACATATCCCCTAAACCGACAGTAACAATATCTTTCTCGCAATCTATCTTAGCATTAACAGTATTCAAGAAAGGTCTAACAAATATAATGGGACAAAAGTCATCTTGTGGGGAAGCAAGAACAAGAAAATCAGTAGGGTATTTTATTTTACCACACAAGACTTCAACATCTCTAACAATCCCAATTGGTGAAATAGTATCTCTATTGGCAAGCTTAATAGTAACATCAATATCTTCTATCTCAGCAGATGCAATATCATTCATAATTTCTTTATATAAGGAAAAAAGAATTGCACTCACACTAGCACCCATATCACATAAACCATGATAACAATGATCTCCTATTTTAACTGAAACAACAGGCATGCCAACAACGGGTCTATGTTTATCTTTACTATCGGGTTTAGCAATTCTAGCAGCTTCATCACAGAAATAAATAACATGCCCATCAATATTATCAACCAAGAGATCTCTAACCATCGCAATACTAGGTTCAACTTTAATTTGCTCAAGGGGTGTAGGTGTTCTAGTATAACTCTTACGAACCACAGTTGAAGCTTTAGCATGATCCTTTATTCTAACAGGAAAAGGTGGTTTCTCAATATAAGCAGTAGGAACAATAGGATCAACATCATAAGTAATAGTTTCTTCTTCAAATTTAATAGGTTCTACTACTTTAACTTCAATGGGAGGATGATATTTAAACCACTTCTCCTTAGGGAGATCAACATGAGTAGCAAATGATTCACAGAAAGAAGCTACTATCTCAGAGTCAAGTCCATATTTAGTGTTAAAATCACGAAAAGCATCGGTATCCATAAAAGATTTAACACAATCAAACTTAAGGTTTATACCTGATTCCTTACCTTCGTCGAGTTCCCAATCTTCAGAGTTGTGTTTAATTCTTTCCAATAAATCCCATTTGAATTCAATAGTATTCTTCATAAAAGAACCAGTACAAGAAGTATCGAGCATGGATCGATCATTATGAGAAAGCCGAGCATAAAAAATTTGAATAATAATTTCTCTTGGGAGCTCATTATTGGGGCATGAATATAACATTGACTTAAGCCTCCCCCAAGCTTGAGCAATACTTTCTCCTTCACAAGGCCAAAAATTATATATATATAATTCCGATCATGGTGAACCAGATGCATAGGATAAAACTTCTGATGAAATTCCAATTTCAATCGGTTGTAGTTCCATGATCCAATATCATCACATAGCCTATACCATGTCAATGCCTTCTCCTTCAAATATAAAGGGAAGACCTTCTTCTTGACTTCATCCTCTGGCAAACCTGCAAGATTAAATAATCCACAAACTTCATCCACATAGATTAGATGCATATCAGGATGTAATGTTCCATCTCCTGTGTAAGGATGAGCTAGTAGTTTCTCTATCATACCCGAAGGAAATTCATAATAAATATTTTCAGTAGGTGTAGTAGGTTGAGGGGCAACTCTTTGCTCTTCCGGTCGAGGTGAAGATACCCCGAACAAACTCCTCAAATTATTATTTTCCATAGTAACAAGTGACAGTAAATTTCAGCACACTATATAAATGTTTCCTTACCAAATTCCACTTACCAAAGGCGCTTCACTCCCCGGCAATGGCACCAGAAAAGATTCTTGATGACCCACAAGTATAGGGGATCTATCGTAGTCCTTTCGATAAGTAAGAGTGTCGAACCCAACGAGGAGCAGAAGGAAATAACATGCAGTTTTCAGCAAGGTATTCTCTGCAAGCACTGAAATTATTGGTAACAGATAGTTGTGTGATAAGATAATTCCTAACGGGTAATAAGTAACAAAAGTAAACAAGGTGCAGCAAGGTGGCCCAATTATTTTTGTAGCAAAGGACAAGCCTGGACGAACTCTTATATAAAGCAAAGCGCTCCCGAGGACACATGGGAATTGTTGTCAAGTTAGTTTTCATCACGCTCATATGATTCGCGTTCGTTACTTTGATAATTTGATATGTGGGTGGACCAGTGCTTGGGTGCTGCCCTTCCTTGGAAAAGCCTCCTACTTATGATTAACCCCTCTCACAAGCATCAGCAACAACAAAAGAAGAATTAAGATAAATCTAACCATAGCATGAAACATATGGATCCAAATCAGCCCCTTACGAAGCAACGCATAAACTAGTGTTTAAGCTTCTGTCACTCTAGCAACCCATCATCTACTTATTACTTCCCAATGCCTTCCCCTAGGCCCAAATCATGGTGAAGTGTCATGTAGTCGACGTTCACATAACACCACTAGAGGAGAGACAACATACATCTCATCAAAATATCGAACGAATACCAAATTCACATGATTACTTATAACAAGACTTCTCCCATGTCCTCATGAACAAACATAACTACTCACAAAGCATATTCATGTTCATAATCAAAGGAGTATTAATTATCATTAAGGATCTGAACAAATGATCTTCCACCGAATAAACCAACTAGCATCAACTACAAGGAGTAATCAACACTACTAGCAACCCACAGGTACCAATCTGAGGTTTTGAGACAAAGATCGGATACACGAGATGAACTAGGGTTTGAGATGAGATGGTGCTAGTGAATATGTTGATGGAGATTGACCCCCTCTCGATGAGAGGATCGATGGTGATGATGATGGCGATGATTTCCCCCTCCCGGAGGGATGTTTCCCCAGCAGAACAGCTCCGCTGGAGCCCTAGATTGGTTCTGCCCAGGTTCCGCCTCGAGACGGCGGCGCTTCATCCCGAAAGCTTCCTTCTTCTTTTTTCTAGGGCAAAAGACACCATATATCAGAATATGGGCGTCGGAGGCCTGCCAGGTGGCCCACAAGGATGGGGGGTGCGCCCAGGGGGGTAGGGCGCGCCCTCCACTCTTGTGGATGGCAGGTGGCCCCCCTCTGGTACTTTCTTTGCCCAATATTTTTTATTAAATCCAAGGTGACTCTTTGTGAAGTTTCAGGACTTTTGGAGTTGTGTAGAATAGGTCTCTAATATTTGCTCCTTTTCTAGCCCAGAATTCCAGCTGCCGACATTCTCCCTCTTCATGTAAACCTTGTAAAATAAGAGAGAAAAGGCATAAGTATTGTGCCATAATGTGTAATAACAACCCATAATGCAATAAATATTGATATAAAAGCATGATGCAAAATGGACGTATCATAGACCCAAGCCTGAAACGGAGTGCTTCTACTGCAAAGGAAATGGTCACTGGAAGCAGAACTGCCCCAAATACTTGGCGGATAAGAAGGATGGCAAAGTGAACAAAGGTATATTTGATATACATGTTATTGATGTGTACTTTACTAGTGTTCACAGTAGCCCCTGGGTATTTGATACCGGTTCAGTTGCTAAGATTAGTAACTCAAAACAGAAGTTGCAAAATGAACAGATACTAGTTAATGGCGAGGTGACGATGTGTGTTGGAAGTGATTCCAAGGTTGATAAGATCACCATCGCACACTCCCTCTACCTTCAGGATTAGTGTTGGACCTAAATAAATGTTATTTGGTGTTTGCGTTGAGCATGAATATGATTGGATCATGTTTATTGCGATACGGTTATTCATTTAAGTCAGAGAATAACTGTTGTTCTGTTTACATGAATAAAACCTTCTATGGTCATACACCCAATGTAAATGGTTTATTGAATCTCGATCGTAGTGATACAGATATTCATAATATTAATGCCAAAAGATATAAAGTTGATAATGATAGAGCAACATATTTGTGGCACTGTCGTTTAGGTCATATTGGTGTAAAGCGCATGAAGAAACTCCATACAGATGGACTTTTGGAATCACTTGATTATGAATCATTTGATACTTGCAAACCATGCCTCATGGGCAAGATGACTAAAACTCCATTCTCCGGAACAATGGAGCGAGCTAATGACTTATTGGAAATAATACATACCGATGTATGCGGTCCGATGAGTGTTGAAGCACGCGGTGGGTATCATTATTTTCTCACCATCACTGATGATTTGAGTAGATATGGGTATATCTACTTGATGAAACACAAGTCTGAAACATTTGAAAAGTTCAAAGAATTTTAGAGTGAAGTTGAGAATCAGCGTAACAAGAAAATAAAGTTTCTACGATCTGATCGCAGAGGCGAATATTTGAGTTACGAGTTTGGCCTTCATTTGAAACAATGTGGAATTATTTCACAACTCACGCCACCTGGAACACCACAGTGTAATGGTGTGTCTGAACGTCATAACCGTTCTTTATTAGATATGGTGCATTCTGTGATGTCTCTTACCGATTTACCACTATCGTTTTGGAGTTATGCATTAGAGACAGCCGCATTCACGTTAAATAGGGCACCATCTAAATCCGTTGAGATGACACCGTATGAACTATGGTTTGGCAAGAAACCTAAGCTGTCGTTTCTTAAAGTTTGGGGATGCGACACTTATGTCAAAAGGCTTCAGCCTGATAAGCTTGAACCTAAATTGGAGAAGTGCGTCTTCATCGGATACCCTAAGGAAACAATTGGGTACACCTTCTACCACAGATCCGAAGGCAAGATCTTTGTTGACAAGAATGGGCCCTTTCTAGAGAAGGAGTTTCTCTCGAAAGAAGTGAGTGGGAGGAAAGTAGAACTTGATGAGGTAATTGTACCTTCTTTCGAATTGGAAAGTAGCACATCATAGAAAACCGTTCCCGTGATACTTACACCAACTAGAGAGGAAGCTAATGATAATGATCATGAAACTTCAGATCAAGTTACTACTGAACTTCGTAGGTCGACCAGAGCACGATCCGCACCAGAGTGGTACGGTAATCCTGTCTTGGAAGTCATGTTACTAGACCAAGGCGAACCTACGAACTATGAAGAAGCTATGATGAACCCAGATTCCGACAGATAGCTTGAGGCCATAAAATCTGAGATAGGATCCATGTATGAAAACAAAGTGTGGACTTTGGTGGACTCGCCCGATGATCGCCAAGCCATAGAGAATAAATGGATCTTCAAGAAGAAGACTGACACTGATGGTAATGTTACTGTCTACAAAGCTTGACTTGTCACAAAAGTGTTTTCAACAAGTTCAAGGGGTTGACTACGATGATACTTTCTCACCCATAGCGATGCTTAAGTCCGTCCAAATCATGTTAGCAATTGCCGCATTTTATAATTATGAAATCTGGCAAATGGACGTCAAAAACTGCATTCCTTAATGGATATTAAAGAAGAGTTATATATGATGCAACCAGAAGGTTTTGTCGATACTAAAGGTGCTAACAAAGTGTGCAAGCTCCAGCAATCCATCTATGGACTGGTGCAAGCATCTCAGAGTTGGAATATATGCTTTGATGAGGTGATAAAAGCATATGGTTTTATACAGACTTACGGTGAAGCCTATATTTATAAGAAAACGAGTGGGAGCTCTGTAGCATTTCTGATATTATATGTGGATGACATATTATTGATTGGAAATGATATAGAATTTCTAGATAGCATAAAAAGGATACTTGAATAAGAATTTTTTAATGAAAGACCATGGTGAAGCTACTTATATATTGGGCATCAAGATCTATAGGGATAGATCGAGATGCTTAATAGGACTTTCACAAAGCACATACCTTGACAAGATTTTGAAGAAGTTCAAAATGGATTAGTCAAAGAAAGGGTTCCTGCCTGTGTTGCAAGGTGTGAAGTTGAGTAAGACTCAAAACCCGACCACGGCAGAAGATAGAGAGAGAATGAAAGTCATTCCCTATGCCTCAGCCATAGGTTCTATAAAGTATGCCATGTTGTGTACCAAACCTGTTGTGTACCTTGCCATGAGTTTGGCAAGGGGGTACAATAGTGATTCAGGAGTAGATCACTAGACAGCGGTCAAAATTATCCTTAGTTACCTAAGAGGACTAAGGAGATATTTCTCGATTATGGAGGTAATAAAGAGTTCCTCGTAAACGGTTACGTCGATGCAAGCTTTGACGCCGATTCGGATGACTTTGATTCTCAACCTGGATACATGTTGAAAGTGGGAGCAATTAGCTAGAGTAGCTCCATACAGAGCTTTGTAGACATAGAAATTTGCAAAATACATACGGACCTGAATGTGACAGACCCGTTGAATAAACTTCTCTCACAAGCAAAACATGATCACTCCTTAGCACACTTTGGGTGTTAATCACATGGTGATGTGAACTAGATTATTGACTCTAGTAAACTCTTTGGGTGTTGGTCACATGGCGATGTGAACTATGGGTGTTAAATCACATGGTGATGTGAACTAGATTATTGACTCTAGTGCCAGTGGGAGACTGAAGGAAATATGCCCTCGAGGAAATAATAAAGTTGTTATTTTATATTTCCTTATTCATGATAAAGGTTTATTATTCATGCTAGAATTGTATTGATCAGAAACTTAAATACATGTGTGAATACATAAACAAATACCGTGTCCCTAGTAAGCCTCTACTAGACTAGCTCGTTGATCAAAGATGGTTAAGGTTTCCTAACCATAGACATGTGTTGTCATTTGATAACAGGATCACATCATTAGGAGAATGATGTGATGGACAAGACCCATTCGTTAGCTTAGCATAATGATCGTTCAGTTTATTGCTATTGCTTTCTTCACGTCAAATACATATTCCTTCGACTATGAGATTATGCAACTCCCGGATACCGGAGGAATACCTTGTGTGCTATCAAACATCACAACATAACTGGGTGATCAAAAAGATAGTCTACAGGTATCTCCGAAGGTGTTTGTTGAGTTGGCATAGATCGAGATTAGGATTTGTCACTCCGAGTATTGGAGAGGTATCTCTGGGCCCTCTCGGTAATACACATCATAAGCTTGCAAGCAAATGACTAAGGAGTTAGTTACAAGGTGATGTATTACGGAATGAGTAAAGAGACTTGCCGGTAACGAGATTGAACTAGGTATAGAGATACCGACGATCGAATCTCGGGCAAGTAACATACCGATGGACAAAGGGAATTACGTATATTGTCATAACGGTTTGACCGATAAAGATCTTCATAGAATATGTAGGAGCAAATATGGGCATCTAGGTTCCGCTATTGGTTATTGACCGGAGAGGTGTCTCGCTCATGTCTACATAGTTCTCGAACCCGTAGGGTCCGCACGCTTAACGTTCGTTGACGATATAGTGTTATATGAGTTATATGTTTTAGTGACCGAATGTTGTTCGGAGTCCCGATGAGATCACAGACATGACGAGGAGTCTCGAAATGGTCGAGAGGTAAAGATTGATATATAGGACGATGGTATTTGGACACCAGAAGTGTTTCGGGACGTACCGGAAAGGAATCGGGTCACCGGAAGGGGTTTCGGGCACCCCCCCGGCAAGGTATGGGCCTTATTGGCCAAAGGAGGGGACAGACCAGCCCACAAGGGGGCTGGTGCGCCTCCTCCCTTGGTTGGCCAGCCCTAGGGAAGGAAAAGGGGGAGGGCTAGCCCCTCCTGCCTTTCCCTCTCATGGGAGAAAGGAAGGAGGGGGGCGCCACCCTCCCCTGCCTTTCCCCGCGCTCCAAATAAGGAAAGGGGGGCGCGGCTTGGGAGAGACCCCAAGTAGGATTCCCCCTACTTTGGTGCCCCCCTTGGCTGCTCCTCCTTCCCTCCCACCTATATATATGTGGGAGGGGGCGCCTAGCACACAACAGACAATTGCCTAGCCGTGTGCGGCGCCCCCCTCCACCGTTTACACCCCAGTCATATTTTCGTAGTGCTTAGGCGAAGCCCTACGGAGATCACTTCACCATCACCGTCACCACACCGTCGTGCTGCCGGAACTCATCTACTACCTCGCCGTCTTGCTGGATCAAGAAGGCGGAGGACGTCACCGAGCTGAACGTGTGTTGAACGCGGAGGTGCCGTATGTTCGGTACTCGATCGGTTGGATCGCGAAGAAAGTTCGACTACATCAACCGCGTTGTGAAACGCTTCCGCTTACGGTCTACGAGGGTACGTAGACACACTCTCCCCCTCGTTGCTATGCATCTCCATGGATAAATCATTGTGTGTGCATAGAAATTTTTTGTTTTCCATGCAACGTTCCCCAACATTTATATCCAACCGTATACTCCCTCCATTCGTAAATATATGTCTTTTAAGATATTTCAATATGAACTACATACGGATGTATATAGACGTATTTTAGAGTGTAGATTCACTCATTTTGCTTCGTATGTAGTTCATAATGAAATCTCTAAAAAGACTTATATTTAGGAACGGAGGGAGTAGTTGTTTGTGAGCAGGCCTTTTGTGGAAAAAAATGTGCAGTCACTTCAAAACATTTATGTACATTCATGCTACGTGGACGTCGATGTGTCCGCACATGTGCTAGCGATGGTTGTGTACACCGCAGAAGACCCCGCGCCAGGTGCTGCAGGATCATGTATAACTGTGACTAAAAAAATTGGTGCAAAACAGTGGAGGAAATAAACCAAACGGAGATTTTATGTGACACTAGCAGACAAAAGTGCAGGCGAATCATCCTCGGGATCCGTGGAGTCAGACCTGACGAGATCTGCTCCGGGATCGGTGTGGTGGGCGCATCGAAGCGCAGGCGGATCCCCGCCAAAACGCATGAGGAAGGGCCATCGCACGCGCGCGTGTCGTCACCCGAAGACAGGCCGACCGAATTAATCGGTGTGGGCCCTGCACATGTATGCCTATCGGGCCACAGTCCGATATCCCCCGCGCTATCTGTGGTGGGGTGTGGAGTTCGTTCATGCAGGCGTGACTACTGACACCATGCATGCACGTAAGTTTCCTACGACGGCCCTGCCTCCTCCCCCAAAGCCCGACCCATCCAAGCAATTCAGCGCCGGCCGGCCCACGTCGCGACGATCTCGGGCCAGGATCTCGTCTTAAAATATTTAGTCCCACCTCGCCCCCCGAGCAAGTCCTGCACCTGCGTAAATACCTTCATCTATTAGATTGTTACAAGTATGGGTTTTCCTTGCACTCTAGTTGGAGGATATGCAGGATGAATATGATTCATCATCTGTAATAAAGTCTGTATTCATCGTGTATATTCTTGAACTGGAGAGCATGGATGACTAATGTATTTTTTCGGATTTATCGGCCTATATTTTTTTCCACAAGCAAAATTTAATTCCTCCACTACATCTATTTACAAATTTTCTCATGCAAAATACACAAGCTACACACTGGCCATGAAAAAACCATGATTCTTGAAGTTGCACATCAAAAAGTCACATAGAAAATGCAAACCAAATATCCCAAACTCATACTGTTACAAGGGAGTGGACCACCAAATAGATGAGTCATACATACAAATAATTATGAGGAAGTCACTGACTAACTGACACAATTAAGTATATTTTAGAGACAAGGTCACACGGTACTAGACATAAACAACAATGCACACGACAACATCAGGTTCATTGTCGACGTACTTGCTGTCCGACCGTGCACACCATGTTGTAGCTATCAGAGTTCTCCTTCGAGATCCTGCACAGAAGGATATAATTAATGCCATGGAATATATTTGGACACATGCAAACATTAAATTACGACATATTAGGTACCTCTAACAATTTGGTGCACGTACGTCGATTGTGACCATCTGCCACATGACAATAGCCACATCTACCCTATGATCTTGTCTTCTTCATCTTTGCCTGTAGCCTTTTCTTCGGAGCACCTCGGCCTAGCACATGCACGGGATCCAGAACCTTATCGAAACCTTCAACATCAAGGTTAGCCGATTGTGGCATCAACGGGCCAAACCTAATGCTGTTACTCTGAGCATTAGTTGATCCCTTGTTGTCAGCTTGTTCAATAGTTGATCCCTTGCAAACATCTTGTCCTTCCAAAACCCTCTTTAGATGCTGAAACGCCTCATCAGAGTGGCATGCCTTGAAACATTCTGCATGACTAACATTCCTTAACTTACGGTACCTTTGCAGGGATGCTGAGTATTCATACATCTTGCTCTTTCTGGTCGGTGCGAATGCACATTTTGCACTCATTGTCCACCAAGTGGGAACACAACACCTGGGCAGTGTTTCTTCTTGTAAAATTCCCAATATGTAAAATATGTGGGAACATGGTGTGCCTGTGATTCCAATTTGCAGCAAGAACAACTGATCTTGCGGAGCAGACCTTCCTTCGACTCCGTGCGCACTTTGATCTTTCTATCCATTTGTTCCTTCTTAGACACAACGTATGTGGTAACTTCTGCTGCATCAAGTACCTCTCTAATCTCACATTTGCTTACAGCATTTATGCTCCATAAGACCAACTTAAACACAGCAGGAGTGAAAAAATTTGCGGCGTGTTTCTCAAGACTTGAAGCATTTTCCTCTATGAACGGAACGGACTGCAACGCCTCGATGTCTTGGAGAGCCTCGTTCAAGTGTCGCGACGCAAGGCAATTCTCATTGTGCTCTAGCATTTGAAACAACGTCATCTTAGCCTCAAGATGCGTATGTAGCACCGAGTTTAAACTCTCACTCTGCTGATTGCTGCTCAATCCTAGGAAACAACACCCCTCAAGATATGAAGCACACCACAGTTTTCTCATCTTATACATCTGATGCAGCCAGGACTCCTCACTTGTTACTTTATTCCGTTGTAAGAATTGTAACCATTTTCTCTCATGCTCTTCAATGGAAGATGTGTCATATATGAAAGATTTGAATTCCTCCTTTACCGCATCATCATGCAGATGACGTACAATGTTCTGCTGAATGTGCCATATACAGAGTCTGTGGTTTGACTCAGGCCACACCACCCTGATTGCTCTCTGCATTGCATGGTCTCCATCTGTAATCACAGATATAGGATGCTTCTGTCCCATAGCATCAGAAAAGGTCTGTAACATCCACTCGTATGCCTGGCTTGTTTCATGAGAAATGATACCACATGCAAAAATAACAGTGCTGCGGTGGTGATTCAACCCGACTGTAACGCCCGGATAATTAAGCTACAGTAATCCTCTGTTAATGAGGCCACATCACCACTGTTGCTGTTGCTAATCTCGCTTAGATTCAAATCAGTTCGAAATCAAATTTGAAACAAAGTCAAAATTTAAAGTTTTCATAATGTCAAAACTAAAATGCGTAAACTGTGACAAGTAATTCATATGTATTATTGATGAAGAAACCACATTTTTATAAAAGGTTTATTTGCACAAAAATAAATAAAACAGTGCCAAAATGTAACATTTATCCCATTTATAATTAATACAAAATTCAAAGGAAATCATCTTGCCTTCAAACATTTTTCTGGCATTGCTAAATATTGCATGTAATTTATTGAGCCAAGTCTCATATTTTACAAAGTGAATGGGTGGCCTAACAATTTACAAATCAGAGAAGAAATAAAAGAAACAGAAAAGAAAAATAAGAAAAGACCTAAACTACTGGTGAACTGAGGTCAATAGTGGGAGCCCAGCTCACCTCGCCACCTCCTCCTTCCTACTGCTCATCAGGAGCGCCGTGGACGCGCGCGCCCCGTTTATTGTCGTGGATGACCATGCGGCGTCCATCCTGTGGCTCCCCGGCGCAGATAAGGTCGCCCCCGACACCATCGACGAACCATAGCTACCCCATTCCCCCTCTCCAACACTTGCTCGGTCTCTCCTCTCTCTCCCGAAACGCTCCAGGCCGCGCCGCCGTCGCTCATGCGGCCACCGGCCACCCGCGTCGCACCATTGTGCTCGGGAATACCGCGGTCGTCCACTTCGTCACCCACGGCCACCGGTTGGAGCTAGAAGCCCCTGCATCGACGAGAACGTGCTGCCTTCTTCCTCGCCCGACGCCGGTCAATGCCGCCCGATTCGCCCACCTTCGAGCCCCCTCGGCTCCGCCGAGCCCTCTCTGAACTCCACTGTGAGCCCCACCTGTTTCCCCTCGATCCCCTCCCTGTTCCCCTTCCCGTTCCGTCGGCGTAGCCACACGCGCCCGCGCTCCACCATGGCTACGCCCCTAGAAGGCCCACGCGCGCCCGCCTGCCTTTGGCCACGGCACGCCCTTGCCGTCCGAGAGCCCGGCACGCCCCTGCCGCTCGCCACCTTGCTCTAGCCACGCGCTCGCCCGCCCGGGCCGCGCCCTGCTCGCCCGCCGAAGCATGCAGGCCATGGCCTCGTCCGCTGCCATCGCCGCACTCGCCCCGCTCTCCCCTGCCAATGTCGACGATGCTTGCCGCCCGCTGCCGACCAAGCCCCCTTGCCGCTGCAGCCACTGCCGCCACGCCTACGACCCACCTCCGCCCGTCCGCACCCCACTGCTAGCCGCGCTCGTCCGCCGCCGCCGCTGCTGCGCCCGCCACCGCCTAGTCGTGCCCATGGCTCGCTCCCCTGTGCTCGCCCGCGCCGCGCCCCGGCGCAGCCCCGGCGTAGCCTCGCCCCTGCTGGGCATAGCCCCGGTCGGCCAGCCTCGCCCCTCGCGTGATGGGCGCCTGGGTGCACCCCGCCCCAGCGCCCGTAACCCGTCGACTGCTAAGGCCCTAGTGGGCCACTGACCATTGGGCCCACCTTGTTTGGAAAAGAAAAAAATATATAAAAAAATGTATATATATATATAATTAATTAACTATACTTAATTAGCTTAATTAACTAGATTAGTTACGTTAAACCTGATTAGTTAAGCTCAGTCAATGACAAACGGCCCCACTGCCCTGTTTGACCAGTCAGCGGTCAGTGTTGACCGCCGACATCATGATGACATCATGCTGGTGCAATAACTCCATTTTAGATTTAATATGAATTTCTGAAATTGTTTAAAGCTTTGAAAATTAATAGAAAATAATCTGTAACTCGGATGAAAAAGTTTTATACATGAAATTTGCTTAGAACGACGAGATAAATCCGAATACGCTGTCCGTTCATTTGTCACATGCCCCTAGCACAGCGAACATGCAACCATCCCCCTCTGATTCATCTGTCCAAAAATGCCAAACTTCGGGAAAACTTTCCCGGATGTTATCCCCCTTCACCGGTAACGTGTAGCACTACGTTAGAACACACCTACCACTGCTTATTGTCATGTCATGCATCTGTGTGCTATGTATTTACTATTTTCCCCCTCTTCTTCTCCGGTAGACCCCGAGACCGCTACCGATGCCGTTGTGATCAACTACGTCGACGATGACCCTTCTTCCCTTTCAGCGGAGCTTCCAGGCAAGCCCCCCCTTGATCACTCCGATAGCTCCCATTCCATTCTCTCTCATGCTTGCATTAGATTTTGCTACTGTTATTGATTCCTCCTATTCTGATGCATAGCCTGCTTTTGTAACCTGCTCATTGTACCTTACCTGCTTATCCTAAACTGCTTAGTAAAGGTTGGTTAGTGATCCATCAGTGACCCCCACCTTGTCCTTGTTGCCCCTGCTTCAACATTGACGACTCAATCAACGTGATCGACGACCAGAGCCCGACACCTCACATCACATCACACCCCCTCAGTTGCTTAACTCTGCAGAGCTGCTATCGAGTGCCGAGGGTGATACCTCGTACATCACTCCTGATGAGATCTCTGTAGTGTAGCTATTCGGTCGTAGTCATCGAGGGTGATTCCTCCTTCACCACTCCCGATACGACTCTGTCGTGCAGCCCCTCAAGTGTGAACCTCGAGGGTGATTCCTCCTACGTTCACCTTGATGATTACATTGAGTGGAATCCACCGAGGGTGATTTCTTGGGGTTTTCCCCCTTGATGTTCGGACACACTGTTACCTTGACTTTACTTGAGACCTTTGTGAAAGTCGGGCGGGCCCGGAGAGCACCCGCAAGATGTTATGGTGGCGACTGGCTGTTTAGCTGTGTCACCCAGGAGGGGGTGGTAGCTCCGGACTTGTCCCGACAGCCGTCACTTCTTTTAATAATGAACTAACAGGTTTGGGTATTTGTTCTGAGTTGGCCACTGGCCTAAACGCACTAACCACCACGCGGGAACAGTTATGGGCACTCGGCGTCGTGGTATCAGCCGAAGCTTTGTCAGACGTCCAGTTCAGCATTGTGGGCCTGTCGGGCCAGTGCCATCCATGATGAGGTGGTGCTCGTCCCGGCTCATCGCATAATGACCCGGAGTGCAACGGGCGATAGGCCCAAGACCCCGGAGTGCTTAGGATGTAGACCGGCGGGGACCTCTCTGCTGAGCCTAGGTAGGGCTGCAACATGTTGATCTTCTGAGGCCGGGCATTGACCCAGAAAAGTGTGTCCGACCAGAGTAATCAAGCGTGTTGGGTAATGTGGTGCACCCCTGCAGGGAAGTTATCTATTCGAATACCGTGTCCACGGTAACGGACGTTCAGGCTTGTATCCTGATCTATTACAACTAGAAATGGATACTTGAGATATGAGATGGATATGTTAGCTCCAGGATTGCTTTCTCGCAGGGAGTCGAGGAAGGATCTCTGGGCGTTAATGCTACAACATGCTTGTTAATTAATATGCTATTATGTACTCTTCTGAATGCTGCAAGATGCTTGGAGCTGCTTGAAGATGCTAGTCTTCGATAGGCTAGGCCTTCCCCTCTATTCTGGCATTCTGCAGTTCAGTCCACAGATACATCCCTTCCTTTGATACCAATGCATACTTAGTATAGATCTGATGCTTGAGAGTACTTTGGATGAGTACTCACGGTTGCTTTGCTACCCCTTTTCCCCCTTCTTTCTTCTTTCCGGTTGTTACAACCAGATGGTAAATCCCAGGAGCAAGATGCCACCCCCGACGACTACTACTACCCCGAGGGTGCCTTCTACTACGTGGAGCCCGCCGACGACCAGGAGTAGTTAGGAGGTCCCAGGCAGGAGGCCTTGCCTCTTCGATCGTTGTTGCTTTTGTGTTTGCCTTCTTCAGGCAGTCTTGTTTAACTTATGTCTGTACTCAGATATTGTTGCTTCCGCTGACTCGCTTATGTATCGAGCTTCTGTATTCGAGCCCTCGAGGCCCCTGGCTTGTAATATGAAGCTTGTATGACTTTTATTTGTGTTTAGAGTTGTGTTGTGATATATTCCCATGAGTCCCTGATCTTGATCGTACACGTTTGCGTGTATGATTAGTGTACGATTGAATCGGGGGCGTCACAAGTTGGTATCAGAGCCGACTGCCTGTAGGAACCCCCTTTCCAACTCCTTGGCCGAAGTTGAGTCTAGTCTTTGAAAAACTGTTTACTAACATGGCTGTGTGGCTTATGGGCCCACGTCGCCATTGGGTGGTATTAGAATCTTTTATTCCTCGTCCATACTCTGGGACTCTCATCTCTCTCCTATTCAGGTTAAATGATTTTGCTAAAACTAACATTAGGATCTCGTGATCACATCCACCCGGAGAATTGTATTACCCCTTTCTCGAATTGAGGGTCAAATTCTGCTTCACAATATTCACTGACCACAGGATCCTTTTATCGAGGGCACCCTGCGTCGTCACTTGCAAATCCCTCGCTCCAGAGGTTTTCCCTATCGTCGATGTAGCCTTTGCTATGTCTCATTGTGGTATCCCTCCATCGCGTGCATGTGTGCCGCCTAGTATGTCTATGATGTTTCTCTTGTCCGAACTCATACGAACAACGTGTAATTGGCTTCGTATATGTATCGGTATGTCTTCAATGACTACTGCTTTGTACATACTATGCCTTTGCTCATTGTTCTGGTTACACCATGAACGTCTCCATACACTTGCTCCACCCCTTGCTAAACTACCACTGTTGCATTAAGCAGGATGGTTAGACCCGCTGGTAGTGACCGTGGTAGCGACAATCCACCACCTTCCGAATACAAGGCCGGAATGATACAGCAGTTGAGCTGAATCGCCAGTTCATGGAAGGAGTCATGGCTCAGTTCCCTCGTCCCGATATGAATCAGCAGCCAGCCCCAGTGACTCTGTAAGGCTTTGCGCGCCTCAACCTTGCCAACTACTGTAGCTCAACTCAGCCCCTTGATGCTGATGACTGGCTCCGTGATATCACTTTGGAGTATGCTGATGTAGCCCTTGCCAACTATGTCACCTTCGCGGCTTACTACCTGAAAGGTCCCGCTGCTCCATGGTGGGACAGCCACAGGCATTCCTTACCTATTGGAACCGCCATCACTTGGCCGAAATTTCAAGCTGCATTCTCCGGGCCAATGTCGAACCACCATGGTTAGTCACAACGTCCCCGTTGAAATTGAATGGTGGTAAACACATACCGCTTCTATCATTTGCGCCACAAAAACCGTACATCTACTACATCCTTCAAATGAGATAGTGAGCTACCATGCTCATCTTGTTTGGAATGCCGAAGCACGGATTTATTCCTTGAATGCGTGACGCGCTTCTCCTTTCGTGAGAGTTGAAAACGCTACATTGAAGTCTGAAGTATCTGTCCGGTCCGCGTTCTTGATCAAACTGAACATCGCACCGTCAGAGGGCTTTCAAAATTCTAAAACTTCAATGGTCAAATCCTTCTGAAGATGAAGCCACTTGGGAACTCGAGGATCGTCTTCGATATGAATACCCTGCTTTTGTTTCCTTCTAGCACCTAAATATTGGGACGAGATTTCTTGTAGTGGAGGAGATTTGTAACGCCCGGATAATTAAGCTACAATAATCCTCTGTTAATGAGGCCACGTCACCACTGTTGCTGTTGCTAATCTCGCTTAGATTCAAATCAGTTCGAATTCAAATTTGAAACAAAGTCAAAATTTAAAGTTTTCATAATGTCAAAACTAAAATGTGCAAACTGTGACAAGTAATTCATAAGTATTATTGGTGAAGAAACCACATTTTTATAAAAGGTTTATTCGCACAAAAATAAATAAAACAGTGCCAAAAATGTAACATTTATCCCATTTATAATTAATACAAAATTCAAAGGAAATCACCTTGCCTCCAAACCTTTTTCTGGCATTGCTAAATATTGCACGTAATTTATTGAGCCAAGTCTCATATTTTACAAAGTGAATGGGTGGCCTAACAATTTACAAATCAGAGAAGAAATAAAAGAAATAGAAAAGAAAAATAAGAAAAGACCTAAACTACTTGTGGACTGGGCTCTAGGTCAACAGTGGGAGCCCAGCCCACCTCGCCACCTTCTCCTTCGTACTGCTCGTCAGGAGCGCCGTGGACGCGCGCGCCCCGTCCATGGTCGTGGATGACCATGCGGCGTCCATCCCGTGGCTCCCCGGCGTAGATAAGGTCGCCCCCGACCCCATCAACGAACCCTAGCTACCCCATTCCCCCTCTCCATCGCTCGCTCGCTCTCTCACGCGGCGACCGGCCGCCCGCGTCGCACCACCGTGCTCGGGAGTACCGCGGTCGTCCACTTCATCACCCATGTCCACCGGTTAGAGCTAGAAGCCCCTGCATCGACGAGAACGCGCTGCCTTCTTCCTCGCCCGACGCCGGTCAACGTCGCCCGATTCGCCCACCTTCGAGCCCCCTCGGCTCCGCCGAGCTCTCTCCGAACTCCACTGTGAGCCCCACCTGTTTCCCCTCGATTCCCTCCATGTTCCTCTTCCGGTTCCGTCGGCGTAGCCACCCGCGCCCGCGCTCCACCATGGCTGCGCCCCTGGAAGGCCCTCGCGCGCCCGCCTTCCTTTGGCCGCGGCACGCCCTTGCCGTCCGCGCACCCGGCATGCCCCTGCCGCTCGCCGCATTGCTCTGGCCACGCGCTCGCTCGCCGTCGCCTGCAGGCCATGGCCTCGTCCGCTGCCGTCGCCGCACTCGCCCTGCTCTCCCCTGCCCGCGTTGACTATGCTCGCCGCCCGCTGCTGACCAAGCCCCCCCCCCGCCGCTGCAGCCACTGCCGCCATGCCTGCGACCCACCTCCGCCCGTCCGCACCCCGCTGCTGGCCGCGCTCGTCCGCCGCCGCCGCTGCTGCGCCCGCCACCGCCTAGCCGTGCCCGCGGCTCGCTCCCCTGCGCTCAGCCGCGCCGCGCCCTGGCGCCGCCCTGCCGTGGCCTCGCAGCTGCCGGGCACACCCCCGGTCGGCCGGCCTCGCCCCCTCGCGTGATGGGCGCCTGGGTGCGCCCCGCCCCAGTGCCCGTAACCCGTCGCCTGCTAAGGCCCCAGTGGGCCACTGACCATTGGGCCCACCTTGTTTAGAAAAGAAAAAAATGTATAAAAAATTATATATAATTAATTAGTAATATAATTAATTAACTTAATTAACTATACTTAATTAGCTTAATTAACTAGGTGAGTTAAGTTAAACCTGATTAGTTAAGCTCAGTCAATGACAAACGAGCCCCACTGCCCTGTTTGACCAGTCAGCGGTCAGTGTTGACCGCCGACATCATGATGATGTCATGCTGGTGCAATAACTCCATTTTAGATTTAATATTAATTTCAGAAATTGTTTAAAACTTTGAAAATTAATAGAAAATAATCTGTAACTCGGATGAAAAAGTTTTATACATGAAATTTGCTCAGAATAACGAGACGAATCCAAATACGCGGTCCGTTCATTTGTCACATGCCCCTTGCATAGAGAACATGCAACCGTCCCCCTCCGATTCATCTATCCGAAAATGCCAAACTTCGGGAAAACTTTCCCGGATGTTATCCCCCTTTGCCGGTAATGTGTAGCACTGCATTAGAACACCCCTAGCACCGCTTATTGTCATGCAATGCATCTGTGTGCTATGTATTTACTGTTTTCCCCCTCTTCTTCTCCGGTAGACCCCGAGACCGCTGCCGATGCCGCTGTGATCGACTACGTCAATGACAACCCTTCTTCCATTTCAGCGGAACTTCCAGGCAAGCCCCCCCCCCCTTGTTCACTCCGATATCGCCCATTCCATTCTCTCTCATGCTTGCATTAGATTTTGCTACTATTATTGTTTTTGTAACCTGCTCATTGTACCTTACCTGCTTATCCTAAACTACTTAGTATAGGTTGGTTATTGATCCATCAGTGACCCCCACCTTGTCCTTGTTGCCCCTGCTTCATCATTGACGACTCGATCAACGTGATCGACGACCAGAGCCCGACACCTCACATCACATCACACCCCCTCAGTTGCTCGACTCTGTAGAGCTACTATCGAGTGCCGAGGGTGATAGCTCGTATATCACTCCTGATGAGATCTCTGTAGTGTAGCTATTCGGTCGTAGTCATCGAGGGTGATTCCTCCTTCACCACTCCCGATACGACTCTGTCGTGCAGCCCCTCAAGTGTGAACCTCAAGGGTGATTCCTCCTACGTTCACCTTGATGATTACATCGAGTGGAATCCACCGAGGGTGATTCCTTGGGGTTTCCCCCTTGATGTTTGGACACACAGTTATCTTGACTTTACTTTAGACCTTTGTGAAAGTCGGGCGGGCCCGGAGAGCACCCGCAAGATGTTACAGTGGCGACTGGCTATTTAGCAGTGTCACCCAGGAGGGGGTGGTAGCTCCGGACTAGTCCCGACAGTCTTCACTTCTTTTAATAATGCACTAACAGGTTTGGGTATTTGTTCTGAGTTGGCCACTGGCCTATACGCACTAACCACCACGCGGGAACAGTTATGGGCACTCGGTGTCGTGGTATCAGCCGAACCTTTGTCAGACGTCCAGTTCAGCATTGTGGGCCTGTCGGGCCAGTGCCATCCATGATGAGGTGGTGCTTGTCCCGGCTCGTCGCATAACGGCCCGGAGTGCAACGGGCGATGGGCCCAAGACCCCGGAGTGCTTAGGATGTAGAACGACGGGGACCTCTCTACTGAGCCTAGGTAGGGCTGTGACGTGTTGATCTTCCGAGGCCGGGCATTGACCCAGAAAAGTGTGTCCAGCCAGAGTAATCAAGCGTGTTGGGTAATGTGGTGCACCCCTGTAGGGAAGTTATCTATTCGAATACCGTGTCCACGGTAACGGATGTTCAGACTTGTATCCTGATCTATTACAACTAGAAATGGATACTTGAGATATGAGATGGATATGTTGGCTCCGGGATTGCTTTCTCGCAGGGAGTCGAGGAAGGATCTCTGGGCGTTAATGCTACAACATGCTTGTTAATTAATATGCTATTATGTACTCTTCTGAATGCTGCAAGATGCTTGGAGCTGCTTGAAGATGCTAGTCTTTGATAGGCTAGGCCTTCCCCTCTATTCTGGCATTCTGCAGTTCAGTCCACAGATACATCCCTTCCTTTGATACCAATGCATACTTAGTATAGATCTGATGCTTGCGAGTACTTTGGATGAGTACTCACGGATGCTTTGCTACCCCTTTTCCCCCTTCTTTCTTCTTTCCGATTGTTACAACCAGATGGTGGATCCCAGGAGCCAGATGCCACCCCCGACGACTACTACTACTACCCTGAGGGTGCCTTCTACTACGTGGAGCCCGCTGACGACCAGGAGTAGTTAGGAGGTCCCAGGCAGGAGGCCTTGCCTCTTCGATCGTTGTTGCTTTTGTGTTTGCCTTCTTAAGGCAGTCTTGTTTAACTTATGCCTGTACTCAGATATTGTTGCTTCCGCTGACTCGCTTATGTATCGAGCTTCTGCATTCGAGCCCTCTAGGCCCCTGGCTTGTAATATGAAGCTTGTATGACTTTTATTTGTGTTTAGAGTTGTGTTGTGATATCATCCCGTGAGTCCCTGATCTTGATCGTACACGTTTGCGTGTATGATTGAATCGGGGGCGTCATACCGACAAATGGCACAAATGGCAGATTGTACTTATTGGTTCTGTATGTACTATCAAAAACAATAACGTCTCCGAAAGCCTGGTAGTCAAGTCGGGATTGAGTATCACATCAGAACAGTCCCTTCAGATGGCCAACTTCATCAACCAAGTACCTGAAGAAAAAATCTGAATCTCGCTCTCGCCGCGCAACCATGTGATTGATCACCGTTTGAGCATCACCGGAAGCGATTGATTCCTGCTTGTTAGCAAGTCAGAAATTGTAAAGGTCCCTCGTCGTGCATCCAACCTCATCATATCCACCGAATTGCATGCACAAAATGTCCATAATATGGTGTTTCATGATCCCTGATTTTTCCATGTCTGCAATGTCCGCTTTGTGCTCATCGCTAATTCTTCTGTGTGAACGGAAAAGACACGAAAGATCCCGTGGGGCTAGTGGATGGTTGTGTTCGTCGATGAAATCCTTCACAAACCACCGACCTGTTTCCTCCTGTCTTGCAATCACCAATTTAGCTTTACACCCTACACGAGTTATACTCCGTGGCCTCCTCTTTCTATCTTCCATCTTCCTCTTCATGTGCTTCTCTTCACGAACCCCTTCACGACTACACACAAATTTCCTTCAAATTATATGGCAGTTGGATCCATCCCACTCGACATAGCTTCTCCGGACACTAAAACCATTCTCAAGACCATATTTGTTATAGAAACTATAACCTTCATCCTCACTATCAAACATCTTGTTGGCAATATGATAGTACTCCAACATGGACTCATGACTTACATCCGCCATGTCTTCCGGCATCACCATTCAGATAAATAAAAAGCTCAAACGACAAACAAAAATGCATGCAAAAGCCAGTACGAAATTTTCTCCCTGTACATGTTATGGCAAGCGATCGTCAACGTCCATAAACTAGTGAAGTGACCATGGATGATGAAAAAATCTAATTTAAATTGCATGCACTACGGAAACCTAAATCGATGATGACTAAACTAATCTATGTAGGAAGTGCAGGCTACGAATCCAAGTCAGGTGAGATTCGGGCGATTCATACCATAGGATGCAACTCCGGAAGCGATGGGATCGGTGGGGGGCGAGTTCCTATAGTGCCGCCGCCGTCCCGCCGACACTGCTGCCGCAGATGTGATGCCTTATTCTTCTTCTTGCCGCCGGGCACGTCTTTTATAGTGAAGGGGACGAGGAGGAGGACTAGGACGAGGCCGACGACGGTGAATTGGTTCCTATCGCCGGGCACGTCGGAGAGAAGGAAGGGGACGAGAACGAGGACTTGACCTCCGGGATCGACTAGACGTGGTTCTGGTCGTGGACGTGATCGGTTGAAAGCACAATATTTTACCCTAGACCATTATGCCCTTCTCCGACTAAACTAATTAGGTTTATTCATTTTTAATCCCCCACCAGATCGAACGGCTAATAAAAATCAGAGGGGCAAGTACTGGAAAGTACTCCCAGTACTACGCCAATCACCGTAAAGGAGCTCAATATCACAACCTTGTATAAAATACTTGAGACCAAACTTCAAAACATTCATAAGATCACTAGCTTAGCCGTCACTGCCATGTTCGAAATAATCACTACAAAGTACAAACTTCAGCCATAAAAAAGTTTGAAAACCTGACAAGACTTGATTCCAAGTTTCCAACCCAGCATTTCATCAAGTCATGGTCTATCTGACCTGCTACATAAACAGTGCCATGTACTGAAAACATGGGATGCATGAACTCAGGAAGCAACACAATGCTGGCAGCAATTGTGGCACAATGTAAAGGGCAACTAGTTGAAAGGCTTAGAAGTTCTGAAATAACTGTTCACTAATTAGCACATACAGTTCTTGCTTCGCACATAGCTTGTCGAACCACTACTAATTCTCCACGAAGGATACGATGACCAAACAAAAAAGAACAACCGTACATAACATCCTTGTGAGATAAGACTACACAAAAGAAGTACTTATGCTAGTATTAGATAGCATGCTGGGTCTTTACTCTTTAGTAAGTTTCTGGACCGATGATTGCAAATGACATGCAGGGCTGTAACCTCATCCTCATGCCTTTGATTTTCTTTACCCAAGTAAACTAGGAGCAACGTGGGACATGAGGAGATCCTTAATAACACCAGGGCAGCTCTTGGTCAAAAACTGGAAACCTTTAGACTCCATGGCACCATCCAGATTCACTGGCGAGCTGAGGAACACCAAGCATGCCGCCTTAAGCTCGTGGCAGTGGTGCTGCTCCGCCAATGCCATGATAGTCGCCACGGAGCTCGTATCGATATGATTGCACAACTTATCTTCACAAATCAGCTTCAGCCTCTCCAGATCATACCTGTCTGCTGCAACAAGCAAGTGCTGAGCCATGGCAGATTCCTCCTGATGATCCATATCAGGCAATGCATCCGTGTACATGAAAGTAAGCAGAGCCTTGAACACCTCTGCCTCGATGTCATCTATAGATATGGCCTCAGTGGTGGTGCCCTCCTTCATGGAACCAAAGAACTCTACTCTAAAGACCCTAGACCGTGCCGCGAGCACCAATCGGTGCGCCCAGAATGTCTCCCCGCCGACCCGGAATTCGACATCGACGCCCGCCTTGCTCGACAGGAGATCCCCGAGGTGCCGGTGTATGTCGGACGGTGGCACCACGACGGATGGTGTCTTCTGTGCGCGGAACTCGCTCATGACAGTGACATCGACCTTGACAGCGAAGGTATCGTCCTTGAGAAGCTCTGATTTCTCCAACTCCTCCCTTTTGATGTATTGTTTGAATCCCCAAGTTTTCTCCACGGAGAAGTTTCTGGTACCGATTCCCCAGCTATAGGGCAGCACCAGATTCCCATCTTGGTCGAGCAAGCTGAACTTGGCTTGTGCCTTCACGGCCTCGGCCTCGGCGCCGGTACCATCGAATTCGAGAAAGACGGATATGTAATCGATATCTTCGGTCTTGTTCCCGTTGGGATAGTAGCGAATATGCCACGTGCGGCCTCCCACCTGGAACGGGCAAGAGTCGATCCACTCGCCATTGGGGACCTCCTTGGTGCGCGAGTAGCCGACGATCTTGAGCACGTGGTAGCCGCTCACGGCGCCGGCGACGATGGAGGAAGCGGAGCCGGAAACGGGGGGGAGACCATTGCCGCCGGCCTGCGAGGAGGTCGACATGGCGTATGGCTTGGTCGGTTGGGCTGGTCGCGGTGAGACGGTGTCACGGCAAGGGTTTGTCTTGTTTTATAACGGGACGGCGAGGGTTGTGGGTGCTGTCTCGAGGGCTACACGGAAAAGGCAACTGTGGAGTCCGCTGCTGATACAAGCCGCGTACGTACGATGCAGATCCGGCGTCCGTGCCATCTTCAACAAGGAAAGACGTGCTATACTGCAGAGTTTATATTTTGTGGAGTAGCCAAAGGCCCTTCTTTTTTTTTGGAAATTTATAGTAGCCAAAGGCCCTTTTTTTGGAATTTTAGAGTAGCCAAAGGCCAAGGTATTTCCCTGCCGCAAGAGCATATGATCGTGGGAAATTTTTTCTTCTTCTATTTACTCTTCTTGTTGATCATCCCCGGTTTACATACGCAGTTTCACTAGAGGACTGCCTCTACGGACGCATGTCCGTTCTGCCTCATGGAGAACGTCATCTTCGAGGGCCGTGGCGAGGCCTTCCACGTCGACGGCCAAGGTCAATCTTTCGATCCCGACGCGACCCAAAGCCAGGACGTCGGCGACCAATATGGTGACACTCAATTCGCCGGCCATGATGATGAAGATGAGGACGACCATGGAAACTCATGGCATGAAGATGATACCTTGTATTGTGAAGATGAGGATGAAGAGGTCGACATTGCGGAGGAGCCATTGTTGTTTATTGATGAGCTCACCCAAAGGGCCGAGGCACAAAAGAGGAAGCAAAGCATTCGCACGGGATCATACACCCAAGAGGAGGAAACTTTGATTTGCGAGAGTTGGATGGAGATAGGAGTATAGGCCAAGATCCGATGGAAGGTGCCGAGCAAAATGGGTCCGTCTTTTGGGCGAGAGTTCACAAAACCTTTCATGAGCGAAGGAAGTTTGCCCCTACCAATTTGCGAGCACTTGCGGCATCAAGTCAATCCAAAAGAGATGGGGGTTCATTCAACAAGAATGCAACAAGTATTATGCCGCACTTGAGAGCGTCGAAGCCCGTCCCATGAGCGGCCTAGGCCTTGGTGACTTGGTATGAACCTCTCGTTTTTTCATCTTGTGTTCTTTCATGTTGGCATGCCATTTATGTTTCATGCATGTTGTGTCCTTCCATGTTACAATTGCGGCCGCATCTTTGATTGTGTAGGCATCCCAATCTTTGAAAGCCTTCAAGGCCTGGCACAAGAACAAGCCATTTACTCTCACGCATTGTTGATCTCTCATCAAAGATTGCCCCAAGTTCAAAGACCAATATGCCGCTCGTAAGAAGGAAGGCGGCCGTGGCTGATGAGGGAGACTTGCTCAAGAGGCCGAGGGGCAAGACAAGCTCGAAGGCCGACGAGAAGCGTGATGTGTCTTCCATGGCCTTGCAAGGAACTTTGGAGAACATGATGAGTCAAAAGGAAGTGAGGGAGGAGAGGAGGGGCAAAGGGAAGGAGGAGCAAATGAAGATATACCTAGAGCTCCAAATGAAGAAGCTTGACATGGAGGAGCCCGCGGAGAGTAGGAAGCTTGACATCGAGGAGGCCGCTCAACTCAAGAAGCTCGAGATCGAGGCCACCAATGCCGACACCAAAGCAAAAGAGGTGGCACTCGCGATCATGAGCGTCGACAAGAACAACATGACACCAGAGAGGAAGGCTTGGTTCGTGAACTGGCAGAAGGAGATGTTCGCCTGCAATGGCCTGAATTAGGTGAGGCCTCGGCCGAGGACTATGGCCATTCATTTTGAAGGCTGGCTTGTGTGTCGGTCGTTGGCTTTGTTACCGGCGTGAAACTGGAGGGTAACCATTCTGTAGGCTGCTGTCTTTGTTGCCAGTCGGCATGAAATGACGTGAACCGCGGCCGCTGACATGAACTGTGGCCGCTTCCATTTAGCTTCTTTTTTTCAGATTTGCATGCACACGGATGAGATGCGGCCGCGTGTTGTGCGCATGCCCGACGCATCAACAAATCTGAACGGACACAATCCCATTTACACCCCCAAACGGACGAAATCCGGACAAAACGGACGTCCATTTGGGGTCGTACATGGACTTGCCCTAAAACTACTGAGCATCTTTAGTCTTGGCTGCAGATCCGACATGCTCTTCACTCAAATAGTCAAATGTGACCACTTGCAGCATGGTTTAAGATCTTTGGGATGGCCTCCCGGCCTCCCTTTTTGTATATAGTTCGCTCTACAGTTCTTATCTCCGCATAGGTTTGCCGTAATGATGATGTGCTTACCTCCGTGGTATTCCATTGTTGCGATGATGACTTTGATGCTTTGGTCCAATTGCTGCTTGAACTATGTTTGCCAATCCTGCTGCTCCTGTTTAATTTGGCAGCTGTGCAGTGCCTGTACCTCGTCCTTTCTCCTTGTAAAGAACTCTGTGTCCTTGTTCTCTTTCACCTTGTAAAAAAACTGTTTTCTGTGTTTTCCGAAAAATGTAAAATGGTTCGTGCTGGCTTTTGTGCGCCGTAGTTTCCTCAAGAGAAAAAATATATTCCCTCCGTTCCTAAATATTTTTCTTTCTAGAGATTTCAACAAGTGACTACATACGAAGCAAAATGAGTAAATCTACACTCTAAAATATGTCTATATACATCCGTATGTGGTAGTCCATTTGAAATCTCTAAAAAGACAAATATTTAGGAACGGTGGAGTATATACTATTGAATTTGGCCCAGAGTAGATTAATGATCCACAAAGTTGATGCTCTAGCTCAAAATTTACAGTCGAGGGAAGCGAGTAATGCGGTTATTTCAAACTATTCAGAACCCAGTGAGATTCTTTGCAGAGCATAAGCAACATTAGGAACAAACATGAAGACACATTCCCGCAAAAAAAAAAAACATGAAGGCACATAGCCCATTATCCCTGATGCGTATTTGATACAGGAACCACATGACACATGAGAAACACAAACTGCTACGCACAATAGTTCATAATCGCAAATTATTATGCAAAGCGCGTTATTGCTAAGTGCTGTCATTCACTCATTTGAAGACGTATCCATGGTCATCGTTCCAGTGTAAGGTATGTTCATTTTCCGATAAACGGTGGATTTTATTACTCGAAATGATGCTTCCGATAAACGGTGGATTTTATTACTCGAAATGAAGCATCAGGATGATACAAACACAATGAGCACACATTTGGACCCTGGATAACTAGGATGCACACAGCTAACACCAACGCGCACACACACAAAACGCCGGCAAATAGCAAAGTCATATACAACCAAAGCTATGCCTAAGCGAGAGAGAGAGAAACACTAGTAGAAACAGGGCTTTGGTTGAGGCCAGGAAAAGGGCATTAATCCCGGTTCACTCACGAACCGGGACCAAAGGGGGCATCAGTCTTGGTTCGTGAGGCCAGGGCGCCGGCCGGGCCTCGGGGCCATTGGTCCCGGTTCGTCTGACCCCTTTGGTCCCGGTTCCAGACACGAACCGGGACCAATGGGCCTCGCTCCTGGCCCACAACCTTTACTCCCGGTTGGTGGCTGGAACCGAGACCAAATGTAGTCCTTTAGTCCCGGTTTTAGCCACCAACCGGGACTAAAGAGAGGCCTACATATACCCCCGCCCCTGCCCTCGAGCAGAGCCACTGCTCTGTTTTTTTGGCCGGCCGTGGGAGAGCTTTGTGGTGCTCTAGCTCACCTCCTATGCAATGAGGTGTTCGATGAAATGCCCGAGCCACACTTAAGCTTTCTCCTCTCGAAGCTCCTTGTCCAAACTCCATTTTCCTCAAGATTTGTCTAGGTTTGGCGGTCCGTCCTATCCCGTCCCCGTCCTCACCGCCGTCGATCGCCAGCGCCAATCTCGTCGCCGGCACCACCGTGGTGAGCCTCTTGTTCTTATCTTCTTTCTAAAAGGAAAAAATTCTTACTTGTATGATTTAGGTAGATAATTGTATAATTTTCTTACTTTTATTATTGTTTGTTATTATATAGTGCGATGGTTTTGGTATCCGCCCCCGTCGGCCCTCGTCTTGTCTATGATTCGGATGTGGTATATATTATCTTTTATAACTATTTGTTTCATTTAGTATTTATGACAATTATGCCGACCAACGTGACATAGATGTTTTTATCTAGGAGGTATGTGAACCGGAAATTCCAACCGACCCTCTTGTCGAGAGGTTAAATTTAGTTGAAAAAGAAAACAATTACTTGAAGAAAAAATTGGAAAGAATTGAGGACGAGAAGATGGAATTGGAGTTGCATGTTGCGGATATCGTCGATGATCACAAGATCAAGATGGATAAAATGCGCTTGAAGAATAGAAAGATTAAAAAATATGCCATTCATACTGAGGCTTGGTATCATTATGTCGTTGGATCAATGGTTACCTTAGTTGCGATTATGATCGCATTTGTTGTTGCATTGAAATGGTTTACATAGTTTCAATGTATGTTTTAATTAGATGCTCTAGAGAGCTATATGTTGTTCAATGAGAACTATGTATGAACTTTATTTATTTATTTTTTCAGTAATAACATTTGATCACTACTGTACTTTGGTTTTAATGTGATGCTGAACTTCTATTAATTTGGTCACTTCTCTATTCATGATGTTCTGTAATGGTTTTTGACACACTTAATTATATATAATGCACGCAGATGAACCGGCAATGGATGTACAGTGACAGACGCACCTCTGAGTACATTAAGGGCCTGCATAATTTTCTCGAAGTGGCTGAGGCAAACAAGCAGAATGGTTTTATCTGTTATGCATGCCCTATCTGTGGGAATGCGAAGGCTTACTCTGACTCAAAAACTCTTCACATACACCTGCTTGAGAAGGGTTTCATGCCACACTATAATGTTTGGACCAAGCACGGAGAAAGAGGGGTTATGATGGAAGACAACGAAGAAGAAGAGGATGATGACAACTATGTGCCCCCTGAATACGGTGATGCTGCAACGGGGGAAGCTGAAGATAAAGAGGAACCAGACGATGTGCCCGATGATGATCTTCGCCGGATCATTGTTGATGCAAAGATACAATGCAAAAGTGAAAAGGAGAAGTTGAAGTTCGATCGCATGTTAGAGGATCACAAAAAAGGGTTGTACCCCAATTGCGAACATGGCAACACAAAGCTCGGTACCACACTGGAATTGCTGCAATGGAAGGCAGACAATGGTGTATCTGACAACGGATTTGAGAAGCTACTGAAAATATTAAAGAAGAAGCTTCCAAATGATAATGAATTGCCCGACAATACGTACGGAGCAAAGAAGGTTCTACGCCCTCTAGGATTGGAGGTGCAGAAGATACATGCATGCCCTAATGACTGCATCCTCTACCGCGGTGCGTACGAGGATTTGAACGCATGCCCGGTATGCGGTGCATTGCGGTATAAGATCAGACGAGATGACCCTGGTGATGTTGACGGCGAGCGCCCCAGGAAGAGGGTTCCTGCCAATGTGATGTGGTATGCTCTTATAATACCACGGTTGAAACGTCTGTTCAGAAACAAAGAGCATGCCAAGTTGATGCGATGGCACAAAGAGGACCGTAAGAAAGACGGGAAGTTGAGAGCACCCGCTGACGGGTCGTAGTGGAGAAAAATCGAGAGAAAGTGGGGGGATTTTGCAGGTGACGCAAGGAACGTATGGTTTGGTTTAAGCGCGGATGGCATTAATCCTTTTGGGGAGCAGAGCAGCAATCATAGCACCTGGTCCGTGACTCTATGTATCTATAACCTTCCTCCTTGGTTGTGCATGAAGCGGAAGTTCATTATGACGCCAGTTCTCATCCAAGGCCCTAAGCAACCCGGCAACAACATTGATGTGTACCTAAGGCCATTACTTGAAGAACTTTTACAGCTGTGAAATGGAAAAGGTGTACATGTGTGGGATGAGCACGACCAGCAGGAATTTGACCTACATGTGTTGCTGTTTGTAACCATCAATGATCGTCCTGCTCTCAGTAGCCTTTCAGGACAGACAAACAAGGGATACCACGCATGCACGCACTGTTTAGATGGCACCGAAAGTATATATTTGGACAAATGCAGGAAGAATGTGTACCTGGGGCATCGTCGATTTCTTCCGACCAACCATCAATGTCGAAAGAAAGGCAAGCATTTCAAAGGCGAGGCAGATCACCGAAAGAAGCCCGCCATCCGTACTGGTGATCACATACTTGCTATGGTCAATGATTTACAAGTAATCTTTGGAAAGGGTCCCGGCAGACTATCTGTTCCGAATGACGCTGAGGGACGCGCACCCATGTGGAAGAAGAAATCTATATTTTGGGACGTACCCTATTGGAAAGACCTAGAGGTCCGCTCTGTAATCAACGTGATGCACGTGACGAAGAATCTTTGCGTGAACCTGCTAGGCTTCTTGGGCGTGTATGGGAAGACAAAAGATACGCCGGAGGCATGGGAGGACCAGCAACGTGTGCACGAAAAAGACGGCATGCCTCCAAAGCAGTATGAAGGTCCTGCCAGCTATGCTCTTACCAAACAAGAGAAGGAAATCTTTTTGAATGCCTGCTCAGTATGAAGGTCACGTCTGGCTCCTCGTCGAATATAAAGGAAATAGTAAATATGCCAGAGAAAAAGTTTCAGAACC
Source organism: Thinopyrum elongatum (assembly GCA_011799875.1). NCBI lineage: Eukaryota > Viridiplantae > Streptophyta > Magnoliopsida > Poales > Poaceae > Thinopyrum > Thinopyrum elongatum. Next base: position 470,382,516 of record CM022301.1, read on the forward strand.
TAAAGTCTCATGACTGCCACGTGATTATGACGCAACTGATTCCGGTTGCATTGAGGGGGCTTCTACCGGAAAACGTTCGATTAGCCATTATGAAGTTATGTGCATTCCTCAATGCAATCTCTCAGAAGGTGACCAATCCAGATATCCTACCAAGGTTAAGGAGTGATTTGGTGCAATGTCTAGTCAGTTTCAAGCTGGTGTTCCCACCATCCTTCTTCAATATCATGACGCACGTCCTAGTTCATCTAGTCGACGAGATTGCCATTCTGGGCCCTGTATTTCTACAGAATATGTTCCCCTTTGAGAGGTTCATGGGAGTCTTAAAGAAATATGTTCATAACCGTGCTAGGCCAGAAGGAAGCATCTCCACGGGCCATCAAACAGAGGAGGTCATTGGGTTTTGTGTTGACTTCATTCCTGACCTTAAGAAGATTGGTCTCCCTCAATCGCGGTATGAGGGGAGACTGACTGGAAAAGGCACGCTAGGAGCGGACTCAATAATATGTAGGGACATGCATTCTTGGTCTCAAGCACACTACACAGTTCTACAGAATTCTACCTTGGTGACCCCGTATGTCAATGAACACAAGAATACTCTGCGCTCCAAACACCCGGAGCAGTGTGACGACTGGATTACATGTGAACACATCAGGACTTTCGGCAGTTGGTTGCAATCACGTCTCATGGGTGACAACACTGTTTCTGATGAGCTGTACTCGTTGGCCAGGGGACCATCTTCGACTGTATTGACTTACAAAGGGTACGAGATAAATGGGAATACATTTTACACGATCGCCCAAGATCAAAAGAGCACCAACCAAAACAGTGGTGTCCGCTTTGATGCAGCAACCAAGAGGGGAAAGGACACATATTATGGTTACATAGTGGACATATGGGAACTTGACTACGGACATGATTTTAAGGTCCCTTTGTTTCAGTGCAAATGGGTCAATCTGTCAGGAGGCGTTGTACAGGTAGACCCACAGTATGGAATGACAACAGTGGATCTGAACAATCTTGGGTACACAGATGAACCATTCGTCCTAGCCAATGACGTGGCGCAGGTTTTCTATGTGAAGGACATGTCTACCAAACCGAGAAAAAGAAAAGATAAGGAAGCGAATACATCATACGATGAGCCAAAGCGCCACATAGTTCTTTCAGGAAAAAGAGACATCGTGGGAGTGGAGGGCAAGACAGACATGTCTAAAGATTATGAAAAGTTTCATGAAATTCCTCCCTTCAAAGTCAAGGCTGACACAAGCACCCTGTTAAACGATGAAGATTATCCATGGTTACGGCGCAATAAGCAAAGGACGCAAGCGAAGAAAAAGTGAAGACTTTCTCTCCACAACTATTATGATGATGCCTTTGATCGAGAATATCACTGCAGTTACATGTGAAGAAATGAAATGCCTTTAGTAATAGATGAGTTTTCGTATGAAACCCTGATACTTCGAAAGAGATTGTCCATTTTGTACACGAAGTGCATCCAGCTTTTGTCGTAACCCTCTCAACTTTTTACCACATGCTATGTGGGTGAAATGATGATACCATGCGAACTTTCAACCTTTTCAGAGTTCATTTGTAGTGCTTTTCAATTTCAGGGTCATTTAGCTCAAAAAAATTAGTAAATGCAGGAAAAATACCAAATGAAGTCAGACAGGGTTGAAAATTTATGATGTGGCTTTGAATGGTGCATTTTGAAAACACAAAAAGTCTGGAGTTCAAATAAGTTCAAAAAATGAAATCCCTTTGTAACAGATGAGTTTTCGTCCGAAACCCTGATACTTCAAAAAAAGATTGTCCATTTTGTACACGAAGTACATCCAGTTTTTGCCGTAACCCTCTCAACTTTTTAGCACATGCTATGTGGGTGAAATGATGATACCATGCCAATTTCAACCTGTTCAGAGTACATTTGTAGTGCTTTTCAATTTCAGGGTCATTTAGCTCAAAGAATAAACTAATAGCAAAAAGAATGAACTAGAAACTTTTACAAAACTCTAATAGCAAAAAAGAATGAACTAAAAAGAATCAATTAAAATATTCTTTTGTTCAAAACATTAATAGCAAAAAGAATTTTCATAAAATATTTTTTTCTTAGAAACTTTAATAGCAAACTAAAATAACAAAATCTGTTTTTGATTAAAACACCCATTTAAAATAACCAAAAAATGACCAAATTAAATATAATGATAAAACACACTAATATTAAATAGCAGAAAAAATAATCACTCAAAAATCTATTTTTAAAGTAAAGTTATTCAAAAACTAGTGATTCACATAAATTTCAAAGAATTCAAATTTAAACTATTCAAATTTGAAAACTAATGGCACTAACAGAAAGTTTGTAATTTTTGTGACCTAAAGCAAAAAGAATCACTCAAAAACTCTAAGTACTTAGCTGTAAGTAGAAAAAAAGAAAATAAATGAAGCAAAAAAAACTGAGAAAAAAATTTAAAAAAATGCCGCCTACTGGGCCACCACGGCCTGCATACGACTAGAAACCCATCTGCCAGTTGGGCCAGGATGCAGGCCCGCAGCAGGACCAGTAAGCCCACGGGCAGAGAGACAGTATTTAGGCCCGTAAGCCTGCAGTAGAGAGGAGCTCGAAGTGGCTAGCGCAGCGGCGCTTATAAACCACTTCGAGCCCCTCTCAACTAGCGAGGTGGGACTAAACTTTTGGCCCCGGGCAGCACCCCCCTTTTCTCCCGGTTGGTGGCACAAACCGGGACCAATACCCACCTTTGGTCCCAGTTGGTGGCACCAACCGGGACCAATGCCATCCTTTCGTCTCGGTTCGTGCCACCAACCGGGACCAAAGGTCTCTGCTTCCCACCCTTTGGGCTGACGAAAAGAGACCTTTGGTCCCCGTTGGTGGCACGAACCGGGACCAAAGGTAGGCATTGGTCCCGGTTTGTGGCACGAACCGGGACCAAAGGCTCTGCTATATAAGCCAACACTTAGCGTTTTCCAGTCCTAGTTCATCTTCCCCTCGACGCCGCACCGAACAGCACGACGCCGCCAGGCTGCCGGACCGCACCCTCGCCGACGCCCTCGCCGACGCGCTCTCCTCCCCGATCCCTCACCGATGCCCTCACCGACGCGCCCTCGCCCTCGCCCGCGCCCTCGCCCTCGTCGCGCGCGTGCGTGCCCCCCCCTCCCGAGCCCGCCTTCCTCGTCGATGCCCTCGCCATCGCCGCGCCCCCCCACAGTGAGCCCCCCCTTCCCATGTCCCCTGCTCCCCATCGCCGCTGCTCCATGGTCGCCGGCCGGCAGCATCGTGCTCTGTTTTTTCATGTATATGTGTATATGTTTTTTCATGTATATGTGTATATGTTCATGTATATGTGTGTATATGTTCATGTATGAGATGAGAAAGATAAATTTTCATGTGTATATGTTCATGTATGAGATGTATATGTTCACTTTTGTATACAAACTTCGTTGTTTTTCATATGTACGAAAATGTAGAGTGAAAACGAAAACAAACATATAAGAAAAAACAAAGGAAAAAATGAAGAAGGAAAGGAAAACCGCCCGGCCCGGCCACCACCGCATTTTCATAAAGTTTTTCCATCGAGTCCACGTCGCACCGAGCACCCGCGGCGAAGCAAGTCTTTTTTTGAAGGTACTTTTTTTGTTAAATGAAAATGTTGGCATCGGCTCTATCATCACGTTGGAATCGGCTCTATCTATCAACAAGGCCACGGGAGCACCCCGGCCCCCTATCATCACGTTGGCATCGGCTCCCCGAGAGCTTTCCAACGGATCCGGAATCGTCTCGATCGGAGCTCTTGTGCTCAAGTAACTTCAACATGAGGGGGGACATCGATCAACCCCCTCTCGCCCGGCCAACTCTCGAGTCCACCCAAACCGGGACTAAAAAAGTGTTGTCGAGGCCACCCAATTTTACCAAGTTAAAAGAGCGTTGTTGAGGCCACCCCAAACCCTAGAAGAGTTGTAGAGGCCACCCAAATTTACCAAGTTAAAAGAGCGTTGTCGAGGCCACCCCAAACCCTAGAAGCGTTGTCGAGGCCAACCCAAACCCTCGAAGAAAGAGCATCATTGTCGATCTATCATTGCCGGCATAGGTCAATGGGGGAGAATGCATGGATAGTTTGATCTCTTGCATAGCGACTATTTTTTACAAAGTGTCCTCTCCTAGAAGAAAGAGCGTTGTCGATCTCCTACCCCCTCCCGCCCCTACCCGATAACTTCGACATGAGGGGGGACGTCGGACATGCATGAGAGAGGCGGTCCGCAACTAATCCATTGCTCATATATGCATATGATTCCTTGTTGTGATATTAGCTAGGTCTATGTTTGCCACTAATATATCCATCTCTCATGTTTGTATATTGCCATGTTGTAATATTTGCAGAAACTATGGACAGAGACTTGGAACAAGAAGAGTTGTTGGGGGATATAATCCGCGACGAAGGTGATCCCTTGTCGTTTCTCAACGACACCGATGGTCGGGAAGGAGAGGATGACGACTCCGGTAATCCAACAATGGAGGAGGAAGGAGATCATGACGGCTCCGGTGACCGAATGGCGTAGGAAGAAGACCATGATGACGGCTCCGGTGACCGAACGAAGGAGGGAGCTGTTGCAAAGTCTGGCGAGGTATATATATTAATTAAGCCTATGCTGACTTGATGTATTAATTGTTTTGGTATGTACATATATTAACACTTGTTTCTTCTTTTATAGCCCTCCGGATCGAGCCAAACTTCCGTAAGGAGATGAGGCCCGAAGAAAAGGTTGCGCTAGGATGAAAGGTTCACAATCACAGCAATCGCAAACGTTGGCCAACCGATTGAACCCAAGCGGACCAAGGACGCATTTTTACATCAGTGCGGAGCTATTGTTAGGGACAGCGTCCCGATCAGCATCAAGCAATGGAATAAGAGTAAGGACGACCTGTAGGAGATATGCCCTAGAGGCAATAATAAATGTTATTATTTATCTCCGTGTTCATAATTAGGTTTATGTTCCATGCTATAACTGCTGTGGTTCCCGAGCCCGTATATCCATAAAGGCTCTGGGGAAAACCCATGTGCACGTGTGGAATAATAAACGGTAAAATGTATTCCTAATCATGCCTCTAAGACTAGCTCAAGTGTTGCATGATGATTATGTTTTCCCAATCATAGACATGTCTATGCCAGCAACTTTGAGGGCACAAATGTTAGAAGAACATTTGTGTTGAATCGACCCGATTGATGTTATGCTATGAGATACATTCGTCACAAGTTAATGGTTAATAACACAGAGATGGTTAATGTTTGCATAATTCCTTAGACCATGAGAGTATCGAGTTTCTTCATGCTTGCTTCATGAACTTTGGGGTTTGTTAAACATCATCCGTAAATGGGTGGCTATTACGGCGGCTTACGGGTTCATGGAAAAGTATGTCAAGTAACTTGATAGCTCAAGATTGGGATTTGCTCCTCCGGCGATGGAGAGATATCTCTGGGCCCTCTCGGTGTTACGGTATCCATCATCGTCTGGCCAGACACTTTGTGATTTGATCACGGGGATGCCGGAACACGGTAACGAGAAAAGAGAACAATACCGGTAACGAGGTAACTAGCATAGTGGACAAGTTGTTGATCCACGGGAATGCCAACATGTCTCACCTTGGGTATTTGTAACATATCGCGAAGCAACAGGAATAGCACACGGCAACTGGAGGTTCACTCGAATATTCATTCGTGTGGGTATAGGGGTCAATATGGGTGTCCACGGCTCCGATGCTGATCATTAATCGGAAAGTGTTCCGGTCATGTCTATACTTCACCGAACCTATAGGGTCACACGCTTAAGGGTCATCTATCTGTTGAACGCTAGACAGGGAGTCTGAGAGAAAGTCACCGAAAATGTTTCGGAGACAACGGAAGAGTTCCGAGAGAGAGAACACCGAAAGAGTTTCGGTAAAACCGAAAAGTTGTTTCGGAATATATTATTTGGTCAAAAAGGGTTTCGGCACCGCCTGGAAATTTTCAGAGGATGCCAGAATTGGTCTGGGAACTTCTGGGAATTTTCGGAGAGAAAAACCGGAAATGTTCCGAAACTGCCGTAACCGCTGTTAATGCTTTCCGCTGATGAAAACCACCGCATCGAAAATGTTTCGGATCATGCCCAGAATAATTTTAGAGGGTGCCGGAAATGTTCTGGGACTTTTTGGAATTTTTCAGAAAAAGTTTCGCGGAAAACATCTTGTCTCAGCGCGAGGGGACAAGATCCCACGAATCGGGGGTTGCATGTTTGATGGCTTTTTGTCTAGGGAGCATGCATGTTTCATGGAGACATGTTGGTGGCTTGTTGGGGGGGCCCTCCCCCATGGGGAGACAAGGTGTGGGCCGGCCCAAGGGCTGCCATGGTGGTGTCCCCTTGGTGCCCCCCTTGTGTTACCATTATGCCCTTTCATGTGTGACATAAAGCTTGGGTATTTTGGTATTTCAACATCCCACCCCACCCCTTGCCTTGGCCTATAAAAGGAGGAGAAGGGGCTGCCATTCTCCCCATCCCTTGCTCTCATACACATGCCAAGATGTTATCTGGCTTCTCTCTCCCTCCCACGAAAAGAGTTTCGTAGAGCCGAAAGGCTGTCTGGGTTCCGGCAGGAACTAGTTCTGGACGGCGAAGCCCTGCCGGATAGGTGACACCGTATGTGTGCAACTCTGTAGAGAGGTCATAGTTTCGATCTTAGTGCCCGAGGGGCTGTTCGAGAGTGCCTCCCGAAGGGCTGTCCAAGTGACGGTCCGAGTTCTGTGAGTCCTCCCGAAGGGCTGTCCGAGTGACCATTCGAGTTTCGAAGGTCCTCCCGAAGGGCTGTCCGCGACATCGTCCGGGGGACTGTTCGACCGCCTCCTGGAGGGCTGTCCGAAGGGAAGACGAGGGTATACATCCTCGCGGTTGGGAGGTTGTAAATCCTAGCTGCGGGGATCTGCACCGCCGATCGTCATCGACTCTACTTCCGCTGCGCTACGAGTCGGTAACGAACATGATCAAACCTTGTATGCAGTCTCCATAGTGGTCCTGGGCTGGTGCGTAGGGCGGAAAATTTTTGTTTTCTGCTGCGTTACCCTACAGTGGTATCAGAGCCGTGCTATGCGTAGATGCAGGTTGCGATCTAGAATACATAGAGATGTATGGGTGTTGCACAATATAATTAGGTAGTAGATGAGTTCTATTACTGAAAATTATTTGTGCGGGTAGCAGATGAAATCTGTTACCCGATGTTCTTGTTGCTTCCCTAGAATTTGCATATTTCTGATCTTGATAACAGTATGGTGGAGTTTCAAAGTTCTGGCAATCCGCGATCCTGATTGATCAACGAAGTGCTAACAGTTCATTGAATTCCACCTTAGTTAAAAAGAAAGATGAAATTTTGCAGACGAAAGGGCAATGCAGATATGATCTGCACGGGGGTCATGCGTATGACGAAGTTTAGTATGGGGCTCAAGATTTTATTATCTCGGTTTTCATACACCCTGGAAAGTTAATCTAGCGACTTGAATTATCATACTTGATGATGGACGTTGGTAGCTTCGGTTTGTTTCGAAACCTTAGAAGCCACGTAAAACAAGTTTTTGCATGAACCGATTAGAGACGTCTAACTTGGTTTTGCAGGAGGGTTTGCATGTGCATATGATGTGGTATAGCAGTGCTCATAATAATTTGATTATGTATGAGATGACTATATGATGTAAATTAATTAACATGACCTGCGTGTCATGATTCGGCATGATGGCTGGAGCCATATGATTGCACTTTAAATGACCTGTGTGTCAACCTTGTTGTAATGCATTATTTTATTAGCTATAGAGATAGCAATATTATCTGGTGCATCGACAAGGTAGTGGCAATCTTCGCGAAGGCGAACACCGACGCGAATGCCGAAGACGAAGAAATAGAAGACTTCTCCGTCGGAAAGGGCTATACCATATCATGCTAGCGCGGTAGTCGCTTTTTATTAGGGTGATCTCTCACAAAAATATCAAGTAGTTAGTGTTCTCCCAAGTGTAGCACCGTCACGGCACCTAACTTTTCGGGGTATCACAGGATCTCCCTGGGTACGAACGATTAGGGATGTGTGAGGCGGGTGAGTTGAGACCTCGCAGCAAGATCACTTGGTTGTCTTGACGTTCTGGAAGGATCTCCCTGAGCTCGGAACACGCCCATCGAAAGATGAACAAGAGTCACATAGAGATGTGATCGGCAAGTTTGCCTACCGATTGAAGTTCGCGCCATCAGTGTTCATCTCGTTCAATGGCGTTGAATGGAAATGCGGGTCTTGTATCACTCACAATCAATTATGAGAGATATTGATTTGAGTGGGAGCGCACTGTTGAATTAACTTGTTTAATTCTCAGTGCAATTAATTGTGGACACTGTCTAAGTGTTATATGCATAATAGTTGTAGAATAATGGCTCGCATTTCCACCTTCCCTATTAAAATTGAATAGCTGTTAAATATCTGGTTAAATCTTTACGGTTGGTAACGTAATGTGAGGATTGTCCTCCAGAGTGCCGAGAAGGACTTTGTCCTATCGCATACTTTCGGTATTCTCTCGCTTATGCTATGGATCATGTGACTCTCGTCCTTCGATCCAAAAGCTAGAATTCCGTTTCAGTCAAGTGCAATATGTTTGCTTCCATTAGACCTGAACTTCGAAAGTTTGGATAGTTATGTGATATTCATGGAATCTGAAAATCATTTTCAGAGACAGACAAAGGCTAAAAGATATGAGATATCCAAAGCAATGTTTGTTTGCAAACTATTAGTAAAGGAGTTTACTATGCATTAGACTGATAAGAGAGGGATCCAGTAGAACGCCTGTCATATGATGAAAAGTGAATAAAACAACAACTTAAAGAGAAAGGAAGTGTCCGAAGGGTGTTAGTGTGACTTACACACCTAGGAAGTCCGGGGCTAACGCCACTCTTAAGTTGGGTGCTTCTTCTGAGAGTAGGAGAAATACTGAAAGTTAAACTGTTAGAAGTATAAAGGCAATAAGATAGAAGACTGGAATATCCAGCTCATGTATGAATGTCATGCAAGTTTTTGATGTATAGAAGGCTGGTCAAAGATATAGTTCTTGGGAATTATGGTTAAACATGTTAATCACTAAATCTTGGGTATTGTGAGTTAATCACAAAGATACCCGCTCGATTGCATTCTGTTGCAACTCGATGTAAGAACTACTATGGCCTGAAAGACTAGCCAGGAATGAGGTTTAGGTATACACAGGGAACATAGTAAATGTTACTATACCTTCCATCGGTGTATTATCGTCTGTATTCATTTTCATAATTCATTTAGAGTTTCACGAACTCTAGCCCATTGCATAAGGTATCTTGCAAGAAGGTTGTTCATAAGAGAACTTTTGATGTTCGATGTTATGAATAACATAAGGGCCATACTTTCATTATGAATGAGATGTATGTTATGAATATTGATAATAATATATTACCTCTGGGTTTACTTTCATAATTCATTTTAGAGTTTCATACACTCTAGCCCATTGCACAATGTTTGTTGCAAAAGAGTTGTTCATAAAACAACAATTGTTGTTCAGTATTATGAATAACATGGAGAGCCATGCTTCCATCCAAAATTGGACGTATGTTATGAATATTGATGGTAATATGATACATCTATAACACTGACGCTAAATGTCGCAAGACTAAAAGAATACCACACAAGTGTGGCACTGCATTTGGTCACATTGGAGAAACCCGCATGGAAAACTCCATTATGATGGATTTTGAAGTCGTTTGATTTTGAATCATCTGACACTTGCAAATTTCCTCCGAAAAGTGAAGTGACTGAAATACCGTTCACAGGCCATAAGGAATGAGTAACAAACTTATTGGTGATCATACATTTTGATGTGTGTAGTTCAATAAATGTTGTTGCAAGTAGTGGATTTATCTATCTTCAGAAATGACTCAAGTAGATATATGGATATTTACTTGATGAGACGTAAGTCTGGATCTTTTGAAATCATTCGAAAGGTTTTCAAATATGAAGTAGAAGTTATTATAACAAGAAAATTATGTTTCTACAATTCGATTGCAGAAAGAAATATTTGAGTTACAAGTTTAGCGAATGTCTGATGAGTTGTGAAAAGAGTTTCATAACTTACACCTCCCGGAACACCACTGTGAGTGGAAAGTCCGTGAAGATGTAATCGAACCATTTATGACATGGTAAGATCAAAGATGACATAAATAAATTTGCCATTATCCCTTTTAAAAGGTGATGCTTTAGAGACTGCGGCTTTTACACTGAAAAGAGCTCCATCGGGTCTGTTGAAATGACAGCATGGTATGGTACGCCCAACCATGTTATATCTTTTCTTAACATTTGGAATATGGGGCTTGTGTAAAAGGTTACAAACCTATTCCAAATCAGACAAGTGCTACTTTGTAGGTTATCCCAAAATGTTGGGTATTCCTCCCTCACTATACCGAGGCAAATAGGTTTGCCACAAAGAACGGTATGCTTTTTGAAGAAAATGGTTATTTCAAAAAGGTGAGTGGGAGAATAATGCAACTCGACGAGATAACCAGTATCTCCGTCATCAGGTCAAAGGAAAGAGACCTTGGAAGTAATTCCAGAGTTTCCTACTGCGACTGATACGGAAGTCTGTACAATAAAATGTATGGACTTCGGTCGAACTTGCAGCTGAACCATGTAGGCAAGGCTCGTGCAAACCTCTCAGGTGCGCAAATGAGATATTGTTGTTAGACAACAGTATACCTACGATACACAAGGAAGCGTTGATGGGCCCTGACTCCGGAATTGGCTAAATGCCAATACAATCCGAGATAGTTTCCATATAAGTGATTCAAGATTAAAACCTTGATACACCTTTCGGAAGACTTAGAGTCTGACGAATATTTTATGGAACTATAACTGATACGAATAAAAATGTTTTATCCATAAAGCTCGACTTGTTGCAATATACAAGTTCAAGGAGTTGACTACGATGAGGTTGCTTCACCGTAGCGATGCTTAAAGTCGGTTCGGGTTGAACTAGCAATTAATACATATTTCATATCATGAGATATAAAACAATGGATGACAAAAGGATTTCCATCTGATGGAAATGAAACCAAGGACTTGCATGTGTTACAGTCCAAGGTATTTTGTCAATCCAGAGGATGCTAGTAAGGGTGCAAACTTCAGAGTTCCAGCGATGGACAGAAGAGAGCAAAGAGGAGTTGGAATCTTCGTGTTTTGATGAAATGGTCAAAAAGGGTTTTGACTTCATCAATGGGTAACGAAGATACTTGTAATTCAAGAAAGTATGTGGGAGCATAATAACATTTCTAAAAACCTTGTGTGCTTGACACATTGTTAATTGGAATTAAAATTCTTGACACGAATTAGGACTTCATTTGAAAATAGTTTTTCAATGAAGTGCTTGGGCTAAATAGCCTTTATATTAGGCATGATGATCTATGGAGATAGATTTACCGAATAGGGCTAAGCAAAGATACATATTGACAAGATGCTAAAACCTTTTAGCATTAAAAACGTCAAGGAGTGATTCTTGCCGAAGTCACATGGAAAGAGTTTTTGCAAGACTCGTTGTCCCAAAACACTGATGAGCAAAATACATGATGGAGATTCCACACACTCTTGTGTTTGGATTAATCATGTATTCCATGGTATGTAAAAACAACCAGATATGTCCAATACTCCCAAAGTTGTTGCGAGTATAGATACCAAAGTGATCAAAAGTACTGATCATGGGACAACAGTGAAAAAGGGTCATTGAGTACTATAGTAGCACTGATGACATGTATTCTCGCAAGCAGAGATCATGAAGAGTTCGTTGTAAAAGGTTACATCGATACAGTCTTCATCCATGCTCCAAGCGATTTTCGATTTAAGTTAAGGGTTTTGTGCAATACATAATATGGTGGCACGGTAGTTGGAAATTGTTCCAAACAAGTTACTGTGGCGAATTCTATAACAGAGGCGAAGTATGTTGCCGCTTTTAAAAGCGACAAAGAAGATGTTGAATCATATAGTTCATTCATGAACTTAGTATGGTTCCAAGATGGCTTTTGTCAATGGGACACTACTGCAGATAGTTGCTCCATAACTCAGTCTGAGAAATCCAGGTTCGACCTGTGATTCACATACATACAAAGCCAAGTCCACACAAAATATGAATTTTGTGAAAGCGTGAAAACGTGAGGATATGCAAAGATACACACGGAGCTGAAGTCGTCAGATCCGTTGGACATCAGGCTATACCACAAGCGAAGCATATTTACACCGGTGTGCCACAGGTGTGAAGTGCATTAGCATTAACTAGATTATTGACTCTAGTGCAAGTGGGAGTCTGTAGGAGATATGCCCTAGAGGCAATAATAAATGTTATTATTTATTTCCGTGTTCATAATTAGGTTTATGTTCCATGCTATAACTGCTGTGGTTCCCGAGCCCGTATATCCATAAAGGCTCTGGGGAAAACCCATGTGCACGTGTGGAATAATAAACGGTAAAATGTATTCCTAGTCATGCCTCTAAGACTAGCTCAAGTGTTGCATGATGATTATGTTTTCCCAATCATAGGCATGTCTATGCCAGCAACTTTGAGGGCACAAATGTTAGAAGAACATTTGTGTTGAATCGACCCGATTGATGTTATGCTATGAGATACATTCGTCACAAGTTAATGGTTAATAACACAGAGATGGTTAATGTTTGCATAATTCCTTAGACCATGAGAGTATCGAGTTTCTTCATGCTTGCTTCATGAACTTTGGGGTTTGTTAAACGTCATCCGTAAATGGGTGGCTATTACGGCGGCTTACGGGTTCATGGAAAAGTATGTCAAGTAACTTGATAGCTCAAGATTGGGATTTGCTCCTCCGGCGATGGAGAGATATCTCTGGGCCCTCTCGGTGTTACGGTATCCATCATCGTCTGGCCAGACACTTTGTGATTTGATCACGGGGATGCCAGAACACGGTAACGAGAAAAGAGAATAATACCGGTAACGAGGTAACTAGCATAGTGGACAAGTTGTTGATCCACGGGAATGCCAACATGTCTCACCTTGGGTATTTGTAACATATCGCGAAGCAACAGGAATAGCACACGGCAACTGGAGGTTCACTCGAATATTCATTCGTGTGGGTATAGGGGTCAATATGGGTGTCCACGGCTCCGATGCTGATCATTGATCGGAAAGTGTTCCGGTCATGTCTATACTTCACCGAACCTATAGGGTCACACGCTTAAGGGTCATCTATCTGTTGAACGCTAGACAGGGAGTCTGAGAGAAAGTCACCGAAAATGTTTCGGAGACAACGGAAGAGTTCCGAGAGAGAGAACACCGAAAGAGTTTCGGTAAAACCGAAAAGTTGTTTCAGAATATATTATTTGGTCAAAAAGGGTTTCAGCACCGCCTGGAAATTTTCAGAGGATGCCAGAATTGGTCTGGGAACTTCTGGGAATTTTCGGAGAGAAAAACCGGAAATGTTCCGAAACTGCCGTAACCGCTGTTAATGCTTTCCGCTGATGAAAACCACCGCATCGAAAATGTTTCGGATCATGCCCAGAATAATTTTAGAGGGTGCCGGAAATGTTCTGGGACTTTTTGGAATTTTTCAGAAAAAGTTTCGCGGAAAACATCTTGTCTCAGCGCGAGGGGACAAGATCCCACGAATCGGGGGTTGCATGTTTGATGGCTTTTTGTCTAGGGAGCATGCATGTTTCATGGAGACATGTTGGTGGCTTGTTGGGGGGGCCCTCCCCCATGGGGAGACAAGGTGTGGGCCGGCCCAAGGGCTGCCATGGTGGTGTCCCCTTGGTGCCCCCCTTGTGTTACCATTATGCCCTTTCATGTGTGACATAAAGCTTGGGTATTTTGGTATTTCAACATCCCACCCCACCCCTTGCCTTGGCCTATAAAAGGAGGAGAAGGGGCTGCCATTCTCCCCATCCCTTGCTCTCATACACATGCCAAGATGTTATCTGGCTTCTCTCTCCCTCCCACGAAAAGAGTTTCGTAGAGCCGAAAGGCTGTCTGGGTGGTTCTCGGCAGGAACTAGTTCTGGACGGCGAAGCCCTGCCGGATAGGTGACACCGTATGTGTGCAACTCTGTAGAGAGGTCGTAGTTTCGATCTTAGTGCCCGAGGGGCTGTTCGAGAGTGCCTCCCGAAGGGCTGTCCAAGTGACGGTCCGAGTTCTGTGAGTCCTCCCGAAGGGCTGTCCGAGTGACCATTCGAGTTTCGAAGGTCCTCCCGAAGGGCTGTCCGCGACATCGTCCGGGGGACTGTTCGACCGCCTCCCGGAGGGCTGTCCGAAGGGAAGACGAGGGTATACATCCTCACGGTTGGGAGGTTGTAAATCCTAGCTGCGGGGATCTGCACCGCCGATCGTCATCGACTCTACTTCCGCTGCGCTACGAGTCGGTAACGAACATGATCAAACCTTGTATGCAGTCTCCATAGTGGTCCTGGGCTGGTGCGTAGGGCGGAAATTTTTTGTTTTCTGCTGCGTTACCCTACACGACCCTGAAGTTTCTTATGTCCAGGATAGACAGAAAGGTGATCTTTGGACCTCGCTAATGGCAAATTTCAGCCTACCGCCAGAGGAGGATCCGAATAACCCAGTTATAGAGCCAAAGGTCAAGGCGTTTGCTCTTAAGAAGATGGCAGATCTATTCAGGAACTGGAAGAAAGAGTTGAACACAAAGTTTGTCGACAAAGGGAAGACTCCAGAATTCACCAGCTGATATGAGAAGATAAGAGATCACTGGCCCGCATTTGTGGCCTACAAGAAATCGGATAAGGGTAAGAAAAGGTCAGAGACAAACAAGAAAAATGGTGCAAAGAAGAAGTATCACCATCACACGGGGTCAGGTGGCTACTACAAAGCCCAGTCGTTGTGGGACAAAGCTGAGCAAGACCTGCTTGCTAAAGGGGTCCAACCAGCGACATTGAACTGGCCAGATCGGTGTAGGACCTGGTTCTTCAGGGTTGGGGGAACTTTGGACCCAGAAACAGGGGAGTGTCATTGGACGGACGAGCAACTTGCAATACCCTTCAAGAAGTTCCAGCAATATATCAGTGCAGCGCAGGAAGGGACGTTCATTCCCGACAGAGAGAAGGATGAGCTGACTGAGGCCCTCGGGAATCCTGAGCACCCTGGACGAACACGAGGCACACCAGGCTCCGTTCCGTCGGTGGTTGGGTTTCCCGGCAGCGGTGGTTACAGAAGCCGATAGAGAAAGAGGAAAGCGGAAGTGAGCAAAATGCAGAAGGTCAATGCAAGAATAGCAAAGGTAGATGAACTTGCAGCTGCCGGCCAACCATCTCAGCGGCACGAAGATCCTTGCTTCGACGCTGCCCCAGAAGCTACCCCACCATCTCAGCGGAGAAGCAGGGTGGCTTCCACGGAGCTCGTTCAGCCTGATTTCACGGCTCCTCCCCATCCCGTGGATACTATCACGGAGGCTCAACATTGCGAGCTAATGACGAAATGCCAGAACCTCACTTTGAAGGCGGTTGTCGGCTATGTTGCACCTCCTCAAGCTGACGAAACTTTTCACTGTGGTCTGATTCCACATGGCTATGCTATTGTGATGGTGGATGAAATAATGGAGGGATTTCAGGAGCTGGAGCTTGACCACCCTACAGGTGAAGGGGAGAATCATCTGGTTTATGCTTTGAGGAGTACCTGTCTATGGAGGAAGGAGTACATCAAGCTTCCAAACTGGACGCCTCCTCCTCCTCCTCCTGCGGCGAGTCAGGGCACTCCGCCTCCTCCTCCGGCGAGTGATCAGGGCACTCCGCCTCCTCCTCCGCCTCCTCCAGCGTGTCAGCGGACTCCGTTGCGTCAGCAACGGCGGAAGAGGGACGGCGCCGCTCCAGCGGCTAGCAGTACAAGAGGCGGGAAGAATTTCAAATACGGTCCAAGCCTCAAGCCTCTGGAAAAGTTACCATATGAGAGGACCGATGAGGAAAACGCGGAAATCAGTGTTGCCGAAGTGGAGGCCCATTTTGCACGGAAACATCCACCTCCGAAGGAAACAATAGATCAGGTGAAAGTGAAGCGCACTCTGCGTGCCCTTAAGCGACCACCACCGTCTCCGCCGCAATCCAACTATGAGCGCATTATTGAAAGGGCATATAAGGAAGCGCAGTGGTCAGGAAGTACTTGCAGTGCTGCAAGAGAAGCAAAACGAAGAAGTGGGAAAACAATTCCCCAGCTCAGCGAACAGGCGAAGCAATCATGCCCCCCGCTCAAGGTGTCTAGCGATATTGTAGGATCGAAAGTAGGTCTAGAGGGGGGGTGATTAGACTACTTGACCAAATAAAAATCTAGCCTTTTCCCAATTTTAAGTCTTGGCAGATTTTAATAACTTAGCACAAGTCAAGCAATCAACCTACACATGCAATTCTAAGAGTATAGCAGCGGAATGTAAATCATTGCATATGAAGGTAAAGGGAGGGGTTTGGAGAGGCAAACGCAATGTAGACACGGAGATTTTTGGCATGGTTCCGATAGGTGGTGCTATCGTACATCCACGTTGATGGAGACTTCAACCCACGAAGGGTAACGGTTGCGCGAGTCCACGGAGGGCTCCACCCACGAAGGGTCAACGAAGAAGCAACCTTGTCTATCCCACCATGGCCATCGCCCACGAAGGACTCGCCTCACTCGGGTAGATCTTCACGAAGTAGGCGATCTCCTTGCCCTTACAAACTCCTTGGTTCAACTCCACAATTTTGACGGAGGCTCCCAAGTGACACCTAACCAATCTAGGAGACACCACTCTCCAAAAGGTAATAGATGGTGTGTTGATGATGAACTCCTTGCTCTTGTGCTTCAAATGATAGTCTCCCCAACACTCAACTCTCTCTCACAGATTTGGCTATGGTGGAAAGATGATTTGCATGGAAAGCAACTTGGGGAAGGCTAGAGCTCAAGATTCTTGTGGTTGAATTGGAATGTCTTGGTCTCAACACATGAGTAGGTGGTTCTCTCTCAGAAAATGAGTAGTGGAATTGTAGGCACATTCTGATGGCTCTCTCACTGATGGAGAGGAGGGTGGAGGGGTATATATAGCCTCCACACAAAATATAACCGTTACACACAAATGAGCCAACTCGGTCAGACCGAATAGGTAAACTCGGTGAGACCGATCCAGTCAAAAATGTGAACGTTAGGCTTTTTGGTGGGACCGACATGATCAACTCGGTGGGACCGATGAGCTAGGGTTAGGGAAAAACTTGATCTCAGTTTGACCGATTACTTCAACTCGGTGAGACCGATTTCAGTAATAAGCAAACAGAGAGTTGGTCAGGCAAACTAGGTGGGACCGATCGCTCCTTTCGGTGAGACCGAAACGTTACGAAAGGGAAATAGAGAGTTTGCATTGCGAACTCGGTGGGACCGATCGCTCATCTCGGTGAGACCGAAACATTACGAAGGGAAACAGAGAGTTTGCAATCCTATCTCGATGAGGCCGAGATCCCTATCGGTTAGACCGAACTGATTAGGGTTTCTGGCTATGGCTATGTCAAGTGAACTCGGTGGCGCCAGATAGATCAAATGGGTGGGGCCGAGTTTGACTTTAGGTTTAGGACATATTTGTATATGAGAAGATGGTTGAGGGCTGTGGAGCATATCCCTAAGCATTTTGAGCAAGTAGACCATTATGCAACACCTCATCCCCTTTTAATAGTATTGGCTTTTCCTATGGACTAAATGTGATCTTGGATCACTAAAATAGAAATGTAGAGTCTTGAGCTTTTGCCAATATTTGTCCTTAGTATTTTGAGGGGTCCACATCTCTAGTCCATGCCATGCCAATCATTGAACTATCTGAAATAATCAACTTGAAAAGTTATTAGTTCAATGAGCTGTATGTTGTTATGAATTACAAAAACCACCCAGGGATTAGTTGCACTTTCAGATATCGTCGCTAATCATCCGGGGCTACTGCCCGGTACCAATCCTGCTGATTACCTGGCCGATGATGTACAGTTTGAAATGTTAGAGGTAGTAGATATCTTCAGATACGAGTATGGGAAGCCTCTCATCAAACCTGATCCTCCTCCTCTAACAACGATGATGCGAAGATTGCATGAATGGTACATGGATACCTGCAGGAAGTCTGGGAAGAATAGTTTGATGCTGGCAATTAAAGAGGAGCACGACCTCGTTGGAACTGAGGTGATGCCTGTTGAATTTGTGGAGTTATTCCAGTTATTCAATCAAGACGCCCTCGACAAACAACTCATGACTTGCTACTGTCTGTAAGTATTACTTCTGTAATTAAGTCTCTATAGCTCAGCTCTTTCATTGCATGTATATATAATTATCCTCACTATATTATGCAGATTGAAGATCATCGAATGCAAAAAAGCACAAATCTATGACATTGGGTTCATTAACCCAAATACCATAAATGAATGGTCGGTTAAAAATAGAGTCAAAGATACCGAGGACAACTTGCTACAATCGTTGCTTCGAAATCAAAACAAAGGGAAAATACTCTTTCCTTACAATTTCAAGTGAGTGTTACTGTCTTGTGCATATTCGGTTTCGCTTACTCGAGGTTATAGTAATGTAATTGATGAGTTATGCATGTGTGCGCATCTTCCACTTTATTCTGCTAGAGATTAAGCCTGACCGGGAAGTAATAACTGTCTTAGACTCGAGATAAAAAGATCCCAATAAGTATGCGGACATGATTGCAATGCTCCAGAAGTAAGTTCAATCGATCATTATCACTTATTGGTGCGCACCATATCATATCGGCAACTTTGTTCATTTCCGGATATCAAGTAATTATTTTCGGCAGGGTTTGGAAAGAGTTCACCGGAATCGTTCCGGGACTGCCGAGGGAGCTGCGATTTACACACCCGAAAGTAAGTAGTACTAGCTAGTTCCGCGCATCTCCCATTGATTCTAGTTTCATCAATACTATTTATCATGCTTGATTATCAGTTTGATTGAACTCTATTCTCGTAAAGTGCTTATGGCCGGAAGGCGGGAATAATTTATGTGGATACTACATTTGCGAGTTCATCCACAGCACGACCTCTCAGCGGGGCTACTCCGACAAACAATATGAAGTACGTAAACAATAATATTCACAATTTTATTTTATTACCATCAATTGTGTTGAGTTTCATTTATATATATATATATATATATATATATATATATATATATATATATACATAAACACTATTCTGATCACAACCTGAACTTCCTGTGTTACACGCCTGAACTTCCCTCTGTAGGAACCCGACCTTCGGGCTATCTTCGCAACCGTGTCTCCCTGCGCGAATTATTTTGGTCAGCCGTGTTCTATGTGATGTAAGTGTAATCTCCAAACAGTTTTTAGCAACTAAATGCCTGTTTTAAATAGGAATCTCGCTCATTGGCGGATTTTGCTCTCGGGTCGTGATGAACATGCGTCTGTTGCAATTTTACTGCCTGAGTTGTTCGACCTGAACTTCTCCAAGTGCTAGGTTGAACTTCCGCCAATATTGCCCAAATGGGGCTTGCGATATACCGTTGGAAAGCTATGGACACAAGTATCATGACCCAAGTTGAATTTTTGGCAAAATGTAAGCGGTTTAAGAGCAGTTTTGAAAACCGTTTTTTCTTCATACAAAAAACGTGAATCGTATTTTTGATCGCATTTCTAAACTGTTTATCGGAATGAGGCAAATAATATGGCGTTGAAAAGCTGCTGCAAAACCGCTCATTCCACATGTTGAAAGTTTTCTTTAATTCCCTATGGTTAAAGAGTAATTTCGAAAATCGTAAAATTTCGCAAACCGAACAGCCGAGTTCGTATTTTCGATGTCATTTCTGAACGGCTAATCCAATTGAGGCAAATAATATGGCGTTGGAAAGCTTATGAAAATGCGCTACTTTTTCATGTTGAAATGTTTTACTAATTTTGAACGGTTTAAAAGTAATTTAGAAAACGGTACAAGTTCCACCGAGTTCGTATTTTCGAGCTAATTTTTTAACTGTATATCCGAATGCAGCGAATGATATGGCGTTGGAAAGCTTGAACAAATGCGAAACTTTTTCGTATATATTGTTTCTCCCAAATCTTTACTGTTTTAAGTCAATTTTGCAAATGGCTAAAAACGTATTTTTGCCGTAATTTCTACAAACTTTATCGGAATGGGGCAAATAATATACCGTTGAAAAGCTACGGAAAATGCGAAACTTTTTCATGTTGATGGTTTTCTCTGATTCCTAGCCGTTTTCAAGCAAATTTGAAAACCGTGAGATCATGCGTTGTGCGTTTTATCACGAAACAGAGTCTTCGAAAATTCACCGCGTGAAGAACTTGAACTTCATCAACACGTCTACCTGAACTTCACTCTGTTTCTTCACGTGTTGTTTTTTGTTCGTAACTCTCCATCCACTCACCGGAATTGAGCAAGTGATATACCGACGGAAAGCTGCTGTAAACACGCAACTTTTCCGTCTTGATCATTTTTTTCATACTCGCTACGGTTTAAAAGATTTTCATCTGAAATTCATTCGGTGTAGTAGCTGAACTTCCTGCTATTTGCACGTTGAACTTCTGTCGTGTATTTTCATTTGTAATTTCTCACCCATTCTTCGGTGTTACACAAATGATATTCCTTTTGTACAAACCTCTCTCGCGATAATTTTTTTAACTTTCTCCGACCGAGGACTTGAACTTACACAAATGATATTCCTGCCGTTTTGAAGTAAATTAGAAAATGACGAGATCATGATTTCTGCCATCATCGCGAATTGAAATGCACTGCGTGAAGTAGTTGAACTTCTCGGGCATTTCTGTTTGGACTTCACTCTGTTTTTTACGTGCTGTTTTTTGCCCGTAACTCCCAAACCACTTACCGGAATTGAGCAAATGATATACCGATGGAAAGCTGTTGAAAACCCGCAACATTTTCGTGTTGATCAGTTTTTCATACTCGCGACGGTTCAAAATATTTTTTTGAATGCGTAAAAATGAGTTTTTAACGGTATACATAAAACTTTTAAACCATTCATCGGAATATAGCATATAATATACCGTTGGAAAGCTTAGGAATAGGAGCATCCTTTTCATGTACACAGACGTTACAAATTTTTGTCGTTTGAGAGCAGTTTTTAAAATGGTAAAAACAACATAGTTTCTTGCCTGTTTTTTACATGTAATTGAAGGTTAGACGTCTCGCATTAGAGATCTTGAACTTCACCGGGAGGAGCATGTGAACTTCTTGCAACAAACCTTTTAAGCTTTTTGTTTTCTATTCTTTATATTCCTATCTGAAACGCATTTCGTGTAGTAGTTGAACTTCCCGCTGTTTTCATCTTGAACTTCTGTCACGTATTTTTGTTCAACCTCTCTCACAAGAATTTTGAACTTTCTTGGGCCGAGCACTTGAACTTCTAGCAACAAAACTTTTAGCCTTTGCTTTTTCATTCTTTTTTTAATACAAAATGCACACCGTGTAGTACGTGAACTTCTAGCAGTTATCAATCTGAACTTCTCTTGGTTACGTGAAAATATCTGAGTTTTTTATAGACATTGAACCACTCCACCTTTTTTGTTTACTTCTTTGTTATTTGAAATTGAACTTACTGGGTTTATTCTCTAGTAACCAGAAAAATCCGATTTTCTTCAAATAAATATCAAACTGCTCCACATTTTCCAGTTGAACTTCTTGGTTTTATTCGTTAGTAACGAGAAAACCTGATTTTTTTATATACATCAAACTGCTCCATTTTTATAAATTTAATTTCTTGGTTTTAGTCTTTTTGGTGTATTAATTAGTAAATATTGAACTGCTCAATTATTTGAAGTTGAACTTCTAGGTCTTTTTTTTATAAGAGGGAAAATCTATTTTATAAACATTTTGGACTGCTCGGTTTTTTTAATTCGACCTTTTGGTATTGTAATAAACATTGAACTTCTCCGTCATTTAAATTTGAACCTATAGGTTTTTTTTGTAGAAACGGGAAAATCTATTTTCCTATAATTTTGAGTTGCTCATTTTTTTTAATTTGCCTTCTTGGATTATTCTTTAGTAATGGAAAATCATAATTGTGTAATAAACATTGACCCGCTCTGTTATTTAAATTTGAACTTCTAGTTATTTTTTTGACTTCTTGGGGTCTTGCTAGAAATGGAGAAAAATTGTTTTTATATAAAAAATTGAACTGCTCTATTATTTCAATTTGACCTTCTTGGTTTTATTTTCTTATTGAATTTTTAAAAACCTTACACATTATACTTCCACGGTTCTATTTTCCCTCAACTTTTTATGTTGTAAAACATTAGAGATTAGGCATATACATATTTTTGCTAAGTAGGCCAAGATGTTTGGAATCAAAAATACACAGGGAGCAACTACAATTCATCACATATTTTGCCAATGATACAGAGAACAAGATGGGGTCTCAGAACACAAAAGATATCCACTCATGCCATCTGATGTAGATAAGAGGCAGCTAGTATACAAGAAAATTTAGCAGAGCTTTATACTTTGAAAGAGAGTCACTAGTGTTGGCTTCAGTGGCAGAATAAGCCACTGACGGCGGTGAACGGGAGAAGCAACTTGTCTCCTCGTCGATCCATGGCAGCGGCATGAAGACAGGAATGAGCATATAATATGTACTCGAGCAGGATCTCATGCACTTCACCATGAAACAATTCAATGAGACAACACGACTGTCTTCTGAACTAACAACACATGTTCTGTACTATTGTTTTTTGCAACATCCAGTAATTAGCCCCAAATCAAAAGAATTCATGTGACTAGCTCACTGACCTTGTTCATAAAAGAACTAGCATCACAAAAAAATTAGACAGTTCACAGGTTGGAGAGGGAGCAGATCGGTGTAGCAGCAGCAGGTGCGGGCAGAGGTCGCTGGGAGGATTTGACGCGAGCCTCGTCAGCGGTTCGATTCTCCCGTGCACTGCAGTTCAATCACCCCGGCGATGGCGGCAACCAGCGATGGCTGTAGAGGAGAGCTGCAAGACTCGGGGTGTTTCATCGGTGAAATCGAGGCAGCGGCCTCCGCTAATGGCAAGGGCGGCCGAGGGAATGGAGCAGTGCACGTCACGACCTTGGGGTGGATTTTGGAGAAGTGCTCGCGCGCGGTGCGGAAGGGGGCGACGCCGAGCTTTGGCCACAGGACATGGGGCGCACATGGCGGCGCGGGGAGCCTAGGAGACCGGGGTGGGAGGCAGGTGGTCGCGGCGCCGCATGGTGGTAGCCGGATCCCGGGCCTCCGGCGTCCGGGACGCGGGAACCTAACAGCGACGCACCTAGTGGCGGGGAGGTGGTTGGGGCGGAGGGCGGTGGCCGTTGGGAAGGAAGAACGCTGGTCGGGGAGGAGGCCCGCCGGTCGTGGGGGAGGAGGCACGCCGGCGTTGAGGGAGCAGGCGCGCGGCGGCGGCAGCGAGATCCAGGGAGGGTGGCGATGGCAGCAGCGACGAGATCCAGGGAGGGCGGCGGCGGCGATGCGATCCAGAGGGTGGTGGCGGCGTTCGGGGAAGGGGATCGGGTGAGGTCAGGGGTGGGGATCGGGGGAATGGGTGGGCTGGGTGGGCTTTTTCTGTATCGGTCCGGTGGATTTCTCGGATCTCAGGAAAATCCAATCGCCCCTATATAGGGCGCTGTGATCCAAATAGTTATTCTAATCCTAGGATTAGAATAGTGCCACTCTCTCTCTCTCTCTCTATATATATATATATAAACACTATTCTGATCACGGGATCAGAATAATATTCTGATCACAACCTGAACTTCCCGAGTAACGCGCCTAAACTTCCCTGTGTACGAACCCGAACTTCTGGCTATCTTCGCAACCGTGGCTTCCCCCGCGAATTATTCTGGTCGGTAGTGTTTTCTGGGATGTGACTGTAATCCAGATACCCATACCTGCATCTAAATGCTCGTTTTGATTCGTAATTTTGCATTTTGGCGGATTCACTCTCGGGGCGGATGAACTTGTGTCTGTTTACAAGTTTAATGCATTCACTGGATGTTCTAGATCCTCTAACATGATGGGAATTTGGTGTAGGTACGAGTTTCATGGACAATTTGTCGTTAATTTCAACGGATTTGATTTCGGGTTCTGTGTTCTTCGTCCGCGGGAGTGGTTCCGCGGCTTCTGTGGATTTGTTGTTTTTATTTGAATATAGAGGGCGGATTTGATTGCAGTAGTGAGATTGGACCGTTCATGCATTGTTAATTTGATCGGGCAGGCGAATACACCCCTGAAATCGGGCGATTGGATCTCGTGTCGGCCCGTGTTGGTTTTGGTTCTTCGTTGAGACAGCTTGGTGGATTTATCGTTTTGATGTTAGGGCGCAATAGGATATCGTTCGAGGTCGCGGACTGAGAAGGTGTAGTCACCCAAGTGATTAAATCTGAAAACCAAATTCGATAATGTGTATTTTTCAGTGATTCTACTGTCTGTGTTACAGAGTTGGACTTCTGCACCTTTTGTGCTTGAACTTCCCTCGTTTTAATGCATGTTTTTTGGGTGATGCTGCAATACGATCTGTTCGGTTGGTGTTGTTATAAAAATTTTGTGTACGTTTTTTTGTTTTTCAGAGTACTCATATACGTAAATGTGGAGCTGGTCCATAGACACACAAATCATCTTTTTTATATTTATTCTGTCTTCGGGATTAGTTTTTTGGATCATCCATATTCTGTGGTAGTAGTTGGACTTCTATGGTACCAGTGATTGAACTTCCTGGTGTCCACATTGCAACGCGGTGCAGCATCACGCTCTATTTTTTCTTTTTTCTTTTTTTTTTGTAATTTTCAATTTTCTAATTTTGGTTTGAGTTTGTTCCGTGGGCAACTATGGGATTATTCCCAAATATGCATGCATACCTTACTTATTTTTTTGTAACATGTTTGCATACTTCGAACAGTGGTAGAACTTCAGTATGTGTTTAACGTGAACTTACAAGATTTTTGCTTCTGTGTAATTTGTTTTTCTACATGTTCATTTGATGTTTTTTCAAAACACCGAACTTCTGTGTTTTTACAACTTGAGCTTACCTTATTTAGAACATTTGATTAGTTAACTTACGCCTTGTGCATTTTGTTTCTTCGAGACTAAACATTATTATTCCTAAGGTGTTTCTTTCTTGGTTTTTTATGTCACAGCAATGAAACTTTTCATGAATGCAGGTCCATCTTTTTGACATTAATATTCCAGGACAGATTACATTCCAGGATTCAAAAACCCTTACTAGATTTCTTCTGCAATTTGTTGTAGCTAGTGTGTAAGTGTGGAGCTGGACCACAGGCACATGCTTCCTCTTTTCCCTTAGTCTATGTTTTGGTATAGTTTTTTTATCATCCACTATCTTCAGTAGGATCTGGACTTCTTTTTTATTAATGGTTGAACTTCTGGTTTTCCAGATTGCATTCCACATTTGCAAGGCGAAGGTGGATGGTGCTCTATATTTTCTTTGTTTGGTTTTCTTTGTAATTTTAATTCTTCAGATGTTCTTTTTAGACTTTTGTCTCGTGAGCAATCATGGGATTAGCCCAAGTATGCATGCACTTTTTCTAGATAATCTAAGGGTCGTCGTAGAAGCTGGACTTTCTATGTTGTTCATACGTGAACTTTTGCTTTTACTTCTTTGCAAGGTAATGCAGCAAGTCCTCTGTATTTCTTTCTTCTTTTATGTTATTTTTCATTCTTTGCATTGGTTTGGATTTTTTTGACTTAGTCCCATGAGCAGCCATCGAATTGGCCGACGGATATGCGTATTTTTTTTATTTTTTCTAGTATGTTTTTGTACTTATAATAGTTGTTGGTCTTCACTGAATAACTATCCTGAACTTCTGTATGATAATCATTTTTTAACATGTTAATTTGGGGTTTTACAAAACCTCGAACTTCTATATCTTCACTACTTGAACTTCTTATATATAATTTTGTTTGTTATTTTGTGTATTTAAATATTTGTAGACATTGAAATCGGCATTGCGCGTATTGACAAATGCGGTAGCGCGAGGCCGAGCAGGGGGGGAGGGGGGGTCGGGACCCCCCCTCCCCTCCCCCCTGCGAGGCCGAGACAGGAACGAGCCGGAGCAGGCGACGACGCGGCGTGCCATGTCGTCGCATGCGGAGGCGAGTCCGTCACATCCGTGACCCCACTATCTATCTTAGGGTTTAGGGTTTAGGGTGCGTGCGGTGGGGGTGGAAACAGAATAACCGCATTGCGTCCTGTCAAAAC
Organism: Thinopyrum elongatum; assembly: GCA_011799875.1. Classification (NCBI taxonomy): domain Eukaryota; kingdom Viridiplantae; phylum Streptophyta; class Magnoliopsida; order Poales; family Poaceae; genus Thinopyrum; species Thinopyrum elongatum. The sequence continues at coordinate 470,408,793 of CM022301.1, forward strand.
CTAGCACGCAGCAATGCGGTAGCGCGAGGCCGAGCAGGGGGGGAGGGGGGTCGGGACCCCCCCTCCCCCCTGCGTGGCCGAGACAGGAACGAGCCGGAGCAGGTGACGACACGGCGTGCCGCGTCGTCGCATGCGGAGGCGAGTCCGTCACATCCGTGACCCCACTATCTATCTTAGGGTTTAGGGTTTAGGGTGCGTGCTTTAGTTAGATATGAACTTCATCTGTTTTTGTACTTGAACTTCTTCTTTTTGTTTCTTAGTGTTTATTTATTCATATGCCTTTACTTCTTTTATTAGAGTACTTGAACTTCTGTTCTTTATTTTTTGAACTTCTTTTCTCTTGTATTTTTAGGTGCATACTTTGTGTATGTATTTTTCTTCCCTTGGTAGCGTATTTGCCATCAATTTTTTGTTTTTAAGGATATCAGCAGTGCTGTTGTGTGATGTTATCTCATTATAATAGATGCATTCAAATGGTGCATTCATTTATCTACACATGTATTTACTTTTTTAGCTGTTGGGGGGTAAAACTGTAAATTCAGTGGCGCTGCAATTCCCACGACAGAGAGGCATTAAGTGAGCATCTTCCATCGCCACCACCTGTCAGAAAACCCCTCTCCCCCTGTCGCTCGCTCTCTCCCCCCTCTCCGTCGCTCCGCTGCCTTCCTCGCCTCCAACTCCCCCCGATTTCTCTGCCCCTGTCCCCTGCCCTCGTGCTGGAGTAACCGGCGCACGCCCCCGCTCCTATTTCTCCCCCATGCCCCGCTCTCCCTCGCCCAGCCCGCTCTATTCTGCTCTGAAGCGAGGGCGGCAACTGCCTGCGCGATTGCAAGGTGCGTGTGGCGTCGTGGGGAGTGGAAGAACCGGCGTAGATTCGTGTGTGCGGGGGTCGTCTGGAGAGGTACAAGTGCTGCCCCGCCCTAATGCTTGCTGCTTGTTTCGCCAGATCTATCGAGACCGCCTCCTGTGTGCTCTCGCGTCCGCGTCCTACCCCCTTCTTCTGATGGTTTGGTGGGAGATTAGGTAGGGTTCTTGTGCGTGTGGTGGGTGGATTCCATTCCCCCGTATTCCTATAGTACTATGAGATGCTTGTGTGTGCTATTTCTCCGTTCAGAGTTGAGTGGATTTCATTTCCCCTTTGGTGATTTCAGCATTCAGATGCATGTAAGAGAGGGTGTGGTGTGATGGTTGATGGTGAATTTGATGTATCTAATTGTCTTAGTATTGTTGATTTCGAAGTCTAGATTGTGTCTGTCACATGCTAGTTAGTTTATGGATTCTTTTTTTGTTTGTGCTTGCCTATATGTGCTACTGTTCATGTTTTCATACTTGTTGATATGTTCTAGTTGTTTCATCCTAGGGTTTCATTTAGTTGTTTTTTGTATTTGTTGTATGATTTTCTACCTGCTAACTATATGCAAGCTATCCCCTGTTTTTAGTAGGTTGTTCTAGGGTTTGGAGTTTCATTCATCAAGCGGGTTGTGTTGTCATGGCTTCCAAACCTTCTCCAGGTATCTTAATGTGGTTGGATCTTGTATTTTAAATAGCAGTATTCTTATATATGTCTGCCCATATCTTCACTTAGTTTTCTTGTTGGACTGCCATTCTTATTAGTGTGAACTTCTAAGAAAGGTTATGTGTATGCTTTTTACCCTTAGTTTGAGTTAGTAGAGTGTTGCTTACTTTTTAGTTGATGATTTGCAGGTGAAACTATGTCACCAAGTATTGTTGGACTTCCCAAATGATTCATATTTATAGTGTATATCTTTGTTTTTTTTTGTTATCATGTTCATGGTATTGATATTTAGTTTGCCTGTGAAATAGTATTTGTGGTCATGCTACATCTTTTTTGTGTGGTACTTGCTTGGGGTCACATAGTTGAACTTCTGGTTTTAATTATTGTTTGTTTTATAATGAAATTTGGTTGAACTTCTGTTATGCACATTTTGTTTTACTGCTTTGTTATATATTGTTGAACTTCTGGACATTCATGTTATATGTAGTAGCCCCTCTGGTGTAGATTGTTTTTATATTTAGTATGTACATTTTAGTTTGTTGGTTGTGTTTACTGCTTTGTTAGGTATTGCTGAACTTCTGGGTATTGGACATTGTTGTAAAAGTAGAAGTCCCTTTGGTGTAGGATTGCGGATTAGAACTCAGCTGCCTTTTTACTTGCACTTTTTGTAGTTGGTGATGAGTTGAATAGTTCTGAAAAAAATGCCTCCGATCAAGATGGAGCTTCAGAAGTTAATACTGATGCTCCAATATCTGATGCGGCTAAATCACCCATAATCCCTTTGAGTGTGATTGCTGAGGTTGCTTCGACCCTTGAGAATATTTCAAGCCTCGAGGATCTTGCTTCTGCAGCTCTTGCTTCACCTAGTATGTGAAACCCCTTTTTCTTTTCTTTTTAAATTCTTGAGCCATGTTTTTTTAGCTTGTTCATGTCGGTTGTTTTTGTTTTTGTTCCTGACTTTTTTTATTTTTTGCTTTGATTTTTTGTGTTTTTTGCAGATGTGTCCACAGAGGAGGAAGCTGTGAACACCATCAACGATGTTTTATCTGAGTTGGGTTTATCAGAAACCCCTGCTGCTGCTGAGGAGGGGGCTCCGTTAGTCAAAGGTTGTGATTCCGTTCCGGATCCTTTGTGCTCTCTTCAGATGTCAGAGACGCAGTCGCAGTCCGTTGATGGCACTGAACCTGTCACGCAACCTGAGGATGTGCCTCTTCAGCTTCTCCTGGAGGACCAACGTAAGAGGAAGAAGCAAGAAGATTTTGACAAGAAGAGGGCGGCCCGCCTTGAGAAAGGTTCTGATGTTCCTGGATCTATTCATGCGGCTGAGCTCACGGTTGAGGAAGACGTGTCGTGTGGCAGTGATGGCACGGTTGTCCCTTTTAAGAAGAAAATCAAGAAGACCGCTGCGAGGAAGCTAGTAGTTGGTGAAGTTACTCCTCGGAGGAGCCCACGTGTTTCAAGGCCTGCAGAAGTTGCTGAAGAGGAAGGGCTAGGCCTTGGTGCTACGCCACGCCGTAGTCCTCGTGTGCTTGCCACTGTCGGGCCTACACCTTCTTTGCTTGGTGCTGGTGCATCTGGTAAGGGGAAGAAATGCAGCGTCAAGCGCAAGGTTGCACCTGCAAAGGTCAACAAGGGTGTGAAGAAGCGTTCTCGTGTTAATCCAGAGGATAAGGATGATGCTGATTTCAATGCTGATGATGAGGACGACGACGATGATGATGCTGCCACTAATCAGGTATGAATGTCTCATGTTTACCGGTTTTTAGAGCATTTGTCGCTATTGCTGTAGTTTTTGTGTTTTTAGCACTGCCTTGGCGTACATAGCTGACCTTCTGCTCCATATAGACCAATAAATTAGCCGACCTGCTTTGCTTTTATGGTATTATTGCCTTTGAGTACATAGTTGGACTTCTGGATATATACATGAAGAAATTAGCTTAACTTGTTGGTATACATGTTGTATTACTGCCTTGTTGTACATGGTTGAACTTCTGCTTTGTAAATTTCCAACATTGTTGAAAGCATCTTTACTTCTGGTCATGCATGGTTGTACTGCCTGTGTAGACATAGTTGGACTTCTGAAATGTACTGCGTATGTAGGCATTAGTGGAATTTTGGTGAAGCTTGTGTAACTCATTGTTCTGCCTTTTTTCCTTGTCATTGCATTTTTTTTTCAGTATCAGCTTGTGAAGTGGCCTGAGAGGAGGAAGAGAGGAGGCAAAGCACCCGAAGAAGGTGGCCGAGGAGGAGGTGAGGCGAAACGTTTTAACAAGACGGTTCGCTGCTCACTAGGAGAGGTCAAGACGTGTGTGAAAATGCTACAAACTAGGCACAAGATGAGGGTTATCAAGGCTGGTTTTGGTTGTGTGTTTGACTTGAAGGTTGATTCCAACATTTCTCGTCCTTTGATGTGCAACATCTACACGAGGATTGACCCTAAAACGATGATCCTGGACATGGGTGAGGCGAACAAGGTTCTGCATATTACAAGTGATGCTATTCACCATCTGTTTGGATTCCCTCAAGGTAATCGTACCCCTCCTAGGCCCTCGAATGATGGGTTCGATGATGCTGTTATGAGGTTTAAGGGTAAGCTTGGGTACGCTAGGAGTGACGACATCAAGACAAAGGATCTGCGGAATATCCTCGCGGAACTTGTGAAGGATGAGACGAAGGATGATCTTGCTCTACAGGTGTTTTACCTGATTGTTTTCATGAAGGTGGTTATCCCTGGAACGTCTACACGAGTGTCCAGGGAGGCAGCAATGGCTGAGAATCTTGTGTTTCAGGATGTGGCAGATATGGACTACTGCCAGTTGGTTGTTGACGATATTTAGAGTGCTGTTGTTAGGTATCAGCAAGGTACTAGCAGAGGAAAAGCTGTCACAGGCTGTGCCATCGCGCCGCTTCTTATGTATCTGGACTGCCTTGTCATTGGCAAGACGCCTAATATTGACTTGAGGACCCCTCGCATCAATTTCATGGATCAGGTCAAGCTTCTTGAGCTTGCTGCAGCTGACTTGGTCAAGAAGGGTGATGATGACCCAGCCAACTGGGTGTTTGGGAGACTGCATGTGAGTGTTTCTATGCATCATTCTTTCCTGAGTAGTTTAACTTGAACTTCTGGTACTGCTTTCTATATTTTTGTTCCCATGTTCCTTCATTTGTTTTCTGACGCATTGACTTTTGTTTTTGTATGCAGTGGAAGACACAGGCTGAGGTTGTGTTCTTTAGGGTTATTGAACGTCCTGTTCTAACTATGCCTCGTGCCGCCGGCCTAGGGAGTGGAACTTCCCCAAGATTTGAATTCTCCCGGGATGTTAATACTGGTGCCCCCCCTGTAGATCCAGAAGGTTCTTCTGCCCGTGTGAGTGCTGTAGGTGGCGTGTCTTCCGAGAATTTGTTTGAAGCTGCCAATGTTTCGCTGGTTAGGATTGACGGTCTTCTTGAAACCGTTTGTGGAGAGTTGGCCCGTGTTCCGTCAACTGTTGATCGTCTTAGTCGCGTTGATGGGATTCTTCCTTCCGGACACGGTTTTGATGCTGATTCTTCGAAGGAGGTCTTGTCAATGGAAGCTAGATTTCTTGAAGAGCTTCGTCAGAGCACTTCCCACCTCCGTGCTAGCTTTGGGCTGTTCAAGGAAATGCAGGATGCTCGTTGCAAGCCTTTTGAAGATGAGGCAAGTGTTGTTGTGAGAGAGATTCAGAGGCAGGATTCTGTTCGTTTGGGTCGTGAAGGAGGCCACGTGGAGCATACCAAAGAGGTTTGTTTATGTTGGCTTTTGATATTTCTTTGCACTAATGTTCATTGTTAGCTTTCAGTTATTACTGTTTGTAGTCATAGGCGACCGTTATTGATTTCATGTGTCGTAAACTGTTTCTTTTTAGTACTAGTGTTTCCTAGGTGACCTTCTCTATTTATAGAACCTGAACTTCAAGTGCTACAGCACCTGAACTTCCATGACTTCGATGACTAGCCCTTTTTGTTCCCTTTTGTATCTTAGAGTAGTTTGATATCTAACCTGCTATGTTTATTGTATTTGGACTTCCATTATGTGTCGGTTGTGATAGCTGACCTTCTCTGATTATGCAATGTGAACTTCTGCTGATTAGGTATTTGTTTTCTACATGATTTTTTTTTGTAGGCTGTTGATGATGGTGCTAGGGTTGAGGAGGATGTTTTACCTGCGCATGAAGCTGCTCCTGTGCATGAAGCTGCCCCTGTGCATGAACCTGCTCCCGCTAGTGATGTATTAGTTGATGAGGTTCATGGCAGTGAAAATAAGGTACCAATTTTCTTGCCCATTTGTCTCATTTTTTTATTTTACTTGTTTGTGCATTTTATCACTATGTGGCCCTTTGTAATGACTTTCTGTTCTTTTGCCGCAGAATGATGATGTTAGTGTTCCTCCAGAGAAGGTTGCAGACAAGTCCGTCTCAGGCACCGGCTGCTCCGACGGGGTGGACCTGACTGAACCTCAGTCATCCATTGGCGCTGAGGTTTCTGATGCTGAGCAGGGCAAGACAACTAGAGACATCATTTTGGAGAAAGATCCTGTTGAGTCTGCTGTTGAGACTGGTGGTAGTGCTGCTGCAAGCCCGGGGAAGTCTCCTACAGCAGAGCCATCAGTTGCTGTTGATGATGTTCAAACACAACCAACTATTTTTGTTGTTTCAAATTCTCCAGCTACCCCAGCTACTGCTACTGTCCTTCCCGACGATGCTGCAATGTCCACTAGAGATGAGGATGATGAGACTGAAAGCGATAGCTATGGAGAGGAGGTTGATCATTCCAGTGCTGCCACTGGTCTAGGCAAGGATCCATGAAGAGAGGAGCATGCTTCTCTCTTCTTTCCCCACCCCCTCCCTTTTGTTGTTTGGTTTAGTCCATGATATCCCATGTGAACTGCCTGTGTGGTCTAAGTTGAACTTCTGGGTTTGTGCTTTGTAGTGTGGGTTGTAAATAAAGTTAAGTGAACCTGTTTTCTATGTGGGGTGAAGGTTTGTAATGCATGGGTTGTGATGTTTATGATCCTGTGGTTTTATCTTTTCTGGTGTAGCAGCTGAGATGTGCTTGTGTTTGAATGTTGTGCTTGAATGTTGCTCTTAATTGAAACTGTCATGAATCTATGTGCTTGAGTGTTGCTCTTAATTTCTATTTCTTTTGGTGAGCAGATAGCGACCTTGCTGTTGTCTGAAAGAAGGTTGATGACTTTTATTACAGTGTAACTAGGCTTAAGAATAATCGTTCCAAGAGGTGAGTGCAGCTGGTCAATATTTACATCATCCATGTACCCCCTGTGAACTGCCTATGGTTTCATACCTGAACTTCTTTACTATATGTACCTGAACTTCTTATTTACTTCTCTGGTGCTGAGCTTCTGGCCCTTTTGTACTACACTGCCTGTTGTGATATAGCTGAACTTCTGTGCTTGTATGTGTTATGAACCTCCTGAGTTCCTGATGCTGAACTTGTTTTTCTTTCTATTGCTGGCTTTTAGATCAATGATTATGTTCCAAAACAAGGAGTGTGAAGCTTCTGTTCAAGAAGTCGCAATATCTTTTGGTCCTCGCGGAATGCTTACATCCAATGTGGCTGAGTGTGCACTCTACTGTCTACGTGCGAAGTACCAGGGATCCGATAAACTCATCCTGCCGTATTGGGTTTGTGTAAGTCAACCATATAGTGATTTCTTTTCCGTTTTGTTCCTTACCATTTTAGTTAAAACTTGTTTGTCTCATTTATGTATTTTTCATATGTTGGTGTTGTCTGCATTATTTTAGGACAAGATTTTCAGAGGCCAATTTGATTCCCGTGTGAGGAAGTACTTCTTGGCGAGTGGTCCAGATAGCATGGATGCACATGATTCGGTATGCAATATCTTGTTCTTTGCCTCTGTATTAGTTTTGCACTAAGATCCACTGTGTTAATATTGTTTCATTTTTCTTTGTACCATTTCATATTAATTCTCAGTTTTTAATGATTCGTGTGTTTATGTTGCTTTAGGTTGTTTTCCCCACTTTTGACCCGCCTGAGATTCCTGCTTCCATGGGTGGTGTTGGTCATTGGGTTTCGATATTTCTTGACGTGAAGAATTCAAGGTTCCAGCTTCTCGACTCCTATTATGGACCAGAAGATGAATATGCGGTACGCCTGTTTCGGCGGATGACCGATAACATCAAGAAGCTTTGGCGCGATGCCAGCAACGACAGGGAGACACCCTTCAGTCCTCTTACCATCGACCATTTCCCTCTGGATTGGATTGATGTGCCCCAGCAGCAAAACAAGTATGAGTTCCACTTTTTCTCTTTATCGCTTCGGTTTATCTGTAGTTGTACTTAAGCTGCGACGTGTTTTATTCGTTGGATTTCTTTTTCTGTTCTAACACTATTCTTTTACTGCGTTTGATGGCAGTATCGACTGCGGATTCTTCATGCTTACGAATGTTAATTCGTATCATGATGGGGTTCTTGCAAATTATTCCCATGAAAATATCGCGGATATCAGGAAGATGTGGGTGTACTCAATCGCTTCTTCTAACCTGTTTGAGACAGACTTCCAAGCTCTGTTTGGCTACTACACATGTAAGTATTGGAACTTGGACTTCTTACCTGCACTGCATCTTTTATTCTACCTGAACTTCATATTTTTCTCTGAAGTTGGACTTTTGCTTGAGATATGGCTGGGCTGCTGGTTTCAGAAGGAGAGGAGCATTTTCTTGTACATGAACTTCATTTCTATCTTTTTTATTTTGCTTGTGTGATTTGTTTCAGTAATTTCTTTCCTTCCATTGCTTACTTGGACATGAGCATTTCTTTCTGCTTGAACTTCAGAGATGATGCCTTTCTATGGTTTTGTTAGCTGTAGTTGAATGTTTTCCAGTTCATCGGTTTATCTTGAACTGTGCCTTTGGTTGTGCCTGAACTTCATTTAGTTTAGGTCAGCTTGAGTAGTAACCATGTCATCTTTATTAGTTGGACTGCACATTGTGTTGTTCCTGAACTTCAGTTATATTTAATGGTGATGTTTTCTCTTCCTTTTCTTTTGACAGTGGATCCGTTGGACTTGACCGATTACCACTACTCATTCCTCGGGTCACAGGAATACCAGCCTAGGGAGGAATCGATGAGTACAGCTCCGATAGAAGATGATAGACCTCGAACCCTTATTCCTTCCAAGTTGGGGAAGCAGGCTAGTGGTATTCGTGGTACTCCAAAAACCCCTTGCTCCAGGAAGGTTGGTGCAGTCGAAGCAGCCGAAGCAGAAGTGATTTCATCCGAGGATGATTTTGAGAAGATTGCTTACCCGAAGAATGTTAAATGCGCTGTTGGTACTGTTGCTGGTAGAGGTGGGAAGAATGCTGTCATCACCAGGAGGAAACCGGCAGTTGAGTCTGGCAACATAACTTCCTCCAAGAGAGCATCAAGATTGCCTTTGAAGTGGTGTTCTCCTGTCGCTCCCCTAAAAAAATACAGTTACCCTCATCTATCCGAGGCCCGGAAGTTGAAACAGTATGTGCTTAGTAAAGACAGTCTGGAGAAGTATTCTGAGTGAGTTTTCTTCTTCTTAACTTTGTTGCTGCCAGAGATGCTACTCTGTGTCTGAACTTCTGTTGTTGTAGTATGTGGACTTCTGTTCATTTCTCCCTTGCCTTGGAGTTATAGTGTCTGAACTTCTGTTGTTATATTGTCTGAACTTCTGTTGTTATAGTACCTGAACTTCTGTTTTATGTCTCCTTGCCTTTGAGTTATAGTATCTGAACTTCTGTTTTGTTGTTGTATCTGAACTTCTAATATATTTTTACCATCCTTTTGTATTCTGCAGGACAAGCTACTGCATGTTTAGCATCCCTGGCAATGTGATTGACCTCACAGGACGCGTCCTTTATACTCTTTTCGGTGAACGGCAGCAGATGGAAGGAGACATAATGGATTATCTCCTAAATTTGTGGAAGGATAATCCGGAGACCTCTGAGATATTCTCTAGTGCTGACAGGGTTGTACTCAGTCCCTACTTCATGCAGGTTTTATTTCTTTGCACCCCTATCTCCCTTTTTCTGCCTTAGTTTTGATGTAGTGGCGTTTGGGAGGTGTTTTAATTGTGTTTTTGTGAATGCACAGTACTGCCTGGATTATGATTTCTTCTCTCCAATAGTTCCAAAGTTCGATGTAAAAAATTCTGTTAAACTCCTCCCAATGTTTGTTCGCAAGGAAGAAGACCTTCTTAATGCAAAGCTGGTTAGGTTTTCATAACTCTTGCTTTTTTTAATTTCATGTGCATCCTTTTGCTGAGTTTGTCAAGAAGTTTTTGTTCATGCCGGTTCTTCAATACATATGCTTTGTAGTTTGTGTTCACCGGTCCTTTCATTCTTGGCAGGTTTTTTTGATACTATTCAAGCCAATTGGCACAATGGCACACTACAGTGTGTATGTGGTGAATAGATATCGTGGGAGCATTGACATCCTTGATTCACTTCCTTACGCTAATATGGAAATGTCGCGAACGAGTTTCCATGGAGGCTGTCAAAATATCATGAGTGTTTCTTAGCCTATACCTCCTTTCATATTCTCTTGTTTGACACGAAGTTTATTATGCCTTGTGTTGACAAAATATGTTGCTGTCTCTGTTTTGGTAATACTGCTTGAACTGACTATGATTTGGAAGTTGAACTTCTGCTATTTGTTTAGCTGGATCTTATGCAAGTGTGGCTTTTTATGTACCTGAACTTAACTATTTTGGTTAACATGTTTTTTACTTCATCTTATTTTGTTATTTCTGGCAGATAAAGAGATTTGTTGGGTTGCTCAAGGAGGTGTACGGCAAGGCTGCGTACAAAGCGAGCAAGCAGCCTAACTGGGTGACTATTGCAAAGAGGCCGACTTTTATCGATGTTCCAAAGCAGAAGAATAATGATTGTGGTTTCTTTGCCGTGAAGTTCTGCTCTTCATATGATGGCGACGAGATTGTTGAAGATTTTGGTGATGTGGAAGTATGTTTTGTCCTTGTTCTTGTCTTATCATTCCTTTCACTTTTCTTGTGTGTTTTTGCTGAGACGCTCCTGCTGTGGTTTTAGTTATCCGTTACTAAACCATTGTTTCATTTTCTTTGTTTGCAGGCTGCTGCAGATGACAGGAAGGCTGAGTTCATGCACACTCTAATGTTTAGCGAGAAGAATGAAGTCGTGCGTGCAGAGCTCCCTAAGGAGATCCAGTCCTTTGGCCCGTGAATTCGAAGCATTAGTTTCATTGTAGATTTGATTTCGTACAGATTTTTAGGTTTGATAATGATTGGAACGATTCCGTAAATATTTGGTTGTAAGAATGTTTTAGTGATTTGTGTATGTATAGCTGCAGCACTATTACTTATGATATTTGTGGACAAATGTATTTGGTGTGAAGAATGATTTGGCTTGTGAATTTCAATGTACTGCATCGTTTTCAGATTCCATGTGTTGCATGTTTTTGCCCCAACAGATGTACCTGAACTTCTCCATCGGTTATGGTTGAACTGCTTGTTTTTTTTTGTGTTGTTTATTTTTGGGCCCCAACATATGATCGTAGAGTTGAGCTTATGCTTTGAGAATGTGGCTGGGCTGCTGGTTTCAGATGGATAGGATATTCTGTGTTGTGTAATGTATTGGTATTTTTCAACCCAACCAATATGTATCCTTTTGCATAGAATCTATATTTGTTTTTTTTATGTTTTTTCAAGTGCGAATGTATTTCAGCTGTAACTTTGTGCAAAAATATTCTTGACGTTTCTTTATCTTTTGTCGGCATTGTACATGAACTTCTGCATGTATCCAAGCAGAACTTCACATTTGAACGCGTTGTCTTAGGCTTGCTAACCTTAGTTCATACGGCGAAACTTTATTTTTAAAGCATATTTTTTTCCTACATCGATTTTATATACCAGAACTTCTTCTGTAAGCTGACCTGAACTTCAAAACTGTATGTTTATTTGCTGGTTGCTCTTTTATGGAATACAACAGCAGCACCTCCTGCCATAATATACCAGAACTTCCACTGTAACCTTACTTGAACTTCATAGTGTATGTTTTTCATTTTTGTTCTTGCTTGCACTTTGCATGGAATACATCACCAGCACAGCACTTCCTCTCATAATATACCAGGACTTCTGCAGTAATATTACTTGAACTTCACAATGTATATTTTTTCATTTTATTACTACTTGCTCTTTCATGCAATACATCACAAGCACCTCCTCTCATACTATACCAGGACTTCTGCAGTAAGCTTACTTGAACTTCTAGTGCATAATTTCTGTGAAACTTCAACAATGGAAGTTCAAGTAAGCTTCTCCTAAAATACTGTTTCAAAAGTGGAATAACATTATGCACATTGACATGACATAAGCTTGTGTTTGTTTAATTGACCTAGTCTAACTGTTCATGAGCCGTGCGCTCCTCCTAGGCTTCGGTGGTAGTGGTTTTTGCTTGACATGTACCTCTTCCTCTTCATCATCCTCTTTCTCTTCCTCTTCATCGTCCTCTTCCTCTTCCTCTTCCTCTTCGTCTTCCTCTTCTTCAATGGTGTCTTCATCTTCGTCTTCCTCTTCATCTTCCACCCCTTTCTTGTTGCTGGCTCTAGGTTTTGCTTTCTGTTTCTTCTCTGGCTTTTTGCTTGTCTTTCCAGCATCTGCGCGCTTCGGGCATGTTCTTGCATTATGTGGTTCATACTCCTTGCATATGCTACAAAGTCTGCTGCATGCTTTCTGTGGGTGTGGCCCCTTCTTTTGTTCTATAACTTTGGGCTGCTGTTTTTGAACTTTGGGTTGCTTGACCTCCTCGGCATCGTTTCTTTCTAAGAGTGTTGGACAGGTGAGCTTGTTGTGTCCTGCAACCTTTTTGCACACACTGCATTGCCTGTGTCCAAGTGGCACTCATTCTCATCGAGCACGACGACTCTTCCTGCAGGTGGTGCCTTTATTTGAGCTCTCTTGTCACTTTTCTTTGCTGCAGAAATTTTCTTCCTACCCTTTGTTTCAGAATACAGCGGCAGTTTCATCGTCTCTTGCTGTCGCTGCTCCATTGATTGGCCATCACCCTGCTTGCATTGGTTGGCTTCAGCGGCGGCGTTGAGCATTTCCGTTGCATAATAATGAAGGTCCTCTTCAATTTCAGCGTCCTCTTCAGCCATCCTTTCGTCAGCATCTGCTTGATTTGCTGAATGTATTGCATCAAGCTCTTCCATGAGCCACTTGAGAACATAGTAGGCTCTGTCATATTGCTGGTCACATCTCATCGCTTTCTTGTTAACCATCAAATTTAGCTGCAGCAAGATATCTTGCTTCGATAGTCTTGAGCTGCCATCCGATGCGGTTGTGTTGTAGTCCCTTGTATCAAAGGTTGGTTGTGATTTTGCAGTCTTTGTGTACCGTTTGAGGATATACTTGTTTGGAAATTTTTCAGGCTTCAGGTAGTCGAGTATGTTGATGATGTGAAGGCAGAAGAGGCCTGCATTTTGTGATGAATGCAGAATACATAGTTTGTGAGGTAGCAATGAGTTTCATAAATTTTGATACGATACTACTAGTTTAACTATTTAATGAGTTTGTTTTTCCGCTCACCTGTGTGTGTCCAGAGCTTGCATTCACACTCGTATATTTCATTCTCTGGGTCAGCTACAACCTGGAATTCATACTTTGACCAGGAAAATCTTTCTTCATCATCATGGCCAGGCTTGTTGTGGTAGTACACAAGGTACTTAGTGGGCTCTGCTGTAAGCTTTGCGTGAAATAGCGTGGCTTTTCTCATCCTAGTCCTCATCTCTGTGTACACGGCTCTCGTGTACTTGATAGACATGTCTTCCTCGTAGCCGTAAGTTGTTTTTGTCACTAGATTGGTCTGCACATGTCAAAAAATAAGATATTAGTCAAAGCAGAGTCATGGGTTTCATTTTTTTAAATTCAAAGTGCACATGTTGAAGGTAAACAGAACATGATGGGGGTGTTTTTTTTTGTCATCATACCATGCTGGTCCTTGTTTGCTCGTTCTCCTTCTGCATCCGAGTTTGTATACAAGCATTGACCCGCCTAGCAAACTTGTGTAGGTTCTGGGTCCCCTTGACAAACCCTTTCTTGAGCACGTGGTTCCTGTTCTCGCTTCGTTGTGTGGAAGTCATTCTAGCACAGAAAATGTTCTTGTAATATGCTGAAATCCACATCTTCCTATCACTCCAGAGCTGCATCATCATCTGGTCGTTCTCCAGGTTGTACTTCTGCACGAGTTCAGCCCAGGCATCTTCAAACTCCGTTGGCATCAGCGGCCAGTTTAATATAGCTGTGAACTCCTCTTTGAATTTTTTTTACTTTTTGTACAGCAACGCGAGGTATTCCCTGTACTTCTTCAGGATGTGCCAACCGCATAGCTTGTGGACGGTGTTTGGGAATGATTGTGGTATAGCTTTCGCCGTCGACGGGCACTGGTCTGCATGAATTAAAAAAAATGAAACTTGATTCTTTTTTGCACTGATGGTGAACTTATGTTGCACAAGTACTTGAACTTCACTTCTAGCAGTATGGCTATCTAAGAATGTCACATGTATTTTTTCTTACAGCAGTGTTGCTGAACTTCTGTGGTACCAGTGCTTGAACTTCACAGTTAGTAGTAGGACTAACTAGTAGTGTCACACTCAAATTTTTTCTTAAAGCAGTTATGTTGAACTTCTGTGGCAGCAGTGCCTGAACTTCACATAAATAACTATATTTTTCTGAACATGTTACATATATTTTTCTTACAGATTTGTCCTTGAACTTCTAGATTCATGTATTTGAACTTCACATTCATAACTAATTTTTTTCTAAACATGTGATAGATAATTTTGCTTTCTGGTACTGCTAGTTGGACTTCTGTGCTAATAGTGGTTGAACTGCATTCTTTACATTATTTTCAGATAAAACCAATGTACCCAATACAGACCCATAGACTGAAAAGATGATGAAACTTGAAGAGGTTTTTTTTTTGAACTCACCTGTTAGAATGCAAGTTGGGTGCTTGTTGTTCATGCACCGTACAAATGTATCGAACAGCCACTTGAATGACTTTGCATCTTCGTCTCTTATCAGGGCAACAGCAAATATCGTTGACTGCAAGTGATGGTTTGTTCCAACAAACACTCCCAGAGGCATATGAAATCTGTTGGTCTTGTAAGTTGTGTCGAATGTTACGCAATCGCCAAAGTATTGATAGGATCCTCGGCAGCTTGCATTGGACCAGAAAATGTTTTTAATTGACTTGTCCTTGTCCACTTGGATGTCATAGAAAAACTCATCATTGATTGCCTTCATGTCTTTGAAGAATGAAAAAAGTTTCAATACATCATCCAAATCATCTTTCCTTGCATTCATGGCTTTCCTACAAATTACATGCAAACATGCATTTGTTATTTTTGCTAGCAAAGGGTTGTGACCTAGGATGCTATTTTACATTGCAGTATGTGGATGTTTGAATACTTACTGGTTTAGTAGGTCTCGTCCGGTCATGCTTAGGAAGTAGCTTCCATCTTCATTTTCAGATAGCATGGACATGATTGTTGTGTGCTTGACATCATGGTACTGCAGGAGCTTTACGTACTCCAAAATAGTGGGGTCATAATTCTTGTGGGAGTGCAAAAATACCAGCATGTCATCAGTTTGCATGAGTTTGTGATTATGATTGTACTCAATGTCCACTGCCACGCATGTGTTATGCTCCTGCACCTTCACCCTCATTCTTGCATTGCAGCCTGTCCTCTGTGATGTTTTGTTTCGCTTCCTGTTAGCCTCTGAAACAGAAGATGTGTGTATCCCTTGGAAGGCGCAAACAAAATACTTGTGGTTGTCATTTCCCCCGTCTTCCTTATTCCAAAACCAGCGTGTCTGGCATATCTGTTATAAAATTCCCTTGCTTTCTCTACATCTTGGAATCGCATCTTTAGTCTTGGTATTAGATAATCCGGTAGATCCGGCGTCTGCAGAAAAAGAAAAAATAATCCAAACGGCACGTTAAAATGTAGTTTATGAACTTGTTATCCTGGAGGGAGCAGAAAATTTGCAGATAATACAAGATGCGTATATAAATATTTTTTGTTTCACTTACATGCGTGTATGATCGCAACTCCACCGGAGTCTGCTGCTGTCCCTCTGGGATGGGTCACGGCGGAGTAATCATAGCAGGATGCAGCAGTGGATCACGAGGAGGAAGGAGGGCTGAAGATGGCCTCTCTCTTGTTTGCGTCCTTTTTGCTTGAGGTGGTTGTGGAGGTATTGCGATCCTGGTCTTGGTTTGCTCTTTTGTTTTGTGAAGCAATCCATCTACCTTATGTCCCGTACAATTCTGACTTGTAGCAGCAGCAGCAGGATCCAACGGTGGTAGTGTGCAGAGCACTCTCCTCCGTGTGTGTGTTCCTGTTGGATTTGTCCTGGGATCCGGTTTAGTTGCTTCGCTTTGGCATTGATGAGGCACACCAGGATAACCTCCAGAGTTACACGCAGGACTTGAGCTAACCCCCTCCTCCATCGGCGTGCTTGGGAGTCTGCTGGTGGATACAAAGAATCCGCGGGGGATTTCCGGCGTCACCCAATTAGGTGGAGGCGCAAGGTTGTGCGGATAGGGCTGTGACCCAGCATCTTGGAAGTCTCCATGTGTTTCGGGTGTCATCCATTTTTGGTCTGGAGCAGGTTGGTAATGCTGTTGGTGCGTTTGAGGTGTGACCCATTGAGGGGGTGGTGCAACGCGTACAGGCTTTGGATTGTGTACTTGCTGCTGGGAACTTCTAAGCTTCTTCATGTGTCTCTCGTCTTGCTGACATAAAAGAAAAAAATGTCTATTAGCACACAAGTTACATCTGCCTATACCTTTGTAACTGAACTTAGCATTATTCACAGCCTGAACTTCTCATATAAAAGTGGTGTTCATGTACATATTTTTTCCCCTATGACAGGCATCACACTATGCACTGAGCTGAGCATCTGCCAATACTTTTGTACCTGAACTGAGCACCCTTCACAGAATGAAACTCACATCCTGTTTATTCTACACTATTTGATTACTTATATGTACCTGAACTGAGCACTCTCCACAACCTGAACTTCTTGTTTTGCAAAGGGGAAATACTGTCTACAGTTAAAAAACCTGAACCTTCATGAGTTTGAATGGTTGAACTACTAGTGCATACCAACCTGACCTTCATGTGAGATCACATGCATGTTCTATTTTCCTTTTATTTTTTTGCACAGAACCAGATACATACCAACCTGAACTCTAACACACTTACTAGTTGAACTTCACATGGCTTTTTCACATGTGAATGTGAATGCAGGCAGATTTTCTAGTGTTTGTAGCCTGGACTGATGCTCACACACCACCTGAACTTCACATGGCTGTAAGCAGGCAGATTTTAAAAAAGCTTTTTGTAGCCTGGACTGATGCTCACACACCACCTGAACTTCACATGGCTGTAAGAAAATAACAAACAGAAGGAAGAAGTTCAACCATACCCTGGCTAGAAGGTCGGCCAACCTTTTCCCATCAGCTGATAGGCCACCTTGAGAGCAATTCGTCGGGGAGGTAGGAGATGAATGCCATGGCAATCCATGTCTTGCAGGGGGCGCGAAGTTCATCTGCACGAAGCAAGAAGGTCAGGCAAGGCAAGATTGAAGAAGTAGGCAACAAGAGGGAGGAAGTCCATGTACCGTTGGTGGATCTGGAGGCGCCGCCGATGCCGCCTCCGGCGCGGAGTTGCTCCATTGGCCGCGCCATTTGCCGTAGCTTGCGTCGGGGCCGTCATCTGGTCTGCCAAGGCGTCGGGCACTGATGGAAGGAGGATGCGGCTTCCGGAAGTCCATGGCGGCTTCGCCGCGTCAAGGCGACGCGGGCTCCCTCGCGCCGGCGTCCGCCTTCGCTCGCTCGCCCGCACCGGTGGTCGGCCAGGAACTGGAGATGGAGGGGAGGCGGCGGATCAGGCCGGCCAGGATATGGGGAAGGAGGGGAGGCGGCGGATCCGGCCGACCAGGAGCTGTAGACGGGGGGGAGGCGGCGGATCCGGCAAAGGTCGGCGGCGACCACGGGGGAGGTCGGGGGATCGAGGGGAGGAGGGGGGCTGGGGCGGCTCGGGATCAGGATCGGGATCAGGTGGATCCTGTCGAGGGGTCTCGGGATCCAGTGGATCCTGTCGGGCCGGCGGCAGTTCAGAAGTTCGGGAGGGCCCTGTCGGGCCCTATATAGGGGCTGCTGTGATCCAAATAACTATTCTAATCCTGGGATTAGAATAGTGTTGTCCTATATATATATTGATCCCCTTCTTTAAATTAGATGTGGCAGATGCCGGATGAACTCGTACCACATGATCGCATACGAGCAATTCAAGAGGAATTGGCGGGATTCTTTCTTGACCACGTCATACATAAAGACGGAGAATACCATGTGGAAATTGAAGCTGACATTCGGTAGATGATGTCAGGGATCGTAAGATATGTTATATTGTATATATGTAGTAGCGTCGGATAGAAATACGAAAACCTGTTGTTCGACCAATCTCGGAGAAAGAGAGGTCACTTCTCTCTGTATATGTTCATGATGATCTTGTGTAATTAATGGTTCCTTCATTTGCTTAGTAGCGTCGAGTTCTCTCTATATGTAGTATCTAGCGTCGACCAAGCACGGAGAAAGAGAGGTCACTTCTCTCTATATGTAGTAGCTATAGCTAACACAATATGAAACCCCTAATTAAACCATCCAAAACCCCTAATAAACCCCCCCCCCCCCTTCAAAAAAAAACCCAGCGCCTGCGAGCTGCTGACGCGTGGCAGCCTTTTGGTCCCGGTTGGTGTTACCAACCAGGACTAAAGGTCCTCCTGCCTGGGCGCCCCGCAGCGGCCACGTGGAGCCCCTTCTGTCCCGGTTGGTAAGCGAACCGGGACCAAAGGTTTTGGGCTTTAGTCCCGACCCTTTTGTCCCGGTTCCAGAACCGGGTCTAAAGGCCCTCTAGAACCGGGACTAGTTCCCTATTTTCTACTAGTGAAAAACCCGCCCTGAAGCAATCAAAATCGCGGTCAACAAAGTACAAAAATGACCATATCTGCACCAACCATCTCATGACACCACAAGGACAGCGAGATTCTTCAACAGCAATGCCTTCAGGAAGGGAGCGACACTCGAGTGCCACCGTCATTGGAACCAACCACCAAAGGTCAGAGTCTAGGTTTTCACCCTAAAGAAGCAGTCCGAGCATATCCGAGCAATGCCTTCAACAAGGTAACTACGCCAAAACTATGGCGCCCCCGACTCAATCATGCACTAATCATACACGCAAACATGCACGATCAAGCACAGGGACTCACGGGAAGATATCACAACACAACTCTAACACAATTAAACGGAGATCCACAATATTACAGACCAGGGATCACGAGGATCCGAATACATGAGTCAGTCATACAAATAATATCTGAGTACAGACATAGTTAGACAAGTTTTGCCTTAAGAAGGCTAGCACAAACAACGACTCTAGATCGAAAGGCGTAGGCCTCCTACCTGGGAGCCTCCGATCCTACTCCTGGTCGGCTGGCTCGGTCCAGTAGTAAGTACCGTCAGGACCCTCCTGGTAGTAAGCTCCTGAGGTGGCATCTGGCTCCGGGGCTCCATCGTCTGGTGTATCATCAAGTAGGAGAATATGGGGAAAAAGAAGTAACAAAGCAACCATGAGTACTCATCCGAAGTACTCAGCAAGCAAGGATCTACACTACATATGCAACATTATCAATGGAGAAAGGCTATATATGTGGACTGGGCTGCAGAAATGTCAGAATAGAGAGAAGGCCTAGTCCTATCGAAGACTAGCATCTTCACGAAGCCATCATCTTGTAGCAATAGAAGAGAGTAGAATAGCATTTTATTAAGCAAACATGTTGAAGCAAAGCCTAGAGATCCTTCCTCGACTCCCAGCGAGAAAGCGATCCCGAAGCTTCAATTAAGTAACAAGTATTCAGTTCAAGTAGTAGATCGGGATATACAAACTGAGCGTCCTTTACCGTAGGACTGGCTATCGATAGATCATTCATCCCTGCAGGGGTGCACTACTGTTACCCAACACACTCAATCAACTCTGGCCGGACACACTTGCTGGGTAATGCCCGGCCTCGGTAGATCAACACGAAGCAACGCCCTACCTAGGCTCAGCAGAGAGGTCAGCACGCCGGACTAACCTATGCACCCAGAGGTCTTGGGCCATCGCCCTGGGCACCCTGCGCGTTGCGAGACTGGCCGGGGTGCAGGCGCGACACTGAACTCGTCAGTGAAGTATCCAGCCCAATCCCAACAATCAGCCCGCACGGTGAACCGTGACGTCTGAGGAGCTTTCGGGAGAAACGTACGACGTAGAGGGCCCCATAAACCATAATCCCGCGTGGTGGTAGTGCGTATAGGGCACGTCGACCCACTCAGATCAAACACCCAAATCCAATAGGCTCATTTAATAACACACGGAGACGATCAGAGTTTCTAAAGCTCCGCCACAATATCACACTCGAGTGCCCTTCCGGCACACCCGACATCATAGATCCCTTGCGGGTACCCATCAGGGTCGACCCGCCTGTAACAAAGGTCAAAGTAACCATGTGCTCATATCATCAAAGGGGAAACCCGAGGAATCACCCTCGGCGGATTCCACTTGACGAAATCATCAGGGTGAACGTATGAGGTATCACCCTCGAGGTTCACACTGAGGGGTTGCACGACAGAGTCGTATCGGAAGTGGAGAAGGAGGAATCACCCTCGATGACCACGACCGAACAGCTACACTGCAGAGTATTCATCAGGAGTGCGTTACGAGGTATCACCCTCGACACTCGATAGTAACTATGCAGAGTCGTACAACTAAGGGGGTGAAGTGATGTGTTGGTCTCTGGTCGACGATCACATTGATCGAGTCGTCGATGATCAAGCAGGGGCAACAAGGGTAAGGGGTGGGGGTTACTGATGGTTCACTACCAACCTATACTAAACAGTTTAACATAGGCAGGTAAGGTAACAATAAACAGGTTACAAAAGCAGGCTATGCATCAGAATAGGAGCAAACATTTAATAGTAGCAAAATCTAATGCAAGCAGGAGAAATGGAATGGGCGATATCTGGATGCTCAAGGGGGGGGGGCTTGCTTGGTTGCTCTGGCAAGAAAAAGGGATCGTCAACGGGCTGCTCGTCTGGAGCGTAGTCATACCCGGCTGCAACGTCGTCGGTCTCGGTGTCTATCGAGAGAGAAGGAGGGGGAGAGAAACAATAAATTCACGGCAATAATGCAAACAATATGTATGACATGCCTAAATGATATGCCGGGGTGTTCTACTGCCTAACTAAATGCTTTAGTTAATTTAGGAATTTATTTAGATTTATTTTATTAAAGTTGGGCACTATTTTTTTATCGAAATCGGTCTAAAAGTTCCATGTTCATCTAGCTAGGGGCATCTGACAGGAATACGGAGGGCGTATTTAGACTCGAATCGAAATTCTGAGCAACTTTCATATATAAATTATTTTCATCGGAGTTACGGTTTAATTTATATGATTTTCTAAAGTTTTAATTGATTTTCTGAATTTAACTATTTATTTTAAATCAATATTATCCAGAATAGTGTCTGATGATGTCAGCATGACGTCAGCAGGTCAAACCCGGCTGACCAGGGTCAAACCTGACCTGTGGGTCCAGTGGGACCCACATGTCATTGACAGAGCTAATTAAACAGGGTTAATTTAATTTAACTAAACTAATTAGCAGGTGGGGCCCAACAGTCAGTAGCTAGTTAGTGATTTAATTAGCTAATTATCTAATTATTGTTTTTATTTTAATTCGTTTATTGGGCGGGACCCACATGTCAGTGAGACAGGGGCGCCCAGTCAGCAGTTGACCTGGTCAACAGGTCAACTGGGGCCCAGGGGTCAGTGGCATGGGGCGGGGCCCACCAGGGCCAGGTCAGCGACGGCCGGCGACGCGCCGGAGTTGGCTCCGGCGAGCCAAACGCGGCGGCATGGCTTGGGAGGAGCTCGGGTTTCGGCTACGGTGGGTTTCAGGGGCTGGGGTTGGGCGCGTTCGACGCGGCTCGACACGTCGAATGGCGGCGGTGTGGGGTGCTGGGGAGGTCAGAGTCGAGCGGCACGAGCTCGTCGGCGGCGAGGCTTTCGGTCGTGCAACGGAATCGACAAAATAGCACGCGTTCGAGCGATGTGAGGAGTTAGGCGGGGTCTATGCGACGCGGCGAGCTCAACGGACTCGGTGGCGAGGCCATTTGGTCGCCGGAATAGCACCGGCGACGAGCTACGCGGAGGCGCGTTCGGGCACGAGGGGAACGGCCGCCAAGGGCAGCAAACGACGGCTAGCAAGGAGGGGAAAGGAGCAGTGGCTTACAGCGGGAGCACAGGGACTATGCAACGGGCTCGGGGAGGCTCGGGGCGGCCGGATTCATCGCCGGAACGCGCCGGGTCCAGGGAAGAAGACGGGGTCGCCGGTGTCGTTGTAGCGGTCCCCGGCTCAATCTGCTCCACGCAGACGACGCGAACGAGGGTGGCGGTGCTCGAGGACAGGTCGGAGAGGCGCGAGAGAGGCGGTGGCCGTGGCTACGCGGCGGCCATGGCCACCGTGCCGCTCGGCGAGGAGGGATCGAGGGAGAGGGTGTGAACGGGGCGGCTAGGGTTTGCCAGGGGGTGCGGGGTTGCTCTTATCCTCCAGCGCGAGCGGCGACGCGCTGTCGAGCGCCGAGCGAGGGGGGGCCGGGTGCGTGCGCGTGGCGCGCGCGGGGTGTTCGACAACGGGGCAAGGAGCAGTGCGGGAGGTGGGGGATGGCGCGGAGTGGCCTGGGCTGGCACTGTGCACTTGCGGCCCGGGCACAGTGGGCTTCTTTTTCCTTTTCTATTTTCTCTTTTCTGTTTCTTTTCTCTTCTGTTTTGCAAAATTGTGTGGCCTCAAATGAATTTTGTAAAAAGTGTGACCTAGTCCATAAATCACAGTGCATTATATCCTAACACCAAAAACTAGTTTGGGAAAAATATAACTTCATATTTAATTTAGATTAAATAAAAGGCTATTAAATATTGCTTTCAGCCACTGTTAGAGGATGTTTGAATTACCTAATCTGCTTATTAAATGTTGGTTACAATTTTAGAATTTCCTCTAGAATATTAGCTATTTATTGAACATTTTAGTTTTTGTGTTTGAACAAATTTTATTTTTCACTTTTAATTTAATTTGAATTTGAGCTGGGAGTTGAAATGCAACATGATGCAAATGATGATTTGGCACTGTTAAACATGCTGACTTGTCATTATCAAAAGTGATTACTATGGCTAATGACATGGGGTGTTACAAAAACATCTTCATTGCCAGGTATAACCATCATGAGCCATACCTAGGTTTTCACCCTGAAACTCAAGACCGGGTACTCAAAAAGTACCACCATCGGAGTCAAGCATGTGTAGTCGCCACCACTTTCCGATATCCTAGCAGCTGCATGTGCTGGGTTAGAAAACCAATAGCTGCCGCTGCGCAACCATACCCTCTGCATCAAGCCATCATCCATAGATTGCATATCACCGTCGAACCAACCACCGAATCTTGGAGAGTATCACTCGCAAAGACCTTTCAGTGAACATCGTAATCTGTCATGAGGTATGTTCATATGAAAGATTCCAGTATAGTGACAGACAGTCCTAGAACTAAGAAAGATCTAGCTGCAGGAAGGAAAGGGAAATTAAGTTCTACTCCCTCCGATTCAATATTAGTTGACGCTCAAGTGGATGTATCTAGCCGTATTTTAGTGCATGATACATCCGTTTGAGCGTCAACTAATATGGAACGGAGGAAGTATTATAAAAGAAAGTTTAACATGTAATGAGCCAATTAATATTCAAACTACAAAGCGATGTGTTTATTACAATCACAAGGTTATCTAAAATGAACTTCTGCACAAGTACTGACATCTTGGCAAGTAAACAGCTGAACCCTATTACTTTTGGATGTTCTCTTGTTTTATCAATTTTATGAGATGGCCACTATATGATCTTTTTTTAGAATGACTATATGCTCCTTAATTCGAAAACAAAGAGCTTCAGATATAAGACAGAACAAAACAGCTTCTGCTTACAAATCTGCAACAACATAAAATGGGACCAAACTTCAGAACATTCATGATTCCTTGCAGCCACTAGCCCACTACTATGTCAGAAATCATCACTACAAACTGCAGCCATAATTTTACTTTTTAAAACCCGACAAGACCAATGCTTTTTGAGAATAAAAATATAAAGCATGGCAAAAATTCCTTGTACCTCTCTTTTTAATTAATATGCAAATTTGCCATGCATTGTCTTCCTTTTGTCTGCATTTTTTGGATCCCGGTATTTGTTTTTGTTGGGTTTTTCTTACCAATTTCATGTTATATACAATGCCAAATCTTTTTTTTATTCTGATGGCATGCATTAGGGCTGCGGGCAGTTGGGTTGCAACGTTCGTTCTGGCGCCCTCCCTGGGGAACGCCAGCCAGCTATTCGGATTTTTTTTCCTCTCTTTTCCTTCCTTGCTCACCTATCTTTGAAGTAACTCGCGGACTCCAGCAGAATAGTTTTTATTTCAACATATTTGATCAGGCCGGCATAAGCCTGCCGTAGCACTGTCAAACTTAACCTCGGTTATGAAGCCAAAAACTTCTGGCTGTAAAAACAGTAGTTTCCAGAACCACAATCCAGCAATTCAACAAGAACCATAGTTTATGCAAGCCTGCTAAGTAGTGAACAGAGTTTGCCTGAACAGATATCAGGAGGCAGTACTAGAAACACATTGCAATTCAAGAAAGCAACAAACACAAGTAAATGGAACTTCTGAAGTTTCATCTAATTAGCACAAATAATTCTTGCTTTGCACATGCTTGTCATGCCGTTGAAAATTCTCCACAAATGACATAGTGGCCAAACAAAAAAGAGACCGAGGTACTACAAGTAATACTACTAATACGAGTATCAGATAGCATGCAGTCTTCAGTACCTTTCTGGAAATATGATTGCAAATGACATGCGTGCACTGAAACCTCATGTCCATGCCCTTGACTTTCTTCTCCCAAATTATCGAGTAACAGACTTGAACATGAGGAGGTCCTTCAGAATAGCAGGGCAGGTCTTGGTTAAGTACTCAAATCCCTCGGACTCCATGACTGCATTCAGATTCGTCGGCGAGCCCAGGAACACCAGGCATGCCTTCTTAAGCCCATGGCAGTGGTGCTGCTCCGCCAGTGCTAATATGGTAGCCACGAAGCTCATGTCAATACGACTGCACAGCTTATCTTCACAGATCAGCCTGAGCCTCTCCAAACCATACCTATCTGCTGCGACAAGCAAATGCTGAGCCATGGCATACTCGTCTACTTGATTCCTATCAGGCATTACATCATCCGTGTAGATTTTTTTTGACGAACCTCGTCAGAGGGCGGGGAGCTCCCGCATTGCATTTAAGAAGAAGAGAGTTGGTCCAGTTAATGAGGGAAACCGGACCCAAAAACCGAACAAGGCACGGTTAATTAAGGAAAACCGGCGAAGACCACACATACACCCCTATCAATCAAGGAACATCGTCCGAGCCAGATACAAGGGTACCTAGGCCCAAGATGAAAGTGAGCAAATTGCTGAACACCTCTGCCTCCATGTCATCTATGTGTATGGCATTTTTGGTGGTGCTCTCCTTCATCGAGCCAAAGAACTCGGCTCTGAAAACTGGAGAACGCGCCGCGAGCACCGACCGGTGCGCCCGGAACTTCTCCCCACCGACAAGGAATTCAACATCAACGCCTTCTTTGCTCGACAGGAGATCCCCGAAGTGCCGGTGCATGTCAGACGGTGGCACCACTATGAATGGTGTTTCTTGCCCCTGGAACTCGCTCATGATTGTTGTAACATCGACCTTGACAGCAAAGGAATCGTCCTTGAGATGCTTGGATTTCTCCAACTCCTCCCTTTTGATGAATTTCTCATATCCAAAAGTTGCATGCACCGCGTAGTTGTTCATCAAGGTACTACGGGTATAGAGCGGCACCGGCTTCCCATGTCGGTCGAGTAAGCTGAACTTGGCTTGTGCCTTCACGGCCTCGGCCACGGCGACGGTATCAACGAGTGTGAGATACAAGGATATGTAATCGGTGTTATTGGACTCGGCCCCGTTGGGACTGTAACTCACACGCCATGTGCGGCCTCCCACCCGGAATGGGCAAGAGTAGATCCACTTGCCATTGGAGACCTCCTTGGTGCGCAAGTAGCCGACGATCTTCAACAAGTGGTAGCCGCTCACGGCGCCGGCGCTGATTGTGGAAGCGGATCCAGAGAGGAAGCCATCGCCAGCAACGTGCGAGGAGGTCGGCATGCTGTACGGTCGCGGTGGCGATGCTGCCAGGGCGAGGGTTTGGTTTACGACCAGGGTTTTGGCCTTTTGGGTGGACTCCCGCTGCGGACACAGTCCGCGTATACGATGATGATCCGACGGCCTTTATTATCTTGTAAAATTGTACTCCCTCCGTCTCAAAATTCTTGTCTTAAATTTGTCTATATACGGATGTATCTATTCACATTTTAATATTAGGACTCGTGGACTATGTTTGCCAATCTTGCCTCTCCTGTTCAAGTTGGCCTGTGCAGTTAGTGTAGCTTTCTCTCTCCCTCAAAAATATATAATGGTTCATGCTGGCTTTTGTCCTCCATAGTTCCCTCAAGAGGGAAAAAAACATGCTATTGAATTTGGCACAATTCCCTGGAAAACAAAATTGGCACACGAGATGAATCATCCGCAAAGTTGAGGGAAGCGAGTAATGCAGTTATTCCAGCTAGTACAAACTCAGGACCAAGTGATAGATCCTTGTGCTAGAGAAGAGACGAACATGAAAGCACAAATAGCCCTGGTACAAGAACCACATGCTAAATTGCTACAGTACAATAGTTCATAATGGGTGGTTACTATACAAAGTGTGTTATTGTTAAGTGCTGTCATTCACCCATTTATAGACGTGTCAACGGGTCGTCGTTACAGCATAAGGTATGTTCATACCAAAGATTCCAGCAACCAATGAGTAAAGCGACAATAGACAGACAGTCCCAGAACTAAAGATTCCAGCAACCAATGAGTAAAGTGACAAGCAGACGGTCCCAGAACTCAAGAATAGCTCTAGCTGCACCAAGCAAAGAGAAATTAAGTTTTACTCTGGCAGAATGTTTAACATTTACAGCATAATTAAGGTATGTTCATACCAAAGATTCCAGCAACCATTGAGTAAACTGACAACAGACAGTCCCAGAACTAAGAAAAGATCTAGCTGCAGGAAGCAAAGGGAAATTAAGTTCTATTCTACCAGAAAGTTGAGCATTTAATGAGCCAGTGAATATTCAAACTACCAAGCGATGTGTTTATTACAATCACAAGGTTATTGAAAATGAATTTCTGCACAAGTACTGACATCTTGGCAAGTAAACAGCTGAAATTTAATTATCAATATAATGAAATTTGCAATTATTTGATCCTTATTCCGAAAACAAGAACTTCAGATATAAGACAGAACAAAACAGCTTCTGGTTACAAATCTGCAACAACAGCAACAAAATGACATCATAAGCTTGTATAATAATACTTGAGACCAAACTTCAAAACATTCATAAGATCACTACCTTAGCAGCCACTACCATGTCCGAAATCATCATTACAAAGTACAAACAGCAGCCATAAAAACAATTGAAATCCTGACTAGACCAATGCTTTTTCACTGGATCCCAACCCAGCATTTCAACAAGTCATGGTCTATCTGAACCTGCTAAATAAGAAGTGCCCTATACTGAACAAGGGGTGCATGAACTCAGGAAGCAGCGCAATGCTCACAGCGATTGTGGCACAATGTAAAGGGCAACTAATTGAAAGGCTTACTAGTTCTGAACTAAATGTTCACTAATTAGCACATACAGTTTTGCTTCGCGCATAGCTTGTCGAATCACCATACATCACATCCTTGTGAGATCAAGACTACACATAAAAAGCACTAATGCTAGAATTAGATAGCATGCAGGGTCTGTAGTCAGCTTCTGGACGGATGATTGCAAATAACCTCATGTTCATGCCCTAGATTTTCTTTTCCCAAGTATACTAGTAGCAACCTGGGACTTGAGGAGATCCTTAATAACACCAGGGCAGCTCTTGGTTAAAAACTCGAAACCTTCAGACTCCATGGCCGCACCCAGATTCGTCGGCGAGCTGAGGAACACCAAGCATGCTGCCTTAAAGCTCATGGCATTGACGCTGCTCGGCCAATGCCAAGATAGTCGCCACGGAGCTCGTATCAATAAGATTGCACAGCTTATCTTCACAAATAAGCTTCAGCCTCTCCAGGTTGTACTTGTCTGCCGCAACAAGCAGATGCTGAGCCATGGCATATTCTTCTTGCTTCATATCCCGCAATGCATCAGTGTACATGAAAGTAAGCAGAGCATTGAACACTGGTGCCTCCATGTCATCTATGCGTATGGCCTCAGTGGTGGTTCCCTCCCTCATCTGGCCAAAGAACTCTGCTTCAAGACAGGAGACCGTGCTGCAAGCACCAATCGGTGCGCCAAGAATGTCTCCCTGCCGACTTGGAATTCGACATCGACGCCTGCCTTGCTCGACAGAAGAACCCCTAAGTGCCGGTGCAAATCAAACGGTGGCACCAGGATAGATGGCGTCTCTTGCGTATGGAACTCGCTCATAATAGCGACATCGACCTTGACCGTGAAGGAATCATCCTTGAGATGCTCGGATTCCTCCAATTGAACCCTTCTCATAAATCCGCCAAACCCGTAACCTTTATGCACAGAAAATTCCCTGGTGTCGGAAGTACCGGTATACGATGGCACCGGCTTCCCATGTTGGTCAAGTAAGCTGAACATGAATTTTGCCTTCACGGTCTTGACCTCGCCGGCGACTGTATTATTCAAGAAGAGACAAAGGCCTATGTAATCACTGTACTCAGATATTAACCTGTTGGGATAGTAATGTACATTCCATGTGCAGCCTCCCACCCGGAACGGGCAAGAGTCGATCCCCTCGACATTGGGGATCTCCTTGGTGCCTGAGTAGCCGACGATCTTCAGCAAGTGGTAGCCGCTCACGACCCCGGATATGATGGAGGATGCGGATCCATAGGGGAGGCCGTCGCCGACAACATGCGAGGAGGTGGTGTCTAGTGGTCGGTTTGGGTAGCTCGGGGAGGGGAGGGGGGGAGGGGCGGCGGCTAGGGTTTTGGGTGATGTATCGGTGAAGCCAAGGGAAGGACTAGACTGAGAAAGCATTTGGACTCTTCTGCTGGTCTGCCCATGGCCTAATCGTGGGATGGAGATCCAACATTACTTATTGGGACGCATCTAGCGAGCACGCATTGTCCTGCTAGCGTTCCCGAGCAGCCGGCTAAAATAGAAAAGCACCGCCCATCCTACGCCACCCACGGTACAAGTCACGCGCCCTCCACCAACCACGCGGTCCCCCAGCGCGGGCAGCTGGCCTTGGGGATCACGTGCACCTCCCCCGAGTCCTTCCTACAACTGGCCCAGGACCCTCCCTCCCTCCCTCCCTCCACCCCAACTGCCCCACGACATCTTCTTCCCCACGAAAGAAACTCCCATCGCCAGGCCTGCCATGGCTGCTGAAACGAGCTGAGATTCATGCCCATTCAAAAGAGAAAAAAAGAGTAGGAATACGTACCAGCAAACACCAGAAGGAGGGAAAGGTGGGAATTCATTGAATTTCTTCCCCTTTCACTTCCCCTTCACCTCCCCTCCTGTGATAACAAGAAATAGATAAGAAACAAAGGATTTGTGGGAATTAGTTTCTTCCCCTTTCACTTCCCCTTCACCTCCCCTCCTATGATATAAAGAAATAGACAAGAAACACAGGATTTGTGGGGAAAAAACGTTCTAATATCTGTGCAACTTTTTGTTGTTTTCGTGCAACTCATCCAGAAGCATCAACCAACTTTTGCCACACTGTGGAGCAGGAAAAATCATGCGCATAGAGTAGAAACAACCATCCAACAACCATATATGAGGTCTTTTTGTTCACACACTACAGTGAGATATGCCCAAAAATCTTTCCTACTTACAAGGGTTTGAGTTGGTGGTGAGTTCACTCACCCTCCTTCCCGCTCTTACAAGTAGGACACACTGT
The DNA here is from genome assembly GCA_011799875.1 of Thinopyrum elongatum. Lineage (NCBI taxonomy): Eukaryota > Viridiplantae > Streptophyta > Magnoliopsida > Poales > Poaceae > Thinopyrum > Thinopyrum elongatum. The sequence goes on from CM022301.1 coordinate 470,438,514, forward strand.
AGCCAAAATAAAAATAAATCATACCAGTGACCTCCTTTCCACGTGGAGATTTTAAAATAAAAAAATTGTATCTCTTCCACACCATTCCATCTGCCGCTACTCTTACCCAATCGTCTAGTTCATGATGGACGATAGTATACAAAGTGTGTCACTGCTAAGTGTTGTCATTCACCCATTTAAAAACGTGTCATTACAGTGTAAGGTATGTTCATACCAAAAATTCCATCAATGAGTAAAGTGACAGGCAGACAGTCCCAGAACTAAGAATAGCTCTGGCTGCAGCAAGCAAAGGGAAATTAAGTTTTATTCTACCAGAATGTTTAAATGTAATGAGCCAACTAACATGACGCGTTCATCCAAATCAGACAAGCCTGTGGAAATTCTTTACTAGACATGGCTACCCATATAGAATGTATTCATTACAATCACAAGGCTATCTAAAATGAATTTCAGCGCAAGTGCTGGCAACTGGCATCTTAGCATGTAAACAGCTGAACATTTTTTACTTTCTGAAGTACTGTTGTTTTATCAATTTAATGAAAATGAGGGACTATTTGATCCGAAAACAAAGAACTACATATATAAGACAGAGCAAGACAGCTGCTGGTTGCAAATCTGCAACAAAGGGAAAATGGGATCCTAATCTTGTATGAAAATACTTGAGGCCAAACTCAACAACCTTCATAAGATCACTACCTTAGCAGCCACTACAATGTCAGAAATCATCACTACAAATTGTAGCCGTACAAAAAATTGCAAGCCCACCAAGGCCAATGATTTTTCACTGGATCCCAACCCAGCATTTCAACAAGGCATGGTCTATATGAACCTGGTAAATAAACAGTGCTCTGTACTGAATAAGGGATGCCTGAACTCAGGAAGCAGCGTAATGCTCGCATCGATTGTTACAGAGCAATCAGAAAGAACTGGGCGAAATTTAAAGGGCAACTAGTTGAAAGGCTTACAAGTTCAGAACTAACTGTTCACTAATTAGCACATATGGTTCTTGCTTTCCGCATAGATAGTCAAACCATTAATAATTCTCCATAAAGGATGCAATGACCAAACAAAATAGGACCAACGTACATCGCATCGTTGTGACAACAGGACTACACAGAAAACTACTAGTACTACTGTACTAGCATTAGATAGCATGCAGGGTCTTTATTCAGTTTCTGGGCGGATGATTGCAAATGACGATATGCAGGACTGTAACCTCATGTTCATGCTCCAGATTTTCTTTTCCCAAGTATACTAGGAGCAACCTGGGACTTGAGGAGATCCTTAATAACACCAGGGCAGCTCTTGGTTAAAAACTCGAAACCTTCAGACTTTATGGCTGCATCCAGATTGTTCGGCGAGCTGAGGAACACCAAGCATGCCACCTTAAGCTCATGGCAGTGGTGCTGCTCCGCCAAGGCCAAGATAGTCGCCACGGAGCTCGTATCGTTACAATTGCACAACTTCTCTTCACAAATCAGCTTTAGCCTCTCCAAAGCATACCTGTCTGCTGCAACAAGCTAATGCTGAGCCATGGCAGATTCCTCCTGTTGATCCATAGCAGGCAGTCCATCCGTGTAAATAAAAGTAAGCAGAGCGTTGAACACTTCTGCCTTAATGTCATCTATGGGTATGGCCCCAGTGGTGGTTCCCTCCTTCATCAGCCCAAAGAGCTCTGCTCTGAAGACCGGAGACCGTGCCGCGAGCACCAACCGGTGCGCCGAGATTGTCTCCCCACCGACAACGAATTCGACATCCACGCCGGCCTTGCTCGATAGGAGATCCCCAAAGTGCCGGTGCATGTCAGACGGTGGCACCAGGACGGACGGTGTCTGCTGCACGTGGCACTCGCTCGTGATAGTGACATCGAGCTTGATAGTGAAGGAATCGTCCTTGAGATGCTCTGATTCCTCCAATTCAACCCTTTTCATAAATCTAGCAAATCCCTGACATTTATTCACGGAAAAGTCTCTGGTCTCGCAGATCCGGGTATAAGACGGCACTGGCTTCCCATGTTGATCGAGTAAGCTGAACTTGAATTTTGCCTTCACGGTCTCGGCCTTGTCGACGGTATCATTCAAGCACAGACAAAGGCCTATGTAATCAATGTACTCGGACCCAGACCCATTGGGATCAATGTTTTAAATAGCGGGCTATGGTATATAGCGGCAGCCCTTAAAAATAGCTATAGCGGGGCTATAGCGGGATATAGCGAGGCTATAGCGGCAAATTGTACATGAAATCAAATAGCGGCAACATGTTCAAACAGCTATAGCCGGCTATTTAAAACTATGGTTGGGATAGTAACTCACATGCCATGTGCGGCCTCCCACCTGGAACGGGCAAGAGTCGACCCGCTTACCATTGGGGACCTCCTTGGTGCCCGAGTAGCCGACGATCTTCAGCAAGTGGTAGCCGCTCATGACCTTGGATATGATGGAGGATGCGGATCCGGCGGGGAGGCCGTCGCCGCCGACATGCGAGGAGGTCGGCATGGTGTGCAGCGTGGTTGGTTAGGACGGTCACTGGCCAGGAGGGAGCGGCGGCGGCGGCGGCGAGCGGGGAGGAGAGGTGAGGGGATGGCGGCGAGGGTTTTTTTTTTTTGAGAAACAGGGTTTTAGTTGGTGTATCGGTGAAGCCAGGGAAAGACCAGACTATCACTAGGGAAACCTAAATCGATGATGACTAAACTAATCTATGTAGGAAGTGCAGGCTACGAATCCAAGTCAGGTGAGATTCGTGCGATTCATACCTTAGGATGGAAGTCCGGAAGCGATGGGATCGGTGGGGGGCGAGTTCCTATAGCGCCGCCGCCGACACTGCTGCCGCAGATGTGATGCCTTATTCTTCTTCTTGCCGTCGGACACGTCTTTTATAGTGAAAGGGACGAGGAGGAGGACTAGGACGAGGCCGACGACGGTGAATTGGTTCCTATCGCCGGGCACGTCGGAGAGAAGGAAGGGGACGAGAACGAGGACTTGACCTCCTGGATCGACTAGACGTGGTTCTGGTCGTGGACGTGATCGGTTGAAAGCACAATATTTTACCCTAGACCATTATGCCCTTCTCCGATTAAACTAATTAGGTTTATTCATTTTTAATCTCCCACCAGATCGGATGGCTAATAAAAATCAGAGGGGCAAGTACTGGAAAGTACTCCCAGTACTACACCAATCACCGTAAAAGAGCTCAATATCATAACCTTGTATAAAAATACTTGAGACCAAACTTCAAAACATTCATAAGATCACTAGCTTAGCCGCCACTACCATGTCCGAAATAATCACTACAAAGTACAAACTTCAGCCATAAAAAAGTTTGAAAACCTGACAAGACTTGATTCCAAGTTTCCAACCCAGCATTTCAACAAGTCATGGTCTATCTGACCTGCTACATAAACAGTGCCATGTACTGAAAACATGGGATGCATGAACTCAGGAAGCAACACAATGCTGGCAGCAATTGTGGCACAATGTAAAGGGCAACTAGTTGAAAGGCTTAGAAGTTCTGAAATAGCTGTTGACTAATTAGCACATACAGTTCTTGCTTCGCACATAGCTTGTCGAACCACTACTAATTCTCCACGAAGGATACGATGACCAAACAAAAAAGAACCACCGTACATCACATCCTTGTGAGATAAGACTACACAAAAGAAGTACTAATGCTAGTATTAGATAGCATGCTGGGTCTTTACTCTTTAGTAAGTTTCTGGACCGATGATTGCAAATGACATGCAGGGCTGTAACCGCATCCTCATGCCTTTGATTTTCTTTTCCCAAGTAAACTAGGAGCAACATGGGACATGAGGAGATCCTTAATAACACCAGGGCAGCTCTTGGTCAAAAACTGGAAACCTTTAGACTCCATGGCACCATCCAGATTCACTGGCGAGCTGAGGAACACCAAGCATGCCGCCTTAAGCTCGTGGCAGTGGTTCTGCTCCGCCAATGCCATGATAGTCGCCACGGAGCTCGTATCGATATGATTGCACAACTTATCTTCACAAATCAGCTTCAGCCTCTCCAGATCATACCTGTCTGCTGCAACAAGCAAGTCCTGAGCCATGGCAGATTCCTCCTGATGATCCATATCAGGCAATGCATCCGTGTACATGAAAGTAAGCAGAGCCTTGAACACCTCTGCCTCGATGTCATCTATAGATATGGCCTCAGTGGTGGTGCCCTCCTTCATGGAACCAAAGAACTCTGCTCTGAAGACCCTAGACCGTGCCGCGAGCACCAATCGGTGCGCCCAGAATGTCTCCCCGCCGACCCGGAATTCGACATCGACGCCCGCCTTGCTCGACAGGAGATCCCCGAGGTGCCGGTGTATGTCGGACGGTGGCACCACGACGGATGGTGTCTTCTGTGCGCGGAACTCGCTCATGACAGTGACATCGACCTTGACAGCGAAGGTATCGTCCTTGAGAAGCTCTGATTTCTCCAACTCCTCCCTTTTGATGTATTGTTTGAATCCCCAAGTTTTCTCCACGGAGAAGTTTCTGGTACCGATTCCCCAGCTATAGGGCAGCACCGGATTCCCATCTTGGTCGAGCAAGCTGAACTTGGCTTGTGCCTTCACGGCCTCGGCCTCGGCGCCGGTACCATCGAATTCGAGAAAGACGGATATGTAATCGATATCTTCGGTCTTGTTCCCGTTGGGATAGTAGCGAACATGCCACGTGCGGCCTCCCACCTGGAACGGGCAAGAGTCGATCCACTCGCCATTGGGGACCTCCTTGGTGCGCGAGTAGCCGACGATCTTGAGCACGTGGTAGCCGCTCACGGCGCCGGCGACGATGGAGGAAGTGGAGCCGGAAACGGAGGGGAGACCATTGCCGCCGGCCTGCGAGGAGGTCGACATGGCGTATGGCTTGGTCGGTTGGGCTGGTCGCGGTGAGACGGTGTCACGGCGAGGGTTTGTCTTGTTTTATAACGGGACGGCGAGGGTTGTGGGTGCTGTCTCGAGGGCTACACGGAAAAGGCAACTGTGGAGTCCGCTGCTCATACAAGCCGCGTACGTACGATGCAGATCTGGCGTCCGTTCCATCTTCAACAAGGAAAGACGTGCTATACTGCAGAGTTTATATTTTGTGGAGTAGCCAAAGGCCCTTCTTTTTTTTTTTTGGAAATTTAGAGTAGCCAAAGGCCCTTTTTTTGGAATTTTAGAGTAGCCAAAGGCCAAGGTATTTCCCTGCCGCAAGAGCATATGATCGTGGGAAATTTTTTCTTCTTCTATTTACTCTTCTTGTTCATCATCCCCGGTTTACATACGCAGTTTCACTAGAGGACTGCCTCTACGGACGCATGCCCGTTCTGCGCCATTCTAAGGGCAACTCCAACACACGACCTTAAATTGTCCGGCCGCGTCTGTTTAGGGGTAAACGGACAGAAGACGCGGCAATGCGCGGGAGCAAACAGACCAATGTCGGTTTTTGGTCCGCTTTCGACCCAATCCCGGCCTAAATTTCGGCCGCGCTTGCGTCGAAACAGACAGCACGTGGACGGGCGGGACACGCGCCCTTGTCCTCCCCTGGCCCGCCCGTCGGGGACACACCCGCCCACTTTCCCTCCGTTTCGCTAAAAAGTCAAAACCCTCCAGCGCGGCCCCCTCCCCTCCCTCCTCCATGGCTGACAGCCCGACGAATCCCGGCGAACCGGCCGTGGCCACGCACCCCGCGGCGAGGAAGAAGGCTACGAAGAAGCCACGGTCGGAGCTCATGCCGGCGGAGCTCGCCAAACTCGACGCCGAATTTGCCAAGAGGAGGAACCGGTGAACAAAGGTGGCGGAGAAGAAGGTCGCTGCCGACTACGCTGCTGAGGAGGCCGTACGGCGTGCCGCGCAGCACCTGGCCGACGTCGATGACAAGGAGTCCATCGTCGCCAAGGCGCACGCCCTCCTGATCCTAGGGTTGTGCCGACCCCCGCTGGCCATTCTCTCGGTCGCTTCCATGGCCGCGGCTAGCACAGGCTCGTCGGCCGTTCGTCCTCCGCAGCACCGGTCCCTGAGCTCGTCCGACACGCCCGAGGCGCCAGGGTATCGTGCGTCGCCACTACATGGCCACGGGCAGACATGGTTCTCCACCTCGCCGGACTGCAGCGTGGTCGCTCCGGCCACGCCCGCGGGCTTCATCGACCTCAACGTGACGTCGGGGTACAATGGCGCTGGCCAGCCGTCCGAAGGGACGCAAAGGAAGTAGCCCCGGTCGATTCCTTTGGCCAATATGGCCGGCGCCCGCAAGTTGTTCGATGTAATGCCACTGCCAACGCTGACGGCAGAAGACCTTGACTACGCGGCATTCATGGAGAACGTCATCTTCGAGGGCCGTGGCGAGGCCTTCCACGTCGACGGCCAAGGCCAAGCTTTCGATCACGACCCGACCCAAAGCCAGGACGTCGGCGACCAATATGGTGGCACTCAATTCGCCGGCCATGATGATGAAGATGAGGACGACCATGGAAACTCATGGCATGAAGATGATACCTTGTATTGTGAAGATGAGGATGAAGAGGTCGACATTGCGGAGGAGCCATTGTTGTTTATTGATGAGCTCACCCAAAGGGCCGAGGCACAAAAGAGGAAGCAAAGCATTCGCACGGGATCATACACCCAAGAGGAGGAAACTTTGATTTGCGAGAGTTGGATGGAGATAGGAGTATAGGACAAGATCCGATGGAAGGTGCCGACCAAAAAGGGTCCGTCTTTTGGGCGAGAGTTCACAAAACCTTTCATGAGCGAAGGAAGTTTGCCCCTACCAATTTGCGAGCACTTGCGGCATCAAGTCAATCCAAAAGAGATGGGGGTTCATTCAACAAGAATGCAACAAGTATTATGCCTCACTTGAGAGCGTTGAAGCCCGTCCCGTGAGCGGCCTAGGCCTTGGTGACTTGGTATGAACCTCTCGTTTTTTCATCTTGTGTTCTTTCATGTTGGCATGCCATTTATGTTTCATGCATGTTATGTCCTTCCATGTTACAATTGCAGCCGCATCTTTGATTATGTAGGCATCCCAATCTTTGAAAGCCTTCAAGGCCTGGCACAAGAACAAGCCATTTACTCTCACGCATTGTTGATCGCTCATCAAAGATTGCCCCAAGTTCAACGACCAATATGCCGCTCGTAAGAAGGAAGGCGGCCGTGGCTGATGAGGGAGACTTGCTCAAGAGGCCGAGGGGCAAGACAAGCTCGAAGGCCGACGAGAAGCGTGATGCGTCTTCCATGGCCTTGCAAGGAACTTTGGAGAACATGATGAGTCAAAAGGAAGTGAGGGAGGAGAGGAGGGGCAAAGGGAAGGAGGAGCAAATGAAGATATACCTAGAGCTCCAAATGAAGAAGCTTGACATGGAGGAGCCCGCGGAGAGTAGGAAGCTTGACATCGAGGAGGCCGCTCAACTCAAGAAGCTCGAGATCGAGGCCACCAATGCCGACACCAAAGCAAAAGAGGTGGCACTCGCGATCATGAGCGTCGACAAGAACAACATGACACCAGAGAGGAAGGCTTGGTTCGCGAACTGGCAGAAGGAGATGTTCGCCTGCAATGGCCTGAATTAGGTGAGGCCTCGGCCGAGGACTATGGCCATTCATTTTGAAGGCTGGCTTGTGTGTCGGTCGTTGGCTTTGTTACCGGCATGAAACTGGAGGGTGACCATTCTGTAGGCTGCTGTCTTTGTTGCCAGTCGGCATGAACTGACGTGAACCGCGGCCGCTAACGTGAACTATGGCCGCTTCCATTTAGCTTTTTTATTCCAGATTTGCATGCACACGGATGAGATACGGCCGCGCGTTGTGCGCACGCCCGACGCATCCACAAATCTGGACGGACACAGTCCCATTTACACCCCCAAACGGACGAAATCCCGACAAAACGGACGTCCGTTTGGGGTCGTACGTGGAGTTTCCCTAAAACTACTGAGCATCTTTAGTCTTGGCTGCAGATCCGACATGCTCTTCACTCAAATAGTCAAATGTGACCACTTGCAGCATGGTTACACCCCCAAACGGACGAAATCCCGACAAAACGGACGTCCATTTGGGGTCGTAGGTGGAGTTGCCCTAAAACTACTGAGCATCTTTAGTCTTGGCTGCAGATCCGACATGCTCTTCACTCAAATAGTCAAATGTGACCACTTGCAGCATAGTTTAAGATCTTTGGGATGGCCTCCCGGCCTCCCTTTTTGTATATAGTTCGCTCTACAGTTCTTATCTCCACATAGGTTTGCCGTAATGACGATGTGCTTACCTCCGTGGTATTCCATTGTTGCGATGATGACTTTGATGCTTTGGTCCAATTGCTGCTTGAACTATGTTTGCCAATCCTGCTGCTCCTGTTTAATTTGGCAGCTGTGCAGTGCCTGTACCTCCTCCTTTCTCCTTGTAAAGAACTCTGTGTCCTTGTTCTCTTTCACCTTGTAAAAAAACTGTTTTCTGTGTTTTCCGAAAAATATAAAATGGTCCGTGCTGGCTTTTGTGCGCCGTAGTTTCCTCAAGAGAAAAAATATATTCCCTCCATTCCTAAATACTTATCTTTCCAGAGATTTCAACAAGTGACTATATACGGAGCAAAATGAGTGAATCTACACTCTAAAATATGTCTATATACATCCGTATGTGGTAGTTCATTTGAAATCTCTAAAAACACAAATATTTAGGAACGGTGGGAGTATATACTATTGAATTTGGCCCAGAGTAGATTAATGATCCACAAAGTTGATGCTCTAGCTCAAAATTTACAGTCGAGGGAAGCGAGTAATGCGGTTATTTCAAACTATTCAGAACCCAGTGAGATTCTTTGCAGAGCATAAGCATCATTAGGAACAAACATGAAGACACATTCCCGCAAAAAAAGATAACATGAAGGCACATAGCCCATTATCCCTGATGCGTATTTGATACAGGAACCACATGACACATGAGAAACACAAACTGCTACGCACAATAGTTCATATATAATCGCAAATTACTATGCAAAGCGCGTTATTGCTAAGTGCTGTCATTCACTCATTTGAAGACTTATCCATGGTCATCGTTCCAGTGTAAGGTATGTTCATTTTCCGACAAACGGTGGATTTTATTACTCAAAATGAAGCATCAGTATGATACAAACACAATGAGCACACATTCGGACTCTAAATAACTAGGATGCACACAGCTAACACCAACGCACACACACACAAAACGCCGGCAAATAACAAAGTCATATACGACCAAAACAATGCCTAAGCGAGAGAGAGAGAGAAACACTAGTAGAAAACAGGGTTTTGGTTGAGGCCAGGATAAGGACATTAATCCCGGTTCACTCACGAACCGGGACCAAAGGGGACATCAGTCCCGGTTCGTGAGGCCAGGGCGCCGGCCGGGCCTCGGGGGCCATTGGTCCCGGTTCGTCTGACCCCTTTGGTCCCGGTTCCAGACACAAACCGGGACCAATGGGCCTCGCTCCTGGCCCACAACCTTTAGTCCCGGTTGGTGGCTAAAACCGGGACTAAAGGTAGCAGAGCCACTGCTCTGTTTTTTTGGCCGGCCGTCGGAGAGCTTTGTGGTGCTCTAGCTCATCTCCTATGCACATGAGGTGTTCGATAAAATGCCCGAGCCACACTTAAGCTTTCTCCTCTCGAAGCTCCTTGTCCAAGCTCCATTTTCCTCAAGATTTGTCTAGGCTTGGCGGTCCGTCCTATCCCGTCCCCGTCTTCACCGCCGCCGATCGCCCGTGCTGATCTCGTCGCCGGCACCACCGTGGTGAGCCTCTTGTTCTTATCTTCTTTCTAAAAGAAAAAATTCTTACTTGTTTGATTTAGGTAGATAATTGTATAATTTTCTTACTTTTATTATTGTTTGTTATTATATAGTGCGATGGTTTTGGTATCCGCCCCCGTCGGCCCTCGTCCTGTCTATGATTCGGATGTGGTATATATTATCTTTTATAACTATTTGTTTCATTTAGTGTTTGTGAAAATTATGCCGACCAATGTGACATAGATGTTTTTATCTAGGAGGTATGTGAACCGGGAATTCCAACTGACCCTCTTGTCGAGAGGTTAAATTTAGTTGAAAAAGAAAACAATTACTTGAAGAAAAATTGAAAAAAATTGAGGATGAGAAGATGGAATTGGAGTTGCATGTTGCGGATATCGTCGATGATCACAAGATCAAGATGGATAAAATGCGCTTGAAGAATAGAAAGATTAAAAAATATGTCATTCATACTGAGCCTTGGTATCATTATACCGTTGGATCAATGGTTACCTTAGTTGCGATTATGATCGCATTTGTTGTTGCATTGAAATGGTTTACATAGTTTCAATGTATGTTTTAATTAGATGCTCTAGAGAGTTATATGTTGTTCAATGAGAACTATGTATGAACTTTATTTATTTATTTTTTCAGTAATAACATTTGATCACTACTGTACTTTGGTTTTAATGTGATGCTGAACTTCTATTAATTTGGTCACTTCTCTATTCATGATGTTCTGTAATGGTTTTTGACACACTTAATTATATATAATGCACGCAGATGAACCGGCAATGGATGTACGGTGACAGACGCACCTCCGAGTACATTAAGGGCCTGCATAATTTTCTCGAAGTGGCTGAGGCAAATAAGCAGAATGGTTTTATCTGTTGTCCATGCCCTCCCTGTGGGAATACGAAGGCTTACTCTGACTCGAAAACCCTTCACATACACCTGCTTGAGAAGGGTTTCATGCCACACTATAATGTTTGGACCAAGCACGAAGAAAGAGGGGTTATGATGGAAGACAACGAAGAAGAAGAGGATGATGACAACTATGTGCCCCCTGAATACGGTGATGCTGCAACGGGGGAAGCTGAAGATCAAAAGGAACCAGACGATGTGCCCGATGATGATCTTCGCCGGGTCATTGTTGATGCAAAGATACAATGCGAAAGTGAAAAGGAGAAGTTGAAGTTCGATCGCATGTTAGAGGATCACAAAAAAGGGTTGTACCCCAATTGCGAAGATGGCAACACAAAGCTCGGTACCACACTGGAATTGCTGCAATGGAAGGCAGACAATGGTGTATCTGACAACGGATTTGAGAAGCTATTGAAAATATTAAAGAAGAAACTTCCAAAGGATAACGAATTGCCCAACAGTACGTACGGAGCAAAGAAGGTTCTATGCCCTCTAGGATTGGAGGTGCAAAAGATACATGCATGCCCTAATGACTGCATCCTCTATCGCGGTGCGTACGAGGATTTGAACGCATGCCCGGTATACGGTGCATTGCGGTATAAGATCAGACGGGTTGACCCTGGTAATGTTGACGGCGAGCGCCCCAGGAAGAGGGTTCCTGCCAAGGTGATGTGGTATGCTCCTATAATACCATGGTTGAAACGTCTGTTCAGAAACAAAGAGCATGCCAAATTGATGCGATGGCACAAAGAGGACCGTAAGAAAGACGGGAAGTTGAGAGCACCCGCTGACTGGTCGCAGTGGAGAAAAATCGAGAGAAAGTGGGGGGATTTTGCAGGTGACGCAAGGAACGTATGGTTTGGTTTAAGCGTGGATGGCATTAATCCTTTTGGGGAGCAGAGCAGCAATCATAGCACCTGGCCCGTGACTCTATGTATCTATAACCTTCCTCCTTGGCTGTGCATGAAGCGGAAGTTCATTATGACGCCATGGTTTAAGCGCGGATGGCATTAATCCTTTTGGGGAGCAGAGCAGCAATCATAGCACCTGGCCCATGACTCTATGTATCTATAACCTTCCTCCTTGGCTGTGCATGAAGCAGAAGTTCATTATGACGCCAGTTCTCATCCAAGGCCCTAAGCAACCCGGCAATGACATTGATGTGTACCTCAGGCCATTAGTTGAAGAACTTTTACAGCTATGAAATGGAAAAGGTGTACGTGTGTGGGATGAGCACGACCAGCAGGAATTTGACCTACATGCGTTGCTGTCTGTAACCATCAATGATCGTCCTGCACTTAGTAGCCTTTCAGGACAGACAAACAAGGGATACCATGCATGCACGCACTGTTTAGATGACACCGAAAGTTTATATTTGGACAAATGCAGGAAGAATGTGTACCTGGGGCATCGTCGATTTCATCCGACCAACCATCAATGTCGAAAGAAAGGCAAGCATTTCAAAGGCGAGGCAGATCACCGAAAGAAGCCCGCCGTCCGTACTGGTGATCACATACTTGCTATGGTCAATGATTTACAAGTAATCTTTGAAAAGGGTCCCGGCGGACTATCTGTTCCGAATGACGCTGAGGGACGCGCACCCATGTGGAAGAAGAAATCTATATTTTGGGACCTACCCTATTGGAAAGACCTAGAGGTCCGCTCTGCAATCAACGTGATGCACGTGACAAAGAATCTTTGCGTGAACCTGCTAGGCTTCTTGGGCGTGTATGGGAAGACAAAAGATACACCAGAGGCACGGGAGGACCAGCAACATGTGCACGAAAAAGACGGCATGCCTCCAAAGCAGTATGAAGGTCCTGCCAGCTACGCTCTTACCAAAGAAGAGAAGGAAATCTTCTTTGAATGCCTGCTCAGTATGAAGGTCCCGTCTGGCTTCTCGTCGAATATAAAGGGAATAATAAATATGCCAGAGAAAATATTTCAGAACCTAAAGTCTCATGACTGCCACTTGATTATGACGCAACTGATTCCGGTTGCATTGAGGGGGCTTCTACCGGAAAACGTTCGATTAGCCATTGTGAAGCTATGTGCATTCCTCAATGCAATCTCTCAGAAGGTGATCGATCCAGAAATCCTACCAATGTTAAGGAGCGATTTGGCGCAATGTCTTGTCAGTTTCAAGCTGGTGTTCCCACCATCCTTCTTCAATATCATGACGCACGTCCTAGTTCATCTAGTCGACGAGATTGCCATTCTGGGCCCTGTATTTCTACAGAATATGTTCCCCTTTGAGAGGTTCACGGGAGTCTGAAAGAAATATGTTCATAACCGTGTTAGGCCAGAAGGAAGGATCTCCACGGGCCATCAAACAGAGGAGGTCATTGGGTTTTGTGTTGACTTCATTCCTGACCTTAAGAAGATTGGTCTCCCTCAATCGCAGTATGAGGGGAGACTGACTGGAAAAGGCACGCTAGGAGCGGACTCAATAATATGTAGGGACAGGCATTCTTGGTCTCAAGCACACTACACAGTTCTACAAAATTCTACCTTGGTGACCCCGTATGTCAATGAACACAAGAATATTCTGTGCTCCAAACACCCGGAGCAGTGTGATGACAGGATTACATGTGAACACATCAGGACTTTCGGCAGTTGGTTGCAAACACGTCTCATGGGTGACAACACTGTTTCTGATGAGCCGTACTCGTTGGCTAGGGGACCATCTTCGACTGTATTGACTTACAAAGGGTACGAGATAAATGGGAATACATTTTACACGATCGCCCAAGATCAAAAGAGCACCAACCAAAACAGTGGTGCCCGCTTTGATGCAGCAACCAAGAGGGGAAATGACACATATTATGGTTACATAGTGGACATATGGGAACTTGACTATGGACATGATTTTAAGGTCCCTTTGTTTCAGTGCAAATGGGTCAATCTGTCTGGAGGTGGGGTACAGGTAGACCCACAGTACGGAATGACAACAGTGGATCTGAACAATCTTGGGTACACAGACGAACCATTCGTCCTAGCCAATGATGTGGAGCAGGTTTTCTATGTGAAGGACATGTCTACCAAACCGAGAAAAAGAAAAGATAAGGAAGCGAATACATCATACGATGAGCCAAAGCGCCACATAGTTCTTTCAGGAAAAAGAGACATCGTGGGAGTGGAGGGCAAGACAGACATGTCTGAAGATTATGAAAAGTTTCATGAAATTCCTCCATTCAAAGTCAAGGCTGACCCAAGCAACCTGTTAAACAATGAAGATTATCTATGGTTACGGCGCAATAAGCAAAGGACACAAGCGAAGAAAAAGTGAAGACTTTCTCTCCACAACTATTATGATGATGCCTTTGATCTAGAATATCACTGCAGTTACATGTGTAGAAATGAAATGTCTTTTGTAACAGATGAATTTTTGTATGAAACCCTAATACTTCGAAAGAGATTGTCCATTTTGTACATGAAGTGCATCCATCTTTTGCCGTAACCCTCTCAACTTTTTACCACATGCTATGTGGGTGAAATGATGATACCATGCCAACTTTTAACCTTTTCAGAGTTCATTTGTAGTGCTTTTCAATTTCAGGGTCATTTAGCTCAAAAAAATTAGTAAATGCAGGAAAAATACCAAATGAAGTCAGAAAGGGTTGAAAATTTATGATGTGGCTTTGAATGATGCATTTTGAAAACAGAAAAAGTCTGGAGTTCAAATAAGTTCAAAAAAATGAAATCCCTTTGTAACACATGAGTTTTCGTCCGAAACCCTGATACTTCGAAAGAGATTGTCCATTTTGTACATGAAGTGCATCCAGTTTTTGCCGTAAACCTCTCAACTTTTTAGCACATGCTATGTGGGTGAAATGATGATACCATGCCAATCTCAACCTATTCAGAGTTCATTTGTAGTGCTTTTCAATTTCAGGGTCATTTAGCTCAAAGAATGAACTAATATCCAAAAGAATGAACTAGAAAACTTTTACAAAACTCTAATAGCAAAAAAGGATGAACTAAAAAGAATCAATTAAAATATTCTTTTGTTCAAAACATTAATAGCAAAAAGAATTTTCATAAAATATTTTTTTGTTAGAAACTTTAATAGCAAACTAAAATAACAAAATCTGTTTTTGATTAAAACACCCATTTAAAATAACCAAAAAATGACCAAATTGAATATAATGATAAAACACACTAATATTAAATAGCAGAAAAAAGAAACACTCAAAAATCTATTTTTAAAGTAAAGTTATTCACAAACTAGTGATTCACACAATTTCAAAGAATTCAAATTTAAACTATTCAAATTTGAAAACTAATGGCACTAACAGAAAGTTTATAATTTTTGTGTCCTAAAGCAAAAAGAATCACTCAAAAACTCTTAAGTACTTAGCTGTAAGTAGAAAAAAATAAAATAAATAAAGCAAAAAACAAAACAAAAAAAACTGGGAAAAAAATAAAAAAAATGCCGCCTACTGGGCCACCACGGCCTGCATACGACTAGAAACCCATCTGCCAGTTGGGCCAGGATGCAGGCCCGCAGCAGGCCCAGTAGGCCCACGGGCAGAGAGACGGTATTTAGGCCCGTAAGCCTGCAGTAGAGAAGAGCTCGAAGTGGCTGGCGCAGCGGCGCTTATAAACCACTCCGAGCCCCTCACAACTAGCGAGGTGGGACTAAACTTTTGGCCCCGGGCAGCACCCCCCTTTGGTCCCTGTTGGTGGCACCAACCGGGACTAATGCCACCCTTTCGTCCCGGTTCGTGCCACCAACCGGGACCAAAGGTCTCTTTTCGTCAGCCCCTTTGGTCCCGGTTGGTGGCACGAACCGGGACCAAAGGTAGGCATTGGTCCCGGTTGGTGGCACGAACTGGGACCAAAGGCTCTGCTATATAAGCCACCACTTAGCGTTTTCCAGTCCCAGTTCATCTTCCCCCCGACGCCGCGCCGAACAGCACGACGCCGCCAGGCTGCCGGACCGCGCCCTCGCCCTCGCCGACGCCCTCGCCGACGCGCTCTCCTCCCCGAGCCCTCACTGACGCCCTCGCCCTCACCGACGCCCTCGCCGACACGCCCTCACCCTCGCCCGCGCCCTCGCCCTCGCCATGCGCGTGCGTGCCCCCCCCCCCCGAGCCCGCCTTCCTCGTCGACGCCCTCGCCATCGCCGCGCCCCCCCACAGTGAGCCCCCTTTCCCATGTCCCCTGCTCCCCGTCGCCGCTGCTCCATGGTCGCCAGCCGGCAGCACCGTGCTCTGTTTTTTTCATGTATATGTTCATGTATATGTTTTTTTCATGTATATGTGTATATGTTCATGTATATATGTGTATATGTTCATGTATGAGATGAGATAGATAGATAGATAGATAAATTTTCATGTGTATATGTTCATGTATGAGATGTATATGTTCACTTTTGAATACAAACTTTGTTGTTTTTCATATGTACGAAAATGTAGAGTGAAAACGAAAACAAACATATAAGAAAAAACAAAGGAAAAAAATGAAGAAGGAAAAGAAAACCGCCCGGCCCGGCCACCACCGCATTTTCATAAAGTTTTTCCACCGAGTCCACGTCGCACCGAGCACCCGCGGTGAAGCAAGTCTTTTTTTTAAGGTAGTTTTTTTGTTAAATGAAAATGTTGGCATCGGCTCCATCATAATGTTGGCATCAGCTCTATCTATCAACAAGGCCACGGGAGCACCCCGGCCCCCTATCATCACGTTGGCATCGGCTCCCCGAGAGTTTTCCAACGGATCCGGAATCGTCTCGATCGGAGCTCTTGTGCTCAAGTAACTTCGACATGAGGGGGGACATCGATCAACCCCCTCTCTCCCGGCCAACTCTCGAGTCCACCCAAACCGGGACTGAAAAAGCGTTGTCGAGGCCACCCCAAACCCTAGAAGAGTTGTCGAGGCCACCCAATTTTACCAAGTTAAAAGAGCGTTGTCGAGGCCACCCCAAACCCTAGAAGAGTTGTAGAGGCCACCCAAATTTACCAAGTTAAAAGAGCGTTGTCGAGGCCACCCCAAACCCTAGAAGCGTTATCGAGGCCAACCCAAACCCTAGAAGAAAGAGCGCCGTTGTCGATCTATCGTAGCCGGCATAGGTCAATGGGGGAGAATGCATGGATAGTTTGATCTCCTGCATAGCGATTATTTTTTGCAAAGTGTCCTCTCCTAGAAGAAAGAGCGTTGTCGATCTCCTACCCCCTCCCGCCCCTACCCGATAACTTCGACATGAGGGGGGACGTAGGACATGCATGAGAGAGGCGGTCCGCAACTAATCCATTGCTCATATATGCATATGATTCCTTGTTGTGATATTAGCTAGGTCTATGTTTGCCACTAATATATTCATCTCTCATGTTTGTATATTGTCATGAGACTTGGAACAAGAAGAGTTGTTAGGGGATATAATCCGCGACGGAGGTGATCCCTTGTCGTTTCTCAATGACACCGATGGTCAGGAAGGAGAGGATGACGGCTCCGGTAATCCAACAATGGAGGAGGAAGGAGATCATGACGGCTCCGGTGACCGAATGGCGGAGGAAGAAGACCATGATGACGGCTCCGGTGACCGAACGGAGGAGGGAGCTGTTGCAAAGTCCGGCGAGGTATATATATGAATTAAGCCTGTGCTGACTTGATGTATTAATTGTTTTGGTATGTACATATATTAACGCTTCTTTCTTCTTTTATAGCCCTCCGAATCGAGCCAAACTTCCATAAGGAGACGAGGCCCGAAGAAAAGGTTGTGCCAGGATGAAAGGTTCACGATCACAGCAATCGCGGACGATGGCCAACCGATTGAACCCAAGCGGACCAAGGACGCATTTGTACATCAGTGCGGAGCTATTGTTAGGGACATCGTCCTGATCAGCGTCCAGCAATGGAATAAGAGTAAGGACGACCCTGAAGTTTCTTATGTCCAGGATAGACAGAAAGGTGATCTTTGGACCTCGCTGATGGCAAATTTCAGCCTACCGCCAGAGGAGGATCTGAATAACCCAGTTATAGAGCCAAAGGTCAAGGCGTTTGCTCTTAAGAAGATGGCAGATCTATTCAGGAACTGGAAGAAAGAGTTGAACACAAAGTTTGTCGACAAAGGGAAGACTCCAGAATTCACCGGCCGATGTGAGAAGATAAGAGATCACTGGCCCGCATTTGTGGCCTACAAGAAATCGGATAAGGGTAAGAAAGGTCAGAGACAAACAAGAAAAATGCTGCAAAGAAGAAGTATCACCATCACACGGGGTCAGGTGGCTACTACAAAGCCCGGCTGTTGTGGGACAAAGCTGAGCAAGACCTGCTTGCTAAAGGGGTCCAACCAGCGACATTGAACTGGCCAGATCAGTGTAGGACCTGGTTCTTCGGGGTTGGGGGAACTTTGGACCCAGAAACAGGGGAGTGTCGTTGGACAGACGAGCAACTTGCAATACCCTTCAAGAAGCTTCAGCAATATATCAGTGCAGCGCAGGAAGGGACGTTCATTCCCGACAAAGAGAAGGACGAGCTGACTGAGGTCCTCGGGAATCCTGAGCACCCTGGACGAACACGAGGCACACCAGGCTCCGTTCCGTGGGTGGTTGGGTTTCCTGGCAGTGGTGGTTACCGAAGCCGATAGAGAAAGAGGAAAGAGGAAGTGAGCGAAATGCAGAAGCTCAATGCAAGAATAGCAAAGGTACAGGAACTTGCAGCCGCCGGCCAACCATCTCAGTGGCACGAAGATCCTTGGTTCGACGCTGCCCCAGAAGCTACCCCACCATCTCAGCGGAGAAGCAGCGTGGCTTCCATGGAGCTCGTTCAACCTGATTTCACGGCTCGTCGCCATCCCGTGGATACTATCAGGGAGGCTCAACATTGCGAGCTAATAACGAAATGCCAGAACCTCACTTTGAAGGCGGTTGTCAGCTCTGTTGCACCTCCTCAAGCTGACGGAACAATTCACTGCGGTCTGATTCCACATGGCTATGCTGTTGTGACAGTGGATGAAATAATGGAGGGATTTCAGGAGTTGGAGCTTGACCACCCTACAGGTGAAGGGGAGAATCATCTGGTTTATGCTTTGAGGAGTACCTGTCTATGGAGGAAGGAGTACATCAAGCTTCCAAACTGGATGCCTCCTCCTCCTCCTCCTCCTCCTGCGGCGAGTCAGGGCACTCCGCCTCCTCCTCCGGCGAGTGATCATGGAACTCCGCCTCCTCCTTCGCCTCCTCCGGCGCGTGAGGGCACTCCGCCTCCTCCTCTGCCTCCTCCGGCGCGTCGGAGCACTCCGCCTCCTCCTCCACCTCCTCCGGCATGTCAGCGGACTTCGTCGCGTCAGCAACGGCGGAAGAGAGACGGCGCCGCTCCAGCGGCTAGCAGTACAAGAGGCGGGAAGAATTTCAAATATGGTCCAAGCCTCAAGCCTCTGGAAAAGTTACCATATGAGAGGACCGACAAGGAAAACGCAGAAATCAGTGCTGCCGAAGTGGAGGCCCATTTTGCACGAAAACCTCCACCTCCGAAGGAAACAATAGATCAGGTGAAAGTGAAGCACACTCTGCGTGCCCTTAAGCGACCACCACCGTCTCCGTCACAATCCAACTATGAGCGCATTATTGAAAGGGCATATAAGGAAGCGCAGTGGTCGGGAAGTACTTACAGTGCTGCAATAGAAGCAAAACGAAGAAGTGGGAAAGCAATTCCCCAGCTCGGCGAACAGGCGAAGCAATCGTGCCCCCCGCTCAAGGTGTCTAGCGATATTGTAGGATCGAAAGTAGGTCTAGAGGGGGGTGATTAGACTACTTGACCAAATAAAAATCTAGCCTTTTCCCAATTTTAAGTCTTGGCAGATTTTAACAACTTAGCACAAGTCAAGCAATCAACCTACACATGCAATTCTAAGAGTATAGCAGCGGAATGTAAATCATTGCATATGAAGGTAAAGGGAGGGGTTTGGAGAGGCAAACGCAATGTAGACACGGAGATTTTTGGCATGGTTCTGATAGGTGGTGCTATCGTACATCCACGTTGATGGAGACTTCAACCCACGAAGGGTAACGGTTGCGCGAGTCAACGGAGGGCTCCACCCTCGAAGGGTCCACGAAGAAGCAACCTTGTCTATCCCACCATGGCCATCGCCCACGAAGGACTTGCCTCACTCGGGTAGATCTTCACGAAGTAGGCAATCTCCTTGCCCTTACAAACTCCTTGGTTCAACTCCACAATCTTGACGGAGGCTCCCAAGTGACACCTAACCAATCTAGGAGACCCCACTCTCCAAAAGGTAATAGATGGTGTGTTGATGATGAACTCCTTGCTCTTGTGCTTCAAATGATAGTCTCCCCAACACTCAACTCTCTCTCACATATTTGGCTATGGTGGAAAGATGATTTGAGTGGAAAGCAACTTGGGGAAGGCTAGAGATCAAGATTCTTGTGGTTGAATTGGAATGTCTTGGTCTCAACACATGAGTAGGTGGTTCTCTCTCAGAAAATGAGTAGTGGAAGTGTAGGCATGTTCTGATCGCTCTCTCACTGATGGAGAGGAGGGTGGAGGGGTATATATAGCCTCCACACAAAATCTAACCATTACACACAAATGAGCCAACTCGGTCAGACCAAATAGGTAAACTCGGTGAGACCGATCCAGTCAAAAATGTGAACGTTAGGCTTTTCGGTGGGACCGACATGATCAACTCGGCGGGACCAATGAGCTAGGGTTAGGGCAAAACTTGATCTCGGTTTGACCGATTACTTCAACTCGGTGAGACCGATTTCAGTAATAAGCAAACAGAGAGTTGGTCAGGCAAACTCGGTGGGACCGATCGCTCCTTTCGGTGAGACCGAAACATTACGAAAGGGAAACAGAGAGTTTGCATTGCGAACTCGGTGGGACCGATCGCTCATCTCGGTGAGACCGAAACGTTACGAAGGGAAATAGAGAGTTTGCAATCCTATCTTGGTGAGACCGAGATCCCTATCGGTTAGACCGAACTGATTAGGGTTTCTGGCTATGGCTATGTCAAGTGAACTCGGTGGCGCCGGATAGATCAAATCGGTGGGGCCGAGTTTGGCTTTAGGTTTAGGACATATTTGGATATGAGAAGATGGTTGAGGGCTGTGGAGCATATCACTAAGCATTTTGAGCAAGTAGACCATTAAGCAACACCTCATCCCCTTTTAATAGTATTGGCTTTTCCTATGGACTCAATGTGATCTTGGATCACTAAAATAGAAATGTAGAGTCTTGAGCTTTTGCCAATATTTGTCCTTAGCATTTTGAGGGGTCCACATCTCTAGTCCATGCCATGCCAATCATTGAACTATCTGAAATAATCAACTTGAAAAGTTATTAGTTCAATGAGCTATATGTTGTTATGAATTACCAAAACCACCCAGGGATTAGTTGCACTTTCAATCTCCCCCTTTTTGGTAATTGATGACAACATATAGATCAAAGCTTCGACAAATGATAATAAGAATGAAATATATCGTCGATTTGAGAAGTATGTGATAAGCAAGAGCTCCCCTAAATTTGTGCATTATTTATGATTTGCTTTTGAATGCAAATGCACAATCGATTATGATCATGGGTTACTCTTCCATGTCACATACATCTTGATGGAGCGCTCAAAATGATAAAGTATGGATAGCATGCACTTATCACCAAGACAAATATGAGTGATCATACACAAATGATAAGATAACATCATTCAAGCACACATATTTAAGCAAAACATGATCAATCACATGATCATAAGAGGTATCTCACACACAAGCACTAATAAGTAGCAAACAAACGACCAAATAAGTAGCAAGAGAGACAAATAAAGCAAAACACTCTCTCTCTCTCGAAGCCTATGATCTATACACTTTCTCCCCCTTTGGCAACAAGTTACCAAAAAGCTTGAAAATGCATAGTGCTATATGGCACTCTAAGCATGATCTCCAGGAGCTCCGGAGTGCAAAGATGGCGTGGAGAGAACAGCATCTGCAAAGACTTCAGCTGATGTCTGAGGAACTGGAGGGGTTGCCACTGGAGGGGCAACTGAGGCTGTGGCTGCAGGTGCAGAAGTTGTGGCCCTCGTGTCAGTGACTGGCACTGCTGCAGACCTTTGTGCTCTAGGCACCCTCTGATAAGCATCTGTGGTAGATCTTCCTCTCCTCTCCTCTGCTTCTTCCTGTAGTTGCTCAATTGCAGTCTGAATCTCTGTGACCTTAGGTGGAGGTGCAGCAGCCTCCTCCTCTTCATCATCTTCATCAGATTCCTCCATCATCGAAGGCTTTCCAACAACTCTAGCCATGGTCTTCTTGACCGTTTCCTTTCTCTTCTTGCCTCCAGCAGCCTCTTCTTCCTTTCCAGCACCACTTGCTGAAGTGGCAGCAGCTTGAGTTGAGGCTCTAACTTTGGACATTGGAACTCTTCTGGCTGGAGCCTTTACTTTCATACCAGGCTTGATGCCAGCAGCAGCAACAGCAACTTGCTCTTTCTTGATCAACTTCTTCTTAGAAGTGACCTCCTCATCAGCAATGTAGTCCTCATCTTCAGAGTCTGAGGTTTTCTTCTTCCTCTACCTAGTAGCAGCCTTAGGCAGATTGTTGGGTGTGCTCCTGCTTCCATCATCATAGTTGCTTGAGGGACTAGTGCCCTCACTGAGATTCTGGTGCTCTTCTGACTTGTTCTGGCTGTCACTCTGGTTTGACATAGCTGAAACTGACCCTGTTAACAGATGGATTGAGATAGAGTAGATGAGCATCACAAAGTGCAGCTATTTTGGCAAAAGGAATGACTCAAAAACTTAATTTTAGTTTTCTGCAGGAAGCATTTCGGAGCTACCGATATGACAAACTCGATGACACCAAAGCAACTTTAGAGTCTAAACATGTGAAATCGGTCAGACCGAGACACGGTTCGGTGACTCCGAGATGCTAGGGTTTCACTGAGAAAGTAAACTCGGTCACACCAATTTGTACACTTCGGTCAGACCGAGTAGTACATGTGCAATGGCCTAGGCCAAATCGGTGAGACCGAATCTTTCAAATCGGTCGGTCCGAGATGAGTTCGGCGGAAACCTAACCCCAAGTTTTTGGATCAAAACTAATCTAGAGGAAGTTTTGACTGGATAGAACTATTTCAATGATGGCAAGAATCATGGCATTGAACTTTGTGCTAAGAATCGGAGTGAGGAAAGCACTAAGGGTTGAGTTCATACCCTAACTTGGTGATGAACCCGCTACGGCGACGACGTCGGTGAGGATTCCCGTCGACGGCGGCGAAGACCAGCGGCAGGAGGTCACGGGCGATGAGGAGATGATTCGGAGACCACGAGTCGGCAGAGCTGGACAGGCGCGGGCGAAGAGGTTTGGAGGAATTTCCAAATTTTCAACCCGGGTATATATATCCAGACCCTGTCGGTGTGACCGAGTGGAACAACTCGGTGGCACCGAGATGCAGAATCGCAAGTGGTTGCTGCAACTCGGTGTGACCGAATGGTTCAAATCGGTTGCACCGAGATTAAAACCTAGATCAACTTAATGAACTCGGTATGACCAAAAGGGATGGATCGGTCAGACCGAAATACACTAAGAGGTTTTGGAAGTTTAAGTCTATGACGAATCGGTGGCTCCGAGTGCTCCTCACCCGGAGGGTCCGAATATGACATGATCAAACTTTGTGATGTAGCATGAATAGAGTTCGAGACGAGAAAAGCATAGATAGCTAGAGGGAGTACTTAGGCATTCTTGTCCATCCATTTGGCAAAAGAAAAGCCAATCAATCAAAGCAACAAATGGATGTCCTTGAATGAGAAAAATATGCAACCAACATGCTCACACAATAAGATAGCAAATGAAATATGTGGCAAAGCATGCACAAACACTCTAGCATCTATCAAGCAATTTTGCGATGACTAGGTCATCTATATATGAGTATATTGACTTAGGAGTCAAATGAGAACATTTGATCATAGGTCATACTCATCGTTTAAGCACAAGTGGGGTTACCACTTTTACATAAAGCATTGTTGTGTTCACACCATTAGAGTTGCTTTAGCTCAATTCTTAGAGTAAGCTCCCCCTAGATG
Source organism: Thinopyrum elongatum (assembly GCA_011799875.1). Taxonomy (NCBI): domain Eukaryota; kingdom Viridiplantae; phylum Streptophyta; class Magnoliopsida; order Poales; family Poaceae; genus Thinopyrum; species Thinopyrum elongatum. Next base: position 470,462,200 of record CM022301.1, read on the forward strand.
TGATATCCCCCCTATGAGGGATGAACTAACCTTGGGTTTTGTCGATGATGACTTCATGTAGGTGTTGAAGATGTGGATGCTCAATGTCGATGTAGGTCATTTGGAGCAATCCTTTGGAGTGAGTTGCACTTTCAATACCTACATGGGTTAGTCCCACAAGGAACATGCAAGAATATCCATAGACATAGAGTGAAGTTCACACATATGATGATGTCCATGAAAGCATTAGGTTACCTTGTCCCTTGTCTTACCAACAAGAGGGTTTGTGACTCCTTGAACTAGTGCAAGATGTGGAAGTTGTTTGCACTTGTTCTTGCCAAAATGAATATGAGTGAAGTATGTTGGCGGAGTCACCCTCAAGAACTATCTAGTTCTTCTTCTTCGGGATCCACATCATCTTGATGGGAATCCTTGGAGTTGTATTCATACTTGATGAAGTAGAACTTAATGTAGTCTTGGGAACCCACTTGACCAAGGCCTTAGGAGCTTCTTCAAATGCATCAATCTCCTCTTGAAGCTTGTCCTTGCCTTTTAGCTTGTGGTCTTGTGGTGGAAGATCTTCTTGAGCTTGTGTTCCCTCGAAAGAAGTGGGGTCATACTTCTCTTGTTAAGGAACAAACTTCATCTTGGGGTATTGATCTTCTTCCCACTCAACTCCATTGGTATTGTACTTGCGTTCAAAACCAACACCTTGATTCTTCCGGTGCCTTCCTTGCTTGCGTACAATTTCCTCAAATTGCTTACTTCCAGCAAGGCTCTTGTAAACACCTTTATCTATAATTCCCTTCAATAAGCTATTTTCTTGCTCAAGTGTAACTTGGCTAAGAGAATCATTAGTGGAATCAAGAGAACTACTAGAAGCAACAATATTGGATTTAACATGATTATTGTTACTACTAGACAAAGAATCTTTCTTACTCTTGTTGCTAAATTTTACTTGAGGCATGTAAGTAGACAAGAGTAAATGCTTGGCAATGTATGAAGAACTTTCCTTACGAAGATCATCATTGATTGCTTTTAAGAACTCATGCTCTTGCTCTAGATTGAGCTTTTCAAAGCGTAGCTCCTCATGAGTCTTTAAAAGCTCTCGATGATCTTCTAAGGTAGTTTCATGAGCTAACTTAAGAGTGTTTAGTTCTTTAGTTAGACGCTCAATCTCCTTCTTAACATTGTTATTCGTTTCATATTGATTAGCATGATTAAGAGCAATTTCATCATAGTTTTCATCACTAGAATTGTCAACAAGTAAATCATCATCACCTAGCAAGTCATCCTCATCACTATTGAAATCAACATACTCGGGGTGTGATACCTTGGGGCCTTTAGCCATGAAGCATCTTCCAAACCCTTCATTTGGTGAATCAAATATGTCGTAGGAGTTGGATGACACAAGTGCAAGACCGGCAACACCTTCATCTTGAGTATATTTGGAGTCGGAGTGATAACTTCTCTCGGAGTAGTTGTCGGAGTTGGAACCGGATACCCATTCACCAACATGAGCTTGATGTCTTCCTCTTGTGTAGCTCTTTGATGACTTGTCCTTCCTTTCTGAATCCTTGCTTCTGCGAGAGGGTCTTCGTTCATAAGGATCATCTCTACTCCTTCTCTCTCTCGGAGGTGATTCTTCTCTTTTGCTTCTCCTTTTAGGTGAGTATTCTCTTCTCTTGTAGGGAGCCGTACATTCACTAGAGTAATGTCCGGGTCTTCCACAATTGTAGCAATTGCGATCACGACTAGAAGATCTTTTGTCATTGTAGGACCTTGACTTGTGACTTCTTTCTTTGCTTCTACTCTTATAGAACTTGTTGAAGTTCTTCACCATTAGGCTCAATTCTTCATTGAAGACTTGTTTCTCACTTGATGATGTAGGAGCATCACATGAAGCATTGTAAGCACCACTAGACTTGTTGTGAAGCTCTTATTTATCCTTGAGTGATATCTCATGAGCAACAATTCTACCAATGACTTTCGTTGGATTGAGATCTTTCTAATTGGGCATCATTTGGATCAATGTGCACACGGTATCATACTTTCCATCCAAGGCTCTTAGGATCTTCTTGATGATGAATTTGTCGGTCATCTCTTCACTTCCTAAGCCGGCAATCTCATTTGTGATGAGAGCAAGCCTAGAGTATATTTCAGCGACACCTTCGCCATCCTTCATTTTGAACTTGTCAAGTTGACTTTGAAGCACATCCAATTTGGATTCCCTGACGGACTCGGTACCTTCGTGCATATCAATCAAAGTATCCCAAATTTCCTTTGCATTCTTAAGGCGGCTGATTTTGTTGAATTCTTCGGGGCACAATCCGTTGAAGAGGATATCGCAAGCTTGAGCATTGTATTGCAACATCTTCAATTCTTCCGCGGTTGCTTCACCATTCGGTTCTCTTCCATCAAAGAATTCACCTTGCAAGCCAATACACACAATAGCCCAAACGGCGGGGTTATGTCCAAGAATATGCATTTTCATCTTATGCTTCCAACTAGCAAAATTAGTACCATCAAAATAAGGACCTCTACGGTGGTAATTTCCCTCGCTAGACGCCATACTCTCCTAGGTTGTGAAACCAAGGCTATGATCACCAAAGCTATGGAAATCAAGGCAAATGGAGACCAAAGCTCTGATACCACTTGTAGGATCGAAAGTAGGTCTAGAGGGGGGTGATTAGACTACTTAACCAAATAAAAATCTAGCCTTTTCCCAATTTTAAGTCTTGGCAGATTTTAACAACTTAGCACAAGTCAAGCAATCAACCTACACATGCAATTCTAAGAGTATAGCAGCGGAATGTAAAGCATTGCATATGAAGGTAAAGGGAGGGGTTTGGAGAGGCAAACACAATGTAGACACAGAGATTTTTGGCGTGGTTCCGATAGGTGGTGCTATCGTACATCCACGTTGATGGAGACTTCAACCCACGAAGGGTAATGGTTGCGCGAGTCCACGGAGGGCTCCACCCATGAAGGGTCCACGAAGAAGCAACCTTGTCTATCCCACCATGGCCATCGCCCACGAAGAACTTGAATCACTCGGGTAGATCTTCACGAAGTAGGCGATCTCCTTGCCCTTACAAACTCCTTGGTTCAACTCCACAATCTTGACGGAGGCTCCCAAGTGACACCTAACCAATCTAGGAGACACCACCCTCCAAAAGGTAATAGATGGTATGATGAACTCCTTGCTCTTGTGCTTCAAATGATAGTCTCCCCAACACTCAACTCTCTCTCACAGATTTGGCTATGGTGGAAAGATGATTTGAGTGCAAAGCAACTTGGGGAAGGCTAGAGATCAAGATTCTTGTGGTTGGATTGGAATGTATTGGTCTCAACACATGAGTAGGTGGTTCTCTCTCAGAAAATGAGTAGTGGAAGTGTAGGCACGTTCTGATGGCTCTCTCACTGATGGAGAGAAGGGTGGAGGGGTATATATAGCCTCCACACAAAATCTAACCTTTACACACAAATGAGCCAACTCGGTCAGACCGAATAGGTAAACTCGGTGAGACCGATCCAGTCAAAAATGTGAATGTTAGGCTTTTTGGTGGGACCGACATGATCAACTCGGTGGGACCGATGAGCTAGGGTTAGGGCAAAACTTGATCTCGGTTTGACCGATTACTTCAACTCGGTGAGACCGATTTCAGTAATAAGCAAACAGAGAGTTGGTCAGGCAAACTCGGTGGGACTGATCGCTCCTTTCGGTGAGACCGAAACGTTACGAAAGGGAAACAGAGAGTTTGCATTGCGAACTCGTTGGGAGCGATCGCTCATCTCGGTGAGACCAAAACATTACGAAGGGAAACAGAGAGTTTGCAATCCTATCTCGGTGAGACCGAGATCCGTATCGGTTAGACCGAACTGATTAGGGTTTTTGGCTATGGCTATGTCAAGTGAACTCGGTGGCGCCAGATAGATCAAATCGGTGGGGCCGAGTTTGACTTTAGGTTTAGGACATATTTGGATATGAGAAGATGGTTGAGGGCTGTGGAGCATATCACTAAGCATTTTGAGCAAGTAGACCATTAAGCAACACCTCATCCCCTTTTAATAGTATTGGCTTTTCCTATGGACTCAATGTGATCTTGGATCACTAAAATAGAAATGTAGAGTCTTGAGCTTTTGCCAATATTTGTCCTTAGCATTTTGAGGGGTCCACATCTCTAGTCCATGCCATGCCAATCATTGAACTATCTGAAATAATCAACTTGAAAAGTTATTAGTTCAATGAGCTATATGTTGTTATGAATTACCAAAACCACCTACGGATTAGTTGCACTTTCAGATATCGTCTCTAATCATCCGGGGATATTGCCTGGTACCAATCCTGCTAATTACCTGGCCGATGATGTACAGTTTGAAATGTTAGAGGTAGTAGATATCTTCAGATACGAGTACGGGAAGCCTCTCGTCAAACCTGATCATCCTTCTCTAACAACGATGATGCGAAGATTGCATGAATGGTACATGGATACCTGCAGAAAGTTTGGGAAGAATAGTTTGATGCTGGTAATTAAAGAGGAGCACGACCTCGTTGGAACTGAGGTGATGCCTGTTGAATTTGTGGAGTTATTCCAGTTATTCAATCAAGACGCCCTCGACAAACAACTCATGACTTGCTACTGTCTGTAAGTATTACTTCTGTAATTAAGTCTCTATAGCTCAGCTCTTTCATTGCATGTATATATAATTATCCTCACTATATTATGCAGACTAAAGATCGTCGAATGCAAAAGAGCACAAATCTATGACATTGGGTTCATTAACCCAAATACCATAAATGAATGGTCGGTTAAAAACAGAATCGAAGATACCGAGGACAACTTGCTACAATCGTTGCTTCGAAATCAAAACAAAGGGAAAATACTCTTTCCTTACAATTTCAAGTGAGTGTTACTGTCTTGTGCATATTCGGTTTCGCTTACTCGAGGTTATAGTAATGTAATTGATGAGTTATGCATGCGTGCGCAGCTTCCACTTTATTCTGCTAGAGATTAAGCTTGACCGAGGAGTAATAACTGTCTTAGACTCGAGATGAAAAGATCCCAATAAGTATGCGGACATGATTGCAATGCTCCAGAAGTAAGTTCAATCGATTATCGCTTATTGGTGCGCACCATATCATATCGGCAATTTTGTTCATTTCTGGATATCAAGTAATTATTTTCTTTGTCTGGCAGGATTTGGAAAGAGTTCACCGGAATCGTTCCGGGACTGCCGAGAGAGCTGCGATTTACACACCTGAAAGTAAGTAGTACTAGCTAGTTTCGCGCATCTCCCATTGATTCTAGTTTCATCAATACTATTTATCATGCTTGATTATCAGTTTGATTGAACTCTATTCTCGTAAAGTGCTTGTGGCAGGAAGGCGGGAATAATTTATGTGGATACTACGTTTGCGAGTTCATCCACAGCGCGACCTCTCAGCGGGGCTACTCTGACAAATAATATGAAGTACGTAAACAATAATATTCACAATTTTATTTTATTACCATCAATTGTGTTGAGTTTCATTCATATATATATATATATATATATATATATATATATATATATATATATATATATATATATATATATTGACCCCCTTCTTTAAATTAGATGTGGCAGATGCGGGATGAACTCCTACCACATGATCGCATACGAGCAATTCAAGAGGAATTGGCGGGATTCTTTCTTGACCACGTCATACATAAAGACGGAGAATACCATGTGGAAATTGAAGCTGACATTCGGTAGATGATGTCAGGGATCGTAAGATATGTTATATTGTATATATGTAGTAGCGTCGGATAGAAATACGAAAACTTGTTGTTCGACCAATCTCGGAGAAAGAGAGATCACTTCTCTCTGTATATGTTCATGACGATCTTGTGTAATTAATGGTTCCTTCATTTGCTTAGTAGCGTCGAGTTCTCTCTATATGTAGTAACTAGCGTCGACCAAGCACGGAGAAAGAGAGGTCACTTCTCTCTATATGTAGTAGCTATAGCTAACACAATATGAAACCCCTAATTAAACCATCCAAAACCCCTAATAAACGCCCCCCCCCTTAAAAAAAAACAAAAACCCCAGCGCTTGCGAGCTGCTGACGCGTGGCAGCCTTTTGGTCCCGGTTGGTGTTACCAACCGGGACTAAAGGTCCTCCTGCCTGGGCGCCCCGCAGCGGCCACATGGAGCCCCTTCTGTCCCAGTTCGTAAGCGAACCGGGACCAAAGGTTTTGGGCTTTAGTCCCGACCCTTTTGTCCCGGTTCCAGAACCAGGTCTAAAGGCCCTCTGGAACCGGGACTAGTTCCCTATTTTCTACTAGTGAAAAACCCGCCCTGAAGCGATCAAAATCGCGGTCAACAAAGTAAAACAATGACCATATCTGCACCAACCATCTCATGACACCACAAGGACAGCGAGATTCTTCAACAGCAACGCCTTCAGGAAGGGAGCGACACTCGAGTGCCACCGTCACTGGAACCAACCACCAAAGGTCAGAGTCTAGGTTTTCACCCTAAAGAAGCAGTCCGAGCATATCCGAGCAATGCCTTCAATAAGGTAACGACGCCAAAACATCTTCATTGCCAGGTATAACCATCATGAGCCAGACCTAGGTTTTCACCCCGGAACTCAAGACCGGGTACTCAAAAAGTACCACCATCGGAGTCAAGCATGTGTAGTCGCCACCACTTTCCGATA